>JBAMCI010000045.1:667500-2000000 GCA_037075265.1 Drosophila nigricruria
TTGTTCCCTTAACTTATTAAAAATGGCAAATCAGGGTATAATGTTTTTTTTTTTTTTTTTTTTTTTTTTTTTTTTTTTTTTTTTTTTTTTGGTTGTTTGGTTGTTTTTTGTTTTTTTTTTTTTTTATATTAATAGTTAAGAATATGTTAAATATATTAAGTGGAATTGTTGTAGTTTTAAGCAATTGTTTAAATTAAAATAATTGTAGTCATAATATAATGATCTAAGTGTTTATGATCATTTTTTTTTTTTTTTTTTTTTGTATTATATATTATATATTATATATTATATATTATATATTATATATTATATATTATATATTATATATTATATATTATATATTATATATTATATATTATATATTATATATTATATATTATATATTATATATTATATATTATATATTATATATTATATATTATATATTATATATTATATATTATATATTATATATTATATATTATATATTGTTATATATTTTTATGTTTAAAATTATATTATTGTTATTGATAATAATGTTATTATAAAGCTGTAACATACATATACATATGTATGTATATGATAACAATAATGCATACAATAATAGCGACCTAAACATAGAACATTTAAGTGAATTTTAAGACACTGTTAATATCAATGCTGATATTCATTTAAATTAAGTTAATATAATGTTATATAATTTCGACTCTAGGATAATGGTGAGTAACATGTTCTGATGCAAAACATTTTGTTAAAATATATAAAAATCGCCTATTTACTAAAAGACTTAATGTTTTTAGAGAAGTTATTTTAATAATATCGAAATTGGCATCAGATGTACTTTCTTTAACAAAACGTAAAAGTTAAAAACTTTTGCTCTGTTCTTATCATATTGCAGCTTGTCATTTCTTTATAGGAATCACTTAGCTTAGTTATAGTTTTTAGTTTAAACAAGACTACCATCTAAGCATTGTTTAACGATTTTGTTAGACATTTAATTTTGGGCTTCTCTTCTCAGTCGCCACACTTACAGTAAAACTATTGTAAATTTTAAATTGATTGCTGATTTGTGGCCCTTGACAACGACGCGCTGATGTCTATCAGTCTTTAACTAAAGATCTCTTCATTCTCTCGCTCTCTCCTCTCACCCTTCTTTCTCACTGTAGCATTTGCTACGTTTCAACAGAGATTATCGTTCGGTAAATCTGCTTGCTATACAATAACGCCCCGTTTTTTTTTGAGTAACGTGTGAAGACGCCCACCCTTCGTACTCAGCTTACTCACTTGCCAGCCGGAGGCGCAACTACAGTAGAAGGACTTGTAGGCGTCATAGCAGGTGCCGCCATTCTTGCAGGGACTCGACACACAGTCATCCTTCAACAGATTGGTCTCGAGAGTTGTCAGGGTGTTCCCAATTGTCTGGACACGTTGTATGTCACGGCGTAACACACGCTGTGTAGGTCCGAAGCGACGTGTTCTATTCTGCGTGTTGGACAACCATTTGCCCAAGCGTATCAGATCCCGCTGTACACTGCGGAACTGTTCTTTGAGCGCGTCCAGGGACAGAGGCTCTCGTCGTGCCGCTGATGTCTGGGCACGCCGACGTCTCTGCAAGAGAGCAACAATGTCCACGTCGTTCAGGAGCAGTGTGGCTGCCTCGCCCATGAGTCGGAAGGTTATATTCTGATCTGTAGCCGCCTCAAAGAGTAGGGTACCATCGTCGCCGCCATGGAGCAGTGCCTGGTTGCGTTCCCCAACTGCCTTTATCCGTGGCAGAGAGGAGCAGAGACACAGACACAGCAAAGTCACAAACTGAGTTTTATCAATAGGCATCTTCACACATTTTTTAAATCCCACTAAAGTTAAGAGCAAATAAATCAGATCACTTTTTTTTTGGGCTATGCTTAGGCATAGAGAATGGCAAAAGAACTGAAGCCAGCCAAGCTGATTCCATATATTTTATATGCATTTAAGGGGGGCGTATACCAACTTCTACTCAATATACCCTGGGTTCAGTATATGAATGGGGATAGCTCAAATTATATTTCTATTCAGCAGCTACAATCCCTCTGATCTCAGTCTGTAGATAAGCTAAACAGTTTTCTTAGCATTAATAGCTTTTTAATATTTATTAATAATATTTAATTATAATTTAATTATTTTTGTTTTAATATATATATATATATATATATATATATATATATATATATATTAAAAAAAAATAATTAAATTATAATTAAATATTATTAATAAATATTAAAAAATAATAAACTTTTTAGTTAGAGCACTGCTATGATTTTTTCGATTTGAAAATATTTATGGCCCTATGTTACTATAGTAATTAATTTATTAATAATAAATTAATGAATATGTAGCTGTACGTATTTATGAATGAATGCATGTACATACAATATGAATAAAGTGGATTTGGATGTCGACAAGATCGATCAAAACCCAAAATGTTTCTATGGTTAGTGATAAATATTAACCACATGGAATGAAAATAATAATAATAACAATACAATATTAATAATATTTTAATGATATTTATATAATTGGTTTATAATTTATGTAATTACTTATTTTAAATTCTGAAAAAATTAACTTCAGTGAAATTTAAAAAATTTACATTAAAATTTTTCATTTTCGCCCTCATTTACCAAATGTTTGTTTATTCACCAAAAATGTTATTAGACTCATGTTAATGCTGTTAATCGAACGCCCTCATAGCGCGAGTCGTGGTGCGGCGAGCATAGATGTCTGCGCATAAGTTTGTTGCTTAAGTCGTGGGCGAAGTGTGCGGTTCTATGGTGTAATGGTTAGCACTCTGGACTTTGAATCCAGCGATCCGAGTTCAAATCTCGGTAGAACCTGTTGTATGAAATTATTTTTAAAATCAGAAATTTACTATTGAAAATAAAATACAATTTTATTTTTTATTCTTTCTTTTAGAAAGTAGAAAAAAATATCTTTTTAATCAGCAGTTTATGGCTTCAACAGCTTTTCTCAAGAAATTATATTCATTTAAAATTTTATTTTTATATATCAAAAATTTTAAATCAAGTTAAAATATTTGTTTGCCTCCTGTACTTATTAAAAGTAACAACAAATTTTATAAATTCTTATAAATATATATTTGTTTAGCACCCTTTAGCTTAAACTATTTCTATCTATCTTCAGTATTCTAATGTTACTCCTACTGATGCTGATTAAGAATATTCTGATATGTTTACACGGTTTTATATGTAGTTATATACTTGAAATAGCCTTTATGGCCCCTTTATTAGTAAATTTTATTAAATCAATTAGTTAATTAGTTCATCTTCATTATCTATAAATCTTTATATATTTACAGTATATACACGTTACATTATTTATATAAATGAATTGATTATATATGAATATATGCATCAATGCACATCAGTTTATATATATAAATATATTTATAATGCATTGTATATATATTTTTATATAAATATAAATTGATGTACAATAATACATATATAATTTAAGCTATCAATTAAGTATATAAATATATATATACATTAATAGAAATCTCTCCTAATCAGTTTAGTTTATTATTGAAATGCCACAAATCCAATCAAATTATGAAGCTCAAAGCAAATACTCAGTTTCGATTAATATATACACTCATATATCTATATAGTCACATTTGAGCATATGTAAAAGTGATATACATATATCTTTGCTATAGATATGTGTATACATATATATTTCTAGCTTAATTGGCAATGACCTTGCCAGTAATTGCATTGAAAGAGCTGAGCGCTCAAAATTGAGTAAATATGTAAATGCCAACGACCCCACTATGCCGCACTGTGCACTGTTTCCTTATATATAGATAATAGCTCAAAAAAAATTTATTAAGATCAAATTTTCTTAATTTTTTAAAATCTCTAATAAATAAATTATTATGAATTTAATTTTTTTTAAATATATAAAAAAAAATAAACAAATATACATTATTCTATATAATACAGCTTATGCTTTCATATTATCAAACTACACTGAAAGAAAAAAAATAAAAAAGCATATTTATTTTTGATTAGCAAACCGATATTTTGAAAGAAATTATGGAATAAATGTTTTTATTTCATACAATTTATTAAGAATAATATATATTATAAATTTATATTAAGCATTCATACAAATTGAAATTATGATTTAGCATTAAAGATCTCAGACTTCATAGCTTTATCTGATGTTGTATATATTTATTTGGATGACATTTACAGGTGGTATAAGAAACTAATTTGTATATATGAAACAAAGTCAAGTTTTTATCATTTATTTGTATTTTCTTGCATCAACTTTTCTCTCAGTGCAAGAGACGTGAAAATAAATAACAAACAACTAAACTCTAACAGCCTGCACTGGCAGCTATGACAACGAAAATGAAAGCAAATTCAATTAGTTTAGTAACAAACATTTCTGTACATAGTTATGAGCGATATATATATATATATATACACAAATATATATATACTATATGCTGTCTATGTATTTATAAATCGGAAAAACAACAACGCCTTCTTCAGCCAGTTGTTGTTGTTGCCATGTTTGAAGGGGGCCTGGTACTGATTGCTGCCGTTGCTCGTCGTTCAGTTCCATGCGAGACGTTGAGCAGACTCGTGCCTGCTACTAGCTGAAGTCAAGTGAACGCATCGCCATTAAGTATACGCTGCGTGATGCCAGTTTTCTCGAAAATATTGTCGCTGACCGGCTGCTGTATGTCTCGCAGGCAATTGTCATAATCGTTTCTCCTATATATACTCACATATATATATATATATCTACTTTCCCATTATGCAATGCTTATGCTGACAGCTGGAAGGCAGCCAATGCGTCAGTACAGCGCCGCAGCGCAGTCGCAGCTGCGCGAGCTACTCGGCAAGCAGCTGAGCGGCATTAAGGAGGCCGGCACGTTCAAGGCGGAGCGCATCATCACCTCGTCGCAGAGCACACAGATTACGGTGCAGGGCAGCGATCAGAAGATACTCAACTTTTGTGCCAACAACTATCTGGGACTGGCGGTAAGTGCTTGGGGCCAGTTGTGGCTGCCTCTCCTCAAATCCCGAATCCCATCTTTCAGAACAATCCGGAGATTGTGCAGTACAGTCAGCAGCTGCTAGGCAAGTATGGCGCCGGCTTGAGCTCTGTGCGCTTCATTTGTGGCACTCAGAGCATTCACAAGCAGCTGGAGCAGAAGATTTCGCAGTTCCATGGGCGGGAGGATACCATATTGTACGCCTCCTGTTTCGATGCCAATGCGGGCATCTTTGAGGCAATACTCACGCCAGAGGATGCCGTCTTCTCGGACGAGCTGAACCATGCGTCCATCATTGATGGCATCCGTCTGTGCAGGGCCAAGAAGCAGCGCTATAAGCATCGCGATCTGGCTGATCTGGAGCAGCAGCTGCGCTCGACCGATGCTCGGCTCAAGCTCATCGCCACCGATGGCGTCTTCTCCATGGATGGCAATATAGCGCCTCTGGCACGCATTGTCGAGCTGGCCAAGAAATACGATGCGCTCGTGTTTGTGGACGAGTGCCATGCGACGGGCTTCTTTGGCGCCACGGGTCGCGGCACCGAGGAGTACGACAATGTCATGGGCGAGGTGGACATTATCAACTCAACGCTGGGCAAGGCCCTGGGCGGCGCCTCTGGCGGCTACACCACTGGCCCTGCCGAGCTCATCTCATTCCTGCGCCAGAAGTCACGCCCATATCTCTTCTCCAATACGCTGCCACCGGCCGTAGTCGCCGTGGGTCTAAAGGTCATGGACATGTTGCTCAGCTCAAGTGAGCTAAGTCAGCGCGTACAGAGCAATACCCAACGCTTCCGCCAGGCGATGACCAAGGCTGGCTTCACCATTGCCGGCGAAAATCATCCCATTTGCCCAGTCATGCTGGGTGATGCACGTCTCGCATCCAGCTTCGCCGATGAGATGCTCAGTAAGTCTCTTCATCTCTCTTCTCTCTGCCCTCTCGATTCATTTCTTTCTGTTTCTTCTTCCTGCAGCACGAGGCATTTATGTTATTGGCTTTAGCTATCCAGTGGTTCCGCAGGGCAAGGCACGCATACGCGTCCAAATCTCAGCCGCTCACACAGAGCCAGAAATCGATCGGGCTATTCAGGCGTTCATCGAAGTCGGACGCTCCTTGAAGGTCATCAAGTAATAAAGAACACCTCAATAATATTATGTAGAATTTACTACGCCCTATTGCATTTAGAATTATTGCAGGTACTTTGTTGGCATTTACGGAACTGCAACGCAGTTTCAAATATATACAAGCTATATTTTGGCAAAATATATCGTTTTCTTGACTAACAATAACGGGTAGCTGAAAGGTTCGTAGGCTAAAACACAAATGGCGCTACTAGTGTTAAAACCATATGATTTATATATAATATGATTTATATTATATATAATATCGGACTATTAGTTTCTGAGATACCAGTTTGTACAAAGTTTCTGCCGCGCGAGCTCACAGTCGACCAAATGCACAGTGTCACAAATCAATGAAAACGAAGGCAAAATTGCATGAGTTGAATTTTCTCAAATTTCTGAATCATTGAAACCACTCAATCGACTTAACTCAGTTCTCCATTTCCATAACTATCAATCTCTATCGCTAACATCTCTTAGGATATCGCCCTTCTACGCGATTCTCAACAATGTTAATCAGCTACTTCATCTTATATAAAACAATATCTGACAGCTAAAGAAAATATTCTTATACAATTGTTTTGAGTTGCTTTATTTGGTTTGTCTGATTAACTAAGCGGCTTTTACTATGTAAGTATAATAATCATAATCATAATAATAATAATAATAATAATAATTATAATAAACAATTAGACATATACATTAAGCTTAAACTTAAATTGCACATTAAATGAATGACTGGTCGGTCGCAGTAGGGCCAAATGCAGGCGCTGCCCAACTGGATACATCAAATAGCAATAACAAATTAAATTCGTGACTTTCTAAACAATAAATTAAAATTATAAAAAAAAATAGAAAACAAAACACAATACGAATATGCAAAATACTTTTACAAAGCGAGAATTGTGCGAAGATTGGGCTAAATTAATTGCATAGAATGCGCAACTGGAACAAGGATTCGATTTATATACTGTGACTATGAGAGCTTTGGTTAGTTTATGCGTGTGTTTGTGACTCTTTGACTGAGATGAGTTGGGTTAGTTCATCGTTTTACTACTTGTTGACGAGGCCGCGCGCCTTGGGATAAGCTGAGGCCGGCTTCTTGGGCTGCACACGGCCTGTGGGCGGCCGTCGATTGGAGTCGAGCGCCGAGCCCGGGCTGGGCAGACCGCTGCGCGTGGACTTGACGAGCTTGGAGGTGGCGGTAGCACTAGTGGGCGAAACCTCAGCTGAAGCTGTGCCGCTGCTGTTAGCATTGCCGTTGATGATGTTCTCGAGGCGAGAGCGCAACGAATTGGTCTGGGTGTCCACAATGTCGATGTCGTCGCCGGTTTGCATCGCCTGAGCCAGCACCGCCTGCAAGGAGGCGGACACCTTGGGCGTACGGTACTCTTGTGTGGTGCGGCAGGGCATGTCCAGCTCGTAGCTGACGATGTTTTCGCTCTTAAAGCGCAGGGCACTGGGATCGTTCGACTTCGCCTGCTGGAGTGCATACTCGGAGATGGGTCGACGGCGACTCGGATGCGAGACGGGACGTTTGCTACTAAATTTGCCATCGCTGGCACTCATGTTCATCGGCAGCGAGGCAAACTTCCACTCCTCCTGCTCCTCGTCGTACTTGGCCTGCGTGTATAGGCGCTGCTTCACCTCGATGGGCACGAAGTTGTCGATGATGAGCAGCTGGCGCTTTAGCTCTTTGACCAGCTCGTTCTGTGCCATCTCCAGTTCGCGCAGATCCTGATTGTGATCGTGCTTGCAGTCGTTGAGCTCCTGCTGCAGCGCCAGATACTTCGCATAGCATTTAGAGAGCTTGCGCTTCTTCAATTCGACCTCCTGCTCCAGCGATAAGTTGCGCTCCCGTATCTCTAGGGTCGTTTCCTCCTGCAGTTCCAGCTGCTGTTGTATTTCTATTTCGCGCTTCTTTCGCTCCGCAATCTCCACCAGCTTTTTCTCCAATTCAATCTGACGTTCACTGTACGTGTCCAGCAGATTCTTACCGCCGCGCACCAGCTGACCCTCCAGCTCGGCCAGTTTGGCGGCCAGCTTCGCGTTCTCCACACGCTCTCGCTCCAATTGCTCAGTGGACTTGGCGACTTCCGCTTCGTTCTCTTTGTCTGACTCTGGCTCCGAGGCCTCTAGCTCGCTCTCCCCCTCTTCCTCGGCCGCTTGCAATTGCTCTTGTGTCACGCTGTCTGTTAATTCGCGCTTCAGAGGTTCGCGTTTGGGCTTCTTGACGCGTTTCTTGGCCGCTGCAGCCAGCTTCTCGGTGCGCTGTTGTTGCTGTGGCGCAATGAGGCGCTTAAGTCGTTCAATCTCTTCCTGGTACTCCTTTAATTTGGCATCCTGCGGATCCTCGTTCTTAATTGGCTGGTTCTGTATGTTCTTTGCACGTTGCGCATATCGCAGCGTCGTCAATGTTTCATTGTAGTTATAGTTCGAGGGTCCAATGTTAGCAATCATGATCGTCTTGGAATTGCCGCCCAGCGAGTCCTGCAGCAGGCGTGTCAGCTTTGAGTCACGATACGGTACATGGGGAGAGTTCTCCGCCAGTGCAGAGATCACGTTGCCCAGCGATGAAAGCGCCAAATTGATTTTGCTGGCCTCCTTGAGGCGTTCGGCTGATGCGCCCGTCTTTGACTGACGCTCACTGCCAGCCAAGTCAATGAGATTCAGCTTGCCCACCTTGATGGTGTTCGTTTCCGTGTCGCACATCTCAATCTTGATCATGAATATGGCATGCGAGCTGCAAGGTAATCAAAACAATAAATCAATGGATCTAAAGCCTGCAGCGCTATGCCAGAACTTACCGTGAGCTGTGCTCGTTCATGTTGGTGAAGCCAACGGTGCGGTTCTTGTTGCCCACCTTCATGACGCCAATCATGTCATCGACGCTCTTGCAGTTGATGGCATGCAGATTGGGCACATAGACGCCGGATCCACGCTCTCGCACCTCCAGGTGCTTGGAATTCGGCTTAAGTAGATCGCGCAGCTCCTCCATATAGATCTCCAAGTATGAAACGTCCACCAGAAACTGGAAATTCTCCGTGCGATTGATGTGCAGCCAGATCTGTTCAAAGGTGCGCGGTATGATGCCCATCAAGTCATCATTGCCCCGCACTCCCTCCATCGTAAACGTTTTGCCAGTGCCCGTTTGGCCATAGGCAAATATGCAGCCATTGAAGCCTTCCAGCACGGAGCTGACCAGTGGAAAGACTACCTCATGATAGAGCGTAGTCTGCGAAGCCACCGCATCATAGGCCGCATCATAGGTGAAGACCTTGCGCTGCTCCTTATTCACATCGACGAGGTTCTGTAGCTCCACGACACCACGGTTCGGATACACATTGACCACTTCCGGCGAGCCCTCAGTGCGCTCTCGATTGCTCATGGGCCGACATCGCACGACCACTTGGACGCACTCGTTCGGCGTTTGGCTGTTCGCCGTACCGGGGCGTTTGCTCTTCGCACTCATTCTGCTCTGCTGTTTTTGGAGACGGTGACTAAAGCAGCCTTGCCTTCGTACCCCCTTTTCACCCCCTTTCCGCGCGCGCTTCGGTCAGCTGCTGTTTTGTGTCTGGGGCTGTAGCTGTGACGACAAACAAATGTCAAATAAAATCAATAATTTGAGAGCGACGCGAATTTTGGCTGAATTCGGTTTGCTTATTATGTCTTCATTTATGCTCATAAATGACGTCACTTTGTTAGCCAAATTTTGTGCACAAGTTGGAGTTAACGCTTTGCAATAATTACCTGTATTTTCAAAAGCCAAATTACTTCACCTTGGGTACGTTTTTTTTTTATTGTTCAGCTGCTACCGCTAGCAAAGCTATCGATAGTACTTCGATGATTAAATGGGTATTTAGTAATCGAGAAATACCAAATGTGCCGAGCTTTGAATTTTAATACTTAAAAGCGATATACATGAATTATCGGCTTATCGAAAACCCCCGCGTAATGTAAACAAGTAAGAGTGCTCTATTCCAGACTGCAGACTCGATATTCCAAACATTCTGTGCTTATTTTACATATATATACAAGCAACACATGCACACACATACGCACGCCCGCATAAGCACTCGCTCTGCTAACTGCGAAGTAAATAGGCTCTGCTCTGGCCCAACTCAGACTCTGCTCTGGCTCTACTTAGGCTCTGCCCATAGCTCTGCCTATAGCTCTCCCTATAGCTCTGCCTACAGCTCTGCCTATAGGTCAACTCAGACTGGTTCTGCCTATGGCTCTGCGTATGGCTCTGTCTAAGGCTCCGAATATGGGTCTGCCTAGAGCTCTGTTCTGACTCAACTCAGGCTCTGCCTATGTCTCTACCAATCTCTCTGTTCTGGCTCACCTCAGGTTCTGCCAATGGATCTGCTGGAATGGAACTGAGGCTCTGCTCTGGCTCATCTCAGGCTCTGCCAATGACTGCGCTCTGGCTCAACTCAGGCTCTTGCGTTGCTTAGGCTCTGCCTATGACCCTGCTCTGACTCAAATCGGGCTTTGCTCTGGTTAAACTCTTGCTCTGCCTATGGCTCTGATCTGACTCAACTCAGGCTCTGATTAGGCTCTGCTCTGGCTCAACTCAGGGACTGCCTATGGGTCTACCTTTGCCTCTGCCTATGACTCTGTCTATGGCTCTGCCTATGGCACTGCCTGTGACTCTGCATATGGCTCTGCTCTGGCATTTTCAATGGGTTGAGGGTATACAAATTCAAATAGCTAAAATTTGTTTATGTTTATTTAATTATATATATTTTATCTAGAGGTTTTGAACTTCTGTGTTGATTTACTGTGCTCGGCTGCGCCACGTTTACGTTTATTTAGCGGATTACGCGGATCGTATACATCATACCAATCATCGCTTTTAGTAGACGCATCCTTGGCCAGCACAGGAACATTGCTGTTAAAATTTAAGGTGTGCACCAGCCAGTCATCCCCAATGATTTCCTTTTCCACTTCATTGTCGTCTACTGGCTTGGGCTCCTTGTCGCCATCATCAGAGGTTGAATTGCTCTTAAGATTGTCCAATTTCGATTTAAACTTGGATAGCAAACTCAAAGTAAATTCCTCTCTGAAATAGAATTATTTTTAGCTTTATAACAATTCGAGTTTAAGGCAAGGAGTATATACCTTCCCTGTCCCTTAAGCGTAGTTTTTGCTTTAACCGTATACTTTTCTTTTGTTTGTATAAAATCTTTGATATATTGATTCTCATTAGCTCCCTTAATATCTTCCTTCTTTGAACTCTTTTCGGACTCTTTAGACAATTGTTTATCCTTGCTGACTTTATCCATTTGATATTGCCGCTTCAATGAGGCAATTTCTTCCCGGATTTTAGTTCTAGAATACAAAAACCATAAATTTATAAATAATATATGCAACTTCAACTATTCACATACTTTTCCTTTGATATTTTCTGGTTTTGTTCCTGCTCCTGGGTCATCAGCACATCGTCAGCCTCATCTTCAGATTCGCTTTTAATGTCTTTACGCTTTGGCTGCTTTGCCGAAGTGGCTTTGGAAGCTTTTGCCAATTTACTCTTTACAATATCTGAATTGATGGAAGTTTTAGGAAGCGTCTCCTGCTCGCAGTCATCTGATAAGCGTTCCTCGTTGCGCTCTGGCTCTAACTCTGACTCTGGCTCTGTTTTGGGCATCTTAATTGCTTCCTTGCTTAGCTTTGGATCATCCGTGGCATCATGTAAGGATTTCGCTTTGCCAGCATTTTGCTTGACAAAAATTGTTGTCTCCTGTTCGTCTCCTTCGGCCTCCTCTCCAAAGGAAAGTAGTCCAAAGTTTCTAATGAGAGAATAATTCAATTTCTGATGAAAAACTGAAAGTGTATAGAAAACTGAAGACCTACTTCACGCCCTGCTTTTCCTTTTTGCTTTTCTTCACTTTAGCTGCCTTTGGCAAGGAGCGTGGCACGATATCCGTGAAGGGATTGCTGAGCACCTCTGTGGACGTTATGCGATGCGCATACATTGGTCGCTCTTGGTGATCGACGATGCCCTCCTCCAGCTTGAGCATGTTGAACACCGTATCGCCCGTGACCTTGCCGAAGAGAGTATTCTTGTTTTCCAACTCCGGGGTCGGCGCAAAAGTAAAGAAGAACTGCGAGGCGTTGTCATCCTTGCCCGAGTTGGCCATGCCGACCAATCCGCGACGGGAATAGCGCAGTCGCGAATGGAACTCATCCTTGAACGGGTGGCCGTAAATTGATTCTCCGCCAGTGCCATCGCCATTCGGATCTCCGCCCTGCACAATGAACCCCTTTACCAGCCTATGGAACGTTGTTCCGTTATAATAGCCCTCCAAACAGAGTTGAACAAAGTTGCGGCATGCCTTCGGACACTCTCTGGCCCATAGCTCAATGTCGATGTCGCCAACTGTGGTTCTCAGGAGTACTTTGCCAGATGTTGGCGGCTCCTGAATATAAATATTGCTCATTTTTATATAAAACTATTAAATAAACCGGGAGACCACAAATTGTTTACTTCAGCGTCGATGGGTTACTAATTAGTGATGCAAGCATATGAGCAAACTATCGATATTATCTTGATATCGATATGCTAGAGTTTACAACCTGTTGCAGTTTTATGCTTTTAGTATTAGTGTATACACATCTTCAAGAGTGATATGTGCCTAAAAAATACTAAAGTTCGTTACTAAGCAACGGTTGCTTTTTATATTTTCCAAATTGTCATTTCTTTCCGCTTTCAAAAATTATAAGAGAAATATAATTTACAATGAATTTCAGTGACGACCCCTTGGCTGATCTGCTCAGTGATAATAGTTTGGACAATGACAACTTCTTCGACGCTCCAGGCGGTGGTGGCGCTGCGAAAAAATTACCAAAATCCAGCAAGGCCAAAGGGAAACTTGAGGACTTATTCGGAATAAAAGAGGAAAGTGAACCAGATGCTCAAAATTCTACAGCAACTAAGCAGGGCAGTGCCAAATCGACAGCAACAAGCACTCCGCGCATTGTCAAACAAAAACCTTCGCTCTCCATGGACGATGCCGACGATGATGACTTGGGATTCGATCCGAAGCGCCCAAAGAGCGGCGGAGCAGCCCGAAAGAGTCTCTTTGACGATTTGCTGGGCACTGCAGAGCCCAAGCGCAACATTTTCGATGACATCCTGAATAACAGCGACGCATCCAGCAAGCGTCCAGCGACTGCAAAGCCCTCCATGTCCCGCCAGTCCACAGATACTACGACGGAAAACTCTAACGTGCACTCCCAGGCGCGTCCCAAGACAGCAGCAAGTGCTGGTAGACGCAGCTCTGGAACTGTGCAATCCTCAAATCTCAATGCCGATCCCCTGGGTCTGTTTGGCAAGGAGGCGAATACCAATGTCTCCGGCATGTCCACGCCCGTATCCAAGAAGCGCGGCACGGCAGACTGGCTAGGTCTGAGTGCTGAGCTGACAGAAGCCTCTCCAGCTACCGAGGAGGAACTGGAACGCGCTGCCACCCCACCCACGCCCAAATCAACCAAAGAGCCAGCAACCACTCCGAAGAATACCCCGGAGATTCTTCACATTCCCGACTCGGATGAGCCAAAGCTAGAAGCGAAGCTCCCTGTAGATAGCACCGCTCATACGATTCTAATGCTAAACTCCTTGAACTTGGAGAGCAGTCACAGCTACACTGCCCTGCAGCAGCAGGAGACTCAGCTGACGATCGCCGCCCAAATGAAGAGCCAGGAGCGCGCGCTGGTCGAGATGCAGCAGAAGCAGGAGACGCAGGATCGCAAATTCCAAGCGCTGCTGCAGCAGCAGCTGCAGCGTCAACTGCAAATGGAGGAGCATATCAAGGCGCAGCAGGAACGCATCAATATGCATCTCCAGCTGATGATGAGCCAGCCTATCATGGCACAAGCTGCAACCGCTGAGACCGTGCCAGTTCCTGCTGAGGTCGACAAAGTGTCAGCTGCTGGCATGACAGCCAAGGATGAGAGCAAGGAGCAAATGCTGCAGCTGGAAACGGATGTGAGACGTCATTTGCTGGAGAAGCAGCGATTAGAGGAGCTGGTAGCCAACATGCGAGTCAACTACGAGCAGGAAATCGAAATGATCGAGAGTTCCTACAAGTAAGTGGAGTAAGTCAACTAAGTTCCTCAAAGATCTCACGAATCTCTCTTTATTAGAAAACAGCTCAAGGTATTGGAGCAGCACTTGGCTGCAGTGGAGGAGCGTCTGAAGCTGGAAAACTCCGAGACGAAGCAGTATTATACAGACAAACTGGAGAAGCTCAAAGGTGACTACGAGCTGCAGATTTCCAGCTTGAAGCAAGATCACGAGGACGATTTGCGCATGCTTCGCAGCTCGCACGATGCCGACATGGAGCGCATTAGGCAGGCCAAGATGCTGGAGCAGGCAACGGTGCGGGATCATGGCAGCTACTTGGAAACATTGCGCATGGCATCGACAGATCTGCAAGAGCTGCGCGAGGGCCTGAGCACCACAAAAGAGCGCGAGCAGCAGTTGGAATTCCGAGAGCGTCGTCTGGCCGATGCGGAGCGTCGTTTGAAAATCGACGAGGAAGGCGCCGAGCAGGAGAAGCGACGGCTCATGGAACTGGTGAGCACATTGGAATTGCAGCTGGAACGATTGTCCAAGGACACAGCCGAAGAGAACTGGCAGCTGCGTCAGCGCATGGCCAGCATAGAGTCGGAGAAGAAGGCATTCGAGCGGGAGAAGCAGTTCCATCGTGAGCAAATGGAGCGCGATGAGAAGCGCATGGAAGAGCTCAAAGTGCTGCAGCTAGCCGAAATGGAGCGCCTGCATATGGATGTTCAGCAGGAGCGCACTCGCCTGCTGGTTGAGCAGCAGAAGCTCGAGATGCAGCACAAGCTGCACGAACAGGGCGACTTAGATAGGGAGCGCTTGGAGCTGGAGGCGCAGCTGCAGGTGGCGCGAGATGCCATCAAGCGAGCGGATGAGCAGCGGGAGCGCTGCCACAAACAGCAGCGCGAGCTAGAGCAGCGCAAGCGAGTGCTGCTCGACAAAGAAAATACGCTCAACATCAGGGAGGACGAGGTGGCTCAGACATCGAGTACCTATCGCCTGGCCATCAAGCGTCTGCACACGGCCGAGCACAAGGCGCGGGAGGCGGAGCAACTGCTGCATGCCAAGCTGCAGCTGCTAAGCAATCGCGCACACGAGCTGAGCGAGAAAGAGGCGCAGATCTCACAGGAGCGCATGTTACTCACTCAAGATCGCATCGCTCTTCAGAAAATGAAGCAAAAGATTGGCCAAAGCAAATGCGCGCTCTGCAAGATGGGCATGGAGACCGTCGAGTTCAATCAACGCATGTCTGGCCACGGCCATGGCCAAGGCCAAGGAAGAACTGCGAATTCTCCATTAGAGGCTGAGGATCATGCTCAGCCTAGGTCGCAGCTAGAGAACCAAGTTGCAATGCCTTCGGGTGACATTGTGGATCGCATGCTGGACGAGAACATCGAAGCCTCTTATCGCAGGATGTATAATTTGGCGGAAAATGTAGATTTGGAGTATTGGACAACTGTTGCACTTGATGACGACTCAAAGAAACTGGCGTTAGACAACGGGAATGCTTTGGACATTGAAGACTTAGTGTTAGCCAATATGGATATGCGTTAAAGATTAATTAAAAAGTAACGATATTTAAATTTAAAAATTGTCTATCGATATTCTTGTACAACAATCGGTTCATTCAAGATAATTTTCAGTGTGTACATAAATTATAAATATTAAATTTTACTCCTCTGCTTGTTGCATTCCGCTTTGCGCATTTTTCCGTGGCGTTTGTTATTATTCTTTTGTGTGTGACGAAGCAACCGTAGCATTTTAGTAACATTCAATTAAGTATATATTTATTATGTTGTTCAATAATTTCTGTTAATAATATGTTGAAGTAATCAGTATTTCGCGTTTTACGCCTACGTGTATTTAGTGTGTTCAGTTTCGTCTTATTTTGTGCAAGTTTAAATTCGTATGTGTTAGTATAATATCTGTTTGTATGTATGTATGCGTGTGTATGTGAGTGGAGGAAGCTCCAGAGCCGCGGAAATAACAAGAAGAAATCCAAATGAAAACGCAAAAAAGTATTGCATATGAAAATTAAAGCAACTGGAATCGACGACAAGTACGAAAAAACCCAAAATCGAACTACGTAAGTGCATATAAAAATATACATACGTATGTGCGTTTGCATATGTATAAGTGGGTGTTTGTGTGTGTGTGTGCGCTGCCAACAGTACATATATTTTACAATATATACATATATAAACATATATATAGTTATAAATTTCTTTAAATAATGCTGATTAATATAATGACTATCGTTAATATTTTTGCATTTGTTCATTCCTCTTTTTTTTTGTGCTTTTTCAACTGCGTTTGTGCTCACCAACACATACATAGTTAACTACATTGATATGGGTGTGTGTGCGCGTACACACCTTTGCCAATACCTACACACACACATACATATGTACGTATGCAAATTTGAACTTTTCGAACTGCTGCTCCTCATACTCATCACATCATTTATTGTTCGCTAATATATTTATAAATTTTATTGATTGGCTTTAACCTTTGCATTCATTGTCTTGCTGCTCTGCCTCTTGCCTCGCCGGTTTATGTTCTCTTATCCATTGTGTCCTCTTTCTGATGGCAATTTCATTTCGTTTTCATGTTGTGTGTGTGTATGCACCGGTACCACACATCTGTGTCTCTATCATCTGCGTATGCGACTGTGTGTGTGCATGTGTGTGCGGGCATTCATGCTGAACAGCTGTTCTCCTCTCAAGGCAATCGTGAGAAAGTGGCGCATTTGTTTGTTTTGATTCGCTGCGACACACAGCATCACAGCAACAAAAACGGCTTACTAAACGTAATGAATATATATAGGTTTATATATATATATATATATTCATATACATGTATGTGAATAAATTACTTAAGCCTTAACAATAGAATACATTAATCTGAATAAATGGCAAATGCATATTTATTCGTATATCATCCAATCAAAAACGAACTAAACAGATATATCTGAGTTTCTATACAAAATTTAAATTTAATAAAAACAATTAAGTATCAACTTATATGATTTTTATTTAACATGTTTTTTAAAATTATATTTTAGTTAATTATTATTTCATTTTATTTATTTATTTTTTATTATAATAGTTATTATTATAATAATAAAAATATAAAAATATAAATAATAATAATAATAATAATAATAATAATAATAATAAAAAAAAAAGTAAATATGGAAAAATTGAAAAAAAAAAATTTAATTTAATATATTGTGTCTCTCGCGAATAGTTACGAAAACTCTCATAGTTTGCAGCTTAATTGAGCATTATTATATTTTATATTCATATAAGCTCGTATCTGCCTAAGCTTAATGTATGTATTTTTTGTATACATATGTATGTCCACATTTATAATAAATTAATATTTATATAAATGTAGGGTTACGATATTTGTGTAAGTTTTGCAATCCATGTAAGTTTTAACTTAAAATCAGGTTCTTTAAAAATAGTAATTCAGATCTTATATATCCACAGATACTAAGTAAAAAAGTTATTGAATATTAGAACCTCCTATTAACTATGATTATTGAAGTACATTGCTCATATAGTCTGTACTTTCCAATTTTATTTATGGCAACAGCTGCTTAAGAAAGCTCTTATCAAAGTCAAAACATTTGTGATGAGGAACAAACGCAATATAAAAACTTTTACCAAACTGTCTTCAGTTTAACATCTTCACGCTATGGCATCACTAAGGTAATAATTGTAATCGAAAAACATTTGGGCAATTTCATCAACTAAAAGCAAAAGTACAATTGATTAAAATGTATTTTGTTCAAAAGCCGCATAGATAGTGAAATATTGACTCATTGAGCAGATATGAGTGCGACGTTTCTATAATACAAATACAATTATCAAAATATTAATCTATAAATTGTCGCTTTGTTGCTCTTTCTTCTGTTTCACCTGGGCTGCATTAGCTGCCTTTGAAACATGATTGGCTTTGAGGAATCAGTCCAAAACAACAACAACAAAATAAAGACAAGAATATATATTTTTGCTTTGTCTGTATAAATATATTTATATATATAATGTTGGACTTTTACAGCACGTAATCGCTTTTATCGTTGATTTTGTTATCGCACAGGCGAATGGGGCAGAGATAAGCGTTGAAATATACTCACAAGGCATTGTTCGGATAGAAAACAACATTTTGGCTACAAATATTTAATTTGTATTTCTTTTTCAGCAGGTGGTCGTGGGCGAGGACTCTGAGTGGATAATGTCGAATCAGGCGCAAATCGACTATGACAGGCAATTCCAGGAGGACTTGGCCAAGGCAACGGCACTCAGTCTGGAACAGCAAGCACTCGACGACTACAGGCGAAACAAGAAATACGGCACTGGCTATCAGACAGTCAACGTCGACTATTACACCCAGCAGCAACAGCAGCAACACCAACAGCTGCGAGGTCACAGTGGAGTGCAGCGACGGCATTCGGACGTGCATCAGGCGAGCCCATCGTTTAGCAGCGCGACACGGTCGAACACGCCGCCGGCTCAGACCAACAATGGCAATGGGGACAACGATCTGATCTGTTTTGCCAGTCCCACAAGCAAGCAGCCGACGTCGGAGAGCGGCAGCACCTTCGAGCGGCTAATTGAGGATCTGCAGCGCCTGCAGACCCATAATCCGCAAACGGCATTGGTGCCAGTGGGACCGGTGGCGGCTGCAACGCAAATGCCCGTGCAGTATGCAGCACCACCGTACGGTGTGCCACCAAATGGAGCAGTTGGCGTTGGCGGCATGCAGCTGGTGCCATATCAGGCGCCGCAGCAGCCACAGCAACGACCGCTGAACAATGAAGAGCTGCAGCGGCTCTATAGCATGCCCAACCAATTGGCACTACAGCCAGTAGCCCCGGTCCAGCCTGCTGGCTTTGTGTACTATCCAACGTTCTCTGCCCCAGTTGTGCCGGGCTCGGCTGCCTTTATGCCGCCTCAGTATCCATCGCAGGCTTATGGCTATGGCTATGCGCTCAGCAACGGCGGCAGCTCGCACGTGGACTTTGCACGTCCACACAGCACTCCAGCAACAGCAGCAGCAGCATCAGCAGCAATACCAACTCCAGTACCAGCCTCCAGCCACTCTGTTCCACATTCCGGCGCTACAACGCCAGCTGCATTCAATGTGAGACGGGCCACACCGCCCGTTGGCAGCTGCCCGTCCGTTGGACCCGCTCTGCCAGCTCAGCGCAGCGGCAACGATTTGATCGATTTGAAGCACGATGATTAGTATGCATCATTACTCATTCAACTCCCACAATTGTTCTCTATAATTAACAATTCTCTTTTGCAGTGCCCGAGTGAGCGTTCTGGAGGCATTCGATCCACTGCTAAATGAAAATTCTGGTAAGCACTGGTTGAGATGGTCTTAGCCAATTCATTTAATTCAAACCGTATTGATAAAGCGTCTTCCTATTGTAGCGATTAGATCTTAAGGCGTGGATTGAATTAATATAATTTCACTAAAGTTGCGGGCATCAAAGAAGATCTTAAATTATTAGTAAAGGTCAACCAAAGAGCAATTCTTAAACGATTAGATTATTTTTCCTAATTACTATAGGGCTTACTAGTTCTTCTACAACAAATCATTTATAAGCCAAGGGTGGAAGCAATGCTTATAAATAAACATCCTTCAACATTTATATTCATGTAGTGGGAATTGGAAATTAATGCTTTGATAGCTTATAAAACATTCTATTAATTACTAGAGAAAGCTATTCTTTAAGCATATAAAAAAACAAAGAGAGTTTTGTAGATCAATTTAAGATTAGAAATATATGTGATGTAAGTCCTGGCCAAACTGTCTGTCCGTTTATAGTTTAACTTTGAACTTGGTATAATTCCTATTTGTTGTTTATTTTGGTTGTTTTGTATTATTGTTTCACGCTGTTGTTGTTGCTGTTGTTTATCCATTCCAAGTTATATACAAAAAAAATTAGTTAAAAAACTTGTTAAACTGAATGCTTTTTGTTTCTCTATCTTGCAGTGTCGCAAAAGTAAAACATTTTAGTGCAAAACTTCTACTACTATCCATACTAAGTACTACATACTACTACCAAATAACTGCAACTATTTAACAACAACAACACCACCCACCCAGAACAACAACAACAACAGCAACTAATAAAAGAAAACTCAGGCGACACATACACAACAACACGTCATCAGATGGGCTCAGGGTTTTATGGTGTGGATAAAAAAACTGAATTAAAAATAAAAAAATACATTGCCATGTATATGTTAATAGAACCCACTTGCAAACACCAGCTCACACACCAACACACACACACACACCCGTATATATAATATATATAACATTCTTAAGTCGAAAAATTTGTGCCTTCCAACACGACTGCACTAGGGCCAAACATTAGATATTTGCTCACTGTGAGAGTTTTATGCCAATGACACTGATAAAACCAATATCACATTAAACATCACAGAAACAATATACAAATATATAAATATGTATATAAATTAGTATTTTTGCAAAATTTCAAAACTAATTTGACAACTTTGTCTGCGATGGCAAATCAAATAAAATTCAATTTTTTTGATGAGTATTATGGAACAGAAGAAATTGTGATTTCCAGCTACATATTTACATATATACATACACATATATATATATAAACATATAATATTTTAATATACATATATACATACATATGTCAAATACAAGCTTGTATAACTTTTGGAGACCAATAATAAATTATGTCTGAGAATAAAAATGCCAACAATTTGTTGTTTTATTAAACAATTCAACGCTGAGCGTTCGGAATATGAAAGAAACGTATTTAATTTTTGTTGATTTTCGTTCATGATATGGGATCACGAAATATATATGTATGTGTATATGTAAATATATATAGATAGAGAACTATTTTTTTCCTAATTCCCTTTTAGATATATATAATATACTAAGTAAGAACAGATTCTCTCTCTATATATATGTGTATAACCAACTTCTTTAGCCTACATATGGTCAGCATATTAAAGGAAAAGGTCAAATAGAACGCCGTCTCTGATTTATGTAAATATTTATATATATATATATATATATTTATTTTCATTTGTGTCGCGTAGGCGTCCGCCGACAGCTGAGCCAATTGGCCGCTTGCTGAAATTGAAATGAAAATTGGTTAGAACGGGGAGGCCACACAAAAGAGCCGAGCAGATTTGTTAGCATAGTTTTGCGAAATGTTCTTTACAGTCTCTCAGTTCCGTTCGCGGCTGGCTATATCGCGTTGTGGGCTTTTGTTTTGTTTTATTTTTGGCTGCACGCTCGGATCGTCTCGACTCGACTCGACTCGAACTGGTCGTGATCGTGTGGTTATTTGCATAATAGTGAATCGTGCGATTGCTTGTGTTTTATTGACTCGCTGATTGATGATGCACTCGTTACTTGCAGGCAACGACGGCGCCTCCGACTGCACTTCCTACTACGCGGACTACGATCCGTTTGACTTCCTCTATAGCGGCGACAATGGCACTCAGTATTCGGATCCTATGTATGAGGCGGTCAACAGGTGGGACAAGAGTGCCGTAAATAGTGGCAGTGTTAGCTCCATTGGCTGGCGACAGGATTACCTCACTCAGCCCTCGCATTCCCACTCACCGTCACCCACATTAACAACTGCTGCAGCTGCGACGACGTCAGCGCAGCCAGCTGGCAGGTCTAACACGGGCTCTGCATCACCGCCGCCGCCGTTGCCGCCACGCAACCAGCAGCTGTATGAGACAGGCGCAACAACTTCGACAATTTCGACAACTTCATCCAAGCCATATCAGTTGGCGCCGTTCACAGACAGCTACACCAACAGCATACCAGCCCATGTAGTCCTAGATCGACGGAAAAATTTTACGCGCCTCTACCAGTTGATCAGTGAGCAACGTACGGATGATTCCGAACTCTTGGAGTTCTATCATATGGTGCGTGAGCTGCGAGGAAGCTATAAGCATGACGACAAAAAGACAAATGTGGGACACATAATAGCCGCCGAGTTCAACTATCATTACATGATGGACACCAGCATCAAGGTCATTGTCCATCCGGCTGTGAATACGCTGCAGCAGCACGCTCTGTCCAATTCGTTGGCTGGCGAACAGGTCAAGGGCTATGGCACGCCAGTTACCTTCACCTGTGACAGTAAGTGTTATTTATTTAGCTCTAGATCAATCCGTATAATGTGGCAAATCTTTGCTTTCAGTTGATTCAGTTGTGGCGCAGGTGGTGGCGCAGGCGTTAGCCTCCCTCGAGGGTCAGGTTCAGGGCACAGTCACAGACTATGCCGTCAAGGTGCGTATAGAAGGAAGATTCAAATGTGTTAATATAACACTAATTTGCTCTTTTTGTTACAGCCCATTGGCCTGTTGGAGTGGTTGGCGCCCACCTCGAGGCTAAGCCAGCTGGAGTGCGTGCATAATAGCTTTCAGTTGGAGAAAGATGTGCATTTGGGACTGTGCTTGCGCAGCGTTGCTAATATGGAGGCCATTGCGCGCACTGAACAGGATGACGACAATGATGCGGATTTGCAGCCGGAACAAGTGCTGCCCAACGAAGTGGTGGCTATAGTCACCTACGACAACATGATGATACTCATTGAGACGCTTGAAACGGAAATCGATAAGCTCGAATCGGCGGCAGACGGTGCGCCAGCAAGCCGCAGTGTCGTCAGCTGCTCGGGCGTGGTGCAAGCTGTGAAAGCTATATGTGCGTTGCTTGGCTCCATTGACACGCTGGAGATAGCGCGTTGCATTTCCGACCTGAAGCGCATTTGCGAGGAGGCCCAGACCAAGTATGCACCCTTGGCGGGCTCCAACAATCCAGAGATTATCAGCGACTATGGCGAATATGCTCAAGTGACGCTACGACCACGCTCCATGCTGGAGCAAATCAAATTAAAGTGCAATAGCTTGCGCGACGCAGTCCAGGAGCTAATCGAACTGTACGCGAATGTGTTTCGTGTTGCTTTCTCGGTGAAGACGCCGGACTATTCCACAAGTGAGTAAATGTTTTATTCTCTTGAGCCTCAATACTGATCAACATTCTCTTTAGCGCCCATACCCGTCTCGTGTGTGTCCAAGCCGATTGTGGTGAGCATAAATTGCCTGCACAGACCGCCGCCGAACTGGAAATACGACGATTACTCACTCTGCGTGCAGCTTGTCTATGGTACGCGCTTGTTGTCCAACCCGAATGTCTTAAGCTGTTCCAACGATACGACGGGCGGCCTATTTCCACGTTTGAACTTCAGTGCTTGGCTAACCTTTGACCAGCATCCAATATGCACGCTGCCACGGGAGGCGCGACTCACGTTTGTGCTCTACGGCAAACAGGCGGCCAGCGAGAATGAGCCAAATGCCGAGCCGAATGGCGAACGGCGACAGGTGACCACGGAGCTGGGCTGGTGCTCCATACAGCTGTTTGACTTTAAACGCACGATGATCTGTGGCCCCTATTTGCTGTCCGTTTGGCCACCAACCACTGATAAAATGCTGGGACCAGCTCCAGCGAGTGGTTGTCATCCACACCCCGACTTCTGTCCGGTGTTAAGCATTGAAGTGCCTCCCTACGGCGGTCGCATTGAGTTTCCCGAGCATCAGGAGGCGCCCAAGCCTGCACCGCAGTAAGTTTTACTCATGAAATAGTTTCCTTGTAGCACCACTTCATTTAAATTCATTGCCACAGCTATGACTTTGCTTCGCTGGACGCTAATCTGCAGGAGGAGCTGCTGAATACAGCCGAACTGGGCTATTCAGGCGCAACGGAGCGCCGCGAGGTGTTCTGGGAAAAGCGTCTCTACTTGCAGAACTATCCAAATGCATTGCCCAAGGTTCTACATGCGGCGCATAGCTGGGATTATGCCAATCTGATTGATTTGCATTCCTTGCTCCACTCGTGGGCGCCGTTATCACCGCTGCAGGCATTGGAGCTGCTGCTGCCGCGCTATCCGGATGCCAAAGTGCGCGAGAAGGCTGTCGAGTGGATCTCGCATATGCCCAACGATCAACTGGTAGACTTTTTGCCACAGCTGGTGCAATCGCTTAAACACGATACGTACGAGGCTTCTGCGCTCTCGCGTTTTCTGCTCTCGAAGTGTTTGGAGTCGCCGCGCTTTGCCCATCACATGTACTGGCTCCTGGTGCATAGCCTGCCCGATGATCCACTCAACTCGATTGGCGCCTCACTGGTGGATCAGGACTACGACGAGTCGCAAATCACTCAGGCTCGCTACTATCGCCGTAACAAGATGATGCTGCGCGCTCTCATGGCCATCTGTGGCGAGAAGCTGCTCAAGCGCTTCATGTATCAGCATCGCATGTGTCAGGTGAGTGACAGTTACGAATAGTCCACAATATGAGCACTCAATCATTTCCATTATCTTTCGCAGAATCTGTCAAAGATTGCAGAGTCCGTTAAGGAAGCTAAGGAGTCGATGCGTCAAAAGAGTCTGGTAGCAGGCATGGATGAAATTCATCAGGATTTGCTAGAAAAGGCAACGTGCCTGCCACTGGGTCCTGAGTTAGAGGTGTCGGGTGTTAATGTGCGCAACTGCAGCTACTTCAACTCCAATACGCTGCCACTAAAGATCACCTTTGTGGGACCAGATGCCGAGCCTCTGCCCGCTATTTTCAAGGTAAACTAATGCAGCTGCTACAGCCACACACACTCTACATCTCTTTGTTTTCTTTCTGACAGTGTGGAGATGATTTGCAACAGGATATGCTTACGATTCAACTGATTCGCATCATGAATAAGATGTGGCTGGCCGAACGCTTGGATCTTAAGATCGTAACATTTAATTGTGTGCCCACTGGGTACAAGCGCGGCATGATCGAACTTGTCTCAGAGGCGGAAACACTACGGAAAATCCAAGTGGAATGTGGTCTTACGGGTTCCTTCAAAGATCGACCCATTGCCGAATGGCTGGGCAAGCAGAATCCGAGTCCGTTGGAATATCAAAGTGCAGTGCGCAATTTTACACTCTCCTGCGCTGGCTACAGCGTGGCGACCTACGTGCTGGGCATCTGTGATCGACACAACGACAACATAATGCTTAAGACCTCTGGACATTTGTTTCACATCGATTTTGGAAAGTTTCTGGGCGATGCTCAAATGTTTGGTAACTTTAAGAGGTGAGTTGTAACTAAGCTGCGTACACTTTGATTATCGCAATCTAACATAAACTTTGCCTTTGCAGAGATCGCACTCCTTTTGTGCTCACCTCGGATATGGCGTATGTTATCAATGGCGGTGACAAGCCGTCCACGGACTTTCACTACTTCGTTGATCTCTGCTGTCGTGCCTTTAACATTGTCCGCAAGAACGCTGACCTGTTGCTGCATACGCTAGCGCACATGGCCACAGCGGGTATGCCGGGCGTAAACTCTAATGCGGTTACTTATGTGCGTCGCGCTCTGCTGCCTTCTCAATCTAATCCCGAGGCGGCGGCTACATTCGCCAAAATGATACAATCCTCGCTAAAGAGTTGGTTCACTCAGTTCAATTTCTTTCTGCACAACTTGGCGCAGATGCGCTTCAATAATGACGAAGGCTCTGGCGAGCTGTTATCCTTTGTGCCCCGCAAGTACACGTGAGTTGCTAGTAAGCTATGAAAATGGATCTCCGATTAATCTTAAACTACATTCACAGCATGCAGCAGGATGGTCGGCTGAAGATTGTTAAAGTAGTTCGCTTCCAGAAGCACTACAGCATGGAGAAGTATTATATGTACATTCTGCAAGTAACTCGCCACGGACAACTGGATCCAACTCATCTGTTTCGCTCGTATCGCGAGTTTACCGAGTTCCATCAAAAGTTGTGCATGCACTTTCCACTGGTCAAGCTTCACAGGTAAGTGAATCAGTCCAGTCTTAAATGTGAAATAGACATAGATAAGAGTTAAAGCCTTATAATGATAAGACAATCATTTGTCATTGAAGTAGGCTTAATTATTTTGCTATGCACCATTAAAGAACTGGATTGTTCTGTTTGGGGGAATAGGCAAAAGGGGAAATACCTAAACAGGGAGCACTAGACCTACCAAAATTAATTATGAAGAAATTGTTTCTATTAATCATAAATTTATTTAAACATAGTCAACATTATATGGCAACTTCTAACATACTTTAGAGATATATAGTCATATTTAGAAGTGTATGTGTGTCTAAAGACTTATTTACATGTAGAATACTGTCCTCGCTAAGGAAATTAAGAGCAGCATTTGGATTTTGGGGATCTAAGCCTCTGTAATTCGGTCACTCTGCTTCGTGTGATCCAACCCAGCGACTGGCCGCAATGCCTCTGTCATGGAGCGATGCTGACGTATGGCGCGTCCAAATAACTCATCATCGCTGTCCTCCCGCGAGATCTGAGAGCTGAAGAGTTTGGGTAAATTACGCTCAGCACTTGGTGAAAGCTCGTTCTCAGGTAGCAATGTGATTAAGCGTTGTGTGGCCCTCGGCGGCAACTGCTCCCCTGCGGCCTGCTCCTCAGCTGAGTCAAAGTCAGCATCTGACTCATTTGAGCTGGGCACCTCGGCAGATTGATAATATTGCAAGTTTTCCACATCGAAGCGCACCTTGAGCACACGTCCCTCACGTTTAGCTGGCTGTGGTGGTGGTGCAACAATTTCCTCCACTTCCGCCTCGCTCGAACTGGAGCTTGGTAATTCCTCCGGCTCATAGCAAGTCAATGGTGCTGCATCATCACCTCGTACACTGAGCGTTGCAGGCTTGGAGACGCGCGGCGCTGGCTGAGGTGGCCGGCGTGCTGGCACTGGAGATGGTGCAATGTCTAGCTCTTCGCAAAGCGCATCGAAATCATGCACCTCCGTAGCGAGTGGAGTGGAGTTTGCAATAGGCACTTCGCCATTCTCTTGCAATTCTACAAACATATCCTCTATATTGCTCACATATTTTGTTGCACTGCTCCCCTTGCCTTGGGCTACGACATCTTCATAATTGGGCAACTTTCGGTTTAATCGCGATACCTCAAGCTGCATCAGTGACTCGTAGTCCGGCAGGATGGGTGGAGCAGCCGACCGCATATCATATGGAGGTGGTTCTAAAGTCTCAGCTGCTCGCTGTGCTCTTACCTCATCTGTAGGCGTCATGAGCTCCAGATCTCGAAACAGTGAGTCCTGTTGCACCACATTCTCCAACTCGACAGGCGTCTCGCTTCGTTCTGTGCGTGGCAGCTCGACTACCGTCCAATTGCGTTCGGCTGCATTTCCAACACTTTCCAAGTTTTCAAAGTTTTCCCAGTCATCATCGATGCTCTTTCCAAAACCTGGTGGACTGCCTGGCGCTGGCAGCTCCGTTTGCAGTCCAGTGAAGTCGGGTTGCATGTCCAGGATGTCTGCTTCGTTCATTTCGTAGGAGGAGCGAATGCGTTCAAACTCCACATCATCCACATGGTGTGGCAGTTCCAGATCAGCAAACAAATTGCGGGCTAGAACTGGCTCCGTTTGATCAGTTGAATCGGGTGTGCCAGCTATGATTTCCACAACGAATGCTGATTCCGTGTGCTCCAACTCAAGGAACTCACCATCTCGTATTGATTTCGGATCCAGTTCCGACTCTGTTTTTGGCTGGTGGTCCATCTTTGACCTTGGTTCTGGCTGAGGTTTTTCTTCTAATTCTTGGAACGACCTCGCCTGAGCTACGACCGGCGACTGATGCACTTGAGCAGCCACGGAAATAGCAGCTCCGACTTGGTCATCATCGGGTGTTAGGAGCTCTGGCACATCATCGACCTGCTCATATTTGACATAACGTCCCCGCTCCTTGCTCGTTACTTGCGATGCCTTAGCTTCCTCGCTGGCGGCCTTGACGCTTATCAGCTTATATTTCTCTGCGAAATGATCGAAGTTGGGTATGTCCAGCTGAGAGGGCGGCTCAACAGCTTCCACTGTGATGGGCGGCGCCGGTGGTTGGCGCGTAGGCGGCGTGGAATAATAGTCATAGCTAGAGCTATGCACTTCACGGCGTCTACGTCGCGCTGCCTCAGGCTGTGGACGAATCGCAACTGTTCCAGTCAGCTCCGGTATGCTTGCTTCCTCTTTGTATTCATACGGCGCCAATGTGCTCAGGTGTAGATTGGGCACACTGCCCGCGAGGTATTTGTTAGCTGTAAAAATAAATATTAAAGGTAATCAAAAAGGTAAGAAAAATAAATAAAAAGTCTTGGCCTAGTCATATACACCCAATTGAATTTTCTACAGGGTATTGTTGCTGTTGTGATATCAAGAAATTTACTTCCAATTCCATTCACATTAAGTAATTCCGCACATACTTACACACACTCTTTCACACACACGTACATACCGTCGTAAAAATATATGTGTGTTAGTGCTCGCATGCCTTACCTGTCGAATTTGTTGGCCTGGCACTTTCGAATTCTTCGGTATTCCGTTGGCGAAACACTCCGTGTACAGCGCTGTCGGTGCCGTTTACCTGCAAGTGCAATAAAAAATATTCTTATGGTTTATTAATGAGCAACTAACTAACTTACAATCGAAAATTAACTTCATTTTGATTTTCGTGTAACAATTAAAACAGCTGTGGCCTCAGCTGTGCACGCCTAATGCCTGCACAAGCAGCAAGAAGAAGACAGCAATAATAACAACAATGTTGGCATGCGTCATAAACTTAACTGTAAAAGCGCTACACACATGCACATGAGCGTAAAAGCTAAGGTAGTGTGTGTGTGTTTGTGTGCAAATAAGTACCGACGCAAATGCAAACTAGAGATGGGCTTTCGAAAATAATATTGAATCACTGTTTCGATCCTTGCTGAGGAGAAGAATGTCTATACTTCTATAGTGTTCCTAAAAGCTGTTTTAAATAATTATCGATATAAGATAAATCGCCATCGATATATAATTATATATGAGGATCGCACTCTAACTGATTAATTAGTTAAGTGAATGTCCCTCTTATCGATAGGCGACGCATGCTGCTCACGTTCTCATCTCCATTATTATTGACAACTTAACACTCACACACACACACAAAGTCATGTGTATACACATAAACAAAACGCGACTACGCTCGCTTTAGGTCTTATCAGTGTGTGAGGGAGAGAGCACGAGTGTTCAATGTTTTATCAGTTACTTATTAACCTTTATAAATGGCTTGCAGTCAAGCAGAAATCGAGTTAATTGTCAGATTTTTTTTAAAAATTTTATGAATTGTACATATAACGCACCTGTGATTCGTAGGCTGCATAACGTGGCGCAGTTTGCGGCTGCTGAGCTGCGCGTGTTGACGATCGCCCGCTGCTGTTATCGAATGTAAGACGCCGCCTAAAGCCCCAGATCTTTATGCCGAGCAGCGCCATAACAAGACTCATCAGGAGCATGATGGAGGCGGCCAAAGGACCGAGTGCCCCCTGCTGACCTGTGCGGAAGTCTTGATGAACGTTTGGATATCATGGCAGGTAGTTAGTTCACTTACCTTGGCCCACATACGTTAGCTGAGCCATCGCTGCTATTCGCTTTTGGCCAGCATATCGCAGTTGCACACCTGATTTTTATGAACTTTTTGCAGCACTGCTGCCTCGTCTTCAGTTCGGTTCTGTTCACCACGTTGGCGTTAATCGAACCCCAATGTCGCAGCTCTCAGCGCTCGGCTCTCAGCTCTCAGCACACGTCGCTGCTCCGGCAACCAGCTAGCTCCCCGTTCTCAGCTGTTGCCGTTCGCCCGTTAACTGATTGAGCGGCGTTGACGTCGCAGTGCGCTAACAGCCAACGCTCACCACGTTATCGCAAAAAGATATCGCGGCGCTCCCACTGTTTGCCTCTCGCTGATTGTTTGGCGGTTTGACTTGGCTCGGCTCGGCTCGTTGGCTCGGCGCGTTGGCTCGTTGGCTCGTTCGCTCTTCTTTCACCCACTGCTCTTTGATTTGGCACGCTTTGGCCGTGAATCAAAGGTATCTGACGGAGTAATTTATCAGCTATTACAGTCTGTTACCTGTTACCAATCGTTTGCCACTCGCTCGACGGTCATTGATAAGCAATTGTCTAATTCTAATGGGTTTGTTGTCTGTTTTGCTTGCTCTTCTTACAGGCTCACAAAACTCTACGTTATCAGTATTAGTGATAGGCAAATACCCTTACCTTTTTAATATATAATTATAGATTTTGTTTTATTAATTTCTTTAATTTCGTAGAGCTAAGCTTAAATAAAAAACAAACTTAGACATTTTCCTTATCTAAACTCATGTGATTACCCTTGAATTGCTTAGTTTAGTAACTGATACTAAGCATTAGTAATACACTTAGTCACTGCAAAATTATTTTCATTGATAAGTCAAAGCTAGACGTATGTTCATAATTGATAGTATTTAAAAATGATAAGAAAAATTATGATTAATTTCATTGAGATTTATTTTGTTATAATTTCCATGCTGCATCAGTGGCTATATCAAATTATTAAAAATTCTTCTTCTATTACTTCTTAACAGCCTGCCAACGGGTGTCCATGTGGGTCGATCCAATATCAAATCTGTGGCCGAGAAGCGTTTACCTCTGATACAGCGTTTCTTGAAATCGCTTTTCGATGCAGCCGAAGAAATCGCGCACTCCGATCTGGTTTATACATTCTTTCATCCGCTGTTGCGCGATCAGCAGGAGGCCAAATTGGAGATGCCCAAGATAAGAGGTAAGCAGAGTTGTTCAGGTTCTGTTTACGTTTATTAATCAACAAATTTTTTACCTTGCAGAGGTCAAACGTCAGCCATCGCGTGATAATCATAATGAAATTGGCCAGATACGCCTCTCGCTGCAATATCAACGCGGCGTGTTAACTGTGATGGTGTGTTAGCCAAACCACTAAAGCTCAAAGACCTTTATATAACATATATTCCTGTCCTGTTGCAGATACACCACGCCAAAGGACTGCCCATGCTGCAGGGCGGCCAAGAGCCGAACACCTATGTCAAATGCTACCTGAAACCGGATCCAACTAAAGTGACCAAGCGCAAGACCAAAGTAGTGCGCAAAACTTGTGTGCCCAGCTTCATGGAGACGGTAAGTGCTATAGACATCTGAAGATTAGCTAACTATATCTGGTATTATCTGCAGTTGGAATACCGCATGCCACTGGACATTGTGCAACAGCGCAGGCTGCAGGTGACCATCTGGACGCATGATACGCTGCAGGAGAACGAGCTGCTTGGCGGCTTCGAATTGGACCTCTCCAAGCATGATTTGCGTCAGGAGCTGTGCGATTGGCATCGCTTGGGATCGGTGCCTAGGAATTGAATGTTGTCTGCTGGCGTTCGCTGAACGACAATCTGACCTAGTTTTAAACACGCACACACTCACACTCAACCACACTCACACACATTTATACACTTATATGTTTGTGCCTGTCTTTTCAACGCAATAATACTTACATACTCAACGTGATTGTACATTCCATATATATATATGTATTTATATATATATATTACTTATACATATATTTACTTATGTCTAGCTGAACTCTATCACTTGTATATAATGTACACGCATATACAGACAAACATATATATATATATAGTGATATATATATATTTAGAAACGGCACAGATATACTCTTTTTTTTAGCTATTGCGCAAACCTTTACAGATCAGATCAAATATTGTATATGTACATAAAATCAACCAAATATAAGTGATACGTGCTGATCAGTAGTAAATACATAATTATTTATTCAGGTCAGTCCATTTGAATACTGTAGAGTGCACCATTCTCTCTTTAGTTGTAGGGGACCTCTAATTGAAATTCTTGACAAAAAAACATTATTATTGCCTAGGGTCAAATGGGCATGTCCCTAGTTACTCAAGTTTATTTTACAGTATTAAAGTCCTGGCGGTTGGACTGGGCTAAATCAAGAAGTCGGCTTGCATATGTCTATATATATATATATATATATATATTACAACTAATTCCAGGCAAAGGCAAAACAGTCAAACACTCAATAGATCATGTTATTCAGTTCACACTTCATAATTGTGATTGTTCTATTACTGCCTGTTTGTGGCCTCTATTGTCATTGGAATCAGAGAGTTTTCTAGGTGTCGGTTCAGTTCTATCTGACTCTTAACTCAAATTCCAAATGTTACCAACTGCCAAATCAGCTTGTGTGCGGCAAATATTCTAAAGATTCTAAAATAGTTGCAATCCAAAGAATACAACATACTATATTATACGATGATTCATGGTGTATTCACTGAATCACTCCAAAATCACTTAAAAATAAAACTAAAAGTTTTTATTTTTATATACAATATGACATTTTGTCGAAACCAGAAAAACCACAACAACAAAATCTACTAAAAGATAGTAGAGAAAAACAAAACTAGAAACCATTTTTATAATATATTTTTCTAATCAAAAGGAGCAAAGATCTTTAAACTAAATAATATGCTAATGGAAATAACATTAATCATTTGATATGGTACGAAAGTTAAAGTTTAGCTTAACTTTATCAAACATTTCACGAACATCTGTAATAAAAATTTAAAAAAAGAACCGAAAACAAATTATATTTATGCTAACAACAATAAATTTAATTTATCAAGTGTCTTACAATTTATATATGGTGATTTTTATAGGGTTGGGGTGTGATAATTGGGTATAATAATTGATATCAGCTCATAGATTATAGCTACAGATAATAGCTCATAGATGTCATTAAACTCATATATGCGATATATATTTTTGATGAATTCCAGTTTATCCAGCTTCTCTAGTCTTTCAAGTTGATGTCTGCCAAGTAATGTCAGTTGCAGGCAGATCGCGCTACCTTCATATGATCTCATATGATATGATCTTTGCGTATAAGGAAATTTTTAGCTATATTGGAACTTTTTGTATGAAAAGTGTTTCTGTTTATCACTACTACTTCAACGTGGCTCAGCAAATACAAAAATTTTTGATTTCAAATAAATAAATACCTTCTTCAGCCCGTTCTTTCTAACTAACTTTCGTATCTAAAATATTTAGTAGACTTTTTCTAGATGAAATTCGAAAAACTGAAAAATCTTTGAGCTGTCATTAATGTATCAAATGCTGGGCGACAACAATTCAGTAATATTTTTGTGTTTTCAATAGAAGAGGAAAATTGCCAAGTGTATATATATATATATATAGTCAAGTGGAATCAAGTAATATGATGGATAATGAAAATTATGATAAAAGTACGGTAATTACGCAAGTGAGACAGCAAATCGCTTTAGCGAACGCCCATGAGATGCTCTCGAAGATGACAGAGAAGTGTTTTAGGAAATGCATCTCCAAGCCCGGCAAGGCTTTAGATAAGTCTGAACAACGATGTATTACGCAGTGTATGGATCGCTTTCTGGACACATGGAACCTCGTCTCGCGCACCTACGGCAATCGCCTGGAACGTGAGCAGAACGCAATGGAGAGTGCAGAGAGCATGTTCTAAACTGAAAACCAATTGAATATCAAATTGAAATGTAATAAAGGTGACTTCCGAGTCGTGTATAATTCTTAATGCTCAAGTTTCGAGTTAAATCCGCCATGGCCAAGCCTCGAGCTAATGTCTACCCGGTCGAGCTGGTGCTTATCACGCGTGCAAAAAGATAAGCAGTTATTAGTGAGTGAAAAAGTGCAACGGTATTGCACGTCCCCGCCCACCCACTGTAAGACAGGTGGGCGAGGGTGGGAGAGGATCTATGATGGACGTTCCATTCAGCTTGATATGTGCGAAATTCAACGATCGTTATCGTGTTTGGAATGGTCTCGTTAGCTAACGGATGAACATTGACCAAAGCGCACATTACAGCGTAGTGTAGTTTCGAGACCACTCTAATCCATTGCATCATTTCTTACCATATGCAAATTTCCAACAATTGTCTATATTTGTTTTAGACAAAAGTGAAAAAAATTAGTGGGTGAATATCTCTTTAATATATATGTTTATTTTTAGAGTGAAAAATATTGTAATATAGACATTAGTTTTCAAATTGTTGTATGGAATTACAGAATTCAAGCATCTTACAACTCGCACAGGAAAAGTGAAAGCTGCGAATCGATCCTAAAAAATAATGATCAAGTGATCAATCAGCTTTCAAAAATTTATATGTCAATTCTAAGTACCCTTAAAATTGCCAATTTTATATATTTTTACTATATTTATTAAATTCAACCCTTGATTAATAAATTTAAATATTTTTATATAATATTACCAGAAATCTTAATTTAAATCTTTAATTTAAATTCTAAAAAATTTGTATTATATTGTAAATTGATATACATATATATTTTAAATATATTTAAGATCTCATCACACAAAATTCCAACCAGTTAATCCTAAAGCTCATTACTAAGAAAATCTTGAAGTAATTTTCATTCAAATCATATTTTTAGTTCATTATAAAATGTACTTAGTAATAGCATTAGCATTGGTAACTGCTTAACTTAACTTCTTAATATTTCGGCCCATCAATTAAAGCACAAGTTACTAAGAACATGATTGCAATACCTTATCTTAAGCTAGTTGATTGTTTGTAAGACATCATAACTACATAAACGATCGTATTAGCGTGAACTTGATTTTTGATAATGAGTTGTGAACAACGAATAATACAAATTTATATCAGGTAGTGCTCTAGACTGGGGGACGTTGTTCAGCAAGTGCAGCTGACCCGTTGCCAAAATTTTGGTGCAAAATTAAAAAAAAAAAAAAAAAAAAAATAGAAAAATCAAAAATAATAAAAAAATGCAAAAGATAAAATGGGAACTGGTCGCCGAACTTATTGGCTCGAATACCAAGAGCAACAAAATCCAACAATGAATTCGCTTTGCTCAACCAGGTACATTCGAAGCCACACAAGTTACGATAAGAACCCGAACTAAAACACCTTCATATAGTGCAGCTCTGTGCTTTCATCTAAAAGCTCGCCAGCCAGCCAACACTATAAATAGTCACAACACCAACAAGTGCGACGGGTTTGAGTAATCATAGCAAGAACACGATAACGCACACACACCTTATCTACACCTACTAATCGGTACCGGGCAACCATTCTTCGCGGATAGGGTTGTGTCATACGGGGGGGCAGGGAATGCAACTCGGAAAGTTACGGCGAGTACGAGACAATTACACTATCATATTAGGTAAGCTCACTAATGATAAGCAGCACTTGACAAGATTAGTCAAACGTGAGAGCAACTTAATTGGACCATATAAATATTGCAGATAGACAGAAACTAGTACATAGGAAGATTATATAAGTATATATCAGTATTCTAAGAATATCTTAAATGAAAATATTGACTTGAATATATTATCTGAAAATCTAATGCAGAAATTTTATAGGGGACTGTAGGACAGAATAGAAATATTAACTCAGATTAATAGAGTGTATGATCACGAGATTTTTGTATCCTACTCAGACAGAACTCTTCGATCAATATCCTTAAAATCTAAAATATATATACATTAAGTTTTCAGCTTAGAAAATATTGTAGACAAAGACTTAGCTTTGTAAGGAGAGACTTTGTAAAAGAGAACAGATTTAGGTAGGTGGAGATAGAATCACAGAGATTGAGCTTGAAAATGAAAATGTAAAAGAGAAACTAAAACAGAGAAAGAGAGAGAGAGAGAGAAAGACAATGAGAATAACACAGAACATGTAAGAGTGCTTTAGTTAAGACTGCTCGACTAGGCGATCCACTGAACCCCGCGACGAGCCGATATTCTAAACATTCGATGCTTATTTTACATATACATACAAGCAACACATGCACACACATACGCCCGTTCGCAATAAGCACTCGCCCTGCTAACTGCGCAGCCTATGACTCTGCCTATGACTCTGCTCTGACCCAACTTAGGCTCTGCCTATGTCTCTACTCTGGCTTTGCATTTGACTCTGCCTATAGCTCTGTTTATGACTCAACTCAGGCTTTGCCTGTCTCTGCATATAACTCTGCTGTGACTCAACTTATGTTCAGCTCTGGCTTTGCTTAGGCTCAGTCTATGGCTTTGTCTACGGCTCTGCCTATGACTCTGCTCTGACCCAACTCAGACTCTGCCTATATCTATATTCTGGCTCTGCCTATGGCTCTGCTCAGACTCAACTGAAGCTCTGCCCTGTCTCTGCCCTGTCTCTGCCCAGCCTCTGCCCTGTCTCTGCTTAAGCTCTGCCTATGACTCTGCTCTGGCTAAGCTCTGGCTCTCCCTATGGCTGTGCTCTGATTCAACTCAAGCTTTGCCTATAGTTCTGGTCTGACTCAACTCATGCTCTGCCTATGGCTCTGCCTATGGCTCTACCTATGCCTCTGCCTCTGCTCTGAATCAACTCAGGCTCTGCCTATATCTATATTTTGGCTCAAGTTCGGCTCTGCTTATGGCTCTGCTCAGACTCATCTCAGGCTCTGCCCTGTCTCTGCTTAAGCTCTGCCTATGGCTGTGCTCTGATTTAACTCAGGCTCTCTGCCTACGGCTCTGCCTATGGCTCTGCCATGGTTCTGCCTATGGCTGTGCTCTGATTCAACTCAGGCTCTGCTCTGGCTCTGCTCTCTCGCTCTCTCGCTCTCTCTGATATAGCGAAAGAAATAATGACCTTAAGATTTATAAATTCTCTTATTATAGATCGCTGAATATACAGTTCAGTATATTTGATGGAAAGTTAACTTAAAAGTTCTCTGTTAAAACAGACCAGGAAGAAACTGAGAAGAGAGAGAGCGAGAGAGAGAAACTTTCTGACATCATGTCATATGCCTTATCAATTGCATGGAAACACGTGTCGGACAGTAATTCCCCTCAGAATTCTGAAGATGTGCAAAACATGTATTAGAATACATTAGGCGACGCTTATGCAATTTGTTTAAAATAATTACGTTGTCAGCAGATAGTTGTTAACAATTCCTAAAAGTCAGCTACAGTTGTCGAAATATGGAAAACCTTTCAGCTAATTGTTGCCCTGCGTATCTTCGCATCTGTGGGCTATAAAAGGAAATGTGCAGCCATTGCACGTCGCATTTTACCGGATGAATATTAAAAATGCAATTGGGTAAGTCGCACATTGAACTCTAAAGGAAAATATACCTAAGATCCTTCGTTTCAGTGAGCTTCCTGTGGATAGGTCTGCTGACGTTTCCGCAGGCATTTGCCTTGGATGCATGTGCAGGACACAAATTTGGATATAAAGCAGTTGATCCAGCGGATCCTCATGCATACTACCTATGCTTCGGCTTGTTGGGAAAAATAAGAAGCAATTGCGCGGAGGGTTTTAGATTCAATGTACAATCACAAAACTGTGCACAATTCCAGCTGTCTAGCACTCAACCCAACAGTGCAGATAGTAGAGTTAAAAATGAGTTCAACATCAACCAAAACATAACCATTGACAGGCCAATTATATTTAACTTCTTTGGCGCTCTGTGGAATAAGCCGCCGAAACCACCTTTTCGCCCACCAACGCCAACGCCAACGCCACCGACAATCACAACAACCTCTGTATCACCATCTACTGAAAGCTCAAGTTCTAGCTCCGTAGCCTCATCTACTGAGAGCTCCAGCTCTAGCTCCCAGGCTTCATCTACTGAGAGTTCAAGTTCAAGCTCCAAAGCCTCATCGACTGAAAGTTCAAGTTCCAGTTCCGAAGCCTCATCCACTGACAGCTCAAGTTCTAGCTCTGCGGCCTCATCTACTGAGAGCTCCAGTTCAAGTTCTCAGGCTTCATCTACTGAGAGTTCAAGTTCCAGCTCAGAAGCTTCATCTACTGAAAGTTCAAGTTCCAGTTCCGAAGCCTCATCCACTGACAGCTCAAGTTCTAGCTCTGAGGCCTCATCTACTGAGAGCTCCAGTTCTAGCTCCGAAGCGTCATCTACTGAAAGTTCAAGTTCTAGCTCCGAGGCGTCATCTACTGGGAGCTCAAGTTCTAGCTCCGAGTCGTCATCTACTGAGAGTTCAAGTTCCAGCTCAGAAGCTTCATCTACTGAGAGCTCAAGTTCTAGCTCCGAAGCCTCATCTACTGAGAGCTCAAGTTCCAGTTCCGAGGCCTCATCTACTGACAGTTCAAGTTCTAGCTCTGAAGCGTCATCAACTGACAGCTCAAGCTCTAGTTCTGAAGCCTCATCTACTGAGAGTTCCAGTTCTAGCTCCGAAGCGTCATCTACTGAAAGTTCAAGTTCTAGCTCCGAGGCGTCATCTACTGGGAGCTCAAGTTCTAGCTCCGAGTCGTCATCTACTGAGAGTTCAAGTTCCAGCTCAGAAGCTTCATCTACTGAGAGCTCTAGTTCCAGCTCCGAAGCTTCATCTACTGATAGCTCAAGTTCCAGTTCCGAAGCCTCATCTACTGAGAGTTCCAGTTCTAGCTCTGAAGAATCATCTACTGAAAGCTCAAGTTCTACTTCCGAGGACGCGACTGAGAGCTCAAGCTCCAGCTCAGAAGCAGTATCTACTGACAGGTCCAGCTCCAGTTCCGAGGATTTATCTACAGAAAACTCAAGCTCTAGTTCTGAAGCCTCATCTACAGAAAGTTTAAGTTCTACTTCCGAGGAATCATCCACTTCAGAAGGAACTGATCCACCAGAAAGTTCTACTGGAAGCCTAAGTACTAATTCCGAGGAATCATCTACTTCAGAAGAAACTGATCCTTCAGAGAGCTCTACCGAGGCATTACCAACTACTTCGGCAGTAAGTGAGAATGATGACGCGACGTCTGAAGATCCATTATCTACATCTGAAAATCCTACTGATGAGACCACTGAAGGTGAAGACACTGATTCATCAACTACTGAAGTCATACTTCTCCCGCAGCCCATGGGACCTGATGTGGGAAAGCTTGGTAAGAAATTGGATAACTTATTATGGATACCAACAGTGATCGAAGCAACCGATTCCGTTGCAGAACTTGAGATAAACCTGTATTGTGCTCTTCACCCAAATGGCGTTTATCTAAGAGATCCAACGTCCTGTGCCAAATTTTATGTATGTGCTAATGGACACGCTATTCTTCGAAAATGCCCGAGAAATCTATACTTTGATATCGAAAGCAAGGTGTGCAATTTACCCAACCTCGTAGATTGCTCCCTGCAACAAGAATCATTGTCCATTCCGAAATTATTGGCAAATAGCTTTGCCCATACTGTTGGCAGTAGCATAAAAGGCACAACAACTAAAGAAAGTTTGATAGAAGAAGACAGCTACTTATCTGAAAATCAATTATCGACATCTCTTGATAGTTCAGTTTTAAAGCGCACCACCGAAGATCTAGACGATGAGTCAGAAGAAGACTCGGAATCAACAGAGTCCCCAACGTTAAAATACACAGAGGATGACAGCTTTGACAATGATTTATCAGAGGCACTTAACTTGGAAGACACTGAATATTTCGAGGAAGAATCCATTTGCAGCTCCCAGTCAAATGGTGTATACCTGAGACATCCCAACTCATGTAGTAAGTTCTACATATGTGCAAGTGGCCGCGCTATCTTACGAAGTTGCCCAGCTAGCCTGTATTTCGATATAAAGAAAAAGGTTTGCAATTTTCCCGGTGCTGTCGACTGCGAAATTGACGAAGACCAAACTAGAAATGATAGAAATTCATTCCTCTCAGCCGATAAACAGCCAAAAGCTTCCAAATTTAAGTATGTACTGCCTTTACCTAAGCCCAAGTCATCTCTTGCAAATATACTTAAACGAGCGAAAACACATAAAGATAGCTTCGATAAAATGGACGGTATTACATCAGGCAGCAGTTCTATTCAAGTCGCTGGTGCACCAAATCTGGAGAAAGCCAAGTCTTCTATTCCTGAGAATCTGAAGACTAAAGAAACGGGAATACCCTCAGTGAAATCAGATCTCTCAAAGGAAACGTCAGCAGTCAGGCAAGAGCAAAGCAAACTATCTGTAGCTGAAAGTCTAAGGCCTACGGGATCCGGATTACCCTCACAGAAAGGAGATATATCAAAGGATCAAGGCAAACTAGATAAAGGCCTGATATCTAAAGGAGCGGTATTATCATCAACAAAAACAGTTCCCTCAAAGGAGACATCAGAAGCAAAACAAGAGCAAAGCAAACTGTCTGTATCTGAGAGCCTCAAGTCTAAGGAAACGCCTTCACAGAAAGTGGATCTATCAAAGGATCAAAGCAAACTAGATAAAGGTCTGATATCTAAAGGAGCGGTATTATCATCAACAAAAACAGTTCCCTCAAAGGAGACATCAGAAGCAAAACAAGAGCAAAGCAAACTGTCTGTATCTGAGAGCCTCCCGTCTAAGGAAACGCCATTGCCTTTACCGAAAACGGATCTATCAAAGGATCAAGGTAAACTACCTAGTTTGAAGGCTCAGGGCGCGGTATTATCATCATCGGGAACAGTATCCTCAAAGGAAACGACAGAAGGAAAGCAAGAGCAAAGCAAACTATCTGTATCTGAGAGCCTCAAATCTAAGGAAACGCCATTACCTTCACAGAAAGTGGATCTATCAAAGGATCAAGGAAAACTAGATAAAGATCTAATATCTAAAGGAGTGGTATTATCATCAACAAAAACACTTCCCCCAAAAGAGACATCAGAAGCAAAACAAGAGAAGAGCAAACTGTCTGTAACTGAGAGCCTCAAATTTAAGGAAACGCCATTGCCTTCACCGAAAGCGGATCTATCAAAGGATCAAGGTAAACTACCTAGTTTGAAGGCTCAGGGCGCGGTATTATCATCATCGGGAACAGTATCCTCAAAGGAAACGACAGAAGGAAAGCAAGAGCAAAGCAAACTATCTGTATCTGAGGGCCTCAAATCTAAGGAAACGCCATTACCTTCACAGAAAGTGGATCTATCAAAGGATCAAGGAAAACTAGATAAAGGTCTGATATCTAAAGGAGCGGTATTATCATCAACAAAAACACTTCCCTCAAAGGACACATCAGAAGCAAAACAAGAGCAAAGCAAACTGTCTGTATCTGAGAGCCTCAAATCTAAGGAAACGCCATTACCTTCACAGAAAGCAGATCTATCAAAGGATCAAGGCAATCTAGATAAAGGTCTGATATCTAAAGGAGCGGTATTATCATCATCAAAAACAGTTCCCTCAAAGGAGACATCAGAAGCAAAACAAGAGCAAAGCAAACTGTCTGTATCTGAGAGCCTCCCGTCTAAGGAAACGCCATTGCCTTTACCGAAAACGGATCTATCAAAGGATCAAGGTAAACTACCTAGTTTGAAGGCTCAGGGCGCGGTATTATCATCATCGGGAACAGTATCCTCAAAGGAAACGACAGAAGGAAAGCAAGAGCAAAGCAAACTATCTGTATCTGAGAGCCTCAAATCTAAGGAAACGCCATTACCTTCACAGAAAGTGGATCTATCAAAGGATCAAGGAAAACTAGATAAAGATCTAATATCTAAAGGAGTGGTATTATCATCAACAAAAACACTTCCCCCAAAAGAGACATCAGAAGCAAAACAAGAGAAGAGCAAACTGTCTGTAACTGAGAGCCTCAAATTTAAGGAAACGCCATTGCCTTCACCGAAAGCGGATCTATCAAAGGATCAAGGTAAACTACCTAGTTTGAAGGCTCAGGGCGCGGTATTATCATCATCGGGAACAGTATCCTCAAAGGAAACGACAGAAGGAAAGCAAGAGCAAAGCAAACTATCTGTATCTGAGGGCCTCAAATCTAAGGAAACGCCATTACCTTCACAGAAAGTGGATCTATCAAAGGATCAAGGAAAACTAGATAAAGGTCTGATATCTAAAGGAGCGGTATTATCATCAACAAAAACACTTCCCTCAAAGGAGACATCAGAAGCAAAACAAGAGCAAAGCAAACTATCTGTATCTGAGAGCCTCAAATCTAAGGAAACGCCATTACCTTCACAGAAAGCAGACCTATCAAAGGATCAAGGCAAACTAGATAAAGGTCTGATATCTAATGGAGAGGTTTTAACATCAATTAAAACAATTTCCTCAAAAGAGACATCAGAAGCAAAACAAGAGCAAAGCAAACTGTCTGTATATGAGAGCCTCAAGTCTAAGGAAACGCCATTACCTTCACCGAAAAAAGATATATCCAAGGATCAGGATAAACCATATGTATCTGAGAATCTAAAGTCTAACCAAGAAATTTCACTCTCAACAAAAACAGTTTCCTCAAAGAACATATCTAATGAAAATAGACTATCTTCAACTAAATCTGATCTCCTTAAGGATAAATCAATTCCAAAGCAAGAGCAAAGCAAACCGTCTGCAATTGACAGTCTGAAAACTAAGGAAATGGTATTAACCTTAATTAAATCGAATTCCTCGAAGGAAGACATTTCATCAATAACTGAGAAGTCAAAGGAATCAGATACATCAAAACCAAAGCAAGAGCAAAGCAAAGCAGCTCTAACTGAAAATCAGAAGTCTAACCATGAAATATCACCTTCAACGAAAACAGTTCCCTCAAAGGACACATCAGAAAGCAAGCAAAGCAAGCCAGCTGTAGGGCAGATTTTAAAGTCCAATACAGAAATATCACCGTCTTCGATAACGAGTCTCTCCAAGAATGAAAGCAAGGTATCTATAGCTAAGACCCTGAAGTCTAAGAACACATCAGAACCAAAGCCAGAGCAATCCAAACTATCTAAGTCTAAAAACATGAACTCTGAGGAAACGCTATTAATTTCACCGAAAACGAATCTCTCAAACAATCAGGTCAAACCTTATGTACCTGAGATTAAAAAATCTAACGAAGCGGTGCCCTCGACGAAACCAGATCTATCAAAGAATACGTCAGGAGTAATCCAAGAGCAAAACAAATCGTCAGTATCTGAGAATCGACAGTCTAAGAAAACTGGACTGTCCATGGCTGAGAAGCTTAATTCTAAGGAATCGGTACGTGAGAATCTAAAGTCTAATGAAAATGTCGATATATCAAAAACAAAGGAAGGCCAAAGCAAATTAGCTGAAGTTGAGAGTTCGAAGACTAACAAAACGGTTTTACCTTCAACGAAAACTAATCTCTCAAATGACAAATCGATACTACAGCAAGAGCAAAGCAAACCATCTTCAGGTGAGAGTCTGAAGTCTAATGAAAAGATATTGCCCTTGACGAAATCGGATCTTACAAATAGCAAGCCAAATGTAAAGCAAGACCAAACCAAGCCATCTGTTCCTGAAAGTCAGAAGTCTAAGGAAACAATTTTAACTAACACAAACACAATTCTACCAAATGACAAATCGAGTACAAATCCACAGCAAAGTAAACCATCTGTAGCTGAGAATCTAAAATCTAAGGAAACGAACTCAACAGTTACGAAATCGGATCTTTCAAAGAAGCAAATCAAACCAGATGAAGTTGAGAATCTGAAGTCGGACAAGATGGTATTAACTTCAGATAAATCAAATCTCTCCAAGGACACGCCAAGGCCAGAAGAAAAGCATTCCAAACCAACTGCAAAGGAGAATCTGAAATATAAAGAAAAGGAATTACCTTATACAAAAACGGATCTCTCAAAGAATACATCTGAAGCAAAACAGGAGCAAAGCAAACTATCCGTAGATAAAAATCTCAAGTTTAAGCACATGGGATTATCCTCATCAAAGGCAGATCTCTCGAAGGGTTCGTCAAAGGCAGAGCAAAACAAAACCAAACCATCTGTAACGACGGGACCAAAATCTAAAGAAACGGGATTACACTCTACGAATTTCGAGCTCTCAAAACTAAAGCAAGAGCAAAGTAAACCAGCTGTAGCTTCGAGTCTTATGTCTAACAAAACGGTATTACACTCAACGAAAACGGAGCAAGACAAACCAACTGCAGCTGAGGTTTTAAAGTACATCAAACAGCTTATTTCTTCAACGAAAACTGATCTATCAAAGGATACGTCAGCTTTAAATAACTTACAGATTAAGTCCAGCGGTGAAAATACAATTGTGCCTTTGGAAGACGAGGAGGACTTGGAATGCAGTTCCTTACCCAATGGTGCATTTATTAGAGATCGAAAACTATGCGGTAAATTTTATGTGTGCTCCAATGGGCGTGCCATACCTCACAGCTGCCCGAATGTTCTCTATTTCGACATCAAAAAGAAGGTCTGCAATTTCCCCAGCCTAGTGGACTGTACAAACAGTGGCAAGGAATATAGCGCAGCTCCAAATAAACCTATGAGCCCGACCGATAATTCGCTATCCGAACCGGATGATACGCCAATTCCAGACTGTAGCTTAATTCCAAATGGTGTTTATCTTAGGCATCCCAGATCATGTAGCAAATTTTATGTCTGTGCCAATGGAAGTGCCATTGCTAGACAGTGTCCTAAAGGTCTATTTATAGACACAGAGATAAGATATTGCAATTACCCCAGTCGGGTGAACTGCTCCATCGAGAACGCACCCAACCCAAGCCCTTCTGATATTAAAGACACAGAGGTCAACTGCATTGGTAAAACCGATGGAACTGCTATGCGGGATTCGAAACTCAATAATAAGTATTACGTCTGTAGGAACGGAACTCCAGTTACCCACTTCTGTGACCCTGGACAGTGGTTTGACCTTAATCGAGGGGTCTGTGACCTAAAGCACTTGGTCAACTGCGATAATTAAGTGGCCGAGGTCCTAATGTTTCTAATGAAATAACAGTATATATAACAGTAAATGTATATAAAAGGTGTAGGGTTTTACTATATGGATATGAATTAGCTGGCATCTAGTTATTTAAGCATATATATATTATAGATTTGGTTAGGCTGTTATATATGTACATATATATATATATACGAAATCGAAAGTGTATTCCAACTTGAGTATTATATTGCAAGGTAATAAATCATATTGTAACATGATGAGATTTATGCTCGAAACGTTTATAAATTTACTTTACAGTCTTTTCGTTGTGGTAAACACTAATCGAATCAGTAACATCTTGATTAATTCAATTTTCTACCAAGAAACTTGCAGACTCCCTGGCAGACAACACGTCGTATGTTGTTGCTTGGGACGAGTCCTTGAAGTGTGGCGACAAATTACAGGACATGGAACAAACAACTGCCAACGGAGGGGCGGAGGGACGTATGGGGGAGCCAGCATGAAATCGATTTTGTTTCAGGGCAATTCACGTGACAAAACTCCGGCCAGACATTTTAAACGCACAACGATTCGAGTTACATATGCCAAGTGATAAGAAGTGCCGACACCTCATCAAGAGCCACCCCGGAACAAACCCTTGTCATGGTGACTGACTGCAACACCATTACAAGGACATTTTAAAATACAAAACAGCGCCAACCTTCGTTGTACTATTCTTCAAATATGAATATACAATAGTTAGTCGAGAATATTAGACTGCCTTGATGACTGACCCCAATTGACATTGTTAGGTTAGGCAGCGCTGTAAGGGTTTATTTGCGAATTAGGCGCCAAAAACTTGAGTACAGTAAAATAGTATTATAAATGCCAGAGACAGTGAGCACTCAAAAGAGAGAGACAAAGAGAGAGAGAGAGAGAGAGAGCCATAGCGGCTTATGGGGTGCGTCCAACTGGCGCTCTTGACGGTGGTTGGTTGCTCTGTTGGCGGCGTCAACGCCGGCTATTGTCAAAATGCAGCCAGAGGTCGCAGTTGGTTTTTGTATTCGCTTATATCGTATTTAGTGACAATTTAGTATAATACTCAATTGGTGGACGAGCATTAGCCAGTGACTGTTAGTGCAATGTTAACGAAATGCAAATGATAATAAAAGAGCAAATGCTCAAAATGTACCGTTTCATGCGAGGTTAACGACAATGTTAACAGTGACGCGCTGTCATTTTCAGGCATAACGCCATCTCGCTCGCACAGCGCTACAACATTCAATCGATAAGCTTAACAGTGAGTAAGTGGACTGCCAACCTAAGCATAAATGTAGAATGTTAACTGAGCGGTCATTGGGGCTAGCGACGAGTAATCGCCGTCTCAGTCGCAGTCGCAGTGTCAGCGTTGAGACGTTCAGTCGGAAGTGTGCAAAGCGCCATCAGAAACGCCACGAAGTGTGAGTTACTTGTGAGTGTGTCCTGTGAGTCCTGTGAAATGTGAAACTCTAAATGGGAATGTGCATTAACAAATACAAGAACAGTGGACAGAAACCAAACACAACTTTGCTAAATTCAAGCAAACAAAAACGAAAGACCAGTGAAAGGCAAAGGCGAGCCAACACAGTTGCCGTTATATTTAGTGTGAGTATTAAAAAAAAGTCTGCATTTGTCAACGGGCGTTAACTTAAGCGCCATCCACTCAGGCCAGGCAAAGTGCTTGCCTGCAGCTACTTTGATTGTTAGTTAGCCAGAGCCAAAAATACGGCAAGCGTCAGGAACAATAACAACAACAACAACAACAACAACAACAACAATAGCATAGCGAACTAACATAAAAAAAATTGCTGGCAGTGTAGTAAAAGTTAATCGAGAAAGTAGCGAGTAAAAGCACCATACAAACCCTCCTCCTCCTGCCAAACACACACAATGCCCTGAAGCAGCAGCAGCAGCAGCAGAGGCAGCGACAGCGACTGAGGCAGCGGCAGCGGCAGCAGCAAGTGCTTTGTCGCTGTTGAGGGTTGTTGTTGTTGTTGCTGCTGCTGTAGTTGTAGCCGTTTATCGTGTGCGCCTGTGCCAGGGGGTTGCTTGGTTTCAGTGCGGCACTTGCGTGTGTTTGTGTGCGTGTGTATGTGTGTGCGTGTGTGTGTAACGGTTAATCTCATTCATCAGAGAGTCGAGTTTTACACATTTTTACGCTTGCGAGTATACTACGCTAGCAACACGAACATAGCCGATGATTCGCTCACTGCCCCCCACCACCACTCACTCACGAACAATTTAACAGTGCTCTCTCTTTCTCTCTCTCTCTCTCTGTGAGCGAGCTGTTAGCGTTGCTCAGCGGCACTGTTAATATTGCCAGCTCGCTTGCGCGCACAGCGCCAAAGGCGTAGTTAGTGGTCGATTTTAAAAGTCCTTCACGTAGCGACTCACACGTGTGTGTATGTGTGCGCTGTAAAAGTAGTGTCAAGCACTGCACATAGGTACATGCATAATTACATATATGCTCAGAGCCATACACACACATACATCTGTACGCACCTATGACTTGTATATGGACTTTTCGTAGCCAGGGTCATGGTGTATGTATAATGGAATATGCTTATGTTGCAAACACACTCACACACACTCACTCACACACAGATTGTTTTCAGCGGCAGGTGCGAATATACCCAATTGAATAGCGTAAAGCTAGTTTTGGCCCATATACGCATATATGTATGTTTCGATTCGCACATGCGTATCCCACAGTCGTATTAATCATTAAGATGACCTCGACCCTTTCTAGTTTCGCCTCCTCCTCCAGCCGTCCTGCCGGCCAGAGATGCTTAATATGTCGCCTGTCAGCTTTTGTGCTGCGTTGGGCACAAATGAGGAAGCTGCCAACTGTTAACATAAAAATAAATAAATAAATGTGATTGCGATTGCGGTTTGTTGTTGCGGATTTGTTGACAGCCTGCCACCCACATTTCGAGGCGCCTGCCCACTACCACGGCATTTGCTATTAATCTGTCCGCAGCCAAATCGAATACATGTTTATTTTTTTTGCATATACATATATATGTATATAGTTTTCTCTTAGTCCCGTTTGTATCGGGCCTTGGCATCTTGGGATTGCCCCCCAGTTGTCACACGTTCGAGCAGCTCTAAGCCATTTCCACATGTCGCACAGAACCCCATTTTGTCATCGAACACAATCCTATCTCCAGTTGTATCTGAAACTCATGATTTGGCACTTCTGGCGCTCAAGGAAATAAGCGTTATAAGTGGCTTCCGAGCTTGTGTGGGGGATTGTTAATCAAATATTGACAGCGAATCAGCGTGTTGAACAACATATGCTAAGAGCAGCAAAATATAAGATAAATCTGGCTGACATCATTATAGAAAATATCTGAGACGCTTTCCCGGATTGTTCGCTCTTCAAGCCTTAACCATTTAATTTGATATTTATAGGATAAAGCAAATAGAAGTAAAATAGTTTTGAGAGCTTTTTCGAATTGGTTTCTGATAACTCTTCATAATTTCAGGTGTATATGTTTTATTTCGCTTCGTGTATTATGTGTTGTCCCTTAACATAGAATAAACAAATCAGCTAGTAAGTCAGTTATTAGATATTGAAATGTAAAGTCCGAGTAGTGGGTGGGACTTGAGTGTTATTGTCCGGTAAGCACCTGCCAGGCGCGTATCTTGTTGTCCGAGTAGCCGGCAAAGAGTGTTTGGCCGTCTATGGACCAGGCCAGCGACAGGCATTGGGGCAGATCTCCCTTCGCCGTGGGCGGCACATCCTCCAGCCAAAGATCAAATGCTGCCTTTTTCGATGCCAAGTCCCACACAATTATTGATGAGCCGCAGGCCACACAAAGCCAATAGCGACAGGGCGAAAAGGACATGGCATTAACCACATCATGATGGTCCAGTGGATACAGATTGCGTCCGTCACTCAAATCCCAGAAGAGAACCTTAGCATCCTTGCCGCCCGATGTGCACAGTGAGCCATCTGGCGAGACAGCCACCGTCGAGAGATAGCCAGTGTGGCCATGATGATTGTTGCGCAACTTGCAGTGGGTCAAATCCCATACCTTAACCGTACGATCCCAGCCGCACGAAACGATTAGAGGGTTAGAGTGCTTGGGCGAGAAGCGCACACACGATATCCAATCTGTGTGGCAATCATCCGTAATGGTGTACTTGCAGTCCGCCAGCGTGTTCCACAGCTTGATGGTGCGATCGCGTGAGCCGGAGACTATTTGGCGATTGTCCGGCGAAAAGGCAACGGACAGCACATCCTTGGCATGTCCCTCGAACCGATGCGTTGTGGCGCTAGCAGTCAGATCCCACAATCGAATGGTGCGATCCCACGAGCCGGACAGCGCGAAATTGCCATCAGATGAGAGTACTACGTCGCTAATGAAATGCGAGTGGCCGTAGTTGCGCTTCAGCGTATAGCCATAGTTATTCTGGCTCTCGCGTGTCAGGCGCCAAACGATGATGGTCTTATCTCTCGACGAGGAGACCAATAGATCCGGATCATACGGATGGGGTGCCACCTGAGTCACCCAGCCACTGTGACCGGACAGGACGCCAGCTAATTGTATTACTTCTGGCATATTCTCTTAATTTAATTTAATTTTTTTTTCAGGCTTTATATTTTAGTTGTTTAGCTTTAGTTCAGTTTCAGTTAATGCTAGGATTACTTGGATCGAAGTAAGAGATAGTTTTGATCTTAAAATCTTTAGAAATAGATTTTAATTTGTGAAATCTATTTATGACTTTCCCTTTAGGTATCTCTCCTTTGCATTGCATTAATTATATCTAAAGCCATTTTATGGCTTAGTCCTTATTGATATTTGTTTTCTTTGTTTGAAGTCCTTCAAAAGTGTCCTTTTGTATTTGATTTACTCTTGGGCATATAACACTTCATTCAATTTTGGCAGGCAGTATTATTTGCCTCTTTTGTTTTGTATCCGAGTGTCCTTAATACATTTTGGGCTTTTATCGAGATTGAGCAGTGAAAAGAGATTAAATCAACTCTTGAAGAAGTCCTGGCTGATAAATACTCTACTTCTTGCTTTATATTATATATATATACATATAATTATATAATATATATTGGTATTATATCAACTATATAATATATATATATATAGTTAGTTCATTTATAGATTGTCCAATTATAGATTGTCGAGATGAACTTTAATTAACTTTCAAGGGTCTTAATATCACACTTCAAAGACTATTGACAGACAAACATGGCTTCTTCTTCTTCGTCTTCTGCCTCTGCACTCAGCCGTCAGTGTTAATTAAGATTATTTATAGCTTCTAGACACTTTGACACTTGCTTTTCCACACTTCAGTCTGCCTTAATCCATGCTCAGTTTGTACACGGTATGTAAACATAAATAGTTACCTTTTTGCGGTCATCTATCAATATTTAAGAGCTTGACAATTGTTCTACATTATTTTGGGTTTTACGTAGAACACGCCCGCTTCCGCCGTACGCCGTACACTCCGCTATTTAAGGGCGATGACGTAAAATGAAAAATGACGTGAAGCAGGGCAAGAGCTTTGCCAGACGTCGGTACCTGAACAAAAGCAAAAAAAAAACGAAGGGAAAAAGGCAAAGGAAGAAAAACAGTTAAAATTGCTTTAAAATGCATAAGTGCGTGTGTGTTGGTGTGTGTGTGTGTGTAAGTGTAAGCGTGTGGAAGCGTGTGTAATGGTATGTGTGAATATTGAGCGGGCGCTGGCCAAAACAATGCGGCTTTTCGACGACTCGCCTGAAAAATTACTCATACGGCAATGAAACACGAAAGAGTGTATGTATGTGTGAGAGTGAGTGTTTGAGTGTGTAAGTGTGTGTGTGTATGTGTGGCGCCAGTAGCGCGCTGTTGTTGCTGGCTTCACTGCTGGCAGTCGCCATTCAGCAGACAAATGGACATGGCCAAAGACGGGTGGCTAGACTGACGGGCAGACCAAGCGGGTGGGCGGCATGGCATGGCGTGGGGGTGCAGTAGGGGAGCTAGGGCCGCTAGGGCAGCGGGGGTAGGTGCTGCAAATCGAGACAGAGACACGGAGCACGAGTCCTTTTTGCATTTTGCCGGCGAGTTGTTTAGGGTGCATGCGGGTGTTGGATAAAGTGTTGCCAACACACATAAAAACACTCTGACGTTACATATAAAGTAATTTCTTTTGTTTACAGGAGACCAGCAGTTAATATACGTATGTGTGGGTGTGTGAGTGTTTTTGTGTGTGTTTTTATGTTGGCTCTTTGCTCGCGCGCTCTCTCTCTCTCTCTCGCTCATTCACTTTGTTTTTTGTGGATTTAATGTACTGTTGTTAATGGAAATTTCGTGAATATTCAGCGTAATGCGAGCTCCAGCGCTGATTATTATTTTTTATTTATAGTTTTCCTTTATTTGGTTGCGCTCTTTGATAAATGTATATGACATGGTTTTTCAAGGTACTTTTTATGGACTTTGCTTATGTTGAGGATTTGTGGTAATGCATAACAGTACAACAATAATCTAGCAGCACTTAAAAAACATTATTGATATATGATTTTATATAAAAATTTTTGTTTTTTAATGTTGGAAATAGGAAATTTATAAATATTATCTATATATCATAATTATTATGGCATTATAGAGCGAAGCTTTGAATTTTAAAAATTATAACTAATAATAAATTATAAAAGTAATCTATTTATTTACACAAATTGTTGGATTACAACATTCCACCGAAATCCCTATTCAAATCTGGGTTAAAAGATATTTTTAAAATTATATTTTAAAATATACTTCAAACTTGGGTCTAAGCTACATATACATAGTTAGCTGTAAGTCCATTAATTTTTATAACGACCTAACAGCGTATATAAATGCATACAAAAGTATTTGAGTTTAAAGCCTTTCTCTGCAATTCTCATAAATTCAATTAAGTTTCATAGGTTAACAAGTCTTTTAATTTAGTTTTTATGTGTATATATGTGATATATCATAATCAATATCAACTAAACACTAGCAATCGTACATGCATAGACCATCTATACATATTTATGTATATTGTATATACATATATGTATATAGAGACACCTATCCATATATATAGAGACCTAAATAACAAACAGGAATGTAACTCCAAAGCGATGGCCCGATGAAACCCCACAGGCCCATTAATTGTTTGCTACTCTAAAATTTCTTCTACGTTTTGTTTTTTTGCTTTGTTCGTTTAGCCATTGTGTGTTTCCATTTTGTGTGCCATGTTCTACGCACCTAACACACACACACACATGCTCATATGTCAGTTGTTATTGTTGCTGTTGTTAGTTTTGTTTGTTTCGCCTGGCTAAAGCCGCTTTAGACGTGTTGTTGCTTTTGGGCCTTTGTTCCTTTTTTGGTTGATGTCGGCTGTCGGTGTTTTGTAATTTATGCGGCTTCCCCCAGCTGCAGGCCCACTCCCAATCCCAGTCCCAGTCTATCAGTAATATCAGATCAGAGTGATATAACAACAATTACATTTTACGCTCTTTTAGGCGCCAAGCGAACCAATTGACAATTGGCCAGCTCGAGTCCAGACTATGCTTTCTATACTTTTTACCTCGTTGCAGCTTCAATTTACACTCATTAGTGGCATACGAAATGGCCAAAAGAACTGTAAAAATAACTCTGAAAATTGACCACGCCAAGCTAATTGGTTGCCATGACTGCAACTGCAACACCAACACCAACAACAGCAGCAACAACTATAGCAACAGCAACAACACAACAAAGTTGAATCTGATACCTAATATCAGATTGTAGCTGCTGAGTGAAATTTGGTATTTGAACGTTAACTCTTACTTTGTTTCACTTAGCTGCAATCATTAACTCTAATTATCCCTAATGAAAATTGCTTTCTATTTATTTTTATGCACTGCCAAAGGGTCAATAGACTGCGGCTACTAATACTAATACTAATTCTAACTATTATATGTAACGCTGAGCTTTTATCAGAAGCAAGCAAATTGTTTGCGACTAAATTTAATGGGCTCAACTAAGGTCAGATATAGTTGCTGATTAGCAGCGATCAATAGGTTGGCATCAGTTGATATGAGCATCGGCATAAACTACGTTCTAAGATCTTTAGATTAAGTAATACATGCATTTAGATGCTGTCTACGCGAGATAAGCATACAAAACATGCGAGATAAGCAAACAAACTTAAGATTTGTATTCTATATACACTTCTTTTGATAAGCATTCTGCATAGTGGTTAACGAGATTTTAATGAGTTAGTTAAATACGTGAAAGGTACTGCCATTATTGTATTATGGAATGACCTTCCCCAACGTTCTTCCTGTTTCAAAGTTCTGAAGCTTGAGTACCCATGACTTGAAGCATAAAAAAAAACATAATCAAATCTTATTAGGAAATGAAAGTATTGAATAATCTTTCTTGATCATCAATAATACATGTAACTCTTGATTCATTATTCACTCACTCATAACACTGTAGAGACAAATCAAAAAAATTCCTTCATATTTTCCTTAGTTAAATGAATATTGTTTTAAATATATAAATATGAATATGATATATATGAAATATGATATATATGAAATATGATATATATAATATGAAAAGCTTGTGTTGTCTGAAAGAGACTATGGCATGATCCAGGTTTCAGCTCAACTACCAAACCTACTCGCCATGAGAATTAGTTCAGTTTGCTTAGTTCTTTGTATACAACATAGTCCCAACTGGATCTTTATGTTATTTACTTAAACATCTGCATGCTTACAGCATTTCCTTTCATATACAATATGACAGCTCATATATTTCTCAAGCCATGGTAAAATGCTTTCTTGGCTAACTAATGAGGGTGCCAAGGGTCTGCCAAGTAGTTTAAAATAACAACATTTTTGGTCAAGGCAACTGTGCTGAAGCTGAAGCTGCAGCTGAAGCGTTAGCCAAATCGAAATGCCTTAAGAAAATAATGCTTGTAGCCAAATTTGGCAGTCAGCTTGGCGGAAAAGTCGTGCAGCGAAAAGAGAGAGAGAGAGAGAGAGGGCGAGAGAGAGAAAAAGAAAACTATAATCAAATTTAATTAAAGGCGAAATTGGAGCGCTCGAAGGATAACAAACATTGAGCGTGTATGTGACACATCTAAAGTCCGAGCCATGAATGGTCCAGCAACAGAGTGAGAAAGAGCTGTGGTGCAAAATGGAGAGAGAGAGAGAGAGAGAGAGAGAGGGAGAGGAAACTGTGCTGCAAGCAAATAAAGCACAACAAAATATGTGTGATAAATTTTTTTCCTACTGCTGCTGCTGCTTCTGTTCCCGATTCTGTTGCTGCTGTTGCTGCTGCTGCTGCTTCTGGCTTCTCATTATTATTTTGCCTTTTATGTGGCACAAGAATGAAGTGAGTGGGCATTGCGGGTTGTGGGAGGATGCGACATGGCTGGAGGTGCACGCCCCGCCAGCGACCCGGTCTCGGGGCTGAGGGGCTGCCGTTGATTTCTAATGTGATAAACTTTTGATGGCACAAAGGCGCAGCTATGCCAACCAGCTCTCCCGTAGTGCTCGGCCTGCAGCAGGTCTCCCTCTCTCTCCTTTCATTCCATCCCTCTTTGGCTTTGCCAAAGAAATTATTTTATGGCTGCAGCTGGGTTGGCAACGGCGGCCGCTCTTTAAAATCAACGCTAGTTTCTTATTACCCAGTCATGCAGTTGAGGCTTGTTATTACCTCAAACGCACGTCTATTGGCCAGCTTCGTAATAAACTATGTAGGCAGCGCTGCGTATACGTAATATCTCATTTGCTTTTAAATGCGCATTCGATCCGTGCTCCAGGCGCACCCTGCGCTGCGCTGCGATGGCCGCTGGCATTTGAATAATTTTATGCATCGATTTTTCGATTTGTATGATACTTATGAATCGCTTGATTCATGAGCGAGATTCGATATCTGCGGAAGCTTATGAAAAAATATAAATCGCTGAGTTAAAGAGCTGCCAGTGAGAGATAGAGGCAGACAGATATGGAGCTGGCGAGATATGGAGCTTAGATATTTGATTATGAATATTTGAGTGTATCCTTGATCCTTGCTATGACAGCTCTGGCAGCTAGATAGAGCGTAAAAAGAAATTTGGTATTTGACTGTGAAATTCTTGTGAAAAAATTTGGCTTTGATTTGAATTGCAGGGTTCAAGAGCTGCCAGAGAGAGAGAGAGAGAAAGAGAGAGTGAGAAACACAGAGAAATGGAAAATGAAAAATTTCAATTCTAAATAGCGTAATATCTACGAAATCTTGTGAAACAATCAAAAACTGTCAACAACAAAAAAGAGATGGAGAAAAAGAAAGAGAAAGAGAGCGAGATGGCTTATTATAGATATATAAATGGGAATAATGAGAAAAATAGAATACGCTGTTGATATAAATCGCTATGTTCAAATGCTGTGAGCAACAGGCAGAGAGAGATAGAAAGATTGAGAGAGAGAGGAAGATGAAAGTCTAAATTAATAAATATATAATATTCATTGAAAAATCAAAAATATAATGATTATTATGAATCATGATGAATACAAACATATACCCTCCACGTGTAATCCAAGTGTAACCTATTCAAAAGGTCTCAAATTCGTTTTAGAAACAGATTTTTATTTATTTAGAAGTAAAGAATATGTGAAAAGTATCAAATAAATTCTGAATCAATTGACTTTTGCTTTACATAATCAGATATTCATTAAGAAACCTAGATAATGATTGTAATTAGGCATTACATACAGATATTAAACATGGGATATCTATACTTGACTATATTTATAAAAGAAGATATTTATATTTATATGTGAAGAGCATATTATATACATATAGTATTAACTACCAAAGTTTACTTAGTTATCTTTCCAAAACTATATTTCTCCTTTGCCAACTAAATTTCTCCTTCAATTTCCATGATTATTTTTTTCCATTCACAGACCAGAAATGAGCGTGAAAAAGCATTAAAAGTTTCAATGCTTTTCATAAGTTATTGAAATGACATTTTAGTATATAATTTCAGTGTTTTCACTATTGGAAATTACAACTTCTAATTGCTCTGAGTTTTAACGATGCTTTTTCTTTCGCTTTGCAGGCTTCGTGATAAATGCAGCAACTGAAAATTAATACGGCAAGGGGTGAGAAATGTCGGAGCGAGCATTTGGCTGAGCATTGAAACATAGCGCAGCGGGAAAACTCATAAATGAATGCTTTTAATTGCGAAACAATGACGTTTGGGCGCACAAATACGAGCAGAATAAAAGGAATAACGCTTGCCAGATCAACGACAACAACAACAACAACAACAACGGCAAACACTTTGAACTGAGCTGCAGCAGCTGCAGTTAAATTTGTGAAAATCGCGAAAATTGAGACAACAGACAATGCTGCTGATGCCAACATCGTGTGGCCCCGGACCGCCAGCGGTCGCACACGCCGTTGACCCAAGCTTAGCGAACGGACACACACGCAATCAACTACGTAAGCTGGCAACGACCCAAAGCCCAACCAGCCCGATAACAGCTATGGCAACCTCAAAGGCAACGGGAACGGCAACGGCAACGGCAACAGCCACGGGCATTCCCAAATGGCTTCTAATGCTCCTACTGCTCTTTGCCATTGTGGCCCAAACGCCGCAGAGCCAAGTGGCCGCCGAGAAGAGCAAACACTGTGAGTATTTACCACCATTTCAATATATATCTAAATACATATATAAAAATATATATATTTGTCTGTTTGTATACATTTTGGCCAAAAGATCGAAGTTTCGCACAACTTTTACCCTTGTTCTGTGTCCACTTGAATTTCGAAAAACAATTTGTCCCTTTTCACAGCGCCCAACTTTTGTGACAAACACAGCAAATAATTTTGTTTGGCAAAAATAAAAGTTTCAGTTTTTGTTCTATTCGTATTGAGGAATGGGGCGTATCGTTCTGACACTTTAATAATTTGATTAATTTTTAATACGTAGCTGTACCCCAGATGCTTCAATGGACTAAGCTGTTGAAAAGTTGAGCAAGAGGGTGCAGTAAATGTATGTATATACATATATATATAAATATATGTATGTATTATGTATGAACAGATATAAACAGCATAATGAAATTAAAGAAGAAAGAAGAAATGTGTCAGTTGATATTTAATGGTATTTTAAAGTGGGCATTGAATTGTATGCTAAAAGATATAGATATAAATGCAGAGGGTACATAGACTCAGAGATAGATAGATGGATGAACAGATAGATACATAGATGGATGGATGAATAGATGAATAGATATATTCATTTATATATACACACATGCATTCTATGCATACGTACATACATACATCATATACATATACTAAAAGTATATATTCATACAGAATCTGTGATCTCATTGCCAGAGTCATAGATACATGGATTCACAAATTGATAGATTCACAGATTCACAGATTCATAGATTCACAGATTTATAGATACATGGATACATAGATACATAGATACAAAGATACAAAGATGCAAAGATACATAGATACATAGATACATAGATACATACATACATAGATACATAGATACATAGATACATAGATACAAAGATACAAAGATACAAAGATACAAAGATACTCAGATACAAAGATATTCAGATACATAGATACATAGATACATAGATACATAGATACATAGATACATAGATACATAGATACATAGATACAGATACATAGATACATAGTTACATAGATACATAGATACATAGATACATAGATACATAGATACATAGATACATAGATACATAGATACATAGATACATAGAGACATAGATACATTGATTCATTGATTCATTGATTCATTGATTCATTGATTCATTGATTCATTGATTCATTGATTCATTGATTCATTGATTCATTGATTCATTGATTCATTGATTCATTGATTCATAGATTCATTGATTCATAGATTCATAGATTCATAGATTCATAGATTCATTGGTTCATAGATTCATAGATACCTATATTCATAGATTCATAGATTCATTGATTCATAGATTCATAGATTGATAGATCATAGATTCATTGGTTGATAAATTCATAGATAGATAGATTGATGGGTATTTTGATAGATGAATAGATATAAATAGAGACAAACATTCATGAATATATATATTATTTATATACAGTTAGATATATTATAAGTGTAGATAGACACAGCATCTGTAATCTCTAACTGATTTATAGATGTGTGGATGAGATAGCCATATGAACGGATAGATGCATTCATATCATGTACATATGGTCATATAACTACAGTTAGACATGCGTATACACACACATATGCATACATTAAAGTAATATACAAAAGAAAGTCTAACTCAATCTCGCTCTAAAACTATGGAGGATATTAACTTACAATCTGCCATGCTTTCAACCTAAAATTTAAAGATATCAAAAGAAATAAATATGGCTTATATGCAAATGATCAACTTTCATTTATGAACTATAATAGTTTCAACTAATCATATATATGTATAAATTGATATAAATTGTTCAAAATTGAAAAGCTTCGTATTGCTGCTAGCAATATAAATAAATTTATCTCGGAGCAAACAATTGACTTGCCGCAAGGCAAAACGTGTTGACAGCAAGTCAAGCTTAAGCAAATATGAAACATTTTGTGATTTTGGCTCGCTTACTTTTTATTATAAGCTACTATGATGTTTTTTTTTTTTTTTCTTCTTTTCTGTGCTGCTCATGTATCAAAATATTTGTACACAATTTGTATAAATTTTGTTGGTTTTCTTGTGGGTGCAGAACAATAAAATTTCATCGAGGAAATGTAATAAAAGTGCATGAAAATGTTGTTAAAAAGCGAAAACAAAACAAACCGAAAAAAAGAGAGAAAAGACAAAATGCTGCCACTATAAAGTAAACAACCAACAATGTGTGTGTGTGTGTGTATGTGTGTGTGTGTGTGTGTGTGTGTGTGTGTGTGTGTGTGTGTGTGTGTGTGGTAATTCATTCACATTGTACATATTGTTTATGCGAAGAATAAACAACATATAAATGCGATTTTACGATGAGCTGGCAACTTGCATACTAAGCAGCTTGTCACACACACACATACACACACATGCACGCATGCACATGAGTGTAAGAATGTGTGTGTGTGTGCTGGAATGTCTGAAGATATGTCCTTTAGCCACAACGTTGACAAAAGCCCGACACATTTTAATCAAAGCTGCAATAATACAAAATCTTCTCCATTTGAGTTCACATTGTTCGTCAATAAAACAAATGGAATGTGAACGACTTTATTATACCCTTTATTATGCCAGCAAGACAACAATAACAATAACAAAAAAATAATAAAATTCATAAAATTTAAAAATAAAAAAACTTAAAAAGAAAATTATAATAAAATAAATTGTATAAGTCTGGGAAGTTAATTAGCTTGGTTTGTAATAGAGATTAAGGTTAGAGTTGATATGTATGATATAGAAATATATTTTATAAATGTATATGTGTGTATAAGGGTTCTTTCTTCCAATAAGCCAATAGGCATCAAAGGTTCGACTACAACTACCCAGAGAAGTAAGAAAATCAGAACAATGCAAAGAGCAAGTGGGAGAAAAATTCATAGACTCAATTAATCTATTTTATTATTATTATTATTGCTGTTTATTAATATAATTACTATTATCATTAGGTTAATAATAATAATAATATAATAATAATAAGCATAAATAATCAAAAAAATAAATAATTACATATTATTAAATACAAATTACCTGAAATTTATTTACTGTTCTAGAAAGTTTATATAAATATCAAAGCTAAGTAAAGTTTATGGCACAGAGTTGAGTCCAATTTAGAATTTATTTGAGTTGTTGCCTAATGAGTTGCTTGCATAGTCGTCAATCATTTTACACACACACACACACACACATACACACACATGCATACAGTTGCAATTGCTATGCAAATGGAATAAAGTTGCTGAAGCGTTGCGAGGCTACGTCGATGACGACGAAAGTTGTTTTGCCGCAAATTATTTCCGTATTTTAACATTAAATCATAATTAAAAATTTCAAGTAAAACAACTTACAACTCACAGTCGTCGACGTTGACTGCGACTGCGACGGCGACTGCGACGGCGACTGTGACTGCGACAGCAGTAAAAGTTTGTGCTGTAAAAAAGTTGTTGCCTACTTTTTCGGGCATATTTCCGGTTGCTGCTGCTGCTGACTGCTGGCAGCGCTGCTTTGCTGCTTGCTGAGCTGGGCGCTTCTAATTGCAGCACCCTTCCTCTGCGGGTGACAGCTTACTGTAGTTGTTGCTGTTGTCGTTGCCTTTCTTCCTTTTGCTCGTTTCCGGAGGCGACATTTAAACAACAACGACAACAACAACAACGGCTAACCTGCCATGCTTAGCGCTGCTGCGTCTGCTGTTTGCTGTGGCCACACACTTTCACGCACACACACACATGCAAGCAATCCAACACACACACGCTTTGCTTCCCCTTTGCTGGGCATCCGCAACAGACTTGCGGCTTACGTGGCGTATACTTAATTTTCCCATACTCATGACCAGGCTCGGTTTTTTTTTTAGCCCCTGCTCGCAATGCACTTGGCCAAAGGGGCCGCCACTGTGGCTGCTGCGGCTGCTGCTGGCGCCGGCAGCGACGTCGGCAGCATTGAAGGTTTCCTCAACTCGTTCAACAAAATGTTGTACAAAACTTTCATAATTAATTTCATGTTAAGTGGCATTGCGAAACGTACGTAGGCTGTTCCTGCAACTCCAATTGCCTCAATGCGCCCTACCACGCCTCGCCTCTGCTCCTGCCTCTGCCTCTGCCTCTGCCCCGCCTCGTTCATTTGCACATCGTTTCGGCACAGTCTTTGGCTTCTCTTCTCTTTTTTTGGGTGAGCCGTTGTCTTTAATTTGAATTGTCATTTCCTGTCTCAAACACTCAACGCCACTCGCTGCTTGCCCTTGTAGCGGTCTGCCAGGCATCCGGCTGCCACGCCATGCCACGCCACGCCCCGTTGCCAACGGTGCCACCAATGCCGCCGCCTCTGCTGCTGCTGCTGATGCGCACGTTCAACTTGATTAGCGTAACTTGTAATGACTCGCACGAGCTGCGACTCAGGGCCAACTTGTTGGCCAGACCAGTCCCTGGTTCCCCATTGCCAGACATTCACTTACATGAGTAAATATGTTCACTCTCTGTATGTGTGTGCGTGTGTACGTGTGTGCGTGCGTGTGTGTGTGTGTCTGTCTCTCTTATTTGCAAGTGGTTTTCATAATTACTTTGTGTGTTCACTTCAAATTATCTGAGGAGCACAAGTTGTGCCTGTGCTTGAGCTCAACGCGTATCTGAATGTTTGCTGGCATCTCTCTCTCTCTCTCTCTCTCTCTCTATCTATGGCTCTTTCACTCTCTGTTTTTGTTCCCAGCTATGTTATGATTTGGGACTTATTCAATTTGTTAAATGTTTACCACATCATCGCATTATAATTAAGTTTTCAACAGCGCTCAGAGTGCTAAATTAATGTGTGCAAATGTCTTAAGCTCGCATTCTGAAACACTTTTATCGATTTCTCTTTGCGGGATATTCGTAAACGTTGTTTGACTCTTGAAGTGATACCTATTATCATTATCGACACACATATCTTGATATCTTTATAGTTATGTGTTGAGGTCTTAAGCTCACACTCTTTTTGGTACTCTTCAGAGAGTAATATTTGTACTGATTGCTCTTTGTGTGCTATTCATAAACGTACCGATTCCTCTTTAGATGCTATTCGTAAACGTAGATGCATCAATTGCTATATACCGTCATTATCAACCAATAGATCTTAATCCTTTATATAAGAATAAAAGTAACTAGATAATTGTGTACTCACATCATAAATTCCCTTTCCAAACCACATTTATCGATTCCTCTTCACATCCTATCCTTAACTGTAGCCTCACTATCGAAGCAAATAAAAAACAACTTGTGCTGTTATCTTTATAGACAGCTCGTTATTTTCAATGAAAACTTAGATAGTAACTATATGCATTGCTCTGACAGCTTCTCATCTCATCTCTCTGCAAGTATGCCATCACAAGCAATCAGTATCTTAACGAAATAAACTTCCGTCTGCCATCTGCCCTCGCCGTCGCCGTCGCCCTTCTCCCAGCGCACAGACAATTGTCTCGCTTTTGTGCAATAATACGAGCATTACACAATTTTTATAAAATGGGTCATGTTGCTTGGCGATGCACAGGGGCGAGGTTGCAGCAAGAGGAGGCTTTCCTCATTTTTTGGCCGCTGATGTCTGATGGCTGCCTGCCAATAAAATTGTGAGAAAAACAACTGTCGACGACCAAGAAATGGCATAAAACTTTTGCTTTTTGTTTGCCATAAATATGAATGGATGGATTTAGGTCTGGGCTCTGAGATGAGGGGCTGGATTGGGTGGGGCTGGTGGTGAGGCGCCAGTACCAGTTGCCACTGCGGCACATTACAGAGGGGCAGCTGCTGCTGCTACGGCTCAGCTGCCCCCACACGTGCCAAGCTGCACTGCAGCAGCAGCAGAAAGGGATGAGGATGGGAGGTAGGGGATTGGGGGTAGTTTAACATTATGACAGCTTTGCGGCAGCAATAAATTTTAATTTCATAAGAATCCATCCGCATACGAATAGAGATTTGCAACATGCCACAGCACATTTGGGGTGAGAGCAGAAACCTTTTTACATGCCACAGCTTGATTTATACGCTCTAAGCGGATTTTCGTTTCAAAATTGACAGCCTTAAAAAAGTATATTCGAAAAAAGAATCGTTTTCGATTGGCTTTGTTATGCTAATGTTTAGACTTTAAAAAAATGAAAGTATTTTAAATAATATTTAAATTTTAAAAAGGGAAAAGTGCGAGCAAAATTTGTAGAAATTTGGAATAATTTTGAGCTTGATATTGAGCGCGTCTTAGATTTAGATTGAATGCAATTTATTTTGTCAAAGAGACTAAATAGTTATATAAACATGATTGAGTTGGAGAATTGATTGATTGACTGAATGTTGCCTTATGAAGCCTGAAGTTCAGAACTCTAAGCATTCACGAAGTGAAATGAGTATATTGGTTTTGTGCAATGCCCGTCTTGCTGTCCTTCCGTCTCTCCGTTTGAACCCAAACCATTTCGCCCCGATTGAAGCTAGAGACTTGAAATTTTGAATATATTCTCATGGGTACCCTCGTCTGACAAAGTATTAAGATTTTCCCGATACGTCCACTACGGACATATTGGGAAATAATATATCTAGTATCTTAAAAACGCTATTATCTAAAGTGCTAGAGACTTGATATTTGGAATATATATTCTTGTTGATGGCCCAAGCTCAGAGATATATAGTGGATATATCTGCTTCGTCCTCCTGACCTCCTCTTTTTGATGCACCAAAAGTTTCAAGAACATTTGGGGGCGTGGCATATCAGAAGTACCGTGAAATTTCTCTGTGTCTGAATAAAAGTCATAAAACTGCTTCAAGTTCTATACAAAATTTCTCTTTAAAAAAATCTCGTAAATTACTCAACAAACAATGTTCATTACCCAACGCCTATATATGTACCTATATAAATCATTTAAGCCACACAACGCCTGGTAACATCTAGTTCAAGTACTTAATAGATTGATCCGTATTAGTCATGTTAAAACTCACAAGGCTGGAAAATAGATTTGGTCGTTAATTCGCTTCACAGTTGAATGGAAAGATAAATGTTTATGTATGATAAATACATGGCTGTAAAATCAAAGCGCGAATGAAATCAAGCAAAGCATAACAAATGTCATTTATGGCCAAACATTTCTGGCCACACACACACACACACACAATGCCAATGGGCGCCAATCAAATAGAGAGAAAAGAGCAGCAGAAGGAGGAGCAGGAGGAGCAGCAGGAGCAGGAACAGGAGCAGCAGGAGCAGGAGGAGGAGCAGGAGGAGGTTATTCCTGCCTTTGCCAAATCGACGATTGATGCGTTCCGTTGCGAACTCTTGGCTATTGCCAATGGCGGTGCTACCAAAAATCCAGAAAGCCAAACAATAAATTGGTCAATTGTCTATGAATGTGATGTGTGTGAGTGTGTGTTTGAGTGTGTGTGCGTTTGTGTGTGTGTGTGTGTGTGAGTGTGTGTGCGTGTGTGTGCGTGTGCGTGGGTAGTTGGGCATATCGGTTTTGTGGGCTAGGATTATTTATCAATGTTTTCTGGTCAAGCGAGAGGCAGTAAACTGTTATTGTATAAAATCGATATGCGAATTTTCCAATTGTTTTTCCTGTCCACCAAATTTTAACCATTCGCATCGCATTTTAATTGTCTGCCTCTGTTTCTGTTTCTGTTTGTGCTTGTGGAAAATTGAACAATTTGTTGTTGATCATTTTAAATCGCAATCTAAATTCAATTCGCTATTTTGCTGCTTACTCATTTCATGTGCACTAATTAGTTCCAATTGCTTTATGCATGCACCCTTTTTGTTGTGTTCTCGGGTATTGTCATTTTGTTATACAATTTGAACTTTATGAAGTGTATATAAATAATTTAGTAGTATAAATAATTAAATTTGTTAGAGATTTGTTTGTTTTACAAATAAATATCTCAACATTGCAAATATTATCATAAGAATTTGCATAGATCTTTGCTGTGCATATGATAGCATCTAGAGATATGATATGAACAACTTAAGTTAATTCAAGATTTTTTAAGCAAAGTTATAAGTTGCAAAGTTGCTAAATAATAGACTGAATAGCTCAATCAAATCCAACTTTACTAATTTAAAACTCTACAATTCGTTCACGAGTTAAGACAGCTAACTTGAGCAGGTTCTTCATGTTAGATCATAGAAATTATAGGCCTGACAGCATCAAAGCCCCAGAGTTGCCTGATCATGCTGTTTCTTATTTGCAAAGCTTTAGAATGTCCTGTGTTCAAACATAAACATGTGGAGGGATCTACATCAGAGAAAAAGGATCAGATGGACAATCTACTTTTCTAGCATGAACATCTGGACGATTTTAATATACATTGGAAAAGAAATGATTGAGATTCCTGCAGTGAAGTTCCCCAAAGGAAAATGTTCAAACATAAACATGTTATTGACGGCATCTGAAGGTGGCCATCCAGTTGTCCATCGTCCACATGTTCTAATTCTGTCGTTTACTTTATTTCGTCGAGCTTCTCTCCTTCATCTTACTCTTTGCTTGAGCAATAATAACTTATATTAATATTGATTGAACTTGGCAAAGGTCATTTTTGCGCTCAAGCTATAAAACTGTGTCAGCTATGCCTTGCTCATTCTCAGACAGATAAACGGACATTTTACTCACACCAATATACTCCCTTTACTTGGTGAGCGAGTATAGTAACTGCTGCAGAGTCAATCCTTCCACAAGAGTATTCAGCCTTCGTCAATTGCTGCTCATTACTCTTTCAATTAGCATTAGCATTTGTAGCAGCGCTCTTCAAATTCAGAATTAGTTTATCTACCATATAGTCATATAGCTATGCAGCTGTCCAGTTTGTGTACAAGAAACAGCTTCAGCTTGGGGGCTGATGGGGCTAACTCTGAAAAAAAAAACAGGCTACAAAGGCACACGAAATGTGCAGAACATTTCCTTTATGCTTTTCACTTAGGCGCGTGAATCCCTTTTGTAATCAAATGCACAGAAAATTCTATTCAAGAACAAAAATATATATATATATATGTATACAAATATATATTTATATATATATATATATAAAAAGCAAGTCCCAAGCCTCTTTCGTGTTGGCGCTGATGGGCTTTGTGTTCGGCGGCTGTGTTGTGGGTGTATCTTGACAATCTTCGTGTGTAACTGTATGTCTGTGTGTGTGTGTGTGCTCCACTTAGGCCTAGCCTGCAAGTGAAGGCAGTAGCTGACTAGCACATGCCCTGTAAGTCATCAAAACTAGATAAGAAAGAGAACAAAACAACTATTTAGGCTTTGAATTTACTCTTAGATATTTCATAAGATAAAATTTAAATATATATATATATTCATGATATATATCTGAAATTACCACAAGCTTACAGGGTATTTAAAGCAGCTGTTAAAATAATTGAAATTCGCGTGCTCAACGAAACAAAGCAGCAAAATTATCATCAGTACCGCTCCCTGCTGAACGCTCCCCACTCCCCACTCCCCCCCCCCCCACTACCTACTCCCCGCTCTCAGAAACTATTAGAGCAAGCGCCTAGACAACAGCGGCGAAATAAGTAAACAACAATAATGAAAACAACAAAGAAAACAATAGCGTAATAAACTAGCAGTAAAGAAAAACTTGAAAAACTTTACTCAACGAAAAACTAAAAGCGAAAATTCTTGCTTTGTTTTCCCTTGAGTTAAGCATTTTAGCCGCACGCAAAAACAAACTCGATTTTTTCATTGTTTTTCACTTTGTGAAATGAATAAAGAAAAATTATGTGCAAAATATTTAAAGAAAAAAATTATAAAAAAAAGATTTCCGAAAAGCCGGCGCAAGTTTAATTAACAATTTGCTAAAGAAAAGTTCAGAAAGCAAGTAGATAATCCCTGATAAGCCTCTCGGTACACTTTTACAAAAAGAAAATAAAATTATATAAAAAAATGAGTATAAAAAACAGAAAAATAAAAAAAAAGTGAAGTAAGCAAAGCAAAGTTCGCTGAGTCTGAGATTAAGCGTACTAATTGAATATCAGCCTCGAGGGGCTTATCAAAAAATACATTAATATAATTTTATTAGAGAGGGGAATTGAAATTTAAATAAATTGTATTCAAATAAAGTTTTCTGGTTATGTTTAGTTAGGTAGAGTTAGTAGAGTATATAAAGGATTATTAGAGTCAGTGGTGTGTATAAAAAAGTTTGTTAGCATACCAAAAGTATAGTTTGATATGAGCAAGCGTGTGTCAGGAGTGTATGACTAGGAAATACCCTGACCCATTTGAGCTAATGAGCTGTTGAATATAGTAGACGAATAATTATGTATATATTCCACAGCTCGCAAATAACTGTTGCGCTCTCGTTGCGAGCACAACCGAAAAAATTCATACTCTCTCGCTCTCGCTCTCGCTCTGAGCAAGAGAGTCTTGCTGTCATCCTTTATGTTTTCTGTTGAGCTCTTTGTATGTCGCTCTTTCAATGAGCAGTGCGTAAAGAGCGAAACGAGAAACGCTCGCACAATGAGACTTAGCAAAACACCGATTGACCGAAAAACTCAACGCAAACGGTCTTGAAAAAGAAATAATATAATTTTTTTAACAAAGCAATTTAAATTTATTTTCAAATATTTTTGTTTTTTTTTCATATTCTATTTAGAAAACCATATTTTGTTATTATTAATATATTTCGTCTGCAAAACAGACGCTTAACGATTTGCTTGCCTATGCGTGTGAATGTATACCAAAACATACGCAAAAGACTTTTTGCTTCACTGAACACGACGAAACGGTCTTGGAACAACCGGAACAAAACAAAATAGAAAAAAAAAACGGTTTCGCTCCGAGCGTGAACGAGCTCATTTAAGAACCGATAAATCGGTTGCTCGCTGATTCTTTTCGTAAAGAGTCAGGAAAAGACACTTATTTGCAGACAACGAGAAACGGTCGACAGTTATTTGCGAACTATGATATATTCATATCCGAATGATAAAGCAAACATATATATGTCGGAGCTAGCTCAGGATGACCAGTTTCCATTGTATTAGTGTAGTTATTTAACCGCGCTCTATAACAAGTTCCCGGTGTATTGCTTTCCCTCTCCACTTCGTGCTCTTTTCTCTGAATAACTCTCAGCTATAGTTCTATATGTCCACTGACAACCATCACGACACTGCTCGAATGGCCTATGTGCCACTCACTCTCACTCAACAATACCCAGCTATATTCGTCTCACTCTCGTGCCGACTTGAGCATACCAAGAAGCGAGCCGCCAACTTGTATAATGCCTCGAAGAGAACTCTGTACAAGCTCCTAGCCTTATACCAATACTACTGTAACAATAAGAAACTCTGCTCTTGGACTGTGCTGTTACTTCACAGCATCACGTCATATTATATTCGTGATATGACATATATATATACATAAAACCAATTAAATACGTATAATTGCTCCATTCGATGTCTAATTGAAATTTGAAATGGATTAAAATCAAATATCCAAAGTGTTTTGAACTTTTCCACAAAGCTCAATTACTGTCGTCCGCTGCTCATTTGAACAGTTATTCAAATTCTGTACTTAAATTCAATGGCCTCGTCGACAGCTACGAAAAAGTTTTGCTGTGTTTGGTTAGAGTTGGAGCAGCGTCCAGTGTCAATCAGAGCCAAGGAACCGCCGGCCAGTTGGAAATGCAAGTATGCAGAATTGTCGGAATGCCAAACAGTCAGACAAGTAGGCGAGAGACAAAGAGAGAAGAAACTGCAAAGGATTCGCTAATTGCCCAAGTGACATTGGCAATAGCACTTCCGGGCAGAGCCAAACGAAAGGAAGCAACCAAAGAGCAAAGAAATACCATAGACCAATCCAAAATTACATGAGTAAACAAATTCAGCTTATCAGAGAGAGGGAGAGGAAGAGAGGGAGAGAGGGCGAGAGTGAGAGGGAGAAACCTGTTTATGAATAGATCTCATTACGCGCTATTTGCTCATTGAAATCATTTTCATATCCTGCCTTTGACACTTGCTTGATAAGGGGTAAAGTGTCAGTCCGTAATTCCCTCAGCTGATGTCAGCTGGCAGCTGGCAGTTGGGTGTTGGTTGTGGAAACTTTTGCGCACTTTTTCGAAAACTTGGGAACACTTTGACAGGCGACAATTTGCTTGATTATTTGCAATGGCATATCGAAATGGCAGACGGGTAGGACCTAACCATGGCAACTCAGCGACCATTAGAGAAGTCCTTGCAAGCTAAAGTCGTCCTATGCAGTTCTATTCATTAGTTTGGTACTTCGTCTTTGATGCACGCTCGAGTTTCTTTTGTTTGAGGTTGCCACATCTATGCAGTTTCCCGTTACTCCTAGTACTGCTCCTCCCTCAGCTCGAACTGACAAAAGTTTAATGATGCATTTAAGCTGCACGTGGCTGCCCGATGAAGTTGAACAAATATTTATTTGCAGAACTTTAGGAGCTGAAATGATCTAGATAAGTTGACGGGTTCGCTTAGATTTTTTACTTTTCGATACACAGCTCATGATAGAGAGAGGCAGAGAGAGGGCGAGAGAGAGACAGGGAGAGATTATCCCCAGAGCTTGAGTACTTAAATTGAGGCACTTGCCCCAGAGGCTCAATTAAATTGAAAATGGTGTGTACTCTGAGAGGTGGGCGTGTCGTCATCGTTGTTGGCAAGCTGAGCCTACCTCATATAAACGCCCACGCCTTGGGCTACTCACAGGCGCAAGCATTTACTTCAATTAGATATATATATATATACACACATCTATATATATCTGAGCCACAGCAGCAGCAGCAGCAGCAGGAGTCGCAACCACTGAACCACTCTCTAAGATGCGCTAATGGAGCGTGTGAGCTGGCCAGCAGCTGCTGTGGCAGCACTTGGTTGGTTTAGTCAACTGTATGTGATTTGGCATTCGCTTCAGCCTGACCAGAACGAGCAGGGACAGTTGGGGTCGGGGGCAGGACTGTTGAGTTGGGCAGGACAATTGGGCTTGGGCTTGGGCAGTTAGGTGTTGGCTGGCTGATGACATCTTCACATAGAGCAGCGAACGCCTTAGGAGGTCAGCTAAATTCAATATTGGCGCACAGGAAATTCATTGTTTAACCTTTGTTACTTAAATTGCTCAAATTCCAGCCATTAGTTTGACAAACGAGCCAGCGAAATTATTTTGCTGTAGCTACTGTATGGCTACATCCTCGCAAAAAAAAAAAAAAAACCAAGCGGATTCCGAGCTTAAACTTTCGACACGGTCCGTAGTGCAGAAGCTCTTCATTGCCACCACTCCGATTTCAGTCCCAGTCCCAGTCCCAGTCTCTTCCCTCGCCTTGCCTTATCCCTCCTTGCCTCCTACTCACGCACTTAACCGTTAGCTGTTAGTTGTTAGCCAGTTGCCGGTAGCTGGCCTTAAACTCTTGCTGTGGTTCCTTTTTCGGTCTATTGTTGTTGCTGCTGCTGTGGTCCTGTCCTCGACTGAACTGAACTGGACGGGTTTTTGGCTTTGCCTCTGGCTTTGCCATGAATTTTATGCCATTGCTGCAGATTTATTTGCGGTTTTGCATAATCACTGAAAATTAGTTTAAAATATTTACATTGCATTTGCATTTCAATGTCGGCGGTCAAGCAGATTTTCATTGCTCCGGCAGCCGAGGCAGCTGAGACGGAAAGGGAACTTAACCATTTTCGAGTCTAAATGCTTGAAGCTATGAGGCCATTGTTTCTCTAATGCTGTTGAAAATATCAAGCTAAAACAAAGGAGTTTACTTTAGAATTAAAGCTAAAACAAATTTGTTTGGGAAGAACCAAGTCAAGAATCGGACTTGGTTTTCCGTAGGTAAAGATTAGGAGATCTTGTGAGAACCCAAAATGCCGTGTTAAGACTATTCTAGTTTGGGATTTCAATTCATTCGTACTATCTCGTATAGTGTATATGGCAAGCACTTACGTACGTACGTTAAGGGGACAAGCCGTACAGTCCATTTGACAGATCCGACGTAATCCGGGAATAGCTTTTAGTGCAGCAGAACTGTTCATCTGTCCAGCTGTCCATGTCCATGTCCATGTCCATGTCCATGTTCATATCAGCACAAGGACAACCCTTGGGGTGGGCAATGCTCGTTGGCAAGTGAAGACGTAAAAATACAAACCAAAAGAAGACGCTAAGCTAAGCTCAATATTAAACGTAAGAACGTTGATGCAAGGTAAACATAATTTTCCACTAGTCGAACTACCAACACAATGTTATCTTGACTCTGTGTGTAGAGAGAGAGAGAGAAAGAGAGTGAGAGAGAGAGAGAGAGAGAGAGTGAGAGAGAGAGAGAGAGAGAGAGAGAGAGAGAGAGAGTGGAGTTAGATGTTAAGAAGTATAGGATGACTGCATCGAATTCTGCTGTCAGAGAGTTTCTAGCTAGGAAATCTACGCCCAATGTCAATGTGTGTGTGTGTGTGTGTGTGCATATATATGTATGTGTGTGTGCATGTGGGTGTGTGCAACAGCAGGCAAAATTCCCATTCAACCAGCCACGAAATTGGGTTGGGCTGCAGCTTTTGTCATTTGAGTTTGAGCAAACGCATTAAATGCCAGCAAATACTTCCGGCTGTGCAGCGTTATCCTTGGCCGGATACATTAAGCCACCGAATAGCCCATCAGTGTGTGCGTGTGTGTGTGTGTGTGGACAATTCTCGCGGTTTTTTGCTGCGTTCGAGCATCCTTTGGCTCGTTATTAGTCCTGCGGTCCTCTGCATTATGATGTGGTTGTCTCTTCTTTTTTTTTTGAGCTGCCTGACTGACGTTCGAATGACACAATTAGAGCTTGGCCCTGACTCGTGCTGCTGCAGTTTGAGAGCAAATGTTGTGTAGATATCGAAAGACGTTTTTATGGGCACCTTTTGTGTTGCTTCTTGGTTAACACAACAACTGCTCATCAGTTTCATTTCTAATGTTCGCTGGCTTACAGCTCACTATGGGATGAGTAGTATCATCGTCATCCTATTAGCAGGGATGATTCTCTTTTCGTTTCATTACTTTCTTGCTTGCTTTCCATTGTCATAATAATTTAGTTAAGCATTTCAAGTGCTCTGAACTCCGTTTAGTCCTCGACTCGACGATACTCACACTCTATGTGTTCTGAAACATTTGCTTAGACTTTTCTTTAATTTGAGTATGTATATCAATGACTTCTAGCTTAGCTCTCTCTTTTCCAATTTTAATGTCCTTCTCTTGCAGCTCTTGTGTTTCTCTCTCCTCTTGTGTTTCTACCACAAATTTCTATAATTCGTGACTTCCTGTTCATTAAAATCTTAGGCACTTCTCTCTTTGCTTCTTTCTTCACAATTATAAAATTCTAGCTTAAGCTTAGCTCTGTTATTGCAGCTTTGCTTTGCAAACTCTACTCTGTTTTTGAAAATCTTGGGGTTTTTCGCTCTTTGCTTCTTTCTTCACATGTATTAAATTCTATTTCAGAACACCTTCGGCACTTCTCTCTTTGCTTCTTTAGTTATATACATAAAATGCCATTTTAAGCTCTCTAAGTGTAACTTTGTTTTCCAAACTCTACTCTGTTTTCTAACAATTTCGGCACTTCTCTCTTTGCTTCTTTTTTGACATGTATTAAATCCTGTTTTCTGACATCTTTGACACTTCTTTCATTGCCTCTTTCATCACATATACATATAAAATGCTACTAAAAGCGTATATCTATGATTGTAACTTTGCTTTCCCAACTCTACTCTACTTTTTGACAACATCGACACTTCTCTCTTTGCTTCTTTCTTCACAATGCGTTAAACTGCACTACCACTCACAATTTCAATCAAATTCAATTAAACTTAACTCGATGATTACTGCTTATACAACAGACTTCTACTCGCTTTTCTATACACTATGCTGTAAGACTTCTCTCTGAGCTTCTTGCGTGGCATATACATTTTATATATATAAAAATTCTCCTTTTTCTTCTGTTATCCTGCCCCTTGCATCTCTGCCTTCACTTAATAAATTAAACTCGCTGCCATAAAATCGATTCATGTTCTCAACTTTTGCTAACAATTTTAATTACGAATTTCAATTGAAGCATTCGAACAAAAAAAAATTCCGGCTTGCAGAGCGCGCGACACTTTCGATTAATAACAACGGCATAAAGCCTTGTAACGGATTAAATCCTTGAAATTAATTATGCTAATTTAATCCTTTTTGGCAGTTGCTTTTATGCTAACAAATGACATTTCGACTAACTAATCTGGCCATTAACCGAACCCAAAACCAAACCGAACCAAACGGAACTCAGCTGAGCTGAGCTGAGCTGTGAAACCTTCAACGTGAGCCATGAGCCTCGAGCTCATTTTCTGCAAACTGAGCACTTAATACACCAACACCAACAACAACAACAAAAAACAAATAAAAACCAAACAAGAAATGGAAATCTTGCTTTGTGGGTGCCTCTCTCAAAGTGTGTGTGTGTGTGGGTTGAGGGGAAATTGGCCAACTAAGACCCTGAGCCATAATTTGGCCTTGGATTTGTAGCCCATTTGGAGAGCTCAGCTGAGGCCGTTGCCAAATGACCAACAACCGCAACAGCAGCAGGCACAGAGAACAGAGAACAGAGAACACAGGATTTGTGCCTTCAGGAGTAGCATCCAAAGGCATCCAAATGCGAAATCGTAAAACCACGAGCCAGCTCCAGCTCGTCGGTGTTAGCTCTTTAGAGCGCTCTGCGGTCGTTCTGACATCCGGCATTACCCAGTTAATGGAACTAGTTAAATACTTGCCTTTGAGAAGAAAAATATTTCCATTTTCACATCGTTAATTGATTTTTGATCAAAGGCTTTGACAGTCGAAGTATTCATGGAGTTGGGTCCACTAGTTTTATTGACGAAATGTTTGCAATTTCGATTTGTAAAATTTGATTGATTTGACAGTCTGAATTGGTATTTGGTCAAGTGTTTTTGAGTTCGACTAATTGAGTGAAACTCTATTTTCTTTAATAAAGACATATCAACCAAAAAATATCAATTTTATAGTTAATGAAACTAGTTCAAGTAGTTTTTGGGAGAACTGTTTTTACATATTCTATAAGAAAGTTTTTGATTGAAATGTTCTTACTAAGAAGGCTCTACTGTAACGAGATTTTTTGAATATTTATTGCTAACAAAGTGCTCAGTCCATCTTCAATTTAGTATAGGGTATTTTTAGTCAGCATTGTATTAATTATCTAACTAAAAAAAAACTAGTTCAGTTCTCTTCTTTTGATTAATTCCTTTTTTACTTCAGAAACAGATTTTTGATAAAGTCTAGAGTAATGTTTGGTACAACTCCAACTGAATGACTCATTGAAATGATTCACTGAGCTTTACTTACGCATTATTGTGATTCACTGAACTTGCTTAGTGAACTGTTAGGCATACAGTTATATGGGTCATGAATGATAACACTGCTCAACAAAATGAAAAATTTTATAAAACGAGAGAATTTCATTGATAGATAGGCGCTATATCCAAGTGTAAAGATTATGGGTTAATATAATGAATCAATCTCTTTAGCAAGACATATCTTTAGATTATAAAAGTACAGGGTATTAAAAGTCTCTATAAATGCATAATTTAATTTTTAGCAGATCACATTTCAGCTTTAATACTTTTTGCTTTGATATGTCACTAATGTAGTGGCAGATATATGTATATATATATTTCTATATATTTATATATATATTTATATATATATTTATATATATAGCCTTATTTGCCAAATGTCATTCATGGCTAAAAAAGCCTTCCGCCCCGACGACACAAAGTGCATGAACAGAGTTTGATGGGTAGCTCAGCTAGCAGTGAGTGGGCGGCGCGTTGCAGCTGCAAATGAAATTGTTTTCTGCCTGAATTTATAGAAAACGTATCTGACGCGCTGCTTATCCTTAGCTCTCAGCCAGCTTCAGCTGTCACACGAGCGAGCTGCCGCTGCTGCTGCTGTTCACTTCCCAACGGATTGCTATCGTGTTTGTGCTACATGTGAAATCCCCAATGTCAGCGAAGCACAGCTGCGCAATATGAGTAATCCCGATATTATGTAGATACAGAGGCAGAAACAGAGGCGGCAGTTGGAGTTGGAGTTGGAGCAGAAGCTGGGACAGAGCGCTCGAGTGCTCAGTGCTCGCTGTGCGCCAGTGAAGCCTGCCTAGAAATGATTGAAGGATTTCGCTACTCAGCTTGCATGAGCCTGTCTGTGTGTGTGTGTGTGTGGGTGAAGCACTTTGCTTTCATTCGTAATTGATATATTACAATTGTCCTTTGCTCGAGTGAAGTCAACTCTCCAGACAGTGCAGATCCTGTGTCAAATTGTGCAGAAATTCTATTTCTCACTGTCTGCCAGTTCCTGCATTAAATCCCGCCCTCATTTGCTGTCCATTTGGTTTCACATATAGCCAATCTATATTTAACTTAATTTAATAGATCTGGCATGCATGTCCTGCTAAATTATTCAGATTTTTGCACGAGAAGAAAAAAAAGTCAGAAGAAGTAGAAAGTTCCGGTCTCATCATCAACTCGACCAAAAGCTGAAACTGTAATCAATCTTAGGGTTAGGGCAGCGGCTGGCAGAAAGGAAATATATATATAAATATATATATGTAACATATAATATATATATATATATATATCTCAGTATATAAAAAGCCAACGAACCGCAACGAAAAGTTTCATTTCGTTAGGGGGTTGGGGGGTTGGGGGCGCAAATCGTGAATTATTTGGCAAATGCCTTGCGGCAAATTTGTGCATCCGCCCACTTAAACCCGCCCCCTCAGTCACCTGCCGCCGTCGCTGCCGCTGCTGCTCACCTGGCGAAGATCAAAGCGAAATGTGTAACAAAATTGCCAATTACATATAAAACACGCAAAACTGTCTGTGCCCAGGCACCTGGACGCTGGCAGTGCCTTCCACCTGTGTGTGTGTGAGAGAGAGAGAGAGAGAGCGCGAGAGCTGGCCTAAAACAAAGGGGCCGCCGCTATTGCCGGCAATTCAATTCAATTGTGAATTCAATTTTGAAGTTGGCAACGCGACGACCAGCACTGGCAACGCTAAAATTTCTGCCTGAAAATGAAGTATTTACGAAACGTGTGGCAACACCGAGCCAGCCAGCTGTGCTCACTCACTCTCTGTCTGCCTCTCGCTCGCACTAATGCTCTCATGCGCGGCCGGTTTTTGTTTGCATGTGCGACGTGTGTGTGTGTGTGAGTGTGTGTGTGTGTGTATGGCAACGGCGTAAAACGAATTTGCACTAAATTCTTTGACACCCACCCCGAAATTCGCCTACTCTCGTGTGGCTCACCCATTGCTATGGCCTGCTGCGTCGACATCTTTTCAGCTGCTGCTGTTGCTGCTGCTGCTGCTTCGCCTTTCGCCGCGGCGCCTTATTGAAGCGAAATTGAATTAGTGCGACGGCGAAAGCGGAAGCGGTTGCTAAGCAGGAAATTGCCTGAAATCAGGCGCACGTAAGCCCCGTCACGCCCCGCCAACCACATACAGTTTGTGTGTGTGTGTGTGTGTATGTGTGTGTGAATGTGTTTCATTAAAATCTGAAATGTAGCCAGTTGTTCGGTCTCTGCACGCTCTTGGCTTTTATGCGACAATTGTGTGCCGCTTCTGACTTCATTTGCATGCACCGCCAGTGTCCAGTGTCCAATGTCCAACGTCCAAAAAGTCGCGTCGCTCGTGATAATGGCGTTCATTTCGGCTTAATTAGGGTGACCAGATCGGCCTCAGGCCATTCCGGGACGGTCGACGACTTTGTTGCAAAAAACTGCTTATCTGCGCTGCTTTCCTCAACAAAATTCTTCACTTGTCTTGACAAAAGCGGGACATGTCCCGGAATTCCAGGACGTATGGTCACCCTAGGCTTAATGGATTTCGCACTTAAGCGCTATAGTTTTGATTATTAACACTAATTGAAAGTCATTTAAATAATGCAATTTATATGCCCGTTGCCAGCCAAAAGCTTTTGAGTCGGATAGAAAAGTTTATTTTCTAGCAAACAAAACGTATACTTAATAGAGAGAGAGAGAGAAAGAGAGAGAAAGAACAATAAAAGGAGAGAGTATTTTATTGTTTGATTTTTCTTTATGTTTTTTCTTTTCAACAGCAAGACAAATCATAATTTCCTTTTGGGTCAAACATTAGTTTGAAAACAAGTTTGATTGACTAAATTTGATTAACAGACAGAGAGTGAGAGAGAGAGAGAATTTTGTTCAATTATTATGTCATCTTCGCATACTTTTTACCTTAATTTGAACTGACAAGTTAATTAAAGCTTGAACTGAGAATTCAATTTAGAGAAAGTAAAATTTAAATTTGAAAATATTAGAAAAATTTAAGATATTTTATACTTATTTATTAATTTATTTCTATACTTTTTCATATATTTAAATATATATTTTACATCACTTCAAATTGATAGTTCACATAAAAGTTTATTGAATTAAATTAAAATCATTAAATTTAAATTTTTGCTTTAATTAATTTTCCTAGCATAATTTCAGTTTGAGCGAATAAATATGCAAGTTTCAGATTATACCTATATACATTTAAATATAGTTGTAAAGGGGGTTATTTATATATATTTTTTCATATTTTATTTTGAGAGAGTAAATATTAAATCATAGTAAAATATCTAGATAATATATGTTTTATTATCTTTAGACCCTTTTTGGTCGTAGAACTATATATATTAAATGAACTTAGCACATACTCATGTGGCATGTGGCATGTAGCATGTGGCATGTGGCATGTAGCATGCGGCACACTCATGGACGATTTGCAACCAATACCTGGCTGCCGGCAAATGAATGGAAACGTGTGCCAGAAATACGTGAAACGAAGCGTAAATGAATTTTTCACTCCCCCATTAAAATTTAAGTGCACATTTTCCGGCGCAACGCACGAGAGGCTGCCGGTGGGCCAACGCTGTGGAAATCACAACCATTAAGTTTAAGGAAGTTTAGAAGTTGGAACAGGACGTGGCATACGCTGCTACTACTGCTGCTGCTGCTGCTGGTTCCTCTCACAACTCACAAAAAGAACTTGCCACAAAATTGTTAAACTGTTAAATTGTTAAATTGCTAAATTATTAAGCAAGAGCAAAAGTTTGCTCTATCATTTAGCAGTTGCTCTAATCTCGTGATCTCATTCTCTCTCTCTCTCTCTCTCTCTCTCTTCCACACAGATTATATGCAATCGCTGTGCAAGAATCACTTTCTGCAGCAGCTCTATCGCAAAATCGATGGCGCCGTCCTCTGGTCCCAGAACGAGCGCAACTTGGACTGTGTCATCACGTTCCAAACCCACTCGATTCTGCAGCGCTTCATGCTGCGCTTCGACATGCTCCAGCTGGACTGCAATGATCACCTGCTTGTCTACGATGGGGCACACGCTGTATCGACGCCAAAGGTGAGCAAATTGAAATTTATTGTCAATCTGATTAGTCCAAGTTGGCTACGGCTGCAGCAGTCAAATCAAAGTCAAATCCAAATCCAAATCCAAAGGCAAAGGCAAAGGCAAAGGCAAAGGCAAAGGCAAAGGCAAAGGCAAAGGCAAAGGCAAAGGCAAAGGCAAAGGCAAAGGCAAAGGCAAAGGCAAAGGCAAAGGCAAAGGCAAAGGCAAAGGCAAAGGCAAAGGCAAAGGCAAAGGCAAAGGCAAAGGCAAAGGCAAAGGCAAAGGCAAAGGCAAAGGCAAAGGCAAAGGCAAAGGCAAAGGCAAAGGCAAAGGCAAAGGCAAAGGCAAAGGCAAAGGCAAAGGCAAAGGCAAAGGCAAAGGCAAAGGCAAAGGCAAAGGCAAAGGCAAAGGCAAAGGCAAAGGCAAAGGCAAAGGCAAAGGCAAAGGCAAAGGCAAAGGCAAAGGCAAAGGCAAAGGCAAAGGCAAAGGCAAAGGCAAAGGCAAAGGCAAAGGCAAAGGCAAAGGCAAAGGCAAAGGCAAAGGCAAAGGCAAAGGCAAAGGCAAAGGCAAAGGCAAAGGCAAAGGCAAAGGCAAAGGCAAAGGCAAAGGCAAAGGCAAAGGCAAAGGCAAAGGCAAAGGCAAAGGCAAAGGCAAAGGCAAAGGCAAAGGCAAAGGCAAAGGCAAAGGCAAAGGCAAAGGCAAAGGCAAAGGCAAAGGCAAAGGCAAAGGCAAAGGCAAAGGCAAAGGCAAAGGCAAAGGCAAAGGCAAAGGCAAAGGCAAAGGCAAAGGCAAAGGCAAAGGCAAAGGCAAAGGCAAAGGCAAAGGCAAAGGCAAAGGCAAAGGCAAAGGCAAAGGCAAAGGCAAAGGCAAAGGCAAAGGCAAAGGCAAAGCCGTTGCAATTTGTGTCGCAGCCTCATGATCCACATGCACAATCGGAGCACACTGATGCCTCTGACATTTTAAGTTCAATCCCTGCGGGGCTTCCGCAGTGCCACATACACTCACACACACTCACACACACACACTCACTCACACACACTCTCGCTCAAATGAAGGCATAATTTTAGCCTCTGCAACATTTGCAATGATGACAACGGGTAAGAATGTCGGTCGATCGCTCTGTCGCTTGGTGGGTGGGTGGTTGGGCTGGGCTGGCTGCCTCAGTTGGGACTGTCTGGTTGGGTGGCTCATGCACCACTGCGGTTGCAATGCGGCGCCAAATGGCAGCTGCCAACTGCCGGCTGATAGCGCTCTGATTTTATCAGCAACAATTTTCATTTTTCATATGCTCCGTTGGCCTGGTGCGCTCCGCACATACATAATATTATTTTTTTTTTCCCATCTTGTGTGTGTGGGCGTGGCATGTGTATGTGAAATGTAAGCCAAGGCAAGTAGCAGCACATAAGCATAAGCTAAATTCTTAAATCGCAGAGAAACCACAGCAAAAAGTTGGCCAAGAATTTGGTCCTTTAGAGACTCGAGACTCGAGACTCGAGTAGAGCGGAGTCTGCCCTGCGTTAATTTGGCAATATAATATGTTAGTTGAAGCTAATATATGCATACTTATGCATTGCTACTTAAGCCAAGCACCGAATATTATGACTGCAGCATTCCCTGGTATAAGATATAAATACATTTTTATATATATATATTCGTGCGGCAACCTGAATTGCCTCAACATAATTGCTGTGTCGGCCGGAATGCACCATAAAAAGTTAACGAGTCGAAAGTTTATGACAAAATCGATGGCACTTTAAGCTTCTAATTACGAAAAGTCAACTCCAAGACGGACAGTTAAGACAAAGTGCCAATCAATGTAACTGCCGCTACCTTTCGGCCAGGTTGCTTCGTGGCTGCTAAATTCATGCTACCAACTTCCTGGTCACACACCAATTTTAACTGCAAAGGCTGAACGGAATGGTATATATATATATTTATATATATGTTTATATATCTTTTCATATAGAAAATTAAAGTATAAGACTTTTATAACTTATACCCATTCAAAATGTGTCGACATTATATATATTTTACGAATTATAGATTCTTCTAAAATGAAAAAACTACACATAAATATAGCTATATATTTATAGATTATTGATCTGTAGCCACTATGATATTATTTATCAATCTTAAAATCAGAACTTATATGCGCTGCTATTATTTTGAACACAGCTGTATTTAGATAGAAACTATATATATAGATATAAGCTACAGTGTTTATAATAGTTGCTCGACACGTGAGTAAGGGTATATCACAGTCGGGTATTGCCAACTAAAGTATTCTTACTTTTCTAGATAGTATATATTGAAAGGAGTTCAGTCAGACTTGAGTATTCAATGAAAGTTATGAATATCTAGTTAAGAATAGTACTGAATATCTGCAAGGGAATGATCTAACCTTGATTATATTACCTATATTTGAGGTAACCTTAACAGATATTACCTGGGTTCATCTTAATATATGTTTCAATTATCAAAAATTGCTAAATGTCAAATGCTCATACTATCTAAAAAATATGATTAACTATTTAATTTAATATCCATTCTGTCAGTATTTCAATAAGTTATTGAGTTATATCAGCCTTACAACTCAAAAAAAATGTAAAAACAAATCAATAATTTGATTTTTTGTCAAATACCAACTAACTTTGAGCATATTTTATGGCTTCCAAGTTGAAAGCCGATTATTTTTCAACTTGCATTGAGAATTTCTTGACATTTTGCTTCTGCTGTCTTTTGTGCCTTGTTTTGTCGACTCGTATCTTAAGAGCCTTTGCCTAAATATTTGCCAAGTGACTTGTTTTGCAACAGACTTACCAATGTTTTATACCCAGTTGACAGTCAATTACCTGTGCCCCGCCCACTTTGCCTCCTCGGTTGCATGTGACCTAAGAAGCTTTGCACATCTTCGCTCTTAGCCCTTTTTGTATCACTGTACAATGCGGCGTATGAGCGATGCGGACAGATTTATGAATTTCCCAGCGAGTCGACTCGAGGCGATTCTCATTTGCATGCAGCTAGCCACAGCAAAGACGGCCAAAAGCTGAAAGCCGAAAAACCAATAACATTTGAGTCGAGCCAAGTGTCTTGGCATGTAAATACTTTTGGCCCAAAAGAAATTGTCACTGCTTTCAAAATACGAAATTAAAATTTTGCTACACTGTCTGCGTGTGTGTGTGTGTGTGTGTGTGTGAGAGAGTCGTCTTCAAAGCAGCGGGAATAGCGGGGCGCACAAAATGTAGCGGAAAGTTTGCGTTTTTGGGGCTGCAACAAAATTAAAATATGCCACAAAATGCCGCACGTCGAAGATGCCGAGCAACTGCAGCTGCAGTCACACAGCCCAGGATCTGTAAACCAGGACGTTGTGCCAAGTAAGGCAACCGCAGCAAAGACCTCAACGATGACGCACACCCACACAGAGTGAGAGAGAGAGAGAGGCTGTGTGAGTGTCTATGGCATGTGGGTGGGACGTGACTTTGATGAACCCCATTGCAACTTTTAGGTTGCATGCAGCGCCAGCAACATTACAAATTTACACAAAGCGAACGAGGCGCGGCGTGGCACGTGGCACGTGGCATAGTCCATAGTCCATAGTCCGCAATCCTCAGTCCTCACCAGCGTCATCAGCATCATCATCCTCCTCCTTGTCGCTGTACACTTTGTGGCATCAACGGTGTTGACGATACGAACGAGGGGAAACTTTTTGCTAACAAGCAACAGTGGCAAACTTTCCACTTTTTCAAGCAAAATTTATGAGCAAATGGACCCTAAGCTGAGCCAATTTTATATCACCTAAACGTAATACTTTTATACTTTTGCATAATCAGAGAGCAGAAAAAACTTTCAAATTATTCATTTATGATTTGGTTTTTTTGTTTTTTGCCTGTTTATAATAAACAAGATTAGAAATTCTTTATAAGTTTTAAGCTGCCTGCTATGACACTCGTGGCAGTTGGCACAAATAATTAAAATAAATAAATAGCAAGCTGTATGGGAGTAAGCGAGATATTAAGAATGTTTCTGTTAAATAACAGAAGTAAGAGAAGTACAACTGGTGTGAAAGGGAATGTAGACAGAAGCGTCATGAAATACTGTAAAGAAGACGATCTTACGCAGAAGAGAATTCTTTAGAGCTGCGAGTGTAAACTGCGAACTGAGAGTACGTTCGTGCCTGTTCGTGCCAGCTCGTGCCTGTTCGTGCCGGCTCGTGTGCGAATCTAATGAGAGCAGACGAGCCTGGCATACGAGAGCTGCACATTGCAGTTGAGCATCAGTTAAAGCCGATTGGTTAGCTTCTTAGCTTCGCTTAGCTGCGGTATGCTAGAGCGCGAGTGCGCTTGGCTATGCAAGTGTGAGCTCGTGTTGGTCTAGTGAGAGATGACGAGCCTGACAGACATGTCTGTGTGGAGAGCTGCATCAGCTCTCTTCAACATGAGTTGAAGCCGATTGCTTGGCTCGTTGAGCGCGTTTGACTATGCTAATATGTGCTCGTGCCTTCTTGTGTGCGTGGATCTGAAGTGAGAGTAGAGAAGCCGGCAGGCATACATGTCTGTTGGTTGGCTTGGTGAGCTAAGCTGCAGTATGTTAGAGCGCGAGCGCGTTTGGCAATGCTAATATGTGCTCATGCCTGCTTGTGTGTGTTGATCTGAAACGAGAGTACACAAGCCAGGCAGCATACATGTATGATGAGTACAGCATTGAAGTTGTGCATGAGTGTGAGTAGAATTAGTAGTTGAAGCTAATTGATAGTCTTGTAAAGCCTTAATGCAGCTCGAGCTCTTTTATCTATGTTGGTATGTGCTCGTGTCTGCTCTTAAGTATGGATCTGAAGTGAGAGTAAACAGCCAATCAGGCATACATGTATGATGAGTAGAACATTGTTTGTTGTGTTTGTGTGTAACATGCATGAAAGCTGATAGAAGACGAGCGAGCAGTATAAATAGAGTTGCACTTGGAGGTTGTGCTTCAGTAGGAACAGCAAGCCGAGCTGGTAAAATTCTAAGGAGATCCATAGTGAAAGGGAGACAGACATATAAATATAGCTGCACATAAAATGTTTAAGCTTGTTTCACAAATATGCGAAGATAATTCAAGCCAACAGTTGACATAGTCCTGCGGGCATCCAGGAATTGAAAACTGAGCTGCATGCATATGTATGTATGTATGTGTGTTCGTATATATGTGACCTAAATGTGCGTAACTAACCGCAAGCTTAGGGAACAGACAACACAATGGACAAGGGGAGGATGGGCTAAGCCCTGGCAACTGATGCCACCTCAAGGTGCTTAGTTGGGCGAGGCTTTCTCCATGGCAATGATGAGACTTCACGCGTTCGCGTTGCCGTTCCCCTTTGTGGATGTCGCTAACAAGCCTTCAGCATTGCCCCACTTGCATGGCTCAGCTTAAGCTCTGCCAGAATTTAATCATGGCCAATTGGGCGAGGCCAATTTGATAGTTGGTGCAGATAGAGCTTTGAATATGATGGAAAGTAATTCTTTAATAATTGTACACAGAATTGCAGCGAATCAAATTGACTTGCAGCTCTGCTTCCGAGTATTGATTGATATGTCTGTCTGTCTAACAGTCAAGCAGAAATTATTCATGTGAATTTCATTTGCAGATTGACATCTCCTGTCGGAACACAAAGAACACAGTGAATGCGATATTGACGCGCACGAACTTCGTAACGCTGAAGTACGTGACCGATGGCTGGGGAACGGATGCGAACGGTTTCAAGTTGGTGATAACATCGGTGAAGGATCCGAGTAAGTGTGGGCGAGCGAATCCCCCATTTTGTCTGCTGATTAGTTATTAACAATTTGTGACTTTTGCCAATTTGCAGAGCATACGTGCAAGGACTTCACGTGCGCCACACGCGAGTTCTGCATAAATCCGGATCTGTTGTGCGATGGCGTCAACCACTGCGGCGACAACTCCGATGAGTCCGTGCAGAATCTATGCCAGAGTAAGTGACCAGCCAGACAAGTTGGTAATAAAATAGAGTCTCACATGACAATTACCTTTGCAGATGAGACGACGAGCACAGTCTTTGGCGTGGACATGACTTGGTTCGTGCTGATTGTGGTCGGAGTGCTGCTGGTGCTCAGCGCGCTCATTGTGGCCATTGCGATCTGCGTGTGCCGGCGCCAGGACGAGAATGCTGCCAACCAGAACACTGCCCTGCAACGTAAGTGAAGGCTCTACTTGGCCTTGACAGTCCAATCCAATCCAATATATCTTTTCCTTAATCCGATTGCAGTGCATCACAATGCCGAGACGAATGGTTCATCGAAGCATTTGCATTACCATGGCGTAGGCATGGGCATGGGCATTGGCGGCACCCTAACGAGGGAGCACACACAGCTGCCACCGGCGTCGGGAAACTGGCATCACCCTGCGGGACCATACGGGTACCACCGCATTCCACACAACTACTTGAAGATGGCCACCAAAGTCCGTCCCATTTGGTGCTTGGCAAATTCCGTCAATTAGGTCAAGATCTTTCACAAAACTCAACCGGACTCAGCCAGACGAACATCGCCGTTGCTGGCAATCATCCGAATGCCAATGCCGCTGTCGGCGCCGCTCAAAAGGACGAGTGGTTCGTTTAGGACAATGTGAAAGTGAAAGACACGAAAAACAAAAACCAACAAATTATAATTGACTTGAGCACAATAATCTGCACTTAATTAAGTGATTTCATGGAGATTTGCAGAGCATTAAATGAAGTGAGTGCGCAATGGAATTCCTTAAAATTTCTATCAAATTGAAATTCAATTTCTATTTTTATTGCAGGACTGTTTGACTATACTTAACAACAAGAAGAAAGAACAACAACAACAACAACAATGTGGACATCACCGCGCAGGGTGTATATTTAAGAGATCTACTCGTACCCAGACAGAATCTCGAAAGCATTGGGCAAGTTGTGCCTTCAAGGAGCACAATTTTGTCGGATATCCAATGCAATTGTATATAGCTTATATATAAATATAAATATATATATATAAACATATATATATATATATATATATATATATATATGAAATTAATTTAAATTAATTTACAATTTAACACAAATAGCTAAAAATCCCGATACCGAAAAAGAAAATAAAACCAAACCAAGCAATTGGCATCAACTAGAGTTAACGAATATTTTAGAACATATGTTAGAGATATATATATACCAGAAACCGAATGTGTAGTCGGCGCAGGATGGAAGCCTTCAGCTTCACCACAGAGTCCTTGGCAATTCCTTACTTACAGCTATGTAACATAATAATTGTTGGCATTTTTTCAAAAGTTTTTCATTATTATTATTATTATTATTGCTATTGTTTTTTCTTTTTATGATAATTCCAACCGAACCGAACGTGAGTAAGCATCAGTAAAGTATAACACAATCGATGGCATTTAAAGCAGAATTTTTTGAAATCGGCTTCCCCGTAAAGCTCAATACGAAAGAGGATTAGCTGGTCTAACTTTCAACTAACAAACAAATGATATATATATATACATATATAATATGAAGCCGATATTGATTTTAATAAATATAATATGGACACAAAAACAACAGCAACAACATGAACAAGGGATGTATATAAGTAGTAGACAATATTAATACAAAAAAAAAAGTAAAAAAAACAAAAACTAAAGTTCAGAAACTCCATTTTCATAGTTCATTGTCATTGTCTATAGCCTCGAGCATATAGTAATACTAACAACTGAGTTAGGAGTAAATTGTAAGGCATATGCTCACCATCGGACAACATTAAACAGATTTCACAATCCATTCGATTTGAAGAGGGAACCACAAACAAATGCTAAATGACAAATTTTTGAGACATTAAAGGACAATACAAAAAACACAATTTTGCTCTTTTTTGATGAAACATTTAACTACATTTTGAGGTCGAATACTGGAAGCAAAGAGTCCGCATACATTTTTCTACAATCAACTAAAAGTTAAAATACAAAAACAAATGACATTTTGCTACAAATCGAAACAAATACGATTATATTAACTAAAACATAAAACATCAAATAAAAATAAAAACAATGATTAAATAAAAGCAAAACTTACTAAATCAAATGCTTCAAGTTACGATTGTAGTACTTCCCGCCGTTAATATTTTTTAAAGTACATATTAAAGTTGAATAATAATAATAATAATAATAACAATAATAATGATTATAACAATAACAGACAAGAATATTTAAACAATTACAAAGAGCCAGCTGCTTACGATTCGTCTTTCAAAATACTTCCATAGGACAGTTGAATATTTTTTATTTCCCTTACTAACTGAGAGAGCAATTAAATACGAAAACAATTAATAATTTTAATTTAATAATTTTTATATTTTTATTATAAAAATACAATAAACGTACCTACATACACATAAAAGTAATAATAACCAAAATTGTCTAGGCGTTTGTAAAAAAATATAAAAGCTAGCTGCAAAATAATGAATAATAATAAAAATAATAATAATAATACACACATATGTTCCAGAAACCTAGAAGAACCTATAACCATATAATATATAATATATATGTATGTATATGATAAATATGAATTTGTCTTCACTTGTGAAATGATATAAAGATTCGATTCATGATTTTCAAATTTCGTATTTTGCTTTGCTTTGAATCATTTTCAAAAAAATTATAAAACTCAAAATTCAATTCAATTTCAAAAACTTTTCAAAAGCTTTGTATTCCTTTTCTAGTTTTCTATTTTTGAGAAATAAAATAGGTATATCATAAAACAAAAAAAAAAAAGAACTTCATACAAATATTTATCGTAAATTATAGGGAGATGATATTATGATAATATGAATTTTTAACCAAAATTATTAATGAAAATTGTATTAGGCGTCAAATTTTAGAAAACGAAAACCAAGAAATAATTCCACAAAAAATATAACTTAAAGAGAAACAAATACTTAAAGTAACAACAAATTAATCTAAATTATTAAACAAAAGACAACATTAATCGTAAAAATTGTTTTATATGCAGAAACTAATTTATGCAATACAGGAATATAAATTACTAAAGAAAACAAAAGGAAACGAAAAAATTAAGTAAATTATGCCGGAATGAGATATCTGTAACGATTGTGTCGTATATGAATGTAGCTAAAATATACAAAAAATACAAAAATAAAATACAATTTAATCCAATTAGCGAAAATTGTGCGAAAACCTAATATAATATCTTTCCCCGAGAGATCGTAACTGCTTAAAACAAATGAGAATTATGATTGCAAAAGTGGATCAAACACGAAAGATGATCGCAACAGAGTACCATATAACAATTCCCTAAAAAAAAAACAAAAACAAAATATTATAAAATAAATAAATAAATGAAAATGTTTGTGAACTTTTCCCCAAAATTTTTTTACAATTTGTAAATGTTTGAAATGTGTTAAATATATTTTCTAAACTCTCTTTCTCACACATTCACTCTATCTATCTCGGTCTAACTCTCTCTCTCTCTCTCTATTGAAAAGACTTTGCCGCAAATAGTTAAACTTTACATCTGTTTGCATGTATGTATATGTCTGTATGTACTTAGCTATTAAAACTCTATAATAAAAAGCTCCCAATAAGTACTACTTGTCATCTGGAATATCTAAGAACACAATGAAATTAAGAAATTCAATTATTCATTTCATGGAAATGTTTTCTAGTATTTATGATTTCTCTATTCATACTATAAAAATTGTAATATTGATTGTTCTAAATACTCTCATACATCAAATCATGAGCACTCGTATATCGTATATGCTATATCGTATATCGTATATGCTATATCGTATATCGTAAATGGTAATTCGTGCATCTTATATCGTATGTGATATGTCGAATATCGTATATCGTAGACCGTATATCGCATATTGAATATCGTATATGGTGTATCGTACATATTACATCGTATATCGCATGTGATATATCGAATATCGTATATCGTAGACCGTATATCGTATATTGAATATCGTATACCGTATAAAATTTGATTGATTTGTATTGAAGAACTTGAAGAGATGAGAGCCGAACTAACCACGACGACCAGTTCGACTTGGATCGCATCAACTTATCCGCAAGCGCAACTATATAGGGTATAATACGATAAGACCATGCATATAAGAAAATTGTAGTTGAATATGTTAGACGCAATTTAGATGTAGTCAGTCGTAGGCGTAGGCGTAGGCGTAGGGGTGTGTGCATATGGGTTTTTATACCGAAAGATAGTACCATTTGAATGTACTTATTGTAAGTATGGTTTTTATATCAGAAATCGCAGAAAACGCCAGACATCTCAATACATTACAGACTTGCGCTATACATATATACATATATACGTATCTACATACGATCAGTCAGTCAGTCAGTCAGTCATCTAGTCAGCTAGTCAGTCACTCAGTCATGTGCATAAGAACTTAGTTGAAATCGTATTTTGTATGCATCACAGAAAATCGAAAACTAAATGAAACTCAAATAATATAAAAGAATAAAAACAAATGCTTGGCTTTGTGTTAAATCGCTGTTGAATGTAAATGTACAATGGATATTCTCAAATATGATGGCATTGAATTCCATTTCAAAAACAATAGAATTCCAAATGCAAAACAGAACTAATGATAATGAAATAAACAATACAACAAATTTCAATTGAATGTTTTATTTGAATCCAATTCCAGCTTCCGATAGGCAACCAGCGCATCCATCCATGTCCATGCCCATAGTGCCCACTTGATCTTGATGATATATAATATATATTGTGTGAAAGGCTCTCCAGATTGGCTTAGGCTTTGATTTCCTCAATGCTTTCTTCAATTTTAGGCAAAGGCTTGAATGTCATCTCTAGGGCATCATCTTTCTCAGTCAACTCGACTTTCTCGATCTTCTCCAGCTGCAGTCGCTTGCAACGCCTTTGGGCCAGGGCATTCAGCACCGAGATCACAAAGTAGACCACAATGAACAGTGCCACCAGCTGAAAGAGATGCGCCACCAGACCGAAACCTGTGAACGAGCCATCGGCCTCGCGGTCCTCGCTCAGCTTGTGATGCATGCGCTGCTTGGTGGAGGTCAATAGGTTATGGAGAGGTGCCTGGATTTTGGAGCCAATATAGGGCACCTGACCAAGTGCCTCGACCAGAACACCGATCAAGTCCTCGCTGAATGCCACAATGACTAGCAGCTGCTGTATGTTGGACTTGAAAACCGCCTTGCCGATCAGCGTGGCCACGAAGAACTTCCAGAAGGGCACCAGGAAATGACCACAGGCAACTCCAGCTAGGTCGAAGAGTGGATTCGGCACGCTGGCACATAGCAGAATGCCAAAGAAACCAATGCGCAACACCACGCGCTCCACGAGAAGTTTGCTCTTGTCAAATAAATTGAGACGCTGCGACTGCGCCGACTGACCCAACTGAGTCTCTTGCAGCGGGGACTTGCCAGAGAGACGCGCTGCCCTGGCCATAAAGTACGGCGGCAGCTCACCCAGGGCAGTGCCCACGCCCCAGAACATGGTCTCGATTCGCACCTTTGACAAGATCTCCCAGGTGTTGGGTAACTTACGTATGTATGGCTCCTTTGGGCATATCTTCTCGTCCGGATACGGCGGCGCAGGAAAGTCCAGTGTGTGGCATTCGTAGGCAGCCAAAGTAACGCCAGCCAGATGAGGTCCCAGATACAGCAGAAAGGTGTGCAGCCCGGTGCCAAAGCCCACCGAGGACAACAGGCCCAGACCCATCCAGTAAACGATAAAGCCGAGATTTTGCCGACAGACCTCCATATAGGAGGCATGTGGTCCTGGCACTTGATAGATAATCACCAAGGCCAGCAGACTGCCCAAGATACGTCGGTCCAACAGACGGGATCCAAGCCCAATCAACATGCCAAACAGCTCTAAGATGCTGTATTTCAGAGTTTTCAATGGTCGCCGCCAAACCACCAAAGACTTGCGCTCCAACCTTTCCGCTTCACGGACTGCATCGTTTGTATTGGAGCTAGCTATACAAGCTTCGGCATTGGAAGACATCCTTCTTCTCATCTCACTAAAAGTACGGAAAATAAATATTTGATAATATTGTTGTAATTTCTGTCTGACGACTGATGAAGCCTGTATTGAAGTATATGACAAAGACATCTAAATGCTTCAAAAAGTCTGTATAACATTTTTTGTTTGTTTTATTTATCAAAATATATAAATCTTAAACGAAAACAAAGTGACCCCAGCCAAGGGAGAACTTCTTTTCAACTTTCATCGCTTCTGTAACATAAGCTGCAGCTCTACATCCAACTTTACATCACTTCATTAGCATAACATATAATTTCTAGTTAACAGTCATTTGATTAACAGCCAGTCTGCAAATTAACATTTCTGCTTGCTTCCGCTCAGAACAGAAATGGCTGCGCCTTTCGGGTATGCAATGAAATTTTTAGATTTTTTTATGAGCTTGGTGTATTAAATGAATTTATATACAAAATATTAATAAGAATTTACATATAATATATAATATATTTTTATTCATTTTTATTTAATATATAAAATTATAATTATTTAAAATTTATTAGTTGTTATTAATGATATATTTCTCTTCAAAATACACAGACGATGAAATGACTGTTGCCTATATCATATTGAAGAAAAGCAAATAGAAAAAATTAATATTTTGTATACAGAAACAGGTTCAAAGATTATCTTTTATCTGACAGTATTTCAAAGAACTTCATTTAGAGACCAGGTATATTGGTCTTCAACTGAAGAAGTCAAAAGAGCCAATCGAAACTTTTTTTCTTTCTTGGCTGTTTAAAATAACTAACATATTTAATACTTTATAAAAGTATATATAAATGCAACAATTCCATTTGAAGCGCAGATGACAATTAAAATCGAAACTGAATATATATTTATAATATTTCTATTTTTATCCGTCATCAGCTAATTCCTGCAGCGAAAAATTCAATTGCTTTGCACTATCTAATGGGTAATTGAACGCTTTTGCCTGCCACAAAGCCATTGGACCCGGAGGTTGGGCTTTCAAGCTGGTCTTGACAGTTTCATCTGTGCAAGCGTGTTTGTGTGCGCTAATCTGCGTTATAAACTTATTAAGTTCTCTGGTATCGATGTCAGTGATAACATTTGCCTGCAGGCTTCCCAGCAATCGAGCGCTGTACGGAAATAGAATTGAATTAAGCATATGTTGAGAGTGACTATGCATATGACATACATATTCATAAAGTGTGCTTCCTCAAGACGCAGTGAATTCACCAGCGAAAGCAAATAACGCAACGGGAATAGATGATTGCGTGCGGTTGCAACTCCGGATTCTGTACGTAGCGCAGTCAGCCTATTCACCAAGAGCTCCAGAGAGGCATTGAAAACGTGTAATCGTAGCAACCACGCGTCTTTCACACTAGCATTAGCTTCCACTAGACGCATATGGGCAGCCAGTGCAACTGTGAAGCGATTCCTTTTGCTATACGCGTTGTCAATGTGCAACTGAATGACTGCCAGGTTATGAGCGTATGTGACAATATGTCCCTTAATAAGCACTACTATAAGCTGTTCCAATTCCCGGGTTATATATTCAGGCGTTCTTTTAACCTTTAAAAGATAAAAGAGTTAGATTTAAACGATTTCCCTAGATGGGTTATCTACTCTCACAATTTTGTACTGCAATAAGAGTTTCCATATACGATATGTTGGCAATATTATAAGATCATTATCGTGTAGCTGCCGGAAGAGCAAGTGCATCTCCTGAGCGTAGCTTAAAGCTAGCGTATCACTGCGTGCGTTCAGTGCCAACGTTATATCCGAGAGTCCCGCCGACAACGTATCATAGGTGAGTGAATTCAAAGTCAGTTTATTCGCTAATCCCAAATGAAGCACAATAATGGCACAAAATAGAGATTTCGTCTGTGCCAAATGCTGAGATGATTTGCACAGCTTCCGTATGCAATCATCGCGTAACATCTCAGCCAGCTGCGTAGACCTTGCTACGTGCTCGTGCGCATCCTCCAGATCGTTGCTCTCATAATGCAGCACTACGAGCATTAACGCCAAGCACTCGTAGCCATAAAGAACTAAAAGGTTATTCAAATAGATTACGGGAATATAACAAATTATTCAGATATTATATATCTACCCAAATTTTGATTGGCTACCGTTTCACGCAACATCTGGCTAGCTAACGTTTCGTACATATCACACACCTGATGGCCGCGCAGCTTGTTCTGTTTAATCATAGCATACAGACGTCGTACGCACGAGCCATACTTCTGCAACAGTTCCGCCTGAGTGTTCTCCAGTTGGCGACCCATCAAGTCCATAGTTATCTCTGCGTATCTGTCTTGCAAAGTTAACGCCGCAGTCACAAGTATATGTTCATTCCCTGTGACTTCTATCGACTGACATAGTTTTACAAAGAGGATTGCAAACTCAGCCTCGTTAAGCGTATCATCATTCAGAAATATGTCCAGGCAGTGTCTCTCTAATGTGCTCAGCTTTTAAAGAAAATTGTTAATTAGTGAACAAAGTTATTTATGTCGAAAACAACTTACGTTCGATTTGCGCTCTGCCAGAGCAGTAAAGTCTACTGCGCTGTAGATGCCATAGATTACGGCACGAGTCTCCATATTCTTGGAAGAGTCCGTAACGAGCTTTGGCCAGTAACTTAGAAGCTTGTGCACCTGGTGCCGTGCAATCTCCATTTCGTAATATCGCTCTGTGTGAAGCTCAAACAGTGCGCATGTGGCATGTGCCGTGAAAAGGTGAAGCTCGTTACGCACATTTTCGGCACTGAGCACATTCATATAGTACTTAAAGTACTGTAGAGCCGGAAAGTTGTCCATCAGCCTCTGCAGATAGTTCTTGATGAGCGACATGAACTGCTCATGGCTTGAAAAGTTTCCCGTACTACTCTGCGTCTTTATAAACGTTTCCAGTATGTGCACAAATATCTCCTGCTTCGAATACTGGCGCTCAGCCAATGTTACGTAAAGCTCAGCTGCCGAAGAGCATACCGAAAGCGTAGCATTCGGTACCTCAAGCAAAACCAGCAAAAGTTGTTCCAAAAAGCGACGCGTGAATACATCTGTGTTGATCAAGTGGCTAAATATAAAATCCATTAGTGTCTGTGGGAGTGTGAACAAATTAAGATTAATCAAACTACCGTTGCAATGTCTGCAAATAGCGAAGCGTTGCTAGCAACAGGGGATTGCAATTCTTCACTTTGAGCATTTCAAATTGAACTGCGAGATATTTGTCCGTGATCAGCTCATTAGTAAGCAGTCGCAAAATAAGGTTACCCGAAGCATCGCAATGCTTTCCCTCAGCGAAGTAATCAAGTATTGATTCCAGAAACTGGTAAGTCTCAATAAAAGTGTCGTTGTTGGTCATCTGAAATGGTGAAATATAGTTGGTCAAATATGCTGAATATATTAAATTATAGAATTTCACCTCACAACTGAATACCCAGTAGATAAAGTTGACAGCCGATTTTGTGGTCCCACAGAAGAGCTGGAAGTGTTGCTTAAACATGCCCATCATAGATGGCAGTATAAACTGGCAGGTCTCCTTGAAGCTGTAAGGATATATGTATTGGATAGATCTGACCATCTGGATATCATACTTACAATATGCCATAGCGTACGAGCACTGTTAGACACAGGCAATTCTCTTTAAGCAGCTCAAACTTTTGTCCATAGTCGGGCAGTAGCTTCGCCAGGCCTTGCAATATGCTGAAGGACATTCTGGCCAGCGGTTCACATAGAAATCGTATAATGTCCCTCTGTTTTAATTTGCCGGTTATACTCCGAACCACCAATGCCCAAACATTCACCACACGTAAATAGCATAGCACAGGATTTGTCAAGTCATAGAACTCACCGCCCAACCTCGAACTTAGCCTGTCCTGTGCAACGGAGCGTTCACAAATTGCCAATGATAGCGGCAGCTGGTTAAAAAATAACTCCACGTTCTTCAGCACAAAGGGCACAGCATTGAAGATGTAATTCAAGTTGTCCGCACTATACGGATAATCATAGCTGTTCTCGAATGCCTCGACGCTGACATTAAACTGCAAGCCCAGGGCTCTGAAGCACTGGCCGACAAGATTATGCGAGACTTTGTTTAGCCAATTCCTTGGATTGTTGGCTACGGCCTGCATGAAGGCGTAGATATACTCCGATGTGGCATACTGAAAACGCACAGATAACTCAATCATTTGATAAGCTGCGAAATATTAACTCACATCTACACTGGCGCCCGTCGATAAAGCAGTCAAGAAATCCATGTATAAGCCAATAACAAAAAAAAAAGTAAATGCTTAAACGTGGTGCGACTTCGCTGAATGTCCGTTAGCTTAACTAATGGCGGCAAAGCGTCGATAGGCTATGAAATCGAAGTATTGCGATAATCGATAACGTGCTGGTAGCTATCGCAAATGAGCTAAAGATAACACTGTGCAACAGCTTAAAAGATTTATTTGAGCAACTTTTTGTGTACAACGAATTTTATTTGCTCCCATTTATTTTTCTATATGTTACATTGAGAATATCTTGAAGCATTTTATGCTTAAAATTAAATTCTTCATCAAATGGGTCCATTTTTTTATTCTCTTTTATTTTTCCATCGTCAGATGAACTTCTGTTGTTCAAAAATTTATTAAATGGGTCCATTTCTATAGAATGATCGTCAGATGAACTACTGTTATTCAAGGTTTTATATGTAACTTTGCCACACAAACTTTTGGAATTGTTTTCTTCAAATACATTTAGTTTGGGGAACACACATATTGTTTCGGGTATTATGATTTTATTAATCCTTAATCGTTTGAATATATTGGACACGAGCCCAAGTCTAGCCTCAAGCTTGTTTAGAAATAAATCATAGCCGCATAATATATCCACCATACACATAAGACTATGAACTTCAGCTGAAGCTTTGATTGCCTAAAATCCAAAATTCAAATACAATTAATATGTTCCAGTGATCATACTTTTGTACATACCTGTATATCGGTTATCGCTAGAGCGCCCAATAAGTTCATGACGACTATCGAAATAGTGATGACAAACAATGTAAAGATTAAATTGTAGCATTGATTTGCAAAATGAATATCACTTTCATCAAATTCACCGGTCGACATAACGATAGTCTTGAATATTGCAACAACATATGGCTTCTCAGCCAGCTTATGAACGTTTAGTATATAAAATGCCGATGCAAATGAAACAATAATTATGGAATAAGGTAAGCAGCTCTTTAAAAACGTCCTGATTACCTTTTTGAGCATTAATACACGTGTGGATAGAGAAAACTGGGGAATATAGCTCAGCAGCTGTGTTATGCGAAAGCCTGTCAATATAATAGCAAATGCTGATATGGTTTGAAAGTCGCTAAATACGTGGCTTAAAACCAACATTACAATCTGCGCGACATTCAAAAATCGACCGAATACTGACAAATAATGACGCCAATCGCTTGTGAATATCAATTTGAAAACTTCAAACATCGTTAAAAGTGCCATCCCTAACCAAGAGAGTATCGCCAATTCAAATATTTGAATATCTTGACTAGCAAATATTATGTGGACATCAACGAGTATATTCAACGCTAACGAAACAAAGAAATATGTATAAAAAGGCACAGCCATGCGATGCCAATTGAAAAATATCAATAGCATAATATATGGATGACTAAGAATATGACGAAACTTTTTTGATTCACCCAGAGCGGAAATCAATTTCATTTCACTGTGATAACTTGCTTGCTTTGATTCAGCTTGTTCGATGTTGATATTGATATTGCGTCCCATTAAGCCTGTGTAATTGAAAGTGATTTGAAAATCCTCATCGAACTTATCTTTTTCATTCGCACTCACACACTCATCGAAATGGCTCTTCAGCACCGCCGGCTCAATGCCGTGTAAGGCGAGTTCGTCGAACTTGCTCCTCACTCCTAGGTGGGCGCCATGGCGCAGCAGTAGCCTGATAGCGAACTCATTGTTTAGCAATATGGCATAGTGGAGCGGCGTTCTCCGCGTCTTCTCATACGGTTCGTTGATCTTCACACAATGCTTTTTCAGCAGCAGCTCGAAACACTTCTTAAAGTCGGAGCCGGATTCCGTTGGCCTCTCATCCAGTCTGCCAATGATCCACTGTGGCAGCTGCCGGAGCACTTTCAATTTGTCATGGCTTAAAAGCTTTTCGAGAGCATAAAAATTGCCATAGGCTAGGGCAGTGTCAACCGATTTCTCATTGATGCCAATCTGTTTCTCGAGTAGAGTATCCAATTCTTGGTTAGCATATGTTTGAATAGATTCGATAAAAGGCTCAGCGGCGTTCGACGTGGAGGGTTCCGATTGATCGGTACGTTCCGTAGGTAACTCTAGATGGGGCATCCGATTAGTCAGTTCCTTGCGCAATTCTCCGTTGTTGCTGACTATGTCTATGTTAGGCTGCTTCAGAAACAACTCAACGATTTCTTTCTTCTTGTCCTCGTTCAGCTGGCCTTGCAAAATAAATTGCAGTGGACGCATTTTGTTATCATCTGGAATATTGGGCGAGGCACCGTGCTCTAGTAGCAGCTCCATACAATTCTTTATCCTGCTGGCATTCGAATCATTCAAACTTTTTGCCAATGAACACAAAGCCGTTCGACCATTATATTTATGATTTATATCCAAAGTCCCTGCTTCATTATGCTCTATCAACGCTCTAATATTATTACTATCCATAGAGTTAGCAGCGTAGTTAATGGCGGCTTTGTTCAATTTCGGGTTTACCTTGAAGTTATATGAAAATCAGTATATATATCCTAAAGCATCAATAGGCATATCACATACATAGTCTACACGGCACTTGGTACTAAGGCAATGCCTTATGAACTCTTCGCAGCCAGGAGTTTTCAACGATATCTCGTAAATAGTTTGACCATTACTACCCGGTACATTCGGATCGACGCCTGACTTCAGAATCTTCTCGAACTCTATTGAATCCCCTCTTTTGAGGGACTCCAATAGCTTCTGCTGCGGATCCATTGTAGTTCACTCAACGATCAGTATTTAGTCACTGATTTATTATACGTGAACCACATTGTATTCCACTCGGTTTCTCATTGGGGCTATGACTATAGTTACAATCCGACTTTATTTCAACTTATTTTTGCACCCTAATCTTAATTCCGCAAAGCCACAGCCATGCAGTGAGTCGTTATAGAGACTGATATAAATTGCATTCTGACACGTCCTTATCCATATAGTATTTTCTCTAGTTATACTCATTCACAAAGTGAAATGAGTATATTGGTTTTGTGCAATGTCCGTCACGCTGTCCGTCCGTCTGTCCGTCTGTCCGTCTGTCCGTATGAACGCAAACCATTTGCACAGTTTTGAAGCTAGAGAGTTGAAATTTGGAATATATACTCGTGTATACCCTCGAATTATAAAGTGTCAAGATTTTCCCGATACGCCCACTAGGGGCGTGGCAAATCGGAAAATGCATTTGCCCATACCTCAGAAACACTACTTCTAGAAGTGATAGAGAGTTGCAATTTAGAATATATACTCGTGTTGACAACCCAAGATCAAAAAGCTATGGCGGATATATCTACGCCCATTGGGGGCGTGGCAAATCGGGTAAAACTGTATCTTCTACAGTTTTAAAGCTAAAACGCCCAAATTTGGCACGTAGGTTACTGATACGATCCTATGAAGATCGACCAAAAATCTATATATCCACGCCTACTAGGGGCGTGGCAAATCGGATCTGACTATATAGTGATTTTTCAAATTCTGTAATATTTTGAGCACTATTGATGCTAGAGACTTGAAACTTGGTATATATACTTGGGTTGACAACCCAAGTTGGAAAAGATATGGCGGATATATCTACGCCCATAGGGGGCGTGGCAAACCGCAAAAGTTTGTAGCTCCTACAGTTTTAGAGCTAGAAGCTTCAAAATTGGATGGTAAGTTACTGGTGAGCTCCTCTATCGATGCGCCAAAAATAATTTTTACGCCCCTTATGGGGTATGCCCGGCTAAAAAATACCCTGTAATTTTCGCATTTTTTGAGTGTAAGCATCCAAATTTCACACTTACGTTACCCTTCACTACTTCTAAGAACTGGCCAAAAATTATATGTCTACGCCTACTGGGGGCGTGGCAAATCGGGAAAAACTATACGCTTTTCCGATTCTCAGTGAGAAAATCAGAATTATATACAGATATTACTGCTGATCTCCTCTATTGATTTCCAAAAAATTATATATGTACAAACCAATTGTGGGCGTGGCAATGGGCGTGATCTGTGGGGGTGTGAATGAGTATCCCGCAGTCGGTAGCGCCCGACTGCAACGTTCTTACTTGTTTATTATGAGATTTCCGTTAATCTGTTTATTTTTTAGCTTTAAAGTGTACATATATCGTTGTCAGCTCTAACGATTATGCTATATATATATATATTTATATCACTAAATGTACATATTTACAGCAAAGATTTGTATGATGTGCAATGAAATGAATGTTTAAATACAATTTCAAACTAAAAACTTGTTGCTGGCAGCCAAATCAAGAGCCAAATTAGACTAATTTTTGTCACATTTTCGTACTTAAGCTAAGCATAATAAGTTCCTAAATGCGTTCAACCAAATGCAATTAACAAATTAATATTGATATTGATATTGAGATGCGAACAGGAAATGCAAGAAATCGAAAAGTATTTTAAGGACTAGAGGATGCATATAGCTTAAACAAAAGCTTAATTCAAATGCGATTGCGAATACTTTAAATGCGCATCTTCGTATACATAAAATTATGCCAATTTGCGTTACTTTTGTCCTACATAAACTCATTGGTGAAAGTGGAGGTCCTTGCCGGCTATTAGATAGTCGAGATGCAACAGGCACTTAAGTGACTACTCCCTGGATTGATTTCGTTTCAATTATGTTTTCCTATTATAAAATAGATGTTTTTGGTTTCAATGCTAAATACATCTTGTACTTGATGTCTCTTGACCTTCGATGGGATGCTAATATTTCTTTAGTTGTTCGTATGTGATGAAAAAGATGATGTTCCAGGGACCCATTCGCACCCAAGTGGGTATGAAGCCCTTATATAAAGCGAAAAGTCCCTCGTTACGAATCGTTTGCACAGCACAGTCCAGGCTTCCATTGTAAAGTTTCGGTGGTGTTGCAGCTGCAGTGGCCATGCCACCATTCAGCATTGTCACATGCCTCTGATTCATGAGACGTGTCTGTGGATCAAGAGAATATTTAGAGCTTCTTTGACTGCGCATGGTTGGCCCACTTACCCGAATGACATCTATTGGAGTCGAGGCAACGGCGCTGCCCAAGCTGGCAATAAAGCTTGAACTAAAAATAAGAATCGTTAGCCTTCAGTCTGTTTGGAATCTGTTTGAAAATCTGTCTTACATAAAATGATTGGCGACGTGATCACCAAAGGCGCTCATTAGCTGCAGTTTGCAGAAGTCATAGACGGGCAGCTCGACAGATGCAATGACTACCGCTCGCTGCGCCGTTGGGCCCACGCCTCGCCACAGTCCACGCATGCCCTCGTATTTGTAGATCTCTCGGAAGCAGCCGAACAGGCCCAGGGCATCGGTGCCCTTGCCATGCACCTGCATGCGCACCTTAAGCACATCGGTAGGATTCGCTATAGCCGATGAAATAGCGCCTGCTCCCGCCGCACAAATGATGTTGCTCCAAACACGCTCACTGCCGTCGCTGTGCGTCAGCAGGCCACGCTCGTTAGCCAACTTCTTGAGCGTGTAATAGCTGCCGAATTTGATAGTACCGTATGTGGCTTGCCTCAGCACGGCGGGCCAAATGCTGCAAGACAATCAAATTGTTTAGCTTAACTGATATCTGGCTATCACAAAATCATATGCGTCTACTATATAGTATAGAAAACAAAGTCTAAGGGGTTACTGCTGTGCTTATCAAGCGGGCAGGGCCAAAGTTTCGTGTGATGAACACTTGACGGATTATAACACGAGACGTTTTATTTTTAGTTCAGTTTCCAGCGAGACAGAGACAGTCGTTATCACACACTCACACATTTCAATTAAATGTGCAATTTGCACGTTGTTGGGTCACTTGAATGCATTTGGCAATTGGCGCAGCGAGTCTCACCCGGAATATAATGCGCGCAGTCCCTCCTCCCTTGAGATTTTGACAAAGGCATCGGTCATGCCGCGGTAGCGCAACTGCGAAAAGCTCTGATCGATTTTCTGTCCTTGAATTTGAAGACGGGTCTTTGTTGTGTCAATGGGAAACGTGCCTGCATATAAATAGAAAATGTGCACATGAGACCAAAATGTTTGTTTACACCAATTTGTGTTGTCTCTCTCTCTCTGTTATGATATGCTACTTACCGAATTCGGCTGTTATGGATGCTAGACCGCCATAAACAAACGGCCGCCAGTCCTTGACTTCAGCCATGGCCACAGCAGCAATTGCACCTGTTGCAATTCTTTGGTGACGGCTCGTTAGATTAACGCACCAAAAAAAAAATAAAATATCACGCAACAAACATGCCGTATTCGCGGAAAATTACACAGTGGTTTGACAGCTTATCGATTAATTATGCGATACTATCGATTGCAAGAGAAGGAGTGTGCTGTGAGTTGCATTATCGATATTTAACATTTTACACACTGCTACAAAACGTTTGAGTGAGACTTGCAGCGCGAAATTTGAAAAATACTCAACGGTTTTTTTGCATAGAATAAAAAGAAATGATGTTGGAGGGCAAATTTAAGGCTGAGTTTATTTTAATTAGTAATAATTACAATATAAATTTGTACAAAACACAATATTTATATAGATATTTTAATTAATAAAAATAGTGTGTAAAATAATAAAATAATAATTGTGAGCCTGGCTTATAAAATTTAATTTTGCTAAAAACCAATCGAATGGTTTTTGACTAGAGTTGCATAACTTATTCTCTTTCATAACAGAACTTCAAATGCAAATGGACATATAGAGATGCGTATGTGTGAGTGCAGCTGTCTAATAGATCTGGTAACTCGACCGACCGATAAGAAAGTGCAATCGATATCCTAGCTCTATTCTGAGTGAACTTTTTTCCAGCGAATAACCGTTTTCTCAAAGTCTTTTGTCTTCTGTCTTCTGTGCCTACGCAGCAAAATGATTTTTGAGGTTGCCATTGAGAAAGTGATTGAAAAGCTAAGCTTTTCAGAGCAGGATTATCAGACCTGCATCAGCGATGTGAAGTATATTGTGGATGCATTGGACGCGGCCTCCAAACGGAAAACTACTTATTTCAGCAACATGTTCGCCGAACTGGGCAGCACGGGTATGCGGCGAGCGTATTGTATAACATCGGCAATAATATATTACATAAGTGAAATCTTTTGCAGTGACTTTCATGAAAGGCAAGGCCATCGACTCAATGGCCGACTTCAATTACTTTTTGCCGTTCAAGATGCCGCTGAAGATGAAGCCGATCTTTCATCATCTAAATCGGAAGAACTTGCTGCGCCTCAAGAGCAAGGAGAAGCATGTCCTTGTGGAGGATGGCTTCGTCTCGTCGGAGTACTACCACGTCCTGATCAGCAAGCACGTGAAGAGCATCATCGATGAGCTGAAGACAATCGAGTGCGCCGGCCGAGTCTATCAATTGTCCTGGCACATTCGCAAGATGGGCAATCAGATCTTTGGGCACAACATTAAGGCTGTCCAGGTGAATGAGGATGAGCCGGAACCGATTGAAATCTCCTTTGATTTTGTGCCCGTTTTCAAATTTCTGATGTACGAGACGCCATTGCCCAACAATGTGGCCGACAACGTGGAGGGCGCTCGCTATTGGATCATCTGCAGTGCCTTCCTGCAGGATGACATTTCCGTATTCTCCAAGGTCACGCCGTACTGGCAGATGCTCAAGCCCGGGCAGAAGGACAAAGGCCGCAACACGGTGCGTTTGATCAAGGCCATAGCCAGAAAGCATCTGGAGGAGCATTTCCTAGAAGTTTGCAGTGCCAAAGGCGAAATCTTTTGGCGTGCCCAGGAGCTAGGAGCGGGCTACAACAACTATACACAAGTGTCTTTGTTCTTGGATGTGAGTAGTCACGTGATTTCCATGTACAGGGAATCTCTTTTACTTCTTTTATCGTATTCATATTATAATTTAATATTTAAATATTTTAAATATTGATATTAATATTTATGTACATAAAATAAGTTAAATTAATATTAATTAATCAATTAATATTTTTAAAATTTTACAATTATATTTTTAATATTAATATTAATATATTTTTAGTCCTTTTCATATTTTTTAATTCATATTCGTTTTTAATCATATTTTAATAATTTAATATTTAAATATTTTTAATATTTGTATTAACATTAATATTCATATTGTTTCTATCTATTGATCCTCTCTTAATATTATTTAATCATATTAATATAATATTTTAATATTAATATTTTGAATTCTATCCATTAACCCTCTCTTAGTATTATTTAATCTTATTAAGGTAATATTTTTAATATTATTATTTTTTATTCCATCTACAGATCCTCTCTTAATATTTTTTAAAAATTATATTAATAATTTAATATTTAAATATTTTTAATATTAATATAAATATTTTTAGATCATATTAATATATTTTAATATTTAAATATTTGTAATATATTTGAATAATTTTTCACTTTAGATTTATGCTCGCATCATTAACAACATTGTCTCCAAGTTCAGCCCGATTTTGAATTTGTCAAAGACTTTCAAGTTCCTGAAGCCGTTCGACGATGTCCTAAAGCTCAATGAGTTTCTGAAGACACTTCAGTGGAAAGCGGAAGTCGACCTAAACGAAATCTTCGAGATTTTTGGCCTGCCTGCAGAAATGTGATTGCTGCAAAATTTCATATTTTATTATATTTATATTTTTTGACGTATGAATTGATATGGGTTAGATACCATAAACAAAAGTAGATATCAAAACAAACTGCGTCGTCCATTCGAATTTGGCATGCAAATTTTTGTCATATCGCAGCAAATAAAATGGAATTTGAAAACAAAGCAAAAATGGGAATTCCTGAGACTCGTCTGATCTGCACAAATCTGGGTTCTCTGGCCTTAGCCTTGTGCCTCCGATTTGGCTCTGTTTAGTTGACAAATCTGGCCAATTAAAATTGTTATTGTAGCTTATGCTTAAGTATGTATAACCGTATATATATACATGTTTCAGTATTGTTTATATTTATATATTTTGGTTTATCCACGTCATTCATTTTAAATTCAATCGCTAGCCGGATCGTGAAAGTCGACGGCGTCATTGTGGCGGCGACGGCGACGGCGTCAGAAAGTCGCCGGCATTTTGGACTAGTTCGACTATGCTTATTAGAGAGAGAGAGAGGAGGCGAGCGGGATGATGATGCTGCCGTCGCTTGGGTTAAACCCGAATCGAGATACGCGATTCGAGCGGAGACTTGCGACTTGCCAAAAACAAAACAAAGAATTGAACGAAATAATAATTGATTGGCTCAATATTGTGTGGTTGAAATATAATTTAATTTTCATTAGTTTACAGTTAATTTAGCTTATAATAATAATATCCATACCAAGCGTCTGTCATCCAATTCGTCAGCCGCTAAGTGATTTTTGCCAGTGGAGCGTTCAGGTTCTAAAACGCAACGCGTGGGACGCAACACAGACACAGACACTAAAGCCATTAGCCACTGTGTACAAAATAAGTTAACAACATTAACTCGACCGTATTATGCCAATTTGGTCAGGGCATAAGTGATCCACTTTCGACTTACGAAGTTCCAAATTTAGCGCCAAATCCCTAAAGCCCTATTAATCGATAAAAGGTCCCATATTTATCAATAATGGCCACTTCCTTCACTGGTTAGGATTCCGCTCAAAACTTCCACTAGACACGGAAAGTACACTTGAAGCATCCAAGAATAGTTCCTCGGAGCTGCTAACGTCCTCCAGCACTTCCTCGGAGCTAGCAAGGTCTGCGAATAGCTCGTCGGCTCCGACATCATCGAATTTCCTGCCGGATTCGACAGATTTTTTGTTTAACACCTGTTGGCTCAGCTCAGACTCTGTCCCAGAGCTCAGGCTTAAGTCGGAATCTATGGTCGGATTGCTTCTCTTACGAACTGGTAGCTCTTTGCTTCCGGCAGTGTCTACGAAACCATTGCCTTGAACATCCTCTACGGTCATCTCCTCGGCCTGCCGCATCGCATGCTGGCGTCTGTGCCCGTCCAACATCGGCAGTATATCATCTGGATGGGTGCTTGCGAAATAGTGACGATTGTGTTCCTCGACAAGGCCGAGACGCGTCGCGATACCTAACAGCAATTTAAGCTTAGTCCTGAAGGCTGATGGATCGGTAACAGAAATATTGGAGTACTGGACCAGGCTATCCACCGAAACGGGCTCATTAATTTTCTTTAGGCACTGAACCAGCTGCTTAATGATAATAGTTAGTGGTTGATTGGCCATTCTTAAAATTTATAAATTTATATATATTTTTTTTTTTTATTTATTGACTTTTATAAAATTTAAAGAAAAAAGGCGTTGCTGAACCTACGTGCAGTAAAACTGAAATAAAATGAGTTGTTTTATTTGAGCTGTATTTGAAATCTCAAATTTGGTTAACAACTTTGAGTTTTGAATCAAAGTTCGGTAGGAAAGATCTAGATTAGATTTACATATGTTGCTCGATAAGATTGTTCAATAACTCAGATTCCAGATGAAGCTGCCATCCAGTGCTGCCAATTTAGCTATTTTCCCATCAGTTCTGGCGTTTCACCGAATGCGGGATCACTTGTGATCTAGCTTATTTCGATGTAACTTGAATGCGGATTAAGGAATAACAACATACAAAAAATCCAAATTTATGCAATGTTTACTAATTTTGGTGTATTTTATGTCTATTGATATCAAAATTCATAAAAAAAATTCCCTTAAAACCATAAAAAACTTTTTTCTACAGTTTTCTAGCTATTTCTAGTTTTCAAGCGTAGGGGATCTGGCGTATCGAAGCCCTGAAGAGTTGACAGCACTGCTGCAATCATAAAATTGTTCGATAACACATAGTTCATTATCCCAAATCACTACATAAGAACAAGTTCAAATTGTAATGCAACTCGCAAATCTGAATAATAAGAATATTTATTAGATTGGATTCCTTAAAGATGTAGATATGTATAAGGTTATATACATATGTATATACCAACTGGAAATGAATTTATGATATTACTATGTCAGAAAATAAGAATACTAAAAATAAAAACCAAAAAAAAAATGTCAACTTCGCAGAATTTATCGTGGCGACTCCGAGACGGAGCTCGCGTCAAAAATTCCTGCATAATTAGACAGTAATCGCAGTCAATATGCTGCGTTCACATTTCGACCGGGAAATAGATTCACAAATACGTACGTCTATGGACCGGACCGGTCTGGACGGTAGCGACGTCGGCGACGTGTAATAAAAGCTTCACGCAACGCTCCATCAAGCGATTAGCACATGGCAGAGGCTGGAACCAAACACCAAGACGACATTGGAGATGGAGATGAAGACTCAACCAGAGGCTGGCTGCCTGCTTGCCTGACGACTGACTGATAAACAAAACCACTCAAAATCGCTTGATGGATTATTGTCAATTTCTTTGGCGCCAGACTCTTGGCTGTATGCGGATTTCGTAGTTCGGGATTTTTCGCTAAATATGCAAATTTGAGTTAAATTTATTAATGGACAGTGCCACGAAGTGACTAAAGAAATTTCTTTCTCCAACATACAATTCTGGGGAATACCAAAAAAAAACACAAAGTTTTGATCTTCATATAACAGGCCAAAGAAGAAAGAAAACAAAACCAAAACAAACTAAAATTTTAATATCTTAAGTTAAAAGCTTTCAACTTATTTGTTTCAATTTCGAATTGGATGTCTGGCTAAGATAAACATACCATAAAAAATCAAATATATATATACATATGTCTTTAAAAATATTTTAAAAAAATCCATTGCCATTTGAGGATCTTTAAACTCTTATAAATTTGAAGTCTAGTTATAGAGTAGGTCAACAGTGATCCTCATATAAAACTTGAGCCTATCACTATGACTGTTATAGATATATACATTTTCCGATTTGCTGCACTGCCAAATTGTAGTAAGGACAAAATGAAGTATGTATATACCATCTGGAGGCTAAACTGTATATAAATACTTTTCATCACTCTAGGATATATATATACATATATTAAGGTGACCATACGTCCTGGAATTCCGGGACATGTCGCGCTTTTGTCAAGACAAGTGAAGAGTCTTTTTGAGGAAAGCAGCGCAGATAAGCAGTTTTTTGCAACAAAATCGTCGACCGTCCCGGAATGGCCTGAGGCCGATCTGGTCACCCTAACATATATACATATATAAATATATGTATATATAGATTGTTTCTCATTGTACTCAGCGCACGTCCGATGAAATTAATCAGTAATTAATTGTTCACAAATCGTTTAGTAAACACGATGCTACGATGCTAGCGGGTTGGGTGAGAGGGAGAGGGAGGAGGAGAGTGAGAGACGGAGGCTGTGGAGGGAAGCTAAAGACTCTAGCTACTGTATGCGGCGCGGCACGGCACGGCGCAGACTGTGATTTAATAAACAATTTGTTACTAATTATGCGTCACGTCAAAACAAAAACCTAAACTTTATAAATATTTATCAATTTGTGTTTATTTAATTTTCGTATTTTTTATCGCTGTTTTTTTGTTGTTGTTGTTTTTGTTTTGTTTCTTGTTTTGTTTTCTTTTAGTTACAATGCCAGATTGGCAGAGCGGGCGAGCACGTAGTCCAAAAATGAGCAATAACATTAATACGAATCAACAATAAATCAGCTATAAAACGGCTGCTCCGAGTGGAATTTTTAGCATAGTCGTCGTCGGTCGGTCGATCGTCCACTCGCCGCTCGCCGCTCTCGCCCCTCCCTAGAGCTCAACCCGGTCATAATTAATAAATTCCAGCGTGCGCCGCCAAAATGAATTCGCCGGGCCAAGGCAATGTCAAAAAGCAACGGCAAGAGCAACGGCAACGGCAAACACAACCAAACAAACACAAGCACAACAAATTGACGTCACACGGTCGTCGCTGTTGGAATCGCCTGTCGTAGTTGTTGCTTGTTGCAAGTGTGACATGCGTATCGGGTATGGGAACGAGTTAAACGGGTATTCAGGGCCCCCAAAGACACAAACAAATGCGAAGCCCCAACTTGGGGCCAACAAGCAACAAAATAGAATGAAACAACACAGAGATGGCAAACAGTTCTGCTAGACTAACAATATATAACAGAATCCAATTGGTTTGCGGCGAAAAGAATCAAATTGGTTGACATTTCACAAATTTCAGTTATGTAAGTGTGGTGTGTAAGAAGCTGCATGCCTTTGCTGAGCATATACATATTAAGAATGATGGGCAATGCCGGACACAGATAATAGGTATTTAAACTCTGGTATGCAATAAGAAGAGGAGAGATAAAATAACACAGAAGACAACAGGCGACTAGTTTCCATTAAGCGATACGCCCCCTGACGGCCAACGGCGTCAACTTGGCGTCAGTCGAATGGGATAATAAGCACTGGAAGATGCTGTTGCTGCTGCTTCAAGGCGGGTTCATCAAGCCCCTGTCAGGACCAATTAAAACACACTCTTATACACATGGCATGTATATGTATGTTTGTGTGTATGTATGTATGTGTATGTGTGCACATATATAACAATAATAAACATATCAAATCAAACTGTTTTTACTGATGATTAAACAATAAGAAACTCATTTATGAAACGATCAGATTGCCATTAATGGAAAGCGGCAGACTGCGAGCATTCCAAAACGCCCCCAAGCAGCTAAGTCCGCCTACCACGGCAAGCCGTTTCCATTTCCAGCGATCGAGCAATCAATTATACAAACTGCAAATAATGCAAAAACAATGGAGAGCAAAGCGTGGGAGCGCCATAGAAGAGAAACAAGAATGGCCGCAGCATTTCGCCGGCAAAGCGAATACTTTGTAACAAACACACACACACACGCACACATGCATAGATACATATGTACATACATAAGTATGCAAGCTGCAGAGATTTATGGTGCGCGGTGAAGAGCAAAGCGTGGGCGAGCCTTAGAAGAGCAACAAGAATGGCCGAGTCAAATAGAGAAAAAGCATTTCGCCGGCGAGGCGAATACTTTGTAACCTAAACACACACATACACACACATGCATATCCATATATGTATGTATGCAAGCTGCAGAGATTTATGGTGCGCGTTAGGCTCGGAATAACCCAAGACGCAAAAATGTGAGGCGAAAAAAAGTCAGAAAAAAAGCGACGCAAGCAAACAACGCAATCAAAAAGAAAACATGTGCTTTGCGAGCCCCCAGCGAGCGAGCGAGAGAGAGAGAGAGCGAGAGCAAAAAGCTGGTCTGCGAATTCGCTTAAATATGAGCGTCACTGGCCGCTGTAGCTTCAGTTGCTCACTGACAAGTGCCCAGTGCAAAGCAAAGCAAAGTAGAGCTCTACGCGCATTGTGAACTAAAATCCAAGTGGAAACAATACCAATTGCACAATCAATTGCAAAGCTATACAAAAACAATAAATTATTCATTTTAATATCCAAACAAACAAATATCAAAACTCAATATGTACGCGGAAAAAGTTTGTGTCGCACTCGCGTTCATCGCCTGCCTCGCCTGCATAGCCGAAGCCGCTGTCTACACGCAGCCTGCGCTCCTGCATCCTGGTTAGTATTTCTCACCAAATCTCCAATTAGATTCAATGCTCAGCTCTCCAATTAGCACAAGTATTTGTTAGCTTAAATGCAAGTTAAACATTTTTTGTTTGTTAAGAAATTTTATCTTAATTGGCAATTTTTGAAATGCGAAAAATACGTCATTGGCAAGCGCATAATTGAGTTTTTAATTAAATTTTTATTTATTTTGTTGTTGTCATAAACGACCTTTGTTAACAATAAAAAAAGAGTGAATAAAGCTAAAAGCAGTTGGCTATACAAATGATTGATTTATTGTTCAGGTTGAGCAAAGTTTGAATTTTGTGAATTACAGCGAGATTTTAGCGCTTTTTTCTTTGTTATACTCATTCACAAAGTGAAATGAGTATATTGGTTTTGTGCAATGTCCGTCACGCTGTCCGTCCGTCTGTCCGTCTGTCCGTCTGTCCGTCTGTCCGTCCGTCCGTCTGTCCGTCTGTCCGTCTGTCCGTCTGTCCGTATGAACGCAAACCATTTGCACAGTTTTGAAGCTAGAGAGTTGAAATTTGGAATATATACTCGTGTATACCCTCGAATTATAAAGTGTCAAGATTTTCCCGATACGCCCACTAGGGGCGTGGCAAATCGGAAAATGCATTTGCCCATACCTCAGAAACACTACTTCTAGAAGTGCTAGAGAGTTGCAATTTGGAATGTAGACTTGTGTTGACAACTCAAGTTGAAAAAGCTATGGCGGATATATCTACGCCCATTGGGGGCGTGGCAAATCGGGTAAAACTGTATCTTCTACAGATTTAAAGCTAAAACGCCCAAATTTGGCACGTAGGTTACTGATACGATCCTATGAAGATCGACCAAAAATCTATATATCCACGCCTACTAGGGGCGTGGCAAATCGGATCTGACTATATAGTGATTTTTCAAATTCTGTAATATTTTGAGCACTATTGATGCTAGAGACTTGAAACTTGGTATATATACTCGGGTTGACAACCCAAGTTGGAAAAGATATGGCGGATATATCTACGCCCATAGGGGGCGTGGCAAACCGCAAAAGTTTGTAGCTCCTACAGTTTTAGAGCTAGAAGCTTCAAAATTGGATGGTAAGTTACTGGTGAGCTCCTCTATCGATGCGCCAAAAATAAATTTTACGCCCCTTATGGGGTATGCCCGGCTAAAAAATACCCTGTAATTTTCGCATTTTTTGAGTGTAAGCATCCAAATTTCACACTTACGTTACCCTTCACTACTTCTAAGAACTGGCCAAAAATTACATGTCTACGCCCACTGGGGGCGTGGCAAATGGGGAAAAACTATACGTTTTTCCGATTCTCAGTGAGAAAATCAGAATTATATACAGATATTACTGCTGATCTCCTCTATTGATTTCCAAAAAATTATATATGTACAAACCAATTGTGGGCGTGGCAATGGGCGTGATCTGTGGGGGTGTGAATGAGTATCCCGCAGTCGGTAGCGCCCGACTGCAACGTTCTTACTTGTTTTAATTGTAACTGTTTAGAGGTCGTCTTAAATGTTTTTATTTTTATTTATTTTTTATTGTTTATTTCTTATTTTTGTTTTACTTAAGCCATTTGATTTATATTTTTGTTGTGCTGTTGTCGTTGACGTCAACAATTAAAAAGCAGAAAAAATAGAAAAACGCAAAAAAAAATACAAAATAAATAAAAACAAAAAATAAATAAAAATTAAAAATGAAAAAATAAAGAAAAATAAATAATAATTCAAAATTAAAAATAATAAAAAAAAAGAAATTAAAAATAAATAAAAATTTATATAAAATAAAACTAAATAATAAATAAAACTACAAAATAAATAATAAGAAAAATTAAATAAAAATAATAAATAAATAAAAATTAAAAATAAATTATAAAATCAAAATAAATAAACAAAAATATCATAGTAAACAACGCAAAACAGTCGCCAAATTAGCAACAACAACAAAAATTTGTTTTTTTTTCATGTTTCTTTCTTTTGCGTTCGCTTTTGCTACAAATTTCAAATTTGTTTTTTTACGTTTGGGGTTTTTTCGCATCTGCCAAAAAATTAGCATAAGAAATGTGCTGATTTTTAATTGTTATCGTTGTTGTTGGGGTTTTATTAACAAATCTGAAGCGCTAATTTGCATAGCTATGCGGATTTGTGTTACAAAAATGTCGCGCCGAGTCTTGATTAAAACATTTTAACTCGATTTATTTGAGTGCGATGCTTTTCGTGAAGGTCGTCCCAGCTGCCAACTGACCGGGTTTTTCGCCTAAAAATAGTCGATGAGTTCACAGCGAATTTCTTTTATGCCCGCAAATCCAGCTAAAGAAACAAAAAAAGCAATTCGAAATGAGATTTGAGATCGCGACCCAAAATGGCAAATGAACGTGTTGGAGTATCATTAATCAAAGTTGGCTGTAGCCGACGGCCAATTGTTATAAATAATAAAAGCGAGGCTGTCAATTGTTTGCAAGTGCTGCTCGAGCTGTATAATGAGAGAGCTGCTCGTGACTGGCAAGTTCGTTGCTTAAGTCTTTTGTTTTCATACTGCCAAAAATACAATTGGAAAGGAAAAAAATTGCTCAGGCAATATATATAGCTCATAGATATTTATAGCTATATATATGTGTATATATGCATGCATATATATAGTATATATATATAGTATTTTGCATAGCTTTAGCTGCACTTCCTTGTAATAAAACATCGCACGACTTTTACACAATACAAAAAACAACTTCCGCTTTAACTGATTCGCAATACTTCTTCTGTTTTGCAGCTCATCCCGGCAAATGCTACGACAAGCTGACTAGACGCTCGATGCTGCCCGACAAGGAGTACAAGCCGAAGGGCATCTGTGCCGCCATGACGTGCGACATTGAGGCGCGTCAGATCAATATCGAGACCTGTCCCTACATCGAGATGCCCGGCTGCGAGGAGCTGCCCAGCGACCTCAACTGGAGCTTTCCCAAATGCTGTCCGCAGTTCAAGTGCGTCGACTTCAAGACCGGCAAGGAATTTGTTGTCTCCGTTTAAGTGCAACAACAACAACAACAACAACTCTCAAAAAGGGGAACAGCGCAAGGGAGGGGGGGGGGCCTGTGCCTAAAACGTGATTTTACATAAAATGTATTCGTAGTTCTCTAGTTAGTCTGACTGTGTGAATGCGTGGGTTACTTAATAAGTCTGTTTGTATTGAGTGAATGTTTCCATAATTTATTTATTATTCTAACTGTACATACAAACATATATATATATATATAACAATTTGCATTCATTTCTCTAAACAATCATGAACAACAAACATAATTTATGCTATAATTAATATTTGATTCTCGTTGTTTTTGACTTAATCAAAAACTTTTGTATGCGATATTTGCAAATGTGAATAGCTGTATAAATTGTCTAGTTAGTAAGAAATAAATATATATAAAAAATTAAAAAATTGTTTTTTATTTGTAATCAGTTCATATCAGGGTTATATGATCTCTGATCTCTGATCTCTACTTTGGGCGCATTTCGCCATTTCCATATTTGAGCATCTTTTCGAGGCTTCAGCGTTCACTGGTCTTACGCGTCGTGCGTCGCTTTATTTGGACTTTGTCAACAGAAACCGTCAAAACCGTTCGTTCAATTAGCAGTGCCGACGCCGCCTCGAATCTGCCGGCTGATTCATCTTTGGCTTTTGAATTTGGCAAACATCGCACATTCCACCATAAAAAAAAAAAAATTACTCCAAAAGCGATCACCAAATACGAGCAAAAGTTTATTGGACCCCCGGGCTGTACCTGGTTTGCATACATCATTGGCTCGGCTAAAAATACGCATGACTTTGGGCAGGAAACACAAAAAAATATATGTCTTTCGGAAATGCTTTGTAAGCTACACAAATAGACAGCGCGATAGACATACGTTGAGTGAGTCAGAGTCGAAAGATGTCAACAGGCAGCAAACACGCAGCCAATGTGATGTTTATCTGCTATTAACTAGGTGAGGTTGGCTTTCACAAATGTATATAACAATGTCTAAGTTTAAAATTGGCGCCTTATATATGCACACATTTGGCAGCACTTAAATTGAAACGGTTATGCACCGCGAGTGACGGTGGTGGCTGGCCGATAACATATGTATCATTAACTTATTTTGTTCGTTGTGGTCATCGTAGAACTGAAATTGTTTTTTATTCATTGCTATTTAAAGTTAGCGCCTTATATATATACACATTTGCCAATACTTAAATTGAAACGGTTATATTTAATAAATAGTGGTGGCTGGCCGATAACACAGCATTCGATTTGTTATGCACATGTCATCGTTAGCTTAGTTTGGGCGTTGTTTTCGTCGCAAAAGTGCAATTTTTTGTTATTTATTACTATTCCATTAAACCAATTCGTTAAGTTAACAATAAACAATGCATTCGCAGGCATCGCTTACTGTCTTGCTGCTAACAGCAGCACTTATACACGAAGGTAAGTCACACAAATACAAAATTCCCAACAAGCTGAGCAGTCGAAGAAGAAGAAGCAAAAACAATTCGTAAACATTTTCAAAGTGTGAATAGATTATATATAAATGCAGCTCACTAATTGCTGGTTAATTAACAGGTGCCGCCATTTGGTGTTACCGCTGCACCTCAGCCACGCCCGGCTGCGCCGACAATTTCAACTGGCGCGGCATTGGCTTCCTGGGCGAGCAGTGCCCCGAGAGCAACGACATCTGCGTCAAGGTGACGGAGCGTCGCGGGGCTAAGGAGACCATAACGCGGGATTGCCTGAGCGCACTCAGCTTTCGCACCGACATACCCGCCGACAAGTACGAGGGCTGTCGCCCAGCCGCCAAGGATGTGCGTCTGGCCCACTACGTCAACCATACGATCAAGGAGCACGACGTGAAGCGCGACTTCTTCACGGACACAACTTTCTGCTTTTGCTTCTTGGACCATCGCTGCAATAGCGCTGGCAGCCTGCAGACGTCAGCAATGACCGCAGCAGCTGCTCTCCTGCTCGTCGGATTCCTCTTCCACTGATGAGGCTAGAGCAAAGTACCTAAGTGCCTTAGGATTATATATAACGACAGTTTGAATCTCGTTTAGCCACAACATTCCGTCCACTAACACATACATGTTTTGTACAACTTTTATGTAGTCTCTATTTACCGAACTACTTTATGTAATACAATTTTTACAATATACACATGAGTCAAGTCTCTGAAGTGATTGGCTGCTTGGGCGCCCGATAGTCGTAGCTGGCCACCTCGGGATGTGCTCGCAGATGCTCCGCATAGGCCTCAGCAAGCTGCAGGCACTGGGCCACCGTCAACTCGTAGGGTCGAAGTGTGTCTTGCACCTCGGCACGCTGGAACAGCGCGTGTGTTGTCTCCTCCCTGCCTTCGGGAGGCAGAAGCGTGCCGTAGCCACGACGACAATATTTCTGACGCATGCTGAAGATGTGGCGCATGACGCGCTCCACGAGTGGAAAGGGCAGCTCCGTCTTGGGTCGCTTTAGGGGCATCACCTTGACGACGCCCACGTCCACCTGTGGCTTGGGCACAAACGCCTTGCCCGGTATGATGAACTTGAGCACCGGCTCCGTCCAGATCTGTGACATGATCGAGAGGCGACAGCGCTGCTCGCTGCCCTCCTTAGCGCAGATGCGCTCGGCCACCTCCTTTTGGAAGGTGAGCGTCATGCAGGTGTCATTCCTTCTAAACGCGCCGCGTCTCAGGGACAAATCCTCATACCAGTTGATGAGCAGCCGCGTGGAGATGGCAAAGGGTAGATTGCCAATAAGATGCAGGCGCTGCGTGGTGTCCGGCACGTGCTGCTCGATGTTGAAGCGCAGTATGTCCTCGTGATAGATCTCAACCTGCATGTCCAGCGGGCGAGCGCATTCGCGCAACAGCTCCAGTGTCTCGGTGAATCGGTCATCCTTCTCGACCAGCAGCAGGCGCTGTGGCTGGCGACGCAGAATGGAACGCGTGATGCCACCTGGCCCGGGGCCAACTTCCAGCACAATATCATTGTGATCTATGCGACCGGCTGACTTGACGATCTTGTCCGTCAGTCGCTCGTCCATGAGAAAGTTCTGACTGAGCTGCTTCATGGCCTGCAGCTTGTACAGCTTCACCAGATCCCGGATGCTGGGCAGCGGCGGCAGGCGCATGCCGCTGCTGAGGATGCGAGCTGAGGCTTGAGACATCTGTGAGCAGAACGAGAAATGAGTACAAGTGCTGGATAGAGATCACCAGGTACTTACAGTGATATTATGGTGTTAAATTGTATGCAAAAACAAAAGCTTAAGAACTAACTACGTAATAAGGAGTAACAAGGATCGAATTTAGTTGGTGTTGACTTTCTTGGGCTCTTCGAAGTCGTCCAGGAACTTCTCCTGCTGCACCGAGAATATGGAGTAGCCGTAGATGGCCAGCACCGAGAAGCCCAGTGCTCCGGCTGTTAGCAAATTATTGCGTCGCACACGTTTTAGTTTCTGGACACGATCCAAGTTCTGCTCCTCGATGAGTTTCATGAACTGCAGCTGAGCTCTGTCTAGTTTCGGTGCAGTTTCGCCGTACTTGATTTTGGGTGCTTGTTCCGATGCCGACATTATTGCTCAAAGCGGTTGAAATTGTTTATCAGCTTTGGACTTTTCCAATTTTTCGGCAAATAATTATGAAACTCACATGAATTAGTGATGTGCGAGAGCATGGACTAAGTACTTATCGAATACTCGATTACCATAGAAATCGAAATAGTCGATAGCTGCTATCGATGTTGCTAACGCACACAATGCTTAGCAACAATTGCACAATGCTGGCAACATATTGTGTCTTCTGATTGGGGGCTCGAGTGCAACGTGAAAAGCTGTGTGAAACAGTTCGTGGAGTTTGTGGAGCTGTTCGCTAGCATTGTACTCTGTGGTTCCGTCGATTGCTATTAATTTACAAGTTGGTAGCTCAATTACTGCCACTGCTAAGTAATAGCAGCGTGGAAATTAAGCCCCAAAGCCCGAGATCAGCCAGTTTACAAAGTGCGTAAATAATAGTTTTTATATAGGAAATATAAAATATTGCGTTTTTCTATGAGCAATCCACATTGAAATACATGAATATGTATGTATATATACTGTGTGTGAATAACGGCAAAAATTACTCAATTGAGGAAATGAAAGCAAATCCCAGCTCAAAAATTTGGTTGCGTGCCTTAAAGTAGGGTGACCAGATCGGCCTCAGGCCATTCCGGGACGGTCGACGACTTTGGTGCAAAAAACTACTTATCTGCGCTGCTTTCCTCAAAAAAATTCTTCAGTTGTCTTGACAAAAGCGGGACATGTCCCGGAATTCCAGGACGTATGGTCACCCTACTTAAAGCCAAGCTGGAAAAAATGTATTACAAAAAAAAGAAAAAACTAATATAACAACAGCAACAACAAAAGCAAAACAAACGCGTAATTGCAGAAATCAGCTGTGTACCTACAGCTCCACGTTCGTACACACGCACACAATGACAGCGCCTTCGAACGACGACACATGAGCAAAGCAGCAGCAGCAGCAGTAGCAGCAAAACAAAACACGATTCGTGCTCCGATTGAGCGCCAAACAGTTATATTCTCTGCCCCTGCTAGTTCCGCTCATTCTACAAGTCAGACAGCTAACAGCTGGTTGAGTTGCTTGCTCTCTCTCGCTCTCTTTTGCTGTTGTTGCTTATTCTCGCATTCTCTGGCTCTGACAATTTGCCTTTATATGGTTCGTTTTTCTTTTGTTTTGATTCTGCAGCACAATCAGCCTTGTGAGCACTTTGATGCTCTCTCGCTGCGAATTTCATCACTAGTGGGAGCAGGAACAATATAACAAACATATTTAACTGAGCAATTTAGCGCGAAATGAGTCCGTTACGTTGTCTGCTCATTTAGGCAATTCTAAATATGATTTAGACTGATAAGTCGTTATCGACTGGCAAAAGGGTATTGATAAGTCGACTTGCTGGCCTAATTTCTGCACAAACTCGGAAAATGCGCAACAAATTTTTGTTGCACTGCTGAATACAATTTCGAAATTTCACATTTTTCTTTTTACTCTTACAGCTAATAACAGAAAGCTCGCTAAACGAACTTAATAAAACGCATATTAACATATTTAAACCGCCGTCCGCATCAAAATTACAAAACAACAAAATATAATATAATAAGCGAAAACTAAAAATATAAACTTAAGCGTAATTAAAATAAACTCATAATACGTAATAGACCGTAATAAGTTAAAGAAAACACAAAAAACAAAACATCACACACATGGCGTTCATTTCGAAAGATTTTCGTTCACCTGGCGAAGCTTGGGTCAAGACAGACGAGGGCTGGGAACGCAAGAAGGTGCTCGAGTGTGGCGGCAAACGCAAGCGGTAAGTTTTGGGTTTTTGTCTATTATGTTTTTTTTCCACAATACCTAGCTCTGATTAGCAATCAACTGATCGATGACAAAACTCTTTTATGACAATCGATTTGCATTGCGTATGCGTGCACAATGCAATCGACGCACAAGACAATGAAATTTGAAGTTTTGAACTTGTACACTCCATTTAGGTCACATCACTAACCATACATACATACATACATATGTACATGTGTTGTATGATTAGTGGTCGCCAGTGTTGCCATTTCCGCTTTTTTCAAGTAAGATCTGGCCTTATTTAAAGTGGGATTGAGAGAAAAAAATCGAAAATAGTGGGAAGCGGGAATTATAGATTTTCATAAATTCGAAAAAATTACTTTTACACACTCACACACATATATGTACAAACAATATTTGACCTGGAAAAGTAATTTTCGAAACTTAAATTATAGATAAGATTATGCACCAATTTGACAGATTAAAGGTCAAGGCCAGCGGAACTAATTTTGGTTTAGGAAATTAAAGCCAAGGCTGTCGAGCGACCTACAAAAGTTCTTATCAACGGCTAGTTACTTTAGGTGATTTGTATAATTAGAACACATGTTCAATCCTAAAAGTATTTACACAATATACGAGCAGAGTGTGTGTTGCAAAACCTAACAATAATAGTTTTTTTTTTTGCCTTGTTCGAAACACAATAGCGATTGCCCTCTCTAAAACTTTTAAGAGGAAAAAAATCAGCTTTTGTGTTGACTACACAAAATAACATCGAAGCAAACAAAACAAATACAAATAATGAACTGACAAATGTCGAAACCGTATTAATAATGCCCCTGAATTAATAAGACTGACCAACAGTGCTGTCAACTGTTGAGAGTTTCCACACGCCAGATCCACTACTCAACAAAAGCCAGAAATAGCTTTCAAAAAAATTGGAAATAAGCTTTTTACGGTTTTAAGGCAATTTTTGTATGAATTTTCATATCGACAGGCATAGGATAGTCAAAATTGCATAAATTGGGATATTTTTTAGGTTTTTATTCCTTAAGTCGCATCGAAATACAGCTAGATCAAAATTTTCTGCGCCATTCTGTGTTTGTGAAACGCCAGAACTGACGGGAAAATAGCTAAATTGGCAGCGCTGCTGACCACACACAGAAATTATTGAATTTCGTGAAGAGTTAACATTTTAATAACTCAGAATATAGGCATGTATGTATGTGTGTGCACTTGAGGCATAGTACACACATACACACATACATAGATACTTAAGAGATACGCATATATCGATAACTAATTTGGAGTGCAATCACTAGAGTGACTCACGGCAAATGAGTGTGAAAGTGCCAGCAGCGGTAGACGAAAAGGGAGAGCTGCTGCTGCTGCTGCTGCTGCTGGTGGTGCTATTGCTGCTCTAGGCGCTCCCATTTGATTGATGGCAATTTGATTTACAATGAAATCGCAACATAAGCAAAAAGGCTGTAAATAGAAATCTGGCAACGCCGATCCACTTAGTAAACAAACTTATAATAGAGGCTATAAAAATGTTGATGGCGAATGATTAAGTATGAAAGCAGGGCTTCAAATACCGTAAGATGACTGCACGAGGGTAGTATAAGCAATTTGCGAATCTTGCAATGCTAAATAAAAGAAGATCGAAAGGGGACAAATAAAGGATAATATGCTTATGAGAATAATTATTTCTTATTATGTCATATATTATTATAAAATTAAATTAAAATCAATCAAAATCATTATATATTAGTAGATATTATTAGATATGAGTATATATGTATATGCATATATTTTATGTTAACTCGCTAACTTTTCAAACTACCCTCGGTTATGTATATCAGTGCTTGCGCCTCTGCAGTAGTTAGGCTCAAATCTCAGGAGAGGGGCACCACGAAAAGACGTGACGAAGCGAAACGTGGCTAGCTGGAACGCGCGCGTTCGACCCACTTGAAAGCTGCATAAAGTTTTACATAAAGCAGAACACCGTGAAATGCAGATGCACGGGGGAAAACAGAATTCAGTTTAAAGTGATTATTTTGACATGTCATAAAGAACATTTCTCAAAAAAAAACTATTTTTGGCATTTGTCAGGCAGTCGGCAGACGATGCGACGCTCTTATATGGTAGAAAATTCAAATACTTATGTGTGCCTATACATATATACAATATATATACATATGTATTTCTGTATGCGGAAGCAAAGCGCAAAAATAAGTATTTATGACAAAATTTGAAAAGAAATTTAAAATTAGCTACTGGGAGTTAGAAGAAACACATATTCCATATATGTAGACAAAGATACATATACATGGACCTATATATATGTATATTCTTAGTAAAATTTACATTTAGATTTGATTCACATTTTTAAATTGCTTTTTTCCGAAGGACTTTTTCCTCTTTTATGTAAAAACTTAACTACGCAAAACCTTGGAAACTTTAACTCAACACACAGTTCGCCCTTATGGGCGGGCGTGTAACTCGGTCAAGTTTAGTGGAAAGTAAGCGAGCTGGTATGTGTGAGTGAGTGTGTGAGTATATGTATGTGTGTTTGCCTGCTCAAGGTTCCGTGTCCATTTTATGAGCCCAAACTTCCACCTCGAATCGATTTTAAGTAGGGCGCCAACACGGAATCTTAAGCAGGCCAAAAATTTATGATCCTATGATTGGGTTAAATAGCTTTTAGTCAAGGGTTCTTCAAGTAGAAAAGCTTAAAGGAAATCAAATTAAATTTAAATTAAAAACTGAAAAGTAAAGTATAAAATAAAAAACTTTTCATGCAATAGGAAATGCCTTCGATGTTTAAGTGGAAAGTTTCATAACTGCAACGAATAGTTTATTATCATTTTTTCGTTTCTCTATTTTACCCATATTGCTTTTTTTGGTCAATTAAAAATGCAATTGCCAAACTCTACATTGGCAGCACTTTCGTAATGCACTCAATTAATAATTAAAAATTCCAAATGCCAAATTTCAAATTACATAAAATTTAATCAGAGTAGCTGCACACGCGGACATGGATTAGGAATTGGACGTGGATGCGGACGTGGATACAGATGTCGATGTAGATTGTGGATGTGGATTTGGACCCACTTTCACTTGCACTCTCCATTGAACATTTGCTGGCCTTTTGAATTGATTCGTTGTTGCATTTATTTTTCCTTCTCTTCTTCTTGTGCACTTTCAAAAGCCAAAGAAAATGCGTTCAATTTCATTTATACACTGGTGAGCAGGGCTGTGTTTTATGTATTGAGTGTGCAATAGTCCAACACAGACTGTTGTCTAAGAGTTTTATAATTAAACTGTAGTTCTGTTCATCTATATATTCCCAGCAAAGTCAAGCATTCGGGTTTTTCACAGCTTGCCAACTCAGATTTCAGTTACAGAAAAAGTTCTTTCAGTCTCAAACCAGCTCATTCTAATCAAAAATTGATTTCTATTTAGTAATATAAAATTATATAGATATTGTTATTAAATAGATATAATAATATTATATAGATATAATAATATTATATAGATTATATCTTAAGTTTGAGTATTAAAAAAAATAAATTTAAGTCTTTAACTATAGTTATATATGGAAAAGTTACAGAAACTTATAATATAATGGGAAAAAGTACAAAATTAATATTTCCATTGTTAATTGTATATTGTATATCAAATTTTCCATTATATTCCAAGTTTATACAAGTTGCCTATACATAAGTATAGTTAAATATTTATTTTTATTTTTTAATTCTCAAACTCCAACATTTTTCAAATTTTCCATAGCTCCAATTCTTAAACAAAACAAATCTATTTTTACTCAGAAAGCAATTGATGTTCGACTTGAAACAGTTTCAATGTAGTTCGACGCCTTGTACCTTTCTCAATTTTGTTGTTTAGTGTAATGTGCACACTTATCATTTTGCTATGGCGCCCACTTTTATTGTATATTTTTCTCCCTCTCTCTTTCACTCTCCCATTACAATTGGCTTGCCATTACCATATCGCGGGTCCGTGATCCGAAACTAATAAAGCTCTGATGCTGAAATTCTACACAGTTTGCATTTGGAGCTTTTCTTCTATAGAAACGTCCAACTTTTAGCTCTGGCATTGGTTTATTTATAGCTGTTTTGGGAGCGACAGCGACATGTGATAGCTCCCAACTTCCTCTAAAATTAGACTAGAACTCGACACGGCTTCACTTCACTTTGTTCTCTCTCTCACACTCTCTCTCTCTCTCTCTCTCTCTCTGTCTGTCTTTCCTTCTCTTTCCTCAGTCTCAATAATTAATGTCTAAAAAGGTCGCACACTTAAAAATAGACAAGCGAATTGCAGTTGGGCCCTGATCTCAGCCGCATTCGTTGCATTTGTTTAATTTGCCTAAAACAAAGGTAAACGAACGCTTGATGGCGATGGCAATGCCGATGGCTATGGCGTCGTTGACTGATTTATATGAATCACGTGGTCGTCGGCCCCCAACTCTCTCTCTCTCTCTCTCTCTCTCTCTCTCTCTCTCTCTCTCTGTCTCTCTCATCATCAGCTCTGCATCCATGCTCCGCTAGCCAGAGTCAGCAGCGCAGCTGCCGCAATTGCTGGCAACTCCGATCCTCAAGCTTTAGCCTGCTCGCTGAGCATCAACATCAACAATAACAATAACAATTTCTACTATTATTATTTTTTAATGGCAGCTGACTGTGCACTTTTGCTACCTGCGCATTGGCCATGAAAATGTTAAGCTTATTTCACAAAATTTACTGCAGAAATTTAACCATAGTCTTTATTTAAATCGTATACGAGTTGAATATGTGAAAAGAGAGTATATTGGCTTTGCGCAAAGTATTTCTTATGGTCTCTCCCTCCTTCTCTTCATCTGTCCATTAAAGCTAGAGATATCGTATGTAGCATATACACTGAGCGTCCTCAGGACAGAGCACCCTTTACCTTCTCCTTTAATATTGAATCTTATCTATATCATTCGACTTGTAGTCCTATAATTTTATAATCCATTGGACTCTGTTTTATTCTCTTTAAAATACAATAAAATGTATATCTATATATACCCATGTAGACTCTGTCTTTTAAAGTGCTACGTTTTCTCTTTGATACGCCTACTGAGGGGGTGTGGTATATCAAATATTTCATATCTTTGGCAACGTAATTATGATTGTCTAAAGCGGTTTTATAACTAGAGATTTGGCATTTCAAATATATAACTTGAAAGTATCAGACCTCAAATAACAATTAAGAGTTTATATAGTTGCGCTTATTTGGGGTCTTTGTAATTTTTAGCGGATCTCCAAGGCCCTAAATCAGCGGATATCTTCCGCTTTTGTTCAGCTATTACCACTATATTTTATGAATTTGAGAGAAATCCTCTATAGATTCGTCAAAAATTATATATATATTCATTTAATTAAATTTAATTTATTTTATAAAAATTTCATTTTAATAATTGAAAGTCTTCAATTTATATTAAATTTATTCATTTAAAAGTGGATTTAATATTATTTTATAATCTTAAGACCTTGAAGGGCGTTTAGCGCGCACGAAATTTACTTAAAACACGAAATTGCAATTGGTTTGGCAATTATTGTGAGCAAATCGTTTACGTCAAATACAGAGACGGCCTCTTCACATACTCATCCGACCAGACACGCACACACATGTAGAGAGAGAGAGAGAGACTGACCCAGTTTGGTCCATAATTGAAATGCATTGGCCCAAGGACATGTCATGTCCTCGTTGGCAGCGTTTGCCCAGCAAAGGGAATAACCGCATTCTAAATATGGTCAAGGCGCATCGATCTGAACTGATTGAAATGAAGTCGACCTAAACCTAGTTAGCTATAACAATTTGTCATTATCAGAAAGGTATAGCCAATCGATGTGAGTTAAAGCTAATGTTATGAAAGCAGAGAAAGGAGGGAGGTAAAAGAAGAGTTTCCTTATAAGGGAAAAAAATTATTTTTGTTTATTTGAAATAAACAAAGAATCAAGAGAGTTAAACCTAACCTATTTTAAAGACATTTATATTTAATCAATAAGAGAGGCAAAGGCAAATAAAGAAATCAAATAATTATTTTTTTAAATAATCAAAAAAAAGAAAATATTAAATTAAAATTGTGAAAATTAAGTAATCAAACCCATTAAAAAACACTTCTAAAATGATTGATCTATGGGAAAGACTTAAACGATTTCCTTAGTGCAAAGCCCCGAACATAATTGAATATTGTGCAAACTCTAATTGCTTTGAGTAATATTCGTGTAATTAAACAAAACGACGAAAAACTTGACACTGGCGAGGCAGTCGCTGGCCCCAGCTTTATTTAATAAACTGGTCTCAGCTGCCACATGCAACATGTAATATGCAACAGCTGACGCAGCAGCAGCAACAGCAGCAGCAACAGCAGCAAAAACTTGGCAACTTCCGCCTCTTAAAAAAAGCAGTTAGCAAACGTTTAAAAATAAAGCAAATAACACGACAAAAACTCGAAAACTAAAAACCCAAAAATATTTGCCAACAACAAGAGAGAGAAACAGACAGACAGAGAGTGAGAGAGAAATACAGACAGACAGACAGCCAGACAGATAGATATAGCGATTGCAATCACTTCCGAATGTTGTCTTTGACTGGCTCTAACTGGCTTTTGATGTTGTTTCCATTGCAGGCACAGCTCGGAGGGTAGCTGCCCGGAGGCAGCGAGCAGTACCAGCAAGCGGGAGGAACAGGAAGCGGGCTGCATGCCTCCGCATTATCACATCACGATACGCTGCACCCGCGAGATAGCCGGATTCAATGGCTTAAGCGAGGCGGTGAAGCGTCTCGATTTCCGTCGCTCGGTGCGGGATCGGAAGCGCTTCCACTATATCTGTGCGTTCCTGCTGCTTGTCTCCAACAAGGGCATTGCCAGCCTGCCGGGCAGCGCTCAGCGCCAGCTGCTCCAAATGGTCGAGGAGGTGGCCTCACATGGTGAGTAGTTAGTAACTAAAGCTAGTTGTAGGTCAGATCTAAGGCACTCCCAACTGGATTTGATAACCGGTCTTTGCTTGCAGTCAATGACAGCCAACAGCATCCGAATGTGCTGCGCGGGTTGGCGCTGAAGCTGGAGCACATTGTCAACCAGGAGAACCAGAAGTGCTGGGGCAAGCCGCTGGGCAGCACCTATCTGTGGCAGGAGCATATGGCCCGGATTAAGCGCATTCAGCGCGTGGCCAGCCAGATCGAGATCCGTGAGCCCGATCCACAGGCACGTCCCAAGCTGCACGAGCTGCCGGAGGAGTGCGTGCGCGAGATTATCTTGTGCATTGCCGATCATCGAGACTTGGAGTCGGCCGCCGAGGCCTGGGAGACCATGGCCAAGCTGGTGTCCGAGCAGCGCATCTGGCGCGAGCTGACACGCTTCCACTTCAATCAGCGACAGATCAGCACCATACTGGACCTGGACAAGATCAAGCAGATGGGCGAGACCAAAGACTGGAAACAGATCTATCATCAGCTGCGACGCACCTATGGCGTGAACGATGACTACCAGTTCGCCGAGGTGCTGGCACTGTGCCGCTCCTGCTGCTGTCTCTTCTGGCCCTCCGATGGTCATCCGTGCATCATCGATCAGAGTCCCGACTACAAGCAGCGCGTCGAGGAGGCGGGCGGGCAGCTGGCTCTGGCTCAGCCTGTGCCGCCGGCACAGTTCCTGAAGTACTTTTCGTTGTAAGCATTGACCAAGGCGCAGGGGGAGGGAGGAGAGAGTAAAGATATATATTGATATTTTTAAAGCCAGAGAGAGAAATACAGGGTGCTCCAGCCAATGCTGACGAAAGCCTGCGAGAGACCATTTTATGTGTGTGAGTGTTAAAGTTTTTTGAGAGAGTGAGTAAGACAGAGAGGGAGAGTGTGTGTGTGAGAGAGAGAGAGAGAGAGAGAGAGGGGGGGGGGGGAGAAAGCTAAGTGATAAAGTCTTAACACTACATAATTATTATATTTTATTTACAATTTTAGAAGCTCACTTCTAGGCTGAGCTCGCATAGGTTCTGTTTGGACTAGACTTTCGACTCTGCAACGCATACGTACATGCTATAAGTATTGTTTTCAGAGAGCTCCATATAGCTCAGGTTGACTTTAACTAAACTATCCCAAAGCCTTCATTTCAAATTTATAATGTTTGTTGGACTTTTGGTTTGAAATAGAGACAAAGAGAGATAGAGAGGAGAGAGAGAGAGAGCATCACATAGGTTGTGATCCCGAGAAAAAACAGTCCCAAAATGTATTTCAGTAATGCAAATCGAACTGCCACAAAAAGTGCGAAAAACTATATAGTAAATAATACTTTTCTGTCGGTCGACTATATATATATATTTTGAGAGAAAGCGGAAAGTGTGGAACAACAAGTTGTTGGACATGAGGATTATTAGGCACAGTTTTGTGTATATGACTTTTAAACGATCTTTTAGCGTTTAAGTGTAGATTATTTTAATTGTCAGCTGTTTTTTGGTGCTACATTCGCTGATAAGTTGATCGAGTTATCCAGTTATCCCAGTTATCCTAGCCCAAAAGTGTTACGAAATCAAAACTATCTATTTACGATATATTGAATCCCTTTTAAGAGTTACAAAACAAAGACAAAAGCAAATAGAAATCATGTGATGTTGCAGGAAGCAAAGCTAGAAACGAATACACCTACCTAAAAATAATAAAGAAAAATAAAATACAACAAAAGATATATATGAATGTATATGTATGTACTATCTAAATCGGAATCAAACAAATACAAAATATATATATATGGATATATATACCATGTGTTTCCCCGGATCCAAGTCTAATTTAATCAATTGCCGCCAGTCAGGATACAATATATATATACAGATATGTACAAGTGTAAGATTGTCTAAATGTTAAGCCAGGTAAGGTACGAAAACATATTTTCCAAATCCAAAGCAAAGAACACACTCAACTTAAATATATTATGAGCGTGTTTTTTTTTAACCGTAGACAATTCAAGATTAATGCTTAAAGGCTTTTTCCGGATCAGCTCAGTCTGCTCCCATCCAATCTATGTATAAAGTTAAGATCTGATTTATAGACCAGAAAAACAAAGCAAACAAAATATACTTATGTGCAGAATACTCTGCACAATATTCAGCTTTTAACTGCATGTCCTATGCGTGATCGTATTTGTACGAACATTTTTATGTTTAAAAAAAAATATATATAAAATAAAATCTTAAATATTTATGAAGCCAAAGTTTGTTGTTTCATTTGCTAAACCCTGAATAAATTATGATTTATATAAAAAAATTTTTCACTCAAACTAAAAGTCGCACCCTGTACAGCTCTCCTTTGCTTATAATCCTATTCATCTCATTTACTATATTCTCCCGCCCTGTGAATAAGCAAATAGAGCAGAATCTATTTTTAAACACTGAGCCCTTTACTGAAGAGTAAACAGCTTAAAACACATACATATGTATACTACATAACTGTCATGCAATGTACATACAAGCATAAGATATATGTATATGTATTGGTGATCCACTTGACGAGTCATCTCCAGCAGTCCGTTGTACCTCATAGTCCTCAATTCATTTCCTCATTCCCTTTACTCAATATATAAACTCAATTTACTCTCTTGCACTTGATGTGCAAGCGCAAAATAACTCAAAAAACGACTCAAGAGCTGCGCTCTTTTTTCAGTGCATTTGCGCCTATAAAAAGGCGAACCAGCTGCAGCTTTGCTTTAGTCTCGTCGATGATCTTGTGCTGAGCGGTCGCTGTGTAGCGCAATTCTTATATTTTTGCTTCGCAATCATTTAAAAATGTTAATTGTTATGGACCCCGATTTGGCACTAATAATAATAGCTATAGTTATTGTTATTGTAATAATGATTTTAGCAGTAATTATTTTAATGATAATGATGATCATGTCGATTATAGTCATAATGATTACATTAATATTGATAATCATAATGAGGTTAACCTAGATGATCACTGATGATAATCGTGATCATAATGATGATCTAGAAAATCATAACGTTGCTAATCGTGATCATTTTGATAATAATCGGGATCATAATGATGTTATTGACACTGATATATGCTCTTACTCCATCCATTTCAATTTTATTAGAACGAAATAAGCTATTGATCTTTAATATCATCTAATATGCCTAATAGACTTAAATGAATCAAGTAGTACTAATATTTCTATTTGCTATTGAATTTTCAGCGTAGATAACAATACTATTTAATTAGCCGTTTGTTTATTCTACTTTTCAGTTCACTGCCCTCAAGTTTGCTATCTTTATTTCTCACAGACAGTCTTTATCAGCGATGTAGGCTCTATATATACAATATAAAATCACTCCCTCTCTGATTAATATATATATTTACTTTAGTTTATAAATGCATGACAATGGCAATGGGTATAAGAGCAGGTAAAGCATTTTTAAAAAACTTTAAGTTAATTTTTTTCAATTTTACTCTAAAATTGGAGTACTTTCAACGAAGTTTTACTAAGATAAACAAAGTGAATCATATGAAAATTAAACAAAAAAGACAAACCGTAAAGTTGGACCCATAGGGAGACTCATTTACTTCCTGTGTTTACCTAGTCTAAATATTGCTGCCTTTAGATTTGAAATATTTAATTATAAATTTATGTATATGTATAATATAAATATATATAATATATATATACATATACATAAATAATATATTTACAATTTGATATATATATTATCTATTATTAAGGCAAAAATAATTTTATAATTAAATATTTAAAATCTAACAAAGACAAAATATCAATAACAATTCTGAAATTGTTAGGGCTCTCTTATCAGCTCAAATAATTTCAGAGCATTGGTACCTCTACGGAAGCACAAATACGTCAAATACAAACCGAAGATGTTATTGCGTCGTTCTAAAGCAAATATTAAGTTCGAGCAGAAGTCGAAATATCAAGTCATACATATATAAACAAATAAACACTTTCATATCAACTAAATTAAAAATTCAAATTCAATATTAGTTTGCGTATTAAACATTTCTTTAATAGTAAAGATTTCCTTTGTAAAAATGATATTTTGTTTTGTGGATAAAATGCAACTAAAACTAGAATATTAACTGAATGCTGTCGTTGATATCAAATAGAATTTGATTGAACACAAAAGTTGAGCTAATATATACATATATATACACATACATATATACATATATAGATCGCCATATAACTAAGAAATGAAATTTGTACTAACTTAAATTAGTAGGTATATTACATTTGGGCTGGGCGGGCACATAAACTAAATCGCAGTGAGTCGCGCTTGAGAGAAATGAGAATGAGGCTGGGGCCAGGCCGAATCGTTTAGCCCTTCTTAAAGTCGAGCAAGTCGGCCAATGCGGCCGCCTTGCCTGTATCATCCTTCTCCAATTCGGCGCGTGTGCAGCGGCCACAGCAGTCGGCCGAGGGTCGATTTTCGCATTCACCCAGCGCTGGTGGCTTGAAGTTTGGCGTCCAGGGGCCTAGGCTGCCGCTGGCATAGAAGTCCATGGGATAGGCATTGGTCCGAGGCGAGGCATTGTCTGGCGTCCACTCGATGTCGCCCAACACCACGGACAGCTCATAGGGATTCAGCAATGGCTGCTCGAAAGCAGAGCCCCAGTCAATGGACAGACGCGGACAGGCTATTTGTACGAAGGCATCGATGTCAGCGAACAGCGCCAGCTTCTGTGGAAAGATCTCAGACAGTAGAATGGTTGTCGTCGCTATGCCTTTGGCATGCAGACGTTTCTCCAGAAATCGATGTACGCGAGAGCTGCCCTGCCGGCCCAGTGTGCCCAGTATAATGCCAATGCGCTTTGCCTGCTTTGCACGCTGCACAGCCGAGTGCCGTATGGCCTGCATGGCCTTGTGATCATAGTGTTCCACGGTGAACTTCTTCTCATACGGATCGTACTTGTAGGCCTGCAAGGGAATAGAGTTGAGTTAATAAAGTTTATGATTCCCAGTTTATAGCTTAATTGCTTACCTTAAGCAGCGGGTTTGCAATCATGGCGGACTCCAGGTGAAAGCGTCCGTCGCCCAGGTAGATAATCATTTGCGTTGTCTCCGGGAGCTGCGGTGAAGTGCAGCCCAGTATTTCGCCCGGGCTCAGCGGCTTGGCCTGTGGCACCAGCACGTCGTAACCAGCAGCCTTCAGCTCTGTTGCAGCTGCTTGCAGCGTCGTGACAAACTGTATTGTGCTGACCAGCGCTATTTGGCCCACCTCTGGCTGGAAGTTTAGCTTGACGGAGTCCAGGAAGTGCAGCGGATCGATCTTGATGTCCACGAATATGTACAGAACCTTAATGCCGCAGGTCTGATCCACGGGTATCAAGCAGCTGTGGCCGTAGTGCACCAGCAGATCCGCGCCCAAGGCCTGTGCCGTATAGTCATCCACGCAGCAGGCGCCATAGGTGACATCGCCCATGATGACGGTGTCGGCACTGGTGAAACGCTCGACAATGTCGCTGATGACCATGGAATACATTAGCAGTCCCTCCGGCAGCTGCAGAGCCACGCGCTTGGCCTTTGTCTCACGTATGCGCCAAATGGTTTTGTGCAGCTCGAAGTTGTAGTTGGAGGGCAGCCGGTCGATGGCCTGCTGCAGCTGGGGATCATTAAGCAGCTCCTGTGGTATGCGATTGATGCGCGCCTTGGGCTTGAATACCTTCTTGGGTCTTGCTCGTATGACGACAACATCGCTGCTGTTGCTATTGTTGTTGCTGCCTTCGCTGAGGTGCTCGCCGGGTTGGACAATGTCCAACATGATGATTAATTACGAGAGCTGTAAACATAATGAAATATTTCAATATTATAAACAAAGCTGATATACAAACAAATGTGACAACAAACTTGACCTTGACTTTAGACTCGGATAAACAAATATTATATATGTATATATTTATGCATATAGAAAGAGCTAATGAAAAATTTTGGGTCTACGTGACTGCAGACAGGCAAAATGCATATGTAAACAGTTAGTTTGTTTTTGTTATTCTGTTTTGATTTAAAGACGTTGCAACGGAGTCACACAAGTATTTGGATGACTCAGGTCTGCTGCCTCACCTTCACTTTGTTAACTAATTACTGTCGATTGGCAAACGCGCCAAGGTTTTCTGTGCTAGATTTCCTAGACGTTCACTTTGTTTTTCTGTTTTTGTTTTTATTATTGCTGATTATTTAATAGAGTCGCACGTGTGCACAAACACACACACACACACCTGTACACAGCTCGGAAGATTATTTGCAAATAGTTGTTGTCTCGCTAACAGTTCAAATTTAAATGCGGCTGCTGCTGCTCTGCTCAGGGGTTGCAACTGCACTACAACAAATTTTGGTCAGTGAACTTTTGAAGCAGCTGTTGTTGCGCCATTGATAACTGTTTCTGAGTCACGTAGGCCACTCCGAGAGACAGCGTGCAACATGCGAGTTGTCTGGCTATACCTACCCGCGCACTTCAAACAATTAAACACTTCTACCTGTACTTAATTAAATTATTATACTTTTCACTTACTTTTTAATATAAATAACAAACTTCTCTTACTTTATTTCTCTATTTTAATGCAAATATTTAGCTTAACTCTCAACGCTCGTAACGATAACTGTATTCTAATCAAAATTGGTATGCAGCTCGCTGCATATTGACCGACCGCCACAAACTATCGATTGCTTTCAGTGCTGCACAAGGCCAACATATTTTTAAATTTAAACAAAACGTTATTTTTGTTATTTAGTAACTTATCTAACATTAATTAATAAACAATTCTATGTTTTAAGCTTTTACGGTTTCCGCTTCCGACACCTCAGCCTCCTCCGCATCCTCTGCAAATATAGGTAATTATTAAATATTATTAACTTTAAGACAATTTACTTTAAGCGTTCACCTACGCTTGCCTCCGGGCATTCGTCGCAAACGTTCTTGCTCCACAGCGGCAAAATACTCGCTGGCTGCCTGCTCGCAGGCGCTGGCAAATGGCTCCATATTTATTTTACCATTCAGCATGGTCAGATCGGCTTGCTCCTGTCCATGACTGGCTTTAATCTTGAGCTTGCTCTCCCTCGACTTGGCCTCCAAAATCTTCTCACGTCGATTTTCGCGCTCAAACATCTTTTGAGGAAGGTTTTGCAATGAAATAATATTATTTACTATATTATTTGTTTTAAAACTTACCGCTGTCAGCAGTGGCTTATCGTTCTTGGCCGACATAACCATATTGTCGGAGACCTCGATTAGAAATGTCGCGCCCAATTTGCTGCCACAGCTGACGAATTTGCCATTCTCATTGGTGCGCACGCAGTAGAGCGGCTCATCGCAAACTTTTACCGTTAGAACCGGTTCGTTCTGCTGCTGCAGCAGATCCCAAGTGTCCAGAACGCCGTCCATGCGAGTGATAAAGAATTGAGAGACTCTAAAGCGAGAATGGTAAGAGTTTCTTCATATATGCATTTCAATTCATACTTGGTGTAACTCCAGGCGCCGTCAGTCAGCATTGAGGCGCTGCTCTTGGTCCATATAATGGAGCTCTCGCGGCAGTCCTCGGACCAGATTCGCGCACACCAGTCGCCCACGGTGAGAAAGTTCTTCACGAAAGCTGGATTGCGCGTGATGGCATAAACTGGACCCAAATGGCACATCATCTACAAATGGAAAGAGGTTAGAGGGTTAAGAGACTCTCACCCAAAGGCAGCTCACCCGGATTTGTATCTTCTCCGTGGGCGTTTTGCCCTTGCGGTTGCAGGAGAAGAGCATACCCATCTCGGTGCCAGCCATGAATCTAGTGGGTATGGTTGTCTCATACTCCAATACCGAGATGCCATAGGAGCGTGACAGATCCTGTTCATCGCCTTTAACCGGATCCATGAGTAGTCGATCTAGCGGCTCGCTGAGCTTGCGCGTATCCCACCACAGCACCTGGCCATCGGAGCCGCCCGAGAAGAACTCCGTGCCGCTCTTCGAATTGTTCCAGAGCACCGAATTGACCGGATCACGATGGCAAACCTCGCGCTCGCTAATCATCACGGGAAGCTTGCCGTGACGCGTGTCCCAGGCAGCCACTTGGCCGTTGTACATGCCGCTGACCAAGCTGGTCGGATCCTTTTGATTGTACTCCAGGCATACACAGGGCACCTTCGGCTCCAGCGTTAGGAATGGTTCGTTTGGGTTCTCCACCTCCCAAATGTACGAGTTACAGCGTTGTCCGGTCTTGTCGCCCTGGAACTTCATATCGCAATGGCTGACGGCCATTTTGATGCCACCATCTGGTGACCAGGACAGATGCTTCACGGGCACCTTCACCGGATTGGGATCACGATAGACGTTTACCGTGCGCGACTTGCAGGGCTCGGGCAGTGGAGCTGGCTCCATGTTCTCAAAATAATTCTCATAGATGTTGACCGCATTATTCTGGAATATGTAGTGCTCCATGGGTTTGGTTAGGTTCATCACTTGCGTTATGTAATTCTCATCCTTTTCAATTTTTCGCTTGTAGCGCACCGTCTGCTCCGGGTCATGCATATTGATGTCCTTCGGCCAGCCGCCCTCATTGTGTGTAATGCCCGTACTCTTATACGTCGCGCGCTCCGTATTGGCCACGCTCAGTGACGTTTGCCCCGCATATTGTGTGGACCGATCGACAGGGTTCTTCAATATGTAATTCTTGACCAGATCTGGATTCGAGTTTTCGCTAAACACCACCTCATCCTTGTCCTCGAACTGCACGCGTGTACCAAATGTGCGTCGCTCCTTTTTATAAGTATATTCCATATTAGGATGGATATGAGAGACTTGAGCTAACAATTCAATTCTCTTTTTAGGACTAACTGTTATAGCATAACAAGGCGAGGCAATAGGCTTTGTTTGGCTACTAGGTAACGCTTTAACGTTTTATCAATATAAGTTTTATTGTTTTATTTGTAATGAATTGCTAATACACTTTCTATTTGAGTAAGATCTAATATTATATTTTATATTATAGTTTGCTAGAAAGACAACTTTTAGATATAAGTTCTATGATTTAATTAGTTGTGAAATGAAACAAAAAAAAAATTTATTTTAAGTATATTATTTATTTAAATTTTAAGCTGAACTGAACTCTTCTAGAGTGTTTGAAGAATGTCATATAATTTTTAAAAACTTGTTACATTTTCTATTCATTTAAGAATTTTAAGAGCAAATTAAGTTGTAACTAATAATTAGCTTGTTTCAAAGATGTATGTACTTGGATATTTACTAGTATTTACTATTATGCCATAATATTAAATATATAATATATTATATATATAATATAATTCCACCAAATTTATAAATCAAAATAAAATAACTTTCTTTAGGGGGGGTGTAAATTACATTTTATTGCATTGAATATCACTTATGTATATTTAGAATATACTCATTAATTAATTGACTAAATAAAATTGGCTAATTTGTACAATTTGCTAATAACATTTGACTAAGTGGGGATCTGGGGACTATTTACAATTGATTTCTAATATTAAACTAAAATAGACTAAATTTGCCTAAGTTGCTGACACAACAAGCTAAGGCTTTGGCGTAATTCCATGGCTATTGCTCCTCCAGTTGGTTCCTGCTCCAGGTGGGCTTCGTTTTCAATTGCCAACTACTCAGAGTTCCAGGTCGATGAGTTCCAGTTTCGATCCTCCAGATGACTTGGTACTCCTACTCCTCGTTGCAACAGTTTCTATCGCCCACTAGCCAGAGCCAGAGTTCCTGGTTCGGATCGAGCATGTTGTTGATCGCCAGAGTGTTTCGCTTGAAGTGCAGGTCGATTGGAAGTCGGAGTGGACTTATATAGGCCTGCAGGTAGAGGAAAGGCAGCGGCCGGGTCAGCTCAATCTTTCAATATGTTTGTGCCTAGGCGTCGTAGTCCTAATGACTTTGACCTTGTCGGAAATTTTCCAGCCAAAATTTCCGCGATAAGCGCAAACAACCCACAAAATACATTTGCCTGCTCGTTAAGGTTGAGCTATGATAGCGACGCATACATCAGAAAGAGATTAGCCACATTTTTCTGGGAAACTACAGATAAAATTCTTCAAAATTGACTATCTCTCGCAGCCGGATTGACTTGCCTGTTGCTGGATTAGTTTACACAGAATTTTAAGATAAGCTTAATGAGTTGATTTATGCATAAACAATGTGAAAATAAATGTGTATAAAAATATTTATTATATATATTTATAAATTTTAGTTATTAGAGTTGATTTAACTCAGTCGTTCTTATTTATTTTCCTTAATTTCCTGATGGTATCTATTTTTGCTGTGTATAGCATGACTGTCTTCTTAACGGGAGGTCTGAGTTTACTCCTTGTAATCTGTAAATATATTATATATTAATATATTATAATATACTTCAATACAGTTAGCTTAAGCTGAATACAAACCGTCATATTATTGGGTGGCTTAAGGCTCTCCAAGGCTTCGTGTTTAAGTTTTCCATTTCGAACTGTTGCTCTGAGGCTTTGAATTTCATCAATCAGTTTTTTACGCTCATCTTTCAAGAAGAAAACCTGACGCTTTAGGCTGCTCCTGTGGATATAAAATAATGATTTTGTCAATATATATTTATAATTTCTAGTTTTTTATATCATACACTTCGCATTCCAAGTGTCTCGCATAGTTGTCGTCCTCCGAACCGATGATCTCCACATGCTCCTCGGCGTTTGTTTGTGGATTAAGTGGATCAATTATTTCTAGCTCAATTCGTCCAATTCGAGGCACATCATCCGTTAGCTGAGCACTTGTATACTCTTCCGATTCACTAATATACTCTATCATTTCATAGTTGTCAGCTGCATCTCCTATATCTGGGCAAAGCTGCTCAAGCTGTGACGTCGCCTCCTCTTTCTCCTGCGCCTTCTCGAATCTAGTTGGGCTTGCAATTCGTGATTCATTCTTATGTCTACCACGTTTGCCCTTAGCACTATTTAGTAACAGTTTAGTCTGTGGTCCATGTATGCTAGGATACGATCCAGGCTTTAACTTTGTTGGATTCTTGCGCGTGAAACCTGCAAGCAAAATGGTTGCTATAGAAACTTGCTATTTTTATAGAGGGTTCGTCCAGAAAGTAATAGGATTCGGTAGAGGGGGTCTCTAGCGAACGAACGAGGGGTTGGTCATATGCCTCCGAGCATCCGGAGAGTCAGGAGAGGCTTTTTTGTGAGTGGTTCAAGCAGAGAGACAATACCTCGCCTCACACCTCTCTTCTTGTAAACAGCTACCTGACACGAGCAGGCGTCCCAACGCTTCCCCAGCCGACCTACAGCCCAGATTTGGAGAGCATTTTCTAACGATTGGCTTGATAAATTTGTATTTAATTGACTCAGTCCTATTACTCTCCGGACAAACCCTGTATTGACCTATGCTCACCTAGCTCATATTGCATATTACGCTCAAAGTCTTCCGGTGTGAAATGCTCATTGCAGATGCAGGCTTAATAAACGATTTGTTGTTAATATATTCTTTGGAATTACAAAAAAACTTACCTGTTGTTGTGTTTACGTCGCGCTCGCAGAATTCTATCCATTTTTGCAACAGCTGCTTATCTTTTGGGAAGTGAAAGTAGCGCCAATTCTTTTGATTGCCATTTCGATTGTTGTTGCCACAGTATCGGACAGCACAACGCATTATATTAGCTGATTAGGCGTAGTAAATATGCATAATGCGTATAAAATAAACAAATTGTATCTCAAACAGCTGATTGGCTGGCTCAGGGCTGGTGGAGCTTGTTATCGATAGCGCCAATTTCGATAAGTGCGAGCAGCTTTCGAGCTTTACACAACACTGGAATAAACAACTATTTGACAAAACGTATTTGTAGCGTCTGAAGCTTCGTCGTCCATTTTACAATTTGACAATGTTGAAAAGCAGCAATTTGGATAGGTAAAATATGGGTATTAATTCATGTAAGTTATTTGTACATTTGTGTTATCATCTAGTGTTATTGGTGAACTCGAAGCTGATCGCACGGTCGTCGCAGCACCCGAGATTGCAGTTAACAACAACAACAACAACAACAACAACAATAATAACAAGGCAGATGAAGAAGAAGGCAATATAACGGCATTGCAAATGTCGTTTGGAGTGTTGAAAATAGCTGAGCCGCCATTAGCACGTGTTCGCATTCAACTGAAGGAATTGATGCAAGTGATTGATGATACATATACATGATTTATACTTACTTTTAGCTTAATTACAGTGGCAAGCAAAACAAATTCTATATTGATCTGTCCAAAGAGAAGTATAAGTTGGATTGCAGCGAGGTATCGAAATTGGTCGAAATGGTAAGGGAAAACCTAATTTTAAGATAAGTGCTCAGTTAATTACTGAATCAACACGCTTGTTTATATGAGCAACAATGTCTGGCTATTTAAATTGAGGCATATAACTCTTATCGCTGTCAGCTGAATGCATTTTATGATGATATTGTTAGGCTAATCTAAGTGTTGCATGATATATAATGATATACGTTTGCCTTACCATCTACATACACAAATACAGATGAACAAAGTGAAGTGCTACAAGGAAAAAGTGATGAAACTCAAGAAGGATATGCAGCTCATTTATCAACGCTCTAAAGTCTTAAAGGTGAGGCAACAATGTAAAAGGAAAACCAAAATAACGAATCTTTATTGTATAGCATATAAAACCATAAAAACAATAATTAACAGTGTTTACAAACTAGTAGACCGACCGCATGCAATCATAATTAATTGACAACTAAGTATTTATATATATGTATATTTTTGATTACAGAAACGAGCTCAATACATCGCAGCTTGCAAGCACCGCGAACACCTACGTAAACTCGAGAAGCAAAAGCACGAGGAGTCGCTCATCGGCAATCAGTTGCCATAGAGCCATAGATATAGCTAGCTATATAGTTCCTTATATGTTATAACTAGTTATAATCGCGTACTACTCATAATGAGTACTGCGCAAACTGACAAGACTCTAAACTAAGAGCTAAATAAAAAAAAAGCATTCAAAATTAATACACATGATCAACAACAATTTATAAACGAGAGTAGCTCTTCTGTATTTTTTAAATAGTTTGAAAAATACTTTCGAGATTATTTTCACATGCAAATTAAGTTAAGCTACATTTAACAATGCTTAAAGGTTTTTTGTTTCAATTTGCTAATAGTATAAAAAAATAATATTTAAACATTCACAGCGCAAAAAAACAGAAGTTATTACAATTTTTGGAGTTTTCAATGCGGTTTTAAGACTTAAGACATGCCATTTAAGTTGAACAATATATATATATATATATAAGCTACGTTTATGCGCTGGCATATCGTGATAAGCTAACAAATTGAATTTGACTAATTTAACAAAATAATGAGAGTTATATATCACATCTAGAAATACTATAAGATTTTTTTGAAAAATTGAATTAAAATACATTTATAGGCATTTCTTCCGTTTCACGATCTGCTGCGCATAAACTTAGCATAACATGCACTAATATAAAAATATATATAAGTGTGTGTGGAATTTGTTGCTAGCATTACTAAAGTTATAGTACAACTATATATAATTATTATAATTACAATAGAGATTGAATATTTCACATTCAGCATGCGATCTTGATGAAGAAATTGTTCTGATTCAGCAGCAGGAATAGATTTTTTTTTTGTTTTTTGGCTGATTGTATGTCGTTTCACGGCTGGCAAGTTTACGAATCGCCAGATCACAGAGAAGGATGAGGCGGAGCTGTCTAGCTAACACCTGTATACTCCTGTTCATTCAGCATGTGCATTGCATCTGTCGGTGCAAAATATTTGACAGTGCCTAAAAGTATTCGAAATATGAATTAGTTTCTGTAAGAATTTAAAAAGAATTCTATATTTTATTTTTGATAAATTTGTCAATCAATCAAATACCTGAATATCGATCGTATCTTAAATGATAATACGTAACAGAGATGCATTTATAAATATGATCAAATGCCTTAAATATAGTTTTTAAAAAGTGCGAAACTTTTATTACCAATTTTATTTTGTACAATTTTTGAATTACTGAAAAACTTAAGTGAAAAACGAACAAAACAAAAGAAATTTGGAAGAATGCAAAAATGAGAAAAGCTGTGTTTTGAGCAGAGTTCATGAAATATATATTTGATATATATTCGTAGATATATATCTATGTATTTTATATAAGATCTACACATAGGAAGTTTCAGTTGACTTTACATGAAATATATATTTGATATATAAATATATTTCTATATATTTTATATAAGATATATGACTAACCCAAATTGGAAATTTCATATAATTTTTAAGACATAAAGAGTGCTATATAAATGGCAACTAAAAAGTGAAGTGAAACAACATTTTATAGACTGATCCTTACGACTATAATAAACAGCATTTATCAAAAATATATTTTATAAGGTTCTTCTTCAATAAACTTTTGTCTTTTAACATTTTATTAGCTATAGAGGTGTTTTAATATCAGGTAATTTCGAAATCTTCTAGTTATTGTCCCATGTAGAAACTCTTCTGGCATAGCCGATAATATCGTAATATCCTAAACTATCGGAACAGTTTATAAAATCATTTTATTTCAACGGAAATTCAATCGGAAATGCTGATAAATTCATTTAAATTCTTGGGTTTGATTAATAATCTTTGGGCTCATAATAACCTCTATATTGTACTATGGAAAGCCTCTTAGGAACTCTGAGCTCAGCTCAAATCGACATCGCTAAACCCATCGAGGTTCTTAGTGCTAGTCGGGCAGTCAGGAGTTGCGGATGCAGATGCAGATGCGGATGCAATTGCGGACTCTGCAGTGGAGGACCTACCCTTACCATTTTCCGCCGGGCCATTGCGCTGCAGGTAAAACTGGACGCAGACATGGATGACGAACACGATGAAGGCGCCAATGCCAAAGATCTCGAAGGTGGTGCGTGCGCCAACACCGTCAAAGAGCTGGCCACCAATCTGGCTGCCCATGGAGACGCCGATGCCCTCAAAGATTGCACCCACAAGACTCTGCAAAGGAGGAGGAGGTATGATCTTTGTTTAGCTTTTCCTTCTGGGATTTCTGGTTACCTGCATGGTGGCCTCTGTGCCTGGCGGAGCGACAATGCTAGCATACGAAGCCATTGTCGCATAGAAGAGGCCAAAGGTGACGCCGTTGAGCAGCTCAATGGGCAGTATATACCACGGATTCTGCAGCATCGAATACAAGATGAAACGCACGCCGAATCCGAAGAGCACCAGACTCATGGCATTCACATGACCAATGCGCTTCAGTATCCAGCCGGACATGAAGAAGAAGGGCAGCTCGCCGCCAAAGCACTGAATGCTCATCACAAGTCCCTCCAGCGTCTTGATGAAGTTGGTGCCATTGTCGAACGGCTTTGCCAGCTCCTCCAGATAGATGAAGAGAAAGTTCCAAATCAACGCCGTGCCCAGGCCAATGGCCACGCACCAGAGGAAGAAGACAACGCAGCGCATCGATAGAAACATCTGACCCACGTCCCTTAATATGTTGGCCGACATGTGCGTCTGGGTGTGCTAGAGGAGAATGAGGGAAGAGAATCCGTTCAACTCTTGTTTGTCAGTTTCAGTTTAGGCAACTCACCTTGAGCTTGGTGGAAGCGAGCATATCGAAGCCCAAGATGATCAGCGTCATCCAGAAGACAATCGTGTAGTTCTTGTCGATGCTGCCCTCCTTGGACATCGTATCCACCAGCAGCCCGGCGAGCAGAGCGAAGATGCCCCAGCCCAGGGAACCGCACAGCCGCTGCCTGCCGTACAGATGATGTCGATCGCCGAGGATGCCAAAGCAGATGGCATCGCCAATGCTCACCACGACGGCCATGCCCACCCAGCTGATGATCAGCAGACCAAAGAAGAACCAAAACTCAGGCAGAGCAACGGCACTGCGCGTATTGATCACCGTGCTGTCCGGCAGTAGTTGGTTGAAGAACGTATCGTTGCAGTCCATCTGGCAACTGGACTGGAACATCGGCTTGTCCTTGGGGCAATAGAGTGTCACATTGTGAGAGTCGATCGTGCCCAGGTCGTGTGGAATTATGAAGTTCAGACATCTCGTATTGTCCTTCGACTCCTCGATCAAACCTTGCATATTGATGTAGGTGGAGAACTGGAGCGTGTTCTTCGTGCGATTCGCCTGACAGTCGCTCAGCGGATTCGCATTCAGCCAATGCTGGCAGACTATGTCCCACATGTCCGGCGCCATTTGGCAGTTCATGTTGCAGGTGAGCGTGCGATTTCCGTAGAATGCCTCCAGTTGCGATTCCGCATCCTTCGGATAGTTGGAGCAGTAGCGTATGTTGGACACTCCGGCGTGACAGTGCAACTGTGGCTTCTCAACGGCCGGCACAAACATGACCATGAAGAAGGCCACAGCGGTGAGCAGCTGTCCAGCCAGGAAGAGAAATCGATGGCGATGATAGCTAGAAGAATTTGAATTGAGAGTATTAACAGAATGCAGCAATAAGAGCGAGGTGATGCTATCTCTCTTTTTCTCCCTCTCTCTCTTAGTCATTTACATATAGAGCCGCTTGGTTTGCTTAGCAATCAGCAACTGCAGATGTTCTCTCTCTCTCTCTCTCTCTCTTTCACTCTCGTTCAGTGTTAATCACACTCTCATTACTCCTATTGCTCACTCACCCAAACGATCTCATGAAATTTGCATAGAGAGGTTATACTTGACGGTTGGTCTGCTCAGAGATTACAAATACAGATGCTAGAAAGAGAGCAATTTCTACCTCAAAGTCACTCTCGATCTGTGTTGATCACTCTCTATTGCTCTCCTATTGCTCACTCACCCAAGCGAGCTCATGAAATTTGCATAGAGAGCTGCTTTATCTACATACCGATTAGCTATGTAACCGAAGAGCGAATACAAATGCTATTGACCTTTCACATTCAATCTCTCATTACAATTTTACTTGCTTTATCATACCCCAACCTAATCTTACTCATGAAAATCGCATAGAGAGGCGCTATTTGAGCTTGCTCCACTTACCGATCAGCTATGTAACCAAAGAGTGGCTTTGCCAGCAAACCAACAATGGGCAATATCATGTACATGGTGCCGACGACGACGTCGGAGTAGCCCAGCTGCTTAGCCAGCGGCGGCATAAAGGGTACAACGGGTGCGGTGCCTTAAAGAAAATAGAAACATGAAACAAGTAAAATTAGCATAAATCTTTAAAAATAGATTTTAATATGTATATAGCTTGCGCAACTAACAGATACCCTATGCTCCCTAACATACATGAAGCATGCCCTATTACAGCTATACCTAATTTACAGGGTATCAGGGCATAGAGCTCGACAACAATTAGCGACAATTGTCTAAATGTGGGTGTTTATAACTGATAAGAAAAGGCAACAAGAACAATTACATATATCATCACGTACTGCTACAGATATATACATCTATATATATGCCCTATATACATACATATCTACACCTTTGTGCTCTTAGTCGTCAAGTTGAACACTTTTAATTAATTTAAAAGCGAAAATTCTTCTTTTTAATAGCTGATTGCAGCTTTGGGGCTTATCAAGGGCAAAGTACCGTTGGGATATAATGTCGACAACGTCAACGTTTGACCCACCCTCTTGACCAGGTGTCTAGGTTTTCAGGGCTTATCACATAAAACGAGTCGCCGTTTAGCTGGAATACTTTCATTGTTTGTAGTTGCGCGTCAGAATTGGGCGCGTGTTTTGGGCTTGTCTGCGTGACACGAACACGACACGACACATGACATGTTCGTGATGTAAAAGCGTGAGAACAGCGAAATGTGTGAAAAAATGAAAAGAAGGAACAGATCGAGAGCGTGGTTGGTTACGAATAAAAATGTATAAAAGAGAGAGAAATTGAAGATTGTGGAAAAACAAATACTTTGAAAGTGTTTTAAAAATATATATTATAATTAGAATTATTTTAATAGAAATATATTTAATATATTAATAAATAACTTAACCACATGGCATATAAATCAGATTAAATATAAAAAGTAAATACAGATTTGAATTCAATAATTTAAATATTTAATAAAAAATTTAAATAAATATAAATAAAACAGATGCAAATCGTAAAAAATATATAATATATAGAGAATATAATTAAATAATAAAATTACTATTGAAAAGGTTTCAAATATTTGAAATGAAATTTAAATTAAATACCATATTATAATTATAATTTATTTTTAAATATTTATAAATTTTCAATAATTATTATATAATTTAATTATAATTGTTATATAATTTAATATAATCAAAAAATATTTTTAAATATTGAAAAATGTTTTAATTTAATTATATTTATATTTGATAGTTAAAAATATAAAAAAAAAACATATTAAAGTTAATTTAATAATTATATATGTTGATTTCTGCCTGATTTCCTTTCGAATTCGAATTCGCGTTCTTGTGTTAAATTTAAAATTTCTTCTGTCAATTGTGAGCAATTGTTCTTAAAGTTAAACACGTCAGTTAACATTTAATTTTTGGCTAAAAATAATTCAGGTCTGTTTTGCATAGTCAACGGCAAAAAAAGATATAAATAATAAAAATATATACAGTATAAATATATGAATTTGTAGCGCAGTGTAGATAGGCTTCTAAGCTCGAATTGATTAAATTAATTGTTTAAACAATTAATATTTGCCAATTTATATTTAACAAACAAATATATATGTTAATTTAATATCTATCTGATTGGTTTTCTTATCAGATCTGTGATATCTGTGTACACTTTGCACACCAACTAGATGATGTGACAAGTTCTTATCAGTTATGTGTTCTAGTCTAATCAGCGGATCTGAGTTGTTAAACGTGCCAAGTCTATATGATACGAATGACATTAGTTAATGTAGCGTAAAATACTTTACCGGCATTGAAGAGAAAGTAATGCGCCTTCATGGGCAGCAAATCCTTATCAATGTTGGCCTTCATCTTGCTGCTGTCTTTGGTCCAATTAGATCGTTCAACAATTCCAATTGGACTGATTCAATTGGAAGGTTTGCCGAATTGCTGGCAAGCTGTTCGATTCGCAATGTCAGCGCACTTTAATTAAATTGTTTAGCGTATTTGGGCAAAACAGCAAAGGCAAGCATAATTTGTTAGCGAGAATTTAAGCGCTGTTTCGTTCCATGCAATTCTGATTGGATTGCAGTTACGCGTGTGTGAGTGTGCGCGTGTGTGTTCAGCGTGATCACGTTTCTTGTATTCCGAATGAATTCGCAGGTATTAACATTACACACTTGTCTGTAGCATGTTCCATTCTACTCCAGACTCTATAAATATAAAATTCACTCTAAGCACACGCAATTCGATCCGGGTTGGCAGCGAATCTTATTAGAATAATAACTAGCGGCGACGATAGACTGGCACGATGTCTAATATTCTATATACGGGTATATGTATCTTAATTACTGTTTGCACTGGCCGCTTATCTTGAGCACACACACGTTGACATATCTGTTCAATATACGCCCACAACAGCCGCAACGAACATGCTTCGCGGATGCGAATGTAAAAAAACATAAACACAAAAATTCCGATAATAGCGGACTGGCAGAGTCAGCAGTGTTAACTAACATCGACTGCAATTTGCATGTGCGGCCAACTTCATGTTGCTCGAATGTAAGCTAACAGTGCAATGTTAACGACAGCAGAGAAAACAGCTGTTTGGCTGCAGTGACCAAAGATTTTGGCGCCAATCTGACCCAGAGAGTAAGTTCTTCCTTTCTGGAAGTCATGCGTCGTCGACAATTTAATATGCTTAAGCTAATATTGAGACTATAAACCTAATGCCTAATTGGGAGCAGTATCAGTCGTATATATGGCTATAGTGCTGCTGATAGACGTGTATATAGTTCTCCTTCTCCTGCGGCGTCATCTGTGCAATGAGCTTGTCGTCCAGCTGATCCAAGGGATGCGGACGTCCCGCCACCAGCACCGTGGGCACATCGTCATCCTCCTCCTCCGACTCCGAGTTGATATAATTATCAAAATTGACACTCGCTGAAAGCAATTATCCAATGAAACCGGGAGATTAGGAGAAGAGCAGCACGACTTACGTATCTTGGCGTTATCAATGTCATTGTCCTCGTCGCTGGAATCACTTGAGTTGGCATTGGAGGAGCCTTTTCGCATTCCCTTCATATGCGCCTCTCGCTGCCCCGGCTGCTTCTCGTGCTGCAGCAGCACCGACATGATGTCCTCGTTCTCCTTCTTATTGCGATGCCCGGATGTGCTGGATGACTGGGCGGCGTCAGCTGGAGCGCTGCCATCGGCCGCATCGGCATCCGTTATCACAGTGCTCTCCGTCATCCAAATGGGTCGCGACTTCCGCGCCACTACAGCCTCGCCGCTGTCATCGCCTCCGATGGTGACGTCCACGCGTGTCTCCTCCACGGCGAAGCCTTGGTTCCGCGTCGCCTCGCCCGACCACTGCAGACTGTCGGGCCGCAGCGCGTGCGGCTTGGTTATGCCACGAATCGTGTCAATGTCCACGGGCTCCGGCTCGAGCACCTCTGGCGCCAGTTTAATGCCCTCCACCTCGCGTAGCAGATCGTACAGCGGCTGCAGTTGCTCGTTGAAGTGTGCTAGCATCAGGCGTGAGTCCTTCTTTGGCATGGCCGCACTGTCTTCCTCCACGGAGCTGCCGCAATACGTGCAACGGAACTCACACGTGGCCATGTCGAAGAGCTGGTCCGCCTCGAGATCTGTGAAGGTTTTGGAGCACGTGGAGCATTTGAAGCTGGCGCGACTGGTCGCATCCCGTTCCTCCGTCTCCATGCGCTTGCGCATCAGGTCCAGCTTGTACTTGACCACGTTCACGAATGTCTTGTAGTTGATGAAGTAATAGTTGACCTTCTGGGCCTTTCCATCCGGCCCCGTTTCCATTTTCAGGCGTATCTGTATGAACTTGTCGGTGCGCAGCGTTGTGATTCTCGCGCGCAGCTGCTTCTTCTCAAACCGCAGCAGTTCGCCAATGTCGTCCTCCTTCATGCAGGGATTTCTCACGAGCATGTCGATGATGAGCGCGTCCTCTTGCGAGTAGAAGCCGCGCACGACGAGGCGTGCTAGCTGCTTGAGGCTGCTGGGCACTTCTGTCACGTAGCGTACTTCGGTTTTTGCTGGCGCTGCATTAGATGCAGCCGCCGAGGTTGAAGACATTTTTTATTTGTAACAACAGCAATAATTGAATTGCTTTAGCTCTTCTTCTTTATGATTCTCATTTGCATTCCTTGGACCGCGAGTTAGTGCTGGAAAATGAGCGATGCTTATGTTATGCTCACGAAAATACCAATGTTAATATATCGATATGTAGCGATGTTTTATCGAACTGTCAAGAACAGAGCTGTTTTACAGCGTAAGAGCGCGAACTTTTAAACTACAGTGTGAAATTTATGAATAGCTAAAATTAATGTTATGTTCAATGTTTTTAGGCAATGAGCAACTTTCAGTGTTTATAAATCGACTTTAGTTTCACGTAGTTATTTCTTGTACCACATTTTGAAACCTTAAACATGGAAATTATAACTAGCTTAAGGGAGAAAAAATATATAAAGCTTGTGTCTGTGGCACAATCCAAGCGAAAGTTATAAGTTTGTGTGTCAGAGCGCCATTATGAGGGATTATGGCGGAATGCACAGAAGCGCATGGTAAAGTTTGCATACAAAGTAAAAAATAAAAGAGCGCAGACAGCAGAGCATGAAATATTAAGTACAACGCCTGACTAAACAAAGAAGTAGCACGCAAACGACTTGTTGGATTATATGCAAGGACTTAAGATTAGGGTTAGATATGTTCAGGTGCATATATACATAATGACTGAATTTTATAATTATTAAAAATTATAGCTCATTAAGTATTCAATTCAAATATTTTAATAATTTTTCAAAATGTTTATAATTAGTTTTAAAACTAACAAATAATTGAATATTAATTATTTATATTCATTTTCACTACTAATTATATCACATAATTACTTCTGATATTTCTAATATGTAATGTAAATAATGTTTGGCAAGCAAAAAACTTTTGCTCTTGTCCAAACAGAGAGAGAGAGTGGGAGAGAGTGGCAATGTGGGGGTGTATTGGCACATGTTTACTTGAATAACTGCATTGCGCATCCTCTCTCTCACAGCACGCAACAATAACAAAGTCAATATGCAGTGGCGCTGTCTGTAAAAATTTTGAGTAGATTTATGTTACTCTTGGTGTCATTGTCCCCCACTAGAGCAGTTAACTACGCTCATGCAAAAAGCTCACATTCGTGCAGGAGTCGCGAGAGCTCAGTGAGCAGTGCGCAAGTTCCTTCTTGTTATGTTGCTCTCGCTCTCTCTTACTCTCTCAATTGCTTACGCTCTCGTCGCTGAGCTTTCTTACTTTCGCACTTTCGCAGGCAGCAGTCGCCTGCAGTTATGAGTCGTGCGCGCTTACGCTCGGTTGACCAATTTTCCGTTTGATTATTTTGTTCACGGCGCTCAACACATTCACTCAAACAAACAAACAAACAAAAACGTGCAAATAGTTGTGTGATTGTTTTTGCGGTTTCCCCAAAACAGTTTGCTGCCAAGCACTTTGTGATTTTCTGCAGTTTTCACAAAAAAAACTCATTTTTTTGTTACTTTTCGTCGGTCAAAAGCACGAAAGCAGCGAGTCACAAAAAAAAACTGAAAAAAATATATTAAAAAAAAAAAAACAAAAAAAGCGAAAGAAACCATTAAAAAGAAAAACACGTCGCGACGCTTGTAAAAATTGATTTTTATTGCGCGAGACAAGCTAAAAAATATTCCAAAATAAAAAAATAAAATATATATGTAAACACATAAATTAGAAATATTTTCTAAAAGGTGCGTAAATATAGTAAAAGACAAAAATTGAAAGCTATTTTGATGTTTTGTTTCCACATTTGAGCTGCACGTGATTTGTTTGCTTTCGCTTTGTCTGCTGCTTTTCACTCGGCTCCACGCAGCAGCATTCACCTCCTCCTCGCCATCCACCGTTGCTTCGTAGGCCTCCATCTTTGAGTTTGAGCAGCTCTTTGCAACCCCCGAACATGTTAGCCGGGCACTTAACGGCCACCCACCGCCCCAGGGGGTTGCTCGCCTGCTTGCCCGCACACTCACCCGCTTAGAGCTCGTGATGTCATAGCAGCGACATCCAGCCATAATATAATAAAGGACTTTAGACACTGTGGCGCTTCCACTCTAGAAGCGGCGGCACCTGGTCGCAGCGTATTGATGAGCGTTTATAATCGAGTTTATAATTGTTCATATATGCTGTCTATATACTCTGGCTAGAAATCGGGTCAAAGTTGCATAGTTTGACCCACTTCCAGGCAAACTGACGCACAGCTGCCATGTGTTGCATGAATCACGGCCTATTGATAGCAGCGGGGGGGCAGCCAGCTAAAGCCCCCCTACCATGGACCATGCGCAGCTGTTTCTCGCTTAGAGGCTCCCTTGACAATGTCAAGTTTGCATTCAGTCAACACACTCCACTATAAGATTAAAGTTGATAGTAAAATAGTATGATTTTAGCTATTTCGAAATAAATGAAAAAATTTTACAGCATACTTTTATGGTGAATGTGTTCAAGGATGCATACAGGGCATTTGCTTTACGTTCTGGCCCTGTTTAGTATTAGCTATTTTTATATTAACTATTAAAAAAAACTTTAAAATATATATTTTTTGTTGTTTTTAGTTATCTGCTTAAAGAGCTCGCGTTCCTTTAGGAATGTGCTTTCTTGCGATATTTATTAGTAGATATCGATTGTAAACACACATCGTTAACATTTTAAACACACGATAACATGATATTTAGTACAGTATAATTATCGTTAGCATTTTAAACACATGCTTAAATGATATTTAGTACAATATTTTTATTTATGTTGTTAAATATATAATATTTATTACTAAAACATCTATTGATAAATGTTGCTTTACATAAGCAGCAAAATAAAATGATATTTAGTACAATAACTATATTTATTTTAAACATATATTATATACTACCAAAAACATTCATTCATAGCTTCATAAATATTACTTTACATAAACAGCAAATTTCCCTTTTCCATACCAATTTAATGGATTGTCATTCACTTGAGGCCTGTCAAATCGAAAGATTTATTTTGTTTTCATCGCTTAGATCAAAGCGCATTCGAGCAAGAACAACAACAACAACAGAACAGGGCGAAAATCGATATATGGAGCTGGCGCAGCACGCATACTAATGCTAGCCAAGGGCTGGGCATAGGGGAGGGCAACGGGTGGTTTCTGAGCGAAACGAGCATGGACTTAGATGTGGAGCAGGCCCTGACACACAACAGCGATTTAAAGCGTGCGGTAGTTACCGTTACTCGACGAAGTACCAGAGAAAGCAGCAAAATCCAATAAGCACAGGGCACGAGGCACGCGAGACAACAACAACAACAACAACTCAACTCAACTCAACTCGACTTGAACCAACTCCGAAAATAGACACAGCCAAGCGGCGGAAAATGCTTACAAAGCGAAGGGCCGCAAAACAAAAAATTAAATAGGTACGGACGACACACACACACATACAGACACCCTCGTGCATGTGCAAACCCCAATAAGTTTCGAGCAGATGCCATTGCTTCTGCCGTTGGGTGTTGACATTCATATGTATCTAAGCTGACATTCACATTCAGCTGGCTTCAACAGCGCCGCACAGTATGCAACTTGTTTTGGGATTGTGGCAGAAAGTTTTGCCTGATCTCCGTTGCATGCCCCGTGGCGCCTAATAAGCACATGCCACAGCAGTTGGCACAGCTGCCGCTGTTGACCAAATAATATCCTTGCCAAAATGTCACATTCAACTCAAAATGTTGAGTCGTAATTGCAGTCAACTTTTGCTCGTGGCGCAGTTTTGAAAACTTTTTAAGCCGGATGAATGCTAATGAACGTGGGGTAAAAATCCACATAACTATATGATATTCATAAAATATTTATGCATTAATTGTTTTTATTTGAAAATAGGAAGATAATTTAACTTTTAGCTAAAGTTCTTATCGCATAACTTTTTTCGTAACTATGCAAAAATATTAACTTTATATTTGATTAGTTTTTATAATCTGAACCCATTCAAGCGACGTTAGATACATATATTTAACAAATTTATTTAGGAAGCCCAGCTGCATGGTTTGAGAATTCATTTGAGAAGAAGATATGCCGTAGATTATTATAAGTTTTTGATTTGCGGCGGAACAAAGAGGTTGGCCTTGCCAACGCAACCAAACTTTGTTCGATAGGTCATGAATGGGAGACGAGCTGCAGACGGACTTGAGATGAAATAGTTTACTAGACAAAGGCCATAGCTCGTCATTGAAGGGACCCACAACGACCAGGAAGTCACAAAGAACAAAGCCGCATTCCAACTCTTTCCCGCGGCCGGCCGTCCCCCTGCGCTGTGAGGGCGAGGCGCCTTTGTATTGTTCGACTCCCGGGCAGAAGGACAGCGATAAGGCAAACGAAAAGATTTGAGCCGCTTGAGCCAAGTCAAGAGCGACGCAAAACGATAAAGATGACAAGGAAGAGGAAGAGGACGATGATGTGGATGAAGATGACGCTGCAGCGAGACGTTCACCTTCAGCAGGGGGGCGGGGCGGCGCAGACGTAAGCGGAAGTGGAATGTGAAAGCGAGACATAAAAAGGCCCCATATTTATGGCAATTAAATTGTCTTTCAAGCTCAGTTCCTTTGTTCTTCCCTAATGAGCATTTTGCGCAAACGCCTGCCCCAGCTTTCTTCTTTCTTTGGTTTTTTTTTTTTTATAACCCCATTTGACTGAGATTGGAAGCAGGTTAAGTTCTTAAATTGCAGCGGACGTGTGACACACACATACACAGACAAACAGAGGTAAACAGACACAGACACACGTACACACTTACATGCTCTCATATGTACACACTCTTGGCACAGATGTACGGCAAAGCCTTTTGAATAGCTTTTTTAGTCCATGCGTTTACGTTAAATTTGAATTGTTGTTCTACAGCCTTCCACTTTCTCATTTAGATTTAAGCCACTCTAATGGCAAATCTCAAATAATATACGAATATCTTCAAATATCCATTCAACATCGTCTTTATATGCGATTTTCATATATTCAAGCTTATATGATTTACTTGACTTCTTAGTTCAACTCATTTACAATACTTGAACTTTTTCCACAATCTCCAATCTAAAATTCGGATTCTTTATGCATAAAACTCAGTTTTAACTATTCCCGAAATTGTTATTAATTAAATTTGTTTGCAGTTTATAGTGGAAAAAGTTTTCAGACATCGTCAAATGGTTTGCAATGTCCTTGTTGCAAAGCATTGTTGTTGTTGTTGTTTTGCCAGTTGTTGAATGTTGATGTTGGCATCCGACTTGGCCATTTGGCTAATTGAATGGGTAGCCTTGGCTAAAATAATAAATTCAGCTAGGTGGCGATGTTCGCGCTGCAATTTAATTACTGAAAATGGCGAAAAAGTTAGTTGTGAATGTGAGCAAAAATATTTGATTTGCCTAATTCAATTGCGAAGCTCTTAAGGAACTGTTAAATATCTGCTAAATAACATTTCACTTGAGCCGCCCTGTAATAGTTCAAGGAACCAGAGTCACCCTTTTTAAAGCCATTGTGCAATTACCTTGGCATAGTTCTATATCAATTGCCGTTACTTTTTTTTCGCCATTCGCTTTATCGCTGAAGTTTTGCGCAGCCACAACAAATCGCGAATGCCGAATAGGCAGGTGGGTGAGTGGGCGAATAGGTGGATGGAAAATGATGAATAGGATATGAGGCATGGCCGATGGCGTGCAATGCCAGCAACAACAACAACAACAACGAATAAAACACTTAATGAATGTGGAACATAAATTTTCGCTGATTTGCGTTTTTGCCTTGCGCCGGTTCGTTTCGTGCGCTGGGCAGAGCTGCCAACTCAAGCCAGATCAACTAGTCAAAAAAGCCAGTTAAAACTAAATAAAAATTAATAAATCCAGAAAAAAAGCTTTACAGACTTAAAGTGTATTTTTTGTGTTAATAAACAAATAATGTCATAAAACTGATATAATACTTTATCAATCAATATCTACATCTAATATCTAATAGGTCTATCAATAGCTGTAAAAAACAGCGAAATCAGTTTAGTTTTATTTAAATAATCCCAAATTAGGTTCTTTTTCTAACATTTTGCCAGATTTTTTTAACGCTAAAAAAGGCTATTCAATGATTTCATATAACTACAAGTCCCGTCAGCTGCTATATCACATATCGGAAAATAGCCAAATTGGCAGCACTGGCGCTGGGTCGCAAAAAAAAAAACGCAGCTGGAACAAAGCCCTAACGGTAAACTGCATAATGGCTCTTTTTTCTTCTTTGCTTGCAGTTGTTAAAGAGAAGTAAAGAGCGGGAGGGAGAGAAAACGTCGAAACAAGGTCAACGCTCAAACATGTTGCAGCTGCACGCTATGTAAAGGACAGACTAGAGTGAGAGAGAAAGAGCGCGTCAGCTAGAAGAAACGTTCGGTATTCGACTCTGAGTGCGTGCGTGCGAGCGAGCGGGACAAAGTGCATTTGTTTCAGCATACAATGTCATCGATCTCGGCTCAGGGCGTGGTCGAGAGAGCCTCCGCGGAATTATCGAAACGTATTAACGGACTGGGATTACGCTCAAAGCATCATCATGGCAGCAACAGCAACAGCAGCAGCAGCGGCGGCGGCGGCGGCGACACCGCCTCCTCTAATTCCACATCCAGTGCCACCTCGTCCAGCGGCAAAACGTCAGTAATGGAGCGCGTTACCAATGCGCTCTGCGGCGGCGGCAATTCGAATTCCAATTCGAACTCGAATTCGAACTCCAACACCAACTCAAACTCCAATACCAATACCAGTACCAATACCAATACCAATACCAATACCAATACCAATAGCAACAGCTCAAACGCCGGCGTGCCCGGCTCTGTGAATTCGCCGCAAACGCCGGATAAGCCGTCGCGGGGCAACCAGAGCGCTGCCGCTACGCTCATTTCCTTAACGAGTACGCAGCAGCAACAGCAACAGCAGGCGCAGCAATTGGCGTCTGTTAATCCCAGTCTGCCTCACAATCCCGCGCATCTAATGCAACAACAACAGCAACAACAACAACAACAACAACAGCAGCAACAGCAGCTGCAGGCCATGGCAGGCTCCACGCTAATTAACTCAAATCATCACCTGGTAATGGCAGCTGGCGTACCTGCGCCGCCTAGCAACATGCCGCTAGGTGCTCCACCCACGCCCACAGTCAAATCCATTGCCAAGCAGATGAATATCCAGATTCCAGCGCCCGGCTCGCCCACCTTCAGCACAATGGGCATGGTCGCGGCACAGAAGGTCAGCGGTGGGGGCACGCCGCTGCAGATGCGCAAACAGCTGCCTAATCCGCATTTGCATCATCCCTACGGCGTAGTGGCAGCTCCCAATCAGCTAAGTGGCGCCGTTACCCAGCCGATGTCGGCGCTAATACTCCACAAGCACCCGCCACACATGCAGAGCATCGATGCGCTGCTGCTGGACGATCGCTTTCTGAATCGCTTTTTCCAATACTTTTCGCCGTACGAGAGGCGCGTGCTCGCCCAGGTGTGCATCAAGTGGCGGGACACACTGTACCGCAGTCCACGCTACTGGTCCGGCCTGCTGCCCACGCTGCAGTGCCGCGAACTGCGCCAGATGCCCGCCTGCGATCGGGGCAAGCTCTACACCTCGCTCATTCGACGCGGCTTCCATGCGCTCGGCCTGGTCGGTGCCTCCGACGAGGATGCTCTGGATGTTGTCCACTCCTTTCCGCTAGCCTCCAAACACGTCCACTCGCTCAGCCTGCGCTGCTCCTCGATCAGCGATCGGGGACTCGAAACGCTTTTGGATCACTTGCAGGTGAGTTGACGAACATGAGAAGAATAAGAAATCTGTTATATATTATATTATATTAAATATTATATATTTTAAAATTATTTTTCTACTTTATCTGTAAAGTGTTTTTTCTCAATTCTGAATCAGCCCCAATCCATTTATAGCAACAATATTTATAGTTATTTTTACAAGTTAGAAATTGTATTTTTTAGGAATATTTGAAATTTATTTTTCTTCTGCTCACATTGTTTGTTTTTAAAAATAACAAATTAATTTCATTTTATAAATATTTTCCTAAGATATTTTTCTTTAAGACAATTTGTACTTATAGAGCTTATAGAGATTTCTTTGGTATATTTGGTGTATTTATCATCGTCTGCTGTCATATGTGTCAGTCAAATTGTGATGCCCAGCATCAGCTTCATCATCATCAGCAGCAGCATAAGCATCTTCCCATGACCGTGGGCAGTTCGCCAGAGAAAGAAAGAGAGAGGGAGAGAAATTTAGAGTGAGAAAAAGAGGTAAAGACTGAGTGAGAGAAAGAAAGAGAGAGAGAAAGAAAGAGAGAGAGAGAAAGAAAGAGAGAGAAAGGGAGAGAGAGTCCAGACAAAGAAAGAGAGTGGAAGATAAAGAGAGAGAGATAGTGACAGAGAGACTGAGAGATAGAGACTGAAATTGAGTCAGAGAGATAAAGACAGAGAGATAGAGAGAGAGACAGAGAGATAGAGACAGAGAGAGAGAGAGAGAGATCGTTCACGTTGATGATGGTCAGTCACACGGCACACGGCCTAAACGAAAATAAATCTCGAAAAATTCCTGACCGGCAAAAGAAAAAGCAAATGAAAACAGAAAAACTTTGCTCAATCTTATTTAAGTGAAACGTGTTGAACGCAAAAGTGTGTCATAGACGTTGGAGCAGGTGCGTGGAGGTAGGCGGGCGACGCTGGGTAATTGAAAATTGTATGATAATTTCTATATGCTTTTTCCGATTTTCCGATCTCTTTTCCGATGCGATCAATTGCGAGCGCAAATCACATCAAAGGCAGCGCCATAAATTTTAGTTAATTTAGCTTAAAAAAAATATTGCACTAAAGCGAATAGGTATAAATTTATATAAGAATATATATAAACATATATAAAAATATATAGCATATATATAAACATATATAGAATATATATAATTGCAATGAGCGCGTTTCGCTTGTTGAATCTTTTATGAGCTGCGTTAAATAAAATGAAATGAATTTTGAGCAATATTTATGAGGCCAGAATTTTTAAGCACTTAGACTATTCAGGTAGATGAAATTATATTTATTTGGAATTTGAAATGTTTTATTTAGATTAAATTTGGCATGTACCATTAAAAAATTGCTAAATTCTTCACAATTTTATTGCCTAGCTTCAAGGCTACTCAAACGAAAAATAAACAAGTAAAAGTGCTCTAGGCGGGAGTGCTCGACTAGAATATACCTTGAACTAAACGATGCAAAGCTGCTGTTTAATGGTTCTGGTATTAGACTTGTGTATGTATGTGTGTGTGTGTGTATATATCTCTATTGCTTATATACACACACATACATACTTGTTCTATGTCTAAACCCACCTCACTCAGTGGTATAAGTTCACTTTAAGAAACTTCCCTTAGTTCTTAAGAGCTTAGTTTCAGAGATCCGAATTTGTGAAAACTATTTATTCATTTTCTTTCAGCAAACTTGTAGTATTATTTCTCACTTGACATTGCTCTTTTTTGTGGTTACATCTGTAAATTCTTTATATCAATCTGAAGTCAAATGACAAATCCAATTAGTTGCCCTAATTGCTATCCCAACTCTCAGTTCAGCTCAACTGCGCACAGCTAAGCTCTCAGTTACATGCCACAAAATCTATTCACAATTCTAATTCGACAGGAGGGAGCTCGACAGGAGGGCAGTGCGTGGGCGTGGGCGTAGCTGTGGGCGTGGCTGACGCACATGAGTAAAGTGGATAATGTGAGAGAAGTGGTTTGGGGGGCGGGGGTGGCCTAGTTGATGGAGATGAGCTACCTCAATGGCCGCACTCTATGCCAGCTGCTCATATATGTGGCTCTGTCAATCAGTCTATCACTCACGCAGTCACTCACTTAGTCAGTCAGTCAGTCAATCAGACTGCGTGTCAATCTGCAATGTCGTAGTTAATTCAATGTGAATGCATGTCATGTTCATGGGCCTCGTTTGTTGCTGATTGCAAATTGTTGTCGCTGGAAATTTCAACAAGAATGGCACGCACAGCTGCTTATGTCTGTGAGTGTGTGTGTGTTTGAGTGTGGCTTATGGTAGAACAATTCCAACTACCACAAATTTGCATAAATGTATAAGTATATATATATATATATAGTATATATATGTAAAATATATTTGACCTTGGGGAGTGAACGCAATGCGGCTAATGCATCTGCGCCCCTACAAAACTTTGGCTTTGCATTAACAATTCCCAATCATTCATGACATGAAAATTGCGACGGAAATGCGACAGCATTCGTGTGCCTCTGCTGCTGCTGCCGCTGCTGCTGCTGCTGCTGCATACCCACTTAATGGGCCCTCAGTTGGCAATTGGCTTCGTAGCATACGCGGCGTATACGTTATTTCCGCATTGCCAACTGCTCAAGTTTGCGCCTGGTTGAACCCAGTTGACCCATAAACGATGACACGCGCTAGCCAGATATGCTAGAAATAGTTGTAAGGACTTGGAAGTTGGAGCTAAAGTTGGATTAATTTAGTTATACTAAATGTCTATATGGCATGGCAAAGAAATATGAATATTTGTGTGCATGTTTTGAGTAAAATTATTGAACTAAAACACAACTATGAAAAAGAAATTAATTTAATAGATATTAATACATATTGGAAGTATATATATAGTTTTTTTTCATTTTAATATTATTATAGAGTTTTATTTAAAAATTTATAGAACTTATCACTTGAATAGGAAGAAAGAGAAAAATAAATAATAGATAAATATTATATTTTATTTATAAATTTTAAATAATTATTTCATTCGCATAATATTACTATATACATATATACTACATAGATACATTTAGATATATTTATTTATTTTTAAATAAAATAAAACTTTATAAAAATTTATTTTTATATATAAATATATTTAATTACGAAAAAGACATGTTCTTCTTATTATAATTTTTGAGAGTTATCAAATTTTCTTTTTTAGAAGCTATAATATTGAAGTTATACTTTTTAACAATTTTTTACTTTACATAAAGAGAACTCAGTAAAACTAAATTAGTTATATAAAGCATAAAGCATAAGAATGTTTAGGCTGACTTTAGTGGAATATCGGAATACAGATAGTAGATTTTGATACTTGAATTACAAATTCCCAACAAGTTTTAGGAATGGCCATTCGCGAATGAAAATAGAACCGTTTTAGTGGTATGAAAAAAGTCGAAATTTCCTATAAATCAAACATTGCAACTTTCTGTGTAGATCATAAGAGCAAACTAACTATTTAGATACATTTATTTTTATGCGACTTTTTATGGGATTTTCGAAGCACTAAGAACTCTTTATTGTTTATTTACTTTGGCTTATGTTAAGGGGAAAATGTTACTAAAATGAGATTTATTTAAGCTATGCATACGAAAAACGACTTCTATCTCGGGAACATCTCATTGTGGCTTTGTGGCCCTTTGTTGGTTTATTGATTTTGTGGCTGACATGTAAAAAAGTTTACCCTGGATACGTGTGTGTTGCCAACCAGCTGGGAAAACAACAACTAAAAAAATAGAGAAAAAACAAGAAAAGTTTTTTGCCATAAAAAGCAAAAAGCTGCAGAGGCCCAAACCATTTTCCCCATTAACAATGAAGTCATTTCCAAAGGCATAGGCAAGCGGGAGGGGGAGGGACGAGAGGGGGGGGGGGTTGTGTTATATACGTATGTCAATTAGCTGGAATCTAATTAAAGGCAATTTGCATATCAGCATAATAGCCATAAGATTTATCAGATAACCATTTATATGATCATGTTCTTAGCCAACACTATTCATGTGAATGAATGCATAATTAACGAGATAGAGGGAGAGACAGGGAGGGACAGGGAGGGAGAGCTAGACAGAGAGAAAGATAAGCCTGTTCGTATATTATATTATGTATTTATTCATATATGCAACTTATGTATGAAGACTAATTGAATGAAAGCTAAGTGAAATGAGCTACGATGAATGGGATTAAAGCTCATCTTGAATTAGATTGGAATATGTAGTATTGTGTATATATGTATTTGAATACATTTAAAACATAATAAACGAAATTAGACTCAAAACTAAAAGAGTTTCTATCTGTATTCTAATATGAAAAGCTAAGTTTGATTCAAAGATTTTAAGTTTTAAATGAATTTGTTTTAAAATTTTTCGAACTGCACAATACTCGTTCACTGTCTAAATATAGCCAAATTTATTTCAAATATGATATGTCCTGATGGCTATATGACTATATATCCTATAGGTCTAGCAGTAGAGTAGCTCAACAGTGAACAGGTGATTTCTGTACTCTGTATTAACAATTTGACATACGCCCTAGGGGCGAATGTATCAAATTTGTAATCAATATGGAGAGGTTAACTAAACAGAGCTTGTGCTCAAACTACAGAGTAGGTCAACAGTTAACTACTTGAGCTTTCATGATTCTAGCTGGAGGACTCAGTATTTGCCGAGTAAACATAACTTAAGAGGCAAAACTATTAAATGAGAATTTAAGTTTGCATAAAAAGCATAATCAAAAACTATATTTAACATTTTAAGTCTCTATAGCGACTATAGCGCCATTAATGAGCATTTGTGCTGTATAGTATATTCCCGTTTGGGGCGTATTAGCACTTTATAATGATGAGGAGACAAATGAGCATATATATATATCAAGTTTTTCAGACTGACAAACGACAACTGGACAGGCAGACGGTAAGCAAGAGGGGCAATGCACAAAACCAATAAACTCTGTTGAGACTCAGTGAGCGAGTATGCGAAGTTCACTTGAAAGTACTCTCCCATTAACGTTGCTTCTCTTGTAGAAATTCCAATGAACTGAGCCAACTTAGCAGTTATTTATAATAAAATTCTATATAGGGTGACCATACGTCCTGGAATTCCGGGACATGTCCCGCTTTTGTCAAGACAAGTGAAGAATTTTTTTGAGGAAAGCAGCGCAGATAAGCAGTTTTTTGCAACAAAGTCGTCGACCGTCCCGGAATGGCCTGAGGCCGATCTGGTCACCCTAATTCTATACTTATTAAGAATTACAATTATATCAAGTTCAACTTACTAAGGTCAATTTCACATAACTGACATTTGATATATACCATGATGACTGCAATATGTATTACCAACAAAAACAGCAACAACAACAACAACAATAACAACTTTATTTGTGTCGTCTAATTGTTGATGTAGTTAACGATAAAAGTTTGTGGGTTTCTCTTCGTCTCTTGTTTTTTTTTTCTACATGTCCTTAAACGTATTTTCCCTCTTGTTTTCCATTTGGCATTTTCCATTTAGCTCGATTTCCTCGCTTTTGCGTCATGTTTCCGCTTTGCTGAGCGACTTTATTGCTTTTGTCCTTTGATTTGACATGTTTTGTTGCTGCTGTTGCTGTTCCATGAGCTAAAGTTCTCGAGTGTCGCCAAGAAGCGTTACCAACTTCAGAGCTATAACAGCAGCAACAATAAAATAATTTTGAAAAAAAAATAAAAAATTGTGACTAGTCAGATCGAAGAGTCCGCGACATATTGTCTGGGCACGCAATGTGGGTCGGACCATTCATTGTGAAATGTTTTTCTCGCAATTGTTTTTCCCCTCTAAAGGTCAAAGTTGAAACAATTTTTAAGTATTGTCCGGGGCTTTGTTAGCTACGGATAGCATGTGTCATGGCTAGAGGTGTTGAAAGCATTATAAAGTGATGAAAAGTTCAGAGTGTATCGGCTATGGCACGTGTTTAATCTTATATATAAAATCTCGGAGGGCATTTGAAATTAAAAATCTTTCTTTATATTTTTGCATTTATAATCTCTTTGTCTTCCAACTCTTATAATAACATTTAAATTTTATAAATTTCTTATAGTTAAGTAATCGTAGTACATATTTACTCCGAAATATTTAATTTGAAAACAGAATAGCAAAACATCTCCCTAGCCGCAACGAATGTTTTTTGCACAACTTGTTTTTAATTAAAAAACTAAACGAAACTCGTATAAAATATACAAATAGTAAATAACAAATGAGAAAGGCAAACTACATATAACACATATATATATCTAACTGAATATGATGACAATTGCAGAGTCTGTTTGAACTTGAGCTGGCTGGTTGCAATGAGGTCACCGAGGCGGGCCTCTGGGCCTGCCTGACGCCCCGAATTGTGTCCTTGTCGCTGGCGGACTGCATCAACATTGCGGACGAGGCAGTTGGAGCTGTGGCCCAGCTGCTGCCTTCCCTCTACGAATTCTCGCTCCAGGCAAGTGTCCTCACACACACTGAGTGTGTGTGTGTGTGTGTCTGACAGTGTGTGGAACATGTTCTCATATTTAATTAAATTACAGGCTTACCATGTCACAGATGCTGCCCTGGGCTACTTCTCGCCAAAGCAAAGTCACAGTTTGAGCATATTACGCTTACAGTCATGCTGGGAACTAACCAATCATGGCATTGTTAATATAGGTAAGTTCTGAGATCTATATATGTATGAATTGTATTATAGTAGATGTTTAAGTGAATAAACTAATTGAGTCTGTTTTAAGACTCTAAACTATAAATATAAATTATAGTTGAAAGCTTTTTAAAGAGAGCTCTAAGCCTTTCAAGCTAATTGCTTATAATTCACAACTGGTTTTAGAGCGCAACAGATGGTTTTTTAATTGATAAGCTCTATACATTTAATGAATGATTTATTATTATATACATATGCTTTTAGACTAACAGAGTATACGAGCGGTCAAGTATATTCTCTCACATCTGAAAGCAAGAGACCTAAGACAAAATTTTGCATATTATTTCTTAAATTGAAAATTGTTTTTTTGTGGGAAATATGAATCTTGAAATTTGTAAATTCTTTAGAAAAAATATTTGCTACTAACTATTTATGTAAATAGAGTAGATAGTAAAATGAGCAGTGAAATTGTAATAGGGAAGCTTTAAGCTAAAACTTGTTGAAGCTTTTGAAGGAAACGACTTATACTATATACTTTATTTACTATATTTTAGCTTGATTAAAGATCATTTTCAACGAAAATTTAAGGCACAAAAAAGTTTTTAAATTAGAAAAAACTAAGGAAAGCATTTCGATTATTTGCCCATACTTCACAAAGCTTGATGAAGCTTAGAACACATGTAATTATCAAATTCTATATATAGAAGTAATATATAAAATAAATATATATTTTATTATTAATCAAGTATATGAAATAGTATATTCTAACTAAAGAATCTTTAGAAAAAGCTTTCAGCATAGACATAGAATTCCTGCAAAGCTTTTTTGTTAGCAAAAACATTTGTAATTCTCAACTAGTATCAGACGAAGATAGAGCTTGCTGGAAATCATATTATATACGCCAGGCGCAACCTATTTCAGGCACTCAAAAATGATTGAAATTTGTATATATTATATTATTAAAATTATATATTATTAAAATGAAGTTTTTTGCGCATGAAAATACTCCCAGTGAAACGAATTTTGTAAAATGTATCACATTGTTGCATTGTCTCATTGTTCGTTTGTCGCTTGTTAGGCAACAAAAGTGTTTGAATGTCTGCTGTAAAGTTGTGGGAATTGCGGAACCTACAGACAGGCGCATTGTAATTTTACATAACTGTGGCGATTGTCGTTAAAGGGAATTGTGACGAGCATCCGGCAGGTGTATGCCAATTGGCACACAGGTGTAATAGAAAGAGGCGAGACAATAAAGGGTGAACGAAATTCCAACTGAAATTTATCCGAGCAGAGGGAATTTCTAAATTGTGTTGCACTCAGCTAATTGGAGTGGTTTTTTTAGCGAACCTTTTTTTTTTTTCTGCTGCGAAAATCATTCGAGTGTTGTCCATTCGAGTAGATCCTTTTACGTCATGGACAGACAAACGGCTTTCACCCTTGTCAGCTTTCAACGGTTTTTGGCAGCTGAACAGCATTTGGGCCAACTTGATTTAAGCCGCAAATTGATTGAAGTACTTCAAGGAATTCCACTTAATTATTTTAGGAGGCGTTTGAATGGCTCTAACACATGTAACACATACATATCAAACCTTAGTGCAGAGTATTTGGTAGTCGGGCATACCTTATTGCTAACAGCTACCTTGTTAAGTCATGCAATCATCAGTGCATAGGTTTCCTCTTGGCTTGCGTTCTTTTACCTGACTGCTTTCGTTTTATTGAGCCCTTTTGCTAGGCGCTCGCTCTCTTACTCTCCTGAGTCCTGTTTCAGCGAAAGACATTTCGCTGCAGTTACTGACAGTTGGCACAGCTTCCACTTTACAATGCAGCAGTTTGATGGCATATTATGGTTTGCCTGTACTTAAAGTTAAGGTAGGGTATTTAAGACATACTAGAATTAACTATTTGAAGTTGAGATATTTAACGGTGTATAAATGTTGGGGCTTACAGGGTATTTACTCTTATCTTATTATAAGTGGTATAAACTACAGCATATACATCGAATTTACAGGGTATTTTCTACCCTGCTTAGCACAGCATTGAAAATGTAAAGTTATCCTTTCGCATTCCATAAATATTAATTACAAATTACTTGCCCTCAGCCATAGTTTAACTTTTTAACAAGGTATTCAGTATATAAGTTGAATGCATAACAATTTATTACAAATAACAGATTATAAATGAAAAATTTGTTGCCCTAGGCTACAGTCTGGGTTTGATTTCCACAGGTATTTGCTAATTAACTATCTGCATAACAACTTTATAACTATTTTTTGTTAGAGAGAATCATATTTCTACTGCGAGTCATAAATTGACTGCCTTAGGCTACAAGCTAACAGTTTTACAGGGTATTATACAGGGTTTACTATCTGCATTTAATTTGCAAACTTATTTCTTATGGCTTTCCAATGCTAATACTGACTTTTAGCTTGATCACCAATTTACAGGGTATTTACTAGTCGATAAATAGCAATTACAATTTTATTCACAACTATAGTTATATAACATAAGCTACTAGATAACATTTGTGCAGGGTATATTCTAGTCTTCAATTTGCTAACTTATCCCCTGGGAATGCGGTTACAAATTACAAATTACAAAATGGCTGCCATACGCTACAGCTCTTCACTCAGCCCTTCCCTCCCTTTCCCTCGTTCGACGCAATCAACTCGGGTTAAAAGAAAAAACATGATTGACTGCGCTTTACATCTCACTCTCCCTCTCTCTCTCTCTCTCTCCCACTCTCGTTCGGCGGGCTCCGTTGAAGTGCAGCAAATTAAGCAGTCAGTTGCTGCAGGCGCTTCCCTACGCTCTTCCTTCCTTCTCCCTTCTCTGCCGCTTCGCCTTCGCCATCCAGGCAACTGGCTGGCGCTGGCACTAGGGCTGGCAACTGAACAACACGCATCGCCGCCTCAACGATTCAACGCCTCTCCGGAGCCCAATTATAAGCCACACTTTTCACTCTCTTCCACTAACGGTAAATGTTACAATTACAGTCACTGCGACAGCCCCAGCTAATGTTACAGTAGTTCGCCTCAGCTATGCATTGGAACTGGAGTCCAGGAGCAGCTGGAGTCTGGAGGCTGAGGTCTGGAGTCTGGGCAGGCTGCCGCAGCTGGGAACTTGCTAATGAGTGCAAAAGTTCAGCTTAGCAATTAAAGCGATTTAAGATTAAATAGCGCAGTTAAATATTTATAGAGCTTATTAGACTCGTGAGGGCAAGGGTTCCACAAACAGTCATCGAATTACTAAAAAACATTGCAATAGAAAGAAAACTACTTTGTCAAAAGAATATTGAAGCTGATTATGTAAAATAGAAATATATAAGTAAATGTTTCTTATACTGAGTATAAGAGTTGTGTGAATAAATATGTGTAGGAGACAGTTGAATGGTATTTTGATACTTATAGTATATTTATATTTGTGATAAGAATAAGGAGAAGTATAAATCTACTCCTGTCCAAAGTTAACTCTATTATATATATATATACCTATTCAATTTGATCAGCTAGAGGAGTTAAAAGATCTAAAAATATATAAGTTTTCTTATAGCATTAATGAAATGATCGATAACTTTACTTATTATGTGAAATTGATAAGCATATATATCAAAATCTGTCTTTATTTATCACCATCTCAATAAGAAATTCTTTTTGAGATAGTTTTTTTCCATTCATAGCTATATATAGCAGTTACACTATATATACTATACTGTATACACCCATCTAGTTAATTTATAGATAACGTTATCCATTTAAATTAAATTAATTAATAAGACTTTGTATAAAAATCTCTTATTTTCTTTCCCTTTTCTCTCTCTTTCGCCCTAGCTCTTTAAGATATATGCATTAAATTTTTGTATAAAATACAAGCATTTCTACAACATTTAACTTTTATGTTTCATTTTATTAGTCATATCTCTAACTGGTTGTTAAACAAACCAATTTGATTTTTTATGTCAACTTTACGAGCTGAAAACGCAATTCAAAGCGAATTGTCCAAAGAGACTAAAAGATATCGATTTTATATATGTATATACACACACTTATATATATACAAACTTTATATACTCTGAGATAGAGAAAAATATATTTTAGATTGTTTAATTAATGTATATGAAAATTCTTCAAGAATTTGTTGGTATTTGATTTCGTAAATAAACAAAATATATTATGAAAATCTTTGAAATTTCTATGGAAATGTTGAATGAATTTCTAAACCACAAAATTACTTAACAGAGACGAAAAGCAGAAATACAATTTCCCCCTTTCACTCTCTCTTCCACTCTCACTCTGTCTCTGTCTAACTCTGTGCCTGTCTATTTACATTATTTTTGGCATATGCAAATATATCTAATTGGCATAAGTATTTAATGAGAACATTTCTCATGGACCATCAAATATTTGCCCAGCATTCAGACAGGCAACAGGCAGCAACAACAACGACAGCAACAACAGCAACAACATTGGCAATAATGTTAACTTTGCATATTACATCGATTTTAATTTGTATAAATATTTAAGCGTTTTAATTTAAACACTTTACAATTGACCACATTTGCTGTAATATGGCAAAAATATTTAATTAATGGCCACGTTGGAAGCTTCCTCCACTTCTGCTCCACCCATGACACAAATAAAAGCAAATAAGAATGATGTATTCGGAAATGTGCTCGACTAGCAGATACCCTGAACATACTCCTTCCGGATTGTGTTGCTGCTGTAAACATTCCAGCGAGTAGCTATGAATACGTAATTCTATCGAATAAGGAATGGAAGCTGTTCAAAATAAAATAACTTAAGTTTTATATAGATTCGTTCCACGCCTTTTTCTGCCTGTTACATACATTATTAGTAAAAGCGATATACCCTAAATTTCTATGGTTTAGGGTAAAAAACCATGATATAATAGCATTTTAAATTGCCAGAGAGACGAAATTTATTAAATTATATATTGATTGATTGATGTGGGTAAGAGTGAGGGCATGGGTGTGACATAGCGCTTTTCTACTCGATTTTCATGAATTCAAGTGAGAGAGGAGAAAGAGAAAGCGAAAGTAAAGATAGAGTAAGATAAAGAGGGGGAGAGAGATAGAAGGAGAGGGAGAGAGAAAAAGAGAGTGGAACAATGACTTGGAGGAAGGGGATTGGTAGTAAGAGAGTGAAGGAAAGAGCTGGAGGGCGGGGGGAGTAATAATGTAAAGCTTGTAGAACAGAGAGCTGGTGAGAATGTTAAGTATTTAACATTACAGAATGTAAGATAAAGTAAATATGAAGAAAAATGATTGATAATAGGGGCAACAACATGTTAACATAATGAAAAGATAAGACACAGTAAAAGTATTTGAAAAGTGAAGAAAATACACACAGAGAATAAAGCAAAGAACACTTTTTTTAAATTTTGTAATTATTTTTCCATTACAATATGTAGAAAGGGGCTTTGCTTACCCTGCGATCAAATTTCACTTTAAATTTAACATCCGCTTCTACAACAATGTTATTAGAAAACATTTTCAAGACAAGAACTAAAATAAATATTTGCCTGAATTCTGCTGTTGAGCTTAATTAAATTTGCACAAGTAAACTTTGGGAAGTTAAGAAACTTTCTTGATAACCTGCAATTGCATAAGCTTTGCTTAATATTTAAAGAAAACCCGTGTTGGGCCTTGTTATGCCTTGTCAAGGTAAATGCCAGAAGTTTTACAAACAATTTTCACAGCGCGCGCCGCAGAGCTGCGCGACAACTGAAAGTTTTTGCTTCGCGCTTATCAAAGGCAGTGGCAATGGCAACGGCAACGGCAACGGCAACGGCAACATGAAGAACGCATTTAACTAATTAAATTTTGCATCTAATTCAATTGAAGAAGTCGCTTAACTGAACCAACTCGCCGCCCACAGACCGAGCGCCTTCTTAGCTCAGTGGCAGAGCGCTGGTCTTGTAAACCAGCGGTCGTGAGTTCAATTCTCACAGGAGGCAGAGTTACACTTTTTTGCATAGATTTGAGGTCTGGCAAGCTGAGCAGCTGCCGGCCATGTGGATGGATGGATGCCAATGGACTTTTTATTGCTGCGCCTAGGCCAAGGTTTTTGTTTTGTTTTTTTTTTTTATAGGTGACACATCATTTGGCACGCGAGTGTCACTGACAACGCCGGAAACGGAAGTCCATGTGATATGTGCGGCGTCCCTGAGGCTAATTGGCAGCAGCCATGGCAGACTCGCTCTCCCACTCTCTCTCTCTCTTTCTCTCTCTGTGCGAGTTCGTTCAACTGGGCGTATGCGTGATTTATGAGCACGCAACCAAAACGAAATTTGCGAATTTACGAATTGCAAAAGGCGGCGAACAAGTTAATCACACATTAATTGACAATGTCAACACAATTGCCAGATTTCATTAAGCAAACCAATGCGAACAAGGCAATTCTCATTATCATCGTCATCATCATCATCAACATCAGCATTGTGCGAGGGGGGCAACTGGTACTAAAGTGGCTGCGGTTCGTTTCTCGCCTGAACAATTGCAATTGTCATTAATGTCAGCGCCAAAAGCAAATGTCCATCAATTTAACCGCAAGTGCTCGACATCGGCGAGCGCTACGAAAATCTGTAATCCTCATCATTCTGGTTCCGCATCAAGCTGTCGCACAGCGGTGCCCAAAGGCACAGTGGTGCCATTTGATAGATATTGACGGAATCTAATAAGAATGTAAGCAAAGGGATTTTCACTTGGCATTTAATTAAATATTTTATATACGGCTATAGAAAATAGAAAGTAAATTTATTTATTTAAATTAATATAGATTTTTTGTTATCAGATGTATAGATTTTTGTTTTTAACAATAAATATATATAATATTTTATATTATTATTTTAATAATATAATATATTTATCACTTTTTTATTTTTTTATTTTTATATCTATTATTATTTATAATTAGTTTATTTCTTAAGCCTATTTCCTGGGCAACTATAATGTTATACTCTACAAGCATTTGATTGATCTTGTACCACTGTGCCTCTGACACATACATCGAGTTGAACAAGTGCAGTTCTTATAAAAGACACAGAAAATAAGTAGTATAATTTGCTTTTTTTATGCACTTAAGGTCTATATAATAATATAATGGGTGAAAACATTGAGGTTCAATGTTAAGAGCGGAAATGCTGTAACCTTTTAGAAGTCGAAAGCTGAAAATGTAGTCAGCGCTTGAATATACTAGATATATAGAATAATTAAAATCAAAATAAAATTAAATGCAATATTAAACAAAATTATATTTAAATTCAAAATATTAATTATAATAATAAAAATAAAATAATATTATTAATAATAATTATTATTATTATTAATACATATAATAATAATGATTATATGGGTCAGTCAGGTTGTTACTCTGACTAAAGTCATTGCTGCTTACCGACTAAAAACATCCTCTCTCTTTGGCTGCCTCCACATTGGTCCAGCATTATACCGCAATGTGGTTACTTCGATATGTCCTCAGTGTTCCTGCGTCCATGTTCCACTTATTCTGCCGCAGTACCTTTGCGGTGAAGTCACATACTCTTTTCCAAGCATTTTTGCTCTTGCACATGTACTCTATGTTAGTCTCTTCATAAACTTTACTGATAGTTACTGATCAGGCAGAGGCTGAGGCTGCTGCTCAGGCAGAGGCTGAGGCTGCTGCTCAGGCAGAGGCAGAGGCTGCTGCTCAGGCAGAGCCAGAGACTAAGGCTGCTGCTCAGGCAGAGGCTGCCGCTCATGCTGCTGCTCAGGCAGAGGCAGAGGCTGCCGCTCAGGCAGAGGCTGAGGCTGCTGCTCAGGCAGAGGCTGTCGCTCAGGGTGCTTCTCAGGCAGAGGCAGAGGCTGCCGCTCAGGCAGAGGCTGTCGCTCAGGGTGCTGCTCAGGCAGAGACAGAGGCAGAAGCAGAGGCAGAAGCAGAGGCAGAGGCTGAGGCTGCTGCTCAGGCAGAGGCTGCCGCTCATGCTGCTGCTCAGGCAGAGGCAGAGGCTGCCGCTCAGGCAGAGGCTGAGGCTGCTGCTCAGGCAGAGGCTGTCGCTCAGGGTGCTTCTCAGGCAGAGGCAGAGGCTGCTGCTCAGACAGAGGCTGTCGCTCAGGGTGCTGCTCAGGCAGAGGCAGAGGCTGTCGCTCAGGGTGCTGCTCAGGCAGAGGCAGAGGCTGCCTCTTCCTGAGCAGCAGCCTCAGTCTCAGTCTCAGCCTCTGCCTGATCAGCAGCCTCAGCAGCAGCCTGAGCGGCAGCGGCATATTACCCATTTCAAGTAGGACGAGAGAGCAAATGTGACATAAGAAAGACATCTCAGCGTGTTTTCTATTCAGATAATTCTAATAATAATGATAATTAAAATAATTATTATAATTATAATTATAATAATACGAGTAATACATTTATATATAAGTATATATCAATAAACATATCAATACATTAAAAATATAGTAGAAAAACTCTTAAAACATTTACTTAGGTGCTCGCTTTAACTACATCCTTTATTAAGCCACTTAATGAAGCTCTTAATTGGCAACCCACCTCTCTGATATATATCTATTTTGTTTCTCTGTAATTTCTGTTTATCTTGTTTGAATTTCTTGTTCGCAGTGCCAAAATTGTAAATTCGAAATTCTTGAGCGCAACTAGACAAAAATTCATCTTCGTCAGCCTCTGCAGTAGCCAGAAATTATCTAATGATGTTATTGTTGGCAGGTGTAAGGCACCAAAGTGGGCTGACTACAAAAACTTACCTTAAATTTGCTCAGCTAATCTAGTTGATCTGACCACTCGGCGTGAGAGATTATCTCTTGAGGAGCTTTTACTATTCTCATTGAGTGGGACAAAGACTCATTGCTAATAGTTATTATTAATAAGTATCAAGATTAAGAGATATAATATAAGATATATCTTTTATCTAGTATATAGATAGGAAAAATTCCATAATTAATATATAATAGATTAGTAAAGAATATGTTTCCTATATTCATTTATATTTCCATTTGCATTTAGGTATATTTATATGTACTTTCGACTTATCAGTATATCATATAGTTATAGTATAGAAAGTTCTGTTGTTTTCCTGGATAATCAAAGAGCATTATTTTCTATCCAATATATAAGACTCTTTATATTTTTATACGTCTTATATCTTCTATACAATCGTTTTTTCCATTCAATGTTTTCATTTCAAAAGTCTGTCACTTGGTAAGGGTATTTAGTAGTCGAGTTTGCTCATTTATTTTTTAAATTTAATTACATTTACATTTTCAAGGTAATTGAGGTTGTTGTCGTTGCTGTTGTTGATGTTGCTGCTTTGATTTTTGTTGTTATTGTCATCATCATCTGTGATCAACGCTGCCAGCGCTGTGGCTTCTCACTATATGTATTTACACTCATGAGTGTGTGTTTCTGTGTTTGTGTGTGTTTTGATATATTTTTAATTAACTTATTTTTAAGTATATAAAAAGCTCAACGAGCTCTCTTCTGACGCGTGCTATGGGCCACGCACGTTGCCAACCATCGAGCAGTCCTACGCTCTGCCAACTGCCACGCCCCTGCGAACGTCTTGGCCAACTTGTCAATCAATTGTCGCTCGCTTACTTTGTTTTGCACACGGCATTGGCCATGAACTTAACTGAATATCCCCGCCCGAAAAAAACAACAAATTTTATGTGCATTTTCTTTTTCCCATTCTCAAAGCAAATTTCTTAAAAGAAATCAAGAGAGCAAAGAGAGTGTGTGTGTATGACTGCATAATACTCGCTCGAAGGACTATTGAATATTTAAGTACTATATTTTATCTCTATGTACTATTGGGGTAGTCCTTAGAAGGTTTTATAAGTTAATATAAAGAAAGGAAATCTAATTGGAATGGTAACGACTGCATGATACTCGCTCAAAGATATTCAGATATTTAAAATTGATTACTAAAGCTATAAAAGATATCGTATACTATATTTTCTAATGAGCTTTATGTCTCAGTTGCAGGAACGGCCATCAGCCATGTCCAATATACTCTTTTCGCTTTATAAAAGAGATTAAGACTCTTTTTTCTTGGCTTAGTCTACGCCTGTTACCTAAGTGGTTCCATTAGGCAGTCGGTGTAATTTATAAGCTTTTAAGCAGCCTCAATTTGTTTTTGTTTAGGGTCAGTAAACGGCAAAATGGCGAAAACAGAATTTCATCTAAATGATTTCAAAGGCACATCCTGTGGGCGAGCTTTTCACGTTCTCAGTTCCATTCACAACCATATTCACATTCACATTCACATTCACATTCACAATCGCATCCTTATCCACATCCATCACTGTCAGATTGAGAAGCGTCTGTTCCAGCAAATGAACTTGGACAACAATGCAAACCCCATTGAACCGCCTCAGAGCGGTTTGCTTTCAATGTTCGCAGACCTTTTCGGCTGTCAAAGCAGCAGCCAAGCAAAGGACCAAGGACCTCAATTCAACTGTGTATTCCACACTAAATTAAACATAAATGAAAATGAAAATGTATATTTATTTATATTATATTACAAATATATATCACATATATATATTTAATGTAAATTTATCTATATTAAAATACTATTACAATTTAAACTATATTTATATCAATATTAAATTGTATATATTAATATTTAAATTAAATGTATTTTAATTTATATTTGAATTAAATTTTCTTAAAATTAAATGTATATTTTAATACTTAAACTAATTTTATATATTTGATTAATTGTTTGATATTAATGTTTGCTTTTACTTAAATTAAATTTATAGTTTTATTTTAAAATTAATTTTAAATTGTATTTTAATGAAATTCGTATTTTATATGCGTTTTATCTGCTTGAAGAATTTTCTAAAAATGCAAGTAAATTGAAACTGCAATTAACGCATTCTTTAGACCACACATACAAGTTCTTTTAGTTTTTGTTCTTTTATCTAAAAAATGTTGAAAACTTTAATTACAAAATTGTCTCGAGCAAATGCAACAAAAAGTGAAATGAAATGGGGAAATGCTTGCCAAGTTTATATATATGTAAATAAAAGTTGTGCTCTAAGCTGACAGTCAACAAAAACTTGCTGCTAAGCAAAAAGTCATTCAGACACACACACATACATACATGCATATACATATATACATATAGATATCTATGTACATATATATATACAAATAGAAGCTGCCTTGCCTTGAACTTAGTTCAAAGTTAAGCCTGCAAAGAATATATAAAAAAGAAAATGTAAATTCGTAATTGCAAGCTTATGTAATGGGATTTAGTAGTGAAAATGGCAGCTGAAGCTGCTGAAGGAGCAGTCAGCTTGAGAGGTGGGGCTGAAGGGTCAAACGACATGCCAGGATAAATCATAAAGTTCAACTTGAGCTTCATTTCAAACATGTCAACAGCTGCTTGAACTGTGCTCGGCCTTTGACTGCAGCCTGCACTCAAAATTAAATGCATTTTAATGACAGTCACACACAGTCATACACACGCACACACACAGTTGCAAGAGACGCACACACCGCAGGGCAGCAGGCACACTGACCCTTATAAGTATGCAACACATTTTGTAGCCAATGTCTGGTTGGCTGGGTTCGATGATTGCGCCGCCACGATTGCCATTATTAAAAAATCTCAGCGACAGTGGCAATTACGTCAGCAGTGACAGGCGCAGGACGAAAAGGACCGCAGGAGCTGAAGGACGACAGAAGTAGAAGTACATTGGTAGCGCCTACGCAAAGTCAACCGCAGTCAAACGAACTGTCACGTCCTGTGCGGCCATATTTTGTGGGCGGCAACAGCAGCTGGACGCCACTTTGATATCAGCGAAAGTGACGTGTGCAATGCAGTTGGGAGTAGGTAGAGGGGGTGGGGACGAGCAGTGCAGATATATATATAGATTATATACATATGTATATTTATATGTATATATGTACATAATAAATGTAATAACTAAGGAAGTGGAATAGGTCTGAATGAAAGTTGTATTTGAGTTAGAGTGATGAAGACAGAAAGAGAGAGTGAGAGTGCGAGAAGTAATGTAGAGCAGGTACAATTATATATATGTTAAGTAAACTAAGTATATATACTAAGTATACTAGTATGAGCACAAGTCTGTATATATATAAAGTATATACAATGTATATATATATAGTAACTTTAACTGTTAGCAGTTGGAATTTCTCTAGAGAATATTGCGACTTGCGCAAAGCAAACAACAAAGGGCGCCTTTCAATAAAGCAACTATGGAGTATAGTCTATATACTCTATTACTATACAATAATATATTATTTATGCATATACCTATATATACATATTATGTTATTCAGACATTCATTCAAAGTCATCTGAGACTTGAAAGTATTCGCTTTTCCATAGAATTCTACTACATAGCTCAGAGTATAATTGATAAGATAGGTAGATTTTCTACTAGGAATTACCCTAACTAACTCTATGTTAATAAATTCATTTTCAACTACTTTCACACACACAATAACTTAGTTTACTTCAGCTAAACCCACTTTATGCGTTCTTTGATAAATTCCAACAAAAATCTTTGCATGAGTGCACTTTTAATGCTGCTAAGCTAAAATCTGAAGACCACAATGCTCAAGTGCTGCTTATTAAAGTTGCAGTTTGTGGAGGCTGCCACTGGAGACTGGAGAGTGGAGAGTGAAGAGTGGAGACCTGTCATGGGGTTGGGCTTTGTTTGATGGGGCATCAGGCATTCTTATTAAAAATGCATTAAAACGCTTAGGTTCACAGTTTTTGCTCAACGGTTCCCATGAGCCGTGACTCCCGGGACCCCGGCACTGTCTATCCGCTCTTCAAGTCCTGTCAGCCTGTTAGTCCTGAGTGTCCTTTTGACGCATTTTCCACGCGCTTCACTTTCCAGGTCATGCGGCAATGTGGGTGTGTAAGTGTGTGGGTGTTGGTGTGTGTGGGTGTTGTGTGCCTGCAACTGATTGGCAACTGCAGCTGGTGCTGGTGCTGGTGCTGCTGCTCCGGCAGTTACTACCTTGTCTGCGAACTCATTGTCTACTCATTCTTGCTCCAGTTTATGTTAGCATAAAGCTGTAAGCTGTTTACCCAGTTCTATATTTTTCTTTTATCCTCATTAGTTTCCTCTTCATTCAAAAGCAATTGAAAGGAAAATTTATAAAACGCTTTTCACGGAAAAAGTAGAAGCTAAATATGCCAGAGTTTATAGGGAAGTTTAAATATGAATGTGAATAAAGGAATAAAATCGCAAAGAGAAAAAGTGGAATTGAAAAACGAGTATCAATGTAATATATATGTAATATATACATATATGTATATACGTTTTCAAACATATATACTTGATCAGAGCATTTATGGTTAAGCTAAATGGGAAAAGCGAAAATTAAATTAAATGTAAGCTCAACATAAATTTTATAAGCTGAATCTCATATTTCCCGTCAGTTCCATAAAGTGTATTGCTAAAGCTTTTAATAGCTCGAGAACTGTAAGAGTTAAATACGCCAAATTGGGTATATCGATTCTCATAGGGCATATAAATACTACAAATAGTTCACATTTGATCTCTAGACTACCCTTACCTAGTGCTACCAAAAATGTGAATTGCCATAATTAGGCTTACATTGTTGGGCTTGTTACTGGGTCATCAAGACCAAATGAATAGAGCCTAGTCTTTGTGAGAGCTGTCAAAAGTATATAATTTATTTTGATTGAAATTGCAAACTGCATTTCGAATTCTGTCAGTTTGCCAAAAGTGAAATTTCAACGATTTGCAATTCATTTGTCAATTGTTGAGCAATTTGCAGTGACAAAAACAACATCCCACCCAATATTAAATCGTTTGCCAAATTCGTCTCTCAGCTGTACCATTTGCCACTTAATTAAAGCAAGAAAGGGAGAGAGAGAGAGAGAGAGTGTGTGTCTGAGAGAGAAAGAGCTGATACTTTGGCATGCACAACTGTTAGAAGCAGTTGCTAAATGAATTTTACAGCACTTTTCTGCTTGCTAGCATCGCATAGCAGAGGTCATGACCCCTCAACTTAACTGTGAGTGTTGCGTAAGCTTTATCGCACCTCAGCAAGTCATCAGCTCCAGCTTGATGAGCCTCACGCATTACCAACAACATTATTTGACTTAGTTATAGCTCATTATGTAGCCAGCCGCCCACACAACGTCGTCTCTCCAGCTCAACTTCCTGTCTCCCACATCCTGTCTTTGCTTGAGGTAATTATTAAGCTAGCAATATTTAATTATATATATTTACCTAAGCTGAAAAGTTTGTTGTGCTTGGGAAATGGGAAAATGAGGCTAAGGAAACTTTAGAATAAATTCTTGTTGAATATTTGATTGTTTTCATTCATATATATGAGATGTGATTCTCATAGGGCAAGCGCTCATTTGACTAATGTCCATCCTGAGACCTGAGCCCCGACTCTTTTCAATCTGTTACCTCAGCAACTATGTCACTAAGACAACTCATCTTAACTTGTGCAATTGCTCAGCCATAAAAATATATTCATTAAGCATAATAATGCCCATATATATATATATATATATATATACACATATATGTAGCTATGTATGTGTGCGTGCGTGTGTTACAAATAATATTTGGTACTTTTATTAAGCAGCTTTTTACATGCAAGCTTGTGTCTCGTGTAGAAATACGAAAAAAATAGCAACAAAAATCAATAAACTTATAAGAAAAACTGCCTGAGCTAGACGAGTGAAAGATACCCTGTAGGCTATAAAAATATTATAATATAATAATAATATACAATAAAGAAATTATATCAAATCACCCTGAGCTTAAAATAAATTTATTTTTATATATATAGTTAAGTTTTTAACTCATTATATTAATAAGATTTGTCTCTTATATAATATATGCTGGAAAACTCTTTAATGTCCATTAATCTCTGACTCATTTAGTTTTCTATATACATATATGTATATGTATGTATATATATAACTTTGCAAGTTTTCTTTACTCTTCCATCTGCCCACTAAACCCACTATACCCATAAACAGGGCATAAAAAACAGTTGTCGAAATGCGCAATTCAGTTGTTGTTCAAAACAAAAACAAAAACAAAGAAAACGAGCCTCGTGCCGAACATTTAACATGAAATATATGAAAGCGGCTTGGATTTGTCATATTTGGTAATTTGGCAGGGTAAATGACAGCGCATGGAAAACGGAAAACGGCAAACGGAAAATAAAGAATAAGCAACAAATACTGTAGACGCTGAGACAGTTTGACTTGAATATACCCTGCATATAATCTCGATATTGACAAAATCTATTGAAGCAGTAGATTTCAAGAGCTGAAAGAGGTAGAAAAAGGGAGAGAGGAAGGGAGAGAGAGAGAGAGAGAAAATGTTCTATAATTTCCTATTCAAAGCTAGATCACAAATATTTAATATTCCAAGATAGAAGAAAAAGTGAAAAGCTTTAACTTCATTGTAAAAAATATATTTTAAATATTTTAAATATATATTTAATAAATTTATAAATATGTATTTATGTATATATAAAATACATCTACAGTAGCTACAAATTTAAATATCTAATAATTATATGTTGAATATTTTAAGACATGAAGTAGAAATTCCTGTAACTAAACTTTTTTCACTGTTTTTTGATTTTCATGACTATTTTTCTAAATTTAAAAATTGAATATGCCCTTAAGATGTTTCCACACATATATATGGACTAGCCAAATGTCAAAAATGCTCACTTAATCCACACATCTATAAGCCGCAGATATATATATATATATATATATATATATATATATATATATATATATATATATATATATATATATATATATATATATGCATATAATATATATATTTGATTCTAATAGCAGTAGACAGAGTCGCTTCTTCTATGCCTCAGACAGTTTGACATCTTCGACGCCTAAAAGTAGATAAGAGACAGAGGCTTAAATAAATGCAAATGTCATACAAAAAACTCGCATATGGCCCACACACACACCCACAGATACAAAATCCAATTGGAATCGACTCGCACACACACACACACACACACAAATATTTCCAGTTGGCAAATGTATTTCGAGCAAAGACGAGTTACAAATTGTTAGCTTATCAAATAACTTTTATATGTGTGTGTGTGTGGATGGGTGGATGTGTGTGTATGTGTGCAAAATGACACTATTTCTAGGTATTTGTAATCTTTCAACATGCGCCAATATCCATTTACATATCAAGTAGCTCCATTGACTGCGGCCACATTTTCTACATAAAATAAAATAAATTCTGTTCAAGCTTTGAATTTAAATTTTAATGTTAAGAAAAGTCAGACAAAATGGAAATATAATATTTAATTATCTATAGAAAACTATTTTTAGAAATTTATTCAAGTTTTTTTTTATAAAAAGTTATATATATAACACTAGCTTGCATAAAACCAAAAAATTTTGAATTTTTCTAATAATTTTCTACTTAGTTTAAGCAATTAGTATTTTAGTATTTGAAATATAAAACTTTAAGTTAACGTATGCTTAAGAAAAGAATAAATGTGTAGGCTAGTGTAATCTAGTTCAAAAGCTTTGCTAAGAGCTTTAACTTGGCGCTTGGGAAAGAAAAATGACTTGATTCAAAGATTTGCCAAATGGAAAACTGAAGGGCAGAATAATCTATATATATATGTATAGACAATTTTATATATATATATATATATATATATATATATATATATATATACTAAAAATATTTCTTAGAATCATTTAAATGATTAAGATTATGATTGTAGATTGATTTATGTAAAATATTCAATATATACTTACTCTATATACATATTATTTAATGAGTATGTTCTCTCTCAGTCTCTCTCAATGTCTCTCTTTTACTGTCCGCTCTCCCTTTATAGGGCTAGCTGCATGCTGACTTCTAGCAATCATAGTAAAGAGTATCTCACACTTTTCTCACTGATGCACAACAACTCACATTAAAACCCTCGCCACCGCCCTTCGCCCTTCGCCCTCTCTTTGGGAATTCACTTTTCTTTTTCGTTGCATTTCGTTGCAATTTCAGAATTTGTGATCGCAAAAACGAGTATAAAACAGCGAATACGAGATGCCTCAACTACCCGTTAGTGTCGGTCACAAACCGAAACTGCAACACAGGATACACTTGACAACAGATTCACTAAATATATATATACAAATATATATATTCTATATTCTTTGATGTTCGATTTAGCTGGCGCCGTGGTGATCGTTGCGTCTCTGTGTGCAGCTGATAATGAAATGAATTTCAGCTTGCGATTACAGCCGCGATAAATACGCGCAAATCTGAGAGAAATCTCGCATTTTAAGGCTTCTAATGCCAATGCATTGATTTAGTTTGTAATTCAATCGACGTTCGCTCTCACTCTATCTCTTTTGCTCTCTCTATCTCTCTCTCTCTCTCTCACTCTCGCTCTACTGCTGCTGCTGTCTCGATCGCTATGGTCTGCTAGCTTTGGCGCTTAATCGTCGTCATAAACTCAATCTAATGCAATTGCAACTGTATCTGTATCTCTGTATCTCTATCTGTATCTGTGTCTCTGTTAATGTAGCTGTATCTGTATCGGTGCTGTCTATCTCTGTCGGCTGGGGCATCTCCTCATATGCATGAGACGCTCAGCATTCATCTAAACCACTCACATGTTTGCAGGCCTTTGTTATTGACAATTTTTTCTTATTTTTTGTTCTATTCTGATTCAGTTTTTATTTTCTTCTTTTTTTTTTGCGGTTTTTTTCAACTTTGAAGTTTTGCCCGTTTTCAGGGCACTTAAGCCGCAAATGCTTATGGATACAATTACAGTTAGCATAGCCATTGCCTTTACTATTTATAAGCATATTCGAACAGCTTCGAACTCCCATTGGTGCCCAGCTCAAGTTCTTATCGATTTTCTGTCTGCTAATAGGTATTTGCCACTTAGGAAATCCCAAAGAGCTCAGAGCACAAAATGGCTTAGCCTTTCAGGTGGCAAAAGTAAATGCTTAAAGTTTACTTTGACAGTTTTTCTTATATATTTATTTAGTAATATTTAATGGATATTTATTTTCACATATTTTCTTTTCATATTATATCATTTAAACCTTTTTTCATTTAATTCCATATTCTGTATTCAAATCAATCAATTCTACCAAATTCTATTTATCTATATTTGTAACTATCTATCACATCTTTGTCTATCTATGCTCTCTATATATTCATCTATCTATCTATCCTGTCTATATATTTATCTATCTATCTATCCTATCCTATGCTTTTCCTATGTCCCTGTCTGTCCATCCATCTGTCTATCTAGGTATCTATCATATATCTAAATTTCTATCTATCTATATAGCTATCTGCATATGATCTATCTATTAATTTATCTATCTATCTAGCTATCTATCTATCTGGCAGTCTACTCGTCTAACCATTTACCAAACTATCTTCCTATTTATTTCTACATCTATCATCTTCATATTTATATATATCTTCATCTTAGTTAGTTTGCTAAAAGTCTGTTATATATCTATATATCTGTCTGCCTACTCATCTACACATTTCACGAACTATCTAACCTATCCATTTATATATCAATAATATAGATATCTATCAGCGCATCTATATATCTATCCATCTTTTATCTGCCTGCCCATCTACCCACATATCTAACTATTTAAATATATATATTTCTCTTTCTATATATCTCCCTCTATATTTTCCGTATGCCCTGTTAACAGTTTGACTTTTCATATAGTAATTCATATAGTAATTCAAATCCCTCTTTGTACACGAGCACCTTGTGGTTTTTTTGGTCAGAAGCCAAACAAACGATGCATTTTCCAATAGAGTCGAGTTGAGTCAAGTCGAGGCGAGTCGCGTCGACTTGAATCCGTATCTGGTGGCTGGTAAAGTGGGGCATAGTTTATCATTGACTCGAATGCATGCCCCCAGTTGCCGTTATTTAGAAGTCGAGTGAAAAGCCGCTTAGCTACACTTTTCCACTGCACTTTTGGACTTCATCTTGAAGCGCAGCAGACGCAATGGAAATTCTTGCATGCCTGCACTCCTGTAACGCAGCTGCTGGCCCTCTCTCTCTCTCTCTCTCTCTCTCTCTCTCACACTCTCTGTTTTATGCTTATCTTTGTTTATGCAGCCGCCGCACATGAAAACTGAGGCACGTGGCCAAAGCACCGCCCAGGTCGTCCCCCGCTTTATGCTCATTGGCAAAGTTGCCTTTGTGCGCTGCGCTGCGCTACTCTTAAGCCGCTTAAGCACGGTAATTGTAGCCGTCTGCTATAGACTCAGCCCTCTTTGCTCTCCACTCACCTGCTGCTCCTTCTCCTTTTATCAGTTGGCCAGACAACCCTTTAGAACTCTCATTTGCTTACGACATACCGAGGAGCTCGCAAAGTTGTGAGCTTAATCTGAAACTTGGGCGATTTAAGTGCAAATGCCGTGACCTCTAATGCTGCATAGTCAGCTACTTCATAAGCCTAGAATTAATTATATCTCTAAATAAAAACGCAAAAGGTTTAAAGATTTGTGAGATTTATTATTAAAGTTGTGATTTCTAAGACGGGTTTTTCACGAAAACATTCAGTCTTGTTTTGCTTATAGCTTTTATGTCTAAATTTCATGTATTATATAAATTTTTCAATTCAATTTTTATATATCCTAAAATTTCGTCAGACAATTTTCAGCTGCTCTCAAAACCAAAACGTAATTCCAAACATTAAATGCCAGCTAAAATAAAGACATTTACTTAGAAGAGATAAACAGCTGCAAAGAAGCAAAATCTGTTTGCAACTCAAACAGCAAGAGAAGACACAAAATGTGGCACATGAAATGTGGCACAAAACTGTGGCTGACGCAACTAGAACAAAGTTGTCATTGTCATCAGCCGCCGGCCAGGTCCATGACTAGATGCAGATGCAGCTAACTTGTAGCTAGCAAATGTATCTGTGAGATACTTTAACATAATCGTAGATACTTCTGGAGCAGCAGCAGCTGCTGCACATTAATGTTGACCAAATTGAATCTATGCAAATGCTCTAACATATATCCACAAAACTCAATTACTCCACAGATTCAATTAGTTTGCACTCGAAACACAAAGGCTAGGGCAAAAGCACTTTAGCTACAAATGTTGGGAGCATAAATTCATTTAACCAACTACAAAATTTAGGAATTTTTACTCAATAGAGAATATAGAAGATGGGGTTGAAAATGAAGGATTTTAAAGGATGTGCATATTAAGTTTATCAATATTTAAGGTTTGCTTATAGATTGGCTTAAGATATAGCCATATGATATAACATATGGCTTGTAAATGTCTCGATGTTTTATCTAAGATAAAAAAATATAAGCAAATATTTTTGAATATTTTTTAATAAACTATTTTCCATTTTATTTTCAAATTATTGCATTTTAACATACATATTTTGAAATAAATATGAAAATTAAATTACTCCATTTTAACATACAAATTGGAAAATTATCAGGGTTTAATGTGTATTTATACTTAAATTATTGAAGAGCTCTAAAACACTTTAAGTCACGCCAGTTATATCGTAGTCTCGTCATGTCTCCTTCAGTAGACATATAATTATACTTAATTATTTATTATACCTAATTATCTGTCTACTAAAATTTTAGAAATTTAAAAAACGTTTTTGAAGTAAGGGAAGGAACTTATAGTTAAACAAAGAAATTGTATTCATAAGACGTTTATAGTCTTGTGAACTTAAACACTGGTGCGGGTATATTGACGTTGAGTTTAGTGTTAATATTTTATTACAATTTAATATGTTTTAGGTATAACTTGTGCGATGTAATAATTAGTTGCGTGTGTTTCTTTTTAGTAGTGTAAGGTAATTGGTCTAAGAAGTGCCTTTTTAGTCGCCTTATCTTGGGCTTAGCTATGTTGAATGTGAGTGCGTGGGCGTATGGGTTGGGATGAGTTTCGTGTTCGATGTTTTGTTTAATTGCAGGTTTATGAATTAACCCTAAACGTACCCAGAATGCGTACTTCATGCTCATTTAGTAACTCGAGTAACTCGAGAGTATTAAGTTATACAGGTAATCTACGTCTCTTTGTTAAGTGCAAATGACTTTGATAACATAGAAAATTTACGAAAATGGCAAAGGGGCGATTGGAGCATTCCCAAGCGAAATATCTGATGCTCCAGCTTTATGTAAGGCCAATCTAAAGTTCTATAAATAGTTGCGAAATATTTCAGTTGAAATGAAACTAATTTCCTTTTGAATTACATGCTAAATAAACTATGAGCCTAAGCCAAGGAAGCTGTGGCACGCGGCAAGGCCAGTCGGACATGCTGCAAAGGCAACTGGAGCAGCTGCAGCAGCTTACTACTGATGCTGGTTGCTGCTGCTGCTTCTGCTGCTGTTCGGACTTTTGCTGCGTAAACTTTTGCGCCTTAGTTTCCACTTAAAGTTAATGTAAAGTTTTTGTTACATCTTATGCTTGCAGTGCACTCCTTGCCGCACCTGACCGTGCTCAGCCTGTCCGGCTGCAGCAAACTCACCGACGATGGCGTCGAGCTGATTGCCGAGAATCTACAAAAGCTGCGCGCCCTGGACCTGTCCTGGTGTCCCCGCATCACGGACGCCTCGCTCGAGTATATCGCCTGTGATCTGAACCAGCTGGAGGAATTGACTTTGGACAGGTGAGTGTTAGTGTTAGCCCTCTAGCCACCCACAGTCAGCACAGGTGCGCACAATTTGCCTGAGCTGTGCTGCAGCCATTTGCAATTATTCATGAGTTAAATTCAATTTCCTCCAGCGCTTTAGCTGCTCCTCTGCTGCTACTGCAGCAGCAGAGTTTATTAAATTTACAATTTCTAAAAGGGTTTTTACCCGTCGAAAGTTATGTAATTTACCTGCTTTAATAATTAGAAATATGAAGTGATATAAGTATAAATAATATTTAGTTTCTATTCCCTGTAGTGAGTGCGATAATCTTAGGCAGATCTATTCTATGCTTGACTGTTACCATATAGTATATGGATTCTTAATCTAGAATAATAGCCGAGTTATTCTAGCCTTGTCCATCCGTCTATCTGAATATTTATCCATAATGTATGAATTATAGATAGTTTGTATACCTACACTCATTATTAAATGGCTTGCCAAATACTTCAGGGTATTACCTAGTCAGGCTCATCCGACTACAACACTCTTACTATTATTCCACACTATATCTCTTGCTTTTCTCTCTCCCTCTCTCTTCTAGATGCGTTCACATAACAGATATAGGTGTCGGCTATATCTCGACGATGCTATCGCTGACCGCCCTCTTTCTGCGCTGGTGTTCGCAGGTGCGAGACTTTGGGCTGCAGCACCTATGCTCGATGCGAAATTTACAGGTGCTTTCGCTAGCTGGATGCCCGCTGCTGACCTCATCCGGGCTGTCCAGTCTCATCCAGTTACGTCATCTGCAGGAACTGGAGCTGACCAATTGTCCGGGCGCCTCGCATGAATTGTTCGACTATTTGAAAGAGCATTTGCCACGCTGTTTGATAATCGAATAATTGACTCTGGATTACTTTATTATGTGAATGTGGATATGAATGTGAATGTGAAAGTCAACTGATTTTTATTTAGATTCAGTTTTACGAGTTCAACTAATCGAATTCTATGCTAATTAGTTCCTTTTGTGCTATAGAAACTTCTCGTAACTCTGTAGATCCAAGATTTTGTTTTCTATCTATGATTTCAACTGTGATTTCAACTGGAACTATATATATATATGTATAGTTGGGAGCTGTTCAAGGAGGTATACTGTAATTAACCATAAAAGACCCCTTTAATTATATTTATTTACAATTACACAGTACAATAGATGATGATCTAATATTATAAATAATAAATTATTTATATTATTGTAGTTTTTAAAGCAAGTTTTGAATTAATCTCACTGTAATTAACCATAAAGAAAGAGAAAATGAAAACACAATTTATATAGATATTATATGCATACTTGTATGTGAATGTAAATTAATTATAAAGATTGCGCCTAAAAGACAAACAAAACGCTAAATAAATAACGAAGGAAAATCAAAAGTTATGCAATTTATTGTTCAAAGCAACAGCTCTCCAAATACCGAAGCGATTATCTATCTATAGGCAACGTTTGCCAAACAGCTTTATACTTAGCTCACCTTTGCAGCGCCCCACAAACACACACACACACAAGGAAAACACCTTTTTATCAATTGTACCATACAATAACTATGCTAAAGCCCCCTAAGAATCAAGCTACAATTTAACAAAGCTAAAGTATTCCAGTTTTTAGAATTAGAGTATTTAGAACAATGTGCACGCTAAGCAAATGAACAATGAAAACTTAATCCAGCTACGTTCGAAGAGATTAACTAAATGAGAAAAGCAAGAGAGAAAAAACATTAAATTGTATATTTTGAAGTCCCTGTGCCGCCCTTCCTAGAACTAAGTCGTTAACGACAAAGAGTTAAAAACATGAACTAAAATAAATTATTAAATATATATATATACATATATATAAATATGGATAAACTAACTTATGTAAAAGAGCTGCGCTACCAAAAACATATATGTCAGGATCATTGTTTTGAAAGTATTTCAAACCAAACTTGAACAATATTTAAACAAATGCAAATCTAAAGAACAAACAAATTTTAAAAAACAAATATATATATATATATATATATTAAAATAAACTAAAGCCTATTTGAAAATATTGCGTTTCATTTAACACAAAATCTTTTTAATAATTATTTGCTAAAAATTCTAAAAGTAATATTGTTGCTGTTGCCTTAATGGTTAAGTATTTACAATTGTTGAAGCTGAAGCTATACTACTGCTGTTATAGTTGAAGCTACATTATTCCTTTGTCATTCCTCGCAGGCACCCTCGCCATCATCATCATTCTCATATTCCGTATTATCTTCGCCGTCATCAACGTCTTGCTCCTCCTCCTTGCCTTGCTGATCCCACCAGGAGAGCACGCCTAGGCCAGACTCGTTGATAGCGCCCTGAAAATATGCAAATCAATTGAACAATTGTTTTATCTTATTATTTGGTATCAATATTACGATAATTTTATAGGGCGTCTTCACTTCCTGTGCTGCAGCTGTCGCTGCGGCTGCCGCTGTAGAACTGTTGGCATTTTGTGATTGCTGACCTTCTGCTTTTGGTGGGCCAATGGGCGATGTTTCTTCGAATATTTCCCTTGAGACACGGAACTTGATAGGCTCGCCAACGTCCATGAATAGATCATGTTTGCCGCCATCATCTAAGGGATATTCCCAGACCCATGCCTGTTCCGCCTCATCGAAACGCGATGGATGCTGCAGTGCTGCATGTGGTATCAATATATCATCGAAAAAGCCCAGGGTAACGTTAACTCCCTCGCGGCTACAATTTCGTATCTTTCCAGTCATTACAGTGCCGACCATTGGACGAAAGACCACATAGCGAAACAGAACCTCTGTATGTGAGGCGCCATCTCCGGGTAAAATGATTGAGTCTTTCAGTGAGACAATTTCCTTAAGTGCTATGCACAAGCCAACGTTTAGCAAGACCTGCCAAGTGCGAAACACACATTAATCTATAATTTCATTCACAAATCTTTCTAATTACCTTATTTGCCAGTTTTCGGTCAATTTCATCGCGCACTGCATCCACGAGCTTTAAATTGAAATGGTCTGGTGCAATTCGTACATTGTCTTTTAGTTCTGCCAACACAAACATGTTTAGCGATTGTTTATAAAATGTTGAGTCTAATTTAGTTAGGCGCAAAGGAGCAAAATAGTTTTAACCCGCACTATTTATTGTAGCTTCATTGTTTTTCAACTTTTTTGTTATGAATAGCGTGGAATCTTTGATGTTAACAGAACAGCTGTTTGCTAACATTTATACCGATATACGATAGTTCTGTCACCGTAAATTGTGAATGGCAAAGGAATCAGCTGTTTGTGAATTACACGTGCAAGCTCGCAACATTTCACAATTGTTATTAATACAAAAAGTTAGTGTGCAGAGCTTTAGGAATATATAAAGACCTGCTAAACAATACCTTAAAATTCGTAATAGGTGTTAAATTAGACAGCTACACATACCACTTGCTTTCACTCAAATAATGACTGATGCACACAAATATAGCGATCCAGAGGAGGATGAGGAAGACTTGAAAGCCGTAAGTTAAGATATATTTTCAAATGCTAAGAAATATTTAATAAATAATATTTCATGCCTTACAGTCTGAGTGGGTGCAAGACTTTAAAAACCTTACAGTGAAGCACGACATTTTCAAGGACATCAAACTAAACGAAAAGGATGCCAGCGACGAGCTTAGCCAGAAAGTTTTAGAGAATGCAAATCCTGCCGAAGAAAGTGATTCAGACTATGCCGATGAAGATGAAGATGATGCCTATGATATTGGTGACGACTACGATGCATACGAGGAGTCCTACAGTGGCTTCAACAAGCATAACGCTCAGCCACAGCTAACTACAACGGGTAACAGTAACAGCGTCGGCAGCGGCTCTGGTGGAACAGGAGGCGGCACGCAGCGCGTGAGCAGCTACCAGCCAAATGAGAAACTACTGCGCCGTTACTCGGCACGCATAAATGTGGAGAAATACGATCCGAACGCCAATATGAGCGCACAGGCAGCCAACCGACTGGTGAGCTTCGATCGTCGGCAGGAGACCGAGAGAGTACGAGTGAGAGATAAGCATGATCGAGCTACGGCAGAGCAGGTTATGGATCCACGTACGAGAATGATACTCTTCAAGCTGCTTAACCGTGGACTCATTCAAGAGATCAACGGCTGCATATCCACCGGCAAAGAGGCTAATGTCTACCATGCAGTGTCCAAGAATGGAGAAGATGAGTACGCAATTAAAATCTACAAGACCTCCATACTTGTGTTCAAGGATCGCGACAAGTATGTCTCGGGCGAGTTTCGCTTCCGTCATGGCTACTGCAAGCACAATCCGCGCAAGATGGTGCGCACCTGGGCCGAGAAGGAAATGCGCAACTATCTGCGCATGCGCAACGCCGGCGTGCCCGTTCCGGAGCCCATTCTGTTGCGCTCGCATGTGCTGGTCATGCGATTCTGCGGTCGCGATGGCTGGCCGGCGCCAAAGCTAAAAGATGTGGAGCTGAGCACTTCGAAGGCACGTGAGCTGTATCGCGACTGTGTGGTCATTATGTGGCGTATTTACAATCAATGCCGGCTGGTACACGCTGATCTCTCGGAGTTCAATATACTGTTCCAAGACGGCCAACTGGTGATCATCGATGTGAGCCAGGCTGTTGAACATGATCATCCACATGCCTTCGACTTTCTACGCAAAGATTGCACCAACATATCCGAATTCTTCCGCAAGAAGTCAGTGGCCACCATGACGGTAAAGGAGCTGTTCGACTTCATCACGGACCAAACCATAAACGAGCAGAATATGGAAGAATGCTTGGAACGTATTTCAGAGCGCATCAAGGATCGGGACTTTGATGCCATCACAGCTCAAGAGAAGATCGATGAGGCTGTTTGGCAAAACACCTACATTCCCAAACGCCTCGATGAGGTAAGTAGCACACGAAAGATAGGAATTGTCACACTATAATTAATTGTAATGTCCCTTTCCAGGTACCTCACTTTGAGCGGGATGTGACAAAAGCCAAGCAGGGTGTCCAACAAGATCTTGTGTATGCGAAGATCACAGGTCTAACCTCAGCATTAGATGTGCAGAAAAACCCCGATATTTTGGACGTAGATAATAAAAGTGCGGGAAGTGAGCAGCAGACGAGTGACAACGAAAGCGACGATTCCCAGGATGAAGATGATACGCCGAAGTTTAAAAACTCCGCGCGGCCACGTGACGAGTCCCCTGAAAGCAAAAAGGCACGTAAGAAAGCTGTAAAGGATGCCAAGGCCGAACAGCGAAAGGTGAAAGTAAAGAAGCATGTGAAGAAACGCAAGGAAAAAATCGGCACCATGAAAAAATAATGCAACTAAGCACAATTGATTTTAACTCTAATATCTCCAATGTAAATTAAATTCCAAAAAAAGTTTCTAAACGTAATTTCGAACAGTTTCAATTATGTTCAAGCACGTGAAATATTTATTATTAAATTACAGAATTCTGTATGTATATAAATCTCTTTGACAATTTAAATTTGAGTTATGTATTATGATACAGTATCATTATATATTAAAGCTTGTTATAAATGTAAGAGAAACAATAGCAGGCCGTAGATGTATACCAGAAGTCTATTAACGGTCTACTTAGTATATACATTTATATATCTATATATACATATGTATATCTTTCAATTCCTTTTCCTATGTGCTATCGGCAATTTCTATGTCTATCCATTCCTTAAGACGGATAAACTATAATCTGCTTCTAATCGTTCCATAAAAGTAATATCTAATATCAAACTTGGGTCTTTTGAAGAAGTTGTCATTATATAAGAAGAAATATTTTAACTGAATCATATTACAATAATAATATATAATAAATATAGGGTTAATAATAATAGGGTTAAGAAAATTTGCAACTCGTCAAATATTATTTTGTTTATTAAGTAGATTCTGAAATCACAATAATTGAGCAAATCAAAGCAAAATGTCTATAAATTTCGATAAGGCGCTGCAGAATATTGTCAATGCAATGAAGGTATCACCGAAGGAGCACAAGGACTTTCTCTATGATTCTTCCCATATCTCAGGCTGGATTAATACGGCACTCAAGGAGCGTCGATCAATGCTCGCTGGCAGCTTCAGTAATTTGCAAGCAACTGGTAAGGATCGCTCCATAGCCTCCATTCCCATTATTTGCCCTGATCGCTTTCGCAGCCACCTATATAAGTGGTAATAACATCGATGTGCCAGCCAACTTCAATTGTTACCTGCTGGTGGATCTGAGATTTCCGTTCTACACGGACGTCAAAAACGACGATCATATCTATTTGCACTCGATGTTCAAGGAACAGATAATGGGAGATTCATTGATCTCTGCAGTCTATTTACAAACCCATTTGCGCAACGACTTGAGTGAGCTGCTGAATTCCCAGCCAAAGGTAACGTGCAAGGGTGGCTCAGGGCGCACTTACCAATTGTGCTATCATACGACCAAGTATCCAGTCAGTTCCCACACGATCGTCGCCACCCAGCTGAAATCGAAGTCCAGTACTCGCATTGTATTCGAGTTCCTCGTGGCTATCAAGTTGCCCATAGAAAAGTTTCCCAAGCCGGCCTGTGTGCCAGTGCCCGATTCCATGATCGACGCCGATCTGAACTATTGGGTGGCGCTGCCTGTGCCGCACTTCGATATAAACTTCAATGGACATAGCTACTTGGGCAGGAGCCACGTCTGGCAGAAGGCCACGCCGGGCCAACGCCAACGGTGGTGTCTGGTGGTGCGAATGTTCTACATGATGAGCAACAGCAATGGCACCCTTAACACCATCGGGACTCATGCCCTAAAACACACTTGCGTTAATCTCTGCGAGAAATTTGGCATTGAGAAGGCAGATCGGCCACTTGGTCTAAAGCTAATGGACGTAAGGATCGCTTTGCTTAATTAATATTAATGATATTTTGATCTGCTTTCAGATGATGATTACTCACGGCACGAAGAAACTGCGAGAAGTGGCCAACGCCAGCAAGATTGGGCAAATGGTAAACATAGAAGTGCATCCTTCGCTACAATCCGACTGTTCCAAAACGGATAAAGTACTTTCGAAAATGAAAGCCAAGATGACAAGTAAGGATGGCTGTAATATGGAGAAACTACGAGCGATATTCGGTTTATCAAAGTCTAGGAAAATGTAGAAAGCGAAATTGCCCAAATTAGCTAGAATGCAATCCGATATTTTCTGGAACTTCTACACATCATTTAAAAAAAACATTTGTTATTTGTTGCTATCAACGACTTTAGGTCAACTTTAAAATTGATTAAAATAATTATTATTTACAGAAATGTAAAAGATAACAAATTAAATCTCATTTTATACACAGCTGGGCAATTGGTTTTCTATTAAATTGCTATTCAAATTTCGCGGGCTCATTTCCGATGACCCGCAGCATACTAGTTCAAATACACATGTGGTCACCCCTTTTCATTAGCAACTCTGCATTTAAATCAATTTCAAAGTTGCTTTCGCAACGGAACTGCCATTTTTGTTTTGGAGCTGTCATGATTTTTGGAACAAGTAGTCTCTGTAAAAGATTGTCAGGAGTCAGGACGTAGACGCAGGTAAAATTTAGAATTCGTATAGCAATTGAAAGCAATTGACCAGTTTATAAGCCAGCGTGCGGTACAAAATGTCTGAACGTCTTACAGATATTAACCAAGACGCAGCCGAATGCGATTCCGCCGGAACACCGCCACAGTTATCAAATATTGGATTACATCGAGTGCAGAGAATGTCGAAAGCAAACGAATCACAGCGTCAGCTCCGATCGCAGACGGCCGACAAGGACGATGGCGAGCTGTTTATCAAACTCCCCAAGTTCAGTAAGCGACTACGGGCCAAGAGCTCGGCTGAAGTTAGCCAGGAGACAGACGTCGAAGTCACTGTTAAGGAGATTTTACCAATGAATCATAGGCTCTTCAAATATCTGAAGCAGCCGACTTGCCAGCGCTGGATCTGGTGCGAGTTCATCGAATCTTTTGTCGACAAGGCCATCCTGGGCAGTGCCTATGACATGAGCAGCTACGTGCAGAGCTTCTTTCCCCAGCTCGAGACGCGCCAATTGCCGCGTCGCTCCTGGCAGATGATACGCCGCAACATGGGCAAGGCACGGCGCTTCTCCACAGCCTTCATTGCCGGGGAGCGCGTCGAACTGGAGCGCTGTCGGAAACTTGTCCGTAAGCTGCAGCAGCGCAAGTTTGACGTGGAGAAGGACGGACAATCATTGGAACTGATGCCCAAGCTCATACCCATGCCACTGCCTATGGACTGCAAGGTGATCAGCCTGCTGAGTGCGCCAACTCTGGTTCTTTGCAAGGGGCGTGTCGTCGGCTTCGACCCAAAGGACAGCAGCTACCTGGTTAAGTTCAATATCGGTGGAAAGCATACCGTAATCAGCATGCCTGATTGCCAGCTCCACGTGCTGCAGGAGTGCAAAACCGTATCATTGTCTAGCATCGTGCACGGCGTAGAGGATAAGCCGATTACCACCACGGAGCAATCCGTCGATGAGGACAAGGTCAAAGCTCTGTACGACTCTCTGCTGCAGCTGCAAAAGCTACTGGCCCTCAAGCGCAAGACCGTCCAGGATATGGCCAGCATGAACGAGGAAGTGGAGGCCAGCGGCCTGCCGGCGCCCGCTCGGCGTGAGACAAAACAAACGCCGCTTCGCGAGAAGCTCCAGCGTCGGTATGCGGCCAACATGATAACGCTCCATCGCGTCAACGCTGATATCCTGGAGCCACTGCGCGTGGCCCACCAGCATCTGGCCGAGTACGAGAAGGAGGCATTGGAGAGCAAATGCGTGCCCCGCAACAAACTGTACGAGAAGTGCCGCACCCTCGCCGAAATGGACCTGAAGGCGGCACCATGCCAAAGCAACGTCCAGCTGGAGGCGACGCGCGAGCTCATCTTGCGCCTGCAGACATTACTTTATCTGTGCGGAGAGCTCGGGCATGGCAACAATGTCGAAGTGGATGCCGTCATGGACGACTTTGTGAGCAACATGCTGGTGGGCTTGCCGGCACAGCTAACAACTGAGTTCAAGAAGGTGGTTGACATGCTCCAGCCGCTGCGTGAACACATCCTGACTGTGACCAAAGCCGAATCCGAGCACAATCAACAACTGTATCAAATGCAACAGCAGCCACCAGATGCATCTGGTCTGCTGCCCAACGATGAGTCTGACATCGAAATGGGTTTGTAGTATGTGCTTAGCAGATAAATCTGAAAAGGCTCTTCAATCAAATCTGAATTTTAATACATGTTTATATCTTTAACTGATAAAAATATATCTACATATACATATTTTAATTTGAATTGTTATTCATAAACATTATACAAAATAGCATTAATACAAAATAGCCTTGCTTAAATATGCTGGCTCTATTTTTATATGTTTAATGATTATGAAATTTCTGCCTCCCGCCAAAGCCAACTGCTTGATCACAGTGTTGCCAACACAAATTTAACAGGGTGCACTTGTTGCCGATTCGATACTTCACGTTTTATCGATAGCATAGCGGGATAGTTCTTATGCACCAACTGTAATTTAAATATTTAAAGAATGTATGAATAGATAGACCTAAAGTGAAAGGATTGTTTGAAATAAAATCAAATTTTCCATTGTTTTTCTTTTCAATATGTAAAAATATAATTTCTTTTATATATGTACATGTCGCTATTACCAGAAATCTTACAAAAAATAAGCTTACATACGAGGTATTAAAAGTGTCAACATATAACACCTATATTAGATATACTTGTGACAGATATGGTAATCAGATATTTACATAACTAAGAATATCTCTAAGCACCAACTTACATTATAATGTTTACAACGGGCAATCAACTGAGCACAAAATACATTTAGCAATTAAAAGTATGTACAACTGTAAGCAAGGTTCCTATTATTAGTTAGGCACCTGCACTACATGTGAGTGTGTATAAAACCAGATCACAGCATAGACTTTTTCTATAACTACACATATATTATATATAGCTGCTGTTCATGTGTAGCAGCGCTTGCGCAAGCTGATGTACACAATGACGCGGAAGAAGATCATCAGCATAGCCAGCAGCCCGAACTGATGAAGTATCGACACCTTGTCGACGTCCAAAAACTTCAACAGTACTCGCGGATCGCTGAAGTGGCAGTAGATCTCATCGCAGTCCAGATCCTCGCGCTGGAAACCAAACACGGCCAATATTAGGGCTACCACGCCCACACGCACGTAGCTAAACTTCATCAAGAGATTCATGGCTCCAGGAATTTGAGAAGCGAAATCGAAGCCATAAATAGCGAGACCCATGAGCGGAGCTATAATCATGGGACCCACCACGCTGCCATTCTGTGAGACAATATTTAATAATCAATATTTATACAAATAATAACTCCAATATATTTTACCGTTATACTGAAGGTAGCACCAATAGCCAGGCCCATGCCCTCGGCCACGAGGGAGATCATCAGTCCGACGGCCACAAATATGCAGAAACGCCACAGCTGCTCCGGCAGTCCAGACATCCAATAAGTCATGGCCATGAAGGTAAGATTGAGCAGCACTTGCAGCGGCAGCCGCGAGATGCTTAACGCCATATAATAGGGCATAAGCGTATACCAACGATTGAAGGTTTCCTTTTTGACAATCTTAACTTCAGCGGGATCTGAAAAGGCATTAAGGTTCCAGTAAATTGACTACAACATCCTGTCGAGCACTTACAGCTGAGTATGGGCACCATCACCTGGGTGTAGACAATCATGAGCACAGCGCCAATGCAGAACTTGAGATGATCGAACATGCGTGCACCCTGGTTGCCCAGTTGGAAGAAGATCAGGCCAAAGAACAGTCCGCACAGCGTGTGATGGAGCAGCTGTATGGCCAATGCCAGCCGAGCACGCATGATACGCAGCAGCATGACGCGCATCAGCACAATAAACTGCTGCATCCCGGAGATGTCACGACGATCCGTGTGCAGATGCTGCGAGAAGACCTTCATCTGCTCCAGCAAGGCGCCTGCAGCGCCCATCAATGTGCCATCCGTGGATGCAGCTGAGCCGGCGAAGAATGCAGGCAAGAATTGACGCTTCGGCTGCTCCACGAATAGAGTTGTGATAGCCTGCTGTGGCTCCAGCGTCAGGTCCGGCTGCTTGGTGTGATAGGTGAGTTTGCCATTCTCCGTCAGGTCACTGAGCAGCGGAACCAGATGTCCCTCCTCAGCATCAATTACCTCAATAACTGGAAATGGAGAACAGGAATTAGATAAGGTAAAGACTAGGCACTCAAGACACTTACTGTAATCCGAGGGGCTGTAGTGCCTTGGGCAGTCGATCTGTGCCAGACGCAGAAAAGGTATTGTCGCTTGCGGAGTGCCCTGGAAGACGCACTGACCCTTGGCCAGCACATAGATGCTGTCGAAGTAGTTGTAAATAGTGGCCGAGGGCTGATGGATGGTGCAGACGATGGTGCGACCCTCCTGGGCCATTTTCTTAAGCAGACGAACGCATTGGGCTGCCGTCACCTCATCCAGCCCGCTGGTCGGCTCGTCGAGAAAGAAGATGTTGGGATTGTCAACCAGTTCGAGCGCAATGGACAGTCGCTTTCGTTCACCGCCGCTGAGCTTCTCGGCGGTGACGTTGCGACGATGATTGAGATTCAGATTCTTGAGTATTTCCGTTAGCATCTCCTCCTTTTTGTGGCGTTGTTTCAATTTCAGGTCACATGAGAGATTCATTAGCTCCTCGACAGTGAGCAAAGTCTGGTGATGATCATCCTGCGTTATGTAACAGGCATTATCTCGCCTCACTTTGATGCTGCCTTTGACGCCAGTTGTTCTACAATACAAATTTGAGTTCAGATTCAGATTCAGCTACTCAATGTCAATCTTTTGTTAAAAATAGAATTTTTACTTTTACGGAATTTTTTGTTAAGCTGGCCTTCAAAATTGGTTGATTTCAATATATATTTATAAAAATTCTCACTCTCAGTTTTTCTATTGAACTTCGCTTAGTGTTGAAATAATTGATGAGGCAATGACGAAGCAAGTTCAAAAAGAATGTATATATATATATGTATTTATAGATATATAACTCTATAGCATATTTATAACTATGTTTATTATTGATTTCATTTTGTTTTTGTTTATTTAATATTTTTTTGTATTAATTTACACTGTCTAACATAATTCATTTAGCAAAAATCCATACTTCAAATGTTGCCGAAAAACGAGTTTTTTTGCACTTTTTAATTAGAATATTTTTGTCATTCTGGTTTCAGATTCGCATGTGATTTTTGATAAGTTCATTTTATGAAAATTTGTTCACGAAATAAAATGACTATATTTGGGTAGTGCAAATCGCGAAAACTGTATACTATATACGATTGTATAACTAGAAACCAAAAAAAAGGTAATAAAATAATAAACATTAAAAAAACAATGTAGAAAAATTATAAATAATACAAAATATTAATAAAATTATAAAAAAAATATCTAAATACTATTGATGGTATTTTTTTTTGTAATTTTCTTTATATTTTTTATTATTTATAATTTATTGTTTTTTTGTATTTAAAATTTTTCTAAATTTTTTTTTATCATTAACAAAAAAACAACAAAATTTATTATATTTTTTTTTACTTTTGAAATTTTTTTTTTTTTCATTATGTATTATTTTTGAAATTTTATTAGAGCTTTCTTTTGCTCTGTTTATATATATGTACATATATACAGCAGCAGCCTGCGCCTCAGCCTCTGTCTGAGCAGCAGCCTGAGCGGCAGCCTTTACCTGACCAGCAGCCTCAGCCTCTGCCTGAGCGGCAGCCTCTGCCTGAGCAGCAGCCTGAGCGGCAGCGTCAGCACCAGCCTGAGTGGCGGCCTCAGCACCAACCTGAGCGGTCTCTGCCTCTGCCTGAGCGGCTGCCTCTGTCTCTGCCTGAGCGCCGACCTCTGTCTCTGCCTGACCGGCAGCCTCTGCCTGAGCAGCATTCTTAACTTTATAATACTAGAGCAACACAATATACATCTGCCTAATAGCAATAAGGAAAATAAATGTTCCATATCTCTAATACTATAAAGCTCAGAATTATAATAGAATTGTTTTTGGCTTGTCTGCGGTCAAGAATTCGTATTTCAGACTATATATCCACAGCATAAATTAGATTCCATTTGATTTGAGTGTTGATAGTATTAGAGAACGTCACGTCACATATCCAGTATTCGGATTGTACAACCGGTTACAATATCGATTTCGTCATGTTCCAGAAGTTCATGGGGCATTGAATTTCGTATTTTGTATTTTGTTTATTTATTTTGCGTATAATTTTTGTTGAGCTCACCTGAAACCCGAAATCGCATTCAACAAACTGCTTTTTCCGGCCCCCGAGGGGCCCATTATAGCCGACAGTTGTCCATTGCGGAAGCTGCCGCTGACGCCTTTCAAGACTTGTTGTTGCCCAGCGACACGAACTGCAAATCAGAAATGAAACAAATTTAGAATTGGAATTAGATTAATAAGAACTAATTGCTAATACAGTAATATATTAGTCCACACTCAATCATGTATACCCTGTACATTTGAGTATGACGAATCGTTTGCTATCTTTATGACAGCTCGTTAACTTTGTGGGGGTAATAAAAGTCAGTCAAGTTGTAGTTGAATAGTTGCTGCTGTTAAAGTTTTACAGCTTTTAGAGTAATTACTCACAAGACAGGTGGGAAATGAAGAGGTAAAACTCCAAACTCACAGATCACATCGAATCGAAACGTAACGAATTACTCGCTAGTTACGAGCCAGCATGACTTGCTCAAATAAACACGGAATCCAAACACCAAAAACACGTTATTCTTTTCGAGCTGGGCATGGCATGGCAGATGGCTAATTAATTCTGTTTGATTAGACGGCGTCAAGAATCGTTTATGATGACTTGACTTAATGTTATTTTCTAATTATATTTAAATAATGTGCAAAACTCTGACTGGACTGCAAATAATATATATAAAATATTATCATATATTATTCATATAATCATATGTTTTCTTAAGGACTTGAAGGTCTTTTCATGATTTCATTTCACGTGTCTTGTCTGTGGCTATTCATGTCAATCTTCCATTGGTCTTATCAATAGCCCTGAACATTCGCCACATCTGCTGAATATACATATATACTTTAACCTATTAGCTTTCATTGTATATACATCATTATACTTTCATTATATATATTTGCTTGTATGCAAAAGTAAGCTAATAGGTCAAAGTAGCTGCCTCAATTTCATAAGCTGTCTTCCTTATCAACAGTCGAATATATTATCAAATTATTAACAATTGTTAACAAAATGATCAGCGCCTTGAACTTCAAACTGACTAATTAGATTAGCTGGTTTACTCTTTGTACATCCCATCCCTTAAGTCTAGACTGAGATTTGCTGCTGTTTGAGAGAGAGATAATGCTCAAAGTGAACCTTGGAACAGCATTGAATGGAATTGGCCACAAAATAAAATCGAATTTGAGTATATGTAAATATATATAGATTTTATTTATGATTCAATGTAGCAAGGAATGATAACAAGGAAGCATGCCGGAAGGATTAAGCTTATGAGATATTCAATATGTACAAATATTATAGAACTCTCATTAGATATAAAAACATATATCTACGATACCTCCCCTTATATTTAAATGCTCTACTTCAAGATCTATATAGACTGCAAGAATAACTATTTGCATAAAAATTAATTAATTAACAGATAAAGTAATATTTAACTTCTTGTTTTTGTCAAAAATCAAAATTCAAGCAATCTTAACTGAAGCCCCACAGATTATTCATAGCACCTAGAAACAGGTAAATAAAATACTAAATGAAATTCTTAAAATTCTATGAGTTATCTCGAGGTTATATTCATATCAAGGCTAAACTTTTGACGTGCATAGATCAAGTATATATATTCTAGAATTATAGAATGATAATGATGAATTGTAACTCTAATTATTATTGGAGGCATAGAACAGACTGAGTTAGGGGGCAATCAGTCTATATATAACTATGCCTAATAAGCACTAGGGAAAAGTGGACCTTTATTAGCATAACAATTACTTTTGTCTGGAATTCGAACCCGATAACCCTTGTTCATAAATTGCTACCTCGGATAATTATATAGTTCATATCTGTGATATCAATATAATTCATATCTGTGCTATAAATAGAATTCATATCTAAGATATAATAAGTTCGACTTTTACAATTGCTAGTTCTTCTGGCTTTCCTCTTGCGTCTGTTTAGCTCATATAGCTTTAACTTTTTAACCTTAAGCATTTGAAAGATTTGCATAGACCTCCCATCGAGCTCCGGCAGCCCATTGGAATTCCTTGCGCAACAGCCGAAAATCGCAAATACGCATAAATCAAAGAAATAAAATAAATCAACGTGAGCTCTGAAGCTATAGATACTTAGTATTAGAGTTGAGCTGAGTCGTATACCCATAGACCAGTGGCCAAGTTTACATATCAATTAGCTTTTCGCATATCTCTGTTGTTTTATTTTGTTTTGTTTTGAATTTGTTTGAGTTGGTTCAACAACAACAAGTTCTGAAATCGAGATCTTTTGACTTTCGTCGTTCAGGCTGAAATTTACTTGACCAGGCGCCAGTGTGAAAAGTAGGTGAACTCCAGTGGACTGACTACCTGTTACCTGTTCACGCGTACAAGTGAACAAACATCGAGTGAGTCAGTCCCCAAGTGCGACGTGATCGAATTGTGAATTCGACTGAAAGCTTTAAATGCGTCCGGGTGGGCGTTCGGCTCGTTCCATGAGTCGAGAACGTGACAACAACTGGGGCCAACTCTGATCGTATTTCGAGAGATGCATTTAATGATAGCCCTATCAGCAGATAAACGTGAGCAACCGGCTCAGCCGGCAAGCCTAATCACATATGCTAGCATTAATAGATCAATCTACAAAAAATCTATTCATTGCCTCTGAAACAACATTGATAATTGCTGCAATTTAGTTAATATGTCTGGGAGGCTTTAAATTGTTGTGGCTTCTATGAACCTAATTGAATATACATGAATCATATATGTATCATATATAAGCTACCAAGCTACTTCTGAAAATAATTATTGCTTAATTAACGCAAGTCTGTTAAATATCAATGTTTCATTATCAAATTACTTGCAAATGAAAAAAAAGCAAAAAAAAAACGTTTCACATGCCTTTTACTTCATGCCAAATGCGCAATAACCGAAATTAATTTAATATAATCTTTTTAACAACTTTTTTACTATTTACTTGATATTTCTTAAGTTTGTAGAAAAATAGTATTTTTTTGTATTTTTTTTTTAAGTTTATTTTGAAAGTTCGTTTTTAGTTTTAGAACGTTAATCTATCAATAAAACATTCGATTTTCGTAGCATGTTTAGTTTTTATTTTTAGATTTAATTTAATTTGATTAAACAAAATTAATTTTGAATTTTTATATTTAATTTTGAAAATATATTTTATATTTAATTTTTAAAAATGTATTTTTTATTTAATTTAAAAAAAAATAACATAAATATTTAATATAAATTTGGTCATCAAAAAACAATTTAAGATCCTCTTCGTTTGGTTAAATTTAATATTACACAGGTGCGGCTATATTAAAAACAAAATTTAATAGCACAGGACTTTGACATGTTCTAATTAGACATAAAACATAGTTCACATAAAAGAGAAATTTTTTTGCAAAAAAAAAAAATAACACGAACATGAGGATGAACTTTTTTAATAAAAAGCCCAATAAATTTGGAACTTGCTTAAAAGTAAGAAAGTTCTAGTCGGGGTTTCCGACAAGGAGATACCCTGAATATTTATAATAGGAGATGCTTAAATATATTCTAATATCTAAACTTACAAAAATATTCAAATTCTCACTTTTACATCAAATATTTGGCCAAAAGTAAAAAAAATGCAGGGCAGAAGAAGTAAACTAAGGCCTATTGTGTTGCTACAAAATATAGATGTGTAAATGAATTAAACAAATATTTATTTATAAAGTAAGTGTGAAGATAACTACACTCGCTTCACTTCACTTCAACATTGGCTCTAGTGTAATATTACTTCAACAACTTATAGAAATATCAAATTCATATCAGTTAGCTTACCTTACTAGCCTTACTCTCTCATCTGCAGTTTCAATTGAAACTCCATAAATTTGTGTGTCAAATGTCAAGTGCTTTGCATTGCTGATAAGGCGTTTATTAATGAAGGCTTCTAAGTTCATTGATAAATTCAATTGCTTGTTCACATTAGTTAAGCCGAGGGCGTTGATATGCCCATTTGCATGACATATGTGCATTAATCACATATAAATAAATCATTTTATTATTGATATAGAGTTAATGGCTGTTTTAACACACAATCGACATAGCATTTGAATAAGTGTGTGTGATGATGATGAATAAAGTGTTGCAATAATAGTTTATAATTGTAATTTAAACCAATCATTAGCAACAATTAACAAGACTTTTTACAATTTGATAAATATAACAACTTTCATGGAATCACTTAATAAGGTACGATTATCTAAGCTCTTGGTTTAATCATAGTGGGCATACTTGATCGTAAAGCGCGTTTAAATAGTGTAAACAGTTTATTGTTCAGTTATAGTTTGCTTATAGTTATAGTATAACATATAATGTTATATACTCCATAAATTATACATGTTCTCAATTGTGAGCAATAGCTGATCGATCGATCTAGCCTCGTCCGTGACTCAGAACCTCTAAGAGCTAGCGAGGTCGCTGGCTAGGCACCAGGCGCTACATCGATGACTATTTTCAGTTCAATGAAATCGACTTAAGCCAGTTCAGGGTATTTGCTAGTCGGGCACACCCACTTCGAGTACATTTGCTTGTTCTAATCACAGTTTTATTGCACAGCAAATATCATATATATATGTGTGGAGTACAACAGAGAGAATTTAGTTATAAAGCGAGAAAGAGAGAGAGAAAGACCAGATGGAGATAGAGAGTTACAGCACACTCGATTAAGGCATAAATGTTACAACTGATATTATAGAGCGCGCTTAGTTCGAGGAAAAGCGTCGACTACAAAAATGGAAATTATCACAGCGAGTTTTTAATGAAAGCGTAAAAGGGGAAAATTATTCAATCAAAGTTGATCAATTTTTTTCTCTCGTTTTTTTCTTAATTTTCGCTTGTAACATAATCGAGTTGTTGCTACTTGTATTGTTGTTTATGTGCATGAACATCATTATGATGATGCTGTTGCTGATGTTGATGATGATGAAGGCGCAGCTTGCGCTTAGCTCGTTGAATAGTTAGCAACAAGTGATTTTCATGCGGCCTGTATGAGGAAGTAGCTTGTAACTGTGCACAATTTGTGGATACATACACATATATATACATGTATGTATACATATATATATATGTATGTATATGTATGCATGCCTACTTATCGCCTATTGTGATATTCCACATGCGGCGACATCGCGCGCCTCTCATTGCACGTTGCACATGGCGTATGAGCAATGTTGATTAGCTCCACAAACATTGCCCAAGAAAAGCTGATTTTTGCGCAACTAAGCTGAGAGTCGACGAAATATGTATATATGTAAATAGCTCAAACTATTAATCAGTTAGAAATACGAGTTCTCCGCTAATAAATTACTCAGTTTAAGCTAAGTTAGCGCGTGTGAAGGGCGATTATCATTTTGAGGCATTTTAATTGAGTTAATCTTCGCTTTCTCAGCTGTAAATGAATATTTATCTACTTGACAGCTTTCATTTGAGTACAGCAGCTGATCAGCATTGATAGCTTGAATATATATATGTAATTAACAGCTTCGCATGCCTTTTATGCAAATAGGCATAGCTCACGCTTTAGTTGTTGTACGAGCTGTGACGTCACGTGAAGACAGTTCAAGCTGAGTCAGTTCGTAAATCAAATGCCAACTGTCCAGCACATGTGCACACATACATGTGTATATATGTATATGTCTATGTACTCTATAGTAGACAGCTCAGCTCTGTGCTGTGACACTGCAAAAATCGAGGCGTTTTGTGAACTTGGGTGACTCGCAAGGGCTTTGCATTAAACTACTCGAGCATTTCGCTTCGAATCAATTTGTGTGTCAATGGCGAAATACTCGACGAAGTGCTGTGAGCTGTCGAGACATTGGTCTGACGGAAACAAGTTTCGAGCCGCTGAGAATGGGAAACTCACTTAAACTAATAGCGCAGCCAATAGCTGAGCAGAGCTGGCCAAATTGCAATACATTTGACAAGTACTGAAAAAGCGACAGCTGTCAACGAAGAAACAAGAAATAAAGCTCAAGTTGCACAATATATAACTAGAAAATACCCTGTAAATGTCGAGTAATGTGTGTAAGCATAAGCATGTAGTCTATATTCATTATAAATAGTTTGAGAAGCCAACATACAAAGTTTTATGCACAAAGCTCTTATGAAGACCAAGTTCGATGAGGTCCATTATGCCTGACCATCGATGGATGAGTTTACCAAATTGAAGTGCATTTGACAAAGAGAGTATATATGTGATATACATAGTGTAAAAAGTTATATTATATTATAATCGAGAATCATTATAAATAGCTTAAGATATACATTTTATAACAAATTTAATATATATAGATATAATAGATCCTCAGCTTAATGAGATCCATTAGAATTAATAATCATAGCCAATATATAATAAATAAAACTGACCAAATTGAAATTTATTTGACAGTTAATTATGGTTGCCAGCTAAAAAACAAGACATAAAACTGCTGCTGGTATGAGCAGTAGGCGACTAGTAAATACCCTATACATAACGTATATAGCGATATATTTGCCTTAATGCTTGCAAATATGTAGAAATAGAGTCAAAAGCCATTTTTCAATAGTTCAAAGAACTCACATACCGAATTTGATATCTATAAATCGGATATATGCCGAGTTCAATGAGGTGAACATGTGCAAAATATCAAATCCAATGCAAAGAGTTAAGCTGAGTTAAGGTAAGCTGATCAAATCGCAATTTGAATTTGATAAGTCGTACACAAAAGGTTGACAACTGAGAAGAAAGCCTTAAGTTACTGTTTATAAAATATACGACTTGAAGATACCCTATGTACGATTATATGTTAACAGAAATGTATTCATAGAGTTTGGAAGATTCCTTATACCAGTTTACATAAATTTAAAACTTCATCAAGTCCAAGTTAAATGAGGTCAATTTCAGTTAAGAGTCTTGTTAGACTTCAAATTGCACTCCGCTTGCTACACAGACTTACTTATAACACCCTATTTCAAACATAAACTGAGTATAACATGTTCAGGTGTTTTGTAATTGATGTTAGAGCCGCAATAACAATAGACGCTTTACAACAACAACAACAAAAATCATATTTCTTTATGCTTTTTTGTTTTATTTGGCCGCCAGTTTTGAATAATTATGGAACACTTAGCGCTTGGCCAGCCAACAAGAAGTGGCGAAATACATAGCTCCAGAGCTCAACCGAAACTAAGGCAACATTTAAATTACCCGCGAGTCGCAATTCGAACAGCGAAACTCGGCAAACTTTAAGCTGAAATGTAATAGTTGAACAAGAGCTGTAAAATATATTAGAAACTCAGGCCAAAACATCTTGTTAATACTGAAATGGCCACACAAAAAGGGGCCATAAAAACTGAATGTTAAGCCACAGACTTCTACTTTATATTCATATTTAAATAAATTTAAGTACAATTGTGAAATTGTTTAAAATTTATTGCCTAGCAATAATATAAACACCTAATGATAATGTTACATGCTGTCCACTTAAACAACTCTTAGGCTGAGTTATGACACTAAAAATTAAAAAAAAATAAAAACACACAGAATTTATGTATAGTATTTTACAAGTAGTACACAACGATTTCGTAATACAAAAAGAAAAAAATTGAAGCCGAAGTTTTGAAATATACTTAATTTAAAAATACATTAAGTAAGATTCCACAGCCAAAAATGTTTGCAAGTTTCGTTTAAGGTTCGAGCCAATTGTCTGTGTTAAGTTTAACTGGTTTTCAACAATATTTGGGCCTTCTCTTTGGCTTGGGTTAGTATGATTTAAGTAGCCAAATATTCTCAAATTTGAACTGTTTAAAATGTTTCATTTTAATTTTAAATTTTATTTGTATAATATTTAATTCTATTTAAAATTTTTAGTACTTAATTTTATATTTTAAAATTAATAAAGTTCTTACTTTTTTTTATCATTTTAATATTGTTTAAACAATTTATAATTTTTTTTTAAATTTTTTCAATTTTTCCCTAATTTTTAATTTTTATAACAATTTTTAGTATTTTATTTCCTTTCTACTAAAACTATTTTCATCAACAAGAGAAGTTAAATATTATATCTAATCGAATTTTGAATCTTCTATAATATGATTAGGCACACGGAAGAGCTGAGACCCAAGTAGTATAAGCTATGACCATGGTCTCTCTCAATATATATAAATTCTTTTACAACCAAGCAAGGTTATTTAGAAAAGAAATAATCTTGTGAGCTTTCATATCAGTTAAAGATAGTGGCCAAAAAAGTTTGCATTTCTGTTGAATAGTGTTCTAGATGGTATATTAAAAATGTGAAGATATTTTATTTATAAATTATGCATTTATCTAGTTGTTTATATATGCAAAAAGTCCCCTAAAATTTGGCAGTATTTTACTAAAGAAACAATAAGACAACTAAAAACTTATGAATATGCAATGTTAAATAACTTATATATGACTTATATCTACGTCATATACTCACAGAAATTTATGCGCTGATCGACTGTGTAGAAAACATCCTGAAACTCCACATCCTTGGACTGTTTGTTAAATATATTGCGCGTTTGATCCATTGCGAAGTTCTGTTTCTGTTGCTTTTTCGAGTTGGATTGTTTCTTATAAAGCCAATATGTTTTTTTTTTTTTGTCTAGATCGTTAGTTATTAGAGAAGCGTGGAATAGATTTATGTTCGAGTGTCTGATATACTCTGTATACTATGTATACAATGGGTAGTTGTTGTCGTACGTGTCGCGATTTCAGATTGCTGCATTAACTTGATTCTAGATATGATATTTGTGTTGTTGTTATTTTGATTTTGAATTTGGTTTATTGGGTATTTGGTTTCGCTTCTTAACGTTGTTATTGTTTATGTTGTTGTCCCACACGCATCGCTGGCTAATGTTTTGCTTTCGAAATTTTATAAAAAAATTTACGGTTCACTTTGTTTTGGTTTGTGCGAGGCCCGCGGCTGATTACGCGCTGTAAATAAATAATAATATTAATCATTTAAAAAAAAAAACAAGAAATAACTTTGAATTCATTCTTATCTCTCGATTGTTTGCTGTTGCGGCCTTCACGAGCCGTAATACTTGTTGTTGTTATTGTTTTTCTATCAAATTGCATAAATTCGCAGTTGGCATTCCAAGAACCACGCGCCTCATTAAACTATGTGAAAAGGAATTATGGCACAACGCTTCGAACCATGCATTTTTATTGTCTACTTAAGTAATATTCAATAGTAATATCTGTCTATATATCACTGTATATATATGTATATCTAACTTATTTATATATAAAAGCACCTATATATTTATAACTCAGAAGCGAAATGTGTTTGGCAAGTCAATGACCCAATCTTCATTTCAAATATATCTTTAAGATATATAAATCTTGAACATAATCATTTGATGCTCAGGGCGGAATTAACTAATTTTTCAATCTTAAATAATTTATATTTTATATTTGTATTTTACTTTAGAAAAAGCCAAATCATTTTTAATAAAAAAAAAATAATAAATTTATTAACTTTAGCTACTGAAACATAAGAAATATATGTTCGATAGGGTAAATCAAATTCATGAAATTTACAAAATGATATCAATAATTTGGATTCATCCTTGATATGCCATCAGAAAGACTTATGTGTAAAATTTAAAGTGGCTAGCTCTTATCAGTGTATATATTTTAATGGTTTATTTATATATATATATATTCTTATTATTAAACATATTTTCATGTCGAATAACATGTAATGAATAATGATTAAGTACAGGTATACATATATGAATATTTATTAATATGGGTCATATATATATACTTGATAAATTATATTAATGTATATATGTATATAAAACTCAATTCTATATGTAAACATATCTGTATGTGGCTTTTACATTACCAAAGGAAATCAAATTACATGTGATTCTGATCCATCTGAGTTCTGACTAAGTAGGGCTCTATCTCTACCACTCTCTCTCTATCTTTCTCGCTCTCTTTCTCTCTCCTTCTCTCTCGTTATCTCTCTCTCTCTCTCTCTCTCTCTCTCTCTCTCTCTCTCTCTCTCTCTCTCTCTCTGTCTCTCTCTTTCATTCTCTCTTTCTGTCACTTCCTCTCTCTCTTTCTCATTTTCTCGCTCTCTATGTCTCACTCTCCCTCTCTCTCTATCTCTCCCTCTCTCTTTCTCACTCTCTCCACTTCTTTACATATGTATATATAACAAAAATCCATTTAGTATAAGAACTTTTATAACTAAATTGACCTTAAATTAGCTGCATTTTACAGCCAAGTTAGCTAAAAGTTAAGAGTGACATAAAAGTGGGAATACATTTGCCTGCCAATTAAGATGCAGCAAATATATGAAATCAAAAACGAGGGCTAAACCGGTTTAACAATTCCCGATTCCTCCTGTGGCATTTAACTCCTCGCAAAGCTGCTTTGTCACACACAGATCTGGAATCAGTTAATTTGTGTATTCGTGTTCTTTCGAGTCGAGAGTGAAACAAGAAACCTGTTCAAATTGATAATGCACTTATTATCTGCATAAAATCAAATAGCCAAGAATCCAGGCTAAGCCAGACCTACGCCCATGCAGCCCATGCAGATCCTTTGCAGCTCGTCTTTATGGCTAGATCGTTAAGCGCCTGAGTCCAACTGAAAACTGTCGAGTCATGAAAGCGAGACAGGTGCAAGTGGGAGGGGCAAAGACTGAAGAGCTGATGACTCGACGACTGTGACTAAGCTCGAGCTGTAGCTGTAGCTGTAGCTGTGGCTCAAGCCAACTGGAACTGAACTGATGGATCACGATTGTTCCGCTTTTGGCACGGCGCTTTTTATCGAAGATCCATCTCGTCGCACTGCCGATAATTGTTAAGCGAAATATTTACGTCTGGCAAACAGCGGCAAGCGAAAATTGTTGTGATGCTTTAATTGTATTATAACTTAGCAAATGCTTCCGACATCAACAAAAATAAGAAGCTAAACCAGCAGTAAACAAGCGATTACTACATAGCGATGTTCTTCTAAGAAGTATGACTCCTCAGGCATACAGAAGAAATGCTAACACTAATCTAGAAAACATTTTAGAACTATATAAAGTTACATTGCATATTTCATATTATATATTAAAAGAAAACTGTGCAAAATCTGGAATTACGTTGGAATGTTTCGCATTTAATTGGAGCAGCTTGAGTCACACCTTTTATATGAAATATTTAATAGAAAATTCTGCCAGACAAGTCTCAGGCTTCAATCTGAAGAAATTGCAACGCTATGAAATGCTTTTAGTTTCTTAGTCTTCAGTCTAAAAATCCAGCTTTAGCTAAAGAGTAGTATTCAAAGTTGCAGAATTTACAGAGAGAAAAGGAATCTGGCATTCACAACCTGAAACACCCTGTCCCGACTTAGCACTAATGAAGAATAGTTTTGCTATCGGTTCTGATTTGAGTATATTTGCTTTGCTTAATGTACTTGGCGCCGTCTGACTCCTGTGCCAAACGAAGCGTTCGATTAAAGCAGAGACAAAGTAAAGCAAGGCAAAGCGCGTGTCTGTCCAGCGAGACCTGCTGGAGCTGGTTTAATGTTTTGATAAACACCTTTATGCCAATGCAAAAGGTTTTGCCTGTCATACTATGCACACTTGAGAATATTTTAAAATTCTTCTATTTTCATTTGCTAAATGTTGTTTGGGAAAGTCTTTCCACGCGGAAGTAAACGTTGCAATTGAAATCTATGCTTAATTAGCATATTCAACATACACATCCGAGTCATGATCTATGCTAATTGCCACAGTCTGTGTCCGTCCAATGTTCCCCATTGCGAATACTATATGGAATGCCTCGACACACAAAAACTTTTGACTCATGTCGAGCCGCTTTACAGCTGGGCGAGCGAAACAAAATAATACCTGTTTATGGACTACGAAAGTTCAATATGTTTAATTATATTCTGAGCAATTAAGACTCTCTCGAATTTCGGTTAGTATATGCTCTATACTCGATCACAAAGTGGAAAAAGAGTATATGGGTGCTATGTAATGTTGCTCTTGCTATGCGTCTGACTGAAGCTGTAGACTTGAAGTTTATTTTTTTTAAGTCTTAAAGTGTTTTGGCTGTCTTGGATGTATTTTCTACACTTTTATGACTAGGATTGTCATATTTTACAATTATATTATTATTTACCTCCTGCCATAGATTGACTAATAATCATATATATACGCATACCAGAGGCGTGGCAGATCAGAAAAGGTCTTCCAAAGCTTTATAGCTAAATGCAAGGGAATCACCTTCTCAACAGAATAGCTTATAATTTATATAACCTGAAATATTAATTTTAAGCTGATAATAAAAATTTTTGAATAAATTAAACATTTTCCTAATTGCACGCGAGTATTAAGCAGTGAGTTGCACCCCAACTGCAACCAGTTTGAACTTGAATTATACGATATTTTCATCACTAGAATGTTTAATTGCAGTTAATCACGTTTGCAAAATGTCAATTTTGATTTCATTCTTAATTGCTTTTAAATATTCATATCAAGTTTAATTGTTTTAATTTTTATTTATTTCAGAGAAAGATAAAAAATGATTTTTTAAGTATGCACTGAAAGCTTTTAAATATTAATTTAGAATAAATATTTTATTTATATGTTACAGATACAAACAATCATTTAAGGTAGCAAATATGCATTCATAAATAAATAAAAAAAAATATATGTGTATAAAAATGCACATAAATTAAATAGTTTATGGAAATTGGATATGGAATCTAGTCTTAAGTGGATTTTGATTGACGTGATTTGACAGATGAAAAAAGTATTAAATAGTAATCAAGAGTGCTAGAGCCACCTAGAAAATACACTGCATCTGGGTGAATGTGGGGAACTATACTAAATATGCAGAGCTCAAAATCAGGAAATATTTTATTTTATTTTACTATATTTTACTTTGTTATATTTTACTATATTTTAATTTTTTATATTTTATTAAAGCTTTGAATATCGCTTTTAAATTAGTTTATAAAAATCAAGAAATGTATTTTATAGAAAATTTAGAAATTAACTTGTTCTAAAGAAGGGATCTCTCCAATCTCTCACTCGTATACATTCAATACATATACAAACAGTTATGTCTGGTTAATAATATTTATTATATACACTTTCGGGCCTTGGCATTCCCACTTTCAAACACGTGGCGTATATTTTAATAAAATATTATACCATTGTCAACGGGTTCAGATTATATAAATTAAATAATTTCCATTTGTTGATTTTGTACACGAGTCTACATAAATAATATTATTTAGAGTGAGGTTAGTAGCGATTTAGCACGTGAATAAATAATATATAAATATCTAATGCTTTGTTAGAGGAGCGAGCTTTCGTATATATACATATATCAATTAGGTCTCTAACTTTCATAGAGATGAAATACTCTATACTAAAAACCTAATATACTCTCTTTTCTCAATCTGAACGAAGTCAAAGAAGAATGAATATAGTATATAAAATAAAGATAATAATCTTTGGCAGCAATATGAATTTACTTAGAAGCGTCTTAAACTTAATTAGGAAATTTTCTAAAACTTTAAAAATCCCAATAAAAAAGTAATTAAACAGACTAATTAAATATAAATAAAAAAGTTTCACTAGAAAAGCAAATTCATCATCAGTTTTGATTGTAGTTTAATGCCGTATGAATAATTATATTATTGTGCCAATCACGTTTCGATCTCACAACTATGTGGTATATACACTATATATATATATATATTTATATATATATAAGTCAAGATTCGATTAGAGCATAACAAAGGAAACAGAGAACGGAATTATGGATCATACTTTGCTAATTGCCTTCACCCACCCGTTTGAGAATGGACAAATGACGATTTGGCATAGAGTCCAAGAGTCGAAGGCCGAAGCCAGCGAATCCAACAGAGTCAATAATAAATCACAGCGGTCGTGTTTAATTGATTACTAATAAGTAGAGGTAAACGGCTATTTTTCTCCATTCAAAGAACATATAATTAGCTCTAAAACTGAATTCGTATGATATATTCATTTTAATTTTTTTATTTTTTATTTTCATTTATTTTTTATTTAATTTTTTATTATTTTTTTTATTTTGTAAAACAATTGTGCATGATTAATACTTTTCTGCTTATAGCTGATTACGGTCAGCTCGAGTTCAGGGGCATTACGTGTTTTAGCACTTTGAGAAAGCAACAAAAAAAAAAGTAATTCTCACGAGATGCATTGAAATTGAAGCTGTTATAGAACAAGGAAGTTGGACCTATGTTAAGGTAACATTGAGTTAAATACTCTACTCGAGTGTGACGACGAGAGAGTGACTGTGCTATGTTCACCGATGCTGCTTCAGCATTCTAAACTTTTTTTGTGTCCATACACACACAAACACACACACACACACACACACACGTATGTAAGCATCACAGCGCACCTCATGCATTTTGTATGCTTGTGCCTCCCACAGCCCCCTCTCAGCACGGGTAATTCAATTATTCAATAACTATGGTTCGACATCTACCATCTAAATGAAATTTTCAGGGCATGAATATGAAAGCAAAATAAATAGTAGAGTAGAGTATAGTATAGTGCTAAATAGAAGCTTTTTTTCAGAAATCAAGTCAAAATTTAGTAGTTGTAGGATATAATATATCAACATATATATATTTATAATTTTATATACATTAAATCTTAAATATATATGATCTTAATCCTAATTGTAAATATATAATAAATAATCTTATATTTTTAAGATTTAAATATATGTATACTTTATTTTATAATTTACTATTGATTATCTACTAATTCCATCTATGCATTCAAGATTTCCCTACTAAGACTATTAAACTTAGGAACAATGAACTTAAATTTCCCACTTTTTTCTGTTTACACAGTTGCTGTAATTATTCGTTTTTCATATAATCAAAACTATAAACTGAAATTACTTATCATATACATAAAGTATACGCATATTATAGATTAGCATCAGTGGGTGTAATCTTTATGGCGCGCAGAGTTAGCCAATGCAATTCATCGATTGAAAACACACATATCTTTAAGAGGACGGCGCACCTCATGTACACAACTACCGAGAAGAGAAGTGCGACTCAAGGGCGCAACAGGGCGCCATATAAGAGACTTCACACACGCACGCATGCACACATGTACTTATGCATGAGTGCAGAAGTAAAGGTATGTGCAAACAGTAAAAGCAAATATCTAAAAGATTGCAATAAAAATAAAAAATAAGCATCAAACTGTGTGTGTGGGTGAGTGTGCGTGTGCGTGTGCCTGTATGCGTTTACATAGATGCGTCTCTGTGCATATGCCTTTGCACTCTGCAAATGGAATGTGGTGGGCAATGACAACAAAGCGCAAATGCATTTAACACGCTGCAAAGCTTCCTTTGTGACCCAAACAACAACAACAACAAGAAAAACTAAACACACTCAGTGCAGAGTGTCCAAAGCGGCAAACCGCAATTTGTAAATAAATACAACAAGTAACTTTCGCTTTCTGGCTTTGCTTTGCTCAGGCTTCTTCTGTCCTATTTGGATTTTGGGTTATATTGATTTGCCATTTGTGCTCAACACTCACAATTGCCATTAATTCTGTTTATCCGCTTGTTTTGCTGGCTTTGCTGCACTCGCGCTTCTTATTATCAAAACAAAGGCAACGACGACGACGGCGGCGACGACAACGGCGCGAACTTTGGAAGCGACAAGAGCGGAGCGAATGCGTCCAAACTTGGCGGCAATACGGAAACAACTGAACGAAGCGCAGCGAAGTCGTGAATGGTTCACGTTCGTGAACGTTATTTGGCTGTCGGTGTATGAGTCGTGTTTGCGTGTGCGTGTGTGTGTGTGTGTGAAGGGGCAGAGCTCGTCGTTTGTTTACTTTGCTCAAAATCCAGCAATTTATTTAAATTTGCCGGTTTTTGGTTGCCATGCATCAAATTAAGTCTTATCAACAAATTGCTGTAGCCCACAATCACTAGCTCAGCTTTCACTCTATTTTCAATCATTTTTTATTATTCAGCAGATTTTTGTGCAACAAGTAAAAACTATATTTAAATTTAGCGGCAACTTTTCGATAGCAAATTCGATATGCATGCAGCAAGCGGCTTGAACGTGCATAAGCCAGTGCGCTGTTATCGTAAATCGATTAGTCATTTCGCTATTGTGACTTGCTATTAGCGAAGTAATCGGTGAGTTATTCAAATTGTTGATTCCTGCATATCAGAGTGTCAATTGCAATTTGGCATTATTTCATGTTGAAGTTTTACCCACTATAGCCCATTTCCAGTTTTTAAGCACTTTTGCAATCTATTCGTCACATTACTTTATTAGTTTAATTCGCTTTAGCGAATCCGCTTTACATCCAACCACCAAGTGGCGACTTCCAATAGCTATTCAATATGCCTAAAGTCTACATAATACGTATGTACAAAATAATATCTAAAATACATCAAAAACTTCTCAGACATCTGCAACGGGCGCGTTTCTTGACTAGGGACTGTGTGGAAGGAACTGCAACTACAATTCTCATAGCCTATGTGTGCATATAGCTACTATGATATCTGGCAGCATTGCGCCTTTCTTGCCGCGCTCTGGCCCTCCCAATGCGTCTGCAAATATATAGATGAGAGATGAATGAGTAAGGCGAAAAGCTCTATGTGTGGTTAAAAAGAGAAAGAGAGAGGGAGAGAGAGTGTGTGTTTATAAATTGTAACGGTATACGGCGGGCGACTAAAAAGCTTTAATAAGCTTTTTGATTTTTAAAGAGCTTTTTGATTTTTTAAAAAGCTTTTTTAAAATCAGACATTAAAATCAAATAAAAGCATAAAAAATGATCAGAATTGATTTATTTGACATATACTAAAAATTAAAAAAGAAAAAGCAAAGCACAAAACTATTATATTATATAAAAAAAAATTCAACTACAGATGATGTGTTTGTGACTCTTGCTGTATAAAATAGAAATAGAAATAGAAAAGAAAAAAAAATATAAGCAAGATTGAATTTTAATGTTTTAAAAAGGAGTTAAATGTTAAACTTAAGAACTTAATTGTTATAAATTTAAGAATCTGTAGAAAAATCTGAAAAAGAAGAATTAAGCCTCAAATTTAAACTGTTTAACTGAATCGAATCGAAATTAAATTTCGAATTTAAATTTAAATTTTTAATAATTTTTTAAATTTCAAATTATTTTGCTTGGTTTTTTTTAATGGATTAAGTAGCTTTTTATTGGTAGTTTTTTATTTTTTGTTTTTTTCTTTCTCGAATTTAATTGAATTTAAGAATTATTTTTTCTCTTTTTTGAAATATTGAAATATTCATTCGCTGATATATCTCGCTCTATTGTTCAGTTTTACATGGTGTTATTACGAAGCATATTTATTTAATTGATTGTGTTTCTCTAAAGTTTCGCAATTTGTCTAAAAAGAATAAGAACAAAATCAACTCAAGCCCGAACAGATTTGTGTGTGTTTCCAAGTTTGTTTTTTTTTTTTTTTGGAGGCTTGCTTACTGCGTTTTGTTTTGTGTTCAAATTGTAATAAATTGGCCAGAATTTAGTTTTTAGTTTGTTTTTAGTTTTAGTTATTGTTGTTATTGTTGTATTTGCATTTTGCTTTGCTGGAATGCAGTAGACGAGAGCGAGGGGAAGAGACGCGCTAAGAGTGCTTAAAGTGCTTAATGGAATCATTTTATTTTACCCATTTACTGATTATGTCCTGCAAGAGAGAAGAGAAGAGAGAGTGTAAGGAAATTCTTTAGCAATAAGATTGTCAATTTATCAATAAATTCAATTGGGCATTCAGCTCACTCACCTTCACGTCGTTCATCTCCTCGTCAGAGGACGAGTGCGACAGTCCGCTGTATGTCTTGAACGTGACATTCTTCATGAACGACTTCAGCAGACTCGCGCTCAGCTGTCCGAATTTGTATGGCACCACGGGATCGTAGTCGCCATGCGCCTGGAATATGGGTACATCGTCGCTGCTCAGTTTGGCCTCGGGGAACTGCTTATGCAGCGGCAGCCAGCAGGACAGAGCCACTACGCCAGCCAGGGGCTGATCGTAGGTCAGGGCCGAGAAGAGAGCCAAAGCGCCGCCCTGTGAGAAGCCGCCAAGCACAATGCGATTGGCTGGTATGCCAGCAGTAACTTCCTTCTGGATCATGCCATGGATATCGTCGCGAGCAGCACGTATACCAGGCTCATCCTCTGGCCCACCTATATCCAGAGTCTTCAGATCGAACCACGACGGCATGCGGAAGCCGGCATTCAGCGACACGGGCTGTGTCGGCGCCGTTGGACAGATGACCTTCATGAAGGGCGGACGCACTGCAGCCAGAGCGCTGCTCCAGCCATGACTGCAATCAAAGAAATTTACAAACATGGCCCAAGGCAATGAACGACTATACATACCCAGTGTCGCCCAAGCCGTGCATGAATATGAGCTGCATATGTATACAGGTAACTATAGATTAGTAACTTAATCGGAAATCTCGCTCTGTCCCACTTACCGTTGCCGTCTGCTTGGCCGTGGCCTCCACAATTACCGGGGCTGCCATGTTGCACGTTTAGCCTCTTTCCGTTATTCGTAATTTCCTCTATAGGCAGGTACCAGGTACGCTGCAATAACAACAACAACGATTAACAGGTAATTTCAAAGTGTATACAATTTCAAATGCGTTTTTGTTATGTCATTTCAACATATATATAAAAAAAAAGAAAAAAAAACAAAGCAAATTAGTAATATTGATTTTGCACTTGCAAGTGGATTGCATAGAGCCGGTGGCGTATTGCGAATCAAATCAATTGAAATTGTATTACTTGACACAAGTCTACTCTAATTTATATTTCAGCTGCCATTTACCAGAATTTGCTATTATTCTATTTAATTTGTATTATTTACTAGAGCGCACCGAAAACTGTTTTCAGCTGAGCTAATGGAAATATATACAGACTAATACGTGTGCACATGTGCATGTGTGTGAGTGTGTGTGCATGCGGTGACATTTCTAAATATCGATATACAAATAAATAAAACTTGAGTAGCCCTGGAACATATCGACACACTTTATTATCGCTTTTCTTGTTCAATATTTTATTGGGGGGGAAGTTATCTGCATTCAAATAATATTAAATATCTTCAGTTGCATTTATTGATCTCTCATAAGCCTACGTTAAAATTAATGGTGGGAACGGATTTTGCTTGGAAACAACCAATTTGTTGTGTGCATACGATATGTAACCTTTAATCTTGCCCTCGTATATCAGATTAGCAATGATGCAGTGCGTTTCGTCCAGAGAGATATCCGTTACGCCTACAAACTGCAGGGCTGTCAGGAAATCGCCCATATCCAATTGATGTGTCTGCCGGATGGCGAATACTTTCTTAAACAGATTCCGATACACAATAAACTTCAGTTTCTCGACGAGCAGGTAAATGCCACTGCGAATCAGCACCATTTCCTGCTCATGGACGATCTCATCGAACTTTTTGACATTGCCAGCTTTTAGGGCCAGCGCCAGATCATGAAACAGCAGCAGATCGTAGCGTTCCAGCATGGATTTGCGTGGCAAATATCCAAGCAGCATTTTCACCGGCACCAGATAAATGAGAATTAATCGTTTGTTGCTCGTGAATCGATCTGGGCAGTGGGTGAATGCATACGATAGATCGTCCACCGCCATGCGATAGTTCGAATCAAACATCGCACGACGTCCCACGAAATATTTGTATGTGATCTGCTCCGGCAGCGGAAAGCTGTCCTTGAATACGCAGTTATCGATGGCACGGATAAGCGGCTTGCACAGATGCAACTTGTTTATCCGAAAATAGATCTTAAACAGCTGATTTACTAGATTCATCATGCCCAGCCGCTTGGTTTCCTCCTCCGAGGCGCGTCCATCAGCCGCACAGACGCGAAAGCACGCCATCATGCAGTCGGCGGCCTTCTCCAGTATGTGGCCCGGCGTAAAGCCTCGACAATGCTTTTCACATGCCTGCGCCAAGTATCGCAGATCCAGGCACACACGATACATAAGCGGAAGGCACCAGTTCTCGTCCTTCAGCTGCTGCAACAGCTTCACTACGGCCGAGCAGCTCGCAGACTGGTGGCTGTACGCATCCATGTAGTTGGGCGGCTCCTGAGCCAAATAATAGAGCACCTTCAGATGCGAGCCCACCACCTCGTCCAGGGGTGACTTCAGCATGCGCTCCACCAGCTTTTCGGGCTGCGCTATGTACAAATTGTGATTCTGGACGTGAACGTCGCGCAGCGATAGAAATGTGGCCAAGTTGTCGCCATCATAATCCTCAGCAGAGCGCAATACACCGGACAGATAATTATTTACCGTGCCAAACATAACTCACTGATAAATAACAACACGAGAGTAATTTTTGTTGATATTTTTTTTGCAGATGGCCGGCAAACATTATGGAGATGTAAGCAATGCATAAATATAGTTATCGATATATCACAACTATCGCTTAGAGCCAGTGTGTGCACACTTAGTTCTATTTACATTTACTTAAAAATAACCGCATTTTAAAAGAAACGAAAAATATGCTTTCATTAACAGGCCGCAGCCTGCACCAAATATTTGTGAAGGTCAAGATAGTAAAAGCAGCTCTGGTTGCCAAAAAGTTTCTAAATTTGAACACTACTTGTACGTACATATGCTTGTATTTGTCTTTTTACAAGCTGTCACTTTTATTAGTTTGTAGCAAAATTAATAGGGTTTTCTCCTTGCGTTTACTTTCGGTAAATGGGACACAAACACGCTTCTAAATATTAATTCAATATATTTAGTTACTCTATTAGAAATGTCCACTCCCAATTTTCTTTTGAGCAATGGCAAAAATATGCCAATGGTCGGCCTGGGCACATGGCGTGTAAGTATTATCCATCCTTACTTATTGAATAATAACAAAATAGCAGTAAAATACGAGGCAGCGCAGTGCAGTGCAGCGCATCCAGAGCAGAGAGCGAGCTTTAAATAGCTTTTAAAGCGCTGCAAGTGCAAACATTCATGCATTTGTGTGTGTGCATGTTTGCATATGGAGATGAGCATGCTCATCGCTAATAATTTATATTTTACGCGAAACTCATACTCACATACACCTATGCATGCACACAGTAGAGAGTGAGAGCGAGAGTAAGTTGTCAGCTGCCTCACACTTATGGCAGAGAGCGGCTCTGCCTCCCTCGCCTAGCTTTCTCTCTCTTTGTCTCTCTCGGACATTCAATATATAGTTGCATTTATACTAAAAGTTTTCTCTTTTCGACTCATTCTTTTCAGAGCCCTCCTGAGGTGATCACTCAGGCAGTGAAGGACGCCATTGACATTGGCTATCGCCACTTTGACTGCGCCCACATCTACGGCAATGAGGCACAAATTGGCGCAGCAATTGCCGAAAAGCTCAAAGAGGGAGTCGTAACACGGTAAAAATAATCAAAGTTATAAATTAAACTATATTAGATTATAATCATATATTAAACCCCGCGCAGTGACCAACTATTCATAACCAGCAAGCTTTGGAATACCCACCACAGGCCAGATCTAGTGCGAAGTGCCTGTGCCACCAGCATACGTAATCTGGGCGTTGACTATCTGGATCTATATCTCATGCACTGGCCAATGGCATATAAATCCGGCGATGTGCTTTATCCCACTTGCCCGGACACGGGCAAGGCTGTATTTGAGAGCATCGATTTCGTGGACACCTGGAAGGCCATGGAGAACCTGGTGGATTGTGGCCTCTGCCATGCCATCGGCGTCTCCAACTTCAATGAGCAGCAGATCAATCGACTGTTGAGCGTTGCCAAGTTGAAGCCAGTGGTGCTGCAGATCGAATGCCATCCATATCTACGGCAGAAGACTTTGATCACGTTGTGCTATGACAATGCCATTGCTGTGACTGCCTACAGCTCGCTGGGATCGGCACATACACCCTATGAGAAGCCGGGTGCCTATCCCCTGCTGAAGCATCCAGTGATCCTGGAGATCGCGGCCAAGTACGAGCGTACTCCGGCCCAGGTGCTGCTGCGCTATCAGACTCAATCGGGCATCATTGTCATACCACGTTCCATTAGCAAGCATCACATGTACGAGAACTTCAAGAAGATATGGGACTTTGGACTAGACAACGATGATCTACAGGCTATAGACGATCTCGACTGCAATGGTCGCTTCATGACCATGAAAGCTGCATATGGACATCCCCATCACCCCTTCGAACTGGATGCGCCAAAGCAAATGTAAATGCCACAAACAGAAATGTATTCCTTGGATACCACAAATCGTACGTGTACCTGGTGTCTGATGTCAAACTGAAATACTAAGACATAGGCATCACTAAATTAGGGTATTAACTTCTTTTTTTTCAACAATGACGTTATTTTAACAAAAATATATTCCAGTTATAATACAAACTAGCCATTTTGGCTTACTAAATATGCTTCTCTTTGTTTTAATATATATTTTTATAATGCTCTTTTTTATATAATAAAGGAAAATATAACTGAGTAAGCCTTGAAATATTTGATATTGATCATTCAACAGGAGTGCAAAAACTTGTCAGCTTCCATATTGCTTTGTGATGTTCAAAATATCCCATTCCTTAAAATATCCTATTCAATTGATTCAAGCCCAAATTCAGACCGCAATCAGAAGCTATACAGGCCCAGAATATATCATGTGGTAAATTAAAATTAAATTAACTATAAGAAATTGTTTTCAAGAGTTCTGAAAACAGGAGCCCAGACGTAAAAGATGTGCCAAAGGCAGCTTTCGCTGATGGAAAGCAAACACCTATTCCAGGAATTGGAACCTATGTGGGAGAAGTATGTGGGTATACAAATTGCTTAAATAAGTTCCAAGAAAAATAATAAATTCAGATATCATTCACTTACGCTATTATAAATCAATTTGGATGACTTCGCTACTTAATTTCATCGTATATGCAAAACTCGCTAACATAACAGTTTAATTTAAATTTAAGTTTTAATCGATACCTATCGATATTTTGTAACGATCGCACAACTGGCCCATTTGAATGCAGACCTCGAGCTTTGCGTAAGCTTAAGAAAGCTTTCGCTTGGCCGCCAGCCAATGAGCATATATAAAAGCGGCAAACAGCTGTGTATCGGTGCTCAGTGTTATTTTAACCCTATATATTAAAAGTAATATAAATATACATATATATTTATTAATATATTTATACAATCCTTTATAAAAATCAATTAAGCAAGCAGCACCAACCGCAATGGCTAGCACAGTGACGAGCATTAAGCTAAACAGTGGCCATAGTATTCCAATACTTGGTCTGGGAACCTGGAATGTAAGTTAAGTACAGTTATGAGTTCAATTTGCTTAAGTATGCATATGCAATATCTGAGTTGGAACTCGCCAATGCCCACGACTTCCTCCATTTTTTTTGCGCGTTGGCAAATTTAGAAAGAGAAGGGAAAAGAGCTTGCAGTTGATAATTAGCCGGGAGCGGCATCTGCCGGCTTCGATATGTACATGTGTGTGTGTGTGTGTAAGAGTGTGAGGGTGCGTGCATGAATTACAAAGGCGATAATGGTCGATAATGAGACCTACAGCAAAGTTCTATTACTGACATCTATGTGAACTGAGCTATTTACACCAAGGTGACCTCTTGTCCGATTAAATAACAAATGGAAAGTTTTCAAATATGCGATGTCACGCCTTGATAAATTATGTAGTCCAACTCAAGTGTACGCCGGAGGAAATCAAAACTGATAAAAGTGCTTATCTAGACATTTTGTAAAGTCTCTCTTATAAATTATATTTGTATAGAGGTCGAATGGTCTTAAATGTAAATTTAACAACTAATTGTACTTTTGACTTTAAATTAATCTTTAATATAGTTTTTCGTATACTCTAAAATGAAAATATTTGCTGATAAGGCTTAAGTTTCGTTCTTCCATAAAAGTCATAAATTGTAAACGTCATCATGAAAGATTAATTAGCAAATCACCCTTAACCTTGAGCTCATTGGCTATACTCAAATGTGAAATTTCTTGCTTTCGCTTTTAGAGTCCTCCTGGTCAAGTGGTTGAGGCTGTTAAGACTGCCATTGATGTTGGGTATAGGCACATTGATTGCGCCTTTGTCTATCAAAATGAGGCTGAAGTCGGTGCTGCAATCGAGGCGAAGATCAAGGAAGGTGTCGTAAAGCGGTACGTAAACCTATCCATATATTTATATAAGCTATCTTCAAACTATTCTTAACCCACCCACATCTTACAGCGAGGATCTGTTTATCACTAGCAAGTTGTGGAACACTTTCCATCGTCCAGATGTGGTGAAAGCTGCTTGCCAGACTACCTTGGATCTGTTGAAGCTGAAATATTTGGATCTATACTTGGTCCACTGGCCCATGGGCTATAAGGAGGGCTCTGCACTGTTCCCAGTTGATGCAGATGGCAAAACTCTGTACTCGCCGGACGATTACGTTGACACTTGGAAGGCCATGGAGCAGCTTGTTGAGGAGGGTCTAGTCAAATCCATTGGTGTCTCCAATTTCAATAAAAATCAAATCGAACGCATTTTGGCTATTGCCAAAATTCCACCAGCTACAAATCAGGTGGAATGTCATCCCTATTTGACACAGAAGAAACTTTGTGATTTCTGCAAAACGAAAAACATTACCATTACGGCATACAGCCCATTGGGCAGCCCAAATCGCCCATGGGCCAAGGAAGGTGATCCCGTCATTCTAGAGGAGCCAAAGGTATGAATACGTTATATAACTAAACTAAAGACTAAACTGAGCAAACGACAAAATCTTCTAGATCAAGGAAATTGCTGCTGCCAAAAACAAGACACCCGGACAGATCTTGATACGCTATCAGATTCAGCGCAACAACATTGTTATACCCAAGTCGGTGACTAAGGAGCGTATTGAGTCGAATTTCAAAGTGTTCGATTTCGAGCTAACAAACGATGAGATCACACAAATTGAAAGTTTCGAACGCAATGGACGGCTGGTGCCGCTGCTTAAGTAAGTTTTTGATATGTTTAATTGAAAAGTTGAACGGAATTTGATGAAATTAGAGAATTTTGAAGATCTTTGACGTGCTGAATATTGAATCTTAATATAGAATAGCCCTAACATATCAGACTTGCAATATATTTTAAGCTAAGAGGTCAGAAACAGATCCTAAAGACCAGTAATATGAAGGTATACTATATAAGTACTACTAAGTACTACTGCTCCTCTCTGAATTACCTCTAAAAAATTCTAAAAAAAAACTTTCGTCTCGAAATATGCTTACAAAATATTTAAGAAAAATATATAAGAAATACAAAATAGATCTATTATATTTTTAAATTAAAATTTTTTTTTTATCTCAAAATAGGTTTGATAAAATATTTCGAAAAAGAAAATTCACATCAGCACGTCAAAAACTTATCCAAATTTTAGGCTAAGGCGTTAGCCTTACTTACTTACTTAGTTTATTTATTAATTTATCGAAAATTCCTATTTTAATATTTGCCATTTATTTGACTTGATTATTTAGCAATGCCGATAGCAAACATTATCCATTTCACGATGAATATTAAACCAACTCAAATCAAAGAACTCTTTCAACATTTACAAATGTGAGGCATATTTGAAATATGAATAATCAAATAATGAAATAATCAAATAGTTAAGTAAACATTTCTGGCAAACGCTAACAACTGGGCAATTCGAGCAGCACATACGTATGTTTAAACCCTTTTTTACGGCCTATTTGTGTTTGTTTATATTATTTTTGTTTACCAAGTGGTAAACCGCTTTTGTTGAACTCCAATCTTTTTTTGTGTTTTGTGTTTGATTGGAATGCTATTCATTACACTTCTGCAAATTAAATTTATATAGTTATTGTTTGTATACACGAGCTTACTACACTAACAACATGTTTAGTTTTCCTCTACTTTGTTTAGCAGTGTTAATCTTGTGTTACCTTTCGTATATCTTATTTATTTCCCACTAATATGGAAAATTGTGATTATTTTTGCAGTCAACACGGTCATCCACACCATCCATTTGAGAAGGATGAATACTAATTCGGATCGAGTTGTTAACTGTCCCACTTCTACAGTTCGAAACCCTATATATATATATATCTGTATGCATAAAATATAAAATGAATAAATATGAATATGGCATAATTATGAGCACTCCTAATCTGTCGTTGTTGGCAAATCAAATAAACAAGGCTTTGTCTTGGCAACACGCTCTTCATACTCCCGTTATTTGGTAATTGCAGCACATTTGACGTCTTGGCCAAAATACACATTTAATTTACGTACAACGTACACCTAAGAAAGTCTGAAAGACTGTTTAATCTAAGCTCAAAGCAAATATTTTGCACAGGTGTTTAATTCTTTTCTATATAAAGTCTAAGCTTCAGTATTAAGAGGTAGTTTTTTTCGACATCGCTAGTCGAACAATAGAAGTGCCAAATGTTTTGGCACAATGCAAAATTTGATTAACTGCACAAAAGCAAATAGCTAAATTATAGAAAAGACAACAAACTTCGAATCTTCTGATGAGGTATAAAAGCAGCCCAACTGCCGCAGTGGCCAACAGATGAAGTTGGGACCAAGTTATTAGTAGACCATGCGTATATTTTGTATTGCCCTTTTGGGCGCCTGCGTGGCACTCGCATACGGTGCACATATCCATACGGAGTCGGCGGTGAGCACCGAGGCAGTGAATCCACAGTCAGCAGCTGCTAACGGTCCGTGTTGTGAAAGTGTGCGACAAACTCTATTAGAGATTCGAAAAGATATTCGGTTGTGGCTCTTGGATAGGTTATTCGGTAAATTGATTGTGGCTAACGATAAACATGCGAACTGTTCACATAATCGGATAACTTCCACGGCGGACGAGTCAAGGGATGTACAGAAAACAATTCAATTAGACTCGATCATCAATGACATAAGAAGTGCTATTCCACATAACCATAGAACTACCGGACGCAGTGATACGACTACCATCACCTCAGGGGAAATTATATCATCCATCGATCCCGTAGTAAAAGTAAATACCGGGGAGACCAATACCGGAAACAGCCAATCTGGATCCTCTTCAACAACGACTACGACCACCACTAAAAAAACGAGCTCATCGATTGAACCCGTCGTGAAAGAGGTTACCGGAGAGGCCAATACCGGAAAAAGCCAGTCTGGATCTTCTTCTACAACTACAACGACCACCACTCTCGAAACAAGTTCACCAAGCGATCCCGTCGTGAAAGTGATTTCCGGAAACATAAACTCTGGAAACAGCAAATCTGGATCGACTTCTACAACGACTACGACCACTACTGTGGAGACAAGCTCATCAGTCGATCCCGTCGTGAAAGTAGTTTCCGGGGAGACAAATACCGGAAACAGCCAATCTGGATCCTCTTCAACCACGACTACGACCACCTCTAAGAAGACGAACGTAGCAGCCGATCCCGTCGTAAAAGTGATTTCCGCAGAGTCCAATGCCGGAAAGAGCCAATCTGGATCCTCTTCAACAACGACAACGACCACCACTGAGGAGACAAGCCCGTCAGTCGATCCCGTCGTGAAAGTAGTTTCCGGAGAGATCAATACCGGAAAGAGCCAATCTGGATCCTCTTCTACAACGACTACGACTACATCTAAGAAAACAAACGTAGCAGCTGATCCCGTCGTGAAAGTGATTTCCGCAGAGACCAATACCGGAAAGAGCCAATCTGGATCCTCTTCGACAACGACTACGACTACCACTAAGAAAACAAACGTAGCAGCCGTTCCCGTCGTGAAAGTGATTTCCGGACAAATAAACTCTGGAAACAGCAAATCTGGGTCCTCTTCTACAACAACAACGACCACCACTGTGGAGACAAGCTCATTAGTCGATCCCGTCGGGAAAGTAGTTTCCGGACAGACCAATACCGGAAAGAGCCAATCTGGATCCTCTTCTACAACGACTACGACTACATCTAAGAAAACAAACGTAGCAGCTGATCCCGTCGTGAAAGTGATTTCCGCAGAGACCAATATCGGAAAGAGCCAATCTGGATCCTCTTCTACAACGACTACGACTACATCTAAGAAAACAAACGTAGCAGCTGATCCCGTCGTGAAAGTGATTTCCGCAGACACCAATACCGGAAAGAGCCAATCTGGATCCTCTTCTACAACGACTACAACCACCACCAAGAAGACGAGCGCATCAGTCGATCCCGTCGTAAAAGTAGTTTCCGGAGAGTCCAATGCCGGCAAGAGCCAATCTGGATCCTCTTCTACAACGACTACGACCACCACTAAGAAAACAAACGTAGCAGCCGTTCCCGTCGTGAAAGTGATTTCCGGAAACATAAACTCTGGAAACAGCAAATCTGGGTCTTCTTCTACAACAACAACGACCACCACTGTAGAGACAAGGTCATCAGTCGATCCCGTTGTGAAAGTAGTTTCCGCAGAGTCCAATGCCGGAAAGAGCCAATCTGGTTCCTCTTCGACAACGACTACGACTACCACTAAGAAAACAAACATAGCAGCCGATCCCGTCGTGAAAGTGATTTCCGCAGAGTCCAATGCCGGAAAGAGCCAATCTGCATCCTCTTCTACAACGACTACGACCACTACTAAGAAAACAAGCGGAGCAGCCGTTCCCGTCGTGAAAGTGATTTCCGCAGAGACCAATACCGGAAAGAGCCAATCTGGATCCTCTTCTACAACGACTACGACCACTACTAAGAAAACAAGCGGAGCAGCCGTTCCCGTCGTGAAAGTGATTTCCGCAGAGACCAATACCGGAAAGAGCCAATCTGGATCCTCTTCTACAACGACTACAACCACCACTAAGAAAACAAACGTAGCAGCCGTTCCCGTCGTGAAAGTGATTTCCGGAAACATAAACTCTGGAAGCAGCAAATCTGGGTCCTCTTCTACAACAACAACGACCACCACTATGGAGACAAGCTCACCAGTCGATCCCGTCGTGAAAGTAGTTTCCGCAGAGTCCAATGCCGGAAAGAGCCAATCTGGTTCCTCTTCGACAACGACTACGACTACCACTAAGAAAACAAACATAGCAGCCGATCCCGTCGTGAAAGTGATTTCCGCAGAGACCAATACCGGAAAGAGCCAATCTGGATCCTCTTCTACAACGACTACGACTACATCTAAGAAAACAAACGTAGCAGCTGATCCCGTCGTGAAAGTGATTTCCGCAGAGACCAATACCGGAAAGAGCCAATCTGGATCCTCTTCTACAACGACTACAACCACCACTAAGAAGTCGAGCGCATCAGTCGATCCCCTTGTGAAAGTAGTTTCCGCAGAGTCCAATGCCGGAAAGAGCCAATCTGGTTCCTCTTCGACAACGACTACGACTACCACTAAGAAAACAAACATAGCAGCCGATCCCGTCGTGAAAGTGATTTCCGGAAACATAAACTCTGGAAAGAGCCAATCTGGATCCTCTTCTACAACGACTACAACCACCACTAAGAAGACGAGCTCATCAGTCGATCCCGTCGTGAAAGTAGTTTCCGCAGAGTCCAATGCCGGAAAGAGCCAATCTGGTTCCTCTTCGACAACGACTACGACTACCACTAAGAAAACAAACATAGCAGCCGATCCCGTCGTGAAAGTGATTTCCGCAGAGTCCAATGCCGGAAAGAGCCAATCTGGATCCTCGTCAACAACGACAACGACCACCACTGTGGAGACAGCCTCATCAGTCGATCCCGTTGTGAAAGTAGTCTCCGGAGAGATTAATACCGGAAAAAGCCAATCTGGTTCCTCTTCAACAACAACTACGACTACCACTAAGAAAACAAACGTAGCAGCCGATCCCGTCGTGAAAGTGATTTCCGCAGATTCCAATGCCGGAAACATCAAATCTGGATCGTCTTCTACAAAAACAACGACCACCACTAAGAAGACGAGCTCATCAGCCGATCCCGTTGTGAAAGTAGTTTCCGCAGAGTCCAATGCCGGAAAGAGCCAATCTGGTTCCTCTTCGACAACGACTACGACTACCACTAAGAAAACAAACATAGCAGCCGATCCCGTCGTGAAAGTGATTTCCGCAGAGACCAATACCGGAAAGAGCCAATCTGGATCCTCTTCTACAACGACTACAACCACCACCAAGAAGACGAGCGCATCATTCGATCCCGTCGTGAAAGTAGTTTCCGGACAGACCAATACCGGAAAGAGCCAATCTGGATCCTCTTCTACAACGACTACGACCTCCACTAAGAAAACAAACGTAGCAGCCGTTCCCGTCGTGAAAGTGATTTCCGGAAACATAAACTCTGGAAAGAGCCAATCTGGATCCTCTTCTACAACGACTACGACTACATCTAAGAAAACAAACGTAGCAGCTGATCCCGTCGTGAAAGTGATTTCCGCAGAGACCAATACCGGAAAGAGCCAATCTGGATCCTCTTCTACAACGACTACAACCACCACTAAGAAGTCGAGCTCATCAGTCGATCCCGTTGTGAAAGTAGTTTCCGCAGAGTCCAATGCCGGAAAGAGCCAATCTGGTTCCTCTTCGACAACGACTACGACTACCACTAAGAAAACAAACATAGCAGCCGATCCCGTCGTGAAAGTGATTTCCGCAGACACCAATACCGGAAAGAGCCAATCTGGATCCTCTTCTACAACGACTACAACCACCACTAAGAAGTCGAGCTCATCAGTCGATCCCGTTGTGAAAGTAGTTTCCGCAGAGTCCAATGCCGGAAAGAGCCAATCTGGTTCCTCTTCGACAACGACTACGACTACCTCTAAGAAAACGAACGTTGCAGTTGATCCCGTCGTGAAAGTGATTTCCGGAAACATAAACTCTGGAAATATTAAATCTGGATCGTCTTCTACAACAACAACGACCACCACTAAGAAGACAAGCTCATCAGTCGATCCCGTTGTGAAAGTAGTTTCCGCAGAGTCCAATGCCGGAAAGAGCCAATCTGGTTCCTCTTCGACAACGACTACGACTACCACTAAGAAAACAAGCATAGCAGCCGATCCCGTCGTGAAAGTGATTTCCGCAGAGTCCAATGCCGGAAAGAGCCAATCTGCATCCTCTTCTACAACGACTACAACCACCACTAAGAAAACAAACGTAGCAGCTGATCCCGTCGTAAAAGTGATTTCCGCAGAGACCAATACCGGAAAGAGCCAATCTGGATCCTCTTCTACAACGACTACAACCACCACTAAGAAGTCGAGCGCATCAGTCGATCCCGTCGTGAAAGTAGTTTCCGCAGAGCCCAATGCCGGAAAGAGCCAATCTGGTTCCACTTCGACAACGACTACGACTACCTCTACGAAAACGAACGTAGCAGCTGATCCCGTCGTGAAAGTGATTTCCGCAGAGACCAATACCGGAAAGAGCCAATCTGGATCCTCTTCAACAACGACAACGACCACCACTGTGGAGACAAGCTCATCAGTCGATCCCGTTGTGAAAGTAGTTTCCGCAGAGTCCAATGCCGGAAAGAGCCAATCTGGTTCCTCTTCGACAACGACTACGACCTCTAAGAAAACGAACGTAGCAGTTGATCCCGTCGTGAAAGTGATTTCCGGAAACATAATCTCTGGAAACAGCAAATCTGGATCGTCTTCTACAACAACAACGACCACCACTAAGAAGACGAGCTCATCAGTCGATCCCGTTGTGAAAGTAGTTTCCGAAGAGGCCAATGCCGGAAAGAGCCAATCTGGTTCCTCTTCTACCACGACTACGACTACCACTAAGAAAACAAACATAGCAGCCGATCCCGTCGTGAAAGTGATTTCCGCAGACACCAATACCGGAAAGAGCCAATCTGGATCCTCTTCTACAACGACTTCGACTACCTCTAAGAAAACGAACGTTGCAGCTGATCCCGTTGTGAAAGTGATTTCTGGAAACATAAACTCTGGAAACATCAAATCTGGATCGTCTTCTACAACAACAACGACCACCACTAAGAAGACAAGCTCATCAGTCGATCCCGTTGTGAAAGTAGTTTCCGCAGAGTCCAATGCCGGAAAGAGCCAATCTGGTTCCTCTTCGACAACGACTTCGACTACCTCTAAGAAAACGAACGTTGCAGCTGATCCCGTTGTGAAAGTGATTTCTGGAAACATAAACTCTGGAAAGAGCCAATCTGGATCCTCTTCGACAACGACTACGACTACCACTAAGAAAACAAACATAGCAGCCGATCCCGTAGTGAAAGTGAATTCCGCAGAGTCCAATGCCGGAAAGAGCCAATCTGCATCCTCTTCTACAACGACTACAACCACCACTAAGAAAACAAACGTAGCAGCTGATCCCGTCGTAAAAGTGATTTCCGCAAACACCAATACCGGAAAGAGCCAATCTGGATCCTCTTCTACAACGACTTCGACTACCTCTAAGAAAACGAACGTTGCAGCTGATCCCGTTGTGAAAGTGATTTCTGGAAACATAAACTCTGGAAACATCAAATCTGGATCGTCTTCTACAACAACAACGACCACCACTAAGAAGACAAGCTCATCAGTCGATCCCGTTGTGAAAGTAGTTTCCGCAGAGTCCAATGCCGGAAAGAGCCAATCTGGTTCCTCTTCGACAACGACTACGACTACCACTAAGAAAACAAACATAGCAGCCGGTCCCGTCGTGAAAGTGAATTCCGCAGAGTCCAATGCCGGAAAGAGCCAATCTGCATCCTCTTCTACAACGACTACAACCACCACTAAGAAAACAAACGTAGCAGCTGATCCCGTCGTAAAAGTGATTTCCGCAGAGGCCAATACCGGAAAGAGCCAATCTGGATCCTCTTCTACAACGACTACAACCACCACCAAGAAGACGAGCGCATCAGTCGATCCCGTCGTGAAAGTAGTTTCCGCAGAGCCCAATGCCGGAAAGAGGCAATCTGGATCCTCTTCAACAACGACAACGACCACCACTGTAGAGACAAGCTCATCAGTCGATCCCGTTGTGAAAGTAGTTTCCGCAGAGTCAAATGCCGGAAAGAGCCAATCTGGATCTTCATCAACAACAAGTACAACCACCACTAAGAAGACGAGCTCATCAGCCGATCCCGTCGTGAAAGTAGTTTCCGGAGAGATCAATACCGGAAAGAGCCAATCTGGATCCTCTTCGACAACGACTACGAGTACCACTAAGAAAACAAACGTAGCAGCCGATCCCGTCGTGAAAGTGATTTCCGCAGACACCAATACCGGAAAGAGCCAATCTGGATCCTCTTCTACAACGACTTCGACTACCTCTAAGAAAACGAACGTTGCAGCTGATCCCGTTGTGAAAGTGATTTCTGGAAACATAAACTCTGGAAACATCAAATCTGGATCGTCTTCTACAACAACAACGACCACTACTAAGAAGACGAGCTCAACAGTCGATCCCGTCGTGAAAGTAGTTTCCTCAGAGTCCAATGCCGGAAAGAGCCAATCTGAATCCTCTTCAACAACAACTACAACCACCACTAAAAAAACGAACGTAGCAGTCGATCCCGTCGTGAAAGTAGTTTCCGGAGAGACCAATACCGGAAAGAACCAATCTGGATCCTCTTCGACAACGACTACGACCACCACTAAGAAGACGAGCTCATCAGCCGATCCCGTCGTGAAAGTAGTTTCCGAAGAGGCCAATGCCGGAAAGAGCCAATCTGGTTCCACTTCGACAACGACTACGACTACCTCTACGAAAACGAACGTAGCAGCTGATCCCGTCGTGAAAGTAATTTCCGGAAACATAAACTCTGGAAACACCAAATCTGGATCGTCTTCTACAACGACTACGACCAACACTGTAGAGACAAATTCATCAGTGGATCCCGTCGTGAAAGTAGTTTCGCCAGAGTCCAATGCCGGAAAGAGCCAATCTGGATCCTCTTCTACAACGACTACGACCACTTCTAAGAAAACGAACGTAGCAGTTGATCCCGTCGTGAAAGTTATTTCCTTACAGACGAATACCGGAAAGAGCCAATCTGGATCCTCTTCTACAACGACTACAACCACCACTAAGAAAACAAACGTAGCAGCTGATCCCGTCGTGAAAGTGATTTCCGGAGAGACCAATACCGGAAAGAGCCAATCTGGATCCTCTTCAACAACGACTACTACCATAACTAAGAAGACGAGCTCATCAGTCGATCCCGTTGTGAAAGTAGTTTCCGCAGAGTCAAATGCCGGGAAGAGCCAATCTGGATCCTCTTCGACAACGACTACGACTACCTCTACGAAAACGAACGTAGCAGCTGATCCCGTCGTGAAAGTGATTTCAGGAAACATAACTGGAAAGAGCCAATCTGGATCCTCTTCAACAACGACTACTACCACTACTAAGAAGACGAGCTCATCAGTCGATCCCGTTGTGAAAGTAGTTTCGGGAGAGACCAATACCGGAACGAGTCAATCTGGATCCTCTTCGACAACGACTACGAGTACCACTAAGAAAACAAACGTAGCAGCTGATCCCGTCGTAAAAGTGATTTTAGGAAACATAAACTCTGGAAACAGTCAATCTGGGTCCTCTTCTACAACAACAACGACCACCACTGTGGAGACGAGCTCATCAATCGATCCCGTCGTGAAAATAGTTTCCGCAGTGTCCAATGCCGGAAAGAGCCAATCTGGTTCCTCTTCGACAACGACTACGACTACCTCTAAGAAAACGAACGTCGCAACTGATCCCGTCGTGAAAAAGATTTCAGGAAACATAAACTCTGGAAACAGTCAATCTGGGTCCTCTTCTACAACAACAACGACCACCACTGTGGAGACAAGCTCATCAGTCGATCCCGTCGTGAAAGTAGCTTCCGCAGAGTCCAATGCCGAAAAGAGCCAATCTGGATCCTCTTCGACAACGACTACGACTACCACTAAGAAAACAAACGTAGCAGCCGATCCCGTCGTGAAAGTGACTGTCGGAAACATTAATTCTGGAAACAGTCAATCTGGATCTTCTTCGACAACGACTACGACCACCTCTAGGAAGACAATCTCATCCGTCGAGCCCGTTGTAATTTCCCGAGAGACTAATATCGAAAACAGTCAATCTGGATCTTCGACAGAAGTTCACGGTAGCTCAAACGATAATTCATATCAGCCAATCTTGCCGGGTGTCATTGGAAAAGTTATTAAGAGAGGTCAAGAAACCGTTGAATCAGGAAGATCACAGATTAAAGTGGGAAAGTTTGCTGTAAATAGGAAAATGATTAACGGATATGCTAATGGAGGTGGCGCACCGTACGGCGTTGGACACTATCCCTACTGGTGGGGAACACAGGGACAATGGATGGGAGCTAGACCATCATGGGATTATTATGGAAGTGGATGGGGCGCCAACGTTTGGAATGGTCAATATGTTAACTAACAGTTTTATGTCCAATTTTAAATCAAACTGTTGCCAGCTCTGTTCTTAAAAATTTATAAAATATATATGCAAATCAATATATTTACGCTCATTTTATTTGAAGAAAATTTGCTAAAAGTTCTGGATACATTATGGAACGTGTTTTGTTGTATAAATATGTATATAAATTTTGCATTTTAAAATTTAAAAAAATAAGCTAAATTAATTCAGCTTGAAAAAAACAAATTCAAATAATGTGCAAATTCAAGCCAGACAATATTGGCTCAGCTGTTATCTGGCTGATTTATTATGCTAATTATTATTAGACGGCAAATATACGGAAGCGCATTTGTTTAAATATTTGTGCATAAATATAAATAATATAATACAAATTTTAAGTTCAAAGTTAAATTTAAAACAAAATTACTTTCAGAGTGCTCTATTTACTTGAGGTAAACGCTCTGCGCTTAATGGTAAAATATTAATGTACTAATTTTTAGCATATGCTATACAAAAAAATAAAATTTTATCAATACGAAACAAAAAATATTTAAATTATATATATTGTTAGTTTATTTTATTTTCACGCTGTAACGAAAGCTAAAAAGTTGACCGAAATACAGCTGATGTGGCAACACTGGCGGTCGGTCAACATAATATTTATCATCAGATGTTCACCGTATGTCGCGACAAGCTGACTAATTGAAAAATGCCTAAAAAACGCCAAAAAGGGCAAGAAGCAGCACAACGTGCGCATCTGACGAATTTGTGGTTGGTGTAAATAAAAAATCGAACAGACTATCCTGGCTTTTACGTTTCTAACAACAAAACAAAAAACAAAAACAAAACAAAACAAAAAAACAAACCGTGCAAGGGAATTTGAAATAAACTATGAAATTGGTGTTTTTATATAAAGTGCAGTGTGCGTAATTATACAACTAGACGAAGGCGACGTATTTTATTAATCGTTTCTGCAACAGTGCAAGAGACAAAGACGATTGTGTGAGCAAACACTACACACACACAAATACACACACACACGCACAAATACACACATTCAAATGAAAATCACAAAATTTTCACCATTTACTCTGGCTATGTATATGATTTCATAGTTGTGCGTCTAAATAAATTACTACATTTTTTTGAGAGAGCAGCAGCCACAACAATAACAACAACAACAATCATATAAACAAAAAAAAAAGAGTGAATTGTAGTGTGTGCGCGAAAGCAAAGGAATCCTTTGCTACACGGACAAAGAACTTGCTGTAAAAGTGCTTACACATACACAAATATTTATATATATACATATACATATATACGTATTTTTATATATATAGTTATATATGTATGTGTACATATATACTTATATATATAATATATGTGTGTGTATATATATATAGACGGAGAAGAAAATCGAATTCTGAGCTGGCCAAACAGCTAAACAAAATTTGCCATTCACACATGTGTTAAGCTTTCACATTCGAAGATTTGGTTTGGAGCTGCTCGTTACAGTTATTGCGTGGTAGTTCACAGACGACAGTTGCCGTCGCAGTCGCCGTCGCCGTCGCAGTCGCAGCCACAGTATGACTATCAAGCCAGTGAGTGCGCCGAGTGGCAAGCGCGTCGTCGATGCAGATGCCAGCGAGGCTCACGTCTCTGGGCAGGTAGTGGTCGTCGAGCAATCGGTTGTCAATCAATCGCATCGCAATGTTGTCATCGATGGCCATGGCCAGGTGCGCGTGTGTTAAATGTAACATTAACTACAATTACTTAACATATGAATTTCTTATGTGTCCGCAGAGTCCACAGCGACGCGGCGAAGTCTATGACGAGCTGACACGCACACATCGCTGCAGTCCACATAAAAGGTACGTCTTGATTGAGTTCCTGAATGTTGAACTCTCAATTCGTTGAGCATAGCTCTCGATTTGCCATATAATTCTTTGTCAGACGTGGCTTATATACATCATATCATGGGTAGGAGTACTTTTGTATATGAGATTTGATGTTAGATTCGATACAAAGATCTTGCTTAGAAGATAACTAAAATAAGTTTTAGAGAATCGTGGAATTATATTTACATATGTAGGTTTTTAATGCTATTTATTTTATAAAGATTATAACTTGCATTTTATGAAAACATCTGGCGTAGAAGATAGATTATATTAATATATGTATTATTGTAAAGATATAACATCTTATATGACTACTAAGCCATTATTTGGTATATAAGCTAATATCTTAAATAGATTCTATAAGAAAACAATACAACCGCAATACAAAGTACTTAATAAGATCTTGTATTAAAGATTATAATATAGATTTCATGAAAAGATCTTGCGTAGAAGAATGTATATATAAGAAATATGTATAGTATATCATATATTTACTGATTTTGTTTACAAGATATCTTAAATAGATTATTTAGGAAAAACTTGACAACATTATGTCTCTTCACAGTTTAATGCAAAGAACTTATATATTGAAATCACTTTCTTATTCACTGATTATTTAGACTTTTCATTATTTTATTACTATATTTAAGTTTATATATATTGCATAGATTATAATGGGAAGAAAGAACCCAGAAATATTTACAGATTTTTTATGATTTCTTTATAGAACATTATAAAGACAAACCTTGAAGAGATTCTATAGAATGAACTCAACTAAATTCATAGATTTGTCTATTACTTATATAAGTCTAGCCTCATCTAATCCCTGCCAATCTCTTCCATATTCCAGTTCCCGTTCGAAGCGTCGCGACCATCATGAGGGTCATGCACATCATCACAAACGTGATCGTTTGGAGCGCGAGAAACTGAATCTGAATCATCCGACTGTGGTTAATGGCGGTGTTGCGGGCGTCAGCAGTAAATGCAGCAGTCCGCATTCAGTAGTCGGTGCTGCCGTCGCTGCCGGAGTGGGGGGCAACAGCAGCAGTCCCACAGCTGTAGGTCGCAAATCGCCGGAACATTTGGGCTGTGCCAATGTACCGAAGGCACAAACGCAGATGACGCCAGCTGCTGCGGCAGCCAACATGCTGAAGGCCGTCGAAGAGACATTCTCCGGCTATAATAGCGGCGACGAGCATCTGCAGCCGAAGGAGCGCACTATTTCGGTCGAAGAGTGGAAGCGGCGCGACGAAGAGTTTGCCAAATGCATGGAGAAACGCGGCTACGAACTGAAGCCCGTTGAGGAAGATGGTGCCTGCCTGTTTCGCTCCATATCTCTGCAAATTTACGGCGACGAGGGCATGCACGATGTTATACGACAGCACACAATGGACTATATAGTAATATATAAATATCTATATGAATATTCTGGTATTCATTTTTATATTTTGTCTGTTTTTCTTGCAGCATGAGAATCGAGAGTATTTTGGCCAGTTTGTCACTGAGGACATCAATGGGTATATTCAACGCAAGCGCGCTCGCGATGCACACGGCAATCACATCGAGATTCAGGCCATATCAGAGATCTACAGTCGCACCGTCGAAGTCTTCTGTTATCAGTCGAGTGAGTAAACAAATCACGTGTTCTCCTTTCTCAATTATCAGCAATGCATTTTTCATAAATTGCGCAGTCGCTTGCTGATTATTTCAGGAAGTCTATTTAATAGTAGATTGTATTGTTAGATAGGCTGTTATCGTTAGATACGTTGACCCCATATTTTCTAATACATTTTACCTTTCGACAAATTACAGCGCCCATTAACATCTTCAATTCAGAGCAATCGCAGGCTGGCTATCCGCCGTTACGTTTGTCCTATCAACGAGGCTCCCACTACAATGCCATACTGGATCCGTACAATGCCACCGTGGGCGTCGGCTTGGGCTTGGCTGGTTACAAGCCCGAGTTTCAGACCAAGGAGGCAGTGCGCCTAAGCGAGCAGCTAGAAATTGAACAGGTGAGCAGGCCAGCTATAAATAACAAAATTCCAATAAAATATATATGAATTATGTCTTCACAGACAATGTTTGAGGACAAGCTGAAGACAACAGACTGGGAAGCCACCAACGAGGCCATCGAGGAGCAAATCGCTCGCGAGTCCTATTTGCAATGGTGCCGTGATAATATGCAGCGTTCGCGCAGCAACAATACAGCCGCCGGTTCGGCAACATCTTCAACTGTGACTTCGGCCGAAGCGCTCACCGACTCAGACGCCTCTCCTTCAAAGTACTCGAGTGATGGTGGTGGCAGCGGCGGTGGCGGTGGCAGCAGTAACAACAACAGCAACACATCAGCCCCTATGAGCAGCTCCGGCATTGGCGATGGCCCAGCCACGGTTTATACGCTCTCGCCTAAGACACTTGGTCAATACGCACACAAGCTGCCGCCCGAGGTAAATGAGCTGGGTGGCTACGAGAGCGATGCGACGGATATGAGCAGCACCAGCTCCGTGGGTCACTGCGGCGGCAATGCCTCACCCAACACAGCTCCAGCGCAGCGCTCCAATAAACTGTCCAAAACACAGCGTCGCAGCAACAACCTGCGCAGCAGCAAGAAACGTCGCCACGAAGTGCGCGAGCCAGGCAATGGGTAGGTGACAGAAGATATCCTTATACTGCCTCAACTGCTCTCACATACAAATCCTTGCAGCCTGGAAACACATGTACATGAAACGCCGCAACGCAAGAGTCCGAAACGTGATGCTGCGCCTGCAGTTGTTCGGGAACGCACGCCGGAAGCGGAACAACAGCCATGCACCTCTAAGCAGTCATCGCAGTCGCCGCCCAAACGCGGGGAAAACAAATCGTCGCCTAAGCAGAGTTACTCGAGTTTTTATCAGGAGCTGCTAGAGGCGTCTTATGCTAACGACGGTCTGTGCAGATATGAATTATAATTGATAGCAGTTACTCAATTTCTATGCTTTACAGGCGTCAATGAGAACGAGATGCTGCAGCGAGCCATCCAAATGTCTACGCGCGATTATATGGATGATCAGAAGCGAAAATATTTGTGTGGCCCATAGGTGAGGGTCTGGCTGGGCGGAAGTGTTCCCCGTCGCTCTTTTGTACAGTGATTAAACTTCTCTTTACGCAACGAAAACGAAACACAACAAATCAACCAAAAATAAACACCCTCACACACACACAGCAAAAAAAAACAAACATTTTGTAAGACTCGACTTGTAATAAAAATTGATGAGTGAGGAAGTGTCCTAAGGACTTGAATGTCCAGGACACTCTGCAGCTATTGGCACAACACACATACACACCCACACATACACACACCTATACGCACACACATGCATATGTCTCTTTATATATATATATATATATATATATATATAAATGCAAAAATGTTTTTGAAATAAGATATTGTTCTCGCAAGATTTCAATTAGTTCAAGCAACATATTTTTTATAAAGGCTTGACTGAATGAATCTGCCAATCTCTGCGATGTAGTAGTTATCACCCGTAAACGCCCTGTCCCGTACCGCCCCGCCCCGTCCCGCTCCCGGCCCCGTAAAACGCCAACTTCCTTAATTGCCTACATATTTAATGATGAACCTAACGTATATTTTGTAATATCTTAATTTAAGCTCAACGCAGGCAAAGATCGATCATATACAGTATATATATATACATATAGAAAGAACAGCACGTAAATATGATAAAAACATATACATACACAAATTGCATACAACTACATGAATAATTAATTATAATTAAATCATAATTATACTGATTACTTGATTGAATATAATAAATGGTGCATAATAAATATAGTTTACCGAAATTAATTAATTACAACTAAGCAAAAAACTTTGAAATTTTATTAAATGATCTTGATTAAAACGAATGACTCGATATAGTTTTTGATCCACATTAATGACAACGAATAATCAAAATATATAAACAATTTTAAGGTCTGATTACAATTTACTTAATTAGTGAATACAACTGTATTACAAAGTTCGACCTATACATAACATATATATTATATATATATATAAATTAATAAGAGAATTCCAAAAAGTCTTCGAATTTTATTTCTCCGCCGCTAGAACATCAGCCAGCCGAGGCAGAAGAGACCGAAGAATAGAAACAGCGCCTGCTCGTCGTTCAAATTCAGAGCGGACGCCAGAGTCTCGAGCGGAAAGCTGCCATAGCCGAGAGATGTTTGAAAGCCGAGTAGAAAGCCGAAATAGAGGGAACCACTTGGAGCGCTCGGCTCCAGTCGCAGTGGCAGAGGACGCGGCGCCATCATATCGTTGGTATCCTGCACTGCACTGTTCCGGCCGTAGAGCGGTACGACTTTCGTCATGTCCAGCTTTGTGCGGCACACCGGACAGCAGCGGCGCAGGTTGCAAGGAGTCAGCATCCACAGGTGCAAGCACGGCCAGCAGAACAGATGGCCACACACACAGATCACCGCATTCTTGGCCGTGCCCAAACAGATGTTGCAATCAAATGGGGAGGTAGAATCGGTTGCCTTCGTTTCCTTTTTGGCTTCCATGAATTTTACGTTTAATTTTGTAGAAAAGTTCGTAAAAACTCCGAGAACGTAATACGAATTTGTTGTTATGCGTTTAAATATAGCTTCCTTCTAATATCCGCTTTCGATGTCACGTATTGGTTATACGAACGCCATAAAACGTTCTAGTTTTTCTACTTTTCTTACAACTGACAGTTTTCACAGAGGCATTTTGAGATTGAAAATCACATATTAATTTATATCAGAGATTTTGCAATTATATACTTTTATGAATAAATACTAAGGAAATAAAAACAAAAACTCAAGTGTATTTACAAATTTTTTAATCGGTGTTATCAAAAGTCGTAGTACATTCACATAGATCTAGTTCGTTCTTAGATCTAAATTGCGCTTTGTTTCATTATTAGGAGTACATAAATAGTTTGCTGCATTTACACGCAACATATTGTTTTAAATATATCTATTTACATATTTTCACTTTATACAAAAATACATTTTACTAAAATACGCGATTCGCATATAAAATTATAATATCTTTGCACATTTGTCTTAAACTACGAGCCGATGGAATTTTATAATCGGCGCCACTGGGACCCAAACTTGAAGTTGTTTGCGATTCAAGGAATACATAAACTAGGGCAAAGATACCCTGTAATTTGAACAAAATCTTAAAACTTATTAATATGGAAAACATATAGAAGTAGATGGCATTGTATAGCTTTAAGGAACATAAGCTTCAGCATATTTAACATAGGTTTTATATTATATTATATATAATTATATCTTTTAAGTTCCATAGGAACAAGTTGTATGTTGTATATAGAGTTAAATACATAAATCAAGATTAAAATTTAACAAAGCATTCTTAAACTTTTAGTATTGGAATTATTACAGTCTTCGCTTGAATATGAAATGTAAGTAAAATAGATTATTAATAGTATAATAATAAAATTTAATAATATAATAATAATAATTAATAATATAATAATAATAATTAAGAATATAATAACAATTTACTGTCGTATTTCAGCATAGTTCACATTTTATAGCATAAATCAGATATTATTGCTCAAGTTTATGGTCCCAGTTTTATAGCACTATATATTATATATTAGGACTAGCTTTGTGTGTCACTTTGTTTGCCTAGGAATAATTGTACAGTGTTGGAAAGTGCCTCGGGGAGGCGACTTTTCAATTTTAGCTATTGCATTTGCTGAATATCGTAAACGATATTCGTATATCCGATTTGTGTGAGTCAATTAAATTGCGTGGACCGAGAGAGTTTTTAGTTTTGTTGAACTAGAATTTTGTGTGTGTGCGGCAGCAGTTGCTGTTGCTGTTGCTGCCGCACGTTGCATCAAATGTATGGCATGGATTTTGAATTTTGATTTAACTGACTTTACAAAAATCATTTGGCTAATTTAACATTTGCTGCTGTTGCTGCTGCTGCTGGGCGGTTGTCTGTTGCTGCTGTTGTTGCTGCTGCTGCTGCTGCTGTTGCTGGCTGACGACTATGTGATGTTGTTGTTGTTGTTGTTGTACCTGTTGTTGCACTTGTTGCTGTTGTTGTTGCTGCTGCTGCTGCTGTTGCTGCTGCAGCTGCAATTGTTGCTGATTGGCATGCTGCACGGCTGCCGTTGTGGCAGCTGTTACCACCGGCTGCAACATGCTCGTGCCGTTCTCTCGTCGCACATGACTATTCAGCTCGGCCTTGACACGCCTGGCTATGTGGGAGCGGGTGTGCTTGCGCAGATGATCCTTGCGATAGAAGCCCTTGCCGCACTCCTGGCACTGATGCCGCTTCTCACCCGAATGGATGACAAAATGCAGGCTCAGCTGCTCCTTGCGTTTGAAGGCCTTCAGGCAGACGGTGCAGATGTACGGCCGTTCGGGATTATGCGATTGCTTGTGCCGTGTCAGATGATCCTTGCGCTTGAGCGAAGCCTGACAGATGTCGCACACATAGCGTCGCTCCAGATTGTGCCCCACCAAATGCACCTCGAGCAGCTCCGGCTCCGGATACGCCACATGGCATTCGGGGCACATATAGAGCGGGCTACCATCCAGGGCTGTGCCCATTCTTATTTCGCCGGGACGCAGCTTGGGTTTGCGTTCTTTGGAGCGCTTTTTGCGCTTCTTCTTCTTGGTGCCACTAACAGCTGTCGAGCTGCTGGCCACCACGCTCTGTGTCTGCAATTGCAGTGTTGCCTGCTGCTGCTGTTGCTGTTGTTGTTGCTGCTGCTGCTGTTGTTGCTGCTGCTGCTGTTGTTGCTGTTGCTGTTGTTGCTGATGCAGCGGCTGCTGCTCCTGCTGAGGTATGCTTATGGTTGTTGTGGTGCCAATGGTATTGATGCCAATGGCGGCGCCTGGTCCCGTCTGCACCTGCAGCACCTGTTTACAAGAGAGATTTAGATGTAGTCTAGAGAGTAGATTACTATATATAGATGCTAACCACATTCTGTTGGTTCTCCTTTTTGATTGTCTCGGCGGAGTATTTGAGAAAGTGGTGCAGCGAGAGTGGCAGCGTGTTGGCTGGAAGATGCGAGAGGTAGTCCGCGACGGTGGTGCCGGGCGTGATCGTTTGCCAAGAGGTATTCTGTAGCACTGCAAAGCCAAAGAGAAGGCATTAATGGGGTTAGGTTACTCTAGGTATTCTCCCCTTACCTTGCTGCTGCAATATGGCATTGCAGAGATCCTGGGTGAGCTCTTGTGGAGCCACCACTTGTTGCTGTTGCAGCTGCTGCTGTCCAGAGGTACTCGCTTGCATTGTATCCACTGTAGTCGTCGTGGCACTTGCTGCATAGACAGTCGCATATTGCGGCTGCTGCTGCTGTTGTTGTTGCTGTTGTTGCTGTTGCTGTTGCTGCTGCTGCTGTGTGGCGGTGGCCACCAAGTGCCCATTGTATTTGTCGCCTTGCAACGCCTCCTCCTGCCCGCTGCGGAATTTGCTGCCGGCGGCTGCGGCGACGCTGCTGCTCGGCTGATTAAAGTGCGACATGGACACGCCTGCTGTCACCTGCTGCTGCTGTTGTTGCTGCTGCTGCTGGTGTTGTTGCTGATAGCGATTGCCGCTGCCGCCAGGCTCCTGCTGCTGCTGCTGTTGCTGTGGATTGTTGTTGGCCGCAGTCACATCGGCATCGGCAACGGCCACAGCGGCAGTTACCGTCGACACCAGCGGCGACGACGTCGTCGTCGTAAACTGCGGCAGACCCGGAAAGGTGTTGCCAAAGGGCGTGAAATTCATTGTGCGTTCGTTGCGTGGCTCTGGTTTAAGGATTCCGGCGGATCGGAAGTTTAGTTTTACGTCGGACTGTTAGCAACTGCAAGTAGATAATTGATATAGATTATATACTTGTATATATAATAATATAATATATATAAAATATAAAAATCTATGTAAAATTTAGTGAAAATCAGAGATATTCAAATAAACGATAGAGACGCAAGATGGACGGAAGATAGAGAGAAAGAGAACGTACAAAACGAGGAGCTAAGTAAGTGAAGTACGAGGGTAGACTGAAAAATTTGTTAAAGCTAAGATAAAGTAAGATGAAAAAATAGAATCATAAAAATCTATTTAAATAATTTCTTATTTTAATATAATTTATTTAAAATAACAAATTATTTTAAGAACAAATTTAAATCATAATATACATACGTACATATGTAAATAAGATCCAAAACATTCCCATTATGAAGGAATATTAAAACATGACATAGAATTTAAGGTTAGGCCGATTCTGGGTTTGTGAATGGAAAGTGAAATCGCAGCCGCTGTTATTATTTTGACTGCTCAAACGCGCACTCACACACATACACAGACCCATACATACATACATAGACTATATACATATACACATAGAAATGCCGGCAGCGTGAGAAGCAACAAAAAAGAGCGGCAAACCTGCGCGCAAATACGAGCAAAAGCACGAACAGAAACTACAAAAGCCTGCACAGTGGGCCGCTTATTGTTTACTATAAGCAATTACTGTATGTAATAACTGAAAAATAATGAAATTAATGAAATAAATTAACAATAAATAAATAAAAAATTCCCATTATTAAAATAAAAAGATATTGAAAAAGTATTTAGATATGTGTTCAAATAATAAGCATAAAAATATATTTAAATTATATGTAATAAATTGCCATAAAAAATAAATAATAAATTACCATAAATAAAATAAGAGACTGGATAAATATTAAACTATACTAAATAATATATATGAATAATAAATTCCCATAAATATAATAAATAGATATTTGATAAGTATTAAACTATACAAAACAAAAGGTATTTTAACTTTAATTTGTTATTGAATTAAAGAAAACTGTTTTTGGTGTACTTTATTTAAACTTTTAAAGTCAACTAAATGTGTTCTTGCTTATTTTTTTCTTAGCATATTTCACGCATGCTCTTAACAGTTCACACCACTGTGCGGCAGTTTGCAAACAGTATGTCGGCACATTGTGTTTAGGTTAGGGTTGTCCCGTTAGTGTACATGTGCCTGTATGCGTGTGTGATTTTATAACAATATTTTGCGTAAATTGCACGAAATTCAACAAAAAGTTAAGAATCCGTTAATCTGTGCTCAGCCAAAAAAACAAAAAACAGTTAGACGAAAAGTGTGAGCTAACGCTCAGCGCGTAAAAGGCAAGTAAAAGGCCATATCGATTTTCACTAAGTACGCAAATTAGTGTCGCGTTTAATTGAGAGAGGAACGCAAACACACAGAAATACAACTACACACACACACATACACGTGTGTATTTAAATATCAGCTCACTTTTGGGCAGCTGTCGCGAGACAATATGCAGCGGAGACATCTTTATTAAATGTTGTAAAATGGACTTTCACTTTGTTTTATTTATATTTTTGTAGTTTGTTCTTTTTTTTTTTTTTGTTTTTGGCGAACGCGTGACACAATAAAAGTCAAAGGCAGGAAGCAGGCAGCAATAAGGCGCCCGTCGCGTCGCTCACAAAGAAAAGCCGATGCCGACGCTGACGTTGACGTTGGCGCTGGCGCTGACGACGTCGTCGCAGCCGATCGGCTGGACAGCAATGTGAAAGTGCACCCGATTTGTATTGTAGCTTACGTTTTTTCGTTCCGTTATTTCTACGTGTTTGCAGTTCTCTCTAAAACACACACAAGCACACGCTTGAAAACACTTAACGAGACGAGCAGACGTGAATTCCCGCGCGACGGCATATATAAAAATACAATAAAAAAATGAAAAAAAAACTGTTTGCATTGTTGCCCTGGCTAGGCCGGGCAAAAGGTTGGTTTAGGCGCCCCAACTACTGTTGTTTTGCGCTGTCGTCGCTGCGACTACGACTGCTGCAGTATGATAGCGCCTCCTCCATACAACACACCAGCTTCGAGGCAGAGCGTCTACGTCTGTGTCGGCTGCCGCATTCACGACAGGGCCACCTAACGGCGTGTGGCACAAGTTTGCTACTGACCGACCCGCTGCCATCTCGCTTGTACACTCCAACTTCTCCTGTGCGCTGCTCGTGTACATGTGTGTGTGTGCGTTGAACACGAGACAAAAGTACGAGCTTCGTGCCGGCATTGCTATACATGTGTGTGTGTGTATGTTTGTGTTTGTGTTTGTGCATGCTAGGAGCATGAGAGTGTAGGCCAGACAGCGTGTGGGAGAGAGTTAGCGAGAGCTAGCTGCTCTCTTAAAGTTGTTGTGAAAATTAACGCTGGATATTTGTAGTATTAGTGAATAGAAATTAATTAAATTAAAAATTTATATGTTAAAATTCGGAAATGTATTTATTGTTTAGGTAAGTAAAAGGTTTTGTTTTTGTTAAATATTATTAATAAATTATAAATTTTTTAATCAATGGAAATTTGGGAGTTGTAATAATAAAAATTATAAAAATAAAAGTTATAAGAGATAATAAAAATTATAAAAAATAAATAGTTAAACAAATTTAGCTAAAAGTTTGTGCATAAGAATCTCAGTCTTTTAGTTGATAAACTCGTTCGTAATATATGATCGAAATAAATTAGGAATTATATTTAATTAGTTAATTAGAAATATCTCTACATCTGCCTCACCTTTATATTCTTTAGGCTCTTTTATCTATATATTATCTATATAATATTATTATATTCTAAGTAACTAAATTTAGTTCTTGACAATTTTAATTTCCAACTATAATCTAATAGAGAATCGCATGACAGAATTAGTCATGCTAATTAGCTATACTAAGCGTTATGTGAACTATAATAATTTCATATATTTAAAAGTCATTATATAGTTCTCAGTCACGTCAGTCACGTCATGTCCGGTTGGTTTATAATTCTGTTTGCCTCTCTATTTGGCTATTTCAATCCTGGGCTCAGCTCGCCACAAGATGGTAAATAGCCCTGGAACTACAGCTTAAACATATATTTTAAGTGCTAATATTGGCTCAACTCGTTCACAGATCCCTATAAAGTTGTGGGCGTAAATTGTGGCGTCTTTGAGGTAGTCAGTTGCACCATGGTCAAGTGTTCGTCTGGTTCTGACTGTCAGCCGAGCAAATACTGCCTCGATCCGATTTGCGTCTGTCGCTTCGGCTATCGCAAAGTCGGCGAAACCTGTGCGAAGAAAGTTCCAGTTCGCAATCTCAGTGCATTGGAGGCAAAATAAACTTGTATATAAAATATAAAATTCATAAATATACAAGTTCAAAAAGAAAAGCGATGGTTCTCAGTTTAAAACTTAATTTTGGGCAAGCAAACTTATTTGCCAGATTAACCTTTTTATAGATTTGCGAATCATATCAATCATTTATATAGAAAAGGAAAAAAATGTTGTGTAAAATTGCTATATATATTACATTCTACAATTTTTAAAACTGATAAGTATTTAGTTCTATTATAAATCTATAAACTAACTAAAAAAACAAAATACTAATTACAAATATTTTTGGCAGCTGCTTAAATTTTAGACAAATTCTATTGAAGATTTTTTCCTTTTGTTTAATCATTATTAATTATTATTATATATATTATAAGGAAAATTAATATATTAGTTTTGTAAAATGTCCTTCGTGGTGTCCGTCCGGCTGTCCGTACGCAAACTATACTAATCATATAAAGTCTAAAGATTTTTTCGATAGAAAATACTTAACATTTTTAGCGCCGTAAACGAGTACGAGTATTATGCAGTCGGTTACGCTTGATTTCAACCATCTTAATTGCTATAATTATTGACTCTAAGACTAATTCTGAAAATGTTGGTTCAATCTTAAATTCTTTTTCCTCTTCTTGAATATGAACAGAAACTTCAATTAAGAATTGGTATTAAAATTATTTAAATATATTTAAATAAAATTTCTTTTAATAAATATTTAACAAAAAACTAAAAATATTGTTCTATATGCAATGAAGAACATTCTAAAATACTTTAAAAAAAATATTGCATTTTAGCTAATAATTTTTTTAAGCAGGTGAAATTGGGGATAGAGAAAGAGAGAAACTCAAAATGTGTAGAAACTTACAGAAAAAGACTTAAAAACTTAAAGATAGACTAAATTATAGACCTGGCATTTCATACTTAAGGATCAATTGCTATTTCAAGCTTTTCAATTTCATAAAATAAATTAAAAATTCCTTAAAACTCAATCAACATATTCCACTTTAATGTGAAACACTTAAGAACTGGGTCATTGCCTTGACATAAAGCAACGAACACCGTGCACCGTGCAACGTTAATCAAGCAGCAAAAATGCCTGCAACATGCCCAGTTTGTGTGTGGGGCAGCTGGGGCACAGAGGAGTAAATACCGCAGGATTTGCATGCGGCCAGGCGCAGGCAAACTCCAAGCAGGAGAAGGTGGAGCAGTCATGACTCGCCTCATCTCGCCTCGCATCGATGGCAACAACAAAGATGCTGCTGACACTGAAATAAGCGCATGCAAGGCCAATCGACGAAACCAGGCCACGCACACGAATCAACGACAAACTCCGTGCCACAAAGCACCAAGCGAATCGCTGCACCCAGCCGCACTCAGTCTGCAGCATGCAAAGCCAGAGGTAAATGCACTTGGTACATGGAGAAGGTGGGCAGAGGAGTGGGAATGGGAACTGGAAATGGGTACTGCAGGGTGGCTGCAGTTGGCGTTCAGTAAGAACCCAAGAGCGCACGACTTTGACTCATGCGGAGAGCCGGAGAGCAAGGGAGTAGGAGAAGCAGAGAAATGTTAGTGCAACTCTCGCGTATGCATGTGCATGTGTGTGTGTGTGGTGCAGCTCTGCTATATGTGTGTGTGTGTGTGTGTGGGGTGCATTGCGTCATCATCGTCGACATCGTCGTCGTGAACAGAGCGAACAAGTCGCGCCCGCGCCGCGGGCTGGTCAACATGACTCCACAACTGGGATGCGATGCGATGCGAAAGTGTTACAAGTGGATGACGCTTGCAGGCAAAACTGGTGTCAAGTGGTGCGTGGGCGTGGGCGTGGAGGAGGCGTATTGGCTGCAGCTGCTGCTGCTGCCGGCATTTGGCAAGACGAGGCTGAGTGCAAGTCGCGTGCGCCCATTGCGTTGTTTATCCCGGCCACTCAATGTGTGTCTGTGTGTGTGTGTTTGTGTGTGTGTGTGCTCCGTGTGCTCTGTGCTATGCTCCGTGTGTTGTGCTCTGCTCTGTTCTGCTCTGCTCTGTGTGTGTGTGTGTGTGAAAGTGAAACCAGGCGCAGGCTGAAACCGAAAAGCCAATGGTCGTGGCCGTGGCCGTGGCCGTGGCCATGACCCGTCTGTGAAATGCACTCCAGTACACACACACACACCAATACACAGTCGCATGCGAAGGTTTTGTTAGCAAGCGGAAACGCGGTCACAACTGGCAAGGCAATGGAGGCGTATGCGTAATGTGTAAATATGCACACGCATTATAAACACAATCATAAATATCTGTGCTATTATCGGTGAGATTTATGTGAACTATGAGTGTTGCATAAATAAATTAAATTAAACATATTTTTAAAAAAATTTTTAATAAAAACTTTTTAAGAAACGAAATTTAAATATGTCTTCTTTAGAAAGTCAAGTGGACTTTAATTTAGTTATTTTATTTAAATATTATATTATTTTATATTTATTATATACCTATTAAACTTTGAACAACAAACTAATAACAATATATGATACACAAAGCAAAATAAAAGCATTCATTAATATTTGATAATGGGGCGTATGAGTAATATTTAAAAATTATTATAATGATTATTATTTTATTGAAAGTTTACTAAAGGAATAGCATATTAATATTATATAGAAGTAATTTATTCGCTTTGGAAATTTTTGCTATCCTGTTTTGTTTAATACAGATATCAAATATATTCATATTTATCTTTTTTCTAACCTGAAAAATTCTGATAACCTGATATATATTTATTTAGGAGAACTAATTACATAGGATTCTTGAGGTTTTAATATTTATTTTTTTTATTCTTTGTTATTTAATATTTATTTTTATTATTTATAGTTATATTTATTTTTATTATTTATTATTTAATAATTAGTTTTATTAATACAAAATTACTTTTATTTTAGTTAATAATTAATTTTATTATTTATTGCTAAATATCATTTATTAGTTATTTATTTTTAATTATTAAAAAAATGTATTTTTTATTTATTACTTGTTTAAATTTTAGTTTTTAAATTTAGTATATCAACTAATAATAATCACACAAAAGATCTTAGAAAACAGAAAAATAGAATTTATTTAATAATTGCTTTTATAATTATTTTGCTTTTTAATGTAAAAATAATTTAATTAATTTAGTAATAATATTTTAGAATATAATTAATATAGTAATAATTATTTAGCATACAAATTACTGTCAAAACAATGCGCGCCAATTTAAACAATTAATAATCCGCAATTAATAATCCATAGAAAAATCCATTAAGACTCACTCAATTTTTGATTTGAATATTTCCAATTGGAGTTAGTTTAGCATGATTACGAGTTAATTCATTGGATATCGCACTATGAACTGTTTTTGTGACTCGTTCGTCGAAATTGAAAATTAGCCGCGTAAAAGTAAAAACGCGTCGTTGGGCGGAAGCGAGAGCGCGATCGGGAGAGAGGAAGAGAGACACGCAACAGACAAATGCTCGAATAAAGGCCGCAAAGTGACGTAGTGTCGCTGTTGACGTTATAACGTAAACTGATTTAAAGTGCGTCCGTTAATGGCGAGCAATGCAAAAACGAACCAAGCGGCTGGCCGGCCGGCAGGCCGGCTGAATGGGCCGATGACCGGCAGCCTAAATTGTGTAGAGTTTGGTGACGATGACGATGACGATGAGGCTGCAAGTGAAGTGTGGGGAAGGTGAAGAGAGGAGAAGAGCAATAGGCGCGACGGGCGGATGCTATACGATTGCCTAAATGTGTTTTGCCAAGAGGCAAAGGCGAACTCTTTAAAATGCCGTTGCTAACGTACACACACACACAAAGAGTGAGTAAAAGAGAGAGAGAGGAACGAACACACACACACACACACGTACACACATCGGCCGTTGACAGTCACGCACTATGCTGGAAAGTGCGACTCCTCGCTTTCGCTTTTGTGTTTGTTGTCTCGTTTGCTTAGTGCTCGGCTCAATTCGTTTCGGCTCTCAACACGACGCTCTCTCGCTCTCCATGTCGCCATCTCGCTCTATTACACAGACTCTCGCCTCGTTATGCTCGTCTGTTTTGTGAGCCGGCAATGCAACAGTTTTTTCACAATAGATTTTTATTAGCTATTTGTTGTGTGTGTATCCAAATCTAGCAAACTTATTAAAGTGACTGCAGGCAGTGAAGCGTGTGCATGTATTTATGTGTGTGTGTGTGTGTGAGTTTGTATGTATGTATTTTATGTAGGTGCGTGTGAGTATATTAAAACATGGCGCCAACACTTGCTAAATGCACAGAGCAAAGAGTAGGGGCCACATAGAGATATACATAGATATGTACATAGACATATGTGCATATGTATGTGTATGCATATATGTACTTCCATTTACATACGGCTAACCACATGCATAGTTGCATGTAATTAAATTCAAAAATTGATTTTACTTACCGCAGTGCATTTCCTTAATTGGCTTAAGGAAGCTTTTTTTAAAATTTCTAAAGATAAATTATGATCAATGCATATTATACACAACAGGTTTAATAATTCTTATTAAAATTTATGTAGCATACTTTTTAGGGATGATATTTTCTGTATAGTTGCTTACTTCTTACTTAAAATTAGTTTTTTAATTTATTAGCTTTTGTTCTTTGTTTTGCTCTTCAGTTCACAAGGTAAAGTTCTAACACTATGTTGGTTTATCATTAATTTCGACAGTTTAGGGCATAGACAACATAGCTAAGGGTCTGTCGGACTTAAGCTTAGAGTCAAGTCTACTTAAAGTAAGAAAATAAAATAAAATATTAGATTTACATACATGTGTACCTTGACTCAACCCACAAGATTTGCCTTAAAGAGCTCTCTAGTTATAAATTTATAATTTTTAGTGAGTAATATATTAAATTTCCTCTCAATATTGAAAATTTCATCATGATATTTTCTTTCTTATACTATTTTCCTCTTCATTTTAAATGAATTATGAATGCATTAGATCTTCAATGTTCGATAACCAATCTTCGATCGCCGATCTTTAATGTTGGATCTTTTAGATATGATATCCATAATAGGACGTATATAAGATTTAGCAGTTACCTGTCTTATTGGGTTTAAATTTTATAAATAGATTAATTTTTAAGTAAATAGTATTTAGTTTTTATGCTCGTTCACGAAGTGGAAATTAAAATATTGGTTTTGTGTAATGTCTTCGTCTTGCTGTTGTCCGTCCGTCTCTTGGTCCGTCCGCATGAACGCAAGCCATTACGCAGCTCTTGAAGCTAGAGACTTTAAGTTATGAATATTTGGATTTTTCATTTTGAATGATATTAATTTTATTATTTATTATTTAATTTAGTTATTATTATTATTATTTCATTTAATTATTATTATTATTATTATTTAATTTAATTATTGTTATTATTATTAATTAATTAAATTATTTTTTTTTAATTATTTATTTATTAACATTTATAATTTTTCTATTTTCTAATTAAAATTTTTTTCGTAAAATTTTAAATTTCCTTCTCTTCATTAAATTGTAAGCATTGAATATGATTTTAAATATGGTTCAAATCTTGAACATTTTCCATTTCGTATTCTTAAAGCATATCGACTGGCAAACCCCCTTTTGGGTTATTTTTTTCTCTTCTGGCAAATGGGGGCTATCAAGTGCAACACGACGAGTGCAGCACAAAAATGGAGCAAATAAAAAAATTGTGCTACAAAATTCTAAACAAGGCAAAAGCCAAATGCAAATGCCAATGTTAGAGCCACAGTCAGAGCCAAAGCCCAAGCACGAGACCCAAAAGCCGGCACAAGGTCGAAGCGAACGAGTTGCCAAAAATACAAAATACAAAAAAAAAAGTAAAATAAAAGAGGAACGACCCGCCCCCCACTTCAAAAATGGGCAACGAAAACTAACCGAAAAACTAAAAGTGACTCGCCACAGTAGGGGGCCCAAAAAGGGGGCGTGTCAGAGGGGGGCACAGTCAACGAGGCGACGCCGAAATTCATTCATAAAATTCTAAAACGCGCTAAAATCTAAAATTCTAAACCAACGATGGAGGCCAACCCAATAGCCAAAATTGTGTGGGTGTGTGGGTGTATAGGTGTGTGTGAGTGTGGGTGTGTGTGGGGGTGTGTGTGTGGTTGTGTGTGATTGTGTGCCTCTCTCTATGCGCGTAAAAATCACCCAGTTTTTGGACTGCAATAGAAAACTAGAAACTAGTCGAAATATAGAAAAACAGTTAAATAGACTAAATATGTGCTAAACTATTTATGCTCGTTCAGCGAGGTGAAAGGAGAGTATATTGGTTTGTGTGAGATGTTCAAATTGCTGTATGTCTATGATATATATCTTTGATTCGTTAGACTTAGATTGATTTGTTCTATATAAGCAAGACTTCGGTTTGTCTGTTTAGATTTTTGTATATGTGTTCCAATTGGAATATAGCATACTTCTTATAAGATGTGATACGTAAGACCTGGATTGATTTGTTCTATATAACCAAATCTTCGCCTGGTCTGTTTAGATGTGTATTTATATTTTCCAATTGGAGTTCAGCATACATCTAATAAGATAAACTCTTTTACTTATGAAATGGAATTTGATATATATACACTTAAGTATAAAACAGATAATATTATGAATCATATACGCCCATTGGTAAACTAAAGAAACAATAACCAAGTCTTTGCCTTGTTTGCTTAGATTTGGATGGCTAGTTTCCAATTGGATTTTATCATAACTCTAATAAGACTCTAATATGGCTTGAAATTTGAATAATATAAACTTAAGTATGCAGCTGACAGATAATATTATTAGTCATATATCTATGCCCATTGAGAGCGTGGCAGATCAATGAAACAATTAGCTGTCTTTGACAATTTTAGAGCTAGATTTAGCTTTTTTACGGCTGATTTCATTTTTGAGCTCCTCTAATTTATATAAAATAGTATAATACAATAAAATATAATATAATATAATATAATATAATATAATATATATAATATAATAATACATACATATATAAAATATATAAAATATCCGCCCATACAGGCGTGGCATCTATAAAATATCCAATTTGTATACATATTCAGTATTTGAGCAACATGAACAAGCATTGTGCAGCTGCAACGTTCTAAACTTGTTGATTTTTGCTGCTATGCAACATTGCAACTGCAACGCTGCAACTGCAACGCTATGCAAGACACTTGCCATGTTTTGTGCACAACTGTACAAGCAGGGGCAAAAAAAAAAAATAAAATAAAAGGATTTTATGATTATTTTTAGCTGGGCAAAACAAAAACTAAAAAGGCAGATATATATATACGTATATATATATATTATATGTATAATATATATAGAAAAAATATTTCTATATTCTATAAAATATATATATATATATATATATATAGTATGTGTGTGTGTGTGTGTTTGTTTGCTGTAGAAATTTTGTGTGTTTGGCACCCTAAAACTCTCTTATTGAGCGACAGACAGAGAGTGCAAGAGAGATAGGGACAGAGAGAGTGAGTGAGAGAGAGAGAGAGAGAGCGCGCTCAAACACACAGAAAATGTGGCAAAATGCGTTTTTCTGCATGCAGCTGAAAGTAGGTGTGCATGTGTGTGCATATGTGTGTGTGCAGCGCCTAACTACAGCAACATATTGCAGCAAAACTCTACACACACACACACACACACGCACACACACACGCACACGCACACGCACACACACACACAGAGAGCAAAACAAAATGCAATCAAATGGCAAAAATTTTGCCAGACTGCAATGCAACTAAAAACAAAATGTTGACTTTGCTTGCAGCATGCAGCATGTCGCATGCAACCCCTACAATAAAAAGGCCCCATGTGCATGTATGTGTGTGTGTGTGTGTGTGGCTAGTGGCAGCTGGAGTTGATGCACAGGGCCCCAGACAGTTGTTGCTGTGTTCATATAAAACAGCAAAAACATGAAAACATTTTAAGTTGCATTTTCTATATGTGCACACACACACACACACACATACATATATATGCATGTGTGTGTGTGTGTGCATGAATAATCCATGTAGTATATAGAAATTGCATCCCTTAGCTGCAACACTGAATAAAATGTGCATAAAATAAATTGCATTTCATTTAAAATAAATAAAATTTCTCAAACCTGCAAAAACTAAATTTTTCGCAACGAGCTTTAAGGACAGTTTTTGAAAGGGGGTGTGTGTAGGGGTTGTGTGTAGGGGGTGTGTAAGGGGTGTGTGGCTGCACTCTGTCTGAGTCCGAATTCCAATGGTCATTAGCTCCAAACATTTTGCATTTTAATTGATTGCTCAGCTGCTCCTACTGCTGCTGCTGCTTCTGCTGCTTTGTTGCCTTTGTGTCTTGGCCAAATTGCAGGTAATTTATTTAGTCGCAAAATATCATCAATTCTTGCATCTGACAGATACGAAAAGTATCTAAGCTCCTTTATCTACATAAACAGATACACAGGGTATCTAATCGCTTGTGTCTGATGCTTAAAGTATTTCAATATTTGGATGTGTCAAGTGCGAGACGTATCTTATGTTAGATAGTTAAAGTAGCTTAGTTCTCTCACCTGTTAGATACTTAAAGTGTCTCAGTTGTGTATCTATTGCTGCTTTATCTAATAGCTAAAGTATCCCAATACTCGTATATGATAGATAGTAAAAGTATCTCAATACTTGAGTTTCAAATGTAGCATTTCATAGATATGATAAATATCTCCATTTCAATTTATGTTAAATTTCTCAATTTTTAGATTTTCAGCTCTCTTATTTCGTAGATAATCAAAGCAGCTCAGTTCTTGATCACATAGTTGCATATGATATAATGATACATATATAAAATATTTCATTTCACTGATACTTACATAAAATATCTCACCTCTCGTATCTATCCAGATGCTCCTCAAAAGTATCTCAATTTTAAATTACTTTAAACCAAAATATGTAAACTAAATTTGTGAAAAATAGATTAAAAATACAAATCTAAACTATTTTAGCTAAGGCTATCTATATATTTATCTATCTATCTATATATTTATTTATATATAGTATAGTTGTTTATGTTATATATCAAGAGTAGAAGGACTGCTTAGCTGTCTTTACAGTCATATTAATTTAGTTATTTGGTTTATTGAATACATCTTAACTTCATTACTAAATATGTATATACATATATCTTTATATTATATACACAAATTTTAAAACATTTGTCTATAGTTATCTTCTGAGATGCATACATTGTTTAAGCTTACAATGCGCCAAAGTCAGTTAAAATTTAATTTAAATCAATTAAATAGTTAATTTGAATTCTTAGCAAAAAGTTGAGCCTGTCAAATGCAGAATGTTTGCTCTAAGGTGTTGCGACTTTATAGATGAGTTTTCATTTAAATGTTTTCAATGGGCAATCCAAATATTTTTAATGAATATTTAATTATTTTAAAAAAACACACAGAAATGAATACTGAAACTTTACATAAAATACTTTTATAAACAATTGATAAATTGCTTTAATCGACTTGCAACTTTAAACAAACATTTATTTTCCATTAAATATGTATCTATATGTGTTTTAAAATAATATTTTCTGTGGTTGCTTCGTCATTTACGTATTTAATTTAAAAACCAAAACCAAAAGCCAAACAAAATTATTTTATTTTAAAATGAAAATTTTTTTCTATATACTGAAACAGCTCACATTTCGGCACAGACGATAACAATAGTAATTTAATAAGAATATAAATAAATATGTCTATATAATTATATATATTTAAATAATTATATATATATATAAATAACTATATATATTATATTATATATATATATAAGTACATCTGTATAATTATATCTTTTTAAATATCTTCTTTCTGCTTCTCAAATTTTCAGCTCTTTATATTTAGCATATTTTATATATTTAAGTTAAGTCAATTAATTTTTAAGTCAATTATTACTTAAGCAACTTATAGTTTAACCATTGCACTGAATAAATCTGTACAGTCACAAAAATAATTTAATTAAAATAAAAACTTTATCTGCTCATAAATTATTCGCTGCCCCTGAACGTATGCAATGAAATTTTTGGCAAATGCGTCGCAAATCGTGCGCAAATAAGTATGCTACAATTTTTACACAAGCTCATGCTGATAAGCGCAACCCAGACAAAGAGTTTGAAGTTAACTAATAATCTTAAGCCGATTATATAATTTAAGTGCTTATGTGCTTAAGCAAATTGCGCAACGTAGATAATCTTAAGCACTTTCAGTAAACTTTTTGCTAATTTGATTCCATTGTGTATTCCCATCCAAGCACATTGTGGCTCTGTGCGAAAGTAAATGGAATGCTAAGTGCATTAATAAGTTTTCTGGCAGCAACAATAGGCTTGCAACACAATGAGCAGACGCAGCATGTGGCATAATCAGAATGCTGCACAGAGGCGATAATCAGACACGGAAGACACAGTTAAACAGGCAGTGTGGTAGTGGGAGGCAGGGCAAAAGGACACGGACACGGACACGGACACGGATACGGCTACGGACACGGACACCATTAACCAAAAACGTTGGCTGAAGGGTACGAAACGTCCTCGACCTAGTTCAATGTCAATGTCATTGTGCCACATTATCGCCGTTTGGCATCGTCGTTGGCAACGGCGACGGCGACGGCGACGTCGTCGTCCTTTGGCAGGCTTGGCCTTGGCTGGGAGTGAAACGAGCGCACGAGTCGAGGCCACGGCCACGGCCACGAACATTGCCCAAAGTGGCACACGGCAGGGCCCAGGACCCCAAAACCAAATCCAGACCAGTGGCTGCCCCAGCCCCATCTCATCCGGGCGCCTCTCGAAATGAGGCTCAGCCATGGCGGAGGATGTTGCAGCGTTGGCTGTTGCATGTGCCAGGCGTTTGGTGGCGACAATATCCTTGCACTTGTGCGGGTCCTGTCGCGAGGCTGGGGCACCACACAATCACACACAGACACAGAGGCTGGCAGCCAATCCACCAACAGCAGCAGCAGCAGCAGCAGCAACCTCGACTCGTTGCCTCCTTTTGGGCCGTGTTGTTGTTTTGCCGGCCGGGTGCAAGGACCCAGCAGACACCCATTTCCATCACCCCCAACTCCAGTTGGCAATCGCGTTGCACTCCGTGCTGCAGCTATAACATCCAGACACCCACGCCCATACCCACGCCCAGCATCGCAATCGTCGTCAGCAACACCAGACCTGAAATGGGCACCACAGTCAACGCCTAAATGGCCCCACAGCCCCATACCTGTTACTATTCTCCAACCATCCAACCAGCACAACTTCTATTATGTGTTGCTATCGCCTTCTATATTCTCTGCTCTCTCGCTCACGCATAAACGTCGCCTCCCCCAGGAGACCGAAACATCAGCAGCCGACAAAGTCTCCATTAAGCCCATAGACAAAGGGTTTGAGTTACGTTACGTTACGTATGGTCTCTACACAAATAGGCGCTCTCTTTTACGCTCGCTCTCTCTCTCCCGCTCTTTCTGTGTGTGTGTGTGTGTGAGTGTGTGTTTATTTGTATAGCTCAGTTTTGCTATTTAAAGTCATAGCACGTCAGGGAGCGACAATGCGTACATATATTTGCATTAGGGTGTCTCACTATTTAAATGCAAATTTTAGTAATTGGAGTAAAGTTTATTTTTATTTAACTATAAATTTAGATCAGTTGAGTTTATGAAAATAGTACTTAGGATTAATTTATTTTTGATAAATTTTATTCTTTCATGAACACAGCTATAAATATTTTTATTTATTTATTTAATTATGTATATAAAGCAATTATTTTATTAATTAACATAATATATGAAGTTAGACTATTGTTAAAATTATATCTTAAAATTACTATATCTTATGAACAACTATATTTTGTTAAGTTTTCTTTCTCAAGCCCTTAAGTGCACATGTTCCTAAGCTTGTTACAAAACAAACATAAAAATAATTAGCAAAATATATTAATCTTAATATTATTTATATTAATATTTAAAATTGTTTTCAAAGTACTAGTTATTATTCACTACTATTTTCATACGCACATCCGTATAACAACTTTTTCCAATAAGAATTTACTTTACACTTCAGCCAAGAGTCTATGAGTACCACAAACAACTGGTAGACTTAACAAGTATTTACTTTGCGGCTTACTAAACGTTTGTCGCGCGCCACCTTGAAATCCGCTATGCCAAAAAAAGCTGTCATAAACTAACAGTTGTTTACATTTGTTGTTTTACTGACCATTGCAGGAGACAACTGGAAGAGAGAGCGAACGACCGCGAGAAAGAGAGAGAGAGAGTGGCTGTGTAGCAGAAATGGGTTAAGAATCAAAGTGGGCAACAGGCGCAGTCAAAACAACAAACAGCAAACGGGTCGCATTCCAGCGCCAACTGCGCAGTCGGCAGCGCGAGCGGCAGCAAACCACTGCGGCTGCGCAGACACCTTGGCCGCTCGAAGTCAGTGCGCGTTGAGATCTTAAGCGAGCAAGTTGACAGGTTGCGGAGCGTGGCCGAACGAGCAGAGCAAAGCAAAAAGCAAAAAGCAGAATAAAGACAACTCTTAAATATGCGTGTGTCTCATCGTCGCCGACTCACGTACACAGCAGAAATATATTTTTAGTTAACTCTTCGCTTGCTGCTGCGGCGTGAGTGCGTGTGTGTGTGTTTTGAACTTTCTTCGAGGCTGCTGGGCGCTTGCTTGTGCATGTTATTTGTGAACGGAGAGAAGCAAAGTCAACAACAACAACAACAAGTGGCATAGTGCAAAAGCTGCGAGCAACAAGTTTCTTGGCAGACGTGGCAACAAAAAAAAAATAACAAAAGTTATTCAATTTACATACATATATATACATATATATGTAAGGCATTTCAAAAGTGAAAGTGTAAGGGAATTGGCAAAAGAAAAAACAAAACAAAAGCAAAGGAAATTCTCACGCTGCAACAATTACAGTTAACATCATGTCCAGCCACAGCGTACAGCGGCGGAAAACAACGCGCTCCAAGTCAAAGCAACAACAACAACAGCTAACACCTAATGTTGCGGAAAACCTCATAGAAAATCAAAACGCCAGCAACGAACAAAACGAAAGACTTCACTTTCGCAGCCGTTCAGCAACCTCAGTCGCAGCGGCGTCGGCAGCGGCAGTGCCAGTCAATTGCAATTCACCTCCACCATTGTGCTGTAATGGCATGCTGCCCACCACCGCAGTCTCTGCCATGCTCAACTGTTGCCGAGATATCAACTGCCATCTGAATTCACCACTGCGCGGCAGCGTTGAGCGCAGTCGACGCTCAGAGAGCCGGCAATCTTTTCTAACTTCCGAGACGTCCAAACCGACGACGACAAACACAACAGCATCGCCTACGCCTACCTCTGCATCAAAACAATCGCGTTCTCGTTCCCATTCCCATTCCCGTTCCAGTTCGAGTTCTCGTTCGTGTTCGGCTGACGTCGGCAACTCATTCAATACTGTAAATCCGCACAAGCAGAGGGCAGCCAGCGCAGGCAGTGCAAGCAGAGCGCAATTAACCGTTAGTCTACACATCGATCTCATCAGCTGGGGTCTGTTTCTGCTGGCATTTGTCACGCGCTTCTACAAGCTCGCGACGCCAGCGAATGTTGTGTAAGTAATATATATAAAGAGACTTAATTAAATAACTTTATTAAATAATTAAATTCTCAGTTTCGATGAGCTGCACTATGGCAAATACATTTCGCTTTATTTGCGCAACATTTTCTTCTTCGATCAGCATCCGCCGCTGGGCAAGCAGCTGATAGCTGGCCTGGTCAGCTTCGCTGGCTACGACGGCAACTTCACATCTACACGCATCGGCTCGGCCTATGAGCCCAATGTGCCCGTCTTCTGGCTGCGCTTTCTGCCCGCTCTCAGTGGAAGTCTGCTCGCGCCGGCAGTTTACAGTTTGCTGCTAGAAGCGCGGCTGCGTCGCTGGTCGGCAGCACTGGGCGGTCTGCTCGTCGTATTGGACAATGCGCTGCTCACGCAGTCGCGTTTCATTCTCATGGAATCAATGCTGCTGCTGGCCACCACTGTGGGCATTAGCTGCCTGCTGCGCTTCCAGCGCTGCTCGCTGGGTAGCCTTAAGTGGCTGAGCAGCGGAGCGGCAGCTGCGCTTTTGCTAGCCTGCGCTGGCTGCATCAAATATGTTGGGTTTCTGGCTATGGGCCTAGCCGGCTATTTGCTGTGTCGTCATCTCTGGAAGCTGCTCTACGATGCGACGCTGACAAGTGAGTTAAGGGAAATTGATTTTAAGAGAGAGGGATAAGGAATGAGAAAAGAGAAAAGAGAAAAGAGAAAGTTTGAGTAGAGTAATTGATACTCTACATAAGACGGTTGTCGGAATGATGAGATATGGAAACTTATTGGAATGAGAAATATGATAGTATATGTAAGGAAGTCCATTTGCCTTAGGCAAACTAAAAGCAGAAAAAGGTGAGAGCAGAGAGAGAGAGATAGATATAGAAAAGGGGACAGAGGGAGAGACGGAAAGAAAAAGAGATAAAGAGTGAGAAGTTAAGAGAAAGAAGAAGAAGAAGAGAGAAAGAATGAAAACTTTGTAATATAAATATAAAAGTCTGGTGACATTTTACAACATAGAAAGAGAGAGAGAGAGAGTAAGGGAAATCAATTGAGAGAGAGTAAGATTTAAGATTAACAGGTTTGTAATATTATTTAACATATAAATCTGAATGATTCTGATGATTGTTAACATAGAAAGAGAGGGACACCAAACTTTCTGTATGACTCTGTAAAAGAGAGAGAGAGAGAGAGACACAGTTTGATTACAATCAAACAAGCTTGACTATCTGTCACATTTCTTTGCCTTCTGCTTAGCCAATCAAAATTAAAGACTTTTCTAAACTCAACCTTATTAATTTCCTCAGATAAACAACTGTGGATGCACGCCGTGAGCAGACTGTTGCTATTCGTGGGCATACCTTTGGCCGTTTACCTGGGCGTCTTCTGTATACATTTGAGAACGCTTTATCGAGCCGGGCCACACGACACGATCATGACGAGCGCCTTTCAGGCCTCGCTCGATGGTGGACTAGCCTCGATTACGCGTGGTCAGCCGCTGGCTGTGGTGCACGGTTCGCAGATTACGCTGAGGCACACACACGGTCGCACCTGCTGGCTGCACTCGCATGCAGCTGTGTATCCGGTTAGGTATAAGGATAAGCGCGGATCTTCGCATCAGCAGCAGGTGACATGCTACTCCTTCAAGGATGTGAACAACTGGTGGATTGTCAAGCGACCGCAGCGAGATGATCTCGTAGTGGGCGAGCAGCCGGATGCCATAAAACATGGCGATGTCATCCAACTGGTGCATGGTATCACTAGCCGTGCGCTTAACTCCCACGATGTGGCTGCGCCAATGACGCCCCAGTGCCAGGAGGTCAGCTGCTACATAGACTACGAGATCAAGATGGAGGGCGAGCTGCTGTGGCGCGTGGAGATCCTCAACAGGCAGACCGAAGGCGACTACTGGCATGCGATCAAGTCGGAAATACGACTCATACACGAGAGCACAGGCGCAGCGCTGCGCTTCAGCGGACGACAGCTGCCCAGTTGGGGCTACAATCAGCACGAGGTGGTGGCCGATCGCGAGCAGCTGCACCAAGACGCCATCTGGAATGTGGAGGAGCATCGCTACACCAAGAGTAAGCCAAAGAGTAGAAAGAGTTTGCAAGAGAGATACTAGAGCATCATCTTGTTTCCCTTTACAGCTCAGGATCAGCGTGAGCGTGAGCGTCAGCTGCTCTCTGCCGAGATGATTCCCACGAAGCGCACTCAGCTCTCGTTTTGGTCCAAGCTGCTGGAGCTGCAGACAAAGATGTTGTGGCATGCCAAGCAGCTGCAGAGCCACATGTACAGCTCCCAGCCGCACGAGTGGCCGCTGCTGGACAAGGGCATCGCCTACTGGCTGGCCGACAACTCCAGCGCCCAAATCTATTTACTGGGCAATGTGCTCATCTGGTATCTGGCCAGCGCTGGCCTCGTCCTCTATGCCACACTCCTCGTCTTCTATGCGTTGCGGCGTCGTCGCCTGTGCTACGATATCTCAGCGAGCGAGTGGCGACGCTTCCTCAGCGCTGGAGACACTTTCTTTGCGGGCTATCTGGTGCACTATTTGCCGTACTTCTTCATGGATCGCACGCTTTTCCTGCACAACTATTTGCCGGCGTTTGTCTTCAAGCTGATGCTGCTCTGCTTTGTGCTGGATCATGTGGACTATTTGCTGCGACGCCATTGCAGCGGAAGGGGCATTCATCTGGTGCGTCTTTATCGTCTAATGTTGATCCTTTGGCTGGTCGCAGCCGCCGCGACCTTTGTCAAGTTCTTGCCATTGAGCTACGGCTCGAGAAAGATGTCTGCCCAGGAAATCATTGACTTGCGCTGGAAGGACACCTGGGACTTCATACTGCAAAAGAACTATGCGCTGCAGTAAGGAAGTCTCTTCCGCATTCGTTTAAGTCGACTCGACTCCACTGTGCCCTGTACCATGTACAATAAACCGCAATACTTGAATTGAGAAGCTACTCAAAATAGTTTGGCTGGAGCCAAACCAAGCCTAAGTTATAAATATTCTGTACTTAACTATTCAGCTAATAAAAAAATTATTTATTTATTTAATTGTCAATATATGTGAAAGATGTTTGTAAATATAAGATTATCTATATAAGATTATATGTAAATGTAGATTTAAGTTATCTATTAGAGTTAGACGAAAGTTACGTATTTGTAACTGAAGCCCTTCTATGCAATTCTCATGGCAGCAGGCAAGTCTTTCAATAGTTCTTTATTCAAAGTTCTGTCAACCTTAAGGGTATCTTATAGTTCTGTACTCTCTACTACAGTCTAGTGTTAAGTATTTGTAAGTAGCTCCTTTCTATGCAATTCTCATAGCTGCACTTATATAGTTCCACTATTCAAAACTCTATCAAACTACAGGGTATCCTATAGTAATCAGTTGTTAGGCAAGCTTCTAGCATAGCATTAACAATCAATATTTCGATTTCAAGGCAGTTAAACCCTAAGCCAAACCCTAGTGAAACTTACATTGAAGACTTACATACATATATTAGCGAATAAGAGTAGAGATGGCCAACACAGGACGGTTTAAGGATCGCAGTCCGGATATCCGTGCAGCCGGATTGGCCTCGGTTTTGGAGCCAGACAATACGACGCGCTCCTGCACCACCATATCGCACATCGAGGAGTTGGCCGAGCATATGATACGGCAGGAGTGCAAGCGCAAGCAGTTGAAGAATGCGGGCCTGTTGTACGCTGAGTCGCCGTGCCTGCCGGTCGACAATATGCCGGAGGTGATGGCCATGGAGAAGACCAAGTCCCGTTTCATGATGTTCAAGGAGAAAGTGTCCGAGGACATGTACCTCAAGACGGCCAGGCTTGGCGAGGTGATGCCGACGGGCTCCAAGCCTGATCATATTACCAATTTGAGCACCACATTCGGCTGCGAGACCGCCTCAAGTGGGGGCGTCTATGATATTATCTTGCCACGAAAGTCGGCGGAGCAGGTAAATCGTGAATATGGCAAATTTCACGACAAATACGTGTTCAGTCATAATCACTATTTCCCCTCGGAGCAAGTCAATCGCAGGTGCAAACAAGAACATTCCAAACATTCTCTTTCTGTATTATAATTCTAATATATCTTTTCGCTTTGCAGGTACAAAGCGCCCTTTAACCGGAAGTTAACCTATGGAGCTGCCTACAATGTCGACGTCACTGGCAAGATGGTGAAACATTGCATGGAACAGTGTGCTGGGAATGTGATCATCATTAGCAAGGAGCAAATGGACTTTATAGATCGTACCTATCCGCGTCTGGGTAAAAAGTTGAAGAAGTAAGTAAATCTCTAAACTCTCAATCTCTCTCTATGTATCTCCCTCCCTATGTATCTCTCTCTCTCTCTTTGTTTCACTGTCTTTTTCTTTCTCTCTCTCTCTCTCTTCATGTCTTTCTCTCTCTTTATCCTTGCCTCCCTCCCTCTCTCTCTTTTTCTCTCTCCCTAAACTCCACTCTCTCTCTCTCTCTGTCCCTCTCTAACTCAACTCTTCATCTCGTTCAGATATCCATCTGTAGTGCCCCAGTACATAAGCTTTGGCAGGCCCTCTGCCCATGACGCCTGTGACTGCAAGATGCTCATCGAGGATATATCGCCATGCCAGAGCAATAAGGATCTGATCGACGCTTTGGGTCACCTCAACATGTGGCGTCACAAGCTGCAGTTGCGCGCCGACTTCCAAATGTTCGATCTGATCTCGGTGCTGGAGCATAAAGATAAGGAGCAGACGCGTCATCTGCCGCTGAAGAAGATCTTCGAGGTGATGCACAAGATGCATCTGTATATAGATATCTATAAGATGCGCACCGCGCTCTCGCACTTCAAGTTGATCCTCGACGAGAACTGTCCCAACGAGCGTGTCAACTACGATACGTTCTGTCAGCTGCTCAACATACAGCATCCGTTGCCCCCATTGGGCAATATATCAATGACGCCGCCGAATATGTACGACAAGGACACCACCTATCGGCTGCTCTGCGCCGATATGCACAAGAAGCCGGTGGAGGCGGCACCTTTGCTCAAGAAGTGCCCCAAACTGTCGGATGAGGAGAATACGCATGTCAAGGATCTGGTGACACCGGAAATAGCGACGCTGTACGGCCTGCTGCCCAGTGACTTTCAGCAGTTGCGTCCCAAGGACCATTTGGTGGAAGTTTTCAAGGACATTGTCAGTGAAACGGACTTCGAGAAGATCTGGCTGCAGGTCTTGGACACGTACAAGGAACAGAATGGGTTGGTCTCTGTGAATCAGTTCCGTGAAGCCATGGACAATATGGAACCAGCAACATAGGAGAAAACAAATTTCAATTGACAAATAAATTTAAAGTAGCCCGCGTAACAATTAATTCAAATTTTTGAATTAAATTAGAGCAAGCACTTGTAAAACTGCTTTGTCGATAAATTTAAAGAATGTAACGATGTAAGAGACTGCTTTTCAATGTAAATTTTGCGATATATAACAATATTTTGTAATTGTGCGATTAATACAGCTGTTTAGCTATCGAATTTTTATAGAAATTATTACGTGATGTTAAAATTTATTGCATCAAGTTGTCAAAATTTTAGAATTTGCATACAACTTGTTGGTGGCAGTTTTTAAAAATTACAAAAATTCTATTAGTTATGCAACAATGCGAAATTCAATGTTTTCTTTATTTAAATTTGAATTAAATCCAAAAAGCTGCACTGCTTGGTCGATGTATCGATAACAATGCACGAATTCATACATTTGAAAATGCAAATATCGACATGCCTCTGTTTAGTCACGCACACTGTATCGATATTCTTATTGTGCATTGTATATTAATCGATTACTTTTAAATAACTTAAAAAATTTATTGCAACTAATATGAAACTCCAGAGATCTCTCGTATCCATTCCAAATGATAACTCACACGTGTAAAGCCAGCTGGCGCTGAAGAGAGACAACTGCTCGCATCACTAAACGAGGTGATGCCTATCAATTTAGGCTCATTCTGCGTGACCAGCGGTCCGCCGGAGTCGCCATCACAAATGGATCTGCCCTCGGGTGTGCCCACACACAAAACGCTCTCCGGCAGCTTGCCATAACTGCGCGAGCACTCGGCATTGCTAATCACATGCAAGTCGATGCACTGCAGCCAGTCGGGCATGTTGCTGGCATCATAGGTGCTGCCCCAGCCGCACGTGATGACCGGAGACTGTTCAAAGCTCTCCTTAAGCTGCTTGAAGCTCGGCAACTCCACCTTGTTGACCAGCGACCAGAAGTCCACGTGTGGCGTGCGTATGAGCGCAATATCACTGCCAATGCTGCCCGGCCAGTCGGGATGCTGCACCACAGCCTCGGTGCCCACCTCCAGATGGAACAGCGCCTGCGTGCGCTTCGTAGCGCCGTAATAGATGCTTACCACATCCACGTGATCCGTGCAGTGGGCGGCAGTCAATACCCAGCTGTGATCTATGATCGAGCCACCGCACCACCTGCCCAGCTGACCCTCTCTGAGCAACAGACCCACAATATAGGGTGTTTGTCCCACAGCAGCCGGATAACCATTGGTTATAATAGAATCCGCCGTAGCTGTCAGGGGTCCAGCTTGGACTTGGAGCCGGATTGAGAGTGTGAGGAGAGCAAGTGTTAACCAAGCGGAGTGCATTGCTCATTAAGTAATATAGTGTAGAGAGGGCTTCTTGCTGATATATATAGAGAGCTAAATGATGTCTAAACTACTTAGGTTATATCTTATGAAAAGTTATTATCTTTACGCCTAATGGCTTTAAGCATTAAGAGCGTGGTTAATGAGGGATTGTGCATACTGAGGAGGAATTGCTTTAGGGCTGCATATGAATGTCTGAATTATGAATGAACTAACAATGAGATATTTGTGATATATGTTAGCTATAGAGTTGAGCCAGAGCACAGCCATTGGCAGAGGCATGGGGAGAGCCATAGGAGAGTCTGAGTTTAGTCAGAGCAGAGAGGCAGAGGCATGGGCTGAGCCTGAGTCGAGCCAGAGCAGAGGCATGGGCAGAGCCATAGGAGAGCCTGAGTTAAGGCAAAGCAGAGAGGCAGAGGCATGGGCAGAGCCTGAGTCGAGTCAGAGCAATGCCATTGGCAAAGGCATGGGGAGAGCCATAGGAGAGCCTGAGTTAAGGCAAAGCAGAGAGGCAGAGGCATGGGCAGAGCCTGAGTCGAGTCAGAGCAATGCCATTGGCAGAGGCATGGGCAGAGCCATAGGCAGAGCCTGAGTTAAGTCAGAGCAGAGGCATGGGCAGAGCCATTGGAGAGCCTGAGTTTAGTCAAAGCAGAGCCATAGGCAGAGCCATAGGCAAAGCCTGAGTCGAGCCAGAGCAATGCCATTGGCAGAGGCATGGGCAGAGCCATAGGGAGAGCCACAGGCAGAGCCACAGGCAGAGCCACAGGCAGAGCCATAGGAGAGCCTGAGTTAAGTCAGAACAGAGCCATAGGCAGAGGCACGGGCAGAGCCTGAGTCGAGTCAGAGCAATGCCATTGGCAGAGGCATGGGCAGAGCCATAGGCAGAGCCATAGGCAGAGCCATAGGCAGAGCCATAGGCAGAGCCATAGGCAGAGCCATAGGCAGAGCCTGAGTTAAGTCAGAGCAGAGGCATGGGCAGAGCCATCGGAGAGCCTGAGTTTAGTCAAAGCAGAGCCATAGGCAAAGCCTGAGTCGAGCAAGAGCAATGCCATTGGCAGAGGCATGGGCAGAGCCATAGGCAGAGCCACAGGCAGAGCCACAGGCAGAGCCATAGGAGAGCCTGAGTCGAGTCAGAGCAATGCCATTGGCAGAGGCATGGGCAGAGCCATAGGCAGAGCCTGAGTTAAGTCAGAGCAGAGGCATGGGCAGAGCCATCGGAGAGCCTGAGTTTAGTCAAAGCAGAGCCATAGGCAGAGCCATAGGCAAAGCCTGAGTCGAGTCAGAGCAATGCCATTGGCAGAGGCATGGGCAGAGCCATAGGCAGAGCCTGAGTTAAGTCAGAGCAGAGGCATGGGCAGAGCCATCGGAGAGCCTGAGTTTAGTCAAAGCAGAGCCATAGGCAGAGCCATAGGCAAAGCCTGAGTCGAGTCAGAGCAATGCCATTGGCAGAGGCATGGGCAGAGACTGAGTCGAGTAAGACCAATGCCATAGGCAGAGCCTGAGTCGAGTCAAAGCAATGCCATAGGCAGAGGCATGGGCAGAGCCATAGGCAGAGCCATAGGCAGAGCCACAGGCAGAGCCACAGGCAGAGCCACAGCCAGGGCCATAGGAGAGCCTGAGTTAAGTCAGAGCAGAGCCATAGGCAGAGACATGGGCAGAGCCTGAGTAAAGTCAGAGCAGAGCCATATTCATAGCCATAGGCAGAGGCACGGGCAGAGCCTGAGTCGAGTCAGAGCAATGCCATTGGCAGAGGCATGGGCAGAGCCATAGGCAGAGCCTGAGTTAAGTCAAAGCAGAGGCATGGGCAGAGGCATAGGCAGAGGCATGGACAGAGGCATGGGCAGAGCCTGAGTCGAGTCAGAGCAATGCCATTGGCAGAGGCATGGGCAGAGCCATAGGCAGAGCCTGAGTTCAGTCAGAGCAGAAGCATAGGCAGAGGTATGGGTAGAGCAGAGCCATAGGCAGAGGCACGGGCAGAGCCTGAGTCAAGTCAGAGCAATGCCATTGGCAGAGGCATGGGCAGAGCCTGAGTTAAGTCAGAGCAGAGGCATAGGCAGAGGCATAGGCAGAGGCATAGGCAGAGGCAGAGGCAGAGGCATAGGCATGGGCAGAGGCATGGGCAGAGCCTAAGTCGAGTCAGAGCAATGCCATTGGCAGAGGCATGGGCAGAGCCATAGGCAGAGCCTGAGTTAAGTCAGAGCAGAGCCATAGGCAGAGCCAGAGCAGAGCTATTGGCAGAGACATGGGCAGAGCCATAGGCAGAGCCATAGGCAGAGCCATAGGCAGAGCCATAGGCAGAGCCATAAGCAGAACCTGAGTTGAGCCATAAGCAGAGCCTGAGTCGAGTCAGAGCAATGCCATTGGCAGAGTCATGGGCAGAGCCATAGGCAGAGCCATAGGCAGAGCCTGAGTTAAGTCAGAGCAGAGAGCCAAAGGCAGTGCCATAAGCAGAGCCATTGTCGGAGGCATGGACAGAGCCATAGCCTGAGTTGTTGTTCAAGCTGAAAGCAAGTTAGATAAACTTTACTTTAAACTAACTAGAAAATCCGCTTCAAGCCTAATGAAGCTTTTGCAATGACAAATTGAAAAGCCTTGCGTTAATCAACTGAATCCTAGCAACAATTCACAATCAATTATATAAACATTAAAGGACTTGAAAACATATCTTTTCATATCAAATTCTTAGATTTAAGGGAAATGTTTATATAAACTAAATAGCTAATTATCTAACTAATTAACTATTCTATAACAAATCCTTTACAAACTTGACTAATAATCAACTCAATAACAAAAAATATTTGTTTTGAAAATTTCTTAATTCTAATTACATATTTTTATTATTTACAATAAATTCTTTCTAATTTACTTGGCGCTGTCAAGGAAATCTTTGGCCTCGTTTATTTTCGCCGCCAAATAGGGTGAGCCGCCGCGATCTGGATGATTGAGCAGCATGATCTTTTTATGTGCATCCTTTACCTGTAATCATACACAAATTAAAGATTACTAACTGTGTAATATCAACCGTTAGACTCACCTTCAGCTTGGAGGCACTGGGGCTGACGCCGAGGATCAAAGCCGCTTCGCGTTTATTCATTTTGGGATCAAAGCCGCCTTTGTAGTATTTGGCATTGGCCATGCTCTCCGCATCGAATTTGGGCAGATTCTTAAGCGCCTCGTTGAATTTGCTGGTCATTTGGGGCATGCGGCGCAGCAGGTGCTTGCCAGCGAAGCCCACAGCGGCCACGCCAAGACCCGCTAGGATGATGGAGCTCGTCTTGTATTGGTTGATGGCGCGTGCGTCAGTTTTAAATTGGTGTATGGGCATTGCATTTACCATATGAAACGAGTTTCGAAAAATTTGTACATGTATTTCAGTTGGATTATTTACAAATTTTATACTCAAAAATATCTATTCTAAATTTTGTACCATTTTTATGTAATCGATGTATCTGTCGGAATCAGCTGTGACTGAAAATGTGACGACTGCTTCAACTTAATGATATCGACTATCGGCTAGTATCGATAGTTCGTTCTCAATGATTGTTTCGGAAGAAAACAAATGCTTGTCGAATGAGATATCGATACAAATGTGTCGTCTGCTTCAGTTTAATTATATCGGCTAATACTACTACAAACGTCTGCCAATTTAAAGCCCGCCATTGCAGAAGAGCTGCCCAAGAGTACAACTATCAAGCCGAGAAATTCCTGCTATTAAGAGATAAGAAAATTCAGCAAATTTTCGAGTTGATGAAAATGTTTCTTTGCCTGCGAAAGAGCAGTTATAGCTTACACCCCGTGCAAGCTACTACTTCAATTCAAATATTTATATTATTATTTATAAATATTTTGCCTTATATCAACTTTTTACCTTCTTCATTTTGCTTTGTTGTCTGCGTTTGCTGTGCGTTCCCTTGTAAGTAAAGTCCAATTTTTATACGGCTTGCTCTAATGCGTCTTGCCACACAGCTAACTTTGCCAACTTTAACTCATTTCCTAGGCAAAACATTACAATTTTTCCAATTTCCATTTTAATCATGACGTTTTAATGAAAAATCAAAATAAATAACAGCTGTTTTTGCAGCTGGGCGAATGACAAAATCGAGACTTAAACAGCTGTTTAGCTCAAACCAGGGCTACCACAACTACTCAACAGTTGTGCAGGAGCTGCACAGCTGTGACAAACAAACAAGCTTAGATATTAAAAACAAACATAATTTAGCGCTGCAATATAAGCAAAATTACTTAATTGCTGCCGCCTGACACTAATATAACTTATTTTAATAGACCTTTGGCTTTTTGTAAACTGCAAAGTTTGATTGCTAAATTCACTCGATATTTCTGCCCACCATCGATAAATTTGACTTATCGATTGGCAGTGAAACGTATCGGGCTCACACAAAACAAGTGAAGAAGAAGCGTGAAAAATTTGATGTGCAAAGTTTTAAAAAACGAAATTTTTCTATATTATTGATTAACAGCAGCAACAAAAAAAGTGTCAATTGGTTGGCTGTGAGGTGTTAAATTTGTGCGCTTGTGTTGTTGTTGCTGTTGGTGCTAGCTGCAGCAGCAGAAGAACTCAAAATATAACATTTATTTAACGAAAGGCATCATCCCAGCAGCAGCAGCCGAGCAGCCGTCAAACTGGAGCGTATTCCGGAGTATTTGCGCGACACGGTCGACTGGTTGATGGGGTAAGTAAGTGCGTAACGCGTAATCAGCTGCAGCATAAATGCAAAGAGATATATGATTTTCTTTTATACACATATATAAATAGTATGCAGCTTGGCCCAAAGACGTTAACAGCGACGGCGACGGCGACGTAACGTCGCCTCGTCGCCTCGTCTTGGTGGTGTCTTTTGTGTCCTCTGCGTTTTGCTTCGTCGCCGTTTGGCATTTCGCCAATTGGCCTCGTTTCGCATCTCTTTTTCGCCGTCAAAAAGCAAACTTGTTGTTGTTGTTTCGTCTGGCCTAGCCGCCAGCGCAGGAGTTTCATATGCTGTTATTGTTTTTGTTGTTGCCCTGCAAAATCAATAAAAAATCCAATATTTTGTTGTTTTGTGTTTTATTTTTTTTATCGATTTCTCAAGTCAAGTCGCAAGTGTTTTGATTTTTATGTACTCGCACGCAAACCAATACAAGCATAAACACAAAAACGGTTACACACACGCACACACAGAGAGACGCATGCAAGCATGCTACTCACACACAGATGCCTGCAGGCATGCTCACTCACACGCACACACACACAGAGGCATGCTCACTCACTCACACACACACTTATTTATGCACTTTGCTTCCTCGTGTCCATTCATCAAGGCCAAACTGCATTTTCGATATCGTTTATTTGCCTCCATCCTCGCCTTGCCCACTCGTTCGTTCGCTCACTTTTTGAACCCTGCTCGATGCCCCCTTCCCCCTTTATTAACTGCGCCTATGTCGTGCTGCTGCTGTTGTTGTTGTTCTCCTTCTTCTTATTTTTGTTTAAGTTTATACGCATTTGTTGTTGTTGTTGTTATTGCAGCACGATAAGCGTAGCCGGTTTAATGAACTTGCCAATTTACCCACAATCTGTAATCAAAATGTAAAAACAAACAAAACACATACATAGCAACAACAATAACAAAGAGTTTCATACTAGATCTTCCAAATAAACACACACACATGCAGACAAAGGCATACACACACTCACGCATACATAAATAAATACAAGCACAGTAGAATTTGAAGAAAAGAAATAAAACATATATATGTATGTATGTGTGTATATGTTTGTATGTGTGTGAATATGTAGGTTATTCAATACACTGCAAATACAGTAGTCACTGGAATTGTGAAACTCATTTCAAATTTATAGTTAAAATCTGATTTATTTATGTTTAAAATGTAAAAAAAAATACTAAGAAAAAATTCATAATAATAAATTTGATTTTTTTAAAGTAAAATTAAACTATAAATAACATTTGATTGTAGATTTTCTATATAGAATTCGATTATTCAGTTTTGTTATGGTTGTTCACAACTTTTACATAGAAAATTTAATTTAAAAGAAACTCTGAAACCACCTTGAAATCTGTTGGAATCTGTTTTGATTGTTTTACTACCTAGTGACTACTGTACAATATCCACCTAAATATATATATTCTATATTATTTATAACAAATTCTATATATAAGTATAAATTACTATCTATATAGGTAAACAATTAATAAATTAAAAGAAAACATTTTTTAAATACAAAATTTTTGAACATTATGATTTATATATAAACACAATTTTTAATTTTAGAAATATATAAAAATGTATATATATATATAATATGTGAAGACATGAAATATTGATAATGCTTTGTCGTGCAAGCATTGATTTAGCTAGATTCTGATATTATTAGTTTTTAACTTCCTAAATTTAAATGAAAGTGAAACTATTAAAGCTCAGAAAGTTGGGTCAGTAACTCTTATGGGATGTTGCAATCACTCTTGAAATGTTATCGATAAGAGTTAATCTAAACAGCTTTTTCCTTAAAAGATTTATTTAAGAATTTGTCTTTAAATTTTGTAAATTAAGTCAATTAATATAGACTTTGGGAAAGTTAAAAAATGGGAATTTGGCTAAGGCCTTGATGACTGAAACATAAACTCTGATAGCTCAGATTATATAAGGACAATTGCCCGTTTCTTAATTCAGTTACTAGATAAGCTAGTTATAATTTATCTATGCATGTAAAGGGTTGTTTTAAAGAGGGTAACTGTTAGTTGAAAAATTTCACATGTAACATATGTCGAGGAATTCAATTAGCTGAGATTATATATGCCAGATGCATATACATATATATATAATGTATGACTAGGCATCTAGAATATATATATGGGAACAACCCTCAACTGTGTGAAAGGGATGAGAATAGGGGAGGGTGGCAAATGGCGACCTTGAGGCACACTTAGCACAACTCTAATTGAATTAGACGACGGCGAAGCAAAAGCACAGACGCGCGACACACAATGCAATTGAGGGAAAAAGAGAGGGAGGTAAGGGTAGTAAAAGAGATAGATAGAGAGAGAGAGAGAGAGAGAGAGAGAAGGGGTAAGAGATAGACATATGTATGCACATGTAAGTTGCAAAATGACAACTCTTCACGTCTGGAATTGATTGACAGGGCTGACAAATCAGTTGGCAAAATCAATTCCTATAAGGGGTTGGAGGGTAGGGGAGGAGGGTAGCTTGTAGGGGGAGGGACGTCTGGAAGGGCGGGTTTAGTCTTGGCGCTGGCCCTGCCGCAGCCCCAGAGCCTCAGCTCAGTTGCTTTTGGGGCACCAGACGCGGCTGTTGGCTGCGTCCGTTCCATTTCGTTTCGTTGCGTTCCGTTCCGTTCCGCTGTGGGCCATGAACTGGGCCATCTCGAATCTGACGGGCGGCAATCGGGTGAGCCGTGCGATACTCGTGCGCTACTCCTCGGTGCCGCTGGCCGACGATGGCGGCTCCTCGCCAGGGACGGCGATGGCAACGCCTGCAGCTGGCACGCCGCGCGCCACAAACAGCGCATTCGTCGTTGTCCTCCACATTCGCAGCCACATTCCTGCGACAGCAGAGCAGCAGCAACAGCAACAACAACAGCAGCAACAGCAATAATAATAGCAACAACAACAACAACAGCAGCAACAACAAGGGCCAATCGAATGGAGCTGCGAGTGGAGCTGGTGGCAATGCAGCCAATGCTCAGCTGTCGCTGCCACTCGATGTGGAGGAGACGGTCACCTGTTTTTGTCGGTAAGGCAACAGGGTGGTGGAGCAGAGAGCAGGGGAGTGGGGAGTGGGGAGCTGTTGTAGCAGAAGCTGAGGCAGAGCAGCTGCTTGTAAAGCTTCTCAATTTGTGAAAGTTAATTGGGCTTTTAGCAAATATTTCTGTGTGTGTTTTTTTAAAGCCATTTAGTTAATTTACTTAACACTTGCATAACAGCAAGTTTTATGAGCAACTGTTCCTATAACTGTGTTATATATGTATATGTATTATAGAGTCTGATTTAAAAGGAATATATAAAGTCATGTTAAAAATTTCTTTTTAAGTTCAATATATAGATTAGAAGTTAGATAAATATATATCCAGTCTAGGCTAAATTCATAGCAATAGCTCTTTGCTTTGTGTATTAATTGATTAAAATTAAAATTTAGTATAAATATTTACTTATTTTTGAATAGAATAATAATTCATATTGCTCTTCTATGCAATTCTCATTTGTTTATTGATTAACTTCGAATTTTGAGGTAAATATTTACCTATTTTTAAATAAAATAACTTTTTCAATAAGAAATTTGATCAACTGCATTATAAACCAATCTCATATGCCGCTCTCTACGATTCTCATCAACTCTTCTAAGTATTTATTTATACAAATGCCAATAGATCAAAGCTAAACTATTTTAGATTATCTCTAAATATTTAAATTCAAATTTATCTATGTATTGCTCCAATTTATTTATTTATTTTTCCAATTGGACTATTTTCCTTTCCCTCCCCACTTTTTGCCTTGCTTAACTCATTTCTATTTGCTTATTTGATATTTAGTATAACAGAAAATCAATAAACTTATAGTTCATTCCCTTTCAAGGGTATCTTCAATTCGTGCATATTCACTTATTTCTTTTCACTTCCATTATTTTTATTCATTTCTCGCTAGCATCGTTCAAGTCAATTGGATAGCATAAACAAAACAAGCAAATGCATAGCTGGAATAGCTGTGCGTTGGAGTGAGATGGCTATTGTTGTTATTGCGCACCCTTCTCTTTACGCGAATCGTTCGCAGAAACAGCTGATTATGATTTCGGCTGCTGCCCATTAGCTCTGCTGCTGCTCTTGTTATATTTTTGCTTATTTATTTTACTGCTTGCTTCTGGGGAATTGCTAAATTTGTGTGTCCTGCGTTTCTGCTGCGCATTTACCGCAATTCCCCATACTCAAATATCCCCTCCCAAACTACGTTTGCTTTATAGGGTTTCCATTTGCAGACGACGCACGCAGTCGAAAAGAAACCCCGCAGCGGGCATAAGCTGATAGCTAACTGTCTAGCAGGGGCGGAGGTGATGGGTAGGGAGAGAGGGGCAGAGGGAGAGGGTCAATGCTGGTTCACACCTACGACGCATTTTAGCAATGCTCGCATTAACGCGCCCCCTTTTCGGACACAGACATAAATCACACAGCGCCAGTGCGTTTGTACATGTGCATGTGTATGTGTACATGCATATGCAAGTGTGTGTGCGTGTGTGTGTCTGTTTATGCTTGAGGCGCCTCATAAAAGTCATAGTTTGCTCTTTTATTCATTTCGTTTTTATTTTTCTGTTTTTTTGCGCACTTTCAAATTTGATGGCTACATCTGACGTCATTTGTAGTGCGCATGACCCACAGCAGTTGCCGTTGCCGTTGTTGTTGTCGCTTGTTTGGTGGCGTGACCGACTAAACGGAACTCCCGTCGCTGCCACACACCGCAAGCTAAGAAAAACACATGAGAGATTAGTAGTAAAAAGCATCAAATAAACAAGCCGCAAAAACAAAACACAACTCACACCAATACACAGACAAGATTAAAGATCGCAAGAGAGTGTGAGAGCGGGAAAGAGGCACAGAGAGGGCGAGAGAGCGCTGTTTATTTTTGCTTATGCCTATGCTAGCCAGTGATGCCAACATTATATTAACTATTTCCCCGTCAGCTCTGGCCTTTTACAAACACAGAATGCGGGAAGAATTGTAGTATAACAGCTTTCGGGAAATATAGCTATTTAGAATCATTTAATAGCTTTCTTTTAGCGTGAACGAAATATAAAGTTTGGAAAATATATTTGTTAGTGAAACATCGGTATTTATACCGAAAAAAAAGAAAAAGTAAATCATTATCAGAATGAATAAAATTTGATGAAACAAAACTAAATGTCGATTTTTCTAGCTATTTCCGGCTTTTTTTTTAACTAGTCTATCTGGCTTGCCGAGGAGCTGAAGTTGGCAGCACTGATTTGAGTGCTGTTTATTTTTGCTTATGCCTATGCCAGTTGTTGTTGTTATTATTATTGTCAGCAGGAAGTGAACGTTTTGCCTCCGCTCTCTCACTCTCTCACGCTTTATGATATTTTATTTAGGCTGTATTTATTTATTAATGATATTTACATATTGTTGTCGATAAACAAGACACAAGGAAATTAAGACAAGTAATTTTTAGGTCAAATTAAAATAAACAAAAATATGACTTCTAATCGACAGCTGAGCTAAATCTGCAAATCTTTGTTTTGGTTTACTGTTAAGACAGCTGGTGAGTGGGAGGGAAAGGGAAGACAGATCGTGTGCCGTTTGATTGCTGGCCGTCTGCACTGGACTGCAACGAGGCTGCAACAGTCGCTGCAATAAATAATGAGCGCAAAGCAATTCGAATAATGGCGAATTGCTTGCTGCTGCTGTTGCGGCAGCGGTGGCGTCGCGGTCGACGTCAATGAAACCGCTAGAAAGCAGCCAAGCAGCGCCGCTTGCAGTACATATACATATGTGTGTGTGTCTGTGTGTGTGTGTGCGTGTGTGTGTACAAAGAGTAGCCGAAAAAAGAAATAAATATTTGAAGTGCAAATGAACTTGCAGACGGGTCGACACGACTGCATGCTGCACACAGCAGTTGCGATGCGGGCGGTCACAGGTGTTTACTGACCAGGAGTAGAATGAACAAACCAACGCGAGAGCAAGACAACAATATATAGAAAACGCACGCATCGAATTGCTGCATGTGCGCTATCTCGCTCGCTCGATCTCTTAACTGCCGACAGCAGCTGGGCTGATGCGCTTGTTCTTGTTGTTCCTCTTCTTGTTGTTGTAATTGTTCCTCTTCTTGTTGTTGTAATTGTATTTGTGTTGAATGACGTTGCGTCTTTTTTCTTGATTTTGGCATTTGATTCCGTGGAAGTCGTGCAGCAAATGCAGTTCCTGTGTTATTCTGTTTGTTCTTTGTCTTTGTCTTTGGGTCTCTTTCTTATCAATGACACACACAAAGCGTGTGATAATTACACATGAAGAGGAGTAGGAGGAGGAGTAGGGGGTGCTAATGGCATTACAAAGGTATTGACGTAAGAGGTTATGCGGGTCACAAACTTTGGGCAGTCCTTGGTACCTGAGAATCACATAATTAAGGTGTCTACATAATAAAATTTACTGAATACTAATTTTTTTTCTTTTTTTTACAGGTAAGTTGGCTCAAAATGAAACTAAAACTAAATTTCCTTTAAAAAAGGGTAAATATAAATAAAAATTATGTAGATTTTATTAAAAATATTATTACCTTCAATCAAACTCCACTTTAAAATCTGCTACTTCCCTTTTCTAAAATAGTAGTAAAATTCTACTACTATTACATTTTACCTGCGCTGCATTAGCGCAGTCTGGCAACGCTGTCATTCGTCAGCTGCTGAAAATTACAATAAGTATTTGTTTGTGTGTGTGCACGCCGCTCAGCTGATGCGACGCAGCGAGAGAGTAGCTGTAAGCAGAGCAACCAAGAGCAAGAGAGTGAGTGAGAGAGAGCGTCAAACAAGTGGTTGTGTGCTGCGTGTATATGTATACATATAAATATGTTCTGGTCTTGCTTGACTGCCGCATTAGTATGCAAAGCACACAACGAAACATTTACTGCTCGCTCTCACTTGCGCTCTGAGCAAACCAGTTAATGTATATACATATATATGCGTGTGCAAGTGTGTGCGTGCAGCGACTGCGACGCTTTCGAGCACAGTATTAAAAGAAACTAACTGCAACAACAACAACAGCAACGACACACCATCATTCGCCATCGTCATCTTTGGCTGTGTATGCTCTGCTTTCGTTCGGCAGCTTCTGTGTGTTTTGCATGTATGTATTGGTGCATGTGTATTTGCCCAGTCAGTCAGTCAGAGCAGAGGCAGAGCTGTCAAAGTCTTGCTGCCTGCCTGCCTGCCTCAGTATAGAAATTTCCTTTGGCATGTTTGGTCGCACGGCATTTCGATGTCTCCTCCGTCGTTGTCGTCGGGTCGCCCCGTCTAAAACTTCGTGACTTTACGTTTTGACTTTGTTTTGGAGGCAAATTTGAATAACAAAAAATTATTTATGTGGTATACATATAACAGTAAATTGTGAACAGAAATAATGTGTAAATCCTGAAAAAATAATAATAAAAATATAAAAACGTCAAGTAAGCAAAGGAGTTCACTCCACTGTGCCAGTGTATGCGTGCATGTGTGTCTGTGTGTGTAAACTGTAAACTGTGTCATTCACAGCTAACTGCATACGAGTTTTCAATACATATACGGCAAAAATAAAGTATAAAATGAAAAAAAAAATCAAACTTTTTAGCTACCTCTTCAGCAGTAGCCGCATTACAACTTTTATTATTGGAGTTGCTGTTGTGTTTGTTGCTGCCACGGTTTGTTGCTTCACTGATTACGCGCAATGCAGCAGCAGCAGCTTTGCAAAACCGGCGAAGCGCGACTGTTGCCAATGCAACGCTTAGAATTGGCACAGCAACAAAAACAAACAAACAACAACAATAACGGTTACGGCGCATCGAGCTTTTGCTTCAGCTAGTAACTGTAACCAGTAAGCAGCAAACTAGCAGCAGCAGCGGCGTCGGCAGCGACAGCATCTGCTAGCGCCAGTTGCTGTTGTTGTTGTTGTGGCTTTGTCGCTTGTTTAGTTTTATTTTTTAACCACTTCCTTTGCCGCATTGGTCTCTGCTCTATGTCACTTCCTTACCGGACGCGTTTCCTGTCATCCCCTGCACATTCGTGGCGTCAGGTGGCAACCCTCAACCCTTGGTTTGAACACTGAGAAAAAGCACCGCCACAATGCAGGCAGTCCTTTCACAGTTATTTCAAGTAGCGACAAGTTTCGTGCGAGCAATGCAAATGCGTCACCTCCTACAAAAAAAGCCCTCGCACAGTGTGGCAAAAATCGATTCTTTTTATGTTCAAACACTTGAAATTCGGCAAAAAATGGAAGCGTGATGAAATGCGCTTTGTGGTTTTATGACAATGGGGGAACTTTTTATAGGCTTAAAGAAATGAAAGAAAATGTATAAAGAATTTTGATAATATATTCTATATATAACATATATGTATGTATATATATAACATTATATATATATATTATATATTATATTTTCTAATATTTTAATAGTAAGCTTTCAGCTTTCAAGTTATTGAAATTAGTCTAATATTCTCGCTTATCTAAACGCGTGAAATTTGTGCTAAAGTACTATAATTTCCCTTATTGGGAAATTATTAGGGACTTTCCCGTCCATCGATCGCTGGGTAATTGTAAAACGTCTTATTATTTGTGCTGCATTCAATGTTCGTTGCTGCGCTCACGTCACCAGGCAACAGAAACAGCAACAGCAACGCAGGTTGAGTTGATATTGAGAAACTAGTTTTTATTTCTTTTGATAGTAATAATTCTACTACGATTCAAGACCGAGTAAGAGGAACAGAGAAAGAGAGAGAGAGTGTGTGTGTGTGTCTTGGAGCTGGGGCATTGATTGTGTGACTTGCTTGTTTCAGTTTCCATTTGGCTCTGTTGCCATTTCGTTTCGGCACGCTCTGTTGCTGTCTCCTTTTGCGTCTTTGGCTAAATGCTCGTTTGACCTTTAACGGTGCTTTGCCTGAGTCGCGACTTAACTACACACACAGACATAGAAAATCGTCAACAATTAAGCTCATTCAAAATGCGAGCATGGAAATTTGAACGTACACTCGACGACACGATATTAGAATCACTTCATAAATTTTGATTTAATTGCTGCGTGGAGGTGGGTGGACGGCGGGTGTGAAAGCGCAGGCAACACTCAAAATAAGAGAAGAAGAAGAAAAACAGAAGTAAATAACAAGAAAAAAAAACAGCAAATTGACTTTAATGCGAGTTGAAGGTTAAACGCGACGCGGAAATTGAACGAACGAACGGCTTGACAGATTCGTTGAGGAGGGGGAAATGGGCATTGGAATTGATTTCGTGGTTCGCTTGACAAGGGAAACGGCAAACAATGAAGACATTATTGCAAATAATTGTATGTAAATAAATGCATAAGGTGATAATGTAGAGCCAACATGAAGTTTGCTGCGGTTAGATATGGGCAAATGAAACGAAAATAAAGGCAAAAAGTTTGATATCTGCCAGAGTCCGGGAAGTGAGTAGTTATAACCTCAGCTCAGACGTAATTTATTGATTTCCGATATGCGAGCAAGAAAGTAAAGACTATAGTCAGCGCTCGATATAGTGGACCAGTAAGTAGTGTAGACTAAATTGTGCCATAAATTTAGTCTATACAACTACTGGGGTCCACTGTAACGAGCTCCGACTATACGCATGTCTTGTAGCAATTTTCTGAGAGCAATAAAAAGGTATCAATTGCTTTATTCATTATTCATATGCATTTCAAGCTCCTTTTCCACCCATTAATAATTTAGTAGTTGTTCATTTTACCACGTTTCCACTGTAGTTGAGTTCGTTTTGCTTGTAGACATTTCTTTTTCTCTCTCTCTGTCTCTGTCTCTGTCTGCCCAGCCAGCCACACGGCCAATGGGCAAATGGACAATTTTTGTATGTGAACTCTTTTCATATATACATACATATGTATATGTACATAATATATATGTATATATTGTATCGTTTTGTATTTTATGCTTTTATAAATAACCTTAAATGATTTTTCTGCGCCACAAGCGCAACCAAACGACGAAAAGTGTCAATGTCAGCTCAGCTCAGCTCAGCTGTCGCTGTTACCCAACAAAACAACAACACAACAAAGCAACAAAAACAACGGCAAACTAGAAGAAGAGGCGCAAAAAATCGAAGAGCTGTGCTAAATTTATTATTCAGCTGTCGCCAGTGCCGTTGCTTATGAGGATGAGGAGGAGTGGTAGGGGGCCTGGCATTTGTATTAGTGTTCGCTCTCATTTTTTGCCATTGCTCAGTGCATGTCCTCTGTGGCCTGCGTGTGTGTGTTGGTCAGTCAGTCAGTCCGTTATCCCGTGCTCTTTTCATATTTCTAACGGTAACACGTGTCGTTAATTGCTTCATGCATGCGCTGCAGCCGTAACAAGAGAAAGAGAGAGAGAGAGAGAGGGACATAAAGAGAGAGTGAGCGTAACAATTGACTGCATATGTTTGGCAAAGTTCTTAATGAATTTTGTGGGCATCCACTTGTTATACCCTGCAATAAATGTATTTAAAAGAGTTTGATAAGCAAATGTGTTGCAGAGAGAAATGAAAGTTTTTAGATGATTTAATTAATTAAAAAATATAGTAAATAATAAATATAAATATGTATAAATATAAAAAAAACTAAACTTATAATATTTATCAACATGTAAATAATTTATAGAAATTATTGATATATATCTTTATATGCTTATATATATTAAAGTGTGTTTGCTAGTCGTTCATTTCCTTGAGAGAATTTGTGTTGGCTTTGTGGCTAAAAATGTCAAAATCCATCCTCCTCCACAACAACAACAGCAACAACAAAATCGAAAAAGATGAAAAAAAATCCATGTTGCAATCGTGTTGCCTTCGTCGCCGTCGCGTCGTCTGCCCACTTGAGCTCTGTTGCACGTATTCGTAACAAATAACAAAAACAAAGCGAACACTCGAAATATTGCGGTTGCCCGCGTCTAGCATAAGAGACTTTTGCCTAGTTTTGAACATCAAAAAAATAATAATAAAACAAACTCCCACAACAACTGTGAAACGAGAACGTCGCACACGCACAGTGGTTCAATGCTGTTGTGCAATAAAGGGAAATTGCCAGGCAGCGGGAAAATGCTAAAACATTTCCAGCACGACAAAGTGTTGATTGCTTTAAAGTTTTTTTATAGTTCAACAGCTTTAACTGCATTAGCAATGGCAAATAGCAAATAGCTCATAAATAATAATTGATTATTCAAAAAAAAAAGTTTATTTTTATTGATTTTATTCAAGATTTCATAGTATACATAAATATAAATGCAATAAAAAAATAAATAAAAGCAATTTTAGTTGGTTTAGGAAACACTTTAAGAAATCTTAGGAAATGCTTTCATTTATCTATAAAAACCAATCTAAAAGCAAACTTTTGCCGCTGAACAAACTCTTAAGATCTCAATGGTTCGCGCTGCCCAGGCAGTTTCCAGTTTCCACTGGACTGTGGCTTATTTTAGCCTTTTTCTTAGCTTCTTTTGTTTTGCGGCTGTTGTAATAGTAGTTGTTGTTGCCTGGCAGCTGTTGCAAGCGCTATTATTATGCGGCATCTTCTACGAGTCGGAGTGGGGTTGGGTGGGGGTGCCAGCCTCTGGGTAACTGAATAGTGAAAATTGAGCTGTTTTTCTTCTTCCTCTTCTTCTTCTGCTGTTGTTTTTCAACGTTTCTCTAGCTAATTTTCGGCTACTTTTGCAATCGACTCCCACAGAGTCGCGACCGGCTAATCCCTCAGTTGTATATATATATATTTTTCTCGCTTCTCGCTTTTCCATTCGTCAAATTGAGTTAGCGAAAATTACTATAATTTTGTGGGAAATTTTATGGGTCAAATTTTGTGCTGTGCTGTTGACAATGCGGCAGCGAAAACTAGCTAAGAAACTATAGTCAGACAGACGCTGACCGCAGCTGTTTTATTTCATTTTGTATTATTTTTTACTATCTATTTTTTTTTGTATTTTTGTTAATATTTTTTCCACTAATTTGCTTAATTAGCGCTCGACTCACATTTTTCATTGTTTAGCCCTTATTTGGGTCTATGTATTTAGCTATTTTTTATTGTCTCGTCTGCTCTTCTATTATTATTATTTTGTTTCTTGCCTAGTTTGATTACATTTGACATTTTTGCATTTCTCTCACGTTTGGGTCGCTGTACAAATTTATAGCCAAAGCCTGAGAGTGCGGATCGTCGCGGTGAATGAAGTAAAATGTGAAGTGAAGTGAATTGACTTTGCTTCGCTTTGGTTTGGATTGGTTTGGAATGGAACCACAGCCAGACAGACAGACAGAGAGAGAGAGAGAGATCAGATGGAAGGGCCGAAGAGTGAGGGGAGATTCGAGTTGATTGCTGTAAACGTGATGTGCGGCGTTTTGTGTAATTCGCCGTGAGAACTTTGCGCTCCCTGCAATCGCTCAAGTTTCATTTCATTTCGTTTCGTTGCGTTACATGTGTCCCTTCTCCCCACTCCCTCCTCCTATCAAGACACGTAGCTACAAAATGTCGAGTGTGCAGATCGATTGCCGATTGCGATTGCTGTTGCTGTTGCTGTTGCCTTTACGTTTGTCTTTTGTCTTTGTTTCTGTCTCTCTTATGTCCGATATGTGGATGAACGTGGCACACTAATCACTCGGCCTTCAGAGTGTGAAAATTGAGGCAATCGCTGCTTGCGGCTCTGCAGCGAGAGCCTTGACGTGCCTCAATTGAAAATGTGATCGAGAGGGGAGTTGGGCTTATCGATAATATGATTAGCATGACTAGACTAGTTGGGAATTGAGTAAGAAAGGCAGGCCGGCCTATAAGGGATTGATGAAACTAAAAGTGCAGCAGCGACTCTAATCGATAAAGTGTTATCGAAACGTTTAATTATATTCCAAATTCGATAATTGTCGATGACAATTCTGTAACTAAAACAGATGTTGGCTTGATAGATATTAAGTTATGGCTTTATAGATATTAAGTTATATATATATTTGTCGATAACGATATATATTATTATACGTTGAGACATAATAATTGTACTTTCGATCATTATCGAAAAAATAGAATTCTGCTATAGTAATAGCATATAGTATATAGTTATCGTTTATCGATAACAACTAATATCAAATATTGATCATACATAAGTCTGATAAACGACCAACTTTCATTTAGAATGTAGTAAGAGATAGTTCACGGATACAAATTCGATAACTTATACATAAACTCTTATATATATATACGCTATAGATATATACACCATATATATCATTCAGATGCGAAATGTTGGCCGCTTGAAATGCATTCGATGCGCTTCAGCTGCAGAGTTTCAGTTGCACAGATGCCAAAACGCGTGACCCCAAAGCTAGTTGAGCAGACGGCTAACACATAAGACTTTCAGCTACATCATGATGCCGGTAATGATGTTCATTATGATGTTGCTAGCAATGATGATGATGATTATGGAAAGAACCGCAAGAGCTAATTGCTTATTCACAACGCATAACCTTGCCTTTTCATATGATGTCTTCGCTTCGCTGTGCTGCAGTAAACCCTACCCTAGGTGACTGCCATGTAGAAGCAGAAGAAGTAGGAGAAGCGAAGAGGAAGCAGTTGTAGAAGAAAACTTTCATCTTGGCTTAATTGAAAATGCAGCGTAATGCCGCAGCAGAAAACGACAGCTGCTATGGATAAGCGGGGAAAACAGACAGAAAGAAAAACAAGCGACAAGAAAATAAATAGAGAGAGAGAGAGAGAGAGAAAGGAAAAACACATTAAAATAATATAATTATTACTCTAGACTCTCATATATATATATCTTAAGCTGCGATTTATTTGTGGAGCTCTGTAGCCGTAAGATTTCCGCATGCTTTTTCAACCGTGAATAAGCACGAACTTTCATTTTAAAATTCTAGAAGCGCACGCCCCAAAACACCAGACCACCGTACCCGTACCGCCCGCCCAGCCAAGCCAAGCCACGCCACGCCACGCCCCCTGCCTTTTCATTTTATGTGTTCTTCAAGTGTCAATTTGTCGAGTTGTGCATTAAAAATGAGACCAGCGAAGCAGCTCTTTAACTGTTCCCTCCACAGAGCAGAGACATCATCATTAGCAGCAGCGAGCAGTGAGCATTTCTCTCATATGAGAGAATTCAATTCGATTCGTAATATCGTCTCCGCTTCATGGTTAACAAATTTTCACTGGAAACTTTCATGGCTTGTAGCTTTTTGGCTTAATTCTAATGCCTTGCCGCACGGCGACCAGCAACGTGCCTCGAAATGGCAATGGAAATGTGACAAATGAACAAGTTGAGAATTGCAAATTCTAATTGAAATTCGTAGAAAGTTCACTTGGATTGCTCTTCACAAAACAAGTTTAAAGAGATATAGAAATATTGAAATATATATCTGAGTTAAAATCTTAAATAATGAAGAGCTTAAATAATATAGAGTAATATCGATCTATATATGCACTTCTTAAACAATTGTTATACCAAGATATTCTCGCGCAACTCAACATTTCTCAATTTGAATCCAAGAGAAGTTTTCTCTTGAAACGGCTGCCATAAGAGTGCTTTAATAAGTTTCTCTAATAGAATTTAAATGCATTCTTGGACAATCATAAATAATAATAACATCCTATACCAGTTATAAAAACTCATTTGTTGCCTGTATAATACTTTCTATTCACTATGTGCCAATTCTAAGTGGAACAAATAGAACTGATGGAACTAAATTCTATTTATTAAAACTTAAACTCCATCTTATTGCTAAGCAACCAGAATATAATGCTTTTCACATGTTTCTGCTCAATCTATAGTATAACAGTTATTGTTTCAACAAATACATCCCTGTATGACTCTTTAGACTTGTTAAAATCGTTTGTTTTATTCCTAAAAACTCATCGTATTTTATGACTGTATAACTCTTTCTATTTTTAGCTCAAGTATAAAAGTTTTAGTACATTTATGTCTCTTTCGACCCCTGAAATGTAGTGTATAACGTTAACGTCATGAATATTTCGCCTGACAATTACTGTATAACAGTTTCGCTTCCATCTTATGTATAAAGGTTTTAAAAGCAAAGAGAAAAATACTCTTAATCTTAGAAATGTATAACACTTACAATATACATATGTAGTCTGGCAATTACTGTATAACAGTTTTGTTTCAATCTTCTGTGTAACACTTTTCTGTTATATAATTCCATATTTTCTCTTATAGAAGTTTTGAGCAACATAACACTTCAAGTATAACACTTGTAATACTGCTTTGCGCTCTTTAGTTCTTCCCCTTTTTTCAGTTATTCAGCAATATATAACTGTTACATCTGCCATAAATACATATTCTATATATATGTATTAATTTCATGAATTCTACTCTTCTCGCGTTAAGTGTATAACACTTTTGTTCCATTCCATACTATTTCAATCTGAGTTTTTGAGTTGCTTTGTCTTGTGAAAGTTTTCGTGAGAGTGTCAAATGGTTTGGCCATTCCTAAAACTTTTTTCACGCCTTTTTCTTTTACTTTTCCGTGTGCACGTAGAGAGAGAGCGAGAGAGGGGAAGAGGAAGAGAGAGACAGATTGAGGTAGTTAAATAGTCTTCGCACTTGTTGCCTTGCGTGTTGCCAGATGAGTCTGCCCCCAGCCAGTTGTTATTTGGTTTTGATTGAATCAATTTGGCACTTTGGTGGGACACGTTCCCCATTCACGAGTGCGAATTGTGAGATAAGCGCGTTCTCTCATTCAGCGACAAAACATTGCGAACATTTCGCATCATCATCGGCGAGTTCTCTATATAGATTTATGGCTCGTTTCAAGTTTGAGTCATGCTCACACTCTCTGAGGTGTTGGCAATACAAAGCTAATATATATAGATATATATTATATACATAAGTATATATCTAGTCAGCATTCAGCTGGAATAGCCGCCTCCCCCCAGAAGGACTTGCAGCTTATGCATCCATTATAATTTTATATTTTACATGATTCAGCTTGAATGAGTCATCAACAAGAAGAAAGCTGGGATTTTACTGCGGCTAAATAAATTATATATGGGGTATTCCCTTGATTGAACAAATGATTAATTTTATACACTAAACCAGCTGTCGATAAAGCTTTAGCAATACGTTAAGAAATATATCATTTGAGTGTATAATTATTCTTATTTTAGTTGATTCTCATTTAATAGTTGTTGGAAGTACCATTTTAGATTATTTCTATATGCTCCACTGATATTTCTCTATTAGCTATCTAGTATATTATTCTAAGTGCATAAAACTTTAATAATATATCGAACAATGCAGCTAATTAGTCATGAATTCTTTGAAAACAAAAAGTTTTCTTTTAATGGAATTCTATTTAAGGCTATCCCTCAAGTGTTCCTTATTTAGGTACGGTTAGCAGTTACTTTTGTATTGGGAAAATATGATTAAAGCTTAACTTAATGGACGATAAAACATTATAAAGTACTTTTGCTCTTAAAAATATTAGAATTTATAAAGAATATGGACTCAATAGTAAATTTAAAGATTTTGATGAATAATTTACGAGAATTTTCAAAAATTATAGATATTAAATTTTTAATATCGAAATTTATTTAATTGTTAAAAACGACAAATATAATATTAAATTTTTGCCTTAAATATTTTCATTTTAATGCAACGAAATTTTATATTGCTGAAAGTTTTCATATAAAGCTTCCACCATATGAGCTCCTCAAAAGTAGTCACATCTCTGTCAATTTATGCTATATATGTATATATATATCAATCCAAAATGCCTTCTCTCCATACTTAACTGTAAATGGGTGAAGGTTAACCGCTTTGTGAAGCCTTTTTCTTGTACGTTCGTTGATTGTTTCGCGTCTTCCTTATATTCAGCCAATTCACTTAACTCCCCTCGCACGGGCTGTTACCCCCTTTGGCTACGCCGCTGCTCTGCAAGTTTTTCTCGCTGGGCTTCTTTAATGATGATTTTGTTGTTGTTGTCTTTGTTTTTGTTGTTAATTTTTGGCTCAGCTTTTCGTTTCGTTGGTTTCTTTTGCTGGAGCTGAGACTGAGATTGAGACTGAGACTGGGGCGGGGTCTGCGGCTGGGGCATTGCGTAAGCAGCGGATGACACCAGCTTTTACTTTCCTTAACTGAAATAAATGTGGAGAAATAAAAAACAACATCCCAAATAAATTAAGAGAAATACGATTTCAAGATGATGCGAATTTGAATTAATTACGAGGAAGTTAACAAAAAAACAAACAAAAAACTCATAGGCTTTGCCTTTATTTAACTTACAATTAAAAATTATAAACTTGCGTTTTTTTTCCAAGCGAGTTTGCATAAATTATTACAAGAAAAAAAAGTTAAGTAAATAACAACAACAACAACTAACAAGATTAGAAAGAAGTCGAGGCAAATAATTCATAATTCACTTCCATAGGAAATCTCATTAACATGCATACAGTTATATGCATATGTATTTATGTATCTATGTGTATGCGTATGCATATGTATATGTATTTAGACTTATTTAAACAAACACACACACACAGGCACACGCACGCACGCATACAACTGTGAAATAAAGAAAAAACCTCACGCGATCGCAAAAAAGTCTAAAATAACTTATATATATTATAAATATATATGGATATATGGATATATGCATAAAATATTTGTGTATATGTTAAAGCTCATAAACTAAATACAAAATATACATATATACATGCATATATACATATATGAGGCATAGAGCCAATGTGTCCACTTGTTGCACAGTGGTGTTAGACTATGAAAATGGAATATAATGAATAAATAATAAATTTAAAAAATAAATAAATTCAAACAAAAAAATTAATTTAAAAAAATAAACAAATTAAAAAAATATATAAAAAAATTAATATATATATATATTTAAAAATAAAAAATATATAAAAAATCAACAACAAATTAATAGAGTAAATAAATAAATAAGTAAATAAAAAAAAAAAAATAAAGAAATAATAAATAATACTTATATATATTTTTTTATATTATATTATAAACTAATAATTATAATTATATTTTATATTATAATTATTTTGATAATAGAAAAATATATGATTTTGAAATGTTTCTTTATATGAGTTAAAGCAATAATTTTAATAATCAAATCAAAAATAAACTTATTTAAATTTTATTTGTTACTAAAAATGAGTAAATTTTACATAATCAATAATATTTCACAATAATAACAGTTATAGTATGCAATTATTTAGTAATACATAATAAAATCATCATGAATAATAATATTTATAAAAATAATATTAAATATATATAAAAATAATATATATTGTATATAAAAATAATTTAATACTCAGTCCTTATCGATTTTATATTCTTACCATTTTCAACCACACGCGTACCACTGTGCAATGGGCGTGCTTTCCTTTAATTTGCAAAAAAGGCAAAAACCGCGCCGACTAAACTAAAACGCAAAACGCGATAGAAGTTCGTCTTAAAGCTAATTTCAGCAAAGCAAGAAAAGCAAAAGCCGCAAATTAATGTAAAGCAGAAAGTGAACGCGACGCCAAAAATCGATAAACCAAAAATTTTATTTTTTAGCTTATTTTGATTTTTGTTCATATTTCATTATTTTCTAGAAGAAAGTTTAGCTCAAGATATAAAGAAATGTTCAAAGTGAAAGAAATGAACGAGTTGAACAAAATCTAAAACTGTGTAAAATATGTTAAAGCAGCAACAAAAACAACAACAACATTAAACTGAAACTAAAAGCAAAAACAAACGCAAAAACAAACACAAAAACAAAAGCAAAAAGCAAAAGTGAGTGTGAATAATGTTGAGAGCGCCCACACAGCACATCGTGGAACTGGGTTTCAGTACAGCGGCTGCCACAAGCGAAAAGCAACAGCAAAAACAACAGCAACAACAACAGCAGCAGCAACAACAGCAGCGCAAAAGTTTACTGCAAAAGCTTAAGCAGCAGCAGCAAAAGCTACATAAGCCATTGACAGCGACGCCAGCGACAGCAGCGGAGACAAATCAAAAGAGAGCAGCGCAAGCAGCAGCTGATTATTATTTTAAGCAGCAGCAGCAGAGCGAAAAGTGTTTGTTGTTGCTGGCAACGACAATTACAGTTGAGCAGCAGCAGCAGCAGACGAAGCAGCAGAAGAAGAAGAAGGAGCATACGAGTTACAGTTTTGCAGCTGCGTTGCGACGAACTAAGAAGCCAAAAACAATAACAACAAACGTAGCAGAGGCAGCGACAGAGGCAGCGACTGCAGCAGCAACAGCGACAGCGACTGGAACTGACGACGACAGCAGCAGCAATCAGAGCTGCAGCAGCATTAATAGTAATAACAAAAACAACAACAGTTTGTCTAATAGTCGCATTAACAACCATAACAACAACACTCATTATAAAAACAGTAAAAACTGCAACAGCAGCAACAGCAACAACAACTACATCAGTAATTACAATTTCAAAACAAGTGAACAACAAGCGTGGAAAACATCACCAACAACAACGGCAGCAGCCGCACAACAGCTGCTCATTAACAGCAGCAATCGACGCAAAAGCAGCCACAATAACATAAACAACAACAGTAACAGCAACAACAACAACAGTAGCAGCATGTCACCCACATCGCAGGCGCCTACACGTACGTCGCTGTTCGATTCCTGTCATCGCAAGATCCGTCTAATTGGCGGCGGTCCAGTTGCCTTCTTGGGCGGCTTAGTGGCGTAAGTTGTTGCTCTTAAATTTTAAATTATGGCTAAACTAAATCAAGTCACTTTTCTAAAATGCACATTTATCCTCTCTCTCTCTCTTATATCGTGGGATTTTATTTGCTGTAAGAAGATAGTCGGAATGGAGTGAATGACATTAGTTATATAAAACTCTGTTAGGCTTATGTTAAATTGTTCTGTTAAGAGAAGATGTGGGGAAAGTAATATATTCCAATTGCACTTAGATCTAGCTCTTAAGAGAAAGCTGTAGGGATATTAACATATTCCAATTGGAATTGTATTTGTCTAAGCATTAACAACTAACAACGCACTTAGCTCTGGCTCTGTCAGTCTTATACTGCTACTTATACTCTTCTATTTACTCCACTAATTCCCTTTTCTTAAACACCTTTTAATACTCGAGTAAGCAGACCAAAAATCTAATTAGAATTTAAATACAAGCTGCGAGTAACGTGACCAAAGGTCAAACGAAACAGAAAACCCACCTTTTATTTTTTTTGGGTTATATAAATAACATTTGTGTCTTATTTACGTAGTTTTCGGTCTTTTTTTTGTGTTTTATGACTTTTAATTACAATCATTTCTCAGGCGGCTTTTGTTTAAGCAAAGCCAAGCTAAAAGCGCTTTGTAGTTCAAATTCAAGGCAAGGGCAATTAAAATGTGTCTAAGAAAAACAAAAACAACGTTAAAAGTTTTATGTTAAACTTAGCTCAGCTGCCAAATAGGCCTGAAAAACGTATTTTTTGAAGGTCAAATGTGGCGTGTGCTAACAGCGCTGTTAAAGTGCGGCAGTTAACAGTGTGCACGCAGCTGTTAGCAGTAATGATTCTGATGCTTAACAGTGCTGTTATCAATTTATTGTGCTGCATTTAGCGGTTTATACAACAGCTTCCTGGTTGCCCAAAATAAGCATTAGCAATCAACATTTAAACAGTTAACTTTTGTTTTTAGAATACAAAGTTAAATGAACTCTCAGTGCGTGGTTGAAGGCGAGCGCCGCAGATGAAGGCAAGCCAAATGACAACAGCAACGCCAACGCGCTGACTCTGTCAACACAAAGTGCGCTGAACTGATAATTAGTTAGAAATGTAAATATTGACAGAAGTGAGCGTGCATAAAAAAAAAAGAGAGAAGAAGAAGAGAAATACGTAACACAAACATGAAAGGCTAGGAAGAGGAACAAGCAAAAGGAGGCGCGTTGTCAACTGCTGCTGCTGCTCTGCCACTCTTCCTCTCCCACTCTCCATCGCTCTCTCAGAGAGCAAACTTTGACTGACAAAGAAATTAAGCAAAGTGTTGTGTGCATGCAGCTAACTCGCTCACGCACATTGATTGACTGCGCTGCGTGCGTATGTGTGTGTGTGTGAGTGAAGACAATGCCTATGGTTGAGTGCTAGTGTGAGTAGTCAGAGAGAACAAGGCAAAGGCAAAGACGCAGCGCAAGCACGTAACAAGTCAATTGTTATAGGCAGTGTTGACAATTTGGCTATTTTCTTGTCAGTTTTTATAGCTGGCGGGAATTATAGTTATATTGAATAATTAAATGGCGCATTTTGATGTTTTTTACATAAATATTATATCAGTTCTATAACATTATTTGATTATTAAAACACAAAAAATGCCCTTAAAAATCGTAATAGCATTTTTTTCTGGATATTTATATATTTGTTTAGCTATATCTGGCTTGTCAAAGCTTTAAAGAGTTGACAACACTGATTGTAGCAGAGACAGAGTGGAGGCAGAGCGTAGCCATAGCCAATGATAAACCTGTCAAAGCGCAAAGTGTCAATGGATGCAAACAAAAATAAAATTTGCATAATAATGTCTATATACCTTACTCTCCCTCTCTCTTTCTATCACTTCTTCAGTCGAAGAAGTTTTAAAAAAAATGTGAATAAAAAATGATGTAAACACAACAAAAGAAACGATATGAGAGAAGAGGCAAAGAAATAAATGTTAAAATATGACTGCATGAATAAGAAATTCACATAAATGACTAATATTGTGTCTTAAGCGTCACTCAAACAGCTCATTGTTTGTGCATTTTGTTGCTAACTGTACTTTGTGGGCAGCGGCAGCAGCAGCTGCTTTGAAGGGTTTGTGGTTGGGGGGCTAATTGAAAGCTGTCAAGCGTTCAGCGACAAGCTCCAAAGTTGGATTTTTTTTAGCATTGAGATTTTTCAAACAATTCGCAAATTGAAAGTCCAAACGGATTTCTTTGAAAATATATATATATATTTTTAAATGGTGTTACGCACACACAAACACACACACACATACATAGACATACACAAATCAATAATGAAGGTCGCTGACCCAACTTTAGTATTGATAACTGCTGTTAATTGGGAAACTGTTAAGTAGCAGCTGCAAAGCTGTAGCTGGAATAAGTCTGTTATATTCGTATAACACTTTAGTTGGAGTATATATTATAGCTGCATTCGATGTTTGCATTGTTAAATTACATTCTCCAATTGGAATTCCCTTCGATCACATGCAATTTGGTAGCGAACACTGTATTAAATTGTCTAATAAGATTATAGGTATGTTAAATTATATTGTCCCATAGGAATTTTGTTCAATTACATGTCTTTTGGTAGCGAACAGCTTACTACAATGTCCAATAAGAAAATATTTATGTGGAATTTCGTTGTCCAATAGGTTTTCCTTTCGATTGCAGGCTATTTGGTAGCGAACAGCATGTTACATAGTCTAATGAGAATATATTTATGTTAATTGCCTATCCAGACAACAGCTGTGTTTGTCCAATTAGAATGTATATTACATTTATGTTAAGCCTAAAAAATCCAATATGCATTCAATTTCAATTGTATATATAATAAGAATATCCTCAGACAAACGCTCTTTACGAGCTTACCTCTGCACTTTGAAACACTGTCAGCTTTTAGGAGTTAGCTAAAAGCTGTAATTTTTTGTACACTTTCATCAATTTTGCATCCAAAATCCAATATGCATTCAACTTAAATTGAATATCTAATAAGAATATCCTCAGACAAACGTTCTTTAACAGCTTTTAGCTGCACTTTGCAACACTGTAAGCCTTTAGCTGTTAGTTAACTAAAAGCTTTTGCCATTTTTATGTACTTTGATGCACTTTCATCAATTTTGCAGTCTCTGAAAACTTTTTCTGATGCTTGATTATATAAGTTAAGACTTGGCCCCATTTCGCCTTGGTAATCCTTTAAGCTGCTGCCATTAAACTGGACATGTTTTATGTGTTTGCACTTGCACTTTTCGCAATTCGCTATTGTTGTTTGTTCGTGTTTGCTTCACTCTGCTGTTTATTCACGTCTTTTGTAATTTATCTACTCTCTGGACTACTTTCTTTCGCCCCGACTAAGTTTATGAGCTCCACATTTGACTCTTTTTTTTGCATTTTAATATCTCATGTGTTCTTTGTTGTCTGGCAAAACGTTTTAATTTCCTGTTCCAATTTAAGGCACTCCATATGGAAGTATATTGCGTCACTTGTTTTTTGTATCTCTTGACCCGTTCTGATGAGTTAGCGACTTAAAAATCGGGGGTATTGTCAGGTGTTTCCCCTTTTTGGTTGATCTTTGTCTTTTGAATATGGATATAGCTGTTAATAGTCAAATAAAAGTTAATCTAAATTCGTTAAATTTCATTATTTTCTTTCTCTACCTCTCGATGCTTTATTACTTTCTTAGTAACATTCATTGTTTCGTACAGTCTGGCAACTCTGTCACTGACTAATGTTAAATACATGTATAATTAACATTGTGACAAATGTTATATATATGTATATGTATAACACTATGACAAATGTTATATATATAGATATGACAGATGATATATATGTATTGAGAGCTCGTCTTGCACTTATCAGCTGGTTAATGACCTCGAGAACAGCTGCTCTGAACCTGAACATGAACCTGAACCTGAACTGAACTTGATCTGAACTTGAGCTCATATTTAGCAAAAAGAATCTTCATCTTCTGCATGCTCAGAGACAACACCTGTTGCTCCAATTTACCCCAGAGACAACGTTCATTGACATTCTGTGGGCCACTTAATGACTTCCCAAGATGGACAATTGGACAACAGCTGTTGCCAAAGCCAAAGCCAAAGCCAAGGCAAAGTTAAAGACAAAGACAAAAAGTTTCAGAAATTAGTCGAGTCAGCAGGCGTATCAAAAGTTTTTCCTCATCAGTCTTCCTCTTCCTCTTCCTCTGCTTCTTCTTGCTGATCTCTTCTGCAACCAACTGTCAGCTTAAGATGAGAGCAGTTCGCAGATCAACGAGGTAGAACGCTTAATGCCGGATGCCCCCGAACAGCAGCAGCAGGAACTACAGTTTGCAGAAAAATTCCAACATAGATCGCAGATGTTAATAGCTGCGAGATGTGCTTGAAGAGTATGAAATAGCTAATTAATTAAGGCAATAGGGAAAGAGAAGCAGGAAGATAAGGTTGACTATAATCGGAGAAAAATAGTTTTGGAAGTTTGTTAAAAAATTAATAATTCTAAAAAAAATACTTGAAGTATTAAGTTTATATAATAAATAGATTGAAGATAAATCATAAACAATAAAAATTAAATATATACAAAAATAAAAAATTATAATAATAAATAATATGAATAATATTAAACTAATTAAAATTATAAATAATAGATAATTAGTATTAAAAATTTAAAAAATAAAAAGTATATTAAGTGAAACAAATAATAAAGAAATAAGGAAAAATAATAATAAATAATAAAAAAATGAATATTAAAAATTAAATAATAAATATTAAAAATTAAATAATGAAAATATAAAATAATACAAAAATATATAAATCAAAAATATCTAATTCTTAGTATTCTTTTTATTGCTAATTGATTGGATCAAATCAAATTTATTTATTTATTGCTTAAATTTATTATATTATATACTTTTCCCTAATTTATTTTCTTAATTTGTTAAATTACCACCTAAAAAAACATTAATATTTTAAATAATATATAAATTGAAATTAAATTATATATATCTCTCTTGTTACTACAAATTTCTCACTGTGCATTCGTCGTTACTGCTGCCAAATGTCGTTTGTCTATTCCATTCCATTCTATTGCTGTAATTATGCATAAGCAATTGACATAAAACCAACTGGATAAAGCCCCCTCCAGCTGCCCCTTCCCCGCCTTCAAATTCCCCACTCTGAGTGAGGCCAAAAAGCGTTTCTTGCTCTTGTTGCTGAGTGTAATTATTTGTCCATTAGCTTTTCTGGCATCTGTTACAAAATTTGGAACACAACTCCGGCGGGGGCTGGCCCCAATGGCCAATGGCAGAGCGCCAGAGGTCAACGGAAATTTCTGTTTCCAAGAATCTCGAGCTTTGTAAGAAGATGCCAAAAAAAAAACTATGACAATGGAGTCCAATTTGAACTTGTGCTTAATAAATGAGTTCCCAACCAGACTTTGAAATTGCAAAATAACAGTAAAGTGTTAGAGGGGAAAATACAGTTAGTTTAATGTTATACATTTGTTCTAAGAAATTCTGATATACAATAAAATAAATATATGAACTGTTAATGGAAATGCTTTTATCTTATTCGAATTGCATGTGAAATGTTCTTATACCACTGTTAATTAACAGAACCTTGTTTTACATACATATACGTAGTAGACATTACTGCTTCTATGCTTGTAATGCATAAATATCACTGTTAAAAGACACTTTAGGTTATGCAAAGAGCAGTTCCGTTACTTTTAATGTTAACTAACAGTCTCTTGTGACGTCACATTCTCGTATTGTGCTCTGTTATCCGAGATGAAGTTTGGCGGGCACTTAAACTGATATCCGGCAAGTGGTCCAAAGTAACCAAAATGAACTATTTAGTATCCAATTCCAATAATAAACACCACATAAATGGTCAATGCTTGATTTTATTCCCTTAAAATAGATAAATTTTGAAGATAATGGCATAAACTTTGAGGCTTTTTGGCAGCAGCAATGATATGGCCAAAATGGATAATATGTCAGAATAAATGGTTAATAGACAGTGCTGACTAGGCTTTCGCCTGTGAGTAATGCTTATTTATGGAAATCTATCTAAATATTTCAGTATAATACACATTGCAGGTACATCAATAAAGCTGCGGTTCACACCTGCTCCAATGTTAGAAACACCGGAAATAATGAAATAAAACGTGTGCATTAGTTACAAAATCGAAGACGGAGTATGATTCTTGGCATAAATCCTCAAGAAAGAGATAGTCTGCCTAAAACAGTTCCAGAAATCTTGACAGAAGCTAAAAGTGCTGCTCATCATCTTTAGCCATCGGATTCTCAATATAATGATAAAAAGCGGCTAATACAATGATGTGAATTGATGGGAAACGAATAATACTTATTAATTCTATTTAGTTTTGCAAATGAAAGCCTTGAAATAGAAAGTTATAGATATTCAACACGAAAGTAAACGCAGTCAAAGGATTACCTGAGCGATCACTGCATATAAAACGACTTAGAACAAAAATAATTAGTAAAACCAATATATTGTCCGATTTGGGAGTCTATATAGAACTAGTAACTATCGGCACTTAACGTTTTTGTTTTGTCTACTGGCTTTGAGAGAGATAACAGTGTCAAAATCGCTTGATTTTCATACAAAGATCAGCGCCCGCACACGAATTTCCGATAAAGTGACGTCACACTGTTAACTTAACAGACCGCTTTGCATAACCTACTATAACTCAATCGTGATCTGATTACATTGGAGATGAGAAGCGAAGCGAATTAACATGTATCTATGTTAATAAAAGAGCACTGTTAAGTACCATATTTATGCACGATTGAGTTATAGTAGGTTATGCAAAGCGGTCTGTTAAGTTAACAGTGTGACGTCACTTTATCGGAAATTCGTGTGCGGGCGCTGATCTTTGTATGAAAATCAAGCGATTTTGACACTGTTATCTCTCTCAAAGCCAGTAGACAAAACAAAAACGTTAAGTGCCGATAGTTACTAGTTCTATATAGACTCCCAAATCGGACAATATATTGGTTTTACTAATTATTTTTGTTCTAAGTCGTTTTATATGCAGTGATCGCTCAGGTAATCCTTTGACTGCGTTTACTTTCGTGTTGAATATCTATAACTTTCTATTTCAAGGCTTTCATTTGCAAAACTAAATAGAATTAATAAGTATTATTCGTTTCCCATCAATTCACATCATTGTATTAGCCGCTTTTTATCATTATATTGAGAATCCGATGGCTAAAGATGATGAGCAGCACTTTTAGCTTCTGTCAAGATTTCTGGAACTGTTTTAGGCAGACTATCTCTTTCTTGAGGATTTATGCCAAGAATCATACTCCGTCTTCGATTTTGTAACTAATGCACACGTTTTATTTCATTATTTCCGGTGTTTCTAACATTGGAGCAGGTGTGAACCGCAGCTTTATTGATGTACCTGCAATGTGTATTATACTGAAATATTTAGATAGATTTCCATAAATAAGCATTACTCACAGGCGAAAGCCTAGTCAGCACTGTCTATTAACCATTTATTCTGACATATTATCCATTTTGGCCATATCATTGCTGCTGCCAAAAAGCCTCAAAGTTTATGCCATTATCTTCAAAATTTATCTATTTTAAGGGAATAAAATCAAGCATTGACCATTTATGTGGTGTTTATTATTGGAATTGGATACTAAATAGTTCATTTTGGTTACTTTGGACCACTTGCCGGATATCAGTTTAAGTGCCCGCCAAACTTCATCTCGGATAACAGAGCACAATACGAGAATGTGACGTCACAAGAGACTGTTAGTTAACATTAAAAGTAACGGAACTGCTCTTTGCATAACCTAAAGTGTCTTTTAACAGTGTAATCAGATATGTCACATGTAATACTTAACAGTGCTCTGTTATTAACCTGCACATCCGTTAACTTCGCTGTAGGTAAATTGCAAGTGAAACTCATTAATGCAAAAGCGAAAAAAAGAGCACGAAAAAAAGTTCATTAACAACAAAGTCCATAATTTGTTTTAGTTTATAAAAATTGCAGTAGCTGACCTAAACACACACACACTAGCATATTTTCACTATTTCATTTTCAATTTCGCCCACATGCAAAAGAGATGCAAGAAAGAGAAAAAGCAGAAGAAGCAGCGGCAGCAGCACTCATAAAACTTCACCTTGAGGCTGGCTGGGAATGGCGCTTGCCTGAGCCATCTTCAAGTTCCGGCTGCGGCTCATTTAACTGCTACGCTGCTGCTTTTGTTTTCGCTCTTCCCTAACTCCCCTTCTCACTCTCTTTTGGTTTTTGTGTCTGCTTCACGCCTTTTTTAATCCATTTAACCACATGTTATCGCCCCATCAACAACATCATCTGCTGTCTATATAACTGTCTACTGTCTAGTACGCCTTCTCTCTATTTTTTTAAACACTTTCCATTATTATTATTATTATTATAATTTTTGTTGATTTTTACCTTCATCAGCAGCGACATTAACGTCGCTCTCAGCATGACTCACAACTCATTACAGCCACACACACGCACACGCACACACGCACATGCATAACAAATCCGCTGTCATCGCTGGGCGCTCACGCTCTCCCTCCCACTGTGCTGATGCGTTGACTCTCTTTTCAGTTTGACGCTCTCTCGCAACGGGTGATTCTTGTTTATTTTTTTTCTCGCTCTCTCTCACTGTTTCTTTACTTTAGTATGCTAACTGAGTGCCGCGGTCAAAACGGTACTTTGCAATTTATGGCTGGCTGTGTCTCTCACTGGCAGCAGCAGCAACAACAACAACAGTGGGGCAAACTGCAAAAACAACAACAATAAGAAAACGTATAGGAAATTGCGCACTTTTGGCAGCAGCTGATTCATATCGCAGCTTTTGGCCATTTACCATTTACCATTGAAACGCCATCCGCATCCGCAACGACAGTGGCTCAACATCGCCCAAAAAACTTAATTAAACTGTCTATTCTCTGCAGGCATACATGTGTGTGTGTATTTGTGTGTGTGTGTGCTTGTGTCTTTGCGCTTGATTAACGCGTAATTCTGTATTGTTAATTGTGACACACTTATGTATAGAATAGCCCCGTGTCTCTCCCTCTCTCTTGCGCGCTTGTGGCGTAAATGGAGCGTGGCTTTTATAGATTAACGTATTGCCATGAGCTTTTGCTGCTTGGATTCTGCATATATATATATATACATTTTTATTAATTTATCATTTTTTTATCCACCCATTAACCATCATAAAAAAAAACATGCGAAATCAATAAAAACTCGTGTAGTCAACATCCCAATTTAAGCAATTTACTAATTGTTTCTGCACACTGTGCCACACTCCCCTCAACTCTTACATACATCAACATACATATGTATCGATAACAATTGGTTGAAAGCTCCATGGCGAAGCTTTTCATTGATTAGATCAGTAAAGTGTAGACAAACAATAAACGAGCAAGAAATTTGCTTCCTTGCAAAATCAATTTATTTCGCATTCAATTCAATTCAATGGATGTTCGATATGAATTTATCGATTAACGATTGTAAACGCTTGATTGATCTGATCAAGATAGCAACGTAAGTAAAGAAACCCGTTTAACGGTTATACCCAAAATGTGCCGTTACGCTGATGGGTTAGCCGGTTTGCCCACTTTCTGGAGCTGAGAATTTCTTCTAGTTCACATAAATGTTTTTTTTTTCTATTTTTTTTATTGTATCTTAAATGAGCTACTAATTATTCTAAATGAAAAATTTAGATGACTATCGTCTTTGTATACTCTAAATAAATCAGTTACGAATCATTTAGCATTCGGTTCTGATTCTCTTTTCGTTGCCTTAATTCATTAATTTATGACAGAAAAATTTTTGACACCTTCATTCAAAAGGGGCAGAAAGATCAATGGGCTGGGCAAAGGTGCGGAGTAGGGGTATTCGTGCTGCAGCTAATTGAAAATGTTCAAGCAAAATGAATATTAATTGTTTTAAATAATTTTGAACTTGGCAAAAGGCATAGGTACACTGTGCACACACCAATAAACAAATACACATATAAGTGGACCACACATACACACACATACAATTATATACGCGCGTGCTATACAAAAACTTTTGACTTTGTCTCTGCTTTACATTTTCTTTTTGTTTTAGTTTTCGCTGACAGCGCTCTCTGTCGCTGTCTGCGCCGCTGCTGCTGCCGTCAGCGCAGCTGTTTTATTGTCGCACGCTTACAGACAGAACGTAAGTTGTGATTCTGCTTCTTGCACTGCGCTCAACTGTCTGTCGCAGTCATCATCGACAGTGGCGGCAGCAGAGGCAGCAGCCGGCGCATGTTTTTGGGGCATTTGTTGTGTGCGTCATTCAGCTGCAGACGACAGCAGGCAGCAGCAGAGCGCGCAGAGTTTTGCATAACGTATGTAATTTATGTGCGCTGTCGTGGTTAGCATTTGCGCAATCCAATTGGAAAGCACACTACCGTTACAAATTTCATTCAAAGTGCAATGAGCGCGCCCACAGCTGATGCGAGTGACACACACGAATACACGAACCCACGAACACGAACACGAACTTGAACACAAACACAGGCGCATACGCACGCTCGCTCACTCTCCCGCTCTCTGTTCTAACACACACACACACACGCACAGAAAACAAAGCGAGCTGCGCTGTGGCTAAGGTGCGCGGTCGCGTCAGCCAGTCTTCTGATTCTGCTGCTGCCGACGGTGAAGCGCGCGCACGCAAAACAACAAAACAGAGTAGAAAAAAAAACCAAAAAATAAAAGAAATAAGAAAAAAAAACGAGAAAAAAATGCCAAAAACATAATAATCAAATAGATTGTACATAATTGACGCAACGATTGCTTCCTCTTCCTACTCCAATTCTGTGTGCCTTACTGTGCCTGTGTCTGTGTGTGTGTGTGAATGTGCGAAAAAAAAAACAAATCAAATTAAATGAAACCCAATTGAAAGCTTTGCTGTGAACTTTGAATTTGCAGCTGAGCGCTGCTGCACCCGCTGCCCAGCCAACACATAGTAAACAACAACAACAAAGTCTGAAAAAAAACAACAAAAATCAAACCCCCAAACAAGTTGACCAAGTGACATCAAACATCAAGCGTGAAGTGGACTTGAAAAACGCGTTCGGCGATCAACAGACCGACCGACCGACCGACCGCTCGCCCAGTCACCCGCTCACACAACCGGACCAGCGCCGCCCACTCCTCTATCCATCGTTCGTAACCTTCAAAAAACTTGTCGCATTTGACACACGTTACATTTACGTTTTCGCTCTGTTCGTTTTTGTCGCCTGCCCCTGCCCCTGGCCCTGCCCTGACCAATCAATTGACGCCAATGCGTCTGTACATGGGATTTCGCTCTCTTCACTCGTGCAGTTACAGTTATGTTTGCATACAGCTGTGCGTAAGCGCGCGTGCACTTGTGTATGCATGTGTGTGTGTGTGTGTGTATGTGTGTTTTGGCATTTGTATGCAGCGCCTCACGTGATCGCAATTGCACACTTGACGAAATTAATCGTTTATTGCAAACTTAACGATAGTTTACAATGAGTCACGAAATGAGTTAGAGTCAAAATGAACTTTTGAGCTAAAATAACTTTTAATTTTAATAAATAAATAAATTATAAAATTAAATAATGAACAATGAATAATAATAAATAATAAATAAAAAATAATAAATAATAAGTAATAATAAATAATAAATAATAAATAATAAAATATATATATAATAATATTCAAAAATTGAAATACAAAATCATAAATAAGCAACAATTGTTGAAATTCTACAACTATCTGTGAATAATTTTATTCCATTTATAGCACATTTGTTACATTCTTATCGATGCTCTCAATCTAAAGATTAGTTCTAGCGTATTCCGCACTAAATTTCTAATCTTTGCAATGTTTCATCGTTGACTCATGAATTGACATTAATTAAGAGTGCAATCGTTCGATTTGCACAATGATAATTTATACGCATATGCGAAAATCACATCTCCCCCTGCCCCTCCTCCCCTTGTCCAATTAAGATTGACTTTATTTAATTAATCGAGTCAATTTTGTTGCATTGACTGCAAATTCGAAGCGAGTCCAATCAATATAATTGAGAAAGTCAGTGTCAAGAGTGACGTCATTGACTATATATATATCTAGTATATATATTTTGTATTATTCTAAAACCAGTTTGATCTTACATAGAGATAAATTAACTTGAAGCTGTAGAACAATTAAAGGAATTTAGTAGCTAGTAGCTAGCATCTTAAGGGTTTGCTATATCTTTCCTCTGTTCACTTTTTATCATCTGTAATACGATATTGTGCATAAAATGGCATTCATATACATATATATATATATATATATATCAATGGGTCTTTTATGTTGTGCCATTATTCTGTCACGTTTTCATGACGATGACTCAATTGCTTTTTTTATCGGGGTCGTTGTTTCTCTTGCCTACGACGCTTACTTCAACAAATTCGAACTCAAAGTCGTGTGCCCACATTTATGTTGTTCCAAGCGACATTACATCATCATCATCATCAACAACATCGGCAACTTCGATTATTTTTGTAAAATTTATCAAACGGGAAAAGTTTTGAGTGCTTTAAAGGGCAGAGTTTGTGGTTTTGATATGTTAGAATATATTACAAGTAGAGTTTGAATCTAGAATCTGTAAATATGTTCTCAAAATGAACTACTTAACTAGTTCAGTGATCAGTGAGGGATACTCACTACTGAGCTAGTCAATTGCTCATCAATGATTTGTTTTGTTCCAGTGATTGAACTTTAGAGTTCACTGTTCATTGAGTTAGTTAAGTAGTTCCGTCAATGGAACTTGTTCTTAAGTTTGTCTGAACTCAAATATATTCGAACCTAATGATTTTCATATGAACCATAAGTTCCATTGAGCGACTAAATAATTGAAATAACTGTTCATAATTCATGGTCAACTGCACAGTCAAGTAGAGTTATTGAACTGCTGAACTAGTTCAACTAGTGAACAATTTAGTCTGAAGTTCAAGGTTCAAGTCTCAGCTCACTGAATTCATGAACCAAATAAACAATAGAACAAATTATAACAAAAAAATCAAATTAATTAAAGTATTACTAGAGTTTTCAGCTCTTAATTTGCTGTTATATTTGAAGACATTAAGCGGCGTTGCACGGTTAAGATTTGTTGTGAGTAATTTGTTTGGATAACAAAAGGTTTTCCAGCTCATTTCTTTGTTGCTGCAAATGGTCTATTATGATATTATCTAATTATATATGCCATTGTATTAATATATATTGCCAAGAACTCATACTTCTGCTTCTTTTTTGGCGCTTGAACCTCGTTTCGTTCCCATTTAGAATTACTCTTTTTATAGAACTCTGCTTCGCCTAGAGTTTTCCTCTCATTTGTTATGAGTTTTTTCCTGCTACTTTCTGTAGTGCATTGTGTGTAACCTGACTATATCTTATCGGACAATGAGTTTCTTATACTCTTTCCTATTTACTTGCTTACTTTGCCCCCATCTTGCTCTATGACTGCGTTACAGTTTGTTTTGTGAAGCTTTTTATGGCCATTAACTTATCAGACGCGGCAGCTATTACCACAATATCACCTATCTATTGTTGTTGTTGTTTCAACACTCTGTGGGCACCTATTACACGACGCGTCGCAATTGCATTCAACATCATCAACACACACAAACACACACACACACACTCACCTGTTGTTGATATCAGTTAACAGAGAAGGAACCTCTTTGTCTCTCTGTTGTTTGCTTTGTTGCTAGGCTCCACCATAGTCATGATTGTCTCACATATTTGGTAATACCTTATTCCCCCCTCTTCCTTCCTTTTTTTTTAACAACGTAATTCCATTTCCATTTCGCTGTAATCTATAAACAATTTCGCTGCCCGTCACAATATGATTTCATCATCGGCAAAAAAAAACATCCGGACCCCAAAATTCTGGTTTTCCCTTAACACAACAATCGACTATCTCAACATAATCGCCGTCGAGCATAAACACACGATTTCGTTAAATCACATGAAATATAGAAAATAATCAAGCGCAACTAAATGATTTGCTCACTGTTATCACTTCATGTACAAATTGCCATCTGGTTTAGTCTATATAGAAGGTAATCACGGCACAACGTAATCACGCAGACGTAATATATAGTAATATGTATGTCATATACATATATATATAGCTCTAAATACTATTTGATTTATATCAATTGATAGAGCACAGAAGTTTTATACTTTGATTAGCACTTATTTAAGTTGATCTGATAGTTAATGGCTCGGTTATTCCAATTCGTTATCTTTGATCATATATCTGTATATAGTATGCATGACTCATATTTGTTTTTAATCTAAATCAAATTTAAGTTTAATTTCCGTATCTTTAATCCCATAAGACCCACAAAAATGCTAGATTAAATTTATACCTTTGACTAAATTTGATTAAATAATAATATTTATGACTCACATATAATTTCTATTGAAATTTTTCACAATTTTCTATATAAATTTTTTGAGTGGAAAGGAAACATAAAAATATGTAATATATTTATTATCTGAATATGATATAAATATGTTGTACTTCAAGATATGCTAAAAATATATTATATTATATTAGAAATATTTGTATTACATTATCTCAATATGATATAAATATGAGAACTAAAAATTTCTATAAATTCTATAAATATTATTTAGAGTATTTCGAATTTATTTACATATTTGTTTTATATATTTCCCAACTAACTGAAGCTCTATCTAATATATAGACACCTAGTACTACATATATAGTATATAATTATATATATTTTTCGATTAACTTCCTAACTAATTTGAGCTCTATCAAAATATATCGACTCGTATTTCCCTAATTGTTTTTTTTTTATCATATGTGGCAACAGTCGAAAGCTTTTTAAATTGATGGATTAATCGTATATGGAAATACTTTGCACTAAATGGAGCACATATGTATATATATATATATAGGGCAGGGGAAACAATTGCACTTATCTAATATAGTAAGAGAAGTAGGGGAACAGAGGGAGTGGGAGAGAAAGAGAGAGAGAGTAGGGAGAGTAGGGAGCAGTAGGTGGGGCATATATAGGCGCAACATATGGTCTCAGGGTCATGTCGAATACCTCATTACGAATTCTATTTTTTTTGGAGGGGGAGAGACAACAGCTAATGGAGGTGAAACCATTGTTGTGAAGGTGTGTGAGCAAATGCATATGGTAGCTAAAGGGAGAATAGGAAAATAGAAAATGGGAGAGCGAAAAGGGAAAAGCCTTTGCCCCGTGTTTTCTAATAAATACTGAATTGAGTCAGGTGCCAATGCATTTTCTGCAGCTCAGCTGAGCTGACGCCCCAAAGGCAATTGCTAATCGCTTTTGCAAAGTGAACCCTAAAAAATAGGGGTACGCTTTATCATGTTCCAAGTTATTCGGATATTATGAGTTCAAAATTTGTTTTATTTATCGCTAGTTGGGCATTTCGTGCGAGGCTTTTGCTTTTTCGCTTTCAGTCTCTGGCCGATTGCGACATCGCAATGCGACATAAAAGTTCAACGTGCCAATTTATTTGCGGTCTGCTCTGTTCCAACGATCGAAAGAGGTTTCTCCTTATTCTTCTACTATATAAAATTGTATAATCAATTTCTATAACAATATTTATCTCTGTGTGTGTATTTGCGTGAAAGTTCTTATCCGCATAAATTCGTGCCTTTTTTTTCTGCTTAGCCAATAAATTTATGTGACAATCGATATGATAAGCAAACAATCGATAGATTAGTGCAAATCGTATATTATAAATCCTATCGAAGTGCATTTGATTTATATATAAAAATACTTAAATATTCCTTCAAGTGATTTATCTAATCTATTCGCTGTGCAAACCAATAAAATATCTTACGATAATTCAAATTTCATCATATTCGGAAATAGTTCGTCAGCCTTTTCACTTTGAATAGGTCAAGAAACTGTGATAAAAGTGTTTGATAAGCATACTTAAGTTGAATCTGAAATGTGACTTGAATATGAAATTATATCTTGAACATAAACTTCGTCATACGGAGTGAAATTCTTTTGCGAAATCCAAAAGATTAATGAAATTTTTTTATGTGAAACCTCTGGAAAATTAGTAATTTAACAATACAAAGAATGTAGAGTCAACTAAAAACATTTGAAAACTATAATTTCATATTAAATAAAATAATACAAATATTAAATGAATAGAAATAAAAATATAATAGAAATAAAAATAATAATAGAAAAAAAATAAATAAAACAAATAACAAAATAAATAAAAATTGCAAAAAAAAAAGTTATAAAAATTAAAAAAAATATATATATATGAATATAATTATAATAAATAACTATTAAATTAAAGAATAATTTAAATAAAATATAATGATACTAAAAAAATATTAATAAAAAATAATAATAATAAAAAATAATATTATAAAAAAATTTATTATAAAAAAATAATAATAAAATAACTATAGTAAAAACAAAGACGTAAAAAAATAATAGAAAAAAAATTAAAAAAAAAAATAATTAAAAAAAAAAAAAAATTAAAAAAAAAACTACTTTGAAAATAAAAATAAATGACAAAATAAAAAAAAAAAGTTAAAAAAAAAATATATTCAATAAAATGAATAAAATAAACAATAAGAAAAAGAGGCAAATTATACATTATAAAATAGTTAAAGAATAATACATTTAAAAAAATATTTTAAAAAAAAATCCAAAAGGTCTATTTTCTCTTTTGTTATGACAATTTAAATATCGCTAAAAATCGATTAAGAGTTGCTAGAGTATTATTCAGTATTAGAAGAGCTTTAGACCTTGCATGTGGTATTTAGGTAATGGAAATTGTTATTGCTCCAATTGCTTAAATTGTAATTTGAGGAAATGTTGTTCGCCTCATGCCACACCTCTGATAGCAGGTAATGCGAACAAAAGGTGCACTTAAATTATGAGGCGACCTTTCCAACTCCTCTGACACGCAATTTGTCAGCTGCAAATTGAAATTGAAATTGAAAAATGGAAATTGAAATGTGGTCGAGGGTCGCTTTTGAGATTGAGGCATGGAGGAAGGGGGAGGGGGCCCAGCAGCGAGGGCAGCTCCAAGCAGCTGTCGTTGGGGTAGCACAAAGCTCGTTTTCCAATCATGTTATCAGAGAGCGACCTTGTCCATGAATATTTAATTTTTTCCATTTTTACTTTACTCGTGTTTTTTTTTTTTGCCCTTTTGTTTTTGCTGTTGGAAATTGACAATGAGGTCGAATTGTATAGCAAAGTTTTTCATTATCGCCTAAGTCAGACAATGGAGAGGCCACTGAACTGACGACTCGATTGTGTTCACCTGTTTACCCAAGCAAATAATCATAATATATACACCCAACTATATACACTATATACTATATATATCTTATATATATATGTTTATGAAAACCCACTCTTATCGCTACAATTTGGTCAATACGCTTCGTTGCGTTGTTCTCTCTATGCGGCTTTATCTCTATTCATATATATATATGCATATATGCCCAAAGATCGGGAGTTTAGCAATTATTTAAATAGAGCAAATGGAACAATTTTTCATTGTTGTTGTTGATTTTGGGATCTTCTTACAGACTGTATTCTATGTCAGTTTGTTGGAGCTTAGAAAGCGTTACGAGTTCGCTCATTTTTGGGAGGCTTTTGTCTTATCTAAAAGCAACTTTTTGTAAGCTACTTAAGCACAATTATGATATATTATATCATTACATAGACTATGTTGATTAGGAAATGACAAAGCAAACATGCGAGCTTTAGAGTCTTTTCTTTAAATTCATTTTGGAATTATTATTTGAGTTGACAAAGTGAAGGTTCCTTATTGTGATTCTCTTTTAATATACTCTGTATTTCTTGAAGAAATTAAATGTAAACAGAGAAATGAGTAAAGATGGGTTGGAATACTTTATAATATATATTTTATTATCTTCTTGGTACTTCTTTATTTGATTATCGAGAGTAGAGAACCTCTCTCTTTTATACTCTCTGCAAAAGAGTATTAGCTTTGTTGGCTACTTATTTAGTATAATTTCCATATTCAGCATTTGCTTGAAGAATCGTTGAGCGAGCTCTCTATGGCTCTGTATTATGTTAACAGTATGTTAGTGAGCCCACTAATACTCTGTATTATGTTAACATGACTATATTCCATCATTTAATATTTCATTACAGTTTACACTCTGTTTCTCTCTCTCTCTCTCAGTCTCTATTACTCTGCGATTAGCTTGATTTGTGCTCTCTCTTTTCGACTCTCAATTGTTTACCAGAGTTCTCGAAGCAATTTCGATTCTTGCTTTCTTACTCGGTTTACTCGATTACTTAACTCATTGTAAACAAGATCTACTCGTTTCTCTACTCTCTTCGCTACATTCTCTCTATCTCGTTCTTTCTCGTTTCGTTTCTTTCTATGTCTGTTCCTCTTCCAATTGCTCCAACTAGATTGATCGTTGAAGAGTCCTCTCAGCAATTTGAATGATTCTGACTTCATTAATTTCTCTTTAATCTATCCAAATTTGTTCTATTCCGCCCTCTTTCTACTCTTTACCCTTTACTCTCTGCGCTTTACTTTCCCTCATTGTGTCTCTCTCTCTCTCTTAATCATATTCTAATGCCCTAGTTCCTGTCTTATACCACTCATATTCATATTATCTGAACTGTGCAAAATAATATTTATTATAGTTTAAGACTTTGGCCGTCGAGGCCTGACTAAAGCAATCTTCAAGGTGCTGAAGTCTATCGTATCGCTTAAGCCGAAAGAACAAAAACAACAAATTTCAGCCTTAATGCCAGCAAAGCTTGCGCAAGTTCTTTTCGCGAACCAAAGAGAGAGACGGAGGGAGGGAGCGAGAGAGAGAGAGAGACAAAGAGAGAGACGGAGCAAACGCTATCAAGAACTGAATATGTATATTTATATATAATGTATATATTTATGATATTTAGTATATATATATATATAGACATGTGCATAATAACCCCACTCAGGGACAGACGGGGTTTCTCGTTGCCCGATTGTCGGCTGAAGTTTTGTTTTTTTTTTCGGTTTGGTTTGTTGTTGCCTGGCCATTCCGAGGGCTACCGTTGAGCGATAAGACACGTGTGTGTGTGTGTGTGTGTGTGTGTGTGTATAGAGGAGTAGGTTGTACGGTCTTTCAGTTGTTATAAGCAAACATTTCGAACACATTTGCAGAGCTGGCCGGAAAGACAAATCAGAGAAACACAAAAAAAAAGACCAAAGCAATGTGAATAATACCAAAAAATGAAAGTAACGCCAAACAACAAGGTGCCAACAACAATAACAAAAGAAACAACAACAGCAACAGCAACAATATTAACAACAAGAAAAACAACAACAACAGACTCGTTAGACTACGAATCAGAACCCATTATAGATATAGCCAAAACTGAAAGATCAAGTGCAACAGCGAACAACAGCTCAGCGCCCGCATCGTTTGTGCTTAAATGTTTGTTGCGTACCGCGCGCTTTATGTGGCAAGTGACAACGATACCCTCTAAAATTGGTGATACCATAGGCACACTGTACCGCTATGCCCAGGACTCGGTCGATACGTTTTTATGCGTAGCTGGGTGAGAACTATCGCTAGGACTATCTAATGATAAGCATATATATCTATATAGTTATATAATATATCTATCTATATCTATATTTCTTTTGCTAATAATACCCTGTCTTTTCCTCTGTCTCTTTGCAGAAAGGCGCGTCGCAAAGAGCGCGATGGCGATCAAAATTCAACAGACACCAAATTGTATTTGGAGGAGAGCGTCCTGGAACGCAAACTACCTGAAGCTGATCTCAAAGCCCTTGTCGATCTTCCAGCTGGCTTGGACTACAATGAATGGCTAGCCTCACACAGTAAGTAAAGCAAAATGATTATATATCAAGAAGATACCCTATATATTTGATATATGATTATTAAGGGTAAATGGAGTTATATTTAGTAATGCTATAAGGAACTATAGAACATTTCTGATTCATCCAGTAAATTTAATTTAAGTTTTGACTTAGCATATTTGCTTTAATCTTTATTTATAGGGTATATTTGATATTTTTTGCGAAGTATTGACATAAGTTGTAGTACATATCTGTGATTAGTCAAGCTATTCACAATTCTTGTTGCGAAAAGTACAGCACAATGACTTTAAATATGTGTTTTATGATCTGATTAGTACCCTATACTTGTAGTGAAGGACTAGAGAGGTATATTGAGACTGGGCGAATAATAAAAATTTATTTGATTTTTCTTAAAGTACAGCACAATAGTGAATAGATTGATTTAGTTAAACTTCCTGTGCATATCCTATCCAGGTTATAAGCACTTATACATACAACATATAGTAAAAGATAAATGAAGTCATGTATTCTTATCGTCTTATACTCTTACTTATACTTATTACTATCCTCCAAATACAGGGTATCTGCCAGTCTTATACTTAACTCTTCTACATTTTTCTCTCATTTCACAATTTCGTTTGCCAGCTCTCCTCCGACTACAGGGTATCTCTCAGTCTATAGCTAACTCTACTTATCTCACAGTTCAACACTCAATTTCTACCTCCACTCAACTGTTGATTGTGTGCGTGTGTTTGTTATTTCACGTGATATTCGTGTTATGATTTATTCGAATTGCCTGTCCATTCATCTATGAATTGTTGTTACTTTTTTGTTGCTTTGCTACCGTGTGATTATACATGTTCGTAAATTTGATAGACAAGTCATTCGGTATTTGAACCTCGTGACTTCTGGCCACACGGAGATCAATTTGTGGCTCTCGCTCGAGACTGATTCTGATTCAACTAACTGGGCTTAGAACGTGCCGATTGCCTGTTAACAATGGGAAGCTGCTTCCCAAACAGCTGCCAATGGAGGCATAGTTAGCGATATCGCCTAAAACTTGAATGGAAGTTGTTAAACTGAGGCGTATTAACTGGAATTTCCCTTAGAGATTATAAGGCTAGTGCCACTGATAGTGCAATAGACCAGGTGTAAAATAAGTTGGCTGACTATCATATATATATATTCTAAATTTAGAAGCTTATCTATCTGTCTGCATTGAACAATATTATAGAATATAGAAGCTAAGCACTTGAGACTTAATATATATATAGACGTATATACCCTATAGTGCAAGCAAAGTTATCAGCATTTGTAGTATCGATAAATATCGATATTTCTACTTGGTTTTTTAAAGTATAATTTGAGAACTGTTCAAGCTAGACCCATCAAATTTAGTATGTAGGTTATTGTAATGAATATATAAATTTTGATTACTTATGTACATGGAAATCTCTAGCCAATTCTACCAAAATAAATAGAGTATTAGTATATGTTACCTATACACATTTTGAATTTCATATTTAAAAACTTATAGAATAAAGATTTCAATTGCAAATTCATAAAAATAATCTTAAAAAACTAATGAAAACCAATATTCTCTCTTTTCAACATCGGAAGGAGTATACAAAGTTGTTATTCTTTAATAATTACCTTAAAGTAAGTCTCTATTAAAACGCTTGTACGTTTTCTACTCTGATGAACTCAAGATTAGCTTATAAACAATAAAAAGAAGACATTTAAATGCTTTGTTATTGTGCCTCAAGTTTAGAACAATTATAGAGGTCTATAAACCTGGTGATATATGAATCTTAAGTGTCTATACTTAAGTGTTTACGTTATATTTAGAGACTTACTAAATGAAGACCTACCTTAAGCTAGAGCACAGAAACGAGGTCTAGTTTGAGACGTGGCTCGTCGAGTGTTTTGGTAATAAATTAGACTTAGAATTAGCTGAGCTTAAAACTCTACAACAAAAAAACTAAGAGATATATTTATAATATATGTTTTTTGTTGTTAATTAAATGTTTTTGTCTAATCAAATTATATATCTAAGCAGCTAATAGTCCAGCATGTCATACTATTTATCTAAATTCAAGTTAAAGTTTCTTCAACATCTCCACCAAGTAAATTCCAATTAAGCCTTAGACTGACGTCCTTCTGCTATTCTCAAGTTAATCACTCTGTGGGTGGTCCTAAATTTTAATTGGCTATACTAGCTTACATCATTCGCATGATTATCCACATCACCATCATTGTCATCATTATCATCATCATCATCATCATCATTGTCATTGTCATTGTCGTCATCTTGTGTTATTCGTGTTCTCGCAGCAATTTGTCAGATATTACATCATCTCGTGTTAATCTCATCGAAAATAATGATAGGTACGCAAATAGAAATTAACGCACTAAAAGTTGCCTTTTGCAGCCTTTCAAATAATTGGCAGTGTTTCAGCAGAATGTAACGTAGCAGCAGCCAGCCCCCATGGCAACCCCACGCCTCCTGCTCTCTCTCTCTCCCACGTCTTTGATTATAAATTTTCCTTAATAATCAACTGCAAAATGCCACCAGCAGGGTGGGCGGGGTCGAGAGGTCGCAGGGTAAGCAAAAGGGGTTGACTTCATACAAATAGAGGCAAAATAGATACATGCATATAGAGTATATATATATAGAGTATATATATACTTATGCCTAGCCCCTATCCATTAAAAATGATTTCATTGGCCAAGCTATTTGAATTCCTTCTTCACCTTCTCCTCCTCCTCCTCCTACTGTGTGCATCTCTTTGTTCCGCTCATAATGCAATTTGGTCTGACGTAATGCAAGAAAATTATCGAAGCGATTCCCTTTTATTCTCCCAGTTGTGCCAATATTGAGTTAACATTGACCTATTAAACGATACGATACGAGCGTCGTGCCTCTAAAGATAAAAAAATGACGAGCTGTCGCTGTCGCTGTCACTGTCGCCGACCCCCAGCTGGGTGTTTCAATGTCAAGTTTATACAAACACAACTGTCACTCATATATAAGAAGAGGAAAAACTGGGGAAAGTGGAAGAGAGTGGGAAAAAAAACAATGAGAAAGTAATAAAGAGAGAGAGAGGGAAGGAGAGAGCTAATAAAGTATTCAATATGAATTTATATTGATTTGTGGTTAAGAATTAGATGAGATCAGATATTATATATATACTATATAATAAAGAAGTTCTTAAGAAATAGATTGAGGTTAGTTTAAGACTTGGAATTGTTAACAATGTTAATCTGTATATATATTCAATGTTCTAGTATCAAGTTTATATATTAATATTTAGAAATCATCTTGAACAGTTTAATACTATAGATATATAATATGATATACGTATACTGATTAGTATATATTTTACTGATATATTATATATTTTTATATAAATATTTATCTAATTTATGTGATCAAACTTATAGGCTTCAATGCATTCGATTTAATCGAACAACATTATAATCCCCGTTTAAAATTAAAAATATATTATAATATAATGAAAATTATTATTTGATCTATTAAAATACAATTACTTTTAATACTCCATTTGAAATACCCTTACTTATACCATCTCTACCCCCTATATCTTATAGCTCTGGCTCTCTTCGAGCACGTGAACTTGGTCTACGGAACTATTAGTGAATTTTGTACACAATCCGGCTGCGCCGACATGACCGGACCGGGCAACAGGTGAGTCTAGTGTGAAATACTTAACTGTAAAATGAATTCTAATTGATTTTCAATTTGCCTTCCAGAACGTACTTATGGTTCGATGAGAAGGGTAAGAAGACGCGGGTCGCAGCGCCGCAGTATATCGACTATGTGATGACCTTTACACAGAAAACGGTCAGCGACGAGTTGATCTTTCCAACCAAATACGCGAACGAGTTTCCGGGCTCGTTCGAGTCGATCGCCCGAAAGATTTTACGCTTGCAATTTCATGTGATAGCGCATCTGTATGCGGCGCATTTCCGAGAAATCGCGCTGCTCGGCTTGCACACCCATTTAAATTTGACGTTCATGCACCTCACGGCGCTGCATCGCCGCTTCAATCTGATCGACGAGAAGGAGACGGACGTGCTGCGCGACCTGGAGGTGGCGCTCCGCTTAACCGACGACAACAGCGTCTGCGGCCAGGACTCGCAAACCGATTCCGGCTCAGCATCCGCTTCGGCCTCTGTCTCGGTCTCTGCGTCCAACTGTGAGCAGCAGCAGCAGCAGGCGCAGGCGCAACAGCAGCAACCGCAGCAGCAGCCGCACAACAACAGCAGCAGCAACAGCAACAATAGCAATTCCTCAGCCGAGGCGCTGCATGTCAATTCACAAAGCAGCTGCGGCACTTCGCTCATTGATGGCGATGCCGCAGCCACGCCCATTTGCACGCAACCAGAGGCGGGCGCAGCCGGCAAGCCGCCCGGCAGCGGCGGCCTCTTGGGCGGCATTCTGGGTGATTTAACCAGCGGCGAATTTGGTGATACAACGCGCTACTGCACCTCGGCAGTTCCTCCTCATGCAACAGCAGCAGCAGCAGCCGGCGGCGATGCCAGCGGCCAGACATTGCCAGCGAATGGGGCAACAAATGGTGCGGCTGGCGCACTACATTTAAATTTTAGCAACAATAACAGCAACAACCACAATCTGAATCACTTGAGCCACCATCATCATCACCACACTCATCACCATCATCACCACCATCATCCGCACACTCACCTGCACCACCTGCATCAGCATCATGCGACGGCAGCGGCGGCGGCGGCTGTGGCTGCGACGCCGACTGCGCAGCACAGCGGGCTCATACAGTGCAATGCAGCGGGTGCTGCGGCTGCGACTGCGACGGTGGCGTCGGCATCGGCAGCAGCTGGGGGCGGCAGCGGCAACAGCAACACATAGTGTGACAGCAGCAACAACAACAACAACAACAAAACAAAACAAACAAAAAAAAACATTAGAAATACTAGAATTACGCAAAAATGTTATTTAATGTTATTACTTCTATGATCCTAAAGTTGAAAATATTGTAAAAATAAAACAAACAAAAAATACAAAAAAAGAAACATGCAAATTGTAAAACACAATTATCGATAAGCGTCGATAGTCGACAGTTGCTTAGAGTTCCATACAGCACACACACATACAAACACAGTCACAGACACGTACAATCTACTAGCAGTTGCTGTGCATAGATAAATGTCAAGAGAGCGCCAGAGAGTAATTTACTGCTTAGAGTTCCATAAAGAACACACACATACACAAGCGTGCAAGCAAGAAGTTGCTGATCGCGCAAGAGAGTAATTTATAGCACACACACACACATGTACAAGCTAGCAGTTGCTGTGCATAGAAATATAGAAAGAGAGAGAAAGAGCGCGCAAGAGATCTGCTGCTACACAAATAACAGTTAAAAGGCATAGCCTAAAAGGCAAATACAGGCACTTAAAAAAAAACTATAGTAATAAAAGCAAAATAAATGTAAAAAAGCAAAGAGAAAAACAAAAGAGAACACTCACTTGCAAATTAAAGGCAGCACGGTCACACTGTTTAGCTTTAATAAAATACCCAGATGGAAAGTCCTTCCACACTTTACATACTACTTTTTCTGTTGAGTATTCAGTTCTAACAGTTATACCTCAATTAAACTACTATAAATATACAAAATATTTAAGTAATATGATTTAGTTTCTTCTAACTCTCGAACTTCAACTAAAATAGACATTTAGTTTTTTTTTAGAGTACATAATTGTTATAAACAAACAAGAAAGCTTTACTTAAGCACATGATATACACATATATATACATATATCATGTTTAGCTCCTTATCTCAACAGTCTTATATAGTTTTTTATCAATTCCTTTCCTGTCTCACACTTTCGCTTCGCAAATTCGTAAAAGGCTAAAGCACTTGAAACTTGTAGAATATTTCTATATAGTATAACTATTTCTAAACCAAATCTGAATACACTCTCACACTCACACACCCTCGCACTCACTCACTCTTAACTCTGGAAGTCTCTTATAAACTGGAAATTGTATGCACCGAAAAGTTTCACGATTCTTTTAAAGAATATTCGCACCCGTTTGTATTAGGTATAGAAAAAAAGAAGAAAAAGAATTATGAAAATATATAAGTGTTGGAAAACGTGCTGAGAATTTGATTGACTTTAATTACCAAATGCAATGAAGCTAATTTACTTTAAAAACTTAACGAAACTATATATAATATATAGAGTTATATATATATAAAAGATAATGTTCAGTGTTTGCATCTGTGTAGGTGTATGTGTAGATGTGTATGTGTATGTGCGTATGTGTGTGTGTGTGATATGATTTATGTGCATTAGTTGGGGCGTCTTCTCCCTAGTTAGTAGTCGAAACCCCCGCCCTCCTTATACCCCCCCCGAGACATTCGCAGCTCACTGAACAACAGTCCAGGCTTTAGCTAAACCAAAAACCAAAAACAAAAACCTATCCAATAAAATTTTAGAACCGTTGAAAACCAAAAAACAAAAACAAAACTGAACTATTTATTAAAAACATCCAATCAATGAAATGCTATGGGAAATGATAGAAAATGCAAAATATAGCGCGAGTTTCCAACTGGGAAAGAATAGAGAACGCAAAGATACATTTTATGATAAAAAGACAAAAACTGAAAAACAAGTGAAAAACAATGAAATAAAAATTAAAACAAAAATAAAATGCAAAATGATAATAAAAATAAACTGTTATGTTCAATTAAAAAAAAATTTAAAATGTGTATTTTTATTGGAAAATGAATATGGGAAAGCTTCAAACGGGAGTTGTATTATGATTATTATTATTATCATTATTTTAAAAAACTACATATAAAAAAAAATATATTCACCGAAATAATATTCTCTAGCCTCAATAGCAAAATGACAGAGTTCCAGCCGAAGCTGTATAATATAAGTGTTAATAATAATATATATTATTACACTTATATTATAATAATATTACACTTCGTGAACGAGTATAATAATCTTTTCAGCTAAAAAGTATGTGACACAATAAGAGTTATAGACATTTCTTAAATAATAATGGAAAACTAAGTGTACTGGAATATACAGAAAAATGGTTATGATCTTAAAACTTCAAAGTATTCCAAATGAGTACATTAGATGACAATCATTAGCAATGGAATACTGTTCAATTTACAAGATATTCTTAATTATTGCTCATGCTAAATTGATCACTTAGATCAATTTAATCTTAGCTTAAAAGATAGGCAGATCAACTGTAGCGCAACAGTACTTACATAGATAGGGATTGGCTAACTAGGTATATATCACAGATCTCTCAGATCTCTACATATCACAGATCATTTACATATTTTCTTTACAAAATTGAAGTTGTCAAGTTTTCTGTTTTTCAAAAAATCTTAAAGGGGCTAACAATATGCTGTACGGATATTACTAGATTTCATTTTCCCTAAAAGACGCGCAAACTTTCTACAGTAGTGAGTATATGAACAAATTTATGGATATATCTATAGTAAAGTATAGAAAACTTTGCTATTCATATTTCTTGAAATATTTTAATATATATTTATTTTATTTATAATTAATTCTATTTATATATTTTTATTTTAATTCACATAATATGTCTGATTTTTTATTGTATTTTTATATCTTTATTTTAAATTGTGTATTTTCATTTAATTTAATTTATTTTATTTTATGTTTTAATTTAATTTCTCCTATATTTTCCGACAAGCTTACAAAAAAGTATGAAAGTTCCCCGTTATTCAACGTTTTTTCTAACTACTCAGCAACTTGTCAATTAGTTTATCTTGCAAATCTGAGACCAAAACAAAATTTATATTAATATCAATAAAATAATATTGCATGCACACACACTTGCACACATGTACCCTCACATATACATGTGCATAAGTATGCGTAAATGATCATCCAATTCCATTTCCAGATTCACTTCCAGTCGCAAATGCGAGCAGATGTGTCATGGCGAACTGTGAATACCCTCACTAATAGAGTAAGCGACTCACAGCTTAATGCTCAACTGATATAAGAAATCAATGTGATTGCATAGCAAGTAATTACTAATTGGATGTTAACTCACTACTTATAGTAAACTCTTAGTAAGCCAGTAATCCACTCCACTCGCCACTTAAGTACCTGAGTTGAGTAAACAAGGAATATATAAATAAATACTCTAATTTGCAGTGTATACTCATACGCCACGCTTCGCTCTCTCGCCCTCTTTCTCTCTTTCTCTCTCTCCTTGTTTACTCTCACTCACATAATGAGCGTTTGGTTCGTTTTCGTTTCGCTTCGAGCTCAGTTGGACGCTGCATTCGAAGCTAAGCGGTACTTAGGCAAATTCGAATTAGAGTCCGGAACATTCTGATTGGAAATTAATGATAAGAGCAATGGAACGCTTGAAGCGGGCATTTCTGCTGTTGTTTGTTTGCCTATTCGCTGACAGCTGGGCACAGGCGCCGGGTCAGCGCACCAGGTATGAGCCCAATTGGGCTAGCCTGGATCAGCGACCGCTGCCCAGGTGGTACGACGAGGCAAAGGTGGGCATATTCCTGCATTATGGCGTCTACTCGGTGCCCAGCTTTGGCTCCGAATGGTTCTGGACCAACTGGATAAGTGAGTGGCTAGCAAATATAACTAAATAGGTATATATGAGGTAATATCAATTTGATTTATAGATCTGCGCAATCCGGACTATATACGCTTCATGCAGCGCAATTATAAGCCCGATTTCACCTATCAGCAATTCGCGGATCAATTCACAGCGGAACTGTTTAATGCCACGCAGTGGGCGTTGCTCTTCAAAGATAGTGGCGCCAAGTAAGCTCCATTAGATTCCAGATCTATTCAGTTGAAGTAATGTTTACTTCTATATCTATATCTAGGTATGTTGTGCTCACCAGCAAACATCACGACGGCTATACGCTGTGGCCCTCCAAGCACAGCTTCGGCTGGAACTCTGTCGACGTGGGACCCAAACGCGATATTATCAGTAAGTATTATTATTTATATATTCTACATATAAAATAATTAATATTAATATTAAATAAAAATTCCCATAAAATCTTCTAAACTCCACAGAGGAGCTGGCGGCAGCTGTCCGCAGCGTTTCGGATCTGAAATTCGGACTGTACTACTCCCTGTTCGAGTGGTTCAATCGGCTGTGGATCGACGACAAGTTGCATCTGCTGCTGCAGCAGCACTACGTGGACTACAAGGTGCGGCCGGAGCAGATGGAGCTGGTGCAGGAGTATTTGCCGGAGATCCTTTGGTCGGACGGGGACTGGGAGGCGCCCGCTAAGTACTGGCGATCGGAGGAGTTCATCGCTTGGCTTTACAACGACAGCCCGGTGAGGGAGACGATTGTGACGAACGATCGCTGGGGCTTCGGCACGGCCTGCATGCACGGCGACTTCTACAACTGCGCCGATCGCTTCAATCCGGGCGTGCTGCAGCGGCACAAGTGGGAGAACGCCTTCACCTTGGATCGGACTAGTTGGGGGCAGCGTTTCGATGTGACCCTGGCGGACTTTATGAGCTCCAAGGACGTTATCAAGGGTAGGGCAAGAAGGATAACTCCATAATAGACTTTCTCTTAAGTGTTGAATCTTTTCTAGAAATCGTCACGACGGTCAGCTGCAATGGCAATGTCCTGATCAATGTGGGACCTACGAAGTATGGCACAATCCTGCCCATCTTCGAGGAGCGCTTGAGAGATATGGGCCGCTGGCTGCGCATCAATGGCGAGGGTATCTATGGCAGCTCGCCCTGGATCTATCAGAATGATACGCTGACGCCCCAAGTGTGGTATACCCAGGGCAAGGAGTCGAATACTACCAATGCCGTCATCTATGCCTTTGTCCTGGAATATCCTTACGACACAAATGAACTGGAGATCTATCCATTGGGCAAGGACATCAATATCTTCCGCAATGTCCTGCTCACGGGGCTGGACTTTGGCATGGACAGCGATGTCTTGAATGGACAAACCACGCAAATAACGATGCTGGGCATGGAGAATACTAAAATTAATGTAAATATACTCCATAAATTCCTAATTTAACAATTCCAATTAACTTTTATCTATTATCTATTCACAGTGGACTGCAACTCACAATAAATTGCGTATTGTGTTTCCGCCCAAGCATCATATTGATAAACGTGGACTGGAATATGCCTGGACTTTTAAAATAAGCATATCTTAATTTAATAATTATAAAACAATTATATATTTGCTTGTAAAAAATAAACAAATACACGTTACATTATTTGAATTTAAATATTGTTGGCGCGCAAGGCTTAGTATATTTGTGGTATATTTTCGCTTAGCGTAGTCGGTCACACTGTTTCATCGTAAGAGCTGACATTTCGGCGTGGTGCTCCTCTCTAGTCTGATTGGCACAACAAACGCGAAAAGTTGCAATTCCTGGCGCTGGTTTTTCCTAGCACATCGCATCAAGTAAATGTTTATAATTTAATACGTAATTAGTGTGCAAGTGTTAAATAAGCTTAACGACAGCAAGTGTGTAAGAGAAAAGTGATATTATAGCACGCAGAAAATTTGAATGCTGAACAAGTGCAAGGGGCAGTAAAAATACCCATACAAAAAATGCTTAGAGCGTGCGCATACCAAAGGGAGCGAACCGAAGAGACTGAGTATGAGAGAGAGAGAGAGAGGAAGTGAGAGTGCGAGTGTGCTTGTGCGGGTGTGTACGGCGCTCTTATCATTTAAGCGGCAATTGTTTTTGTTGACGCTGTCTGTCTGTCAATTGTCCAGTTGCAGCTGCTGTTTAAACACATTTTTTCTATATTCTTGCTGCAATTTTAAGCGCTCAAATTTCGCTATAAAAATAGACCGCAAAGTGGCATGCGAAGGCCACCTGTCGTCGTGTGCACTGCCTGCGCTGAGCTCATTCATGCGTGAATTTTAAAGCATTGCATACATATGCATATGTTGTATATAGCTAATTAACATTGATTTGATGTCTCGCTCGCTGTCTGCAATTATTAGTGGATTAATTCACTTATTCATAACAATTAATGCGTCATCATTTGTTTGCGCTGTGTGTGCGGAATGAGGGTGAGGAGCAAGAGCAAGAGCAAGAGCGAATGCAAACAAATTGTGTGCGCGCCGTTATGTGCAGAGCGTTGCCACCTAGTTCAAATGTGTATGCACGCTCTGACAGCTGCAAGAAAACTCTCATATATGTGATTTATTAAATAAAAATAGTGTAACAGTGTAATAAATAATTTCAAATTATTATAATACATTGTATAATGAAAACAGCAGGCACTTGTCTTAAGCAAATGTTATTGTTCAAACTGCTCCTTTCACTAGCTCCGTGAACTATATGAGAACTCGACAACTCTGCTTAGCTCTCTCGTAAAACGGCAACACCGGTTTAGTGAGCGCGCGCAGCAGCTGTTTTGTTGTGCTCTCTTTCCCGTTTTATTTTTCTCTCTCAACCCGTTGCCATACGTCACTTTTGGCCAAAACACATTTGACTCTGCTGGCGACTCTTTCAGTCTTAACTGTGTCTGTACGGACGTGAGTAAGCGTTTGGATTGCGTACAGCAGCGCGTGTTAAACATTCTAATAAGAAGCAGCGAGAACAATGTGTAAAATGTGTAATGAAAGAGTTCATTATCAACAGTGAAGACGAAAAGTAAAGAACAACAGCTAAGGCAAGTGCAAGTACAAGTGCAAGCGCAAGTGCAGTGAACCAGTCGCAGCGAACGGCGCCCTTGAATATCTCTCTGTGTGCGTGTGTGTTAGTGTAACTGTATGTGTGTGTCTGTGTGCGGCGGCTGCTGTTTCCAAAAATGTTCAATGTAAAAATATAAAAATACACAAACAACGCACGGCTAAAATTCGATTAACAACAAAAGCAACCTTGAAAAGGCAAAACAACGAGAGACCGACCTGGCTATTTTTATGTGTCGAAGTGGAAGTGCTCGAAATTGTATTCCATGCATGCGCTTGTCCAATCAGAATAACCAAAAGGCAGCGACGGCGACTGAGAGCGTGCGGCCAGAACAATTGAATATGTCGTCGCATGGTCATTAACACTGCTTGTCTGTGTGTGCGTATGTGTGTATATGCATGTGTGTGTATTGCTGTGTCTGCTTTGTGCGTATGTTCTTGATTTCTTTATGTAATTTTCAACATTTCTTTTATTCGACGTAGGCGTGCAGGAATTTGCGTACGCAGCGACGCCAGCGCAGCAGCAGCAGCGAAAATAGTAGTAGATATCGCTGTGGCAGAATGAGTAGCATGATTTGCAAACATGCCGTGCTCGTTTATTAATTAACTAATTAAAAAGTGAAAAAGGAGAGAAAGAAGTAATAAATAGGTGTCCGAGTAGTCCGAGTAGTCCGAGTAGAACAACCAAATTTGTATTAATATGACATCATACGCAAATGACACAACGGCAACGGCAGCAGCCACAACCACAACAGCAACAATAACAGCGGAAGGAGCAGCAACAAATGCAGGAACCGTAACGCCAGTAACAGCAGCAGCAGCTCCAACAGCAGCGGCTGCAGTCGGCGCAGCTGCTAAACAAGTGTCCAGCAACAACAGCAATGATAACGGTGAATACAACGAGGACGACAACAACAGCTTGGATGGTCGCGAGAAAGCCGACACGACGCCCGAGAACCTCAAGAAGATTGCCGAGATCATAAACGACAAGGAGGCAGCAGCAGCAGCGGCGGCAGCGACAACGACGTCAAGCTCACTGTCGCCGCGACTGCAGCATCAGCAGCAGCTGCATGCGTCGAGCTTCGTAGGACTTGGCGCAGCCATCGATGAGTCAAACACAAAGTTCTGCCTTGGCAAGCCGCCGCCATCGCCGGCCGAAAAAGGTAAGCGCATTGAAACAGAGTCGCAGTCGCAGTCGGCGTCGCAGTCAGTGTCGCAGTTGACAAAAGGCAATCAGAAAGCAGCAACAACCCGGAGTGTCATTATTCATGAACTTGTTGTTGTTGTTGCTGTTGCTGTTTTCTGCTTGTTGCTTGTCTCTTTTATTTTCTTGTTGCTTTTAATTTGAATTTTTAATGAAGCTATTTGGCGAGTTTTGGCCACGGCTTTAGCGCAAATATTTATTGCACTAGTCATGGCAAACAAACACATGCACACACACACGATACACAAACACACACACATACGCATACATTCGCATACACAAAGCATATAGCACACCCATGAAAGAACATAATGGAAAAAGAGCATTGCACAGTGGGAAGAGAGTGGCAAATCTGTGATTTTTGTTGTTGATTTTGAAAATGATTAATTGATTGAACAAATTTGATAAATTATATTTAAATATATCTATCTATTAAATATATTTATAAATTAAATATATATATATATATTAAATACATTTCATAATTGCTTCCCGTTCTGTAAATTTATAGAAAAATCTAAAACTGATGACGGAATATTCGTGCTAAACATATTGAACAAATTTTTCAAATTTTCAACATTTTTTCATTTTATATATACACATATATATATCTATATATATTTAAACTGAATCTCAACATCTAATCAAGCGTGCGTAGACTTTTATCAATTTGAGCACAAGGCCGCAAACAAAGCAATTTTTCTTCTCATTTTTGGCATATTGCCAAACGATTTTAATTGAATTTATTTAGCCCTTAAATCAAGCCAAATTGTGATGTGCAATTAAATAATTGAAATCTGTTTTTAAAAACCAAAGAAATTCCAGCAATTGTAACTTTAGCATTTGGTTAAACAAAAAACAGTTGCTATTGAGTTCTATAGAATTTCTGCGTTGCAACAAGCCCAACTGAAAGTCGGGTGACGGATGACATAATCTATATAGTATGTAATCCATTTAGCTGGTCACAGCCTTTTTTTGAATGCCAGCAAATAGAGACAGAGATACAAATCTGTTGTCCAAGTCGCTTGTCGAAGCATTTTGACGCTTTCGAAAATCAGGTCATAATTTATTTAGTTTTTTTTTTTTTATCAGTTTTTGACGTACACTTAGAAAGGGTATTATGCTTTTTATGAAAGCGTGAGATCTTGTACAGAAAATTATATATATATATATATATCTGACTTTAGCAATACAAGTTTTAAATTGTTTTGTATAGCTATCTAATGTTAGTCTTTTATAACAATTTAATATAAACCAAATTTTGTATTACCCAAAGTTACAGTTGCTTATTCAATTACCAAATTTATGATAAGATTTTAAAGCTCAGACTTCGTTACCTATATCGCATATTGTAAATCTTTAAGAGTATTTACTATTTGGCAACACTCTCTTCATAATTTTTCTCGCTTTTGTTTGTTTGTGTGACAGTCAGATCTTACGAAATCCAACAGTCGCTGTCATTATCTCCGATTTTCATGCCGTACACGCAATTCACTCGCAAAAAATAAGGCGAGTGACTCAACTTCGATTGGTTGCGATAGAGTCTGTATATAGACTGTGTATTTTGCACAACAATATCCATGCCATTTGTGAAAAAATTAATAACAGATTCGTATTTAATTAAATGTATATGATATTGATAGCTGGCATATCACTAGTTTAGCCCCAGATAGCGCTTGTTAAAAGGCAATTTTATGCCACTTGACCTGGCTGGCAGCAAAGCCACTGTGACGAACTACAAAAGATAACTTCAATTGCAACTATTATCTGCAACAATTCGAGTGGATTGAGTGATAATAGATTGTAATAGACTAGGAGATACCCTGTTTGAATGAGCTTTATAACTGATAGAAAAGGTCTTCAGCTCTGTTAGCTGGGTATTATAAATTTAGAAAGTTCTACTTAGTTTATTAAACTAAAGTCTTTTATTGCAATATTCCAATATATTTGAAAGATTTCTGCTTTAGAAATTCATTTCTGTGTTGCATTTCGTTAGCTTTCTTCATTGGCAAATTGAGTCAGCCCAACTCATAGCTAGATCAGTTACAGAGTATTAGGAAAATTTGTAAATAATTGCAGTGATTGTTGAGCCTGGTGCATTACGTGATTTTGTTGCAAACTAGAACAGAAACTTTTGCGCACTTGTTGCCACACGCACACACACACACACACACACTTAGCGATCGACAGTGAATACACTATGCTACAGACAATTTGCAATTGTTTCATTTTGGACCACAGCTAACGGTAATTACATTGACCACTCAGCATGGCCGAAAATATGGCTTTGTTGTTGTTATTGTTACAGTTGTTGTCGAGTGGCATTTGCGGCTTTTGTTACAACTTTGTATATATATATATTTTTCTAAATTATTTTTATTGCCTTGCACGCTTTTACTTTTTGCAATAAATAAACAAAAATGTTGTTACTGCTGTTAGTTGCCATTTAGGGCCATTTGTTGTGGCTAAAAACTTTTGGAAAGTCGAGCTCGAGCGCAGGAAATCGAAGGGCCGCTGCTGCTGCCGCCGCCTGCTGTTTCCATCTTAAATACCTTCACTTGAATTTGGCTACTTGGCTTGCACACAGTGAAAACAAATAGTGAATCGATAACAATGTTTTTTATCATTGTTTTCATTATTACACGGCAATTAAATGGCTTCCAATTGGGCGATTAGCAGGCGCGCATTACGTCATGCTCCAACTTGAAAAGCAGTTTAAACGATTTTGTTGTTGCCTTCTTTCTGTTTGGCTTAAATGCTTTTTTATGGCAGATCTTTATAAATGATTCTTGGTTTCAAATGTTGCGGTTAAGCATACATTTAAATATGATTACTTATATTTGTATATAAATTTATATATATATTTATGTGTGTTTTTTAACACGGCGACAGCAGAGAAAGCCGCCCCATTCGATCATCAATTGTCATCTGATTGAGGTCATCGCCACGTCCATTCGACGTTTGATAATTGACTGTCTTGATCAGCTTTGTGCACACTCGTGTGCTTGACTCGAGCTAAAGAATACCATCACAGCATGGGCAGCAGGGCTTAAGTGGACATATTTGGAAATAAGATTATTAAGACTAGTTAAAACTGGTTGAATAATTTATAACGACCGCACTACATGAGTTAACTTAGAAAGATACTATCATGTTCTAAGTCTCTGAAGTCAAATTTGGGCATATTAACCAAAGGCCCTAGTTGGTAGCAAGCTTTAAGCTAGTTATAAGACTGTGCTTGGAAATATGACTCCAATTTTGTGATATTGTATTAGTTTTACTATAGCTGATAGTTCCAACTGTTGATTATTGTATTTGAATATGGACAGCAAAGCATTCTAAATATAAATATTGATACAGAAGCGAGCGCTAGTTGTTGCTGTTTTATATCTTTCATATAAACATGCAGTGTGTTATCCATATCATATATAGTTATATATATATACATATATAGAATATATATCAGCCGATTAAAGCGCAGTATAAAAATTGTAAGTCTGCGCAGAATTTCTATAGCTATTATTGTTATAAGAATATCACATAGCTGCTAACGCAGATTCAGGCTTACTTAGCTGGATAAATATTAATTTTGTTCATACTTAAGTATACGAGTTTATTGTAGAACTTTCTTCGTGGGAAAGTAAATTGAAAAATTATAGAGAATTTGCATTCAATAAATCAAGCTAATAATGATGTTAAAAAAAAAATGTTTAACGTGATTGACTGGAACGAGATCCATAAAGAAAAGTAGAATGAGAAAATAGTTAGTTTATATTTAAGTATTTTTTCCGTTTCTTTTTTTATAAATTAAAAAAATATTTATTTTTTATTTATAAAAATAAATTTATAGTTAATCTTAAAAAATGTTAATATTTAAAAAAAATATTTTTATAATAGAGAATATAGTAAAAAAAATATTGGGAAGAATATTTTTAAAGCTGTTTATATTCATTGAATAGCAGCTGCAATAATAGTAGTCATATAATATTTATATATCAGACCTATATAAAATATATCTATATTTCAAACATGACATCAAGCTTTTTTTAAAAACACCTTCCGCTCTTTAATTTTTTTTTTTTTTATTTTTTCTAATTTTTGTTATAATTTAAATGAATTCATCTTTGAGCAATTTCCCCTATTAGTCTTTATGCTATAATTAAATTAATATATATATAGAAAAATACCTGTTAAAACTCAAAAGGCTTTGCCGCCTTTTGGTCTTCTGTTTCCTGTTCCATGTTCCACTTTTTCAAACACAATATTAATAGAATAATTAAATCGAAAAAAAATAAATTGATTTTGCGGCCAAAATTAGTTGAGTGAAATCGTTTGTTGGTTTGGTCATCTTCAAGAAGTTCAACAGCGGAACTGAAGACACGTGCTCCGTTGAACTTCGATGGTCGACGCGCTAGGCGGAGCGTGAAAAATGACTGGAATCCCTTCTCACCCAACCACACCTGCAATTGACCGGATTCAGCGAACTCTAACCTTCATTCGTCGCAGTGCAGTGCCGCCTGTTGGCCTTATAAGCAGATAGTCAGTCAGGCATAGATCACGAGTACGCACGTAGAGTGCCCGTAGATCCCTAAATGGTGCCGCACTCAAGCTGCCCTCTCTCTCTCGCTCTCTGACGTGGCAAACTGTTTTTGCTTTTTATCTTCTTCTTTGCCACGGAAATGCATAGAAATTTGTTAGCGGAAGCAGTGGGGGCATATAGCCACGTTCCAGCTGGGCGTTGCTGGCAAAAAAAATTGGGCATGGTCAGTCAAAGAAATAATTTGTTAGTAATGACTAATGCCCATCATCATGATCGTAGTCAAGTGCATAGGCTATGTATGAGGTATAACCCTTGGCGGAAGATGTTTTTTTTGGTTTATAAATTGTGTATTGTATAAAGCCTAATATGTTTTTAATGATTATTTAGACTTTTCATTATAAAAGTACTTAAAATTGTAAATTAATAGTTTACTATATTAAAATATTTAAATATTATTGAATATCTATTAACAATGTATAAGAAGATATAGTAAATATATTTACTATATTTTTATTTAAATTAATATATATATATGTATGTAAATTGTGCTAAGTTGTATAATTCTAGCCTAGATTTATGTATAATATTTTAGTCATATATGAAAAGAATCAAGGCTATCGCCAAGTATTACACTTATATACAAATTTTAAGTCTCTCTCCCAAAGAGAAATGTATTTAATATACGACAATTACTAACGATCTTTTTTTAAATAGTGACATAAAGCAACATTAATATACAATAAGCATAATGAATAGTAATTACTTTTAAGTGCCTTAACTCTCTTTGTACATGCATACAAAGCGCTTTCTCTTCACTCCACTCTCAGGCGCCCAATTGCCCGCTTGCTGGCTGAATCGGCCCTGACTGTGCTGCGCTGCTCACTCTGCTTGCCACTTGAGTTGGTGCGCATTGAGAGGAATTCTCTCGTCAGCTAGATTCGTTTTCACCGTCCAACTGGACTCAATCGTAACTGTAAATAAATGCTAATTTAATTGTAAATCTTTGTTCCATTGCAGCAGCTGTGCTGGGCAGAGCGAATCATCGGCAGAGCAGCAGCAGCAACAAAGAAAGCGACGCTGCCGATGTGGACGATGAGTCCACGGCGTCGAATTCAACAGCGACAAAGCAGTCGTTAGCCTTCACCATTGATCACTTCGACGCCTCGGAGAACGACTCGGCGGCTCAGGCTGCACGCTACAAGAACATGATGGAGCGCTTTCAGAGTCGACACAGGCGAGGTGCCTCTATGTCGAAGCTGGAGAGCGAGGGCAGCTCGGTCAATAGCGGCAACGGGCGGCACTCTCAGCGCAGCAGTCTAGATGCCAGCAGCGTGGCGGATGATGCTTCCGTGGCAGCCACGCCCACCACCGAAGCAGCGCCAGCGGTGAAGATGCGCGTACGTGAGCGCAGCGCGTCGCGGGTGAGAGATGCTTCCAAGCGACACAGTTGGTCGCCGCGCAGCTCGGCCACAACGGAACCGCCCGCCCGTGTGCCCAGCCAGAAGCCAAAGCAGGCACAGCCTGCGCCGCCCAAGGGCACCTCCAATATGCTGGCCAATCGTACCCCACAGTTCACGCCACGTTCCACTGCGATGCAGCTGGCACTGAAGCAGGTGGAGCTGTTGTGCCCGCATCCGCCGCTGAGCGACATGAAGGCCGCCGAGGAGGATGCTGTCAGCGAGGCGGGCACCTATACGCTCGATGGCGACAACTACACGGAGGAGCAGAAGGATCTCATGAATATCGATCGCAATGCAGCGGCTGCGGCGGCGGCTGCTGCAGCTGCTGCGTCGGCCAAGCTGCGACCCAAGCAGCTGGCGGTGAAGCCTAGCCGTGCCAGCAATGTGCTGGAGGTCAACTACTACCACGAGACGCCGCAACAGGAGCAGAAGGGCAACAGCACCAATGCCAATGCCACCGGTGCCTACTTGGAGCAGCTGAAGTCTCGAGTGCTGCACTCACAGGCGCCGCCAACGCCTCCGTCGCCTCGTTCCCCAGCTGCCGATGTGGGCTGCTTCACCAGTGTGACGACCAGCGGCGTGCTGGCCAAGCAGCGGGCGCTGGACACGCATCCCAAGCTGACGCGCCATTCGCACAGTCTGTCCACCTCGCAGATCGACAGCTCCGAGTACGTGAGCAACGAGGCCAAGCTGCGCCACGCACAGGCCCAAGCCATGGCAGGCAGCGCCACGGATCGTCAAAAGGCTGAATATCGACTGAATGTGTTCACCAGCAGCAACAACCAGCAGCAGCAGCAACAGCAGCAGCTGCATCAGTTGCCTGAGACGCCAACCACGCCTACAGAGGCAGCACTGCTGCAGTCGGCGCCCACGAAGCAGGACTGGATTCAGGAATGGGCGCGCAATGCACGTGCTCGCAGTCTGGCACAGGATGTGAGCAGCAGCTCGGCCAATCGCCGCAAGCAACAGGCGCAGGCACAGGCCCAAGCACAGGTGAGTAGAGCTTATAAATTGAGTTACAAATGTATAGAAACTCATCTCTCTCTCTCTCTATTCAGCAACTGATGACACGCAGCTACAATTGCTCGGATACTGGCGCGGACTCCTTGACAGATGATAGCCTCAGCTTGTATAATCAGCAGCAGCGTCAGTATGCAGCCGCAGCCAAGCTGAATCGCAGCCTGGCCGAGCGCTATCGACTGCTGGGTGACTGTGACTACGCGAGCGATCCGGCGCTGTGCAGCCCAGGGCAGTTGCCGGGCGAGCCGTACAAGCCGCCAAAGAGTCCGAGTAAGATACCCTCGCCGCTGCACACGCTGGGACGTGCGCGCAGTGCCAGCCGCTCGCGGCCAGCCGTAGAGCAGCTGCCGTCGCAGACGAACTCGCGCCGCAGCTCGGTCAAGTCGCCGGCAACGCAATGCAGTCCACAGCATAGTCTGGAAACAGGGGCGGGCTATCGTCGCTCCCCACTGCATCGTGCGCTGATGACCAGCAGCATCAATGAGGCACAGCTGCAGCTGCTGACCAGTGGCGAGTATCTGCTCAAGCAGCTGCATCGGCGCAAGAACTCGCTGGACGATGTGGAGCACGTGGAGCTGCCAATGTCTTCTGCTGGCTCCATATCGCCGCTGCGTCGTTCCAGCTCCTTCCAGCGACCGCTGCAGACGCTGCGACAGGCGCGTCCTAACTTTCAGAATCTGTATACTCCCCCAGCGGCACGTCACCTGCAACAGCAGCAGCAACAGCAACTGCAGCTGCAGCTGAAGAAGTCCGCCAGCAGCAACAACTTTGATCAGTCGTACAGCGACTACGACAACGAGCTGCAGTACTACATCAATGATGAGGATGAGCTGGGCACCACGGGGCCTTACTACTCCAGCGGCGAGGAGGAGGAGGAAGAGTTGGAGCAGCGAGGAGGAGCGCGGCAGGCGCAGCAAACGCACAATGCTTCCGACTCCACTGTGCCGTTGACTAATACGCGTCTTAATAAGGCGCTGCTCATGCGCATCGAGCGCAGCAAACAGCGCGTGGCGGGCAGTGGAGCAGCAAGTGCTACTGGTCAGGGACTCACGCCATCCAAGCCCAGTTCGGCGCCTGCGGGCAAGCTGAGTGCGGCTGCCCAGGCAGCAGCTGGGCTGGTGGCCTGTCCCAATACGCCAGAGTTGCCAAGGCGTGGCATCAAGAGCGCACAGCCGCGCGCTGCCTCTGGCTGCGGACCCAAGTTGCGGCAGTCCATGCCACGTGAGACGAGCCTCAGTCGCTTGGCTCAGCAGGTGCCCAGCAGCTTGGCCAATGCCAAGAAGCAGCTGCTGCAGACAGCCAACGCAACAAGCAATGTGCGCGTGCAGCCCAAGTACCTCGACATATCCAAGTACAAGTCGGCGCAGTCGAATAACTTTTTGCGTAAGAACGATGCCAAGAGCACCCTGAAACCAGCCGAGCAAATGAAGCGCAGTCCCAGCGCCTCCTCCATGGGTCTGAGTCGTGGCGAGGGCACGCGTGCCAGCAATCGCAGCGTGCGCTCCAACACCTCTGTGATGAACAGCAGCACAACATCCTTGGGTGGCGGCTGCGGCATCTCTGGCATGCGCGCCTCATCCGGTGTGCGACGCGATGCCTCAGGTAAGTACAGTAAAATATGCCAAATAGCTACGCACACACAACAGTTATAAATCCTTTCGAATTCCGCAGTGAACAAGCAAAAGGAGGCCGAGATGGTCATGTGGAAGCGCCGCTCCACCTACGATCCCATGAAGGCGGCTGCCGAGGATCGACGCCGCAAGGAGGAGGCGCGGCGTGCCCAAACACAGGCCCAGGCACAGCAACAATACAATAATATGGCTGGCGATGTGCCTTTCGAAAGGTAAATGCCTAGCACCTGAGAGGCGAGGCTGTGCACAGCACTGCGTTTACGATTAATATATATAATATTTAGATCTCGTTCAGGTGTTTGATAAATCACTTTCAGTGGAGCGTTTTATAACCACCCGAACAAACAATAAGACCCTAGACTACTCTAGCCTATAATCTATATATCCCAATTAGCGAGCTATGACTTATTACTTAAGAGAAAACTTAGGATACAATCTTTTGAAGAATGACTTGAGAATACTTAAACTTTTATAGAATTGTAAAATTTCATTGCAAATGTATTGACAAAGGTAATAGAAACAATGGAGATTTTAGTTACTCAACTTATAACCAAATGAATACTTAGATTTAAACCAACAAATAATGAAGTAATTTAAAACAGATTACTTACATTCCTGCATAATGGGTATTACAATATTAGAATAATAATTAAATTGGGAACATATATCAAAGGTATTTAAAACAAAAGGAGTTTTTCTACCCAGTAAATTAATTATTATTAAATATTCTTATTTTTGTATGTAATCTAACTGGGTTGTAGTAATAGATGAACTATTTGGCGAACTTAATTGATCAGAAAAGAAAGAAAGATGTCAACTGAAATTCTGTTATTAATTAACTATTAACTAAACAGTCCTTAGCACATTTAAAATTAATTAAAATTATAAGCATTATATATTTATATCTGCATTAGTATTTCCTTAATTCGAAAAGGGAAACTTTAAGTAGCTCTATATAGCTCTACTATTTATAATTGTAGTAGACTGAAAACAGAAAACAAAATCATAACTGTTACGAAATATATTAGTTAGCAAATAGTTATAAAATACATTGAGTTGAGCTATAAAACCTTGTTCCTTACGATCCTACTTAAAACATATGTTACCTTATATTTCATAGCTCATAATACTCTTAACTAAGTTAGTATAGAAAATATTTCTTCTCTCCATATTATCATTTCTATATATATATTCTACAATACAATAACTGACAGATCGATACTATTTGATATTGGCGAATTTGATTAGAAAGGTATCAACATAATTTTAAGCCTAGTTACTTATATATTAATTTACTTTCACTGCATTAGGATATAGAAAGTTATACTCCACTCTTAAAAGAATACTCGAAATATGCTCAATAGATCGCTGTAGCTTGAGACTTCATTTAGTTTTTAGGTGAGGATTAAGTAGTACCTTATTCAACTCAACACTATAATTTCTCTATATATTTTTTAAGCGTAATTATCTTGTTTTTTCCATTTATTCAATTTTTTTTTTATTATTAGCTTAAGGTTGTGGGTTATATCGCGGCTAGAGGTAAAGGTGCGTCGAACGACCAATTAAAACCTAATCGTTACTCACCTTCAACAAACACGCTTACGATTTAATCTCTCGTAGTGCTCCCGATGCTGTTAATAGGCACAGCATTGCATAAATATATATATCTATATATATAATACTCTCCAAATATCTAAATAGTGTCTCAAAATCGTAGGACATTTAGTTTAAAACAATGTATAATCCCAATTTATGTTATAATTTTGCTAATTATTTTCTTTTTCTTTTAATTTCTGTACACCAACCACACAATAAACCTACGCAAAACGCCTTTTTGCTATCTCTGTAGACCATCACGCTCACACTATCGCCGTGGACTGTTATGACCAACGGATGGTGTGCTAGTGACCGATCTGTAACCAAGATAAACCAACACCACAACATTCGACTACTATCTTTCCACACACACACGAAATACACACCGAACACACACATCTCTTCTTTAAACACTACATTTAACATGGTGCAAGCAGAGCCGACCACAGCGAATTCCTACGTAATTAATCTTGATTGTGTTACTAGAGCCAAGTTCTAGTATCAATTTGAAACCAAGCAACGAATTCCTATATGGATTATAACTCGTTTGTACATATACGAATCTATCCAATCCAACGACAGCGACAGCGACAGCGACAACGAATTGCTGCACAGTTTCGACGTGTTTGCCAATGTAATAGAGAAGTTGCCACAATGCCACTCGCTACTCGCCACTTGCCACTCGCTGCTCGTTGCCCGTTGCCCGTTACTCGTTGCTAGTTGCTCGTTACTGTTTGTTATCTGTTTGCATTGAACTCATTTTATACGTTGCTATATATATATTTATATAAATATCTATTCCTGCTCGCAATCAATTTGTGCAATCGTCGGAAATATTGTAAATTTTTGTTGGCCAATCAAAAATCTGTCTTGTGTCTGCTGGGCACAGCCATAACAAGCCAATCTAACGTATCTAGTTTATCATATTCATATTAGCATCGTTAACATCACAATGGAACGAAGTCAACTAACTCCATAACAAATCTAACAACTGTTCGTTAGCTGTACAAATGTTTGCCTTGTCTTGAAAACTAATTCGTGTTCTCGTTACCTTTAATAATCTATGTTATCTCAAAACTAATACAACATTCACACACACATATATACTATAAGACAACTATTAAAAAGCTTAGTTAGTCGCTAGTTTAGCACTTGTTTTGTATTCTCAACATTCATTGAATACATTCAACTAATATATGTTATCCTATCTTATCGATATCTAATTATAATCTTATTTTGTCTACTCCTGCTTATGCGCTTGCTCTCGCACTCGCTCCCGCTCTCTCAGTGTCCTTCGCCCGGCCAACAATCTGACCATCACGGGCAGCATAAACTACAGCCCAAGAAATTCAATGGAAAACGATGCCTGGATGCTTGGTGAATCCTCCGAGTTCGGCGAGTATCCCGAGGACTACGAAGATGACGATGTGGATGAGGAGGAGCACGAGCAGAGGCAGGATGAATACGTGGCTGGCCAGGAGTCCGATGATGTATTCGAGGCGGAAACGGCAGAGGCCACAGCTTAGGTCAGACAGCAACAGCAACAGCATCAAGTTAAACCAGCAACAGTGATATATATATTAAAGCGATCTATATATATAAATATATAAAACTATATATATTGTATAACAGCGAGCGCAATGCGATTTAGTTATTAATCTTTTCCTATACCACATCTAACATGATATTTGATTTATACAAACTGAAGTAAGGCAAGTGAAGAATGTCTTGAATAAACTGAGTGAATACTTTGCACGATGAATATTATTTCCGATGCTGTCCAGAAAACGCCATAACTGAAATAGAACTTAAACTGAAAATATATATATATTTTAAAAGCAACTGCTAAGAGTTTTAAATGATATATATATAATATATATATATGCCTAGTTTATATACTTCAACAGACTTGCAGTTGATCTTCAGTTATATACAAAGTCTTTTATAAATAATTGAAAAACTATGTTCAACAACTATAAGATACTCAAATCGCTAGTAAGTCCGAGCTGAACAAGTGCTAGAAATGATATTCTAAATATAAGGAATTGATTTTAAAAAACTGTGCTAAAAAAAACTGAATACGTTCCGGATTTACGCGATTTCTGCGCCTCAGCAAGCTGAAAAACTTATAAGAAAAATCGAATTGTTTGTAGATTTTGTATGCGTACGCAAAAAGTTTAATAAACTCAGATAACAAAGCCTATACAAATATATATATATAGGTATATATAGTTTTATATGCGTAGAATTTAGTCATGTGGTATTTGCTTTTAACTTGTTTAAGTACGTTTTTGAAAGTTTATTCAACTGAATATGATTAAACTGCATAGATTATTAGATATTAAATATATATATATATATTTATATATATATAATACGTAATGGTGTCGGTGTCCATGGTTTTAATTGTATTTAAAAATATATATTTATATATGCAATATATTTTGAAATTCAAATTAATTTGAATTGAGGAAATTTTGTAATATTCAAACAATTTATTGTGCAATTTGTTTACTGTTGTTTTATTTCTAGATGCAAAATAAAATCTATGATTTAATGTATAAAATATATATTTGAGACTTTTATTCAAACTAATATGCCCTTATTCTCTCTGATTAGCATTCCAAGTGGTATGCCCATTGGCAACAAAAAGTGTTGCATACTTTTAAGCTGTTCGTAAACTCAACAACTTTGTTGGAAAATGTAGCAGATTTATTAAATTTATTAAGCCAAGAGCTAATGGGGAATGGTATTTTCATAAGTTGTTTATCAATTTTGCTGTTATAATTGAGAAATACTTTTGCTTTATATACATAAGTCAAGCAGAACAGAACAGAAAATTTTGTTCTTTGATATTTCCAATTGGAGCAGCTGCTGGGTTGGCTGCTTACAACGGAAATGCCAATTAGAGATTTTATGTAATGCGTACAAGAACAACAAGAAAACATCAAACTAAACAACAAATGAACAACAAGAATTTGTGTGTGAGTGTAGTGAGTGTGTAGGACAGTGTAAGAAAATACGCAATTTTATGAACTGGGGATTGAAAGTGGATGAGCAGAGAGAGCAGAGGGCGGGCAGCAAGGCAGCAGAAACAAAGCATTGTAAAATGAAGCTAAACTAATTAAATTAAATAAAATAGAATTGTAAACAAAAGAGTCCCAGCAACAAGAACAACAACAACAACAACAACAACTGAGACGAAAGAAAACAAATGAAAGAGCCATAAATATTTATCAAAAGAAATAACAAAACAAAACAAGCTGAGAGCAAAAAAAATGCCAGAAATGAACGAATAATAATGAAATCTCATTGTTGTTGTTGTTGTTATGCAATTCGTCTGATAAATGAATTAATTAAATTTTATGCAGCCAGAACAACTCAACACGGATAAAAGTTAAGGCAAACAATGCAGATTATGAATAATATTTAATATACATCCGACTTGGCCCAAACAGGGGAGAGATGAGAACTTTCGGCTTTCAGTTCTTTTTGGCCATGAATAAACAATAAAGTTCCGTGAATTCTTTGGTTTTTGATAAGCGTTCTTTGGAAGCTGTTTATTTATCATGAATAAAGCATAGCCTATTTGACGCTAATCGCATTTCATTTGAAATTTAGCAATTTCCCATTTTATTTGTATTGCGAAACGATTCTCAAACAGAGGCAAGAAATAACTCTGATTAAATTTGAAATAATTAATGGGTGTGGTTTACAATACTTTCTTATGCCTGTGAAGCTCTAGGGGAATATTTCCGATTTGGTATGCCTCTTAAACAGCGTGTCAGATTATATACAATAATTCTGTAGTCAAGGTCAACATTCTTTCAGAGCTCTAATCTGATTTTAGATCTTAATCTGTGAAGTGTAAAGATTTGCTGCCTTATATACTTAGAAATGTATAATATTTATTAAAATAATAATAATATAAAATTTATTAGTGTTTCAAATGGAATTACCAGAAAATATAGCAGTAAATACCCTTCCAATAGCCACTTAAAATTTTTTAAATAAATGTATTTCTGAATCGATTCGATTTACAAAAGAATGAAAAAAGTAATTGATAAGAGCTTACATTATAGTTATTTTGTTATTGATATCTTTATTCTCTAAATTATAAATTTAGACTGTGCATATTTGAATGCCAAACAATTTATTATGTTAAAATTACTAGAATTGTTATATAAGTAACCTAGTTATATGAACCCCATCATGACAGTTGATATCGGCATCAAGTCAATTTGTTTCTAGAGATATTTGTTATCAACTCTCATAGTTCAAGGAACTCACTTAAAGAAATTAATAATGGTATATCAACAGTCATACTTGGTAAAAATCAAATTGTTAATTTTGTGATTCGAATGAATTAGAATTTTTAAAACAAATATAAAATTTTCCGTTTTTAGCTAGAAGTTTTTGTAAATTTGATCTGACGTGGCACAGTGGGGCCTTTGCTCATTTTTCGTTGCACAAATTATAACTTTTTAATTAAGCTGTGAATAACTTCAATATTAATGTTAACAGAATACAAACCAAGAAGTGTTCTATCCCCGCCTTTAAGTATTCTCTATGGTCATCACTATTAAAGCAATTATGAATAGAATAATTCTCATTGTCTTAGTAGCTCTTGAGTGCTGTGTGGCTGTGGTACTTTGGGCCGAGTTAGACGATGCTATTGAAATGTTAATGATTTCTCTTGCTGGCCTTTTGAGTGTTTAGTCTGGGCACTTGGGAATGGAATGGAATTATTTACGAGTATTTAGCATTCGGAGGGACTTACTGTTGGCCAATAAACAAATAATGCTTAATGTGCCTTCGATGCGAATTATTATTTACGAAATGCGATGGAACGAATTGAATAGTCTCGGAATTTATGGACCACATTGCTGCATTTGGTACTTGAGGCCACTTAAATCGATTTGATATATGGTATTATATGGCATTTCGATGCTATCCAAGGGTATCCATCCATCCATCGATTGCGTCAGCTCTCAATGGGCAACGGCCAACGGGCAACGGGCAAAACAAAACATTTGTCAATTCTTTTTATGAGTGCACAGAACAATATGTTCTTAATTGTTAAATATATAAATAATAATATGTATATATATAGATAGATATATATAGATAGATATATATTATAGGAATTCCGAAACAAATCGCCAAGTACTTAGTTGAGCTATTCATCTGGATAGAGGCGCTTGAAGTTATAGTATAGACTGGGATTGAGCACATTGTATATGGGATGCTGCATCACGATGTGCCTGAAGTGCCAATGCTCCACGAGCAGCACAGCAATGGAGAGCAGATAACCGATGCCGAGGGCCACGAAGGAGCTCCAGAATTTGTGCAGATTCATTAGCGCCTCCTGCGGCGCTCGCTCCTCGGCCGGCAGACGCATAATAGCATCGCGCAGCCACTTGGAGATGAGACCTAAGTGAGGGAGAGAGAATGTATAGATAGATAAAGGGAAAGAGATAATGAAAAGCAAAAGAGAGAAAGAGAGAGAGATAGAAAGAGAGAAAGAGAGAGAGGGAGAGAGGGTGATAGAAAGAAACAGAGAGAGAGAGAGAGAGAGAGAGGGAGAGAGTGAGAGAGATTGATAGAAACAAAGAGAGGTTGAGTGAGAGAGAGAGAGAACATACAGAAAGTGAAAAGAAGTGATAGCTATACCATTGACTAACAGAAAGAGAGAGAAAGAACATTAATTCACACAGGCAGACAAAGAGAGAGAGAGAGAGAGACACAAATGATCCCGAGTTTCGTAACACCCACCTCCCTCACCCAAATGCAGTATTATGTCATTCACATGCGGCTTCAGCGCCGAGTTCTTCTCGAGCGCCAGCACCACAGGCATGTGAATAACGCAATCCTTCATGATGTGCAGACCGCCTGTTGCCACGCCCCTCGCAGCATCCGACATGCGCAAATATCTCAGAAAGAACTCGTTGTCGTAGTAGGCGCACTGACCACGTGCTATGCGAGTGGTCTAAAGAGGAAGAGGATTAACAATCTATATATAGATAAATGTAATAGAAGTCCCAATTGGACCCACCAAGTCATCCAGGTGTTCTATTATTTCCATGCGTGAGCCCACTTCACGCGCTATATCGTCGCTGGCTTCGAGGAAAAACTGTTTGTTCTCCACAGCTCCAGTTGCAGGCGGAATGCGAGCGCGATTCAGCTCCTTGAGCGTGTCGATAGTGATGCTGAATCAAAAGGAGATTAACGAGAAAGCAGATTATGCCCAGGTGACAAACACATACCTGGCTGCTGGGTTGGCCAAGATAGCCGTGAAGCTCGCTCTGTAGGTGGCCACCAGGAGGATGCAGTAGATCCAATACCAGCCCGTGAGCACGCGCAGCGGCCAGTTGCGCGGCACACGCGGCAGTGCCACATAGAGCAGCATGCTGTAGGTGAGCAGAATGCAGTTGGAGTAGTCATCGAAGATGTCGCGACGCTGAGATCTGCCCCGATGACGACCTAGAGTAATGCGAAAGCTGAGGCGCTGCCAGGAGCGGGGATCTCGCTGGGTGAGTCTCCTTCTGCGCAGGCAGCGGAAGAAGGTCACCTGGCTGCTGGAGGTGAGCAGCGCATTGAAGTAGCTGAACAGGTAGAAGATGCTGCCAACGACAACCAACGAGAGCAGCACACCTGCCCACATGCCGCCGCTGAAGGGCAGTATGAAGGTCTGCCAGGACTTGTCAGCCGACGACTCAGGTGTCAGAAATGTCAAGCATTCCACGCTGTGTGGCACGCTCAGCTCCACATGTGGCACGTAGCTCTGGAACATGTGCAGGTCCCCAATGCCAAAGCGTGCTTGGTGGCGCACCTGCTTACACCTATTTATTGGATTAATTGCTAATTGATGCATGTCTTGCGTATTACCAGCTCTCCAATTAGACCTCTTTCCAAATGGGTCTCGTTCGGGTGCAAGGACTTCTCCCCTTCGGTCGCCCCACTCTCGTTGATGACATAATAAAGCGGCTTAAAGTTCAGGGTCTTGGCCAGGGCCTTCATAATGCCAATCTCAACGCCTTGATAACTATTTGTGGATCTATTCCAATGCACCATCGGCACGTGCTCAGCTATGGCCACCGAGAGCTCAGCGCCTAAAATTACAAGTTTTAAATATATAATATAAATTTTAGACGCTTAACAAAGTAAATTACGGGGTCTGCCGTACCGCCAGTCACATATGTATATAAAAAGCAAGCTGTAACCGACAGATCAATACTCTATGAAATGCAGTTTTTATTATTCCGAAATAATTTACTACTTAATTTATGGTTTGGTTTCGGAGTGTTGCTTGCCAACACTTACCCTGTAATCGTACAATATCAACTTAAATAAAATTTGAAACTTATACTTGAATAGACTAAAACTAAGTTATAAACCCAATCCAAAGTCCGTTAAATTCTTTACATCTCTCTAATCGTCATCAACTGAATTTCAGATGTATATCTATATCTATGTCTAAATATCTCTCGCTCACCTTGCAAATTTCTTGTTTTGTCCTTGAAAACAATGGCTATATCAATGCGTTTGCCAGCCTCCCAGTTGGCCAGCTGCTTGACAACGACAACACCATTCAAGATACCCGGGAAAGCGATTGTCGAGATGCTATAGCTGCCGATGTATATTGCAATTACTCTGTAAGTCTGTCAATCTCCAGTGTTAAGCCCACTCACCTGTTATCCTGTTGTCGGCGAAGAAAGACGGCATTGACACACACACTCCACACGTGCAGCATGTCCTCGGAGAAGAGTCGGACGTCGTGCAGCAGGATGAACTTGCTCTGCATGTCCAGGGCGCGACTCTTGTAGAGGAACTTCATGAGCTGCTTCACCTGCCAGCCGTTGAGCAGGGTCAGCACGACCAGGTCGCAGTCGCTGGCCTTAATGGACTGCAGCAGCAGCTCCAGGCGTCGCGGAGGTCCATTGAAGCTCTCACTGGCATTCACGCGCAGCATGTAGAAGGGTCGGGGACTACGGCCCACCGCCTCGAAGTACGTCCGATCGTAGATGGCGAGATGCAGCTCGTCCGTGATGACGGCAAAGCAGCGATGCACCTGCGCCCGCCACAGCATCCGCTCCAGCAGTTGCTTCAGCTGACTCTGATAGCTGTCCACGGTGGACAGAGGTCCCGTCATCTCTCTCCAGTCCGCAGCCATTGCCAGAGTTAGGCAAGTGGAGAGCAGAGCTAAATGCATGCTTGCAGCTCAGCACATTTGGGCTTTCTGAACTCCTTTTGCTGTTCCCGTTCGCCTCCTCTTTTTTTTATACTCATTCACAAAGTGAAATGAGTATATTGGTTTTGTGCAATGTCCGTCACGCTGTCCGTCCGTCTGTCCGTCTGTCCGTCTGTCCGTATGAACGCAAACCATTTGCACAGTTTTGAAGCTAGAGAGTTGAAATTTGGAATATATACTCGTGTATACCCTCGAATTATAAAGTGTCAAGATTTTCCCGATACGCCCACTAGGGGCGTGGCAAATCGGAAAATGCATTTGCCCATACCTCAGAAACACTACTTCTAGAAGTGCTAGAGAGTTGCAATTTGGAACATATACTCGTGTTGACAACCCAAGATCAAAAAGCTATGGCGGATATATCTACGCCCATTGGGGGCGTGGCAAATCGGGTAAAACTGTATCTTCTACAGTTTTAAAGCTAAAACGCCCAAATTTGGCACGTAGGTTACTGATACGATCCTATGAAGATCGACCAAAAATCTATATATCCACGCCTACTAGGGGCGTGGCAAATCGGATCTGACTATATAGTGATTTTTCAAATTCTGTGATATTTTGAGCACTATTGATGCTAGGGACTTGAAACTTGGTATATATACTCGGGTTGACAACCCAAGTTGGAAAAGATATGGCGGATATATCTACGCCCATAGGGGGCGTGGCAAACCGCAAAAGTTTGTAGCTCCTACAGTTTTAGAGCTAGAAGCTTCAAAATTGGATGGTAAGTTACTGGTGAGCTCCTCTATCGATGCGCCAAAAATAAAATTTACGCCCCTTATGGGATATGCCCGGCTAAAAAATACCCTGTAATTTTCGCATTTTTTGAGTGTAAGCATCCAAATTTCACACTTACGTTACCCTTCACTACTTCTAAGAACTGGCCAAAAATTATATGTCTACGCCTACTGGGGGCGTGGCAAATCGGGAAAAACTATACGTTTTTCCGATTCTCAGTGAGAAAATCAGAATTATATACAGATATTACTGCTGATCTCCTCTATTGATTTCCAAAAAATTATATATGTACAAACCAATTGTGGGCGTGGCAATGGGTGTGATCTGTGGGGGTGTGAATGAGTATCCCGCAGTCGGTAGCGCCCGACTGCAACGTTCTTACTTGTTTTTTTTTTGGGGTAAACCCGTGTTGCATGCCACATTTGGTATGCAGATCTAATTAAGCTTGCCTGAACCCCAGCTGTCAGTCACTCAGTCCAGTCAACTGCGCAGTCGGTCACTCAGCCAGGCAGTTGACCTGCTTTAGTAACATTTTAACTTAATTCCACGTGATCTAATTAAGGACTGGAATGTTAAGCTGGGGTAATTGAATTTTCCGAATTTGAATTGAATTTTGTACGAATTTAAGAGAGAAGTTTAAGGACATTAAAGGCAGCAAACGTGATAGAGAAATACGTGGAAGGGCAAAAAAATGATTCGGAAGTAAAACTTCCTATGCCAGAAAGAGGCTGTAAGAGATGATGATGATACGATAGATGAGCATTTCAATTTCTTCAAGATGTGCGAATTGCTATTCATCAATATTTCGTTAATATGCGTAAAATGCATTAGAATTGTGGATATTGAATTAATAAATAGTTTTCTTATCAATTGCTCTTCCTTTCTATATCTATTTCTATCTCTTTCTCTATCTCTACCTCACTCTCTATCTCGTTTTATCTCTCTATTTATTTCTCTATTTATCTCTCAATCTATCTATGTTAATACAAAATGCTTTTTATACAAAGCATAAGTTTCATACTTAAATCATTTCTTCTATTGCCTTTCTATTCTCATTCATGCAATTTGTTTTAAAAGATTATCCGAAATGAGTATCCGAAGTATCCGAGAAAGACTTAACTAGACTAGTTGACTACGCCAGACTTAGTCCTAGCCTCAATCAACTACTCCCCAACTTAATCCACAGGCAGTTTGATCAATATTTATCGATATCAATTTCTCAATTCAACGTTGTTGAGTTTTAGAGTCAATAATGTAGAAAATCAAAACGAATGTGATATGGACAAGAAGCCGAGTGATCTCATATACAACCTAAACCTAAACCTTTTAAAATGTAATTAATGATTCTTATTTCCAATTCCAAAGTTCTGCCCGTGAAACACAGCTCAAATGAAGCAATTCATGCAGAAATCTTTTAAAATTAACTAATTAGTCAAGCATTTTCCAGACGAAATTAGCCAACGGCCAGCTAAAGCCTTGCCTTAGTCATGATAACTAGCAATTATGACTAATACTTTTTTCTTTTTGCTAGCCAATTCCGTCGCATTGAAATGCAATCGAGCCAGCGACGCGTGTCTCTGTCTGTCTGCCTAAACGTAAAGGCGAGACACTAATTCGAAATGAGACCAGAGGCTAATTTGTTTGTCCGTCTTCATTAGTCGAGGGCACGGATAATCGTCTAGGCAATCGCTAAATGCTAAATGGTGATCAAACAGAGAGAGAGAGAAAGAGACGTTAATGATAATGTAGATGACATGTCACCAGGAATCAGTCAAACAAACCCGATTAAGCCAGACCCAGAGACCTGACCAGAAGCCACAGCCAAATGCACATTAATGTCAGCTTAAGTCCAGAGACTCGGCCCAAAGAGCAAAATGCGAAAAGCACAGCACACAGACTGAGAGTGAAAGAGAGAGGAAGAGGGAGAGGTAGAGAGGTAGAGAACGGATGTATAGAATAGCTGGGTGTAAACCAGGTGAGCAAGGTAGAGAGGCAGAGGTGTCTGCGGCTGGGACTTCTGCTCTCTATTATCGTGTAATTAACTTTTTCCGAATCTCCGGATTTCGAATTGTTTGCACATAATTGCAATTTAATTATTTTCTTTCTTTTTTGTTTTGTTGTTGGTTTTTATGGATTTATGTCGGCGATGGCCATTAGCCATTAGCCATTAGCCATTGGCCATTAGCTGCAGGTAGCAGATGAGAGCAGGTAGCACGAGCATCGATTTTAGCTACATCTCTAACGAGCTACGGTAGAGAGAGAGAGAGGTAGAGAGTGAGGAGGAGAGTGAGAGTTTCTGTATTTCGTAATATTCCGGGTATTGTTTAGTTTTGACACATTTTCCGTGCAGATTTGCTGCATTATTTATGGGTTTTCTTTGAGGTTTTCCTTACACATGTTGCCTGCGTGGGTCACTTCATTAGCCACGCTTCTGTTTAGAGTAGGCCACAATAGTCTCAGATTCAGCTCATGCGAATTTATTGGTCGAAAGTGTGAAATTGCATAGGCCATGGGAAAATGCAGTTTTCCTGCCACAGTTTTCCCAGCTCAAGTTTATGATAGTTCGAGCAGCTGCTCAGCTTCTTCTTCTTTTCGGTGCCTAATTAAGCTCACCTGTCATGGCATTTAGTTGGAGAGATTTGCATTAGCGGAAGCGACTAAACGATAGCTGAGCTCATTCCCACTTAAGTTCTATTCCCACGCCTATATCAATCGATTCTGTCATACTCTTCGAAGCGAACGGGTTTCTATATTCGATTTTCGATTAAACAAATCTATTCATTAAATATTCGACGTATAATTCTCAAATTTGTAATCCATAGAAACAAAAACAAAATCAAGTCCCGGTTGGAGTCTCGCTGGAGACGATAATTCTATTTAGTTGAACTCGCTTAACTTATTTTAGCTTATCTTAAATTAAATTAGCTTCTGGAAGTCACAATAAAAATTATACAATGAATTTATTGACATATTCTGATGATAATATTATTATAATTCAATATTGAAGAACTCGTTTAGAATGTTTTTGAGCTGAGTTATATAAAAGTAAGAAGCTAAGAAGTTGGCATTTGAAATATATATTCACAATACATACAAAGTATCTAAGGCTACGTCTATGAGAGGCAAAACTCCACAATATTTGAAGGTTGATAGAGGTTTAAATGCCTTCATTAGAAATCAATCCATATATTCATATATCAAATGTTCATATCATTGGGCAGTCGGTAGTTCTTACTAATTTTTTTTTGGATTAGCCTCAGCCTGAGCAGCAGCCAGAGCATCTGCCTGAGCAGCAGCCAGAGCAGCAGCCAGAGCGTCAGCCAGAGCATCAGCCTGAGCAGCAGCCAGACCATCTGCCTGAGCAGCAGCTAGAGCATCAGCCAGAGCGTCAGCCTGATCAGCAGCCTAGCCTAGCTGCTGCTCAGGCTGCTGCTCAGGCTGATGCTCTGGCTGAGGCTGCTGCTCAGGAAGATGCTCTGGCTGCTGCTCAGGCTGACGCTCTGGCTGATGCTCTAGCTGCTGCTCAGGCTTATGCTCTGGCTTATGCTCAGGCTGCTGCTCAGGCTTATGCTCTGGCTGCTGCTCAGGCTGACGCTCTGGCTGATGCTCTAGCTGCTGCTCAGGCTTATGCTCTGGCTGCTGCTCAGGCTGAGGCTGCTGCTCAGGCTGATGCTCTGGCTGACGCTCTGGCTGATGCTCTGGCTGCTGCTCAGGCTGATGCTCTGGCTGCTGCTCAGGCTGACGCTCTGGCTTATGCTCAGGCTGCTGCTCAGGCTTATGCTCTGGCTGCTGCTCAGGCTGATGCTCTGGCTGACGCTCTGGCTGCTGCTCTGGCTGCTGCTCAGGCTTTCGCTCTGGCTGCTGCTCTAGCTGCTGCTCAGGCTTATGCTCTGGCTTATGCTCTGGCTGCTGCTCAGGCTTATGCTCTGGCTTATGCTCAGGCTGCTGCTCAGGCTTATGCTCTGGCTGCTGCTCAGGCTGATGCTCTGGCTGACGCTCTGGCTGCTGCTCTGGCTGCTGCTCAGGCTGAGGCAGCTGCTCAGGCTGATGCTCTGGCTGACGCTCTGGCTGATGCTCTGGCTGATGCTCTAGCTGATGCTCTAGCTGCTGCTCAGGCTTATGCTCTGGCTTATGCTCAGGCTGCAGCTCAGGCTTATGCTCTGGCTGCTGCTCAGGCTGACGCTCTGGCTGATGCTCTAGCTGCTGCTCAGGCTTATCCTCAGGCTACTGCTCAGGCTTATGCTCTGGCTGCTGCTCAGGCTGCTGCTGAGGCTGCTGCTCAGGCTGAGGCTGCTGCTCAGGCTGATGCTCTGGCTGCTGCTCAGGCTGACGCTCTGGCTTATGCTCAGGCTGCTGCTCAGGCTTATGCTCTGGCTGCTGCTCAGGCTGATGCTCTGGCTGACGCTTTGGCTGCTGCTCTGGCTGCTGCTCAGGCTTTCGCTCTGGCTGCTGCTCTAGCTGCTGCTCAGGCTTATGCTCTGGCTTATGCTCAGGCTGCTGCTCAGGCTTATGCTCTGGCTGCTGCTCAGGCTGACGCTCTGGCTGATGCTCTAGCTGCTGCTCAGGCTGATGCTCTGGCTGACGCTCTGGCTGCTGCTCTGGCTGCTGCTCAGGCCGACGCTCTGGCTGCTGCTCTGGCTGCTGCTCTGGCTGCTGCTCAGGCTGACGCTCTGGCTGCTGCTCTGGCTGCTGCTCAGGCTTATGCTCTGGCTGCTGCTCAGGCTGACGCTCTGGCTTATGCTCAGGCTGCTGCTCAGGCTTATGCTCTGGCTGCTGCTCTGGCTGCTGCTCAAGCTGACGCTCTGGCTGCTGCTCTGGCTGCTGCTCAGGCTGACGCTCTGGCTGCTGCTCTGGCTGCTGCTCAGGCTGATGCTCTGGCTGCTGCTCAGGCTGCTGCTTTGGCTGTTGCTCAGGCTTATGCTCTGGCTGCAGCTCTGGCTGCTGCTCAGGCTGATGCTTTGGCTACTGCTCAGGCTGATGCTCTGGCTACTGCTCAGGCTGATGCTCTGGCTGCTGCTCTGGCTGATGCTCAGGCTGATGCTCTGGCTGCTGCTCAGGCTTATGCTCTGGCTGCTGCTCAGGCTGACGCTCTGGCTTATGCTCAGGCTGCTGCTCAGGCTTATGCTCTGGCTGCTGCTCTGGCTGCTGCTCAAGCTGACGCTCTGGCTGCTGCTCTGGCTGCTGCTCAGGCTGACGCTCTGGCTGCTGCTCTGGCTGCTGCTCAGGCTGATGCTCTGGCTGCTGCTCAGGCTGCTGCTTTGGCTGTTGCTCAGGCTTATGCTCTGGCTGCAGCTCTGGCTGCTGCTCAGGCTGATGCTTTGGCTACTGCTCAGGCTGATGCTCTGGCTACTGCTCAGGCTGATGCTCTGGCTACTGCTCAGGCTGATGCTCTGGCTGCTGCTCTGGCTGCTGCTCAGGCTGATGCTCTGGCTGCTGCTCAGGCTGATGCTCCGGCTGCTGCTCAGACTGACGCACTGGCTGCTGCTCAGGCTGATGCTCTGGCTGCTGCTCTGGCTGCTGCTCAGACTGACGCTCTGGCTGCTGCTCAGGCTGACGCTCTGGCTGCTGCTCTGGCTGCTGCTCAGGCTTATGCTCTGGCTGCTGCTCAGGCTGACGCTCTGGCTGCTGCTTTGGCTGCTGCTCAGGCTGATGCTCTGGCTGCTGCTCTGGCTGTTGCTCAGGCTGAGGCTGCTGCTCAGGCTGACGCTCTGGCTGCTGCTCAGGCAGATGCTCTGGCTGACGCTCTGGCTGATGCTCTGGCTGCTGCTCAGGCTGATGCTCTGGCTGCTGCTCAGGCTGATGCTCTGGCTGACGCTCTGGCTGCTGCTCTGGCTGCTGCTCAGGCTGATGCTCTGGCTGCTGCTCAGGCTGACGCTCTGGCTGATGCTCTAGCTGCTGCTCAGGCTTATGCTCTGGCTTATGCTCAGGCTGCTGCTCAGGCTTATGCTCTGGCTGCTGCTCAGGCTGATGCTCTGGCTGCTGCTCAGGCTGCTGCTTTGGCTGATGCTCTGGCTGCTGCTCAGGCTTATGCTCTGGCTGCTGCTCAGGCAGATGCTCTGGCTGCTGCTCAGGCTGCTGCTCAGGCTTTCGCTCTGGCTGCTGCTCAGGCTGACGCTCTGGCTGCTGCTCAGGCTGATGCTCTGGCTGAGGCTCCTGCTCAGGCTGATGCTCTGGCTGCTGCTCAGGCTTTCGCTCTGGCTGCTGCTCAGGCAGATGCTCTGGCTGCTGCTCAGGCTGCTGCTCAGGCTTTCGCTCTGGCTGCTGCTCAGGCTGATGCTCTGGCTGCTGCTCAGGCTGATGCTCTGGCTGCTGCTCAGGCTGCTCTGGCTGCTGCTCAGGCTGCTGCTCAGGCTGATTTTCTGGCTGCTGCTCTGGCTGCTGCTCAGGCTGCTGCTCTGGCTGCTGCTCAGGCTGCTGCTCAGGCTGCTGCTCAGGCTGCTGCTCTGGCTGCTGCTCTGGCTGCTGCTCTGGCTGACGCTCTGGCTGCTGCTCTGGCTGCTGCTCAGGCTGATGCTCTGGCTGCTGCTCTGGCTGACGCTCTGGCTGCTGCTCTGGCTGCTGCTCTGGCTGCTGTTCAGGCTGCTGCTCTGGCTGCTGCTCTGGCTGCTGCTGCAGCAGCCAGAGCAGCAGCCTGAGCAGCAGCTCTGGCTGATGCTCTGGCTGCTGCTCAGGCTTATGCTCTGGCTGCTGCTCAGGCTGCTGCTCTGGCTGCTGCTCAGGCTGATGCTCTGGCTGCTGCTCTGGCTGTTGCTCAGGCTGAGGCTGCTGCTCAGGCTGACGCTCTGGCTGCTGCTCAGGCAGATGCTCTGGCTGACGCTCTGGCTGATGCTCTGGCTGCTGCTCAGGCTGATGCTCTGGCTGCTGCTCAGGCTGATGCTCTGGCTGACGCTCTGGCTGCTGCTCTGGCTGCTGCTCAGGCTGATGCTCTGGCTGCTGCTCAGGCTGACGCTCTGGCTGATGCTCTAGCTGCTGCTCAGGCTTATGCTCTGGCTTATGCTCAGGCTGCTGCTCAGGCTTATGCTCTGGCTGCTGCTCAGGCTGATGCTCTGGCTGCTGCTCAGGCTGCTGCTTTGGCTGATGCTCTGGCTGCTGCTCAGGCTTATGCTCTGGCTGCTGCTCAGGCAGATGCTCTGGCTGCTGCTCAGGCTGCTGCTCAGGCTTTCGCTCTGGCTGCTGCTCAGGCTGACGCTCTGGCTGCTGCTCAGGCTGATGCTCTGGCTGAGGCTCCTGCTCAGGCTGATGCTCTGGCTGCTGCTCAGGCTTTCGCTCTGGCTGCTGCTCAGGCAGATGCTCTGGCTGCTGCTCAGGCTGCTGCTCAGGCTTTCGCTCTGGCTGCTGCTCAGGCTGATGCTCTGGCTGCTGCTCAGGCTGATGCTCTGGCTGCTGCTCAGGCTGCTGCTCTGGCTGCTGCTCTGGCTGCTGCTCAGGCTGCTGCTCAGGCTGATTTTCTGGCTGCTGCTCTGGCTGCTGCTCAGGCTGCTGCTCTGGCTGCTGCTCAGGCTGCTGCTCAGGCTGCTGCTCAGGCTGCTGCTCTGGCTGCTGCTCTGGCTGCTGCTCTGGCTGACGCTCTGGCTGCTGCTCTGGCTGCTGCTCAGGCTGATGCTCTGGCTGACGCTCTGGCTGCTGCTCTGGCTGCTGCTCAGGCTGATGCTCTGGCTGAGGCTGCTGTTCAGGCTGAGCAGCCTCAGCATCAGCCTGAGCGGCAGCCAGGGCATCTGCCTGAGCAGCAGCCAGAGCATCTGCCTGAGCAGCAGCCAGAGCATCTGCCTGAGCAGCAGCCTCAGCCAGAGCATCAGCCTGAGCAGCAGCCAGAGCATCTGCATGAGCAGCAGCCAAAGCGTCAGTCAGGCTGCTGCTTAGGCTGATGCTCAGGCTGCTGCTCAGGCTGATGCTCAGGCTGCTGCTCAGGCTGATGCTCTGGCTGAGGCTGCTGCTCAGGCAGATGCTCTGGCTGCTGCTCAGGCAGATGCTCTGGCTGCTGCTCAGGCAGATGCTCTGGCTGCTGCTCAGGCAGATGCCCTGGCTGCTGCTCAGGCTGATGCTGAGGCTGCTCAGCCTGAACAGCAGACTCAGCCAGAGCAGCAGCCAGAGCAGCAGCCAGAGCAGCAGCCTGAGCAGCAGCCTGAGCAGCAGCCAGAGCAGCAGCCAGAGCAGCAGCCTGAGCAGCAGCCAGAGCAGCAGCCTGAGCAGCAGCCAGAGCATCAGCCTGAGCAGCAGCCAGAGCGTCAGCCTGAGCAGCAGCCAGAGCGTCAGCCTGAGCAGCAGCCAGAGCGAAAGCCTGAGCAGCAGCCTCAGCCAGAGCATCAGCCAGAGCATCAGCCTGAGCAGCAGCCAGAGCATCTGCATGAGCAGCAGCCAAAGCGTCAGTCAGGCTGCTGCTTAGGCTGATGCTCAGGCTGCTGCTCAGGCTGCTGCTCAGGCTGCTGCTCTGGCTGCTGCTCTGGCTGCTGCTCTGGCTGAGTCTGCTGTTCAGGCTGAGCAGCCTCAGCATCAGCCTGAGCAGCATCCAGGGCATCTGCCTGAGCAGCAGCCAGAGCATCTGCCTGAGCAGCAGCCAGAGCATCTGCCTGAGCAGCAGCCTGAGCATCAGCCTAAGCAGCAGCCAGAGCATCTGCCTGAGCAGCAGCCAGAGCATCTGCCTGAGCAGCAGCCAGAGCATCTGCCTGAGCAGCAGCCTCAGCCAGAGCATCAGCCTGAGCAGCAGCCTGAGCATCAGCCTGAGCAGCAGCCTGAGCATCAGCCTCAGCCAGAGCATCTGCCTGAGCAGCAGCCTGAGCCAGAGCGTCAGCCTGAGCAGCAGCCAGAGCGTCAGCCTGAGCAGCAGCCAGAGCGTCAGCCTGAGCAGCAGCCAGAGCGAAAGCCTGAGCAGCAGCCTCAGCCAGAGCATCAGCCAGAGCATCAGCCTGAGCAGCAGCCAGAGCATCTGCATGAGCAGCAGCCAAAGCGTCAGTCAGGCTGCTGCTTAGGCTGATGCTCAGGCTGCTGCTCAGGCTGCTGCTCAGGCTGCTGCTCTGGCTGCTGCTCAGGCTGCTGCTCTGGCTGCTGCTCAGGCTGCTGCTCTGGCTGCTGCTCAGGCTGCTGCTCAGGCTGCTGCTCAGGCTGCTGCTCTGGCTGCTGCTCTGGCTGCTGCTCAGGCTGCTGCTCTGGCTGCTGCTCTGGCTGCTGCTCTGGCTGCTGCTCAGGCTGCTGCTCAGGCTGCTGCTCTGGCTGCTGCTCTGGCTGAGTCTGCTGTTCAGGCTGAGCAGCCTCAGCATCAGCCTGAGCAGCAGCCAGGGCATCTGCCTGAGCAGCAGCCAGAGCATCTGCCTGAGCAGCAGCCAGAGCATCTGCCTGAGCAGCAGCCTCAGCCAGAGCATCAGCCTGAGCAGCAGCCAGAGCATCTGCATGAGCAGCAGCCTCAGCCAGAGCATCAGCCTGAGCAGCAGCCAGAGCATCAGCCTGAGCAGCAGCCAGAGCGTCAGCCTGAGCAGCAGCCAGAGCGTCAGCCTGAGCAGCAGCCAGAGCGAAAGCCTGAGCAGCAGCCAGAGCATCAGCCTGAGCAGCAGCCAAAGCGTCAGTCTGAGCAGCAGCCAGAGCAGCAGCCAGAGCATCAGCCTGAGCAGCAGCCAGTGCGTCAGTCTGAGCAGCAGCCGGAGCATCAGCCTGAGCAGCAGCCAGAGCATCAGCCTGAGCAGCAGCCAGAGCAGCAGCCAGAGCATCAGCCTGAGGAGTAGCCAGAGCATCAGCCTGAGCAGTAGCCAGAGCATCAGCCTGAGCAGCAGCCAGAGCAGCAGCCAGAGCATCAGCCTGAGCAGCAGCCTGAGCAGCAGCCAGAGCATCTGCCTGAGCAGCAGCCTCAGCCAGAGCATCAGCCTGAGCATCAGCCTGAGCAGCAGCCAGAGCATCTGCCTGAGCAGCAGCCTCAGCCAGAGCATCAGCCTGAGCATCAGCCTGAGCAGCAGCCAGAGCATCTGCCTGAGCAGCAGCCAGAGCATCAGCCTGAGCAGCAGCCAGAGCATCTGCCTGAGCAGCAGCCAGAGCATCAGCCTGAGCAGCAGCCAGAGCATCAGCCTGAGCAGCAGCCAGAGCATCTGCCTGAGCAGCAGCCTCAGCCAGAGCATCAGCCTGAGCATCAGCCTGAGCAGCAGCCAGAGCATCTGCCTGAGCAGCAGCCAGAGCATCAGCCTGAGCAGCAGCCAGAGCATCAGCCTGAGCAGCAGCCAGAGCATCAGCCTGAGCAGCAGCCAGAGCATCTGCCTGAGCAGCAGCCTCAGCCAGAGCATCAGCCTGAGCATCTGCCTGAGCAGCAGCCAGAGCATCAGCCTGAGCAGCAGCCAGAGCATCTGCCTGAGCAGCAGCCTCAGCCAGAGCATCTGCCTGAGCAGTAGCCAGAGCATCAGCCTGAGCAGCAGCCAGAGCGTCAGTCTGACCAGCAGCCAGAGCATCAGCCTGAGCAGCAGCCAGAGCATCAGTCTGAGCAGCAGCCTCAGCCAGAGCATCTGCCTGAGCAGCAGCCAGAGCGTCAGCCTGAGCAGCAGCCAGAGCATCAGTCAGAGCAGCAGCCAGAGCATCTGCCTGAGCAGCAGCCTCAGTCAGAGCATCTGCCTGAGCAGCAGCCAGAGCATCTGCCTGAGCAGCAGCCTCAGCCAGAGCATCTGCCTGAGCAGCAGCCTGAGCCAGAGCGTCAGCCTGAGCAGCAGCCAGAGCGTCAGCCTGAGCATCAGCCTGAGCAGCAGCCAGAGCATCAGCCTGAGCAGCAGCCAGAGCATCTGCCTGAGCAGCAGCCTCAGCCAGAGCGTCAGCCTGAGCAGCAGCCAGAGCGTCAGCCTGAGCAGCAGCCTGAGCAGCAGCCAGAGCGTCAGCCTGAGCAGCAGCCAGAGCAGCAGCCTAAGCAGCAGCCTGAGCAGCAGCGTCAGCCAGAGCAGCAGCCAGAGCGTCAGCATGAGCAGGAGCCTGAGCAGCAGCGTCTGCCTGAGCAGCAGCCTCAGCCTCAGATGCTCTAGCTGCTGCTCAGGCTGCTGCTCTGGCTGCTGCTCTGGCTGCTGCTCTGGCTGACGCTCTGGCTGCTGCTCTGGATGCTGCTCAGGCTGATGCTCTGGCTGCTGCTCTGGCTGACGCTCTGGCTGCTGCTCAGGCTGATGCTCTGGCTGAGGCTGCTGCTCAGGCAGATGCTCTGGCTGCTGCTCAGGCTGATGCTCTGGCTGCTGCTCAGGCTGCTGCTCAGGCTGACGCTCTGGCTGCTGCTCAGGCTGACGCTCTGGCTGAGGCTGCTGCTCAGGCAGATGCTCTGGCTGCTGCTCAGGCTGATGCTCTGGCTGCTGCTCAGGCTGCTGCTCAGGCTGACGCTCTGGCTGCTGCTCAGGCTGACGCTCTGGCTGAGGGTGCTGCTCAGGCAGATGCTCTGGCTGAGGCTGCTGCTCAGGCATATGCTCTGGCTGCTGCTCAGGTTGATGCTCTGGCTGCTGCTCTGGCTGACGCTCTGGCCGCTGCCCAGGCTGCTGCTCTGGCTGCTGCTCAGGCTGATGCTCTGGCTGCTGGTCAGTTTGACGCTCTGGCTGCTGCTCTGGCTGACGCTCTGGCTGCTGCTCAGACTGATGCTCTGGCTGCTGCTCAGGCTGATGCTCTGGCTACTGCTCAGGCAGATGCTCTGGCAGCTGCTCAGGCTGATGCTCTGGCTGCTGGTCAGACTGACGCTCTGGCTGCTGCTCAGGCTGATGCTCTGGCTGAGGCTGCTGCTCAGACTGATGCTCTGGCTGCTGCTCAGGCTGATGCTCTGGCTGCTGGTCAGACTGACGCTCTGGCTACTGCTCAGGCAGATGCTCTGGCTGCTGCTCAGGCAGATGCTCTGACTGAGGCTGCTGCTCAGGCTGACGCTCTGGCTGCTGCTCAGGCAGATGCTCTGGCTGAGGCTGCTGCTCAGGCAGATGCTCTGGCTGCTGCTCAGGCTGATGCTCTGGCTGCTGCTCAGGCTGATGCTCTGGCTGCTGCTCAGGCTGATGCTCTGGCTGCTGCTCAGGCTGATGCTCTGGCTGCTGCTCAGGCTGATGCTCTGGCTGAGGCTGCTGCTCAGACTGATGCTCTGGCTGCTGCTCAGCCTGACGCTCTGGCTGCTGCTCAGCCTGACGCTCTGGCTGCTGCTCAGGCAGATGCTTTGGCTGAGGCTGCTGCTCAGACTGATGCTCTGGCTGCTGCTCAGGCTGATGCTCTGGCTGCTGGTCAGACTGACGCTCTGGCTGCTGCTCAGGCTGATGCTCTGGCTACTGCTCAGGCAGATGCTCTGGCTGAGGCTGCTGCTCAGGCAGATGCTCTGGCTGCTGCTCAGGCTGATGCTCTGGCTGCTGCTCAGGCTGATGCTCTGGCTGAGGCTGCTGCTCAGGCAGATGCTCTGGCTGCTGCTCAGGCTGATGCTCTGGCTGCTGCTCAGGCTGATGCTCTGGCTGCTGCTCAGGCTGATGCTCTGGCTGTTGCTCAGGCAGATGCTCTGGCTGCTGCTCAGGCTGATGCTCTGGCTGAGGCTGCTGCTCAGGCAGATGCTCTGGCTGCTGCTCAGGCTGATGCTCTGGCTGCTGCTCAGGCTGATGCTCTGGCTGAGGCTGCTGCTCAGGCAGATGCTCAGGCAGATGCTCTGGCTGCTGCTCTGGCTACTGCTCAGGCTGATGCTCTGGCTACTGCTCAGGCTGATGCTCTGGCTACTGCTCCTGAGCAGCAGCCTCTGCCAGAGCATCTGCCTGAGCAGTAGCCAGAGCATCAGCCTGAGCAGCAGCCAGAGCGTCAGTCTGACCAGCAGCCAGAGCATCAGCCTGAGCAGCAGCCTCAGCGAGAGCATCTGCCTGAGCAGCAGCCAGAGCATCTGCCTGAGCAGCAGCCTCAGTCAGAGCATCTGCCTGAGCAGCAGCCAGAGCATCTGCCTGAGCAGTAGCCAGAGCGTCAGTCTGACCAGCAGCCAGAGCATCAGCCTGAGCAATAGCCAGAGCAGCAGCCAGAGCATCAGCCTGAGCAGCAGCCTCAGCCAGAGCATCTGCCTGAGCAGCAGCCAGAGCATCAGTCTGAGCAGCAGCCTCAGCCAGAGCATCAGCCTGAGCAGCAGCCAGAGCGTCAGTCTGACCAGCAGCCAGAGCATCAGCCTGAGCAGCAGCCAGAGCATCTGCCTGAGCAGTAGCCAGAGCATCAGCCTGAGCAGCAGCCAGAGCATCAGTCTGAGCAGCAGCCAGAGCGTCAGCCAGAGCAGCAGCCAGAGCGTCAGTCTGACCAGCAGCCAGAGCATCAGCCTGAGCAGCAACCAGAGCAGCAGCCTGAGCAGCGGCCAGAGCGTCAGCCAGAGCAGCAGCCAGAGCATCAGCCTGAGCAGCAGCCAGAGCATCTGCCTGAGCAGCAGCCTCAGCCAGAGCATCTGCCTGAGCAGCAGCCTCAGCGAGAGCGTCAGCCTGAGCAGCAGCCAGAGCGTCAGCCTGAGCAGCAGCCAGAGCGTCAGCCTGAGCAGCAGCCTGAGCAGCAGCCAGAGCATCAGCCTGAGCAGCAGCCAGAGCATCTGCCTGAGCAGCAGCCTCAGCCAGAGCGTCAGCCTGAGCAGCAGCCAGAGCGTCAGCCTGAGCAGCATCCTGAGCAGCAGCCAGAGCATCAGCCTGAGCAGCAGCCTCAGCCAGAGCATCAGCCTGAGCAGCAGCCAGAGCGTCAGCCAGAGCAGCAGCCAGAGCATCAGCCTGAGCAGCAGCCAGAGCATCTGCCTGAGCAGCAGCCAGAGCAGCAGCCAGAGCATCAGCCTGAGCAGCAGCCAGAGCAGCAGCCAGAGCATCTGCCAGAGCAGCAGCCAGAGCAGCAGCCAGAGCATCAGCCTGAGCAGCAGCCAGAGCAGCAGCCAGAGCATCAGCCTGAGCAGCAGCCAGAGCATCAGCCTGATCCTGAGCAGCAGCCAGAGCATCAGCCTGAGCACCAGGCAGAGCATCAGCCTGAGCAGCAGCCAGAGCAGCAGCCTGAGCATCAGCCTGAGCAGCAGCCAGAGCATCTGCCAGAGCAGCAGCCAGAGCATCAGTCTGAGCAGCAGCCAGAGCAGCAGCCAGAGCAGCAGCCAGAGCAGCAGCCAGAGCAGCAGCCTGAGCAGCAGCCAGAGCAGCAGCCAGAGCAGCAGCCAGAGCATCAGCCTGAGCAGCAGCCAGAGCATCAGCCTGAGCCTGAGCAGCAGCCTGAGCAGCAGCCAGAGCATAAGCCTGAGCAGCAGCCAGAGCAGCAGCCAGAGCAGCAGCCAGAGCAGCAGCCAGAGCAGCAGCCAGAGCAGCAGCCAGAGCAGCAGCCAGAGCCTGAGCAGCAGCCAGAGCAGCAGCCTGAGCAGCAGCCAGAGCATCAACCAGAGCAGCAGCCTGAGCAGCAGCCAGAGCAGCAGCCTGAGCAGCAGCCTGAGCAGCAGCCAGAGCAGCAGCCAGAGCATCAGCCTGAGCAGCAGCCAGAGCATCAGCCTGATCCTGAGCAGCAGCCAGAGCATCAGCCTGAGCACCAGCCAGAGCATCAGCCTGAGCAGCAGCCAGAGCAGCAGCCTGAGCATCAGCCTGAGCAGCAGCCAGAGCATCTGCCAGAGCAGCAGCCAGAGCATCAGTCTGAGCAGCAGCCAGAGCAGCAGCCAGAGCAGCAGCCAGAGCAGCAGCCAGAGCGTCAGCCTGAGCAGCCAGAGCATCTGCCTGAGCATCAGCCTGAGCAGCAGCCTGAGCAGCAGCCAGAGCAGCAGCCAGAGCAGCAGCCAGAGCAGCAGCCAGAGCAGCAACCAGAGCAGCAGCCAGAGCAGCAGCCAGAGCAGCAGCCAGAGCAGCAGCCAGAGCAGCAGCCAGAGCAGCAGCCTGAGCAGCAGCCTGAGCAGCAGCCTGAGCAGCAGCCTGAGCAGCAGCCTGAGCAGCAGCCTGAGCAGCAGCCAGAGCATAAGCCTGAGCAGCAGCCAGAGCAGCAGCCAGAGCAGCAGCCAGAGCAGCAGCCAGAGCAGCAGCCAGAGCAGCAGCCAGAGCAGCAGCCTGAGCAGCAGCCAGATCATCAGCCTGAGCAGCAGCCAGAGCAGCAGCCTAAACAGCAGCCTCAGCCTGAGCAGCAGCCTCAGCCAGAGCGTCAGCCTGAGCATCAGCCTGAGCATCAGCCTGAGCAGCAGCCAGAGCAGCAGCCAGAGCATCAGCCTGAGCAGCAGCCAGAGCATCTGCCAGAGCAGCAGCCAGAGCATCAGTCTGAGCAGCAGCCAGAGCAGCAGCCAGAGCAGCAGCCAGAGCATCAGCCTGAGCAGCAGCCTGAGCAGCAGCCAGAGCAGCAGCCAGAGCATCAGCCTGAGCATCAGCCTGATCCTGAGCAGCAGCCAGAGCATCAGCCTGAGCACCAGCCAGAGCATCAGCCTGAGCAGCAGCCAGAGCAGCAGCCTGAGCATCAGCCTGAGCAGCAGCCTGAGCAGCAGCCAGAGCAGCAGCCAGAGCAGCAGCCAGAGCAGCAGCCAGAGCAGCAGCCAGAGCAGCAGCCAGAGCAGCAGCCAGAGCAGCAGCCAGAGCAGCAGCCAGAGCAGCAGCCAGAGCAGCAGCCAGAGCAGCAGCCAGAGCAGCAGCCTGAGCAGCAGCCTGAGCAGCAGCCTGAGCAGCAGCCTGAGCAGCAGCCAGAGCATAAGCCTGAGCAGCAGCCAGAGCAGCAGCCAGAGCAGCAGCCAGAGCAGCAGCCAGAGCAGCAGCCAGAGCCTGAGCAGCAGCCAGAGCAGCAGCCAGAGCAGCAGCCAGAGCAGCAGCCAGAGCAGCAGCCAGAGCAGCAGCCAGAGCAGCAGCCAGAGCAGCAGCCAGAGCAGCAGCCTGAGCAGCAGCCAGATCATCAGCCTGAGCAGCAGCCAGAGCAGCAGCCTAAACAGCAGCCTCAGCCTGAGCAGCAGCCTCAGCCAGAGCGTCAGCCTGAGCATCAGCCTGAGCATCAGCCTGAGCAGCAGCCAGAGCAGCAGCCAGAGCAGCAGCCTGAGCAGCAGCCTGAACAGCAGCCAGAGCAGCAGCCAGAGCAGCAGCCAGAGCAGCAGCCAGAGCAGCAGCCTGAGCATAAGCCAGAGCGTCAGCTAGAGCAGCAGCCAGAGCAGCAGCCAGAGCATAAGCCAGAGCATAAGCCAGAGCGTCCGCCTGAGCAGCAGCCAGAGCAGCAGCCTGAGCAGCAGCCTGAGCAGCAGCCAGAGCAGCAGCCTGAGCAGCAGCCTGAGCAGCAGCCTCAGCCTGAGCAGCAGCCAGAGCAGCAGCCTGAGCAGCAGCCTCAGCCTGAGCAGCAGCCTCAGCCAGAGCATCAGTCAGAGCAGCAGCCTGAGCAGCAGCCAGAGCATAAGCCTGAGCAGCAGCCTAAGCCTGAGCAGCAGCCTAAGCCGGAGCAGCAGCCAGAGCAGCAGCCTGAGCAGCAGCCAGAGCATCTTCCTGAGCAGCAGCCAGAGCAGCAGCCAGAGCAGCAGCCTGAGCAGCAGCCAGAGCAGCAGCCTGAACAGCAGCCTCAGCCTGAGCAGCAGCCTCAGCCAGAGCGTCAGCCAGAGCAGCAGCCTGAGCAGCAGCCAGAGCAGCAGCCAGAGCAGCAGCCAGAGCAGCAGCCTGAGCAGCAGCCTGAGCAGCAGCCTCAGCCAGAGCAGCAGCCAGAGCAGCAGCCAGAGCAGCAGCCAGAGCAGCAGCCAGAGCAGCAGCCAGAGCAGCAGCCTGAGCAGCAGCCAGAGCATCAGCCTGAGCAGCAGCCAGAGCAGCAGCCTGAACAGCAGCCTCAGCCTGAGCAGCAGCCTCAGCCAGAGCGTCAGCCTGAGCATCAGCCTGAGCAGCAGCCAGAGCAGCAGCCTGAGCAGCAGCCTGAGCAGCAGCCAGAGCAGCAGCCAGAGCAGCAGCCAGAGCAGCAGCCAGAGCAGCAGCCAGAGCAGCAGCCTGAGCATAAGCCAGAGCATAAGCCAGAGCGTCAGCTAGAGCAGCAGCCTGAGCAGCAGCCAGAGCATCAGCCTGAGCAGCAGCCAGAGCATCAGCCTAAGCATCAGCCTGAGCAGCAGCCAGAGCATCAGCCTCAGCCTGAGCATCAGCCTGAGCAGCAGCCAGAGCAGCAGCCAGAGCAGCAGCCAGAGCAGCAGCCAGAGCAGCAGCCAGAGCAGCAGCCAGAGCAGCAGCCAGAGCATAAGCCTGAGCAGCAGCCAGAGCAGCAGCCAGAGCAGCAGCCAGAGCAGCAGCCTCAGCCTGAGCAGCAGCCTCAGCCAGAGCATCAGCCTGAGCAGCCAGAGCATCTGCCTGAGCAGCAGCTAGAGCAGCAGCCAGAGCAGCAGCCAGAGCAGCAGCCAGAGCAGCAGCCAGAGCAGCAGCCAGAGCAGTAGCCAGAGCAGTAGCCAGAGCAGCAGCCTGAGCAGCAGCCTGAGCAGCAGCCAGAGCAACAGCCAGAGCAGCAGCCAGAGCAGCAGCCTGAGCAGCACCCAGAGCATCAGCCTGAGCATCAGCCTGAGCAGCAGCCTGAGCATCAGCCTGAGCAGCAGCCTGAGCAGCAGCCAGAGCATAAGCCAGAGCATAAGCCTGAGCAGCAGCCAGAGCAGCAGCCAGAGCATAAGCCAGAGCATAAGCCTGAGCGTCAGCCAGAGCATCAGCCTGAGCAGCAGCCAGAGCAGCAGCCAGAGCAGCAGCCAGAGCAGCAGCCAGAGCAGCAGCCAGAGCAGCAGCCAGAGCATCAGCCTGAGCAGCAGCCAGAGCATCTGCCAGAGCAGCAGCCAGAGCATCAGTCTGAGCAGCAGCCAGAGCAGCAGCCAGAGCAGCAGCCAGATCATCAGCCTGAGCAGCAGCCAGAGCAGCAGCCTGAGCAGCAGCCAGAGCATCAACCAGAGCAGCAGCCTGAGCAGCAGCCAGAGCAGCAGCCTGAGCAGCAGCCTGAGCAGCAGCCAGAGCATCAGCCAGAGCAGCAGCCAGAGCAGAGCAGTAGCCAGTAGCCCTGGCTGCTGCTCTGGCTGCTGCCCTGGCTGCTGCCCTGGCTGCTGCTCAGGCTGCTGCTCAGGCTGATGCTCTGGCTGCTGCTCTGGCTGCTGTTCTGTCTGCTGCTCTGGCTGCTGCTCTGGCTGCTGCTCAGGCTGCTGCTCTGGCTGCTGCTCTGGCTGCTGCTCTGGCTGCTGCTCTGGCTGCTGCTCTGGCTGCTGCTCTGGCTGCTGCTCTGGCTGCTGCTCTGGCTGCTGCTCTGGCTGCTGCTCTGGCTGCTGCTCTGGCTGCTGCTCTGGCTGCTGCTCTGGCTGCTGCTCTGGCTGCTGCTCAGGAAGATGCTCTGGCTGCTGCTCAGGCTGCTGCTCCGGCTTAGGCTGCTGCTCAGGCTTAGGCTGCTGCTCAGGCTTATGCTCTGGCTGATGCTCTGGCTGAGGCTGCTGCTCAGGCTGAGGCTGCTGCTCAGGCTGAGGCTGCTGCTCTGGCTGCTGCTCAGGCTTATGCTGCTGCTCAGGCTTATGCTCTGGCTGCTGCTCAGGCTGCTGCTCAGGCTGAGGCTGCTGCTCTGGCTGCTGCTCAGGCTGCTGCTCTGGCTGCTGCTCAGGCTGCTGCTCTGGCTGCTGCTCAGGCTGCTGCTCTGGCTGCTGCTCTGGCTGCTGCTCTGGCTGCTGCTCAGGCTGCTGCTCTGGCTGCTGCTCAGGCTGCTGCTCTGGCTGCTGCTCAGGCTGCTGCTCTGGCTGCTGCTCTGGCTGCTGCTCTGGCTGCTGCTCTGGCTGCTGCTCAGGCTGCTGCTCAGGCTGATGCTCTGGCTGCTGCTCAGGCTGACGCTCTGGCTGCTGCTCAGGCTGATGCTCTGGGTGCTGCTCTGGCTGCTGCTCTGGCTGCTGCTCTGGCTGTTGCTCTGGCTGCTGCTCACGCTGCTGCTCTGGCTGCTGCTCAAGCTGATGCTCTGGCTGCTGCTCAGGCTGCTACTCAGGCTGCTGCTCTGGCTGCTGCTCAGGCTGATGCTCTGGCTGCTGCTCTGGCTGCTGCTCAGGCTGCTGCTCAAGCTGATGCTCTGGCTGCTGCTCAGGCTTATGCTCAGGCTGATGCTCTGGGTGCTGCTCTGGCTGCTGCTCTGGCTGCTGCTCTGGCTGTTGCTCTGGCTGCTGCTCACGCTGCTGCTCTGGCTGCTGCTCTGGCTGCTGCTCTGGCTGCTGCTCAGGCTTATGCTCTGGCTACTGCTCCGGCTGCTGCTCTGGCTGCTGCTCTGGCTGCTGCTCAGGCTTATGCTCTGGCTTATGCTCTGGCTGCTGCTCTGGCTGCTGCTCAGGCTTATGCTCTGGCTGCTGCTCTGGCTGCTGCTCTGGCTGCTGCTCTGGCTGCTGCTCTAGCTGCTGCTCAGGCAGATGCTCTGGCTGCTCTGGCTGCCGCTCTGGCTGCTGCTCTGGCTGCTGCTCTGGCTGCTGCTCTGGCTGCTGCTCTGGCTGCTGCTCTGGCTGCTGCTCTGGCTGCTGCTCTGGCTGCTGCTCTGGCTGCTGCTCTGGCTGCTGCTCTGGCTGCTGCTCTGGCTGCTGCTCTGGCTGCTGCTCAGGCTGATGCTCTGGCTGACGCTCAGGCTTATGCTCTGGCTTATGCTCTGGCTGCTGCTCTGGCTGCTGCTCAGGCTTATGCTCTGGCTTATGCTCTGGCTGCTGCTCAGGCTGCTGCTCAGGCTGATGCTCAGGCTGCTGCTCAGGCTGATGCTCAGGCTGATGCTCTGGGTGCTGCTCAGGCTGCTGCTCTGGCTGCTGCTCTGGCTGTTGCTCTGGCTGCTGCTCAGGCTGCTGCTCAGGCTGCTGCTCTGGCTACTGCTCTGGCTACTGCTCTGGCTGCTGCTCTGGCTGCTGCTCTGGCTGCTGCTCTGGCTGCTGCTCTGGCTGCTGCTCTAGCTGCTGCTCAGGCAGATGCTCTGGCTGCTCAGGCTGATGCTCTGGCTGAGGCTGCTGCTCAGGCTGAGGCTGCTGCTCTGGCTGCTGCTCTGGCTGCTGCTCTGGCTGCTGCTCAGGCTTATGCTCTGGCTGCTGCTCTGGCTGCTGCTCTGGCTGCTGCTCTGGCTGCTGCTCTGGCTGCTGCTCTGGCTGCTGCTCTGGCTGCTGCTCTGGCTGCTGCTCTGGCTGCTGCTCTGGCTGCTGCTCAGGCTGATGCTCAGGCTGATGCTCTTGCTGACGCTCTGGCTGCTGCTCAGGCTTATGCTCTGGCTACTGCTCAGGCTCAGGCTGATGCTCGAGCTGCTGCTCTGGCTGCTGCTCAGGCAGATGCTCTGGCTGCTGCTCAGGCTGACGCTCTGGCTGCTGCTCTGGCTGAAGCTGATGCTCAGGCTGACGCTCTGGCTGCTGCTTAGGCTGATGCTGAGCCAGAGCAGCAGCCAGAGCAGCAGCCAGAGCAGCAGCCAGAGCAGCAGCCAGAGCATCAGCCTGAGCAGCAGCTCGAGCATCAGCCTGAGCCTGAGCAGCAGCCAGAGCATCAGCCTGAGCAGCAGCCAGAGCATCTGCCAGAGCAGCAGCCAGAGCATCAGTCTGAGCAGCAGCCAGAGCAGCAGCCAGAGCAGCAGCCAGAGCATAAGCCAGAGCATAAGCCAGAGCGTCAGCCTGAGCAGCAGCCAGAGCAGCAGCCTGAGCAGCAGCCAGAGCATCAGCCTGAGCATCAGCCTGAGCAGCAGCCAGAGCATCAGCCTGAGCAGCAGCCAGAGCGTCAGCCAGAGCAGCAGCCAGAGCATCAGCCTGAGCAGTAGCCAGAGCATCAGCCTGAGCAGCAGCCAGAGCGTCAGCCAGAGCAGCAGCCAGAGCAGCAGCCAGAGCGTCAGCCTGAGCAGCAGCCAGAGCATCAGCCTGAGCAGCAGCCAGAGCATCAGCCTGAGCATCAGCCTGAGCAGCAGCCAGAGCATCAGCCTGAGCAGCAGCCAGAGCGTCAGCCAGAGCAGCAGCCAGAGCGTCAGCCTGAGCAGCCAGAGCATCTGCCTGAGCAGCAGCCTCAGCCAGAGCATCAGTCTGAGCAGCAGCCAGAGCATCTGCCTGAGCAGCAGCCAGAGCAGCAGCCAGAGCAGCAGCCAGAGCGTCAGCCTGAGCAGCCAGAGCATCTGCCTGAGCAGCAGCCTCAGCCAGAGCATCAGTCTGAGCAGCAGCCAGAGCATCAGCCTGAGCAGCAGCCAGAGCATCAGCCAGAGCATCAGCCTGAGCATCAGTCTGAGCAGCAGCCAGAGCATCAGCCTGAGCAGCAGCCAGAGCAGCAGCCAGAGCAGCAGCCAGAGCGTCAGCCTGAGCAGCCAGAGCATCTGCCTGAGCAGCAGCCAGAGCAGCAGCCAGAGCATCAGCCTGAGCAGCAGCCAGAGCGTCAGCCAGAGCATCAGCCTGAGCATCAGTCTGAGCAGCAGCCAGAGCATCAGCCTGAGCAGCAGCCAGAGCAGCAGCCAGAGCATCAGCCTGAGCAGCAGCCAGAGCAGCAGCCAGAGCAGCAGCCAGAGCAGCAGCCAGAGCGTCAGCCTGAGCAGCCAGAGCATCTGCCTGAGCAGCAGCCTCAGCCAGAGCATCAGCCTGAGCAGCAGCCAGAGCATCAGCCTGAGCAGCAGCCAAAGCATCTGCCTGAGCAGCAGCCAGAGCGTCAGCCAGAGCAGCAGCCAGAGCGTCAGTCTGAGCAGCAGCCAGAGCATCAGCCAGAGCAGCAGCCAGAGCATCTGCCTGAGCAGCAGCCTCAGCCAGAGCATCTGCCTGAGCAGCAGCCAGAGCGTCAGCCTGAGCAGCAGCCTGAGCAGCAGCCAGAGCATCAGCCTGAGCAGCAGCCAGAGCAGCAGCCAGAGCAGCAGCCAGAGCATCAGCCTGAGCAGGAGCCAGAGCAGCAGCCAGAGCAGCAGCCAGAGCATCAGCCTGAGCAGCAGCCAGAGCATCTGCCTGAGCAGCAGCCTCAGCCAGAGCATCTGCCTGAGCAGCAGCCAGAGCAGCAGCCAGAGCATCTGCCTGAGCAGCAGCCAGAGCATCTGCCTGAGCAGCAGCCTCAGCCAGAGCATCAGCCTGAGCAGCAGCCAGAGCATCAGCCTGAGCAGCAGCCAGAGCATCAGCCTGAGCAGCAGCCAGAGCATCAGCCTGAGCAGCAGCCTCAGCCAGAGCATCTGCCTGAGCAGCAGCCTCAGCCAGAGCATCTGCCTGAGCAGCAGCCAGAGCGTCAGCCTGAGCAGCAGCCTGAGCAGCAGCCTGAGCGTCAGCCTGAGCAGCAGCCAGAGCAGCAGCGTCTGCCTGAGCAGCAGCCTCAGCCTCAGATGCTCTAGCTGCTGCTCAGGCTGCTGCTCTGGCTGCTGCTCTGGCTGCTGCTCAGGCAGATGCTCTGGCTGCTGCTCTGGCTGCTGCTCTGGCTGATGCTCAGGCTGCTGCTCTGGCTGATGCTCTGGCTGCTGCTCAGGCTGAGGCTGCTGTTCAGGCTGATGCTCTGGCTGCTGCTCTGGCTGCTGCTCTGGCTGCTGCTCTGGCTGCTGCTCTGGCTGCTGCTCAGGCAGATGCTCTGGCTGAGGCTGCTGCTCAGGCTGACGCTCTGGCTGCTGCTCAGGCAGATGCTCTGGCTGAGGCTGCTGCTCAGGCTGATGCTCTGGCTGCTGCTCTGGCTGCTGCTCTGGCTGCTGCTCAGGCTGCTGCTCTGGCTGCTGCTCTGGCTGCTGCTCTGGCTCCTGCTCATGCTGACTCTCTGGCTGCTGCTCAGGGTGATGCTCTGGCTGCTGCTCAGGCTGACGCTCTGGCTGCTGCTCTGGCTGCTGCTCAGGCTGCTGCTCTGGCTGCTGCTCTGGCTCCTGCTCATGCTGACTCTCTGGCTGCTGCTCAGGCAGACGCTGCTGCTCAGGCTGATGCTCTGGCTCCTGCTCAGGCTGACGCTCTGGCTGCTGCTCTGGCTGCTGCTCAGGTTGCTGCTCTGGCTGCTGCTCTGGCTGCTGCTCTGGCTGCTGCTCTGGCTGCTGCTCTGGCTGCTGCTCTGGCTGCTGCTCTGGCTGCTGCTCAGGCTGAGGCTGCTGTTCAGGCTGATGCTCTGGCTCCTGCTCATGCTGACGCTCTGGCTGCTGCTCAGGCTGCTGCTCTGGCTGCTGCTCTGGCTGCTGCTCTGGCTGCTGCTCAGGCTGACGCTCTGGCTGCTGCTCAGGCTGACGCTCTGGCTGCTGCTCTGGCTGCTGCTCTGGCTGCTGCTCTGGCTGCTGCTCTGGCTGCTGCTCAGGCTGACGCTCTGGCTGAGGCTGCAGCTCAGGCTGATGCTCTGGCTGCTGCTCTGGCTGCTGCTCAAGCTGATGCTCTGGCTCCTGCTCAGGCTGACGCTCTGGCTGAGGCTGCTGTTCAGGCTGCTGCTCTGGCTGCTGCTCTGGCTGCTGCTCTGGCTGCTGCTCTGGCTGCTGCTCAGGCTGAGGCTGCTGTTCAGGCTGATGCTCTGGCTCCTGCTCATGCTGACGCTCTGGCTGCTGCTCAGGCTGCTGCTCTGGCTGCTGCTCTGGCTGCTGCTCTGGCTGCTGCTCAGGCTGATGCTCTGGCTGATGCTCTGGCTGCTGCTCAGGCAGATGCTCTGGCTGCTGCTCAGGCAGATGCTCTGGCTGATGCTCAGGCTGACGATCTGGCTGCTGCTCAGGCTGAGGCTGCTGCTCAGGCTGAGGCTGCTGCTCAGGCTGAGGCTGCTGCTCAGGCTGAGGCTGCTGCTCAGGCAGATGCTCTGGCTCCTGCTCAGGCAGATACTCTGGCTGCTGGTCAGGCTGATACTCTGGCTGCTGGTCAGGCTGATGCTCTGGCTGCTGCTCAGGCTGACTCTCTGGCTGCTGCTCAGGGTGATGCTCTGGCTGCTGCTCAGGCTGACGCTCTGGCTGCTGCTCTGGCTGCTGCTCTGGCTGCTGCTCTGGCTGCTGCTCTGGCTGCTGCTCTGGCTGCTGCTCTGGCTGACGCTCTGGCTGCTGCTCAGGCTGAGGCTGCTGCTCTGGCTGCTGCTCAGGCTGACGCTCTGGCTGCTGCTCAGGCTGATGCTGAGGCTGCTGCTCAGGCTGAGGCTGCTGCTCAGGCTGATGCTCTGGCTGACGCTCTGGCTGCTGCTCAGGCTGAGGCTGCTGCTCTGGCTGCTGCTCAGGCTGACGCTCTGGCTGCTGCTCAGGCTGATGCTGAGGCTGCTGTTCAGGCTGAGGCTGCTGCTCAGGCTGAGGCTGCTGCTCAGGCTGAGGCTGCTGCTCAGGCTGAGGCTGCTGCTCAGGCTGAGGCTGCTGCTCAGGCTGAGGCTGCTGCTCAGGCTGAGGCTGCTGCTCAGGCTGAGGCTGCTGCTCAGGCTGAGGCTGCTGCTCAGGCTGAGGCTGCTGCTCAGGCTGAGGCGGCTGCTCAGGCTGAGGCTTCTGCTCAGGCTGAGGCTGCTGCTCAGGCTGAGGCTGCTGCTCAGGCTGAGGCTGCTGCTCAGGCAGATGCTCTGGCTGCTGCTCTGGCTGCTGCTCTGGCTGCTGCTCTGGCTGCTGCTCTGGCTGCTGCTCTGGCTGCTGCTCTGGCTGACGCTCTGGCTGCTGCTCAGGCTGAGGCTGCTGCTCTGGCTGCTGCTCAGGCTGACGCTCTGGCTGCTGCTCAGGCTGATGCTGAGGCTGCTGTTCAGGCTGAGGCTGCTGCTCAGGCTGAGGCTGCTGCTCAGGCTGAGGCTGCTGCTCAGGCTGAGGCTGCTGCTCAGGCTGAGGCTGCTGCTCAGGCTGAGGCTGCTGCTCAGGCTGAGGCTGCTGCTCAGGCTGAGGCTGCTGCTCAGGCTGAGGCTGCTGCTCAGGCTGAGGCGGCTGCTCAGGCTGAGGCGGCTGCTCAGGCTGAGGCTTCTGCTCAGGCTGAGGCTGCTGCTCAGGCTGAGGCTGCTGCTCAGGCAGATGCTCTGGCTGCTGCTCAGGCTGCTGCTCTGGCTGATGCTCTGGCTGCTGCTCAGGCAGATGCTCTGGCTGCTGCTCAGGCAGATGCTCTGGCTGCTGCTCAGACAGATGCTCTGGCTGCTGCTCAGACAGATGCTCTGTGTGCTGCTCAGGCTGACGCTCTGGCTGCTGCTCAGGCTGAGGCTGCTGCTCAGGCAGATGCTCTGGCTGCTGCTCTGGTTGCTGCTCAGGCTGCTGCTCAGGCTGATGCTCTGGCTGCTGCTCAGGCTGATGCTCTGGCTGCTGCTCAGGCTGAGGCTGCTGCTCTGGCTGCTGCTCAGGCTGATGCTCAGGCTGATGCTCAGGCTGATGCTCTGGCTGCTGCTCTGACTGAGGCTGCTGCTCAGGCTGAGGCTGCTGCTCAGGCTGACGCTCTGGCTGCTGCTCAGGCTGATGCTCTGGCTGCTGCTGAGGCTGACGCTCTGGCTGATGCTCTGGCTGCAGCTCTGGCTGAGGCTGCTGCTCAGGCTGAGGCTGCTGCTCAGGCTGAGGCTGCTGCTCAGGCTGAGGCTGCTGCTCAGGCTGAGGCTGCTGCTCAGGCTGAGGCTGCTGCTCAGGCTGAGGCTGCTGCTCAGGCTGAGGCTGCTGCTCAGGCTGAGGCTGCTGCTCAGGCTGAGGCTGCTGCTCAGGCTGAGGCTGCTGCTCAGGCTGAGGCTGCTGCCTCAGCATTATTATTAATGCAGCATTATTATTAATGCAGCATTATTAATATTTGACCAAGTAATATTATAGCTATTATTATTATTTTATTTACTATTATATTATTATTATCATTATTATTTGGAAATAATTTGTAAAACATATATTTTATTTCTTTAACATAAAATTTCCCCCGCTCTTAAGAATTTAAAAACGTTTTCTAGATCTCTATATAATAGATTTAGATTTGTATGATTATAAATATCATATCAGCATATTTGATGTATCGATATGACATATATATTATATATTTGTATTATTATAAATATCGTATAAATATATTTAATATGTACATTTAAATTTAATTGATATCTCCTCTCGTATAGTTTCCTTTGTACATAGTTTTCTAAGATCCTTCGATTTAAACCGTTTCGAATCGTTGCCTCAACAGACTTTAAAGACGCATTGCAATTAATGAAATTGCCTAAATTATTTATGTTAGAAATTGAAGCAATGTTTTATGCTAATATATATGGTTTACTGTTCAGTTATAGGTATATATATATATATATGTATATAGCATACTTTATCGAGGCGTTTCAATCAATCAACTGTCGAATAGAACTAAATTCATTAACCTAATGAGGCATTATTAAATTATTCACGTTTGGAAATGTTCCACAAGTCGAATGGGCACACATTGTCCATATCAATGACTAATCTATGAATATATATATTATATATATCTGTATATGTGTGAGAGTGTGTTTGCGTGTGTGTGTGTGTACGCATTGTGTGTGTGTGGCACACACACTATGTAGAAACTTTTGTGTGTGCATTTTGGTTCATTGAATAAAAACTTAATCAGCATTCAATTAAATGCACAGAGCTTAACAACTAAAGCTAGAAAGAGACGAAGAGAGAGGGAGAGGGAGAGGGAGAGAGAGAGAGAGAGAGAGGGAGAATGTGAATAAAGTTAAGCCAGCAAAATGAAACGCGTGTTCGTTGATTATGTAAATCAATTGAGCTGCGAGATAAAAAAACAATTTTTGCTGATAAATCGTTCTTTAGTATTAAATAAGTATATTTATATATATATATGTATATAAATGTATATATGTATATATATTTTATATTTATATATATATATATATCTCTTTTTTACGTATTTCTCTTCTTATATTCGACTTCCCTCCGTGCTGACGTAAGACGTCTATTTTATGTTTCATACAATAAATTTAAAGTTCCTCCGCATACTGATTGCATGATGCCCTGTAAGGCAGGATGTGGGGTATATTATTTGTGCACTCTTTTAACATAGCTCATTTCATTTCGGTGGGCATACTAACTTTATGATACCCTACGGGCTCAATATATCGTTTGTACTTTATACCTAAACAGATCCCGCAGCACTTCTTATTCATTTTACAGTTACGTAAGGTTGAACAGAAATTGTGAACTGTATGATACCCTAAGGTGTGATGAGAGGCATCTCATATCTCCAATACCTCTTAAGAAGTTTGTGTCACTTTTCTTCTCTCCAATTCTCCTTCACTTTACAGTCACCAGTAAAGCATTTTGGGCATATCAACTATATGATACCCTGTAATTGTTGAAGTTGTATTATGCATCTAATGTCTTTTTACTAACATCCACTTATGCTATCTTCTTCTATATCCATGCGTAAAGTAAGAATTATATATGCCATACTGTTTGCGTTAAACCCTAAAAGTCAGTGAGGGGTATATCATTTACTTGTGAGTATGCTGATTGCGAAATACCCTGTAAACACATGAAAGAAATATTGTTCCCACTCAGTTTTAAAAAAGTTCCCAATATTTATTTCCTCTTATTATTATAGTTTGTGATGCTTGTATGGTATGCCCATTGTATGATACCCTGTAATCTAATCCTATATATTTTTATATTTCAACATTAAAACTTGATTCTTATTTCTTTGCGCTTCTTGCAATCTCTCTCCATTTACCATATTTACATTTAATTGTGAAACTATCTTGAGTTTAACTTGATTCTGAAGTATTTGATAGTCTCTGGTGAGAAAGATTTGATCGAATATATACCATATATATGATATTAAGAAGGATAATAACATCTAAAAACGGCTAACAATATATATTTAAATGGCAAAAATAAATTTGCAATTTATCCACATCAGACTTCAGCCATTTCAATCCATTTCGCAATCTTTGAAATAATTCAATTCGAATTCGAATTTCAAAAGATCTTTAAATTCAAGAACAGAAGAGAGACAGAGAAAGAGAGAAAAAAAGAGAGCTAGAATGATTAGCTCAAGGCAAATGTTACCCATTTTATAGACATATACATATAAATGATATATATATATTTATATATATATTTTTTTAATTTGTGACTAATTTGCGTAATAAAATTTTATTGCTGAAGTAGAACTCCATTGTTTCTTTGTGGTGATAAGGGCATTGCTGCTGCAGTGACTAAGAGCTCGTGCCCTACATATCGCTGAGGAGCAAACACCTGCTGTCTCCGCTGACTTAGTCATGTGAAAAGAATGCAATTAGTTCAACTAAAACTTGACTAATTGCCAGCGTGCAATTTGACTGGAAGTTAACTAAATGCTACAGTGAAGCATGCCTAATGTGGACACTATTTACTCAGGATACATATATGTTAATATATGATAAAATATGTAAACAATATATAAGTTTTCTTATGCGGCTTATTAATTATTACAAAATAGAATCTTAAATAAAAAAATTTAATTTTATTTAATTTTTTATTGTTTTTAATTTTTGTAAAGTATATTTGGGTGAACAAACTTATTGTGTTATATAATATCTCTTTAAGTTGACTAGAATACAAATTTAAAATAAATAAATTAAAAATTTATTATAAATATAAATAAATAAAATATTTATTTAAATTAAAAATTATATAATAAATAAATTAAAAAAAAAAAACAAATTTTTGTTAGTACAAATAAAAGAAATTTTAAATAAGGGAAGATAAAACAATAATTAAAAAGAAATAGTTCTGAATTAAACTATATATAATTAAAAAAATATATATATATCAAATATATTTGATATTAAAAATAAATAAACAATTTAAACAAAAAAAATGTCTAATACAATTAATAATTATTTTACGATTTAATAATGAAAACAAATAAAAAGTGTTAAGACAAAAAATAAAACTTCAAGAGAATAATTAAAAAAAAAACAGAAATAAACATTAATTTAAACTTTCCATTTAAAAAAAAAAAATGTTTAAATAATAATATTAAAAAGACTTTTTTACGAAAAAAAAGTATAACAAATAAATTTTCTTTTATTTTAATTAATTAAAAAAAAAAACATATTTACATATATTAGCAAAGGTTAAGAATGAACAAAAATATTGCAAATATATTTTATTCTATTTTAATTAAATATATTTTAATTAAATAAAATAGAAAATATATTTATATCAATATAAATGAAAAATTTAAAAAACAAATTACAAATAAATGTTCTTTCATTTTAATTAATTCCTCTAAATCAAAGTTCATAATTCACATAGAAATTACGTATTTCCTGTTTCGTATAATAACGTCGCGGCGGAGGCTCTACTGCATTGCTGCTTGCGCTCCCTCTTTCACTTACTGTTGCCTCTCCCTCTCCCTCTCTCTCTCTGACTTTTGCTTTATACATTTCTATACGTATTCCAATAGGTGAAATCCACGCAAAGCTTGTGAAATTCTGAAATAGAAAAAGAACGCTCTGAGTAAGTCGAATGCAAACTGTTGCTAGGGGTCACTTATATGATGAAATCTACGAGCTATAAATGTATATATATATTGCATAGCAACATGTATATATATAGTATGTACATATGCAGGGCTTCTATAGAGCCTGAAGCCGCATTGCGAATAACCTTGGGGCACTGAGAGTGAGTGAGTCGCCTAGTCGAAATAGAGGGCCCGTCTCAGCGCGTATGACACACATCTGATATCAGTTCGCTCGCTGTTGACTTCGCTTTGCCATATTCCATTTGCCAAGTGATCTAATCAGAGTCGAAATAAAAAAAAAAACTCTTTGTTGCGAGCCTCGAGTAGACGCCGTGTCTACGAGCTCTACGACATGTTCCACGTTGCTTTGCGCAACGGCGGAGAGCTGGAGGCGTGGCGGGGTGGAGGCGTCGAGGGTGTGGAGGAACACGCCATTCCGTAGGCGTAGCTGAAGTGCAGTTCGTTTTGCGATAAACACGCGACCTTGCGAACGTTTCCCGTTCCATCTGCCAGCGTTACACCTATACTAACTATACAGTATAGATGTATATATACATATATATATTTATAAATACTTACAGATTTTTACTGCCTTCTATATATGACGCATTTTTGCCCTAGCACCGTTGAATATTGATTTAATATTCTTTAGCTTTACTGTTGATAAGTATATATAAAGATATATATGTATGCTGTTGCTATAAATGCAAAAAGATATAGTCAGACCTGTCAGACGATTTGTCGTCCAAGCTTTGTTGAAACTAGATAAGGCAAAAGCGAAACGCAGTTTCTTCAGCTTCATTCACTCTGACTTCGTTGGCTCTGCACAAATATTGATTGAGTAAATTCTGAAACCAAAACTTATCTGATCTATGTTAGGATCAAAAAAGTGGGCCTTGGCATTTGTCTAAATTAAACAAAACTTATCTGAAGATAAATGAATTATGAGTGTTAGAGAGAGAGATATTTAAATAAACCTATTAGTCATGGAATTTTAGAATTTTGACTTTAGTATAAATATCTAAACATACTAAAATTTCCATACCCAAAGTTAAACTGGTTTAAACTATTATATTCTATATATTCTATTTCAATCAATTCTAACTAACAGTTCCTACTTCTTTTATTCCTTACCTAAATAGAGACTATCAATCCTATCTTTAACTATAAATTAGTTTTATGTGTAGTTTCCATCTAATCCCATCTTAAAACAGTTCGAAATAATTCAAATTACCTAAAACTGGAAATCTCGTAACATTTGTAAGTCCGAAAAGGATTTGTAGAGTCGATCTGTTGGGTGCGTAAGCCGGTTGAGCATTAGGGAAATTACCTTTATAACTTTATGAGCGAGTCACAACACTTACCTTTAGGGAAACGCTGGAAAAACCCGACGCTCGACTCATTGTGGAAAATTTGCGGCTCATTTCGAACGCTCTCTATGTGTGTGTGTGGATCAGGTAGCCAACGGGCATCAGGTAGATCAACGTAATAGATGCGCACTGATACGTACTTGATGCCAAAATCCACTTAAGAGCCCAGACGAGGGAATATCTATTTAGATGCGGGCACAGAGACAGGGGAAAATGGAAATGGAAATGGAAATCTGGCTGGGGTTGGATTCAGGGCAACTCACATTTCAGCTGATGTAATGGAAAATCAACTCAGAGGCGAACCCTTTTTTGCTGTGAAATCCGGCTTAGGGATACGAGAACTTTGCATAAATTACGCTCACAGCCAGGTCAAAGGTCAGAATCAATGCTAGTTACAGTTATTTGCCCTTAATTGATTCAGCTCGGACCCGGATGCCGCGACTATATCTAGTTGACATTGAATAGAGTTGACTTGCAGTCAATTTCAATTTCGAATTCGAATTCGAACTCGAATCATTTGTTGCTCCAGTGTCTGACCTTCGTTTCGCTTAGCGCACACGCAATTTCAATTTTAGGGGTGATTAGCGCTCGCCTAGAACAGAATAAAACAGAATAGAATAGGAGAGGAGAGGAGAGGAGAGGATAGCATAGTATAGGATAGACGGAGGTAGGGCTAGCCACATGACTGGCTGAGTGCATGGGCGGGGTAGGGGGGTTGGCAAAGTTGCGCCTGGGAGTCGAGTGTTAAATTGATAAATTGCCTTTATTGGAAAGGAAGTTGTGCGCTGTCTGTCCGTTCTGTTCCCGCCGTCCGCTCTGTCCCTCTATCCGCTCTGTTCCCGCTGTCCTCGCTGTGTTTGTGTGAAGCAACTGTCGTTGGGGTGACACTAGTTTTACGAGCATCAAGTTGCTCTGGGCATTTCGCCTCGACTTCAGCCTTTTGCCATAAAATTCTCAGCTGGGAATCTGCCCAGTTCTCAGTTCTCAGTTCCCGAAGAACAGCAACAGCAAACAAAGATATTTGTATCGCATTTCAGCTAAGAAAATAGTGAAATAAAACTTTGAAACTGTAGAATCAATTCTCATATAGATAGATAAATAAACCTTGTTTATATGGATGGGTATTTTATTATATAAATATATTGTAGAGGTATTATATTATATATTTATTATATGGGTATATATTATAGAGGTATTATCTTATAAATATATTATATAGGCTATATCTATATTATATAGGTAATATATATATATTTTTTCATTCCCACTTTGAAATAGATTCATCTATAAACTTCAGATATATATATTTTATATAAAAGTTCTTTGGTTTTTCATATCTTTTCAACTTCAATATATAGAAATAGGCCTACTAGGTATACTACTAGGTATAAAGGAACAGCTTATAGACAATATTTAGTTTTATTTCTTATAAAGATATATCTTGCATTGATTATCCCCCATATAATTTCTGGAACTTTTGAAATACTTGGAACAACGAGTTTTTGTGACATACCTGATTTATATTTCATTGTGTATTAATCATTTTGATTGCTTCTCTATTGATTATCTAATCTATAAGCTATAAATAATTGGGCCATGAAATATCTTTAGTTGAATCAGCGCAAAGAGACATTTAAGTCCCCTCTCTCTGACTCCCCCTCTTTCCCTCTCTCTCTCTCTCTCTCCTTACTGCTATTCTGTCTCTTTTGCTTTGTCACCTGTTTTCTATCTGCTTCAACTTAAACATTCGCATTCTCATTTCGGATCATTTTCTATGGAAGCAATTCACAGCTGTCGCAACAAAGTTTTTGAGGAGAGAAGTTCCCCCACCCCTAAGACATGCATACATACACACATACATACACACATTCATATGTATACATGTATAGACATTGCCTGAATCCTAGAGACGCTCCTTATGTAGGCACAGATAAGCAATGCCCAGTGCTCACGTATGTCCAGTAATTTCATCATTGCTACGTTTTCTCCAATTTCATAAACCCAAAAAAAAAAAAGAAAAAAAAAACTCGTTGCCAAGCAGAAAATGAACTATTGATGGAAAAAAGCTGACGGCAAATGCAACACAAGCAAAAGATACACAGAAATGACTTTGTATCAGTGCGCCACACACACACACAAACAGACGTGCAGTCACTGGATCTCCCTCTCTGTGTGTGTGTGTGTGCAAAATAAAACAGATGATTGCCCATAAGCAAAACGAAGAAAAAGAAACAGCAACAGCAACAGCAGCAGCAGCAGCAGCAGCAACAACAACAGCAAGACGAGCTCAAAAGCTTTGCAATGGCTTCGACTGCAGCGGCGACTGCGACCGGCCGGGTCTAGCTCGGTCGCGGCTTCGGCTTCGGCTCTCTTGCGCTCTGCCAGCGAAGACATAAAAAATAAATAAATAAATAAGCGAGCTAAAAAGAAAACAAGCAAACATCAACAACAGCATATATGTATGTATATATGTGTGTGTGTACATATGTGGAAAAACAGATGAGCGCGACGTTGCCACTGCTGAGCCTGTTTGCAGGCGGCTCAACTCGCAATATGAGTGAAAAATGGCAACAGCGCGCAGGCAATAGGAAAACAGCAACAACAGCCGCAGCCGCAGCAGCGACAGCGGCAACGGCAGCAACAAAACCTTAGGCAAATTACATACAAATACACATACATACATACAGACTGGCGTGTATGTATAACCAAATATATATGAGTATGTGTGTGTGTATGTATGTGATTTGGGGGGCGCGTTGACTGCGAGAAACGAGTTGGAAAATCAAGATACTGACTGCCGATGAGAAGTGTTTGGAGCAGCAGCAGCAGTGACGCCGGCAGCGCTGCAGCGCCCATAAAAACGTTCAACGGCTACGGCTGATTTTGTATACAGCATTGCATATGTATGCGAATGTGCATATACTTATATACACACACACATATTTATGTGCAGCTATATCCATGTATATGTGTGTGTGTGTGTGAGTGGGAACATGCGGGAACCTGCTGTGCGCCAGCAAAACAGATGATGAGCGAAACAGCTGCAAAGTCAAATGTTGCTCTTCGTGTTGCTGTCGGCTGTCGCTGAGCGCAAATGCTCAAGAGTTGAGTCGCATCAGCTGTGCGCTGTGTGCGAGCGCAGCGCGTTCGCTTCACTCAAACGCCAGCCGTCAGCTGTGAGTGGTGTGTTAAAGGCGCTCAAAGAGTAAATTTAAGAGCGAGGCAGGGTTGGTAGCTGCTCTTGAGCGTTTGCGCTAATGTTTGAGTCAGAGAGATATAAGTCAAACTCTTGCTCAATTCAACTTTACTCAATTTCAATAAGAGACTCATTCGCATAGAACTCACTCACACAAATGCATATTTATTTATGCTAATGGCGACCGGCCCTCTGTGGCACGCCCCCTTACCCTACCATGCAGCGGTCAACAAAATTGAAAGACAAAAAAAAACTTTTAGTCAAAGTTGTGCATAAATCAATTATGTATCTCAAAGATACTTTTAGCTACACTCATGAAATAATTTAATTTATTTAATTTTTTTTTCTAAAAACAATCTAAGCATTTCAAATTGATTTCACATTACAAAAAGAGTTGCCATTGCGCTCTTCTCTCCCTCTCCCCTCTCTCTCTCACACACACTCATTCTTCGTTCTGCTCACGCTCTGCGCTGAGCGCTTGGCAAACTGTCGGCCGCTAGATGGCGCCACGCGTATCGTTTTCGCTTGCAAAATACAAAATTTCTTCACATTTAGCAGAATTTGCATTTCTTTTGTGTCTTATCTGTGTGTGTGTGTGTGTGAGCAATTCAATTATCAAAATTGATTCATAATTGACGTCAATTATGATTCTGATATTATCCAATTGCAAATAAATTTTATCAGTTACGAAAATATCTTTTTTTTTTTAAATTTTATTTCTGGAACAATTTTCAGATACTTAAGTATCTATAAGCGAAAATGCCATAAAATTGTCAGGTTTTCATTGTAGCTTTCCGTGAAAGTCGACGTAGTCTGCAGAGATCTTTGCATATGTGATTTTCCGGGAACTCATTTACCTTCTAAAAAACAACTGAAAATTTGATTCTTGTTAAATTTCATGTGATTTTCTTTGCTCTGCTGGCACGTATTTTCACGGCTTTTCCCCACATTAGCATTTTGTTGCTAGCGAGTGTGAAAATTGGAAAATATTTGGATATATGGATGAGTTTTTTATGGGGGACTAATGAAAATGGCAAGAATTTCAGATATCTATAAGGAATATACTATATCTAGGAGATCAAAGATAGAGTATCTTTGGAAATTAAAGTATCTAAAGAGTGAAATATTGAGTTTGAAGTATCTAGGGAATGGAATATGTATTACATATAAGATAAATAATATCTGGAGTGTAAAAGATACAGTATCTATCAGATACAATGTATCTATAAACTAATAGATAAAATATCTATAATATATAATATATCTGGAGTGTTAAATATAAAGTATCTATAAGATTTAAAGTATCTAACATGCATTAGATACATTATCTATACAAGTTAAAGTATCTAGCAAGTAAAACATACGGTTTATATGAGATAGAATGTATCTTTCGATGAATAGATACAATATCTATAGCAAATAAAGTATCTGAAGAGTAAAATATGAAGTATCTATAAGATTTAAACCATTTAACTAGCATTAGATACATTATCTATACAAATTCAAGTATCTAACATATAAAAGATACATTATATATCAGATACAATGTATCTATGGACTAATAGATACATTATCTATAGCAAATAAAGTATCTTAAGAGTAGAAAGTTAAGTACCTATAACATTTAAGTCAACTGCGTAGCATTAGATACATTATCCACACAAGTTAAAGTATAAAAGATACAGTATCTTTAACCTATACATATGTATCTCAAAGTCTATTCATATGAAAAGTAAATTCGATTTGTCAACTAATAAATAAAAAATAGACGAACATTCGTTTTTTTTTTTTTTAATCTATTGAGCGTATCTACACAAAAGCTAATGTATCTGACAGCAGCATAAGATACGCTCGCACTTCACAGAATTTCATTTGGAAAGGAAATTTCTAGAGGCCGGACTGGCTAACACAGAGAGAGTGAGAGAGAGAGAGGGAGAGAGGGAGAGGCAGAGTAAGAGACACTCGATGAAACAGGTTCAAGATACATTTCAATCTTTCAATCTGCACAGCAGAGGCAGAGCTGGAGGCATGGAGGAGGAGAAGGAGGAGGAGCAGGGGATGGAGGAGCAAGCAGAGACCATTTCATAATCGTCGAGATGCATTCAATTGAAATGAAAGAAGGACACAGCAGAGCGACACACACAACAAATCCCTGATATGAATATCAAAATAATTCCAGTCAAACCCAAACAGAAGAAGAGAAAACTGAGATGAAGAAGAAGAAGAAGGCGAAGAGCATGGAGAGAAAAGGGAGAGAAAAAACTTCTTTCAAATGCTGATGAAATTCTTAGCAAATACGAAATAAATATTAAAGAATGAATAAATGATAAGAATATCAATAATAAATAGTAATAAAAGAATTTACAGGAAATCATAGATGGACTTATGGAACTAACTGTAAATATAAGTATAACTAGATATATAGATATGTATGTATATGGATAACTATAGGAATGAAACATTATAACTGTGAAAAGTTAAACGAAATGAAGTGAAAGAAGGAGAATGATTTCAGATACTCTCCAGATATATATATATATATAATATCTATCTATATAACTACATATAAATATCTATATATCTTCATATATCTATCCATGATCAAATCTCTGATCAGATATATCTATCTATATATCTACTTATATCTATATATATCTATCCATGATAAAATTTCTGATAGTGTTGAAATATATCTATATATGTTTATATTTCATATATCTCTATGAACAGACATTCGAGTAGTAGGAAATTATTCACATATGAGATATCAAAGATCAAATCTCAGAGAATACATATATTCAGATAGTACATATATCTATATATATTTCAGATACCTCTATATACCTCTATCTCAGATATCTCTATAAACACACATATACAGATGTATCTCTGCTCAGTCTCATACTAAAAGTATCTTTAACTGGACTAACTGCCGTAATGAAATGAAGTGAAAGAAGAAGGAAATCATTCAGATATGATCTCAGATACTCTTCAGATATATATATGTATCAATACATACATAAATCAAAGATCTACATCTACATAAATCTATTTCACATATCTCCATGTATCTCAGTCCCATACTAAAAGTATCTTTTGCCTATATTTTGCCGTTAGCTTGCAGCTCAGATACGTTTTTGCTTCAGTCTTTTGTATCTTTGGCAAATCTCTGGGGTAATTGTTGTGAAATTAGGCAGCCTGGCAACAGCTCTCGACTTGCCACTTGCCACTTGCAGCTAGCAACTGCCAACTAGCAACTAGCAACAAGCAACTTGCAACTAGCAACTTGCAACAAGCAACTTGCAACTTGCAACTTGATATGCCATTAGCCATACATTGTGAGCGTTGGCCACTGGGCTTCGATTTTTTTCTTTTTTATTTGAAGTTGTTGCAAACTGCAGTGGAAAATTTCAATTTTGACATGCTGCGTACTTCGGGGGCAACAACGACTGCAATAGCAACAGCAACAGCAGCAGCGCAGCAACTGCGACAGCGACTGCGGGCAGAGCATTAATGTGGAACGAAACGGCCGCTCAACGGGCGGGTGTGAAGTGGCTACCAAAATATATGTATATACATATATGCATGTGTATGTGGTTGTGTGTGTGTGTGAGAACATTTCCATCATCCTTTTTGGCCTGCCTGGCCGGCTGGGTGGCTGGCTGGCGGTTGGCCGCCTGTCGTTAGCGCTGCCTGCGCCGGCAGCAGCGAAACATGCTCAACCGGCACAAAAGTCACGTATGCAAACACACACACACGCGCACGCACAGAGCGGGCGAACGAGAGAGAGAGACACACATATGTATATATGCACACTGCTTGTTGCTGTATTGGTGTAGTTGTGTGCACGCACAGCGTCGGCAGAGCGACAGTTAAAGGAGAAACAGAAACGGCGACAATGCCGGGCCGGTTGTAGGTGCGCATGAGCGAGTCGGCCGAGTTGAGTGAAACAGCTGATGATGTGATGAGTGAGCACAGTGGAAAAAGTAAGAGAGAGTGAGAGAGAGAGTGGGAGATAGAGCGAACAGCAGCAGCACGCTGTAACAAGCAGCCGACTTACATCAGCCGTTTTGCGCTGCTCTCCTCAGTCTCTGTGTTTCTTTCTACCTGCACTCGCACAGCAACAACTACAATTACAGCACCCACATACACACACACTCGCACACTGAGGCCACATATTGAGTATATACGTGCATGTAGCGGTCTCTTTGCGGAGAGCACAACCGCTAATTGCTCAGCAAACACATACAGCGCTGCCTCTGCCGCTGCCGTTGCCTCTGCCTCTGCCCCACTCAAACGAGTCGACAGCCGACCGACCGAACGACCAACCACCGAATGAGCGAGCGCGGCCGGCCTATAAATAGCCGCTGCGCAGCTCAGCGCTTCATAGTAGCTTCGAAACACTGCTGAGATAAACACATAGAAAAGTAAGAAACGGCAAAGCAGCAATAAAAGAAAGCGCAAGCAGCTAACAGCTAAAAATTTGTAATAAGAAAAGCGTGTATTTCCAAATTTTCTACTGTTGGACGATTCAAATAATTTGTTTCACGAAGAATTCTATGTAAAAAAAAACAACAAAAAACACTCTAAAATGTACTTGTAGTACTTGTAACTGTAAAAACAAAAGAAATTTTCAATAATTTTATGAAAATTATTAAATGTAATAATTGCCATTAAACAAATGCAACGGACCAACGCCATTTAAGTGATACAACTACAAACAAACAAACAAACAACCAACAACAACAACAAAGTGCTGTGATTTCCAACTACAACAACAACAAACAAATTTCAAGCAATCAAGCAGCATAAATTTTTAATTAAAAACAAACAACAACAACCAGCAAATTGTGATAAATAATAATAAATAATTAACTAAACAAGAAGAGAACTCTATTAATTATTAAAGAAAAGAACGTTTCAAGTGATACAAAAACGAAGCGAACAGAAATCGAACGGTAAATTCGAACAAGAAACAAAAACAGAAACAAAAAATTCTAATGAAAATGGAAGTTCTCGCTGTGCAGTCAAACTACGGCGGAGTCCTCGGTTCCAACAAAGTTAGAGGTAAGCTTAAAAGAAAAAGAAAAAGAAGAAATGCAAAGTGAAAGACAGAAAGAAAGAAAGAAACAGATTCTAGACTATTCCAGAAGCTTTCAGCAGCTGAAGGCAAAGAGAAAATGATTTTAGTTAGAAATTCTTGAAGAAAAAAATCAAAAATTAATTTTGAGTTGAAAATTGAAATTCAATAAAAAATATAAGAAATTGCAAAATTGAAATAAAAATATTTTTGAAGTTTACAAAAATTTAAAAACAATTAAAATTCAATTAAAAAATATATTTGAAATTTTTACTATTTCTCCAAATTTTTTAGTTGAAAACTTTAAAAAATTAAAAGACTTAATGAAAAATACTTTTGAAACTTTCATTATTTTCCCAAATTTTTAAATTTCAAATTAAGCAAAAATTAAATAAATAGATATTTAAAATTTTCATTATTTTTCACAAATTTTTAAATAATTATTAATAAAAATTTTATAAAATTACAAATTTCAATCAAAAATACTTTTAAAATAATCTTTAAATTTCGAAATTTTTAAATTTTAATTTTTTTTAAACTGAATTTCAATTAGCCTGATTTTTTGATTATAAAAGTTTTTTATGTAAAACTTGAGGGCAAAAAACAGAAATTGCATTAAAAATCAATTTACACATGCAAAATAAAATAAAGCAACAACAACAACAGCGCAGCGACATCTGCTACACAGTCACGTACGCAACAACAATAACAAAAAACAGAAAGAAAAAAAATAAAGTGAAGAGAAAAAAATATTGTGTAAAAACTGATTTTTTTCTGTTCATTCGTTTCTGTATTGCTTGTTGCTCGCACTCATTTGCCCACTCTATCTCCCTCTGTCGCACACTCAGTGTGCCCTCTGCCTGCGCCGCTTTTATCTCGTTTGCTGCTTGTTGCCAAGCGGCGTCGCTGCGCTTGCAAGAGTATGCGTGTGTGTGAATGAATAGCAGCAAAAGCTGCAGCTAAAAGCTTCCAGCAAAGGCAACTTAACGCCGTTTAATCGTTCACTAAGTCGTGTTGTTGTTTTGCTGTTGCTCTTTGCGTTTTGTTTTATTGGTTTCTTGTACTTATCAAAGTTTTGTTTTGTTTCTTTGCGCTACTTTTAGATTGGACCAGCACATTGACACCGCCAACGTCCGCCGCGTCGGCCAAGAAGGTCTCTGCCGTCGCTGCCAGCAATGGCAGCAGCAGCGGCAACAGCAGCAGCAGCAGCCGCAGCCAGAACACACACAGTATTAAGCACAAACAGCAGGCAAACAGCAGCAACAGCAGCGGCAGCAACGGCGCAAGCAAGAAAACCAAGTCGTCGTCGTCGTCGAGCAGCCACAGCAGCAGCGCAGCCTACGCTACGCCCTACAGCAGCCACTATGAGGACGAGTTGACTGCATGCTGCGACGTCGATATGGCTGCCGTTAGCGAGCTTTCTAACGGTCTGCTGGACAAGCTGCGCGAGGCAAAGGCGTGCCATTTGACGTGCACCGAAGTGTCGCTACCCTGTGATCTCACGCCCAACATTGCGGCGGACATAATTCGTGTTTCCGAGAAGGAACCTTGCGGCATACGCGGCTGCACCATCTACGTGGAGTTCGAGGATGAGCCACAGAACTCGAGGCGCATTGCCTCCTTGAAAGTGGATCCCGAAACGGTGTCCACGTTCGAGGTCTATCTGACCCTGCGACAGGATCATCGCGGCTGGGCGGCACTGTTGCCCCAGTTCATGAAGAGTCTGCAACGCACCATCACCATCAGTCCAGAGTATACCATCACCAAGCATAAGCTCTACTCTGCCGATGGCCTGGGCGCACGACGCAGCTACAGCTTCGGCTCAACCTCGCGCTCCAGCTCCAGCTCAAGCCATAGCCAGGCCATTGCAACGCCAACGGTATAAGTTGAGTTCGAGTTCGAGTTCGAGTTAGAGGCGGAGATCGAGGAGAGAGAGAGAAAGAGAGACGGAGACGCAGTTATATTTATATACACACACATATATATATAGAGAAGCGAGCCCAGCGAGTGCGACAAAGAAGCGCGCGCCCAACACCGCCCAACACCCCCTGTGATGTCGAGAGCAGTAGTTAGTTGCGAGCGCAACGCGACGACGAAGCAAGTATTCGAAGCCACCCCACCTACACACACATACATACAAACACACACACACGAAACGCATACACATTAGTATACGACTCACTCACTCACTCACACTCACACACATACATACACGTACTAATAAGCAAGGAGCTGCTGCTCTTGAGCCTGCGCCGCTCGCTCAGTCGGCAGCTCTCTTTGCATTCAATTTTGTAATTGTGACTCTCACCACCATTTTACTTAGATGCGTAGTAGATGCTATAAAAAGCAGCAACAAAAAAAGAAAATAAGAAAAAAGAAAAAGAAAAACAAAAAAAATAATTAGTGTTTTAAGTTGTTTCTCCTTTTTCAAAAACAAAACGAAACATAAATTTATAAAATAAACAAAAAAGAAAACATGAAATTCAAAGACGACGCGATCCGCAAGCCGCAGCAGCGCCAGCCGCGCTGCTGCTGGCCGCTGCGAGGGTCGCTCGTCGACAACTCATGAATATGTGATACTGTTTAAGATGCTAAGAGTTTTTTGCAAGCGCTCGCAAGTTCGGCCAGGCAACAAAACACACACACACATACATACATACACACATACACATACATAAAAATTAAATGTGAACAGATTTTTTTAATTGTATGTAGTAATAAACAAACAAACAAAACAAACAAACAAAACTTGATCTTGATAAATTTTAAATTTAAAATATGTTTAAAAGATAAACAAAAACAAGCAACTCTTCTGACTCGACTCCCACCCACACACACACACACACACTTACGCACGCACTCCTACGGAGCTAGAGTTGTGGCAGAGAGAGAGAGAGAGAGAGAAGAGCTGTACGATCCAATTTTAGTTAGACGCAGCTTGCTGCATTAAAATTTTTTAAATTATTTATTAAACTTAATTAAAACCAACAAATTTTAGGATTTTAACAAATTTTTATATACATATACATAGATATGTATATATATTATATATATATATATATTATTAAATGTATAGCGCGTACAACAAAACAAAACAAAACAAAACAACAAAAAAATCATTAAAATTAAAAATTAAAAACTAAAAAATAAAAATTTAAATTTAAAAAACAAATAATTGCTTAAATGTTAAGGCAAAAAGAATATCTCAGTAAATGTGAAAGCGTAAAAAATTTGTAAAATTTTTTTTTTGTCTGTGTAAAAACTCCAATTGCGATAAAAAAAAATTAATTAAAAATAAAACTAAAAAAGAAAAACAGCGAAAAAATGATAAAAATAAAATAAATTTAACTATTAAAATGCAATGCGATATAATTTCTAAAAATTACAAAGAAAACTTAATGTTCTCACACACACTTACACACCTACACACACTTACATACACACCCACACCCACACACACACACACACACACACACACACAAAAGTATCTATACCAGCTTAAAGTATCTTTATCTTTCAAAACGAAAAACTATTTATTAAAAAACACAAAAAACGATAAAAAAAAAAACAACACGAAAATTCATGTATTAATTTTTTTTATTACAACAACAACAACAAAACATATTGTATTTAATGTTAAGTTTTTTTATTGCGTAATTTAAAAACAAAAAAAAAATTAATTGTGAGAAATTTGTAACCAAAATGTAAAAAAAAAACAAAAAAAAAAAAACAAAATGCAAACACAAAACAAAAGAAAAACAAAAACAAAGGCAAAAAAAAAAGAAATAAATAAAAGCATATAATTTTTCCTGCTCTAGCGGAAAATAATTGTGGAAAAAAAATTAAAACAAAACGGCTTTCTATTTTATCATGGCTCCCGAGGGGAGGCGCCATTGTTGGGGGAGTGGCGCTTGTAGCGGGTGCGCTCTGTGTGCAGCTTTCTTTTGCAGCCAACTGAAGTGAAGTGCGGCAACGTTGCAGCCACTGCAACGATGGCAATCGCAACGCTGCGATCTGTGGCAACAGCCATCGGCGGAGAGGCAACCAGTTTCTGTTTTGGCTTTTGCCAGCCCCAGTTTGTTGCCAAGGCTAAAACGGGCCGAGGCGGGCGCGGCGCAGTTGCGCTCTGAACTTGACTGAAGCGTGGCAACAGCGCACGATCGTGCGACACTTGTCAAACGGAATTAGCTGACAAACAGTAGCTGAGCCGAGCTGATCCAAGCTGAGCTGAGCTAAGCTTAGCTTACGGCTAAATATAGCCCAAATTAGTAAGCAGTTAGTAGCAGAGTTTAGGTTTAGTATGCAGCTGACTAAGAACATAAGCATAATCGTGCAACTAAGAACAGTTTTTTAAATGAATTTTATAATTAAGATTGTAGTATAGAAGAGTTGTTTGAAGGATTCATTTGTAAAGGCAACTCGAAATGGCTTATTCAAAGTTTTTAACAGTTTTTCCTAGAGTATTCAGAAAACTTATGACTTTGTTAATAATAAGAATAATAATAATAATAATGATAAGGAATAATAATAATGAATGTATTAAAAGTAATTTTTGCTAAAATAAAATATTATTTTCTATTAATGCAATAATAATAATAATAAATATGTCAATGTCAATGATTATGACAACAATAATGATAATAAATATATTAATGACAATGATTATGATAATAGTAATAATAGTATGTCAATGATAATGATTGTGACAATAATAATGATAATAAATAAATAATATAAAATTAATTATTACATTAGTAATGCTAATATATCAATGATAATGATTATGATACTAGAAACGAGTTGAATAACAATAATAATTTCCATGACAATAATACTAATGATAATGAATAATATTCATAGTCACAATTTCTATAAAGCCACAACTGTATTTCTAGCCTTACTTCAGCTGACTTAGTCTTGTCGCTTGTCCAACTTCTTGTCTAATTCCTATAGAAACTCAACATTTGATGGACCTATTAATACCCAAATGACAAATATTGGAGTCATATCAATTTCTGATTCAATTGATTTATAATATTCTAATAATATTGCACATTTATCTGTTGCTCTGCATGGAGATAAGTTTATTGTCAACGCACTTTGATTAGTCATTGGCCTTGCTGGCCGTCGACTCTGTTCAGGTTCCGCAAAAGTTCTAATCTGCATTGACAAAATCTTGAGTTCGTTCCAATTAAAATCTTAAAATAAGTAATTCGAATTAAAATTCTCACGTCATAAAAATACGAAATTAAATCATTTAATGCCACGTCACAATTTGGATATGTTTTAATTTTAATTTTTATTTCTGTTTTTGTTTTTGTTTCTGTTTTCATGTGTGAAAAATATTTGTTTTTTGAACTTTGCATTTGGCGCCTCGCGCGGAACGTGGCGAAAGCGGGGGGACGGCCAGGCGGACGGACTTCAATTTGCTGACGCGTCTGACGCTGATAATTTCCTTGATTCTGTAATTTATAGTTGTTTTTATTTTATAAATATTTTTCCAAATTTCTCTCTCTCTCACTATATATATATTATACAATATATATATTTATATATTATATATATATATGTCTTTCGATTGCGTGCGATATTGTTGTTAGTGTCGTCTATTGGAACACGTTTCCGTTATGTGACACACGCGTTCCACTAGAAAATAACAAATAGTGCTCTGTGCCTGAGTGCACGACTAGCAGATACCCAGTATTAAAGATTCTGGAAAGATTCTAAGAACTAAATGAAACTTTAGATGCATAAATTAAAATTTTTAAAAATGTTTTTAAGTTTTTTTCGGAAAGGGAAAAAGTTTTTATAGAAATGGAAAAAGTTTTGGCAATTTATATATGTTTTTAATATATGTGTTGCTTACAAGAACCTACATACCCAATTTTCTATCTTTAGCTTAAATAATATTTAAGATATGCTTTAAAATCAACTAAAAAATATACATTTTTATCAATATAAAGAGCATTAGTGTAGATATCCAGTAAAAATAATTATTTTATGCTGAGTACGATATACAAGAATATATATTTTAAATTTCAAGTCCCTAGCTTTTAAAGTTCTCGAGATAAATGCATCAGACAGTCGGAGGGATGCGCTAATTGACATAGCTAAAGTGACTCCAAGTCTCCCTTCTGCTGAAGTACTGTATATGTACCTTATTAGACCTGCAATGCTAATCACTATAGATACCCTTGCTTATTAATTTCAATCAATTCCAGGGTATTCCAAGAAAAATAGAATTTTATTAGAAGATGGGTTTTCAGGTTTTTCACTCTACCATGGTCAACTCCCTCTTCAGCAGAAGTATATATATATATATTTAATGGGAACATCAACAATAGTCAATATACCCCTCTCATAAAATTTTCCATTAAATTACAGGGTATTCCAAGAAAAATACATGTATATTAGAAGAGTGTTTTGTCACTTTACCAGCTTATAGTCATTATTATTTTTCAGCTTTTGCATAGTTTCTATGGGCCCTGACCATATTTTCGACTGGCAGCTGTATAAAGTTCTGTGTGTACTCTCGTCTGGTGGTGGGGTAGAAAACATCTGGGTGGTATTTCCCCAACGATTCGCGTGAAAAGCGAAGACAATATTTGCAGTATTATTCAGGCCCGAAGTTTGCCGCCTATTGTTCCAATTGTTCCCTTGCAGGGGGAAGCAGAAGGCGAGCGAACAAATATTATACTATATACTATTATTAAATGGGTGTGTCACTTATGTCAACAGTTTGGTTCGGCTGCATATTTCAAATACGGAATTTCTGTTATTGAACGACAGGCGAAACAATTCGCAAATATTTTCTCAAGTCTCTGTCGAGCGGGTTTATTTTTGAATAGATCGCAATAACCGGGCGACATGTGCCGGTCGTCCAAAACTATTTCGACTGTCATATATTCATGTGTTTGTCTTCCAACACTTGTCTGACTATTCGACTATATACAAAGAATGCTAGACATGGAAATTTTCCAGGTTTCTACTATTTGGGCACGTGGCGTTACGAAAGTATTTTTTGATATCTATATATTTTTTTGCAGCTTAAGATGTCTAGAGATATTGGTAAAGCATATCAGTTGATCCTTAAACATCTTATATAATATAAATATTAGTTTACCAGCTCAAATACCTGCTCAAAGACCTAACTAACTCTGTACCTGAATGGCTACAGGCTAGAACGTCTTATCAATACGAGAAATGTGTGAATCTATGAGCATTTACTATCAGCTCTTTGAAAGCAAACAACTTTTATTTAAGCAAACACGAGAGCATAGTACATAGGCACTTGTTTTTCCTGATATGAATGTATGCTATAGTACAGTAAAGACTGCCTATAGAGTATGAGTATAAAGTCAATAAAGTTAAGTATATGTTTGGAATGTTGTAAGTAGTATTGCCAAGATGTTTATTGAGAAAGTATCTTTTTTTTAGACAAAGTAAATTAATATTTGTCTACAGTGAAGACTGCTTATAGAGTGTTTTTGATCAATAGATTATAAGTAAAGTAAAATATATATGACGAAAATGCTTTGAGTACTTGTGATATAAGATTAATTAAAAAAGTATCTTTTTCTTACAAAATATCTTTTTACTACGAAGTATGTTAAGGTATGGTCTATGAAATATAATATACTTATGCTATGGTGATTATCCATAAAGCCCACAGTATCCATAGTAAAGACTGATTATAACAGATGCATACAAAATTCATATTTTGATATTGAATAAGTTATTTTTCTTGAATAAAACTATCTTTTATATGTGCTAGACAAAATCATATTTAAACTATTGCAAATTATTTGTAATGAACTTTAGGATACTTTGTTAAAAGTTATGCGAAAATGTATTTCAAAAGTCCTTTAACAATGTATCTCATCATACAAGTATTCATATTACAAGTGTATCTTATCATAGATATAAACATCTATATAATATGCTCTCAATACACTTGTATCTGGTATTAAAAGTATCTCTGTTGTTCAGTCTTTACAGTCAATTGTTTTGCTCTCACTTTCTCAGATACTTTTCGTTAACCTTTTAAGCAAATGTATATTTCTATGCTTCGTTTCTACTTAAGTATTTTTACTAATCGCTTACATCTATATTTTTTAGTATTATATCTTTTCCAAAGAAGACATCCATACATACGTATATTATTTTTCTTAAATTTTTAATTATTCACTTCTCTATTCTCTGATCCTTTGAAAATCTTGATCTCTGCCAGGCTAGACATCAATTTGTCTAGGGACAATCACAGCAATTATTATGCGCACTTTGTCAGTTTCTTCGACCTTCAAGAGACCTTTTTTGTGTGTTCTCTTTCTCTTTTCTCTGTTTTTTGCTGTGCCTTTTGTCTTCGGCTTCGGGGGGCCAACCACAACAGATCGTACAATATATTACTCGATATGGACACAAGCCAGTCGTCCCTAAACCTTTTTCTTATTCTATTCTCCGTCCTCTCCTACTTCTTCCTTCCATTGTGCCTAATACGTTAAGTAGTAAAATTCTCAAATGAGACAACGATCCTTGAGTTGGGTTTCTATCAGCGCAGTGACAAGTTGTGCGCATTCAGTATCATGTGTGTATATATATACAGATATATATATGTATTTGTATATATATACATTTATATCTGTTTGGCTCTGTTCCGTCTGGTTCTGTTTTGTCAACTTGAGGTGTATTTCTGTTGTCTCTGACTCAATTGGTGGTATCGCTTAGATTTGCTTGTTTCGAAAAACTGATAAGAGCGAGTTTCTACTGCTTATTGCAATTGTTCTTGCCATACACTGAGCGAAACCAGTTGTGTTGATGAAATGAATTTGACTTTTATTGGAAGTAAAAGAAATATATATATGATATATGAGTTAAATATGATATATATGATATATAATATATATATGATAAATGGCAATTGTATGCATATTATATAAGATTTTTTATTTGTATATATCATATTATGTTCCTATAGACTTTTTATTGAATAAATTATGTTTTTAATGTTAAATATTAAACAAACTGACAATGAGGAAATTTGATAGATATATAGAAAATCTATATTAGATAATACATATAGATTTTCTATATATATATATAGGATATATATTAGATAATACATATAGATTTTCTATATATCGGTCTACTTTCCTCATATATCAGTCTATTTATACATAGAGTAACTGAAAAATAATTCATATTTTAATGAAATTTCTTATATATAAACATATATTATACATATATATATGTCCATATATACATAGATCGATGGACTGGATCCAAAGCTTCAAAGTTTATACAATGATTCAAATACATGAATATTGTATTAATAAAAAATATATATACCAATTAATCATAGTATTTCCTATAAAAAAGTTACTTTTTAGATCAATTTTATGCTCATTTCATATAAATTAATTCGTATTTGACTTGTTTTTCGCTCAGTGTAAAGACAAACAATTCTTTGACTGTTATTTTAATACCCATATCAGGTGTTGTCACTTAACTAGCCAATGCATTTCGCTCAGTGTAGAGTCAAATTTCGGTGCATGTGTGTGTGTATTGGTGTATGTATGTGTGTGTGTGTGCTGTGTGCGCTGTGTTTGCTGTGTTCGCTGTATTTGTAGTTGTTGCCAACGATGTGCTTGCTGAGCGTTGTGGCTATGAAAACAATGTCGACTGTTGCGAGGCAGGAAAGCGGAAATGCGAACTGGGCGAAGAGAGCAACAACAACAACAGCAACAGCAACAACAACAAAAGTCAACAGTAATTGTAGCGTTCCAAGGTTTTCACAATGTGAATGATATGTGGGTATATTAGTGTGTGTGTGTGTATGTGTGTGTGTGTGTGTATGTGTACCTGGCCTAGCAACAATGCGACGACAACTTTTCATTGCAATAACAAAAGAAGGCAAGAACAGCAACAGCAACAGCAGCAACAGCACTAATGAACAGCGAAGGTTTCATAAGTCGCAGCAGCAGCACCAACAACAACAACTACAACAATCAAGTACTTAAAACAACAACAGCAATAAAAGAAAATGACTGCAAACCAATTGTGAGTCATTTGCCAGCTCTTCTTTGCTCCAGCTCTTCCTCTCTCCTTCCCTCACCCACTCCAACATAATGCTCGCACTCGCTTGCTCTAAGTGCAGGTCGCTGCGCTGTTTTGAATGAGTAGCAACAACAACAACAGCAACAACAACAGCAACAACAACAGTAAGAGCCACATGTGCAAAAATTTTGATCATAGAAACAAAAGATAAAACAAGAAAACAAGTGTAGCGCACAAAAGAAATAGAAGAAGACGGTAAAACAGTTACAATGACGTCGACAGCGGCAGAGACAGCAGCAGAGGCAGCAGTAGAGGCAATGGTTAAGGCAGCGACTAAAGGAGCAGCAGCAGCAGCAGAGGCAGCGGGCGCAACGTAAATACCGACTTGATAATACGCTGCCATTCACACACGCACACACATATATACACACACACACTGTGTAATCCCCTTGGCGGCCAGTTGGTAAATTGGAAAATGTATCTTAGAGATATGAAATGTAACGGCTGCTGCGGTCGGCAATTATTGTACAAGTGAACCGCAATAAAAATGTAAATTTTTTGGTTGTTTTAAATGGCTGCTTATCTGCGTAACGCCCCAGTGCCCCCCCTCGCGCGCACAACCCCATCTCGCTCGCACTCGCCGCCAGCTGGACTCAGCTGCAGCGTGCGATAACTGAAGAAGTAGCTGTGGGTGTGGGGGTGTTGGGGGCTAAATTAAATAAAAGCGGCACATTTACAAAAGTATCTTGAAGATACAATTTACATGCACAAAGGCAACAAGATATATGTATATACATATATATTGTCACACTTAAGCACTTGATGCAATATTCTCCCACAACTTAAGTATACGAAAATGATTTGCATTCAAGTTTTTTGGATATGATAAGTGGCTGAGTGTATAAGCATGATATAGCATAAGTATATATGGTATGATTAGCCGTAGTATAGTATGGTATTATTTAGTAGTATAACAGTTAATATTAGTATGAAAGTAGAGTAGCATAATATAGTATTATAGTATAAGATAGTCCAGTAGTCTAGGAGTAGAATAATTTTTGTTTTTAATATGAATATGTATGTATCTATAAGAATACATATGTATCTATAAGTATATGGTATGAATAGTCATAGTACGGTATAGTAATATAGTAAAATGTTATATGTTACAGTGAAATTGTGTAGTAAAGATATAACACAGTAAAGTAGTATAGTATGAAATAGTTATAGTAGTATAGTGTCAGTATTATTGTATTAAGTGAAGTATAATACTAGAAGCTTAGTAGTACAGTAGTATAGTATAGAATAATTGAATAGTATGGTATCTGACATAGACAAAATTTGTATAGTCTTGTATGATTTAGTATATCATGTATACAAATATTAAGCTTATAGCATATTCTTATATAATATATAGCATATTATGATATGGATTTTCTAAAAGAAATCAGAATATTGTATAAAATGTTGATGATATAATAAAATATATGGTAGTCTATAAAAATGTAGTGCTAACAAAAATCGTATATTATTTACTTATTTCTTCTTGTTAGACTACCCTCGTAAATATTTAGTTATAGTTATCTGGTCTAGTTTGCATTTAATTTCTATTAAATGAACTTATGTCAACAGCAATCTAATATGCCTTTCAATCATAACAGACCTGTTCTATATATCTCTAGACATTGAACATGTCTTTCATGATCGATTATGGCTTCCGCAAAGAAACCAAAACAAAATCAGCAAAATAAACAAGATTTGATAACAGTAAAAACATTATTAAGTATATACGAGTATATATATATATATGCTATAAAGTATTATATAGTATATATATATATATTATATTATTCAGTATTGCTTGCACTGGCATTTTATTTGTTTTCTTTTTTTTCTGGCTTCGCTGTTTATAAATTTTTATCGAGTGCCAGGGGATCAATTAATCAATGGAGTTCCCAATCGAATGTCAAATTAATAGAAAACATTTATGAAAACATGTGTATAGATGTTTTGTAATGCACCCGAGGGTATTAACAGAGTTAATCGGAGTGTGCATATCCATATACATATATGAACAAGTATAAGTCCATACAACTCCCTGGGGAAATTGTTAGCTTTTCTTTGTTTCAATCGAAAGGAAATGTCAAAGAACGCATTAGGCATTAACTGCGATAGCTAATTGTTATTTAAATTAGACTTTTTACTTAAAAGTTACTATATATAAGTTAATGGAATCTTATAGATAGAGTTGGAATTACCAGCTAATGGTATCACATGAATATAAATGCAAATAGAGATAGTTTCTTATCATTCAGATTAACTTTCATTTATACATTTGTATTCCAAATGTTGCAAGTTAAGAGATTTCTTATTGAATATTGTCAGACTAGATCTATATGGCAGTAAGGTCTGGTTCTGCTGACTGCTATTCATAGTTTATTGTTTAGTCCTGTACCTATACCTATACCTATACCTATACCTATACCTATACCTATACCTATACCTATACCTATACCTATACCTATACCTATACCTATACCTATACCTATACCTATACCTATACTTATACCTATACCTATACCTATACCTATACCTATACCTATACCTATACCTATACCTATAGCTATACCTATACCTATACCTATACCTATACCTATACCTATACCTATACCTATACCTATACCTATACCTATACCTATACCTATACCTATACCTATACCTATACCTATACCTATACCTATACCTATATCTATATCTATATCTATATCTATACCTATACCTATACCTATACTTATACCTATACCTATATCTATACCTATACTGATACCTATACCTATACCTATACCTATAGCTATACCTATACCTATACCTATACCTATACCTATACCTATACCTATACCTATACCTATACCTATACCTATACCTATACCTATACCTATACCTATAGCTATACCTATACCTATACCTATACCTACACCTATATCTGTATCGAGCAAACATTAAAATCAACTACATTTAGAACGTTTTTCCATTCAATATTGCCTGTCCAGACGGCTCTTATAACTCTATAAATTTTTACAAGCCATTGTGGCAACTGTTCTTTTTTACCATATTTGTACACACTTGGAATAATCTGAAGGGTAAGATGCTTATTGAATATACCCTATATAAGAATAATGTAACATATCTATATAACAATTTTGTTGTTCAAATACATATTAAATACATATCGACAGCTTATCAATATATATGTAAGATAATATATCTATATACCTATATAGATACTCTAATATACTCTCTAATTAGTCTTTATGATTATGGAACAAACTATCTTAGGACTACTGTTTAATGATTCCATGATTACCTTTAACTTATAAAGACGATAAACATATATCATTCAGCAGAGTTTGATAACTTCATATGGAATTTTGTTTACTCTAATTAGTCATTGTCTAGATGCATCATTACCTTGCCTATATATTATATACCATCAGGTGATAGACCAAGTATACATATATACATATACTCATAAATATGATCATTTAGATCAGCTCAAAAATATAAATATTGAATGCAAACATTTTCACATTAGTCATTGCCTAGCTGGGCTTCCACTTATGGCTTTGACCCCTGTCATGGCATGAGAGCCAGTAAACCACTAATCCAGTGAACCACTGAACCACTGAACCACGCAGCCGTGCGCTCACGGACAGATCCGCTCACCGGCCGGAGTGGGGGGAGACGAGAAACCGCAGCGAAGACTTCGCAATGTGAAATTCGTTCAAGTTTTCAGTTTTCCGTTTTCAGTTTTCAACATTTGTTTCTTGTTTCATGTTCCATGTTCCATGCGAGTTGCTTTGGGCCGTCGTCATCAACGCGCTGCATTAGTCATCTGCGTGATTATCATTATCGCTGCCGACGCCAACTTCATGATCAACATTTATTGCGGTTGCATTTTTAATTTTTGTGTAATTTTCATTTCAGCTGTGTTAAGTGTTAAAGTTGTTATTGTTGTCATGTTGTTGCTGTTCGTGTTGTTGTTGTTGTTCATGTTGCTGTTGCTGTTGTTAGTCTTCAACCTGTTGTCGTTTATTGTGTACTTGACAGCCATCGAAAGGGCAAGCAAACACATTTCGCAAAGCTCATTAAGTTTGCTTTTTTTGCAATACCCTATAATCTGTTAAGAAAGCAGGCATACCAGGCCAGAAGGATAGAGATTAAAAAAGCAGTATATAATTTAGTAGGCATTCATCAGATAGATATATATGATATAATAGAGTAGATCACAGTCTACAATGTGCTGGCAGAATTTACAGGGTAACTACTGTTCATCAACTATGCACTAAATCTCACTTAACAAAACTCTTGAAGAACTAACATCTATTCAGTTTGAATTCAATTTAAAATCTATATGTACAGGGTAACTACTAGTCGTCTACTCTTAGGCAACTCACACTTCTCTTATACAAGATGCTCTTAGATATATGAAATGAGATATCAGCTGAGTTTGTTGTCAAGGTTAGCTCGATTGTTGCCTTATATATGTAAGTACAAAGTAACTGTTAGTCGTCTACTCACACTTCTGGCTTACTAGATTTTTAGAACATAGTCTTAAAATGTTGCTTATACAATTCGAAATAACTATACCTTAAAATTAATTTTACAGGGTAAAAACTAGTCGTCTACTGCCGTCTAACCAAAACTCTAACTGATTTTTACTAACTTAGAACATATATTTACATAGTTTGAATCATTATAGCTATAGATTTACCATATAGGGTAACTGCTAGTCATGTACTCCCGACTCATTGAGATTTCTATTCTACTAAACTCTATAATACACCAAATGTCTGACTTTTGATATTGACAAACATGACAAGTTTTGCTGAACTATAGCTTAAGCTCTACATTGCTAGGGTAACTACTAGTCGTGGAATCCCCATTCATCATGTTAATCAATTTTAGTATTATATCCAATCTTGATCTGTTCCACAATAACTTTAAATAGAAATTGTAAGTAATATTGGAATACTAAATATTTATGTACAGGGTAACTGTTAGTTGTCTACTCCCTGCTGACGCACACCTTATTTTTCAACAGTTGTTTTCGGTTCATTTCTGGTGTTTATCGCAGCTCCGCTACCCGTCCGTAGTGCCTATGCGCCGTATCCAACTGAGCTGTGCTAAATTTCGTAATCGAAAGTTGTTTTGATGGCTCAGTGCTTAGTCAAAGGTATTAAGTAATACTTAGAGGTATATACATATATATAGTATCTATGTATCTGTGATATATGTATATGTTTATGGGTATTTGTGCACTTGATGTAAATGAGGCCCACTTGGACTGGAATTGAATTTGCTGTTGCTGTTGCTGTTGAACCCGGGCCAAATAAACATTTGCCCAAGTTGCGTTGCATTAGTCACAGGGTAAACATTTAGACAGAAACAGAATGGAATTGAAAAGAACGGAACGGAACGGAATGGATGGGAGTACACAGTACAGATCGTATATATTGCATATTTGCTGAGCTATCTATAGCTCAAGTTGATCTAGCCTAGAAGAAAGTGTTTTTGTCTTAGTCAGACAGGCAGCTCAGCAAATAGGTTTTATTTAGGGTAGAGAATAAAAAGAAGAAATTATATTATATGTGGGGGTATACGGAAACTCAGGTGTACAGACAATAGTTAAGGAATATTTATAAGGTAATTAGTGAGTAATTGAAGCTCTTAACAATAGCAATAAAATTTAGGTTGGGGTAGATAACTATGAAAGGTACTAATATAAGATGAAACAAATCTTTGTTGTAATATAAACTTGAATTGTATAATTTGTAATACCAATAAAATGTAAGAAAACATTTACTTAAATGCTTAAAGTTTCTCTAATATGATAATTGCATGATTAATTGGATAAACATATAATTGGATCATATAACAATTATATTTATATTCAAGTTGAATAAAAAACTTTCAAGTATCCGTTGCTTGAATAGAAGATTTGTTATATATAAAATATAAGTTTTTTGTATTTTCTTTAGAGTATTTTTTAGTTATACCAAGTAGAAACATCTTTTAGTAAGATCTCTCATACTAAATATTATTTTTATTTACAGATTTACTCATATGTGATTTTGACCCAGTTAGTTATTTCCTTTGAAAATATTTTATTTAATTTTTCTAATATATTTTCGTCAGTTTTATTGGATTCAATTAAGTTTAAGTATATTGATAATTTTATTAAGTTTAAACATTTAGTTATTATATTAATCGGTTTAGTTGTTGTATTATTAAACGTAGTGTCCCATTTACTTACTTCGAGCACCTTACTCGGGCACATCATTATGGAGCATGGAGTAAACGCCTGTTTACGAATTTTTCACATTTATTTTTCAAAATAATCCTTCTCTTACTCGTAATAATGCTTTAAGAACATTATATAAATCAATCTTTTTTCTAGACTTTTAAGTCTTGATGGGTCAATCGAAATATTTATTAAATATAAAGGCCTTTTACGTTCTTCGATATTTATCAATGATATTTGAACCATGAGAGGAGGTTCTAGCAGATCAGTTTATATACTTAACTAACTACATACTTACATATATATGCATATATATATCCATATCAGTTACTTGATCAACACTCAACACTTCTCAATGATGTTTTGAACATCTTGAAGTTAGACTATTTTTAGTAATTAGTTACCTCATATCAGGCGATGTCGAACAAGTTACAATCGAATCAGATAATGCTGCAATGCGGCAATTGTAATTAGCAAATTTTCGAGTTATCAGCAGACAGGGGCTATATGTACCTAATATACCTTATATGGCCAGCTATCGATAGCACCTAACAATGGCCAACTAAATATTATATTATAGTTAGAAGTAGTTCGCCGAGTCACATGTTCGGCGAATGCACTGACAGAAAACGGTGCATTGTCTGGGCCGGCGAATTGTATTTACAAATATTTGTATAGCTGGATAGTCTAGTCTAGTCTGGTCTAGTCGACTCTGTAGGGTCTGTGGGGTTTGCAGGGTTCCAGAGTGCGCTGAGCACGTGGTTTCTGTGATTCAGAGAGCTGCTTTTGGATATTTTTGGCATGCTCTTGGCGCATGCAGTGCATGTTCCTCACTTTTCAAACTTTGGAACCCCGTATAGCGTTACAGAGACCCATTTACACTCACACACACATGTATATGTATATATGTGTATTTATATATCACTCAAGTCGACGGCGAGAGTCCAACTCAAGGTCGAGCAACGTTTACGTTTTGACCAACTCACTCGGCTGATAAGAAATTTTATTTATTTTCGGGAACAGCTTTGAAAAAAACATTGCGTCTTATCTGTTTGTTATTCTTCACAGTTTTGTTATTTGTTTTCGATTCGTTTTTGGCCAGTTCCCATATCAGCTAACTGACAGAGCCGTCGATCTTTCAACAGAAGTCTAACCATATCTCTAGCGCCGCCGTCGCGTACCTAGCAGACATTTGGTCTTGCCGATTGCACAACTCGACAATGCCGAGGTATTTAGTATGAGAGTTGTATATTGACTTGCGAGAAATGAAAATGAAAATTATAATGAAATAGAATAGTAAATGTATTAGAATACAAATATAATGTAAATATAATGCTAACCTCTTGGTTATCATGACTTGCGCAAGCGAGTCTGAAACCAGAACAAAATAAAGATTTTTAAATATTTTAAATGATATATTTAAAAGAGATAGCGTAGTAGACTTATTAGAGAAAAATGTTTGTCTTGAAATATCAAGTATAATAATACTACTTTAAACACGAAATTTATACTACTTTGACAAAACTTTGGCTTAAGTCTCTAATAGCGCTCTTTTAGCTGTAGTTACGCATCATCAATATCATCAGAAATCTTTGGTAAAGCATAGTTTTATTTCTATTTGGCAAGTTTAATAAAATTTTGTTGGTCTATGAAATCGATTGATTAATTGAATTATGAATGCCAAAATTATTTAAAAATATATAAATATTAAAAGATATTATAATATAGTACAAATAAACATAATATAATTGAAAAGATATATCATAAGAATTATTAAAATCAAATATAATTTTTTTTTTAAATAAACCAACTAAATTATCTATATTATAATTATATTTGCAATCGGGCATTAAGTTCATATTTTATGTTTAGCAAGCTACCTTGAACTATGCTGCGACTGATATAATATTAGTATATATATAATATATAATAAGCTAGTATAAACTAAAGATCTCGAGAGTATGATATGGAATATGCTAGTTCAACTATTGCCTTGAACTATCACTTGACTGATAAAAAAACAGTTAAGTAGTTAGTTAAAGTCTTCCTGACAACAATAATATATATTTTATAACAGATAAATACATATAGAAACATATGCAAAAGTTGTTCTAGGATATGATCATATAATAGTTCCTTAATAAAATTGAGCTGCATTATAAAGCAACTGGTTCTGAGAGTCGAGTCGCGAGTCTTGTTATCATTAAAATAGACACATTTATATTTGTGTTATGCTATTATTAAGTTATGTATATATGTGCTATGCATATTTATGTCTCGCTATAAACAAAGTTTTATGTTTGTTGTTGTTGTTTTTTTTTCTAAATGGTTTTGGCCAACCTCGAATTGTCTAATGCAATCTTGAACTGCGCAAAGTCTCGCGCAAGTCTGTTGCGAATCTTATGTGCGGTTTGACCCTGGTGCCAACACTGCACCCGCCCCCCTCTGCTCTCCCCCCTTCCACTCTCCAGTTGCCACAAGGGGCACGCGTGGGTGGGGCCCACAGCTTAGCCCATAAAACATGCAGCCAAACGTGGCAGGCAGAACAAAAAAAGTTCTCTCCCATTGCAGCCTGTCGGGCCGAATCGCCTCAAATGTCAACTTCTTAACCTCCACTTAAGGTGTGTGTGTGTGTGTGTGCAGTGTGTGTGTGCAGTGTGTGTAGTGTGTGTGCAGTGTGTGTGTTGTCATAAATCTCTTATATAAGCATTTTGCATAGACAAACACCGACGCCATATAAAAAGTTGCAGTCGCTGCTCACATAACGCGTTCAACGCGACGCTGACGTCGCAGTCGCAGTCGCAGTCGACGTCGCCAGCTAATTTTTATGATTGCTGCGAATGCTGCTGCTGCGCTGCTGCTTTTTTTTTTGCAGCATTTTACATTACATGAAAATGACCTACAAATAAATTGAGCATTCGACTTGTTGAGTGCATTGCTCAACATGATGGAGAGTGTAGTTATAATACCCTGCTACGTTTGAAAATAGGGTATATTGTGTACAAGTGGGTGCTGAGTACACGTGACATGTAATGCTTAGACTTTAAATATTTAATTAGAGTTGAAAATATATTCTGTTTAACAAAAGATTTAATTAACATTTGTAATACCCTGTAAATAGTATAGAGTTAAATTAAGGGTATATTGAAGAATTGGTTATGCATGAGACATATACAAAAGAATCTGGAACATACTGGGACATTTTACTTGCAAAACAAGTTTTTTTAGCTGCTCAAAAATCGATATATATCGATTCCAATCACTTAAGACTAATAAATTTTAAATATTAAACAATAATATTGAATAATTTATAAACAACTTCAACGATATATAATATATTTAAATAAAAATAAATATATATAGAAATATATAGAAATATAATATGATATAAGCTTTATCTAAACTTTCAACGGTTTTTAGTATCGATATATATCGAATAATATATACATGCATCTCTGCTGCCATATTATTGTTTCTCAATAAATACAAATTTTGATATAGTTGATAGACTTAAACTTATTTAAATTGAAATCATAAATCGATATATATTGACTGATTTTTATTACAATATTACGAAAATATACTATATACTAGAGTGATACATATTGATATTTAATTTTAATATATCTACTTTTCCACTCGATATCCCAAAATTATAAATTGCATTGAACAGCGTAGCTGCTAGTCATGTACGCCCTACTAAAGACACTCTTACTGAGTTACTTTATGACAGCTCGAAGTGAAATTGCTTTAGCTCTTGCTTAGTGCACTTAGTGTGCAAGCACAGGGTATTCTCCTGTCAATCACTCTCAGATTTTCTGTATATTATTGAATTACATTTGATATAAATATTCAAATGCAAAGCGATGACAAGTGACTTGAATTAAGACAACTCTCTATCTGCCTCCCGCTCTCTCTCTCTCCCTCTCTCACACACGCGCACACTTTCCCTCCATCTCTGTCTCTTTTACTCTTGCTGCAGCCCTTTCGCAAAACAATTTGCATTAATAATTTAATTGAAGAGAACTTGTTAAATTCAATATTTAAGCTCTGCTGCAGCTCAGACAATATGACAAATAATACGAATGCAGATGAATATAAATAAATGCAAATTAAATTACAACGTGCACAGTGGGTCGAGAGGGGGCCAGTCGAGTAGTTGCTGCAATTGATATGGACAGCCTGTTCAAAAATAGAAACGAGTGTGCACACACACACACGCACACACACACACACATAGGGACACACACATGTGCTTCCAGCCAGACGGATTTACATAAGTTGTACGCATACATATGCAAGGCAGTCACTGGTGCGCTTACTTATCAGACAGACTGTGAGGCCAGTTATATGGCCACAGCCAAAGTGGTTCGCAGATAAAGTTTCTGTCCAAAGACTCTTGACGGGAAATGGCTGCAAGACAGAGACACTTGACTCAAATCTCTAACTGTGTCATAGTAATAATATTATTCTGATTATTTTACGATTATATATATATGTTTGAAGTTGTATATGAATGCGGCTTTATATGAATACCAACTATAGTGCATGGAATCTAAGACCCATAATCGAGAATTGGTTTTTCCTAATTAACAACTAAAAGTCTGTCGAAAGAAAAACCTCATTTAACATATATAAATATCTCTTCGGTAAAGGTAAAAGCTTTGCATTCTAGACCCATCTATAAGAGTTCTATAAAAAACAATATCTTATATATCAAAATCAGTAACAAATATCATAAATGCATAACATATATATATATATATCGCTGAGCTAAAACTAATCTCAAATAACCTATATCTCTTTTTTTTAAGAAAAAACTTAAAGTCCTTAAGTAACTTCTACCAATTTCATCCACTTCAACAACATACGTCTTTCATAGCTCTGAACCGAAGCAAAGCTCAAGTTCCATATATAACTATCTCTTCTTCACCAATCTCATTATTTAATCTTCATTAAATCTTTAGATAACTTTTATTTGAGCAACACAGACACATAATCTAGTAAAACTGTCACTCCATCAATAACAACTCTGTCATATTTGTATCTTTAGGTATTCCAAGCCGAAAGCCAACTAAAAAATCTAGTTCGGAACGTTCCGCATTGAATGCTAAATGAGTTTCCTTAACTAATTGGCTAAAAGGCCGTTTGGGCCAGCTGTAAGCAGCAGAGAACAGATGCATAGATCTCATTAATGGCTGAATAGTTTTTACAATCGCGACGGCTAGACATTTAATAGATCGATTCGAGTACACATAACACCCGACAGTCACAACAAGTCTGCCCCCGACGAGACGTGACGAAACGTGCGCATTCTAATGCCACTCGCCGATAAGACTAGGAAGCCTATTACGCAGATTCTAGAGGGCCCCCAAGCCCTCGACTCTGACCAAGGGGTATTAATAGTTCCTATTCCAAGTAGCAGATGTCTGGCGGGTTTCTCTCTCTCCCTCTCACTCCCTCTCTCTCTCCCTCTCTCTCGCTCTCATTCGCTCCGTCAGCTAGTCAATGGCTTTCAGCCATGCATTCAACTATGACTGAGTGTTCGAGTACTTGCGCGTCTCACTGTGTCCATGTGCTGAAAAATCGAATAAATATTTGCAAACTGAGAACACGATTTTACTATTTGTTTACAGACGTAATCAATATTGGAATTGAAATATGTATAAAAAATACACATAAAAACAAAGCGAATATTTAACGTAGGCTCAACGAATATGCAAATACACTTACTAAGAGATTTTGGAAGTTGATAAAGAAACTTTCTTTAAACATAATTCATAATGACATTTGAGGTAAGAAAAATACTAAAAGCAAATATATATGTCGATTTCAAGATCATTTCATATGCTTGACTAACCTGATAAGTCTCTAGCTCTTTCTGAAGAACATTTGCTGCAAAAAGTTTAGTTTTCGGATTATTACAAAAAACTTATCTCCAATAAAAGTTTAGTATAAGAATAATACCGAAAAAGTATATTAATATATATAATATAACAATAATAAATAAATATATAATAAATAAATAATTTTTTAAGAGATCATATATTTAATATGTAATCAACTGATCTGAGTCAGCAGCAAGTAAACAAGCAAGTCTAAAAGAACTTTCTAGTATATTGTAAGCATTAAGTATACGAAAAAATATTAAACAAAATATAATTTATTTATAATTACTAAATATTGGAAAATACTGCAGCGACTGTTCACTATAGTAAACTGATAATAATGTAAAGTTTGTCAACATAGCGCTCGTCTTACGATAAGGAAAGAAATATGTTTTTAATCAGACTGGAGTATAAGAAAAATACCAAATATAATATATAAATAATAAAGAAAAATCTAAATTGATTGCTTTACTATATGGTTAACTAGTTAGTTAGAAATACTTTATCACTGATAGTTTAGTATTAAAAAAAATACCAAATATATATTTATATTTCTTAAAGAAACTAATTTCAGTTATTAGCTTGCTTAAAAAATGACAACTGTATCAAGTTTCATAGTACTAGACTTAAGATTAACCAAGTTAATATAGTCTGGTTGAGATCTAAGTTTACTAATCTAATCTAAGTTATGATGATGTCTATATCCACATCAATATCATAGATATTAGATCTACAAAGTTATATCTATCAACAATATAACCATAGATGTTCATTGGCAACATCTCTTACATACACCACTCCCTATCATATCTCTAAACATAGTCATTGTACCCTCTCTACCACTCTGTGGATAGTGTATCAATATATGCAGCAGACACCATAACTAAAGCTGAATATTTATGAGTTGTCGTCGTGCAAGTTGTTTCAATGTTGTTTTTGCGATTCAATTCTAACGACTATCTCAGACGTTATTATTTTATGATTGAAGCCTATGCAAAATGCAAAAATGTGCATTAAATCGACATCGACTTGGAGACTTCATAAATAGCCCACGAGCTCGAACGATAGAGAAATTATATGTATATAGATAGCTTAGGCAGTGGGCTGTGCTATTTTTGTATACAGAAATTAGCGCCGTCTCATGAAGAAGTCGCCATATCTGCTCTACATAAATAAATAAATTTAATTGTGCTTCGCTCTGTCAAGTCATGCACGTAATTTCATCGATAAGTCAAAGCTAAACTGTAAACTGTAAAATGAAAAAAATGAAAAAATGAAAACTGAAAAACTGAAATAAATGCAATATCATTGTATTCGCTTGATTGAGACACGACTTTTGTGCGCTCCCAAATTGCCCTCGTCTGGTCTAAATGTGCATATCATGAGCCGATTAGATGGTAAACAAAATGATAATGGCACATATATATGTACATATAAATATATATTTATACAGATTTATATTCATTTAAACAACATTGTATATAAATAAATATAATTTTCGCTTTTCTATATCAACAGAATACTTTTAATGTCATGCGAAGAGTTAATATGTACTTTTATACCAAGAAAAGGAATACATATGTTTGTATATGTATTTTTTAATAATTTATAAACAATCAATATATTTTTGTTATAAATTTAATTAATAATAATATTAATATATTAATTATATTATATATATAATATATTTTTTTATGCTATTTCAATAAAAATAAATTTTTCAAAATTTTGTTATTTAAAATAAGAAATATATATTTAAAATAAATCAATAAGAAATATATATGTATATTTTGTTTAAAATTTTTTAAAAATATGTATAAGAAATATTTTAAACATAAAGAAGATATACATCTTTATCTTAAGTACATATATATCTTATTTAATATTTAAAAAAAACGTCAAATTTATATTTTTATTGAAATAGTATAAAAATATAAAAAAGTATATAATAAAATTTTATGCATATATTTGTATTTTTATATATTTTTTTTAACATAGAAAAATAATATTAAAAATTGAAATAATGATCAAATATCGTGTATCTACATATATAATATCATTTTATACAATTTTTGTAAGCCTTTAAAATTGCTAGCAAAATATAAATTAAGAAATTGTAAGTAATTATTCTCCAACAAGGAAAAGCTTTCACTGTTTAATTAACATTTACTTAACAGCCAGTTCACAGACTTAGCTCGCTATCGTAACAGCATATATGTATAATAAAGTCAAGTATTACTTGTGACTAATTCAAGTATATATACTATATTAGTTGATCTTAGGTTCAAGATATTGTTCAGTTATTCATTTAGTCAACATTGCCTTATTACTCATACGCTCCGTTGGCTGGATGAAAACAGTTCCATAGATAGCTCTAAAAAAACATAAATGAAATTGTAACTTTAAGCATATCAAACTTAAAGCCCATTAAAGTTCAAATGGTTATTAAACTGAAATTGAAAGACGACTTTTCAGTGTTATTTAACTTTTTATTCATTTATTTATTTGATGTAGTTTTCGGGTCTCGCCTTTTTGCATATTTTAATATTTTTTTATTGCGCGACGATGGCAACGCCGCGACGATGGCCACACCTTCAAACAGTGCCTACACACATATAGCCAGGCAGTAGTAGCCACAGTCAGAGCCAGAGCTAGACGACATTTTGTCGCTGCTCCAGGTGTGTTGTTTATACCAGCGAGAGGAGAGGCAGAGGGGCGGAGGGGGGGACATAGGTGTGCTTATGGTTGCTCAGGTAATATTCTGTATTTGCATAGCAATTTTGGTTGTATGTCGTTTTATGTCTGTTTACTTTTGAGTTTTATGCCCATATGCGAAAACAAGAGCGCCAAAATAAATAAAATCATAAAGAAAACAGGTTGGAATAAAGTCGTGCAAATGGCCTGACTAGTAGATATCCTATAAAATTTGGAAAATAATTTATATTAATATACTAATTAGAGCGAAATAACAGTAACAAGAGATTACAAGATCTCTGGAAATCTATAAGAGTTTGATATTAAATAGTGAGCTTTATTTTGAAGTAGCTTTAAAATCTAATTGTTAAAATTTGACATGAGCATTGCCAGACAGTTGTAAAATAACACTTATGGCCTATTTTATGAGTTCTTAAACAATTACCAGATCTTTACAACTCTTATGGCATTTGTCTGCTCATAAATAAGTATATTTACAAGGTTAATTTGTAACTAGCTGGCAAAAGTTAACATGAGCAAATCATACTTCATACTTCTTCTTCTTCATACTTATGTTCAAGCAAAATTAAGCTTCTATCTACACTTAAGCTGAAGTATTAACTTTATAAGACAACAGTATTTTCATAGGGAATATAGCTTTAAGGCAACTTTATCTTTTAAAGCCGTTCAAATTTAACATGAAAAGCTAATTGTATTGGCATATTAATGTACTTTACTACAACAGGTTTATAACTAGTCAATTCAACATTCTGTGTATGATATCTACTAACAAATAGATTTAACAGATATTTCCTCATGAAAGTCTTATAGATTAACATAAGCAGCTTACAGCAGCTTCAGCTAATCAAAAAGTCAATTCCATCTTGAGCTACTTTCAATCTTCCTTAAGACACTTACTCCCGCATAGCTAAACGGCCACAACGGCTAACAAATCCTATTCCACTGTCCAGCATACCCTTTCATAGGGTATGCTCTACACGTAGACTTAGCCCATTTATTCGCATTCGCATTCGTTTCTATTGCCAGCCTTATGAAACTTGACCTAGACGACAATGGCGGCTTTATCAGTGCCGCACGCGTGCCGCCGGCTGCTGGGGTGTGAAATGTCGACGGCTGGGGTGCTAAAGGGGGCCCAAATGGGGAACGACTGCGACTGCGACATAGAAAAACTAGCCAAGCCCCAAGCAGACAGCGAGCCTCGGCCTCTGCTCCTGCCCCTCCTGCAGTTTGCTTTTATTTATAGAAATAATCAAAAATTCAACGCGAAATCAATATTTGACATGGCGTTTACTTTAACTGCCCTCCGACTCCACAGCGGCCTGCGCCTCTTATTATTTATTGCGTTGAAAAGTTTCATTATCAAAATTTTTGTTCACTTTTTTTGTTGTTTCTGTTTAACTTTTTTTCTGCTTTTTTTTTTGTACAATTTACATAAGGCAACGACGTCTGTTGTTGCAACTTTGTTGCGGCTGCAGAGCAGGAGGAGAAGGAGTGGGAGCAGTGGGCGAGGGAAGGGAGCAGTCAGTGGCAGCTGGGGAGTTGGTAGCTCGAACTGTGGCTGCTGCTGCTGCTGCTGTTGGTGAAATGTAACCAAAAATAGCAACAGCAGCAACAATGACAGCAAATGGCAGTGTAAAAGTTTTTTGTTGATAGCAGCCAAGTGGAAGACAGTGGAACTGACTCACAAATGCCACACGGAGAGCAATGCGTGCGCCTCCTGCTTAGAAAGTTGCCAGCTCGCCTCAAGTTGCTGCGCTGATTTATCAGCTGTTCACAAAACTTGTCAATTGGCCAAGGAATTGGAAGAGTCCACAGCACACATTTGCCAGATAATAAGTTTCAAAACATATTACAAAATAAAAACAATATATATCTTTGACTAAGCCTGAAAAGGCTTTTTGAGAAATATTACGCATACGCCATGTACTGTTTATACTCAAAATATTCAATTTGCTGCTAAGCAAACATTTAATTGTTCATGAAAAGTGTATAAAAAAGAATAAATTAGAATAAAAATATTAAAAACAGATTTAAAAATATTACGCATACGCATAGTAAACAAAATATATATTTATTATATTGTTCATTAAAAAAATAAGAAAATAAAAAAAGAAATGTATTTAAAATTGTTCAATAATAATAATAAAATATTGTACAGTAAAACATTTATAATTTATTGATTAATATTAAGCATACGCAGAGATAACCCTATTAAAAATATAAATAACTTATTTTTTTCATAAACAAAGCGAAATATTATGCAAGAAAATTAATAAAAAAATATATTTAAAATGTTTCAATAATTAAATTAAATATTGTTTATAATTTATTGATTAAATTATAATAATAATAATTTTATAATTTATTGATTAATATAAGGCATATGCTTATAGAAAATAAATATATATATAAAATATAATTAAATACATTTTTTTATTTTTAATAGTAGTCAAGAAATTATAAAATTATATAAAAAATCGTTTTATAAAATAATAAAATAAATGAATAATAAAAAAACATTATAACTGATTGATTAATATTATGCATTCGCAGAGTAAGCCCAATATAAGAAATACAAAAATATATTTTCTACGAAAAACTAAGCAAGAAAATGAGTAAATAAAACATTTAAAATCTTTCTGTAAGATTATTAAATAATATTCAATAATATTATTAATATTAAATATTACGCATACGCAGACCCATTGCTATTAAATACATAAATTATGTAAATTGTTTCAGTGTAATAAATATATGAAAAAGCAAACAACAGCATTAAAATGGTTGACGAAACAAATAAACAAATCTTTTTATACTAATAAAACAAATGTATATAATTCAATAACAAAATTTATTAGTGCTTTTCAATAATAAATTAAATTTATTTATTAGATTTGCAATATATTCAGCTTAAAAATTGATAAAAAAAAAAAAAATAAATAAAAATATATTTATTAAATAAATATACAAAGCAATTTAATCAAATGTTTATTGTAGTATAATTACGATTACGCATACGCAGTGTAAAATCACAAAAAAAAAGAAATCATAATTTTTTTATAATTTTTTTTAATAACAATAAACACTCAGTGTACAAAGTATTTTTGTCAAAATAAATAATGCAAATCAATCCAACATTTATTGTTTATTAATTATGCTGATTACGCATACGCACAGTAAGCACAGCAAACAAAATTTACAAAATGTAAACAAATTTGAAAAATTAAATAAAAATATAACTAGCAATAATTTAAACAATAATATATAAAAATCACTTAACTAATTATTATAATAAAACTGCAATAAATGTTTAACAATTATTAAGCATACGCAAGGTATTACAATATAAAAAAACAATCTTTTAGTTAGTTTTTTGTGGCATATATATTTGTTTTTAATTATTTTTTAGCATCGAGTATAGTCTTAAGCAATTAACTTAACATTAAAGAGGCAAAGCTTAATCATATAAACAAAAAAAAAATACTACAACTAAATGCTTTTGCTGTTGCTCTAACCCGGAACCTTGTTGAAATGCTTTTTTCTTACATTTTAATTAATTTATGATCTCTGACAAATTTCGTTTATAGCCTTGGCAATTGTGTGCGCTTTGCCCCACTGTGCGACTAAACAGTGCAGTGGCAGTGGCAGAGGCAGAAACAAATGCCATGAAAACATTTTAAAATTCAAATCAACGCGATTTTTGTTGTTTCCTTATATTATTTTGCACAGTTTTCAGAGCTGGCGCAGTTTTGTTTTGTTTTTTGTTTTTTTTTTTCTCTCTCTGCCTTTTCGCTTTATTTGTATTTTTAGTTGCTTCTCTTCTCTTTTTTTTTTTTAATTTCTGGTCACGTATTTGTTTTGTTTCGTTTCATTTTTGGAAACAATATTGTGCCACGACAATAACACCAGCCGAGTCGGGGACATGTCCGGGTTAAGGAGTGGGAATCGCAGCTAAAGCGACAGATGGAGTTGGAGCTGGAGCTGGAGCTGGAGTTGGAGCTGGAACTGGCACTGGCACTGAAACTGTAGTCGAAATTGTGGATGGTCTGCGGTTTGCAGTCGCAGTTGGATTCGGCTCTGCGTTGCTGTAATGTGAGCCAATTACTGGGCAAGGGTTTTGGAGCGGCTTGTCGTTTGGCCAAATGCTTAAGGGGCTTAGATGGGCTAAGAGTTGCAATCTCGAAGAGGGAATACCCTAGCATGAACGTGGCATATGATATTTTAAAAAGTATTGCATATATTATACATATTCCTATGATAGCTATATAATATATTTAGTTACCCAACATAATCAATTTATATATGAATAAGTTTTACTTTAAAGTGAATTTTAAACAAAATCTAAAAGAAATATAGCAAAAGATAACTGAGTTCACTTGGTTAGTTATTGGATTAGTGGATAAATAAGTTGATAACTTTATTTAATGTAATGCTATATCAAAAGAAACAACTGTACCAAAATTTAGTATAATAGCTTCAAAGCCAACTGAGTTCAGTTGGTTCGTAAATGTTGTAGTGGATAGATAGACAAATGTATGGTTAAGATGTCATAATTTATTGGAAAGTAGACTATGTACCAAGTTTCAGTAAAATAACTTAAATATCAACAGAGTGCCTTGGGTTAGTAAATGAATAAATGGATAGATGGCCATAGAACTGTATGTAATACGATTCTAAGTCAAACAGAAATGAGTATACCCAGTTTCAGTGATATGATGTTTAAAACTACAGAGTTCATTCCGGTTAGTCGATTGATAAATGTATGTATTGATAGTTATCAGACAGATGTACGAATAGGAAATTAAAGGAAAGATATACAGAACTTAAGGAAGACAGAAAAATATACGAAGAGATAAGTTGGCAAATAAACATACTGAAACTGAGAAAGCTAGATGAACTCTACTTTTATAATTTGTTGCTCTGCTATGCAATTCTCATGAGTCCAAATGAGGCTCTGCTAAGTTCTTTGGTATATGAGCATCAAAAAGCCCAGCTGAGTTCCCTTATATGTATTTGGAAATTGAGTATCATTTCTTACGTCACATCATACCCCACACTCACTTAGCACTGGGTACTGCACAGCTGAAATTTATTTTCGCGCAGCCAAAGCACAAATATTTGTCGGTCTTTATATTTGATATCCCTCCACGCTCAGCCTCCAGCATCTCGGCATCTCAGCATCTGCAGCCTGGGCATCATATAAATCGTCCTTCTATTATGGCATTCACATTTGCAAAATGCGAATACGTGATCTTCGCATTATAATTACTCTTCAGCTTTTGCAGCTCTCCAGTTGGCGAGTTCCTTTAAGTTTTCGCCTTTGTTTTTTTCTACTCTTCTTTCGTCTTCTGTTTTCCTTCTCTTTTTTCGGGGCATATAATTCTTAATGGCCCTGGCACATTTCTCTGCCATTTCGTGCATTTAATGATTTTTACTTTATTTTTTTCTTCTTTACTTCTCCCATTTTTTTCGGTTTTATTTTCTGGGCAATTTGATTTGAATGCTGAGCTATCTGGTGCTATTGTTCGCCTTCTCAGCCATTATTAGTCCCATGATTTTAATGGGCCTTTAATTATTTCTTATAATTTTAAAGCTATTATGCCAGCCATGAGACAGCTGACAAAATGAGAAAATGAATAAAAATATGAGAGTTATGAATGCAAAAAATAACAAAGACAAAAAAATAACAAATAAAAAATTTTAAAAAAAATACTTTAAAACTTGTCTTTCAAGCTGGGGATTATTTTTTATTATAAGTTGAACTTCATATGACTTTTATAGAGAGTTAATAAAAGCTTTATATGTGCACAAAATATATATGTATTCAGACAGTTTTCTTTGAGCTTATAGTAGTCCTATAAAGTTGAATAATGGATAATTTAGGCAGAAATATAACTTAATTAGATATAATTATAAAAAACTAAACTAAAAAATTTATTTTGTAAATAAATTCGTAAAATATTTATTTATTTATTTATTAATGAATTTATGTTTTAAATTAATTGTAAAATAATTTTTTTTTTTAATAAAAAATTATTTTACATTAAATTAAAATATAAATTCAAAAAATTAATAAATATTGTACTAATTTATTTACAAAAGAAATCTTAAATAAAATAAAAAAGAAATAAAAAAATAATAATTTTTAATATAATTTAAAATATGAATTTATTTAAAAAAAAAAATATATATATATATATATATATATATATATGTATATATATAAATTCATAAAAAGACACATTAATAAATATTGTTCGAATTTATTTAAATATTTCAATAATAATTTTAAAATTAATTAAAAATTTAAATTTATTAAAAAATAAATAAATAAATATTTTAATAATTAATTTTTAACAGAAAACTTAAATAAAATTAAATAGAATAAAGTTGAATTTCCCACTTTGACTTTAAGCTATCTAATAATTGATAGTTCAGGCACTTTATAGATCCTGCATTTATAGATCCTGCATTGAACTCAAGTTGCTAAAACTTTAAGGCCAACTGTGCACGCTGTTAACTTGGCCAACTGCATTTTGCCCGCCTCCGCATTACCTTTAGCTGCCGCTCGCTGTCCCATTAGAGCAACAAATTAGCTGCAACAGCAGCCCGCCTTCTTCCTCGTCTGCTATTGCTGTTGTTGCTGTTGTGGCAACATCCGCTGGGGCAGGTGGCAGGAGGCAGCTTTGTAATTTACGACCCAGCAATCGCAGACGACTATCGTAATAGCTGGTAACAGCATTTGTGCATTTTGTTCTGCCATAAATCATATTGGTAATGCAAGTTCTGCAACAACCGACAGTCGAGTCGAGTTGATAGTCGTTCAGTCGTCCAGCCATGCTCTGCCCCACTCTCTGCCCAGTCTGTTTATACCTACTCTCTCTCTCTCTCTCTCTGTGCCCCTTTGCCATTTCCGATTCCTAGTCTTAACTCGTTTGCCCTTTTCCAGCCAGCACTTGGACAACATTGTTGAGCTTGCGTCTGCGACGCAATTTCTTGACTCAGTTTTCTTGCCGCCTCCCCCTTTGTTGTTCAACACTTTTGGCTAATTGATTTACAACACTTTTCCAACCTTTCCCAATATCAAATGTATATATACACATAGTTGTATATAGTATATCTTCTTTTGCTTTTATCAAACTCTCTGTATGGCTGTATGGGTTGCTTTGCTCAATGCTTGATTGTGTGACAATCGCTACAGAGTTCTGCCCCATGTAGCGCTTATCAACACTGTACATAACACTATATATATATACATATATGTGTGTATATACATGTGTGTATATGGAGTGGGTTGACTCCCTGGGGCCACATCGGCTGTTTGCAAAAATAATTTATGGCAAACTGTTGATTGTTGACATGGGGGACTCAGAGCTCAAGTTAAAGCCTCAACATACACACACACACATATATATATATATATATATATATCTATATATATATGCTTGTGCGTGTAGAATTTATCATTAGTTTTTTTTTCTATATGTATAGTATTTGATGTTGCTTTCAGCTTCGCGAAGCGAAACCAAAACGAAACGCGACGAGCAAAACAAAAGCCCCCCAAAAACACAAACGACAGCTGGGGCTTCGCTTCGCCTGCCCGTTGATGGTTGCTTTTCAAAACACATTGCGTCATTTACTGTACAGCTCTGTGCCCCCCCAACCCCACTCAATGCCCCATCCCATGCCTCGCCAGACGATCGCAGCAACATCGAAGCACGTTGCTCTGACGCTCGCTTCCTAGAAAAGCGACACAAATTCTACGAACTAGAAATCTATGTACTCGATACTTAGGCATCTGGTCTATCGATACTATATAAGGCACATACGTATACTCGATATTTCTCGTTGTGTGTGAAGATATCTGCTCTAGCGATACTATATAGCAATCTGAATGTTTGCAATTGCGACTGTAGCAGCCATAGCTATGCATTGACTCTGCTTGCTTTTAGATGCTTTTTCTAGCTAACTGTTTGATGTGTAGTAATTGCTTAGCTGCACGACTAGCAGTTACCCTGTAGTTATAAATATTGTGTATTTGCTTTGAATAAGCATAGTTTTGATCATATATCTTTTAGTTAAACTTAACATTGAACTTAACATTAAGTTAACATTTAGTTAAACTTAACATTTTCAAAACATAATTAAACTACTTACTTATACGACTAGCAGTTACCCTGTTAACATGTACAACTGTAACTTATATTGTAAATTTTCTGTATAAATCTCATTTTGCTCATATTTTGATATTATTTATAATCAGCATCTGAGTTTCGAAGTAGCTTTTTCAAAGTTAATCGACTACCAGTTACCCTGTGGCCATAAATATGGTCTATTAGCTATTTATATAGCCTAGCAGTTACCCTATATCTATAGGTATTCTGTATTAGCTCTCTTTATATTATTTTCATATCAGTAGCTCAATTTGAGAGCTCAATCCTTGATCTCTAATCACTGAGCTATATCCCGCTTTACAATATATCTCTTATATTACTATACAATAGAAATACAATCTCATTTTCTGAAGACAACTAGTTTGAGCGGACTTCAATACAGTTCTCCTGAAAATGGTATATCACAGATTTCGTACTATCTTATATTAAAGAAAGAAATTTAGTTCTCATTTATTCCTTTCTTTAGATTCTATAGTTTTCTCTCTATTCGCTCTCTTTTTTCACTGAAACTCTTCTACAGCTCTCTATAGAAACTCTTCATTGCGAAGCCTTGAACCAAATACATAAATGTTTCTTATCGCCTAGCAATTATTTCTAGCTCTTATCAATAACTAGACAATTAATCACAGAACTTTGATATGGAGCGTAATATACCCTGGAATAGAAGAGTTTAAGGGGTATGCAACAGTAGAGGTAAGCAAATCCCATTTAAATATTTATTAATAATATAATATTGAGCATATATATACCTAAATATATATGTATATATCTACCTACATATCGATCTGTTTACTTGTAATTTGTTTTGTTTTTTTGCTTTAATCTGTAACCTTTGTTTTTGCAATTAATAATTTTGAATGCTTTTCAGACGATTCTGCCTAGTTCTTCGTTACACTTGAGAGCATTTCTGATTTATGATCAAAACAAGCAACAAGCAACAATATTCGATGTCATTCACGCCCCGAGCCAAACAAACGAACTCCATTGTGTGGCCTGCCCCAAGCCCCAAGCTCCACGCTCCATTCCCCAGCGCCCCAAGCCCCATGCCCCACAGTCCAGAACACAAATTAGGCTTTTGTAGAGGAGCTCGTTCATGAGTGCTACATATGTATAATCGTATTACAAATGCGCAGTAAATGGAACTTCATTCGATACGTAAAGCTCGTGCAATAATAAAGGAATGAACTAGTTCAAACTAGTTCGGGTAAGAACTATACAAATGATTTAATAGTATTTTATATAAGTATAGAGAATTAATGGACTAAGTATTAGTTATAAATGCAATGAAGACTAAAGTGTTGGAATGAATCATAAAGAACTAGTTCAAATTAGAAATACTATAAAAAATCATAAGGAACTAGTTCAAATTATAAATATTAGAAGGAATCATAAAGAACTAGTTCATCTATGTTTTTAAGATTTATTTATTATAGTAAAATATTTGCAATAGATTATGTTCTTTTAAAATAGTTCCAGAAATAAATAAAAAGAACTAGTTCAAGCTAAATGTAGTACAAAAATCGAACAGTTACTGTAGACTATGTAGGATAGACAAAAATGCATTTATAAGTTCCTTAAATCCATCAAATATTCAGAAAGAACTAGTTCAATTTTATTCATTTCTATAGCTATATTAAAGGAATTTATACTACATCATTTAACTAAATTCCATGAACTATTTCACAAAGAACTATTACTATAAACCACGCTTATTATATTCTTTATAGATATTAGTATATGTATATATTATATTATATTATTATATACATTATTGTATTATACTATAATGTATTTATACTCACCATATTTATGAAGCCTTTCAAAGAAACTTTCAAAAGTCGAGATATCATTTTCAAAATGAAATAATTCAACAGTTTTTATTAGTTAACTTTTCTCAATTCAAAATAGTTTTCAGTAACAAAAATGTAATAGATACTTAACTATATATATATATTTGAATATATATATTCATATTCAATTTTTCTTTTTTATGTACAGAGCACTTTAAGTTTGGAAACATGTGTAAGTATATATAATATATATATATAGTATATATTTATAGCATGTGTTTCACAAAACATTTTAATTAAGTTTACAGTTTTTGTTGCTGATTCAACATGGGCACTTAAAGTATATACAAATCAAACATATGATATATATATGTATATATAAATCGATTCATTAATGCATAAGATAACAACTCTTAATTGACTACAAAATAAAGGCACCTGAGTTCAAAGTGTTATTGCCAAATGTAAATAAGGTAAACAAATAAAAATTAAAAATTAAAAATAATAAAAAATAATATATATATATATATAGTTTGCACAAGATATATATATATATGAAAATATGCAGAAAAATAAGGTAAATTGTATTATTTAATTCATTTTAATTAATGGTATGTTGGCTCTATATATGTTTGTATTTGCAACTGACTGTTGTTGATTGACTAAACGCTGATATGCATGTCTATATAGTAGTAGATTTATGTACATATATATATACACTATATATTTTTATGTGTTTCATATAAAAGTACTTAAATGGTCTTTGTCCCTGAATGAAATGCGCCTGGCTTAATTATTTATCCAAAAATCAAAACCCGCCCCTAAACTACGCTTAGAATTTGTTGGCTCTTGTTGCTCTTATTTGCTGACTAGTGCGTTTTCTCTCTCTTTCTTTAACTCTCATACTCTCTCTTTTACTCTTTCTTAACTACAAGTTGCCGTACTTTTGACTGCTCCGACTTCAACTCCCACTTCAACTCCCCCTCCCTCTCTGGCTATTGCATTTTGTATAGCTGCGGCGGCTCCTTGGAGGCGGGCATCCCCTGATCGTATTTGCCCAGCTCCGCTTCGTACAGCAAATTGTTGATCAAATGTTTGACGACGATCTTCGACTTGGACGTCTTCAGTTTTCTTATGGTGATGGCCACGTACTCACCGAACACCCCATACTCATCCACATGGCTGCTGCTGCTGCCGCCGCTGTTGTTGTTGTTGTTGTTGCTGTTCATTTTGAGGGGCGTGGCACTGAGGCTGGATATGCCGCTGCTGCCAGTTGTGGCCAGATCTAAGGAGCTGTTGTTGTTATTATTATTATTATTGTTAGTGTTGTTGTTGTTGTTGTTGGCCAGAGTTGGCGAGCAGGAGAGATCACGACCACGATCACGTTTTTGTGCCATGTTATTGGAATGTTGTTGTTGCTGTTGTTGTTGTTGTAGCTGCTGCGGTTGTGCATGCCCATTGCCATTGTGGCTGCTATGGCTGAGATTGTGGCTAAAGTGTTGCTGCAGCGTATGAAATGCGATCTGATTGTGTTGCTGTTGTTGCTGCTGCTGATGTTGTTGCTGCTGATGTTGTTGTTGTTGTTGTTGCTGCAGTGCTGTCGTCTGTCCCGACGACTTGATGGGCGTCAGAGTTAGTGTCCCAACCACGCCCCCCACAATGCCAACGCCCACGCCGGAGCTGACATCACAGCCATCGAGCTCATCCATTTGCGCTTTACGCTTGCGCGGATTATATGTCAGATCCGTGGGTTTGTAGTAGCTCGCGGAGAGAGAGAGCGGCGTGCTCGTCTGCCTGTCGAGCATGCCCAGCTCTGGTTCGTGCTCGATCTGTAAGCGAGGGAATAAAGAAGGTGAAGAAGAAGGAGAAGGTGAAGGTGAAGGTGAAGAGAGGAGAAGAAATTGAATAGTGTTAGTTAGTAAGCTCTTCCAATGTGAGGGGCAAGAGATTAGGGAGGCGAGATTTCTATACTTTAAGATTATTCTATGTATTCTATAGGGTATACTGACTCATTATGAAGATTGTGGGGGAGAAATCTCTATAAAATTATTTTCAAATATTATATAGGGTATATTCACTTATTAGGAAGATTTTCAATATTAAGTAGCAGGTGTCCACTTTATAGAAGTCCTTAAAATCGGCAATATAATACAATTTATATATACAATATAGCCCATCGCATATATGATGCGCTATATTGTATATATAAATGGTATTATTATATTATGTCTGTTCTACTGATTCCAAAAAAAATAATAATAAACTTATACAGGGTATTATTCTGAAAATAACACTTTCTATTCACTCTATACAATATATACCCCATTGAATCACCTTATAAAGGGTATTATTATTATGAAAATAACATCTTTCCACTTCATATAATCCATCAAAAAACCTTATACAGGGCTTTCGAATTGCGATAATATAAATTTCTTGCCATACCCTATATAAGTACTCAAACTATACCCCAATACAATTCTGCTCATACAGGGTATTCGCCTGACCATTCCCAAAGTCAATTGAAATGCAATTAAAGATCAAAAGCTCAAGAAGCACTCATACTTACAATTTCTGTCTTCACATCTTCGGCGCTGATATTGCAATAGCTCTCGCCATCCACATCGGAAGAGGAACGTGTCTGCGAAAGAGCGAGAGAGATAGAGAGAGCGAAAACAAATCGTTAAGCATTGGCAAAGGCAACAAATATGACTAGAGAACAACTAACTAAAACATTAATAATGACAGTGTAAAGAATTTGTCAGACAAATAATAACACCACCAACAACAACAACAACAAGAGCAACAACTTAATGATAATAGACAAAGCAACAAAAAACATAAAGTAAAGAGAAAAACAAATTAGAATAGTAATAAAAAATAAATAAATAAATGTGAGCAGCACACACACACACACACGCACGCAGAGACACACTCACACAGACAGTCTTTGCATACAGATGGCAGCGCGAGAGCCAGTGGCGATTAAATTAGTTGCGTTTGTCGGGCCGGGGACTGGCGACGCGGCGAATTCTGCATTGAAGTGGACCAACGAGTGGCCAGACAACCAGACGAATAGACAGATGAAGCGAACGAACGAAAAAAAAAAACGAATAAAACAAAAACAAACGCAAAACGCAGCGCAGCAAACTAATGCTGCTGCTATTGATGCTGCTTAGGCGGGTCCATTGCCAGCGCAGCGGTTGTGGGTGGGCGGGGTGGTGCGCAGCTGTTGAGGGGCAGGGTCGGCGCAAAACGTGTAGCTGCCGATTTCTACGGCTGATGCAACACACAAATGGCTATGGCTATGGCTAAAGTAGCAGCAGCAGCAGCGAAAATCAAAGCCAGTTGACACACACACACAGACAGGACACACACACACTTGCACAACACACGTCGCTTATCAAGCGCAAGCGACGCAATAGCAGCGCCAGCACAGTGGACAAACAATGCTTAATTATTGCAATGGGAGCTCTGACGAGTTAAACTGATAATGCATAAATTGATTTATCAATAATATGATTAACATTGCAAATTCATTTAATGAATCAACAATTGTTGCAGCGTTGCCACCTGATTGATATTTTTGCGGTGTGCCATTGCGTTAGTTATGGCACACGTGCAAGGCGAATTTGCAAATAAAAAGAGTGCAAAGCAGCGGTGTAAGCACAAGTACAGACATTTCGTGTCTTACTGAAAAGCTCGAGCCACTGTGCGCCACAGTTTTTAGCTGTTGCTGACGAACCGCTAGACACAGAGCCAGCAGCGACGGCGCGTGTACTGCGCTGCTGCTGCTGCCTCAAAACAAGTCAAACCACTCACACATACTAGCAAAAACACACACGCACACACACTTATATGCTCTTACGCTCATTCTCGCTCGTAAGAAAAGCAAAAGCTTCACCGGAACGGAACGTCAACAACAAACAACAAGAAGTATTAATTTTGTTAGCATACTAATGAATACCCTAACTAATGATAAATGTTAATAAATTGTCGAAGAACAAAATTGCAAATGAAATATAAATAAAATATGAGTAATTATTACAATAATTATATATGAAGTGAAAGAAAAAAAATATACATACAATATGAATACTTATGTATATAGTGAAAACAATAATAATTATTAGAGATGAATAATTATTATAATATACATATATGTAAAAAATATAGTAAAATAAAATATAAATAATTATTATTTTAATTGTATGTGGAGTGAACATATTCATGTGAAAAAAAAATAAACAAAATATGAATAATTAGTATAACAATTATGTATGTATTATAATAATTATGTGTATGCAGTTATGCAGTTGTGTTTGTTAGACAAAAATGTGATGAATGACATAACGCATATACCCCATACCACTGTGTAGGGTATACAGTATAAGAAATGAGAAATAATATGCACAACAAAGTAAAATCAATAAGGAATAAGCAATAGGCAATAGGCAATAGGAGCTTACCACAGCAGCTGAGACGGCTGCAGCGGCCGCTGCTGATGATGCTGTTGCGTCGCTGCCGCTACCATTGCCAGTACAGCAGCCATTGGAATTGCCATCGGAGGCGGCTGCATCGTCGTCCATATTGTTGTGCTCCCGTTCCCTGACGTTCGCCGCGGCTGCGGCCGCAGCAACCACCGCGACGGCGGCAGCGACGCGAGCAGCGAAGTCTTCGTGCTGCTGCTCAACCTGTTGCTTGCCAACAACAGCAGCAGCTGTCAGCTGTTCCAAATCTAGGCTATGCATCAGCGCCAGTTTATCAGCTGCTTCCGAGTCCAGCAGCGCTGCCGCCGTCGCCGGCTCAACGTCACCGTCAACAACGCCATCCATGGCAGCGGCGTCAGCGTCCCGTTCCCCATCCAATATGAATCGTATAGCCTCATATGCAAACCACATGGGCTGATAGTGAACGCCTCGGCTGCGTCCGTTGATCACCTTCCCGTGCTCGCGATGGAAGGAGGAGCGCAGCGATTTGATTTTGGAGCGAATTGAGCGAATTTCTGTGCCATATTTCTGGCTGAGCAGCTTGAGCGCCTCGTATTTGGTCTGCTTGATGTGGTAGCCTTTGGTGTTTGGGTCCCAGAGCACGCGTTGCCGTCGATAATCCTCGATAAAGCCTAAGATCGTGGCGCGCGACCATTCAATGCGGTCGGCAGGCGAGGCCTGCGCCGACTGTGACGGCGACGGCGGCAGCGCTGCGGCGTCAGCAGCAATCAAAGCGATAGCATTGGAGTTGGCGTCGAGTTTGTACTGCGCTGCGCTGGCGCCGCTGCTGGACATCGTGCGGAGAAAGTTAACGGTTAAAGGAGGCAGTGGTGATGCTGCTTGCTGTTGTTGTTGTTGCTTTTGTTGTTGATTTGGTGCAGTGGGTGGTTGGTTGGATGGTGCTGGTACGGTTGGGTTGGATGGATGCGCGCGCGCGCAAGCGGCTGCCGGAGAGAGACAGTGTGAGAGTGTTTGTGTGAGAGAGAGAGAGAGAGGAAGGTAGCAAAGAAGGTAAACGCAACGCAACGCAAAACGCAACGCGACGTAAAAAATAAGCGTCCACAACACGTTGCTTTTGACTTTCGACTGAGGCGGCGGCGGCCGCGGCTAGCGGTTGTGTGGCAGAGGAAGCGTAGCGGCAGCAGCACCAGCAGCAGCAGCAGCAGTAACGGCAGCGGCAAGTGTGGCGGCGGCGGCGACCAAACGGCAGCTCAGCTGCACTTTGTGCGAGAGAGCGCGCGAGTGTGCAAAGCACAGTGGTACACGATCGTAATTGCTCTTAACCAAAATGCAAATAACTTGAAAATGTTAAGTTTACATAAATTATTAAATTTGAATTAGATTAATTAATATGTAAAACCTTTTTGATAAATCAAATAATGTCGAGATATATAAGTTCACTTCAAGTCTTATTTTTAATTGCCTATTAAAGTAACTTAAATGTGACACTAAAGAAAAAGAAATAGTGTGCTTTGCATTGTATTTGGTCAATTTTAGGCATAACTTGAAAATGTGAAGTTAACATTAATTGAATATATCAAATAGATTAATTAATACCAAATCAAATTTTCTTGATAAATCCGTTATTGAAATATATGAAGTTTACTTAAATTAAATATTTGAATTAGATTAATTAATAGAAAACGAAACTTTTTATAAATTAATATTTGTCATAACGTAATATTATTATTGACAACATTATTTAATTTAATTATATATGCAAAAGCAAATTCATAATAATTTTATTTCAATAATAATATATTGTTTACCACGTGGAATTAGCTTTTGCTCGCTTTCACGCTTTCGACACCACTGTGCCGTCGCTGTTTCGTCCAAAATCAACGCAAAGGTGTGCGCGACTCTGTGTGTTTGCTGTTTGTATTGGTGTGTGCACACGTACGGCCTAGCATGTGCGCTAGAGTGTATGTGTATACATGTGGGTATGTGTATACGAGTGTATGTGTGTGCTGGTTGCAGCGGCACGCGGGGGCTTTTTTTCGCTCACTCAACGAGTCGACGTAGCTGCTGCTGCTGCTGCCGCTGCTGCTGCTGCTGTAGCTGTTGTTGTTGCGGCTGCTCTGCCCGGAGACCTGTTGGTTGCTCGCTTGATAATGCGACGCTTTGTTGTTATTGTTATTGCTATTGTTGCTGCTGTTGTTGTTGACTGTTTTGGGTTTTCTATTTGTTGCTGCTATCAGCTGTTTTATTGCATGTTGTTGTTGCCGCAATACATACGTGCGACGTGACGTTGCTGCTGCTGGTGTTGCCACTCGACGTTGACGTTACGATCCCCCGACACGTTCGTTGTTGTTTTCGCCGCTTCGTCGTTCGTCGTCGGTCGTTCGCTGTTGAAATCACGATTTGTACTAATTTCACATATTTAAACTGTGTGTGGCATGCGCGCTGCTCCAAACGGGCCAGTTGCTGTTGTTGTTGTTGCTGTTGTTATTGTTGTTGTTGCTGCTGTTATTGTTGTTGCTGCTGCTGCTGCTGCTGTTGGCCGTAAGTTCGTCACTTGGTTTTGTGCTCGCCCCACGCCCCCGCCCCCGCCCAACGCTACAAACACCTTCCATACTCGCTTGCTGCTGCTGTGGTTTTAGCACTTTTAGCACAGATCATTACCGCTATATCACAAGCTTTACCCAAAGCTTAGCATGCGGCGAAGGCGAAGGCGAATCTCTCTGGCATTCTTCTTATGCGCCTGCACAACTTCGCCGCACCCTGGACCAAGGCCCATTGAAGTTCGCATCAAATTTTAGTTTCTGAAAACTTTTGTTTTCATTTATTATTTAGTTTCCAAACTCTGGAATATCTGCAAATCAAACTTGTTATCTGTGCGCGATAGTGTATAGAAATTTCGGTGCCTTTATCGTAATTTTCATTTCTCGTTTCTGTTCAGTTTCGCCCGTGCGGCGATCGCTGCTGCTGCCTGCTGCTGTTGCTGTTGCTGTTGTCGCTACCGTCAACGGCAACACGTTGCACAGTGGGCCCCGCTTCTGCGCATGTGACGAAGGCTGCCAAAAAGCAAAAAGAAATAGCTGACTAACAAAGTGTAGCAAAGTGGCGGCCATGACGCTGGATAGGCTAGTGGCGTGTGCTCGTTAAAATCTTGGCTACAACATACGTTGTGTATTTATATGCATATATATGTATATATATGTATGTGAACGTATTGTTTATAAAACATATGTTACATATACATGTTTTTGGATCTGACTAAGCTTCAAATATAATATACAATAATATATAATTTTAATATTAAAATTTATTAATATTATATATAATATATAAATAAATAATATAATATAAATAATTAAATATCTTTATATTACCTCCAAGTGCTCTGCCTTTTCAAATTTAATATATAATAATATATAATAATAATATAATTTATATAAATATTTAAGTATATTTATATTACCTGTAAGTGATCTGCCCTTTAAAATTTAATTTACAATTATGATAATATATAATAATATTATAAAACAAAAATAATTAAATAACTCTACATTACTTTCAAGTGCTCTGCTCCACTGTGCAGCGGGCAGCTACAGCTGTAAATTTTGTTGCCGTCGTTGAGAAGTTGTTATCGTTGCCGCCGCCGCAGTTGGACGAAGCAGAAGCAGAAGCAGAATAACAAAAACAAAATTCGCAAAAAGCTTCACAACGCGGTAACAAATTTTGCGAGTCAGCAGAATGAAAAAGAAGCAGAAAAACAAAAAAATAAAATTGAAAGAATCAGAAAAAAAGGAATTGCATTTCACGGCAAATTTGGTTGTTTTTGTTAATCAAGGCGCTGGCTGGCTGGTTGGTTGGTCGTTAGCTTAGTCGCCGTCGATTGCCAGGGGCAAGGGAACTGACGTCGCTCACGTAGGCAGCTTGGTTTTTGTATTTTGAGTTGACAACTTTGTAGCCCGCCCGCTCCGATCGATGAACGAAATTTAAGCGCTCTCTCCCTCTCTACTTGCTCTTGCTCTTTCTGCCCTTTATATGCAAGTCCTCACACGTGCAGGTTTTAATTTCGCCGAATTTTGTCATCGTAAGGCAAATTCATACACACATACACATACACACACCATGGCATGCACTAACAGAGTTAGAGCTTGTGCATTTCGCAATGCATTTGTTCGCTCTCACTCTCTCTCTCTCTCTCTTTTTTACTCCATGTCACCTCTAATACTCACAGCATTTTAACATTGCGGAAGCTTTCGTGACTGCTTCTGCTTCTTACTTTAACTGCTCATTATCAAGCGCCGCTGTTGCTGTTGCTGTCGCCGCCTCTGCCTCTGCCTCTGTCGACTGTGGCAGCGACATGTTTGCCGCACCTACGATAACGGCATTAACTTGACTTGACTTAACAAACCCGATCCCCTTCCTGTGCCCTATCGAAATACCGCATAGCATCAACATGGAACAGCCGCTCGCTCGCTCGCTCAGTGAAAGCAACGAAAATGCTGCGACTGCAACGCGGAGTGCGCCAGCAAAAATTAAATCTGAAATTGGCTCTGACTGCGCGTCAGTTGCTACCGCTACCGCTACCTTCGCTGTCAGCGCTGCCAGCGCTGCCAGCGCTAGCGTCGCTGTCAACGTCGCGTCGTGGCGCAAAGCTTTGCATTCAATTTTCGTTTCAAGTTGACAAATTGACGTTCAAAGTTGTTTGCGCAGCATTTCAGTTACAGTTTCAGTTTAGCTGCCTGCCTTTTCCGCTTCCCTCATTCCCCTTGCTTCTCAAGCCCGTTGCCATTACCGTTGCAATCGCTACACTTACACACACACACACACACACACACACGCACACATCTATATCGTTGCCTTTGTCAGTTCTGGTTCCTTATTATTTTTATGATTTTTCACAATCTTTTTACGTCCTTTGGCTGCCTTAATATGCAAGTATTTTAATGCTTGTGTGTGTGTGTGCGTGTATGCGATGCGTGCGTATGTAAAACGAATACAATGAGCGACAACTGTTTGTGGACAAGATAGAAAAAGTAAAAATGTTCTAATATATTATTTGAGTAATCAAATTTTGAAAACTTTTATATTTATTTTCTGAAACATAAAATTTGGAATAGTGTTTTGTGCATATATATTATTATTTATATATATAGTGTTATTATTAATATATAATTATTTTAATTAATTTAATTCAGATACTTAATTAATGACATTACCAATAGCAATAGTATATATTACATTAGAAATAATATTGCTATATATTATCATTTTCATTTATTATTAACTTTAAATATTTTATACATATAAATTCACAGCCGAATGCATTCTGCTGTCAAGCACTGTACATAATAGTATGAGTTGCTGCGGTTCCTGTTGTTGCTCTTGCTTTTGCTTTTGCTGTTGCTGTTGCTGTTGCTTTTGCTGTTGCTGTTATTGCTTGTTGTCATTGCCAACTAAATTGCATTGAGCTGTCACATTAGAGAAGCAACTCGATATGCCAGTCGCTTGCATCTCTCTCTAGCTCCCCCTTTGCTTGCTCTCTTCTTCTTATTGCCCGCCACTCTCTATACTCAGCTGAACAGTTTTTATCAATCAACTTTGGAGGTGTTGTCGCCGCTATTGTCGTGGTCGCTCTCCTTCTTCTTCTTATTTCTTCTTCTGCTTGTTGTTGTTTTTTGCTATTTGTTGTTGCGTGCACTTTAGTTGAAATTGCTGTTGACGTTGACTGTGCAATACATATTTTTATTTTTATTCAATTTCAACGTCACTTGAACGTCGCTAACGACGTCGTCGTCGTCGTCGCTGTCATCATCATCATCATCATCATCATCATCATCAAGAACATCGGTTCGCCTGCTGTCTGTCTGCTGCCTGCTGCTGCCTGCTGCTTGCTGTTGGCTGTGTTTGTTTTTGTTTATTTCAATTATGCAGCGTCTATCGTCTATCGTTTATCGTTTATCGCGCCCAGCCAATTGAATTGGATAAGCCACGCAGCTGTTTAAAGTGCACTTCCTTATGGCCCGTCAGCCCCGCCGTGCCAACTGGAGTGGGCAACAATTCTCCAATTGGAATTGCAATTGCAATTCGTACAGCCGCTTGAGTGAACGTTTATTTATTTACTTATTTAGTTTGTGCAACTGATGCGTATCTCTGCTGCACTTGCATTTCGCACTCTTCCACTGCTCCGCTCTGCTCTAACGGGAAATCGCACTCGACGCTGAGCGCTCAAAGGAAGTGCATTCGAATGGCTGCACATCTGATAAACATGATACCCATAGACAGCCAACAGCTCTAGCCTCTGCCTCTGTCTCTGTCACTGCCTCTGGCTCTGCCCCTACGTCCGATACCGATATCGATATCCATCGAAACCACTTGAGCTTTTCTCTAATTAGCTTTTTGCACTGATTTCGTGTTCTGAAGGTTGCCCTCTCAATGCAAAAACATTCACGATTTGCCATATCCGCTTCAATTGCATTTGCCGCTGACTGACTTGAGCTTGGCAAATTTGACATGCAGATGCAATCAGTTGTAAATCCTCATGTTTATTTTTAGATATTAGCAAAAATAACAAATTAAGGTATAATATTTATTAGTATAACATTCGGATAGTAAAGTAGCTAGTTAATTTGACATGTATATATCTATGTTTATGTTTCTATAAAATTGAAAAGATTCAGTACACTTCTATAAGCTTGAAATAATATATACATTTTTTCTGTTCGCCAGATTTTAGATTTAAAACTGAATTTTATGGATTTTACCAGCTATCTAATTATAACATGTAGATACAAGGAAGTTTAAGGACTGATTCTTAAATAAAGAACATTTTACAAAGTTTTTCTCTTATGGCAATTGTAAAAGAAGGATACTCGATTGGGGTATCCCTATCCACCTGCAAAATCATAGCAGTCCCTTCGGAGTAACCCCAAATTCAAAGCCTGGTTTAATCCAAAATTTATACCGACTTAATTTAATCTATAGCTAATTGGGCTTAAAGTTTTGAGTCTGTACTTAAATCTGTTTTTAATGTGGAGCAAAACCTCAAGTCCATTAATTTGGAAGTTATTTGAAACCTTTTGTTTGTCGAATTTAACAGCATTTGATATACTTAGATTAACGACGAGGGAAATATGGAACATGGTCTAGAGGTGGAGGGGGCTACGGGGGTAAAACACGCCCGATTAAGACATTTTGCGGTCATCTTCATGTGAAGAGGCTTGTGCTGCCTGCATATAATTACGTTCGAAGGCTTTTCGGGTGGCTCATTCATCACGCAGGCAAGCAAAACGTATCTCAAAGATTGTTAGCACTTGGGCTCGACAGTGAGTGTGGACGTGGGAGTGGGAGTGGCAGTGGCAGTGGTAGTGGGCGTGGGCGTGGACACGACAAGAGTTATTTATGTTGTATAGCCAGCTACAACTATTAAAAGTAACTACTTAGCAAACACTGAAGCCGACCAACCGAACCCACCGAGCCAACGAACCAACGGACCAACGAGCCAACGAGCCGTCGAGCTACCCAATCCGAAAGTTTTTTCGGCAAAGTGCCATTTAGTTAAACATTTTGACACATGATAAATGAGTTGTATAAGCCCACAAACCCACCATTAGGTCAGACATATGTTGAGTCCTGGCTGCCCTCCGTCTCAACTGCTCTCCGTGGCCTGGTCAAAGATCTCTGCTATTGCTGGCAATTAAAGTGGCATGAACGACGCTTCGGTAACCCATAAATAGTATCTATAAAGAAAGCACTAGCATGTAAATTTCGGCGAGAGCAGAGCGGAGCGGAGAGCAGGTCCTTCCGAAGGACTTCCGCACAGCAGCCAAGCGTAGAGAACTCATTAAATAGAAAGCATTTAATGCGCATCTAGATACAGCTGTACATAGTTATATATAACAGCAGGCCGGTAATAGAATGTCATAAGCAGCTGCCAGAGGGTGCGAAATTGAATGAAGGATGGATGGATGGATGGATGGCTGCTCGCTCTTGCTTGCTTGCTCTAAGTGTGATATCAGAAGTCAAAGTTTGAAGCAACCAAAAAAAAAAAAAAAAGAAACGTCGTAAAAGTCAGCGCCATCGTCCTCGTCGTCGCCTGTCGACAGGAAGGTCATTTAAGTTTTAATGATAGAGTTGTGTGTGTGTATAGAGTGGAAAAGGAAGGAAGGACGCGCCACGGGTAATGAAAAAGTTGCGCCCCAGAATTTGCGGTTCGTTATTCGACTTGTTCCACTCAGGGGTAGTTGGACTATAACCAGCTAGAGCAAGAACTGGAACTGAAGCTAGAGATACTTTCGTAGATTGCTGGAAGAACAAAGGCAAATAAATGGAGTGAGTGTTAGACATGGTGAATCGTTGATGTATTAATTGAAATCTAGACTACGAATTACACTCTTTCAGCTTCAGATTGAATAGCAAATGTAACCTTTCCAGCAAAAACTTTGTTGTTAAGGAAAAGTGAGTTCGAAGCTCGTACTGTAATCATTAGGTGAGGGTATTGCAAATTTCTGGAAGTGTATGTAACGTTTGGGAAGAAGCTAGGGTTTGAATGTAGATAAATAACTTTTTTGAATAAGTGGGCTCTACCTATATCTAGATCTTGTTCTGAACCGAATTGATCTCTCATGTTTTAAACTACTGAATGCCTTTGGCTAGAATCAGACAGACAGACATGATAGATCATTTCCTTTAAGATTTAGAGGAAAAGCCTTAGCATTCATTCAGATTTAGAGGAATAGCTAAGGCATTTCGTAATTACTGATGTTACATAAGATTCAAAATTTAGAGTGGATTGTAAGAATTTGTTTATCGATCAAGAGAAAGGTTTTTCTATTAGTTATATAGGCAAGCTGCTCACTTTTTGTGTATATATATTTTGTTGATCTGACCTCAAGTCCGCCGGCCTTATAAGAGTCTTAGATACTGTAAAGTCCGGCTAGCTTATCAAACCTTTTTATTGAGCAGTTCCACCTACTAACTCTTATATTACATATAACAAATATTCCGTATAATAATCTAGCAATAGAGTATTCCAACTTCACCATACAAACAACTTCAACAACTTTCACTCAGCTGTAAATACAAAGCATTCAGCTAAAGGGTTCGACTTCAATGCAACTTTTACTTGCTTGTTAAAGTAACTCCAAGATATGAGAACTTGATAGGAATTAGAAACAATATTATATGTATATATATATTACTATAGTAAGTAGAAGAGAAGTCCAATTGTTTTTGCTCTCAACTTTTGGTAACATCTCCTACAGCTTCCCCTGCCTGGATATGTATCCTTAGCATATTTGGCATCCCATCAATTTCTTTTTTCCATTTGATTGCACATTGATAGAACTTAGCTGGCCATTAAGCTGGATACATTTCCTGTTAATTGAATGCGTTTCAAGTGCCAAACTCGCGTCCCTCTGCCTCCTCGGCTCAATCGAGAACAATTGCTGTCAAAGGGCGTGTGCTATTTGCATCTCTAAAACGGTGGCAATTGACGCCGGTTTGAACCGAGGCGACGCTTCGCACTCGGCTATCATCGTCCATATCGGTTCGCAGTCGACACAGAAATTATTTTGCATGGATATATATTTAGCGCTAACCCTCAGCGCCTGGCATTATATACAGTGGCTCCTGCTGCGTTTTATGCCTTTCGCATTTTGCGCATTGTGGCAATGGACCCTCCTGAACGGAAGCAGGGGGTAGCCCATTGTGAGCAGGGGTAGTGAGGTCTCTGCGCACAACACTTTTGCGTAATAAGTGTATTTACTTTGTGCGAGAGTGTTTCACGGTGTGTGTGTCTGTGCCTGTGTGTGTGTGAATGGAATGGAAATGGCTTTTGTAATAATGGATTTCATTAAGGCCATGCAGGACAATGAAGGACCCTCTCGCTCAGAGGCTGTGTGTTTGTGTCTCTCTCTCTCTTTCTCTGTGTGTGTGTGTGGACGCCAATTCAAACTACGCCATGCGTAACAAATAAATTCATTAAGCGCAGCCAATGCCTCGTCCAAAACATTATCATCAACGTAACTCCGGCGGGCTGAGGTGTAAGGGCGGGGGTAAGGCCGGAGTCGGGGCAACCGGCTGACTAAATGATAATAGCAAAAGCCGCTTGGCTTGGCACGCGTAATTAAGTTGCATGTTCGAATGTGGCCAAGTCCAAAAATTCTGGGCTCTACTGCCCTACCTCGGCCTACCTCCTGCCTAACCGGATGTTATTCAAATGATATTTATGCCCAGTTTTGCGCACGCTCAATGTTTACGATTATGGGCCGCTGGGATCGGTCCGTGACCGGGATTAACGCAAAATTGTCAAGTATGCATCTTAGTAGCAGCATCTCTGCCTCCGCTCCTGCGCTCCTGCTGCTTTCCGCTGTTCCGGTGCGACGTTTAATTAAAATGAATATGTTCAGGGGACGAGCGTGAAGCGAAAGTTACGAGCGCTTCATAAATTTCAAATTAATCAATGGGCTTACGACTGTTGTCCTTGCCGCTGTTAAAATTGCATTTGTCTTGTTAACCAGCGCACAAGAAAAGGACTCCGCCGGGCTTACAGCCGAATTGAAAGTAATGCGCCTGGCCCAGGCCCAAGTATTAGTTACATAAATTCCACAAGCTTTCATCTAACCTGACGTTTGATCTACGCCTTGGCCATGAACTGCAAGTTGCGGGAGTTGGGCAATGGGAGCTGGGAGCTGGGAATGGAGCAGGTGCTGGCAAAAGCTCCGGGCTGTGACTAGGCTCTGGAGTGGGTAAAGCAAATGGCAAATTATCGCGCCATTTACGAAAGTCCTGCCAACATTTAATTGTTCAACTTAAGACCCTGGTTAACTTGGCCTTTTGGTTAATAGTCGAGTTTGGGAGTTTGGGAGGAAGGAATACCAGCCAAAGGACTGTATCTGTATCTGTATCTGTATCTGTATCTGTATCTGTATCTGTATCTGTATCTGTATCTGTATCTGTATCTGTATCTGTATCTGTATCTGTATCTGTATCTGTATCTGTATCTGTATCTGTATCTGTATCTGTATCTGTATCTGTATCTGTATCTGTATCTGTATCTGTATCTGTATCTGTATCTGTATCTGTATCTGTATCTGTATCTGTATCTGTATCTGTATCTGTATCTGTATCTGTATCTGTATCTGTATCTGTATCTGTATCTGTATCTGTATCTGTATCTGTATCTGTATCTGTATCTGTATCTGTATCTGTATCTGTATCTGTATCTGTATCTGTATCTGTATCTGTATCTGTATCTGTATCTGTATCTGTATCTGTATCTGTATCTGTATCTGTATCTGTATCTGTATCTGTATCTGTATCTGTATCTGTATCTGTATCTGTATCTGTATCTGTATCTGTATCTGTATCTGTATCTGTATCTGTATCTGTATCTGTATCTGTATCTGTATCTGTATCTGTATCTGTATCTGTATCTGTATCTGTATCTGTATCTGTATCTGTATCTGTATCTGTATCTGTATCTGTATCTGTATCTGTATCTGTATCTGTATCTGTATCTGTATCTGTATCTGTATCTGTATCTGTATCTGTATCTGTATCTGTATCTGTATCTGTATCTGTATCTGTATCTGTATCTGTATCTGTATCTGTATCTGTATCTGTATCTGTATCTGTATCTGTATCTGTATCTGTATCTGTATCTGTATCTGTATCTGTATCTGTATCTGTATCTGTATCTGTATCTGTATCTGTATCTGTATCTGTATCTGTATCTGTATCTGTATCTGTATCTGTATCTGTATCTGTATCTGTATCTGTATCTGTATCTGTATCTGTATCTGTATCTGTATCTGTATCTGTATCTGTATCTGTATCTGTATCTGTATCTGTATCTGTATCTGTATCTGTATCTGTATCTGTATCTGTATCTGTATCTGTATCTGTATCTGTATCTGTATCTGTATCTGTATCTGTATCTGTATCTGTATCTGTATCTGTATCTGTATCTGTATCTGTATCTGTATCTGTATCTGTATCTGTATCTGTATCTGTATCTGTATCTGTATCTGTATCTGTATCTGTATCTGTATCTGTATCTGTATCTGTATCTGTATCTGTATCTGTATCTGTATCTGTATCTGTATCTGTATCTGTATCTGTATCTGTATCTGTATCTGTATCTGTATCTGTATCTGTATCTGTATCTGTATCTGTATCTGTATCTGTATCTGTATCTGTATCTGTATCTGTATCTGTATCTGTATCTGTATCTGTATCTGTATCTGTATCTGTATCTGTATCTGTATCTGTATCTGTATCTGTATCTGTATCTGTATCTGTATCTGTATCTGTATCTGTATCTGTATCTGTATCTGTATCTGTATCTGTATCTGTATCTGTATCTGTATCTGTATCTGTATCTGTATCTGTATCTGTATCTGTATCTGTATCTGTATCTGTATCTGTATCTGTATCTGTATCTGTATCTCTAACTCTGACTCTACCTGTATCTTCTCCACTCTCTCTAGCTCTTTCTATCTATCTATGTTCATATATTTATGTTTTATATGCTAGCTTAGGCAAATATGAGATTTCTCTGCTGCCAAACTAATTGCGGCCTATTCAGTTGTCCAAATTAATTGGTCGTTTTGGAGGATCCATTAGGGCGCCAAATTGGAATTTATTGCGCAGATTTGTAAGTCGCCAGCGCCCGAAACACGTGTGCGTCGGCCTGAAAACAAAACAACAACAACAGAAAATAATATAAAAAAGTTAAATAAAAAACAAAAACAAGATTTGGCAGTCGGACAAGAGCAACAACAATGGCGTAATGGGCTAATTAGCCGTATCGGAGGAAGGGCAAAGGGAACTCGACCCAGGCATCCGCTGTGCCTCAACAATAAGTCAGCAAAGTGTTACAAATATCGCACTTAAGGGCACCAAAAATAAGTCGACCGACAAATTCAAAAGACGAACCGCTAATTAATCAAGGGAAATATAGAAAGAAACAACAACAACAACGATAGCAACAATAGCAACAACTAAACAAAGGCAATGCAAATATATGTTCATATTTCATATGCGTATCCGTGAGATACGTAACAGTCAGCTAGCCAGTCGGCCAGCTAGCCAGTCGGCCACTGGCCAAGAATCGAGTAACGAATGCAAATGTTACCCCAACTACTAAAAACTCTTAGTTCAGAACGTGCGTGCCTTCAGAGGCAACAACAACAACAACAACAAGAAAGAAAGAACCAACAATTAAATTTATGTAACTTCGCTTCGTAGCAGCGCTAAGTAATGTCAATGTTTCCAGCTGCCATAATCATAACTTACGACAAAGGTCACACATAGTCATAGCCATAGTCGTAGCCATAGACCAAGCCATAGTCATAGACCAAATCAGCTGGCTATAAACTGATGCACAGTGGAACAAGTATATACGAGATTTTTGACAAGGAGAAGCTGAAACAAAGCTGTAAAGTGAAAATGTGTCAGAAGCATTAGACTAGAAGTTGAGTGAAAATGTATCAATATAAAAAAATTAGCAAACATCTCCAGTAACTTCTAAGAATCTGATTAAGAAATAGTAATTAAATTATATATAGCAAAACATTTTTGTATTTAACAAAGCGTCTTTGTGGTAAACGCATTTTAAAGCTTGATTTAAATTTGGAGTTTTTATTTTTTAGATTTAACAACTTTAGAAAATTTAAAAGTGTTTTAAAGAAAACATAATATATTTGTTTTATATTGATAAGTTTTAAAGTTTTAAATAAAATAAAATATATAAATTATTTAAAGATATATCAATCAATTTTTATGAAATATAAAATACCTATATTTATTCAATTATTATTATTATTATTACTATCCAAAAAATGTAAATTGTTTAAGTTTTCCTATTTAAATATTTTATCGTTTTTATAATTTATGAATAAGATTTAAAATAAATAAAATATTCAATTATTTTTTATGTATAGAACAAAAGCAGATATCAATAAAATATACCCAAAAATTAATTCTTTAAATTTAATTTTATAGTAATAATAATTTAAATTCAATTTTTAAAATTATTTTTTCTAATTTAATATCAATTAAATTTTTAAAAATGTTTGCTTTAATTAAATTTTATGATTTTAATTAAAATTTTAAAAAAAAATATTTTATGTATATAAAAAAATATAAATAAGTTATTTATTAATTTTAATTAATTTTAATAAATAGCTATTAAAGTATATAAATAAACAATATTTTTCTTCAAAAATTGAACCATTTTGTAGATGCAAAATAAAATATATAAAGAATATAAATTTTATATAATTGAAATACACACATTTTTGCATATAACTTGCTCCACTGTGCTGGCAGCAGGTACCCCGCCTCGGAAGCAGAAAAAATAATAATACACATACGCCTATGCCTATGCGTGATTATTTTGCGCCTCGAAAGCGCGGAAAAATGTTAATTAAATGATATTCCCAGCGAGGCGCTATCAAATAGTCCAAAACAAAATGTGGAAGTGGCAAAGCCTCAAAATGTAACCAGAGTTGGGTATTTGGTGGTTGGTGGCCGGTGGCCGGTGGCCGGTGGTCGGTGGCTTAGTGGTTGCTGGCCAGTGTCCGGTGTCCGGTGGCTGGCCGGAAAAGTGGCTCGAATTATGCATTACCAAAGGTATTTTTTGGCGGGCCACGCATATATTAGCGCTCAGATAGCGATCGGTGGCCCGGGTCACATGATTTTGCATATCGGACAACAAAACAACCAAAGAGAGTGGAAAACATGTCGGGCAGGGGGCCCGAGGTGAGTGACGACTGACAGCGCTGCGAATAGGCAAGACTCACGCATAGTGCCAGGTGAGCAACAGCAACAGCAACAGCAACAGCAGCGGCAGCAGCAGGTGATGGAGCTGCCAAAAAAATAGAAAAAGAGTGGGCGGGGCAGTTAGTTTTCCCGCTGGCTTTTCCCGCGACCGCTTCACACGTCAACGCACCAAAGCCGAAAATTAGTTAACATATTTCGTTGTTGTATTTTTTTTCTTTTTCCTTTTCTTCTCTTGTTTCCATAAATATTTGCATTTGCCCTACAGCTGCGCTCGAGTCCATGGCCAATGGCCAAAAGTAACGGTTAACGGTGCTTGGGCAGGTAAAAAATTGCCTTTTATCAAGAACTGAATTCATTAGGAGCTCTCAGGAAGTATTACGAAGTCTAAACACATTTTGTAGTCTGACTGATTGATTGATTGATTGATTGTCGGTTTGATTGCTTAGCCAGGATTTTCTCAGTTCTCACTTAATGATCTTCCTGACATTTGCCATAGACTGAGCATCTCTCTATCTCTCTCTCTCTATATATAGACATTTATCTTAATTGATGTGTGTGAAGTCGGGGCATCTCTCGCACTTTATGTGCAGCCAGGAAGTGTCTTCATTAGGCAACTGCTTAATGAAAACAAATTATTAATTATGCCCAGAGCTGACAGAGCAAATAGCTAATATATCTCTCTTTAAATTTACTTTAAGATCGTTGAAGTTGGATGTAAATAATACTTAATTGAAATTTCAAATGGGTTATTAAGATATATAGCTATTATAGAGCTCAAATTATAGTAGAAAATATCATGTAAGAAATTTGTCCATCTTAACTTGGGGTTTTTATAATTTATATATAATAAATATTTTATATTTTATATATAATAAATATATTGATATGACATTTCACAGTCTAATAGCTGTACCCATATTGGTTTATATTATTATTAATTGCTTCGAAATACTAAATTACGATCTTAACCGAACATATTGAATAATATAATTAGAAATACATAGGCATTTTTTTGGGTTTTTAAAACGTAAGTAAAAGTCGTTAAAAAAAATTAATATTCTTAGAAATAAATGTATATAACAAAATATAAATATATAAATGTAAGATAAAGTATTAAATCAAATATTATTACTATTAAATATTATATTAAATATTATTTTAAAAATTATTTGAGATGTTAATTTTTGATTTTTTTGTAAATATATATTATTGGAAAAAATTATGTTAACCTAAAAAAAATAAACCATAAATTTGTACATTAATCAAATATTTCATAGTAATATAAATATCTTAGGCTTAAAAAAAATTATAAAATAATATTTAAGCTATATAATTATTAATATAACATAATTATTCATAAAAAATGTAATTTAAAGATATTTATTTAAATTTTTGTATTTATATTTGACTAAATAATTTTAAATTATTTTATTACGCAAGAAATTGATTATTTTTTTTTGTTATTTTTATTATTTATTTAAAGACATAGTCTTCGTTTGCTAAAGAAAATACAAAATAAAAAAAATTTTTAATATATATATTTATATACCTGTATATATAATATCAACTCTTCCAGTTATAATGATATAATTAAAGTACTTACCAGAGCTCTACAGCCAATAGTCAATAAGGCTCTACTTAACTTAATCCACATCGAAATGCTGATCAATATTTGCTATAAGTTAGTTATTATATGAAATATATGCCTCAATTAGTTGAATTTCTTTTGTATATTTATAGCTTTATGATTTCATATATTTATTTGTGAAGTTGGGCAAAGTTTTAATGCCCAAATGCTGTGGTGATTGTAGGGTATTTGAGCGAACCAGCTAATTTGCCAAACTTATTTCTGTTTTCTTTCGTTTCTGTAACAATCAAGTTTTCCGACTCTCCACGCGTCGCCCTCCCTCTGCTCCACTCTAATATCATATTTTGTGGGCGTGGCAGGTTGGCTGTGTTGGCCCATCTAATAATCCACATTCGTTACAAACATTTCAACTTTTCCGGCCAAGTTGTTGACTGACTGACAGGGGGAGTTGGCTGGTTGTTGTTGTTGTTGTTGTTGCTACTTTTTTTGGCTGTGGCATTTTCAATTGTTGCTAATGAGTGCCACAAATTAATTAGGTTACTTCGTTGAGCTGACGTCAAGTTTTTCTGTGTGCACGAGGGTTGGGGCTCTTGTTTGGGGCTGATGTTAAGTAGTGATAGTTGCTGCAAATTAGCATAAATTTCTTTCACTTTCTTTGTCTCTCTCTCTCTCTCTCTCTTTCTCAGTTCGCACGGAAAATTGAGCAATTTTCCAACGTTTTTGCGCTGCGCTGCTCTGGCTGCGTGAGGTGGAAAATGTGCGCGATTGCGCCTAAATTATTAATAACAACAAAAATCTCTTATCTCGTAATGGGAAATTTTTGCATAGTTGACACGCCCACAGCGCCCTTTTTCCAACTATTATTTCCACTCCTCGACGATCTTATCCACATTCGTTGCCTATTCATTGTACTCGGGATGACAAGCATAAATAATAGAAAGAGATTTTATGAGAGATAGAGAGAGGGAGAGTGAGGGTGAGAGAGAGAGGGAGAAAGAGAGAGAGAGAGAGTGGGAGCTAGAGGAAATTAATTTCATTAAATGTAGGCCAAAAGGGGTTTTAATGGGCTTATATATTGGTCAATCAGATGATTCACCATAAGACGATCGAGGCTTAAACTAAATCTAATTAAAAATTTGTTAAGAACTTTAAAAAAATGATTTAAATAACCCATGCGAGAATTAAAGAGTTGTCAAATGGAAATTACTATAAAAGAAAATATATAGAAAATATATATAATGAATTTAAAACATTATTGTAAATGAATTTATCAATAAATATTAAAGATTATGAGATTAAATTTAATTTATTTTTAGTTTTCTGAATTTTTTTGTCCAAATTTAAACAAAAACTCACAGATAAATATTTTATTTTGAATATTTCTATTGATTTTAGATTTTCTCTTGAAGATATAATTTCCGAGACTAAAACATATTTTTATTAATTTTATTAATGCATAAGTTTTATTTTGTTTTAAAATACTTTAATTATTTAATTTTTTAAAATTATATTTCATTTTTTAATTTAATTATTTATTTTTATTATTGTGTTTCTTTGTTTTATAAATTTACTTAAATTTTTAATTTTAATTTATTAAATTTTTTATTTTTTAATTATTATTTTATTTTATTTTATTTTATAACATTTATTTAAAGTTTTTTTTTTCTTTACCTTTTTCATATTTTATTATTATTTTGTAATTAACTATAAATATTTTTTTATTTACTATAAATATTTGTTATTTTAAATGTAGATTTCTTTTAAAGATTATTCATTTTATTTTAATTATTATTATTTTATATTATTTTATTTCATTTAAAAATTTGACAACATTTAAATAGCCTAACGGAGGCTACTAACTATTTATTTTAAAAGCAATTGCTTTGTTAATATGACTTAATAATAATATTCCAATTGATAAATTAAGTTTAGCCAATAAATAAATAAATTGAATAATAAATAAAATTCTATTATAACTTTGATATTAATAAATAATCAAAAAATACTTTTCAAAGGCCATTAGAAAACATAAAGCAGGATTTCTTTTAAAGCCTTATCAGCAGCTGCAGTCAGGCGCAGCATCAATGATAAGAGAGGGAAAAACAAATTTGGGAACGGAAAACTCGAAAAAGAACAAGTAAGAACGTTGCAGTCGGGCGCTACCGACTGCGGGATACTCATTCACACCCCCACAGATCACGCCCATTGCCACGCCCACAATTGGTTTGTACATATATAATTTTTTGGAAATCAATAGAGGAGATCAGCAGTAATATCTGTATATAATTCTGATTTTCTCACTGAGAATCGGAAAAACGTATAGTTTTTCCCGATTTGCCACGCCCCCAGTAGGCGTAGACATATAATTTTTGGCCAGTTCTTAGAAGTAGTGAAGGGTTACGTAAGTGTGAAATTTGGATGCTTACACTCAAAAAATGCGAAAATTACAGGGTATTTTTTAGCCGGGCATACCCCATAAGGGGCGTAAAATTTATTTTTGGCGCATCGATAGAGGAGCTCACCAGTAACTTACCATCCAATTTTGAAGCTTCTAGCTCTAAAACTGTAGGAGCTACAAACTTTTGCGGTTTGCCACGCCCCCTATGGGCGTAGATATATCCGCCATATCTTTTCCAACTTGGGTTGTCAACCCGAGTATATATACTAAGTTTCAAGTCTCTAGCATCAATAGTGCTCAAAATATTACAGAATTTGAAAAATCACTATATAGTCAGATCCGATTTGCCACGCCCCTAGTAGGCGTGGATATATAGATTTTTGGTCGATCTTCATAGGATCGTATCAGTAACCTACGTGCCAAATTTGGGCGTTTTAGCTTTAAAACTGTAGAAGATACAGTTTTACCCGATTTGCCACGCCCCCAATGGGCGTAGATATATCCGCCATAGCTTTTTCAACTTGAGTTGTCAACACAAGTCTACATTCCAAATTGCAACTCTCTAGCACTTCTAGAAGTAGTGTTTCTGAGGTATGGGCAAATGCATTTTCCGATTTGCCACGCCCCTAGTGGGCGTATCGGGAAAATCTTGACACTTTATAATTCGAGGGTATACACGAGTATATATTCCAAATTTCAACTCTCTAGCTTCAAAACTGTGCAAATGGTTTGCGTTCATACGGACAGACGGACAGACGGACAGACGGACAGACGGACAGACGGACAGACGGACGGACGGACAGACGGACAGACGGACAGACGGACGGACAGCGTGACGGACATTGCACAAAACCAATATACTCATTTCACTTTGTGAATGAGTATAAAAACGCAGAAAAGGTGAAAGTTAAAAATCGTTCGTGACTTTTGGCAAGAGCCAACGTGAGTTTATAAGAACATAACGTGCATTTATTATTTTTTGGGCAAATAGTGGGGATTATTAGGGCTTAGAGCAGACAGGCACACACACACACCAACACCCTCACACACCCACACACACACGTGCGTGCACAATTACATTTTTATAAAGGATACACGTAAGCAGCTTATGAACGCACAAATGCTTGGCAAATGGAAACGTACAAATATATATTTATATATATATATATAGATATGTGATAGATATATATATATGTATATATATAGTGGTTCAATCTGGGCATGGGTGTTTTAGCTGCTGCGGTTAGCTTGTTGCGAGCTTCTATTATGAGGCGAAAAGTAACGCTAATGAGTAAATCAAGAGCACATGTTGTGTGATGAAATGAAATCCTTCGAAGCCTTCAAATCCTTTGGAGGGGGATGGGGGTGCCATGGAGCCTTTGAAGCTGGGGCCAGATGGCGTGTTGAAGCATAAATAAGCCGCCAACCTCAGCGCCGCGCGCGCTTGGCCCCGTTTTAATAGCTAAATTATGTAATCATGATGTGTGATACACACACACACACACGCATACACACACACACACACACACACTTGAGCAGTGTAACTGTGGCCTCCCCCCCCTTTCCATAGCTCGTGTTGTGGCATTTATGCAAATCCTGCTGTCGCTTCTTGTGAGAAACTTTTTGCTACGCCAAGCCACGCCCCCTGCGCCCTCTTTTTAATTTGAAATTTTTCATAATGAGCAGTAGGAGGGAGGTGGCGGAGGCGTGGGCGTGGGCGTGGCAGCCAACTGGGATACGCTTTGACGTTGCCATAGTGTGAAGATTAAATTCTACTAATTAGAGACGTCGAGTGGAATGTTCGCGCTTTTGTAAGCGCTAGTGTGTGTGTGTAGTAGTGGGTGTGTGTGTGTGTGTGTGTGTGTGTGTGTGTTGAAGCAGGCAAGCATTGAGTGGCAGCAACAGCAACTCTGAGTGTGACTGCCTCATTGGGCAAAGGCAAACAAAATGGCGCTGAACTCCAAGCAGCAGTCAAAGACCCCGCACAATAAACCACTAATCCCCACTAGAACCACCCAACCACCCAAACCACCCAACCACTCAACCACTCTATGCTTTAGCGGTTTTATTGATATACCAAGCGTAAAAAAGTTCAAATCCCCAAAACAAACAAACTCAACTCGATTCCTGCTCCAAAAACCCAACTCGTTTCAGAATTTCAAATGGAAATTCTCAGCTCACAGAGTGGGCGGGGCGGGGGGGAAATTTTTAAGCTGGAAAATTCTGGCAAAGCAAAGCAGGATTTTAGTTAGTTTAGCTTGTTTTATTTCATTATTTTGTGTTCATAATACTTTGCCAGCTTATTCCAATTATTTGTTATATTTCGAAATTAGTTTCTGGCGAGTGAAAAGTTTTTTCCTTTAATTATTTATTATGTTTTTCGTAATACTTTTTATGAACTCAACTTTTTTTTATAGTTTTTGAGTTCCTCAATTAAATTCGGATATCAAAATTCTCAGCTTAATCCTATTTTATTTGCTGTGTTTCGTGCAGTTTAGGAGGATTTATTATGTTTCGCTTTATTATTGTTTTCCTTGAATTTTTATAGTGATTTTTATGAGTTTTTTTAAAGTTTTTTTATATTCAATGATTTAAGTTGACTTTAGAATAAAATTTTATAAAATGCAATTCTCTATAGAGCTGAGCTTAGCTTAGGAGTTTACGGCGTCAGAGAGAGGTTTTATATGAGTTAAAGAGTTCAATACGATATAAATCGTATATCACACTTTGGAGGTGGTCTTAGCCAGAGCTTAGAGCTTGGTTCGTAATAAGATCCATTATGCTATGGTTATAAAAAAGACATTGATTGTTATAATTTAATAGGAAATTTGTTTAAACGGATTGTAAAAAGTATCACAGATATAGAAAATCATAGATATAGAAGAAATATCATATAAAATTGATTTATAATTTGCATTTCTACTCTACTTTACTCTTCTACTCTACTCTACTCTAATTTACTCTTCTACTCTAATTTACTCTTCCTGTGCAGCGACTTCTACTAGAGTATTATGTGATTTGATTTCAAACTGAACTTGTTTGTTCGAGTCAAAATGAAGCAATTCAGAGATCCGCCTGAATCTTTTTCCTCTTTTGTGTCTGTTCTCTTTCATAACATAACAAATACACGAAATTACTTAGCTCTTTGCTCAGTTTTTACAGACAGAAGTATTAGTAGATAGTTCTTATAACACTATAAACTGTACTCCCACTCTTAATGGCTACTTCAATAATCTCACGATACCCATCATCAGCAGGCTTCGCTCTCGACCACTTGCTCTTCATGATGCCTCTTCAGCTTGTTACCTTTGCTTAGGTGAGTGAAGGCAGCCTCCAGTCTCTTTTGTATTTTGTGCTTAGCCAATAGCATTTACTACTGTAAAGTGAGAGTGAGAGAGAGAGAGAGAGAGAGAGAGAGAGCATCGCTCTCGTGGAACTTATAAGTATAGAGAGTAACTTACTTCCCATATTTCGTTTTAAGCCTCGTTAATTTATTGATTAGTAATAATCATTTAATTTAGTTATTATAAAATACTACTAAAGTCTATCTATGATCACATTAGTAAGATTATATTACAATTTCGTAGTATTTTTAATCAGCCAAAAGTTCAATTAAAGGCAATTAAATGGAGATCTGTTATAAAACAAATAATCGAAATCAAATGAATTTTTTATATGCTATATTTCAATTTGGAAAGCACATAATTTCAATAACTATATATTATAATTATATATATATATTTATAGGAAGTCAAGTATATTATATATTATGTTAAATATATTTTGATTATTTATATTTTATATTATTTTATATATTTTGCAATATTTTTCTGTTTTCTATATAAGCTATACAATTACTTTTTTAGTCACAAATAGTCTGTCATTATAAGCAATTAATCAAGTCTAATATTTTCATTATATTCGGCACGTGTCTAACAGATAAATGTATGTATCTATATATATATATAGTAATATATATAGTTATATCTTCATATATATATACTATATCAATTATATCTTGTCTTTTATTATATTCACCTTATATCATTCATATCTAAACAACTCTGTCAATTAGCTTATAGAAAATCAAATTTACATCTAATAAAATATATATATTTAGCTATTTCAAATTTCAAATTTCAAAATTTTGTTAGCCTTGATGCTTTACATTTATCAAAAAGTTCTTTGAGCGGCAACAAATTTCGAGGAAAACTAAACATAGAGAGAGAGAAGGAGAGAGACACAGTTAGTTACACCTTTTGATATGTGTGCGTGTGTGTGTGTGTTGGACAGTGTAAAAAATGAGCATGTCAAGTGAAAAAATTAATTTATTATGTTTTTTGTTTGTTTTTGTTTTTTTTGTTTTGAACAAATGAACTTTTGCGCGTGTCATAAATGTGAAAATAATTAAAAATGGATGACGTTTCAGTGTGTGTGTGTGTGTGAGTGTGTGTGTTAGCTTCTGCTGCCACATGCCACACATGTTGACCATGACAGCAAGGCAGGAGCAGGGGCTGGGGCTGGGGCTGGGGCTGGGGCTGTGAATTAAAGGAGCTGGAGCAGTCTAACATAGTTGTTAGTTGTTGAAAACGAAATGTTACCAAACTTTGCTGCTGTTTGGCCTAATTAAAAACCAAAAAAAAAAACGAACATAATATAAGCCTCAGTCAAGGCCTTAACCACATTGAATACTCTATAATTAAACAAAAATTAAGTAGAAAACTAAAAGTATATATTTATAAAATATTTTACATAGAGTATATGCTCTTTCCACTCAACACAGTTAGGGTATTCACAAGTCGAAAAAAATATGTTAATTGCCTCCCAAAAAAGAAAGAATGAAAAAATGTTGCCCTCTTACAATTTGACTTCAACTTAATTAACTAACGACTGTAAATGGATGGCGCGGAGCTGGGGGGAAGCCTCGCTTACTAAATCAATTACGCAATAAAAGGACTGACAAATTGCCAGGGGGGAGGGAGGAGGGAGGAGGGAGGAGGGAGTGTGGAGACAGGATAAGCAGCAGCAGCAGCGCCAGTGGCTGGTTACACATGCAGCTAAGTGAGTTGTCATACCAAAAAAAAAAAGAAAAAAGGAGCAAAAGAAATTAAATTAAATAAAAGCAGGCGAAAGGACGAAAAATGCGTTTTTAATTTTCAACAGCTGAGCTTGTGGTTACAGAGTGTGAGAGAGAGAGAGAGGGAGTGAGAGAGGGAGTGGCAGGGGCAGGTGACTCCTTGTCAGTCACTTGGGCGCTCAGCTTCCTTGCTGCCATTCACTTTGATGTTTTACTCCATCAGCTACTCGCTCACGCTCTCTCTCTCTCTCTCTCGCACACACTGTGAAATTATATTTTAAGAGGCAACTCCTACCCCACTCTCGTTCTCCCTCTCCCTCTCACACTGTGTCGGTGGCAACTGCATCATCTTGTTGGGTCATAAAAAGTAATGACAGCAAAATTTCACTCGCCTGGCTCACCCGCTCGATAATGACGAACGAGGAGTCGCCGGCAATGGGAACGGATGAACGAAAGGACAGACGGACGGAGTGCAAAAAAGTAGCTGAAGTAGTCAAGAAGTAGATGCCGCTGTCTCATGCACTGCAAGAAATTAGGTAGATAAGAAAGAGAGCAAGAGAGCAAGAGCAAGTATAAGTTGATATATGTAAATGAAATTGTTTCTAAATGAAACTGAAAGAAAGAGAGGGGATTGAGAGAAAAAGGTATGAAGAGGGCAATAGACTATAGACTATAACTCGAATGGAAAATATTCAATAGTAGCGAAGAGCTTTCAGAGTGCGCTATCCTGACGAGGCGCAGTGCATGTTATGTTAAATGATTAGTTATAAATTTTTCTATTAATTTACCTTGTTTATTGAGTTGATTATAAATTGATTTTATTCAAGAAAAAATACTTCAAAATTGTATTTTATATGAATTTAGAGGCCTGAAGAACAACAGCTCTACGAAAACTTGGAAATAAATATATTTTGCTTAGTTATATATTGTATTTGTTTAAGCTAAAAGAATTTAATTTAAATGAATTTTGAATCAAATTTAGCTTGATTTATCTTTAGAAATACATTTCACACTTTATGCAAATTTATTTCATTTTCATGTTTCATTTTTCATTTAAAAACTTTGTTTTAGGTCATTTTAGAAATATTTTAACCTATGCAAAAACTAATTTCCTCTATGAGAAAGGGGAACTTCTAGGCTGAACTATCTAAAAAATTTATTGAAATTAAAAAAATTAACTTTGATAACTTTTCTTTTGTCAACATATATCTTATAATTTACATATATTATTTATATTCATTTTATTTTCTTGCAGTGTATGCGTTCATCTTCTTCAAAGGTTGTGGCACCCTCAACAGTGCTTTGAGCTTATGCCAACCAGCCCCCGCCATGCTGTGATGCGCTGCCGCTGCTGTGTTGCCGTTGCTGTTGCACAGTACCGCACTGTGTTTCCTGCCACAGCGGCAAGAGGAAACAATTATGAAAGCGGCTGGCAGCACATTCAACTCCCATGCTGCAGCGCCCGCTGCTGCTCCAACTCCGGCTCCAGCTCCAGCTTCAATTTCCAATTGGAAGGCAGCGCTTGCACATGCAACGTCTGCTGTCTCTGCTGCCAGCTGCGAATCTCTATATAATGGACGTTGCAGCTACTTTTTGCCACGCCCACCCATCCCATGCCATCCCATCCTGCCACCTTTGCAGCTCGCAGCTCGCAGCTCGCAGCGCGTGTTGCTCATAAGATAAAGATAATAGAAAAGTTGAATTTATAGCAAAACACTTTTCAATCATGCAACCAAAACGTGTGGCAGCAGCAGCGGCCCATGCCCCGAAAACTGTGGCGAATCGGCGGGAGGCAGTTACGGCGGGAGTTACTACGGGCGCTGGAGCTAAGGACGTGAACCCTTCGTCTTCGTGTTGCAGGCAGCGCCAAATCATTTCCGCAACACTTGCTTATTCACTTTGTTGTTGTTGTTGTTGCTGTTGTTGTTGTTGTTGTTGCTGTTGTTCTTCTTCATGTTGTTTTGTTTCTGAATAACGCCAAAGTTAATGGATGCTGCACTAGGTAACCTAGGGGCATGCCAGCTGCAAGATACCCTAGCTGAAAGGAACAAACTATGGAAAGGCGAATAAGTTTTTCCAGTTAGAAAATGAATGTGAACATATGACTGACTCTCAGAGACCCTAACTTTACATAGATTTCAAATTTGAAGTAAAGTTACTCAGAGAATATCCGACTATAAGATACCCCAACTGCAAAAACATATTGTTGCTCTTATATTAAATTCAAACTGTCAAAACTATCTGAGAGTATATCGTATTTTTTATACTCTACTCTTCATGGGCAACTCTTAAAACTATGCACTAACTCTACCCATGCAAGTTCTTCACTTTTTACAGGGTATTCAAGTGTAACTGGTTGCAGTGTGTGAAAAACATCTGCCAGCGGATATGCCTGTCCATTCGCTCTGACCCACAGCCCACTCTCTCTCTCTCCCTCTTACTATCTCTCCCTCTTCCTCTCTCTTGGTTTGCAGCCACCCAGCTGTATCTTGTAGATAAACCCACATAGAGCCCTCGGGGGATCTAACTGACTATTCATGCGTTTAAAATTTGCAATACACCCCGAAAAGAAAATGCTCAAAAGAAGCAAAAAGAAATTGAAGAGGAAAATGGGTAAAAAGGCAAGGGAAACCAGTTGATGAAAAGCGCCGCATGTTACATTTTACGTTAAAGCTTTGGCAAACAAGTATTTTGTTTTGTTTAGCTGCTTTTTTATCTTCACGGCAGATTGAGAGGGGAGCTCGTTGCAGCCAGAGCCAGAGCCAGAGCCAGAGCCCCTCGGGCGGCACCTGTTCTAATGGCCCTCCCACCACATGCCACCTGTGTGCCCAGCTAAACTTTTACTGCAGCTCTCAGCTTGATCAAATGTGGCAAAATGGCAAAAAAAAATGTTCTAGTTTTATTTCACGATTTACACTCGCATGCGAAAGTAATGAATACTTATTGGAATTGAAGCTTAGATATATTGATTGATTGGGTGACCTCTTATATGGGATATAAACTTACGTATTACTAAAGAAATGGAAGAGAAAGGAGAAGAGAAGGAGACACAGATAGAAAAGACCCAATGAACTGCGTAAATTTGACTGCTAAAAGTTACAAGGCACTTTATCTTCTACTTAACTTTCTACGGTTCTTTAAAGTAGTTGCTAAATGCAATTGAAAAACATCCTAAAGCTGTCTATTCTGACTTAATGGACTATATCCAACTATATATATAACTATAAAATTGATAATAAAGGGAACATAGAAAAGACTTTTAAGCTACACAAATATACATACAGAAATGAAATTATATGCCTGCTGCCAAAAATTAATATGCGGATAAAGTGCTTACTAGATTTTAGTAGCTAGAATACTCTTAAAAATCTTTATACAAAAACTTAAAACAAGCTCAACTATTGTAAATCTATCTCAAAGAAAGCTACGTTGAATGCAACTCCATTTTGCCTGTAAATATTTACAATGCAGATAAAGTTGCTTGCAAATAGATTTACTTTATTTACTATGCACAAACTTTCAAATGTTGCTTAGTCTGTTTTTTGGTAAACTTGATAAAACCTTGATTAATGCCCTTTGAGTTGCTTGAGGATTACGATTTGGATGTTGTAAGTGTTTTTGAGGGATTAGCCAAGTAATTTGTTAGCTCAGTCTAGTTAAGCTAGTCGATAAGTCGAACTTGTAGCATTTGCCAGATTTGGCAAACCAAAACAGAGGGAGGGGAAGAGGAAGAGAGGGAGAGAGAGGGAGAGCTAAAGAGTGAACTACATGTTTACAGTGGGGCAGAGCAACTCTTGCGAAAGGCACTTGCAAATTAGACATAATCCTCCTTTTGTTCTCGTGCTCGTCTCCCCTGCCCTCCCCCGTACTGCTTCCACGTTCCAAGTTCTCTGCTTGTTTGTCGTCGTCGTCTTGGTGGCGTCGTCGAAAGTGCCAAAGTTTTTCATTGTAATAAATATTTTAATTTTGAACTTGAGCAATTAACCCAAGAACGCATGTGGAAATAGTGGGCGCTAGAGGGTTAGCAGGAGGAGAGGAGTAAGGACCTGGGACTGAGACTGGGCCTGGGTATGGGGTTTGTCATGGCAATTGTTGGAAGTTGTAGCTGTAGCATTACAATCCTTCGCCTGTGTGTTCTGTGTGTGTATGAGCATTATGAACTTAAGCTCTTTGCCCAACAACAAGAACAACAAACAATAGCAACAAAAACAAGAAGAAGAAGAAGAAGAAGGAGAAGAACAACAATAACATTAAGATCCTTAGACACATGCCAAGTGGTTAAGTCGCCAAGAGAGATGTTTTGGGCCACAAAACTTTTTGTGCGTCGCATTTAAATGATTTTGCATAATTCAATGGAAACGATTTTTTGGGCATGAGCAACTCCAACAGGAAAGGGAAAGGGAAATGGAAATGAAAGAGGGAAAGAAAGAGGGAGAGCTAAAGTAAGGCAAAGCTAGAAAACATTCACAAAAAGTTTTCTTTCTGTGGGTAGCCAAGGTGGACGAAGTTAGGGAAAATCTTGCCTTTGCTGCAATATATTTTCCTTCAATTGCGCACAATTAATCCTTTTTATGAGCGTTGCGCAGTGTTTTCCGCTTTTCTACTTTGCTTTTACTCAGGTAAGCGAGTTGCTGTCCCCCCTTAATGGACTTGCAAACTGGGCATGGATCTAGCACTGGCTCTGGCTCTGGCTCTGGATCTGGACCTGAGCGGCTGTTCCATCAGCTGGAAACACGCGCACACAAAGGCCTTAATTATAAAAGTCAACAAAACTGTGGTAGGGGCAACAGAGCCGTGACCCAGAGGCAAGGGGCGAGGGGGGCACGCTCTAGCTGGTTGCACCACCGACTTATTGTCATCAACTGGATGGAACTGCGCTGTTCACAGTCGGAAACATTCACAAAAAAAAATGTATATATATATATATAAAACTCGCATGTAATTAAAACGAAATCCCTTTTACGAGCGTATACGGCAAAGATTTTTACGCTTATTTGTTAGACACGGAGAGCGAGAGGCAGAGGCAGCGGCAGAGGGCGAGCTGGACGACCTGCAGAAATGCAAACAATAACCTACCCGAAAATATAAAAGAATAAAACAAGAAAGGCGCAAAAAAAAAACAATTTTGATAAATTTTTATATCAATTTTTTCGTTTCGCTTAATTTTCAGTCAAAGCAGTAACAAGAGGAGTGACAGGAGGCAGGGGCAGCGGCGAGGGGGTAGAAAGATAAAAGGGGTTAGAATCTATTTGAAATTGTGAATGAAAGTTGAGTGAAACGCACAGGGTAAGAGCTTAAGAAGTGATTTATAGACAAAAGATATATATATTAATTTATTAAAAATCAAATATTATAACTAAATAATAATTAGAAATTGTGAAAATAGCATAGAAATCAATTAAATTATTTTTAAAATTAAAAATAATAAATAGAAATTTAAAAAAAATTATAATAAATATAATATTAGTAAAATAATAAGAAGTAGCTTAAAATAAGCTGATTTTCAAATATTATAATAATATTATTATTTGAACAGCTTGAGCTTGAATAAGTTAAGAGTTGAACTCAACAATCTACAAAAATATATATATTTAATTGAAGTAAACTAACCAAGTAGAGCTCAAGAGAGACTCCCAGCTCTTGACAATGCCTTCCTTTTTGCCCGAGAACTTTCCTAGCCAAAGAGACTTTCTAAAAACAAGTTTTTCGCCGACTAGTTCAGCTCGAGAGCGAGCCGCGTTGTCGACTTTCTCGCTGTGCCCCAGTGTGAATGATGTGGCACATTTGGCAGTCCGTGTTGATCTAGCCTAGTGGAGCCTCGCGCGCGCTGTCATTGCCAGTTTTAATTATTGTCCACTTTTATTGCAGTCCGCGATTGCAGATAATGTCCAGGCGGTAGCTAGAGACCTGGAGTCCGCTCCGGAAAACGGAGTCCGGGTCAATGTCAATATGAAGCGGACTCCTGCCACTCCCACTCCCAGCCCCACTCCCACTCCTGCTGTCAACGGCATCAGCTGGCGATTAACTCTGATATGGAAAACCCTTTTTCGCGCCGAGGGCGATATGCTAATGATGGACCATGCCCCCGCCCCGCCCTCTGAACGGCCGCCAATTGCAATGCCAATCCCTCGGGGGGCAGCTCGAGTTGTACACTTTTTGTGTTTTATTATTTGACTGCCTCTGCCTCAGCCCATGGCCTCTGCCTTTGCCTCAGCCCATGGCCTCTGCCTCTGCCTCTGCCTCTGCCACTGCCTTTGCTTTTGCTTTTATTATTTTCAAGTTTAATTAACTTTTGCGTTGTTTTGCAGCCTCTTTGGCCAGCCTTTTGCCACATTTTTGGGGCACAGGCACTGCCTGCTGGCCGCAGGCTGCCTGAAAATTTGATACGTTGCCATTGCCATTGCCAAAGCCATTGCCATTGCCATAAAGCCTTCGAGATGGATGTGCCCTGTGCTGGAAACTTTAGCCATTAGCCGCACTCAAGCAGCGTCCTCTCAGCTCTGTCTTCGTTTTATTTATTTTTTATGACTTTTCAGATCAGGTGCGAGGGCTGTACACCATTAATTTTTCAGATATTTCATTTGAAACTTGATCTGCATTTGATAAATAGAGAATATCTTTGATATACAAATATATACATACATATGTATATATATATCTGAAATACTTGTGTATAAAAAATCAATATTTCTTTAAGCAATCTCAAATGTCAAATTCTATAAAGAAATTTATGAACGACTGCAGTCGGGCATATCCGACTGCATAATACTTGTTCATATTGTAAAAGCAGTTAAGATTGTTTAAAGATCATTTGTTTGCATAAAGTTCTATTAGTAAAGCAGATTAGTCAAAGTTGTTGATTCTAGCTCTATAAATTTGGATAGTTTAGTTCTTTTACAATTTCCCAAGTCCCTAAGAGGCATTAATAACAATTTGTTGATCAGTCGATAGAAGAAGTCAGGAGTAAAGTTAGGAAGTCTTGACAACAACTCTCTACCTCTCTCTTTCTCTCTCTCTATCTCTTGTCTTCTATTCAAGACAAGGTAATATTATAGAGTATCCACCTAATCTACTTTTGCCAGTTACATGTCTTAGCACAACTCTCAAATACCTTCACTCACTTTTAGGGTATTCGTACAAGCGGCAAGTGCTTACGTAATTTCGCACTCTCATTGTGTTTGACACAAAATAATTCAAGTACTTATCTCAACAGCTATATATGTCTATAAACATATATATATATAGATATATACATATGTATATGCAATCTGTATACTATATAATAATTCCACAACAATTTTTGGAGCTAAGCAGCTGGCTTTGGCCCCCTTTGGTTTCGCCGTCTTCGGCTCTGCCAGTTCATCTGTCAATTAGAGCTTAATGTATTGCGATTGTACTTGAAGCTATACGCAATTACGATAGAGCTCCCAACTGGAGTGACTTTTGAGAGAGTGGGTCTGCGTTCTGGTCCTGGTTCTGGTTCTGGTCTGTGGCTCGGCATAAGCAAATGAATACGTTTATTGAGTGACAGGCAGACAGACAGACAGACAGACGCAGGCACACACAGAGCCGAAAATTACATTTCAGATCTTGAACAACCATTTTTTTGCTGAACAATTGAAGTTTGATCTTGAAAAGAGCAAAAAATATATATGGGACGATGATATAATACAATTTTAAATGCCTTTAAAATTGACTTGAAAACCCTGTACTTTTCCATAGCAAAATATAATCGATAACAGATAATGATCGATACGTGCTTTAGGACTGGTTGAAAGATGATAAAATGTGAAAGAATTTCTTATTAAACAGTTTATTTTGATTATATGGTATATATATAAATATATATCTATATATAAAGCAAATATAGATAGAATATATTATATATTATTATATATTACTTTTACATTAAAACTATTATTATTATTATTATTTGCAGATTCTTAAGTCTTTCTTTTCTAATTTATGACCTAGAACTATTTCTTATCTGATTAGCTAATTCCTATTCATATATTTGTTCCTTAGTTCTTAGTGTTTGGTATCTGCTTAGAAGTAAATTTATTATGTTCAGCTTTGGGTTTCTTTTACTTTGTTTTTTTGCAGAGATCTTTCAGGTTTTCTTTTTTGTGCCTGTCGCGGACTGCTCCCCAGATCTTCTCCCCTGATCTGCTCTGACCGCTGCTCTTGAGATTTATGTTCAGCGGGTCTTGAAAACACGTATTATCTAACAGCTTGGCAAGATATATTTCATTTGAGTTTGGTTTCATTTCGCTCGTGTATCAGATTTATTCGCATTTCTAAATTGTTGTTATAAATTAAGAGAATCTTTTTACAGAGCTGCTGAAAATTACTTGCAAGTGTATCGGATAGATAATGTATCTATTGTTAGAATATAGATGGATATATGTATATAACTAAAATGTACTATATCTGATAGATAGTTTAACTAAGAGATATTGTATCTGAGAGATACTTTAACTTAAAGAAACTTTACCTAAACTGCTGTATCTGATAGATACCTTAGCTAAAAGACGCTGTATCTTAGATACTTGAACTAACAAACATTACATTTGAAAGAAACGTTAACTAAACTATACAGAATCTGATAGATAGTTTAACTAAAAGATACTGTATCTGACAGGTAGTTTGACTAAAAGTAGTTCAAGTAAAATGTAGAATAGATAGATACAAAAATGGTTTATCTATTAGATACCATCAAATACTTTTGGTATCTTAACAAAAAAACTGAATTTATGTCTTCATAATAGTCTTCAGATATTTCCTAGTATGATCTATAAAAGATATACATTTTCTGATTTCTTCTTTTGCAGTTTCTTAAAGATGGGTTGTTACACATCTATTTTAGAATATACTAAACTCTACTACATTTCATTGGTTAGAGCAACATGTACTATCAATAAGTAATCATATATTAGAACTCTTTAGCCCTAGCCCTAGCTCAGTGTATATATGTATGCACCTTCAAATATATGTACCTTGATGATTTGTTAAAAACCCATTAGAGTCACGCCCCTTCAGCTGTGATATCTACATATTCCAGATCTCCCAAGTTACAAACATTTTTCCATTTGCAGCTTAGCAGCTGCCACACCCACAGCTAAGCGCCCTCAAGGCAAAACTCTGCCCTTTGGCCTCTCGCATGCTCAACTGTAAGTTGGAAGTTGGATTGGGTCGCATTGGCTTTGGATTTGGATTTGGATTGGATTGGATTGGATTGGATGCATGGCAAGCGGCCAGAAGATCGAGTCAAAGATATACGGCGAGGCAACACGCGTCGCTTTTTGATATGTTTTTGCCATTTCTTTTTGTTTACTTTTGTTTTTGTTTTTGATTTTCTGTTGGCTTCGCTTGATCAGCGCTGGAAGCGACAGCGATGGAGACGGCGACTGCAGGCTGAACAGCAACAACAACAACAACAATAACTTGGCAGCGAAGTGGAAGGCAGGCAAAGCTATGTGTGTGTGTGTGTGTATGAAATGGTAGATGGCATGGATGTGTATATGTGTGTATGTATGTATATGATATGTATGTAAGTATGTATGCCTCTCGCAGTCTGTTTTGAAGGTGCGGCTGGCTGTCGCTGTCGCTGTCGCTGCTGCTGCTGCTGCTGCTGCTGTTGTTGTTGTTGTTGTTGGCTTTGCCTTTATAGTCGATATACTATGTAGCTTCGCCGAGTTCGTTTGGTTTTTGGCGTTGTTGTTATTTTAGTTTCTTAACTTTTTTTTTGCTACTCTTTCTTCGTCTGTTTTTGTTTGCTGTGGTTACCTTTGTTGTTGTTGTTGTAGTTGTTGTTGCTGCAATGGCCGCAGCATGCGTTTTGATTGCAGTCGTCGTCGTCGTCGTTGTTGTTGTTGTCTTTTTTCATGCCATTTAAGTCTTATTTATGGTTCTCGTTGATGATCGTGTTGATGGTCGTACTTTTTTCTCTCTCTCTGCTGTATTTTCCTGCTTCTTTGTTGTTGTTTTGTTTGTCGTTGTTTATGGTCGATTTTTAACCTTTTTAAGTGCCCTGCAATGCGCGTGTGAGGGAGTTACGAGCATGCCAGATCCGCTAAGGTGAGCAGTATATGATCGCCCGATTGTTCAGGTAGCTGTATGTATGTAAACGAGTTGCTAGTCCTTTTATGGCAAGCGAGGGCAAGAGCAGGAAGGCAGACACAGAGAAATGAGCGTGAGAGGGGGCAAGGAGATAGGGGGATAGAGAGAAGGAGAGTGGGAGAAAGGAAGTCTTAGAGTAAGTAAGTTTTAAGTATTCACACTGCTGAAATGTTTTTCTGGCAATAAACTCTGTTGAGAATCGCATAGAAAAACACAGAGTGTGAGAAAGTGAGAAAAAGAAAAAGACAGATGTATAAAAAGAACAATAGAGAGATAGAGAAAGACACAGAGTGTGAGAAAGAAAAAGAAAGAGGTAGATATAGAAAATATAGATATATAGTGAAAGACACAGAGTGAGAGAGAGAGACAGAGAGAGATAGAGAGAGAGAGAGAGAGAGAGAGAGAGTGAGCGGGACAGAGTGAAAGAGAGAGATAGAGAGAGAGAGAGAGAGAGAGAGAGAGAGAGAGAGAGAGAGAGAGAGAGAGAGAGAGGAGAGAGAGAGAGAGAGAGAGCAGAGCAGAGCAACATAATTAGCTTGGAAGAATCTATAGGATAGATAGATCAAATTGGAATTGAGCAAAAGAGAATATGAGAGTAGAGACAACGATTATCTTCATATATTGTGTTAATCACCCTTCTCTGTGATTCTCCAGAACTGACAGTTTACAGTTACAGACTCGAAAGGGTCTTACAATAGGCAGATAAGCGAGAGCTAAGCAGATTATGTTCCCATTACTAGGTAACTCTCTGTCGATCAGTTTCACTTGTTTAGTTTGAATTGTTTTTTGGGTTTTCCTTTTGGCAAACGCTGGAAATCAATTATAGAAACCTTTTGGCCGTTCGGCTCGAATGGGCACGTTAATTCGTGAAAAAGTATTTATTTTCCTTTATAAGTACATATGGCTGTATGCATCGGGTTTCAGGTTTCAGGTTTTTCGTTTCGTTTCGTTTCGTTTCGTTGTTTTTTTTTCTTTTTCTCGAACCATTTGAAAGAGTTTTCATTGTGCTGCGAGTCTAAAGTGGCTCTGGGCTTGGGTCAGCATCGGGGGCCGGTTTTTTACACACACTCACACACACATACACACACATATATATATATATATATATATATATAAATTTAATTTTTTTTTGGGGTCTGGGTCTTTGGACATCACAAAGGATTGTGCGGCCGACCGTCAGCGGAAAAGTGCAATAAATTTTACAGTTTTTTTGTTTAGCTATCGAATTCGTTCAATGATTTCGCTATATAGCTTTTTCTACTCCACTCTCGATCTTTATTTATGTGTGTGTGTGTGTATGGAACGATTTAAATTCAGGAAGTTGTAGTTTAGAGCACTTCCTTCTCTACTGATTTGTATAGTTTGATGAGCACCTACAAAATATTGCTCCCTATGAAGGGAATATATAGACAGTAGATAGAAAGAACTCAGAAAACATTTGTGAGGCGAAAGTATACATACCAAATTCTCATTTTAATTATCCCATGATCTTTGAGTTTCTTGAGTTTGACCTTGGTATTTAATGGTATAATGGGCTGGATGTATATATATATGTTCTATAGAACCTACATATAAAATGTACTAAATGTAGATCATATAGGTTCTGAGTTACTTGCTCACCTACCAAGCTTAGTTTATGAAGCTCTTAAAGTTCTCAAGTTTCTTGGACTAGCATCAGTTTATTGCTATATTTTAATATATAAACTATATAAAATTATTATAAAAATCATATTTCGAGCACACATACAAAATTTCGTCAAGATAGCTCTATTAGTCCTTGAGTTCTTTGAGCTGGTATTAGCTTATGCTTTATAGATAGTTATGAAATATATCAAATTATTATTAAAACTATATTAGAATCTTATATACCAAATTTAGTCAGTGTAGTTTATATAGCTCATGGGTTCCTTAAGTTAGGTTTATATAATGTTTTGCTCAGATATATTCATTAATTAATTATAATTAAATCTTTTTTATTAGCCTTGATTATCATATGCCTGGTAATAGAGCTTTAAACTATATGTTACTCTAAAGGATGAATTTCTTCTATTATTAATTGTTTTTGCTTTAATTATTTTTTATATATTTATGAGAATTTCTTAATCAAAAAGTTCTCAAATATTTTTGCATAGATCACGCATATGAGGAACAGGAAATAAGGAAATGGACCAAACTCTTCACACACACGCACACATAAATACGTGAGTAGTGCTTCTATGTGACTCCCAGATTTGGAGTGCACTCAGCTGTGTGCTCCACTTCAGCCTTAGCTGGAGGCAGAGACAGAGGCAGAGGCCGAGGCAGAACCAACAAAGATCTGAGCTTAGCCCAAAGTAAACAACGCGAGATGAATTTATGAGATCATGTTTGAAGTTAATTATGCCAGAGCATAAATTTCACGTCTCGGTCAGACAGACACACACACACTCGCACACACACACACACACACACACACCTGGTTGTTGGTCGTGTGCTTGAGTGTAAATGTACTTCGTCTCCACCATTTGTGGAGCTGTCGAGTTTGTTTTTGTTCGCTGTTGTTATTGTTTCTTTTTTGTTGTTTTTTTTTTTTTGCACGTTTTAGCAATCATAATAGTTTTTATCTTAAAAGCCATAAGCATGTGCATAAAATATATACACACATAGCCGAGACATAGACAGAGCCAAACGAAACGTTGTCAAACTAGTTGCTAGACCTAGGTTAGTTCTTGGCTCAGAGCGGCTCAGAGATAAAGTCTAAGCCATGGTTTCGAGACCTGTTTCTTGACTTAGATTCGTTTCATGTTTATGGTGTTTGGGCCAGAAGACAGAGAAGCCCAGTTCTGGGGCCCGAGCCCCACTTGGGGCCAGCCAAACAACAAAGCGTCTGTCCCAAAGTCCGAGCGTTTGTTGTTTACGAACAAGAAGTTTTACGGCAATGGATGTGGTTTGTGGTTTAACTGCTTTTATGGTAACACAAATAAACCAAAAACAAAAGAACAGCACACAGTGCTCGACTAGCATATACCCTGGGAATAAGCTTGAGAAAGTTTTTTGGGACTATAGACTCGTAAGAGCTTTAATGTGCTTGAGTTTTGATGGTTTTTGTTGCTTAATGTTGAGATTACAATAAATTATTATTTAATTATTAAATAGAGTATATGTAGCTATTATATGGTGTGATCTATTTGAATTATAGTAATTCTTTTGTTCAATTTAACTTATGAATGGCTTAAAATTACTAAATAAAGTTAATATAGAGCTCACATACTGAGTTTAGTCCATGTAGGTCTGATAGTTCTAGAGTTACTTAAGTTAGGTTTAGTTTTTACTTTATTTTTTTTATGTGAACTATTTGGTGTTATTCATTAAATCATATTAAGAATGCACACATCAAATTTGGTGAATGTAGCCCTTGTAGTCTTTGAGTTTTCAGAGTTAGGATTAGCTTTTTGATAAATGTAAAATATGAAAATATAAAAATTGTTTATTTATTGTCATATAGAGGCTACATATCAAATTTTGTGATTGTAGCTCTTGTAGTTTTTGAGTTATTTGAGTTAGGATGAGGTTGATGTTGAATTAGATGAAATTATTTGATTAAATTACTATTCAAACTCTATCAATAACCTATATACAAATTATACTAAATTTTAATCAGCTAAGTTTTGAGTTCCTTGAGTTAAGAAAGGATTGCAATTAGATTTTACATTTACATTCAAGAAAATACATTATTCAATTATAAAATAGAGTTCAAATTTAAAGTGTAGTACGTTTAGCTTTCATAGTTTATGAGTTCTTTGAGTATGGATGGACTTGTTTTTATATTTTTAAGGGGTTAGTTTAATGATTTTATTACTACAATTTGATTTGATTGTAGCTTTTGTAGTTTTTGAGTTCCGTAAGTTAGGATTACCTTCGTTTTTCAGTTTCCAAATGGAATCATTATAGGTGCTTTGCAGAGTCTACATGCCAAATTTCTTGGCTTTATTCGCTGGGTTCCTTAAGATAGTTTTTCATATTCAGACCCGAATTGTTTTTACAGCAACTATATGCTGATCTTTTCTATATCGATTTTGCTTAACTACAGGGTATACAATATCAAGAAAAATAAAATAAAATTAATAAAAAAAAATAAAAATAAAAATCGACAACAACAACAAGAGGCAACAGGCAACAACTTTGGTTAAAAAGTCATCAAAGACCAAGACGTCAACAACAACAACGACAACAACAACAACAACAACAGCGCGAAGCAGTCACGATGTTGGGTTGGTCGGTCAGACGTTTGGTTGTTTGGTCGGTTGTTGGGTTGGTTGTTGGTTGGGCTGTTTGGTTGTTTTCGTTGTTTTTGTTGTTTTTGGTTAACTTGAAAACCCGTTTGGGCTTCAGGTCTAAACTTTATTTACAATATTGTTTTCTTTTACGACGTCGCTGCTGGCTGCGATTTCGCTGTTGCTGCTATTGTTGTTGGTGTTGCTGTCGTTGTTGTTGTTGTTGTTGTTGTTGTTGCGGTTTTGACCCAAGCTCCTTTTTGTAATAAAGAAACTGGTATAGCAACTAGCCCGTACTTATGCCAACTACAGTCCCTCCACAGCTGCCTCACGACAATGTGGCCAATTTTTGATGCACATCTGAAAGCCCCGTACCCGTAGTACCCCCCGTGGCCCCGCCACTCCCGCGCCTTTTCTAAGACACCGAACCATAGGATTTGGTCTTTGGGTGTTGATTGGTCCCGTGCGGTTTATCAATCATTAACAGACACCGAGCGGAGTCAAGCCGAGTCGAGTCGAGGCTAGTCGAGTCGAGTCGCCTCAACCATATAGCCCATAAAAAAGCGTTGCCTAAATGCCCGACTTGGCCTCTAAAAGGCCATCACATTATACAGATGCCGTCTCTCAGATTTACAAATGGAGCTACATAAAAGAAAAGAAAGAAAACTTTGAAGAAAAATACTCAAATTTTCGTATGGTCATAACATTTTATTGTCGAGTTGAGCGCAATTTGCCGGCTTATTTGATTAGATGCTTCTTCAGACCGGTGAGCTCCAGGCTATAGCAAATTTTCTTTTTTTGAGGAAAATCTGTAAATTGTAAGTAAGGTTTTTTTGGTATGTTTAGTTGGTAGTAGATATTTAATCTATCTAGATTTTAAACTAATGCTTATGACATATTCTTTTACTTAGATTTATATAATATTATAAATAAGTATTTTTAATTTATAATAATATGATTTAAAAGATAACATAATTTATTTTACTTATATTATTAATAAATATAAACATATAATTTTTTGTAATATAATTTTAAAAGGTTTTCTTTTTTTTTTATATAATAATTTTATATATAAATAATTATTCCTAAATAATATTCATTACTAGTCTTAGTCTATTTATAGATATTAGACCTTCATATATAATACATTCAGAGCTCTCTTCCTTGTTCTCCCATTTTCTTCACTCTCCCCGTCTTTAACAAATCTGCTTTAAGCTAACGTATTGATGGAATAAAGTCCTGGCTGAAACAGAATCTTGGTCAGAGCCAATATTATATTCCAGAAACCGCAGCAGAATGTCAATAGGTTAACCAAAGGCAAGAAAAGGGGGAAAGCATACCAGAGAGAGAGAGAGAGAGAGTGAGGGACACATAATTTGCTTTGCTTGGTTTTTGCTACGTTTTGGTATTTTTATTACAATTTGCGTTAGTTAGTTTGCTGCGACAAGGATGAACAGGACGGAAGTCCGTGGTGAGTCCGAATAGCGACGGACGGAGAGTGTGCGGACGCTGGACGCTGTGCGGTTCGACAGACCAAAGCAATGTAACATGCCAAATGTGTCCTGGAATTTAATTAAACATTTTCTGCGCTTAGTCGTGTATACAGTTACCCCGAAGATGCCCCTCCCCTGCCGCTTTCTCGGGCTGTCGCCCGGGCAAACCAATGTCCCGTTAGCAATTCCTGGTTCCAGCGTGGGAGTTGGGGAAAGGTCTGGTCCCAGGCCAAGTTTCTGCTCTGATGTGGCCATTGGGCTCGTGGGCGGGGCTGAAGGTTATTGACAACTTTTAACAACTATTTGCGAAAGGCTTTAGTTTCACTTCAATTCAATTCGCCTTTTTCTCCCCCTCCCCCTCTCTCTCTCTCTCTCTTTCTGTCTCTCTGGCACATAATTGAAAACAAGTGCATAATGTCTTCATCCTGTTGGTCCTTTTGCGCTCTGTTTGTTTGCTGTCATGTTTCAATGTCCTCGCGGCATCAATATTTGCCATTTGGCATGTAAATACAGTTATTTAAATGACTCCACAAAGGGCCGAACAGTAAGTAATTGCAATTTTTGAAGCAGCAACTCGACTCGGAAGCTCCCAGCAGTAGCAACTTAATTGAGATTTAACCTTTTCGCCCTCAGGGAACTTATTTTTTGCTCAGCTCGAAATTAAATTACTCTTTCAGCTGCAATATATAAAACAGCTGACTGTGACACGTAAAAGTATCGATAGCTACTCGCTTTGCATACACACATATGCAAGCATGCATGCATGCATGTGTGTGTGTGTGTTTGTGTTTATTGCGGCTGGCGAAGAAAATGGATCAGCAGAGTGCCAAAACAACAGCTGCTGTGCTTATGCGCTCTCTCAAACACACTTTCTTGCGCTCAGTGTTGCCAACGCTTGGCTTCGACAAGCCAGATCAACTAGTGAAAAAATGCCAGAAATAGCTAAACAAAGATTTAAAACTCCAGAAAAGTAGCTTTTACCATTTTTTTTTGTTCTTCAGCATATAATATCATGAAACTAATATAATAATTTATATCAACAAGTGTAAAAATAACATAATATAAGTTTAATTTGATTTTAGCAATGCCAATATCAGTTTTTTAGTCCTTCCAAAAAGTTTGATCCCAACACAATATATTTATTATAGTTTCCTGTATTTTAAGCTACATTGATTAAACATGCACTATTGTTTTTAAAGCTCAAAAAACCCATTTAATGATTTAATATAGCTATAATTCACGCCAGCCGCTATATCACAATTTTGATTGTTAAACGCCAGAACTGACGGGAAAATAGCCAAATCGGCAACACTGCTTTGCATAAATCGCTTCCTAGGCACACAAACACACATGCACACACACACCCATGCATACATATTTCTATTTGCATACGAATCTTCTTCTTTCTTCTGCTTAGCACAAGCGAGCGTAAGCACCGCGAATGCCAACACAAAGCGCACAGCGCAAACGCTTGCACAAGCAACAAACATTGCAGAGCATCATTTCGTATTGTTGCTCTTTCTCTCTCTCTCTTGCTTTGCTCCATCTGGCATCGGGCATGCTGCTGTTGCTGCTCTCCACATTTTGCATTTTGCGCATGCAAGCTTGTGCTTTTGAGTGTTTAGTGCTGCGCGTGAGTTCGAGCTGTGGACAACTTTGGCCGTTGTTGTTGGATTTAGATCAGATATGAACTCACGGGATCGACAATTCTGGACGGAGTTTCTGGAGCTCTATCGCTCACTGCCGGCTGTGTGGAAGGTCAAGAGTCCGGAGTACAGCAGCCGGGCTCTGAAATCAGCCGGCTACGAGCAGCTGGTGCTGAAGCTGCGCGAAGTCGAGCCGGACGCAGATCGCGCGCTCGTAGTGAAGAAAATCAACTCGTTTCGCACAAACTTTCGTCGTGATATGCGCAAACGCGATTCGAGCAGCGAGCAGGAGCCGTTCGAGTCGACGCTCTGGTACTTTGAGCTGCTGAGCTTCTTGGAGGGACAAGAGGAGCACAGCTCTTGCCAGATCTTGCAAAAATCTAACAGCTTAGATCCTGATACTCCACCTGAAGCTTTGGTAATTAAGTTTGTACTCTGCAGTTACTGTAACTAACTCTCTATCTCTCTTTCTCCCTCACCCGCAGCGTCGCAAACGTCGCTCTGCCGTCAAAGATGAATTTCCTGCCTCACCCGCAGCTTCTGAATTGCGTTCCACTGTGCTTTTGTCCACCTCTCCGCTTCGCTCTCCCACCTACCGCCAGCAGCAGCAGCGCAAGCGTTTGTCCACGCTCTCCGAATCCGAAGCGCTCGCTTATACCTGGCTGAGTCAGTTCGACGAATTGGCTCCTAGGCAGAAGCTGCTCGCCCGCAAGCTCATCTCTGACGTGCTCTACTACGGCTGCATGCAGCAGCTGGAGCCCTGCCATGTCTCGCAGCTGCAACAGCTGATGATGCGGCGAAAAAGCGAATCGCCGCAGGCGAATTTGGAGAAATATGGCGAAGGCGAATCTGTGGATGAGGAGAGTTAGCGAAAGTGTTTGGAGTGCGAATATGACTATAAAAATAGTAGGTGATAAAAACTGTTTAAAATACCTAAATATATATGTTTTTTAGTTTAAATAGAAATTTGTGTGAAAATATAGATTTGTTTATAAATATATAATTATATATTTGAGTTTTATCAATGAATTTAGAAATTATAGAGGGGAAGACAGAGGACGAGAACGAGAGTGAGAGAGAGGGAGAGAAAGAAAGAACACAGGAAAAGAACTAAGTATGTTGGGTATATGTAAATTGGGTATATGCACAGATGTAGGATATATGTATAAGTCTAACACTCGACAAGTATTTATTATTATTATTGCCATGAAAACGTTAGAAAATGCCCATCAAAATGTCATCATCTAATAATTTTTCATAAATCGAATTCAAATCTCGCCTAGAAATTGATTATTCAACACCTATATAAGTCAAGGTCTATCGAACATCTGCTGAAATGAATGAAATTAATCTTTAACAATCGGAAATCGCAATCGTCTGGGCTTGCCGTCTGTCTGATAAGACATTTGATTAGATCCCAATCGGAAAACACAAGGCGCAACCAAACAGCGCGCTGTACGTACATAAATATTTTTAATCTCAATAAAAATTCTAAACAATTGCCTAACAACAGGAAATGAATAAATAAATAAATGGATCTGCTCGAAATGAAAAACAAATTAACAACGTTTATTGCCAAACATTGAAAGTTGGTCAATTTGATTGGAAAACTTGCCAACGAAATCCAATTGGAGTGCACGAGTGTGTGTCAGCTCACTCCACCCCCTCCACTTACTCTAAATGACACTTTTGCTGAGATCTCTGCACAGCAACAACAACAAAATGCAAATTTATTGGCATTTAATTTGCAAGTAAGACAAAGAGAGGGAGAGAGAGCGGGTGAGCGAGAGCGAGAGTGCTGCCCGCATACAGTTACAGTTACGCTGTGCTCGAAAATAAAAACCAGACTCAGACCCTCATAATGTGCACGAACTTTACAACAACACGAAGAGCGCAAAGCGGAGCTGGGGCAACCACAACAACAAATTCGGCATATAAACGAGCGCATAATGAGCTGCGTAGAGCCTTCCGCAATGCTTTAGATGGATGGATGACAAAACAAATTGGAGCGAAAGAGATAGGTAGAAAGCGTATGCGTGTGCGAGTGGGCATGGGTGTGTGAGTGGGAGTGGAACTGGCTTGAAAATAACATTAAATGCCTAAAAATAGTAGCTGCAAACGCTGTGCTCATATATTAAACACGCCCAGCCCCGACTACCCCAGCCATAAGTAACAGCCCGTCGATGGTGCCTGCCTTTTTTATGCTCTCCCTGCATATCATGCAATTACTTTCCACTCAAATGTCAATTTAAATTGAAGTTTTATGCAAAAACCATACTTGAAACTTTGCGCCTGCTTTGCTTTCGCCTGCCCCCTTGCCCTTGCCCATGCCCATGGCCATGCCCATGCCTATGCCTGCTTCGAGAACAATACGCCGCCTGGCAACTCAATCTGACACAGCTCTTGCTCTTCCCTCTCCTGCTCACACTAAATCTGCCCCCTTACAAAATTTCAATCCCGCTCGCTCACTCTTGTTCATTTCCGTTACAGGCTGCTTTGCTGCCTGCCGATTGAGTCTCAGTCTCGGTCGCCGTCTCAGTCTTCGTCTCAGTCTCCGTCTCAGCCAGGGGGCAGCGCCCGCTCGTGTTTGTGTTCAGCTTTTTATGTGTTAGATGCACATTTCGGAAATTAAGTTGAAATTTATTAGCACATCTTTGTCGTCGAATTACATGGATTGGTTTTTTCGCAGCTCCAAGGCAATTCCGGATTTCAAATAGCCGGACGACAACGAATTTTTCAGTCACTTTTAGCATTTGATTAAAGTTTTTGGTGTGAACTTTAACTGATTAGATAATAATTTAATGGAATTTCTTTTACTATTTTATAGTATTCTTAAAATATATATAATTTTATATTTCTATTCATTCTAGTACATATTACTTTATTCTATATATTTTATTTATTTTTATTCATTTACTCAAATATATATATTAGAATGTTCTATACATTTTTCTTATAAATTATATTTCATATATATTTCAATATTATTTCAGTCGAAAAGTGTTTCAATTTATTTCTATATTATCCATTTCATAGTATCCAAATATATTCTAACCTATACCCTCAATTGATATGCCCTACTCCAATCAGTGTAGCGCAACTTTAGAGCTGTATAATGTATCTGAAGGACCCTCAATGGGAGGATATACCCAATGCTATTTATTTGCACATCCATGTGTGTGCCTCTGTGTACGTGTGTTTGTGTGAGTGTGAGCACTCGATTTCCATTTGGCTGAGTATTAGTGCCTTCATATTACACAATTTCGAATCGCATCAAATCGTTAAAAGTTTCGATTACACAACGCGTTTTACAATTTCACACAGACTACAGAGGGGGGGAGATGAGGCGAAAGCAACCACAACTAACAGAGGGGGAGAGGGTAACAACCCCCTCTCCCCACTGTTTAAAACAAATATTGAAAGTGGCATTAAAAAAGAAGAAGCAGAAGCAGAGGAAGAGGAAGAACAAGCAAACTTTGCGCTGATTTTATTGCCATGAATTTGCGCTCAAAATGGCAAATCAATGTGTTTCCTTTTAGCCAGTCAATTTAATGGTTGTATTGTTTCACATATATCCGCTGAAAGGATGATTCCAATAGAGAGCGAGAGGGAGAGAGAGAGAGATGGCAGAATAAACATAAAAATAAATGTAGTTTTCTTATGTGTATAGAAAGCATATTATTTCAACTGAATTTTGATATTATAAACTGCTTAAGCTCTAATCAAAACGTTTGCGAATAGAGCACAAAGCAGAGAAGGCAAAAAAGAGAAAGAGAGAGTGGGAGGCAAAGTTTATGTTTTATGTGCAAAATTTGATTTGAATAAGTGACTTTTTGAATACTTTTTTAATACTTTCCATAACTTTGACTAACTCGCAACTCTATAGACATAAAGACTAGGTACACGCCACTAGGCTCTACCCTGGCAATATCAAAACGGTATTTCCATTAACTTTTCGTCGTAATTTTTAATGCCAACGCTTTTAACGCAACACGGTGATGATATAAAAAAAAAAACGAGTAAAGAAAAACAAAAGAAAACGAGGCAACAAACTATGCGTATAAACAATTTTTACTACTATGTATGCTAGCTAGACATCTCTGTCTCTCTCTCTCCCTCTCTCCTTACCTTTTGCAAACATTGAATTGATTTTTGGGTTATACCAAATTGAAAAGAAAAGCAAGGCTGTAACTGACTGCAAAATACCCGTCCAAAATTATTGAAATTTATTTATAAAATGTTATTTTTGTATATGATACTCCCCAATGGGTGGATTATATGAATTATATATGTATAAACCTCTTTTATGATATATTCTATATAAATTGAATATGAATTTTTAAATCTCTAACTTCAATGGAACCTGAAATAGAGAAAATCTTAACTTGATACATATATTGCACATTCAAAGAAAATCTTAACTCTTCATAAGACGAGACTACCCTATATACCCATTTAAACTCTCCAACCGCTCAAACTCTCCACTCAAACCAATATGCTCGCTTTGCACACTTTGTGAACGAGTCAAAGAGAAGAAGAAGTCGAGTACGCCCACTGCCACGCCCACAGCAGTCAAAGGCACCTGCCCCACAGGCAGAGCTTTCTGCAACCAGCCCCCCTACCCATCCTACATCCCCCCTCCCCCATCCCTCCACACTCAGTTGTTCAGATTTCTGTTGCTTTTGCTTTTATGGGAGCGTGTAATGTGATTTATAGCCGGTTCGGTCCTTAAAATAAATTCCTTTTAATGGTTTTTTATTGCCATCAGTAGTCGGCGTCAGCGTTAATGTTAATTAAACTATTGTAGTGCTTGTTCTACCATAAATTCAACGAAAAAGAGAAAAGAGAGAGATGGCGAGATACACACTGAAAGAGATAGAAAGAGATAGAGCGAGAGAGCATGGCAATCGGGATCAGAGTTGAACAATGTTTCAATGTTCATGAATAAAATCGCCCAGTTGGCAATTTGAGGGTAAAAGAAAAGGATATAAAAAGGGATTTGAATAGCAGGATTTGAAAGGGTGATAAATGCCTTGCTATTGTTCGGAACTACCATGTGCTATAGGGAGTTATCTATACTCTATCTATGGGAAAAAGAGTTTATTTTGATAAAAGCTATAAAAAAAAGAATTTGAATGCGACTTTAAGAATTTAAATGCGACTTGGACTTAAGTTGGAACTGAAAACAGATCAATTTTGGCAATTGTTATGGAATATGGGCTTATGGTATATGACCTACACTATATAATTTGAACAGTTTCTTGATTGTATTTCTTTTAATTTCAGTAAAAATATATATATTATAAGAAAAATGTAAAATATTTGAATAAAAATTGAGAGATAAGAGGAAAAATGTTATTGATTAATATGTTTTTAAAATGTTATTAAAATGTTATTAAAATGTTATTAAAATGTTATTAAAATTGTATTAAAAGAATTCTATAGGAGTACGCTTCTGTATACCCTAGTAAGTATGATTTGAATATGAGCTGAAAGTTAAGTGGGAAGTAGATGATATGACGATAATAATAGATATTAATATATAATATAGGGAATAGAATCTAAAGAATATACCATTTTTCATATATAATATTTAAGCTTAAGGCATTCTTAAAGCTGAACTAGAATTTTGATTACAGAGCTACAGAATTTTAGCTTCAGTAAAGTTTAAACTCAGTTTTAATGGTCCATTGGGTACTACGTGTTGACCAGCTCTTCAAAGTGTTATCACATGTAAGATCTATAATTCCATTTACCTTACACTTACTTCTAGTTTAAGGCCAACTTCACACATGATCAGCCTGACAGAGATTCACAATGAGATAAAATGAATTTTCATTTGAGCTGTGGTCAAAGCTCAAATCCCTTTTCCTTTGGGCTTAGGTGCGGCACGTAGGACATGTCCTCCCTTTGGGCTGGCATTGCTGACTGGCCAGATTGTTGGCCAGCTTATTAAAGCCATATTAGTCTGGTTGTCAGCCCTGTTAGCTCGTCGGGGTCTATGATGTGTTGATATACAGCCGCATTTGTGGTATTTCCCAGTTGGGATGCTGGCTGGACCCAGCTCCACTTCTAATTTTATTCCATTTATAAATATTTCAAGATTTCACTTTTTGCCCAGACCCGAAGTGGGTATAGGAGAGGGGGATGGGGGTTGCTACACTGGGAGTTCTTTGCTGCTCGTTCATGATAATTGCGGTTCTGCTTTGCAGGCCCCAGCTGCGTTTAATGGCTTTTCACAATTTAAGCAAGTCCCATTTTATATATTTTATATTTTATTTTTGGTTTCCAAATCGTTTCCTTTTTTCGCTCTCTCTCTCTCTCTCTCTCGCCCCAGTGGAGGCTGTTTCGGTTCTTTTTCTCTTCTACTTATATTACTCACTTTTTGCTTTGTTTATTTTGCTTTTTACGAAAATCTTTTTGGGAAATCATTATTAATAATATAGTCGAGGCGGCAACTGTTAATGGCGAATGGGCTAGGTAAACATGGCTATAAGCTAGGGGATTACATTTTAACCACTATGTACTATATAGAAATTTAATTACAATAAATAAATGTTAAGTTGGAAAGTAGATAAATCAGACTGGGATTGCCCAATACGATACGGGATGGTATCCAAAATGTGACAAAAATCAAAATTGTATAAACTCCACATTATACTAAATACAAAATTTGGAGACTCTAGCTCTAAAGATGTGGGAGATATATATTTATAACTGCATTTCGATAACGTTTTAAACATGAATGTACATAAAAAATTTCAAGTCTCTAGCTTTTATAGATTCTAAGATCGACGCGTTCACACATACGGATGGACGTACGGACGGACGGACGGACGGCTAGACGGACAGACTATATTAACTTCAGGTTCAGGATATAAATATATACAAACTTATTTGGGGCTATTTAATTTGGATTAAAATATAAAATATATAAAAAAAAAAAAACAAGCTTATTTTGTATAAATAATAGAAAATGTATCTATTATTTAGTATTTAAATTAAAATCTTATCCTAACTTACCTAAGTTCAGTTATTCATATTCAGTTTATACATTAAGTCAGTTGAGTTGGGTTAGTTGAGGTTTTTGTATGCCTTCACTTTGATTGAGCCACACACACCACTCTCTCAGTTCCCTTCTATATACAATATCATATTAATATTCCAGCTAAGAATTGTGGTTTGTTCGCTAACTAGCTCGCTGAGCAAATAGTTTTCCTTGTGGGGCTGCTCGAATCATTAGCCATGATATCATCTGTGTAGCATCCGTAGGCTTGTTTATCGCCGAGTCGACAAGGTCGAAATGCGTTAATTAAGCGTATACAAAAGCGGCTATAAGAATCGTTCCAGCCAGCAGCAATTGTGATCCAAAAGTGCTTCAGCCCTTCGATCGTTAGGGCCGCCAGGGCCAGGCCAAGTAACAACAACAAAAAAAAACTTCAAGTAATGTTGTAATTTACAGAGGCCCAAAAAATAATAGATAGATGGATAGATTTTGTGTGTTTTTTTCTCTCTAACGATAAACAAAAGGCGAAAAACAAAATAAATAGTGAAAAATAACAAGTCATAAACATGATTTATATGCAAAGTGCGCGCCATGAGGTTGTGGAATGGATGTGGAGAGGTATGGAGGTAGTATGGAGGTGCCCGCTGGTGTCAGACCCAGCTGGGCCGATCGAACACAGACCAATATTAGCGTCAATTTATGCATGTTGACTGTTTGTACAAATGGCCAACAATCGAACGATCGACCGATCGACCGTTCCACGTTCGATGATCGTGCGCTAAAACAATGGGCCTCAATTGAACTACCAAAATACGCCAAACTGTTAGGTTAGGCACGCACAGTGCCCATCAGACAGACCCTCGCAGCGGGACACTCAACTTGTACCTCACTCACACACACACACACACTCTCTTATACACTCTCTCTTTGTTTGTCACACACGTAAATGAAGAGTTGCTGATGTGTAGGATCATCATCGAGCTCATCATGAAGATCAACTCAACTCACAAAAAAAAAAACCTCAGCGCTCAATCAGTGGGTAAAGAAGGAAAGACAAAAAAAGGAGAAGAGAAGGCAACAAAAAAAACGGCCTGTCATGCCAGTCGGGATCAGATCTCTGTTTCAGGGTCTGGGTTAGCCTTTGAGCGTTTGTTAAGGCACAGATTGTGTGTGTGTGTTTGCCTGTCTCGACTCGTCTCTTGTGTTTGGGTTTGCTGTGCATACTGGTGCGGGAGAAGCGAAAAGGGCATATTGGTTTATGGGCATGTCAGTTCTTTCTAGTTGAGAGACCTGCCTGATCATTCTTTATCTTTCCATATGAAATTGAAATTTGGTATATACAGTGCCGCTCATCTAAATAGGTTTGCCATTTTTTGAAAGCTTAAGAAGTTATATCTCTCCAACGAAATGAATGAAATAAATTCTGTTATATAGGAAAAATTATTTTAAAATTATTTTAAATAGTTAAGCTAGATCTAGAGCTCTAATATTTGATACTAAAATCCCCAATCTATAAATTAATCAAAATTTATAGATCTATGGCCTTTAAGGTCTTGGCAAATCGCAAACAAATTACATCTTTCGCAATTTTGATGCTAGAATTATACTATTAAAGCAATACTCTATTGATCAATAGACCTAGAAATGATGTGATCTATACATTGGTTCATGATATTTCCGAAAATAATGATTCCTAAATAAATTTAACTTTTTTTGACAGACCACGAGTATTAAGCAGTCGCTTACACCCGACTGCAATGTTCTTACTTGTTTTTTGTTTGTGGCGTGGGTCTGGGGCACGTCAGAAGGTTGCCAGCACACACTACAGACACACTGCACACACACACACACACTCTCTCTCTCACACACACACATACTACTCTGTACACCTTAAACAATGATTACACTTGTGCCTCTTGTCCAGCCCCTGTGACTGGGTTCTTTTTGAGCTGCCTTTTTTGTGCGAGTGCACTGAGCAATGATTAAATTAATTATGCCTGGCAGGTAGAGTCGGCTTTAGTCTATGGCCTAGGTCTAGCTGATGCAGGGCTATAGACGGGCAGGCGAGCGTGAACTAATCGTCAGGTCCTGGGCACAAAAGGACATTTGATATTTTTGACACTTTATCCACAGAGTCTCAGCTGGGAGTTGTAAAAACGAAAATACGTTGATTGCCGAGGCCGAGCCCAAACCCAAACCCGGACTCAGACCCAAGCCCAAACCCAAACCCAATTCCAATTCCAATCCCATTTTCCACTTTTCAGTCAGTTGAACAATTGAAGTGTAATTTATGACAACAATGGCAGCGCCTGTTAGAGCCCTCGAGCCCTGATCTGATCCCACTGACTCGGCCTGACGATCGGGGCGAGATAAGCCCTTGATCAGGTTGCCAAACACTTGTGAGAGAGATTCGTATACCTCTACTTCTACCTCTACCTACACCCCTGCCCATATCTTCTATCATCCCAGAGACATTGGCAATTGCATGGAATGCATTGATCGTAGATCGATCAAACAATCGTCTCTATTGATCGTCGGAAAACTTTCCACAGGAAATGTGCAATGAAATTGAAGACGAGCAAATAATACGTTAATACAATAATGCTCTCATTTGCAAACGGGATTCCCCCTACTCAGTTGGAGGCGAGATCAATTGCGATCAATCAAATAATCAAACAATCATCAATCAACCAGCGTTAACAAATGAAGATTTCCTGTTGGCCTCTATTGTAGAGCTCCCCCTCTCTCTCTCCCTCTCTCTTTGTGTTTGTAAACATATTTAGATATAAACTATTTATAGCTCATCTAATACTCTTCAGTTTATTAGAATTTCGTAAACAATTCGCCAAATATCTTTATACAAATGTCAAATCTGTGAAAATGCAATTTGCATGGCGCTCGAAAATAGCTGAAAATAAACGAATCAACGGCCACCCACGACATCGGGCGTTACTTCCTCTTGAAATATGGAAGAATGCTACAATAAGATCTAAATGGAAATTTGAAAATAAAATGCACAGAATGCAATCGAAATATGCAATTGAAATATATAACTTTTGCCATTCTTGACGTGATAGAAATGCATTTTTCAAAATTAAATTGAAAAAAAATATATATACAAAATAATATAAATAATAGATAGATAAAAATAATTAGATTTAAATTTAAAAGAAATAATGGATTATGATATAAGATCAATATATATATTATGATTAGCTAAATATAAATATAAAATCTGATTTCAAAGATCTTCATGCATATAAAAATAAAAATTGAGAGATAAGAATAAAAAAATAAATAAATAATATTATAAAAAAAATATTATATATACATACTTGAATATAAATTTGAAATAAAATAATTAATATATATCTTACATATCAATTCTATATAAATCCCAAAAAAATAATTTTAAAATTTATAAAACTTACAATAAATACTAAAATTTAATACGAATTTCTTTCCTGGTATTCAAAAACATTATTTATATTATATTTTTTCTATTTTAGACATAATCATGACATGTTTTTAAATAGCTGTAGAAAATAAGGAAATTTGTATTATTTGACACAATTTTGGTTTTAGTTCTAGTCTAAATTTAGCTGGTCTAAACTTATTTTAATGTGGTCAATTAATAAAACTAAATTTGTTGTCTTTTGATTTGAAGACGCAAAATTCGTTGGACGCCAAATGGGTAAACAAAAACAATCAACCCCCTTCACTACCTCCACCTCCACCCCCACAGATAATAAGCGTGCATTGAATTGGGGTTGGGGCACGGGGCAAAGGCCCAGCTGCTGTTGGCGCCCCCCTTTGCAGTGGGCGCATTTGGCCAAATCTCTGACAAAATGAACAAATTATTTTGGGGCTATTTCAATTTATTCCCCAACTAAATTTTCCTCCTGTTGTTATTTTCGTACTTAAATAAAGCGCAATTTCTGCTGATTTTCTCTCTCTTTCCGTCTTTCTTTATTGTTGCTTTAGTTTATCAGCAGTTGAAATTTAATAGATTTGGCACACTTTCAGCATTGTATTGACGGAGGGTAGGACAATGCGAAAAAGTTAGTGCAAAGCATGGAACATTTACAGCTTAAAGTCTAGCAGAAAAACTTTAAGAAAGAGAAGGTATTATTGGAATATCCATTAAAAGAATTAATTCAATATAAAGGGTGCTCCTACTAACATTTCTCTGCTGGTGCACTTCAAACTTACAAGCAAATCTGCGAGTGCAAAGCAAGAGGAATTCTAAGTTGATAGCTCTTGCACAAAAAGTTGGTGAAATAACGGACGAGAGTTCAATTCCCATGGAGAGCAGGCAAGAGAGTAAATGATCCTCTTTACTAACATTTCTTTGCTGGTGTACTTCGAACTTACTGTTAGTGCAAAGCAAAAGGAATTCTAAGTTCATAGCTCTTGCACAAAAAGTTAGTGAAATAATGGACAACAATTGAATTCCCATTGAGAGCAGGTAAAAGAGTTAAATATCCTTTCAGCTAACATTTCATTGCTGGCGTACTTCGAACATTCAAGTAAAGCACAGGTGGGCTGTTTAAAAATGTTAGTGTAAAGCAAAGAGAACTTACACGATGTTAACTCTTGCAAAAAATATTAGTGAAACTTAGCATAAAACATAAATTCTCATCAAAATACAAGAAAAAGTAATAGTAAAATGTATTTTAGCTAACATTTCTCTGCTGGCGTTCAGTGGGCAGAAAAGTAAACCCAATTTTTGCATAAATAAATAAAATTGGAAGAAAAGTAAGAATAATATAAAATGTATATACGGGCAAACAAAAACACATTCTGATTTTTGGAAAATAAACAACACGATATGAATGAGCAAATGAATCAATGAATGGCTGAGCAGAAGCTCTGAATGCAAATTGCGTATAACGATAACAAAAAAACAAAAACAAAAAATATTTATAAAAATAAAATAAAAGTGGATTTTGTATAAAAATTCTTTGTTTTGATATTTATTCCATTCTGCTGTTCTAGCACAATATCTGCATAACAGTAAATATTTTTGATTCATAGAAACTTTGAGTGAAATGTAGAGAAAATATTTTGGAATAACAATATACATATGTGTATTTACATATACACATCTGTTTTTTAAACCAGTTGAGAATTCTAACTGGTATTTATAACAGAAATTGTCTTTAAATATAGGATTCTTTTTAATTTCTCACAAATTACTGTCTTATCAAAATTATACAATTTAATTATAAAATATTATTAAATTCATGTTTATAATATGGGTGGAATGCAAGTAAATTTGTCAAAAATATTTTTCAAACCAAACAAAATTTTAATCAAATGAAGAATGTATATAATCCCACGAAAAATACACATGTTTATGAAATATGAAATTATTATTATAATATAATAATTATATTCACTTATTAAGGGCGTATATCTCACACGTGTCAAGCGCAAAAAAAAAATTATTTCTGACGCTACGCAAAATATTTATACAAAAAAATATATCAATAAATTAAAAAAATAAATAAAATTTAACCTCAAATCAAACTTCTATTTTTGGGGTCGCTCCATAGAAGCTGGCGCCAGTTTAACGGGCTATTTTATTTGGTGTTGCTTGAAGCAAAAATGAAGAAGAAGAAGGAGGCGAAAAAACGAGGTAAGAAAAAAACTCACAGCTTAAATATGGCTAATTAAAAGCAAACAAAGTTCAAATGCAAATGAGCAGAAGAAATCGAGATATAAATTCATGCACAGATAATAAAACAGAATTTATGATATGACAAATACGAGTATTGTACAATATTATTATCATGATACGGAGTGGGCCGAGGCGACGCGTTTTCAAAATCGCGACTGGGCGTGTTCGCAGCGACTTTGAAAGCGATTTTGAAATCGCGTTCGAAACGAAATCGGCAAAAGGAAAACGCAAAAACAACAAATTCGAATTCGAGTTCGAATTCAAATTCAAGCGGCGTGTGCGTTGCGTTTTGTTTACAAATAGAACTCCATAGATTGGAGGTTGCCAAAGGCAAAGGCGTGGGTGAGAAGGAGAAGGAGAGAGTGAGTGGAAGGAGAAGCGGTTCACTCATAGCGGCATGGGCCATACAGTATGGGTACAGCATGTATGTATGTATGTAGAGTTATACACTTATGCATTGTATGATTATTTTTGCGTATGTGGAAGTACGTATGCTGTAATATAGTTAAGGGTATATTAGCTTAGATGTCAGATATGTAACTTATGCATATTCAAACTATATATTATATGCTATATATACACCATATTCTATATATATTATTCTATATATATACATTATATTCTATCTATATATTATATTCTACAACTGCACTGCCTCAGCAGTTCGCTTAGAACACTCAACTCACACTTTGTAGGGTACTTGGCTCCCGTCTATGCTCAGCTAACCACATTTGCTTGCTGTTTGTAAGCTTGTGTATGCATATTAGATGAAATTATAAACAAAACATAAAGCGACGCAATATGCGCGCCCGTTAAATTCGTCACGCCCGGCAGAGGCGAATGTGTAAAGGCATAGACTGAGTGGGAGAACGAGACCAAAGATGAAGGGGTAAGGCGGAGAGAGGAAAGGGGCTGCCCGGCCTGTCATTTATCGCTGTTCGTTTTTTGTTGTTTTTTTTTTGCCTTGCGCGCCTGCAAACAGATCGCGCTGTCTGTCTGTCTGTTCGTCTGACTGTCTGACTGTTTGTCTCTCTTTTGCTTCTGCTTTTTCTTCTATTCGCTGCTATTGTTATTGTTGTTGTTGCTGCTGTCATGCCCAAAGCTGGGGGTCGACCTATTCAATATGCTGACACACGCGCCAACACCTCCTACGCGCTGGCAGCGCAGTCGGCGTCGCAGTCGACAGTTAGCGGCCCACTTGATGAGTGCTCGTCCATTGTTTCTCGCGCCGTTGGCATCACAACGATCTGCTAAAGCTTCCCCCAATGGGTCGACAAAAGTGCCAAAGCTTTACATGTGTGTGTAGATGTATGTACACATGTATATCCAAAGCTTTTCAAGCACTCGCCCGACGCATGATAGAACAACAACAACAACGAAGGCAGCAATAGCATTAAATTTGAAATGAATTGAAAATTGGAATGGGAATAGAAATGTTAATTGGAATGGGTACTTAGCAGCTGCAGCAGAAGCAACAGTGGAGAGCGAAGTAGAGAGCGGGCGCAAGAGTGGGAGAGAGAGGGACAGCAGCATTAATAATGCAATTTGCCTGTAATGCATACGCGTATGGGGGGTTTTGGCTATGCAAATGGTAGTCAATTAAAAATAACATTGTGTTTCTATAGTAATTAATACCTATTTAATAAGCTTATTTATAATTCCTATTCCAATTTGTATTTAATTTAGATAAAAGTTGCGCTTAATTTATTATGTAAACTGCTCAGTTTATATAGATTTTGCTCGTTACGTAGTATCTTATAGTCTATTTATGTGCAGCATTAACCTATTTAACTCTCATTCGATTTGCTTAACACTTTCCACACATTGTCTTTGCTTTTGTTATTTATGCATTTCGGCATTGTCTTTGCTGTTGTTGCTGTCGGCTAATTTACATATAAATACCCGCACACACACATATGAAGTTTGCAGCTGCGCCTATGTATATGCAGCTTTAGTTATACATGTATGGGTGGTGGGTGGTGCGCTTGCTTACTATGCTATCCATTTGTATAAGAGCTGTGCGAAGAGCGCGGAGCGTAGTCAAATAAAATATAAGATAACCCGAATTCAAGTCTTACAGCCCATCTCTCGCGCTCTCTCTCCCGCTAATTCGAAATGAAAGTAACGGAAAAGTGGTAGGCATCTTTTCTCGCTCACTCTTGCGCTCTGCTCTAGCGATCTCCTATGCTTTGTTCCAGCCCAAGCCCTGACTTTACTTTGTGTTGTTATTGTTGTTGTTGTTGCTGGTGATGTCACAAGAATAACAACAAACGATTTTTTTTGTTTTGCCTCACGTTTGCATCGGGGCGTATGTAAATTTTGTTGTTTTTTTTCCCCCATTCGTTTGTTGTGTTTGCAATCTTAAATGAAAATAAAATAAAAAAAAATTATAATTTGGTTTTTGAAAATTTAAATACAGACATCGAGACAATTAATTCGTACGCCATGTTTGGCGCCTGTTTGGTAAACCAGCTTTTGGATTAACTAAACAAACAGCAGCGACCATTGTTTATGCTTGTTGTTGTTATTGTTGTTGTTGGAGGTCTTGGGAACAGTTTTGGGTTCATAGCGAATGACAAACGTTGGCTGTAAATTAATTAGCTGCATGCGTTCATAAGTGGTTTCTTTTCGATAGGTTCGATTTTATCGATAGTTTTCGGAGTGTGAGAAATTTTTAACATTTTTATTTATTTTATATATAAATATGTAAATAATTAAAAATTGAGTTTTATATTGATTTGATATTATTAATAAAATTAAAAATTATAATAATTATATAATTAACAGATATATATATATATATAGCTTTAGTTATAACTGAATATCTGTATATATCTATTTTTAAATAATTTCTGTATCTGTATTTGATTGTTTAGCCTGTATCTGTAACAGTATATACGCATATATCTATAGTATATATATATCATTATCTTTAACTGTATCTGTATCTGTATCTGTATCTGCATCTGTATCTCTAGCTCTATTTGTATATCTATTTGTATCTTCAAGTCTTTCTGCACATATATATTTATTTAATAATGGATATATTTAAACTTTCTGTTGTTTGCATTTGCTTGACTTTCCAAAGATAGCTCGGATTCAGAGTTATATACAAAAAGCTAAATAAACATTTGATCATTTAGTTATTAAACTCATAAACTTGAAGTAAACATAGAATAATTGGTTCTGTGGAATGTTCGCCTTGATGTAATTGAAATTTGGATCCCAAGAGCTTAATGTTCATGTTTATAACAAATTATTTTTACTTATTTAATTTTTAAAAAATTTTTTTTAGTTGAAATCTAATAAAATCTAAATATGAGATGAAATTTTTTTCTATATCATCCACTAGAGGCTAGAGGCATAAAATTTGATTGCTGGCTTCCGCTGTAGATTGCCCAAAAGTGATAAACATATGAATGCCAATAAGAACGTGGCTAATTGAAAATATCTACAACAGTTTTAGAGCTGGAAACAACTAGTTTTGTATGTGGATTGAAGTTGAGTTGTTCTACAGATATCTGCAGAATCAGAAAACATAGATTTTTGCATCAATCTTAGATATTTGTGTATAGGGTACATGTATTATGTAGTCGGATATGCCCGCATTCTTATTGATTATTATTGTTCAACTTGAGTATATATAATATTATATTTATATGCATTTTTCATTGCTGTTAGAATCTTTCACAATTCATCGATCAATAATTGATCTATTGATTTAATATTTTAGGCTATATACGTATGCCTCTGACGTCTATAATGCACAATCGAGTGCGAGGCAATGCCCCATAGATGGCCAAACGGATGTGGCAAACGTTTGAATGATTTTTTCCGATTTGCGAATCGATCGAGGCGCCAAGCGAATGCGTCAAAGGAACTTTCAAAATATGGATGAAAGATATAGTTCTATTTGTTCGTTTTCTCATTCTGGCTGTAAACAAAGACCGTCTCTCTCTCTGGCCAAGTCTTTGGCGTCTAATGCCTCAAATCCCTCTAAGACTTTGTTTACAGCAAAAAAAAGTATCTTTTTTTTGGCGTGCTTATAGAGCAGAGTCTTTGGTAACTAATTGTTAGGGATTTTCGTATGATATCTATAAAGAAAAAAGAAAAAATAGAAGAAAAAACTTAGAAAAACAACAAAGAATTAGGCCATGATAAAAATGCTTTTGCTTGTTTGTTTATAATTGTTTATACAATTTGCAGAACGTAGCAAAGTTTTTTCATTTCGAGATAGCGCACAATCTAGAGAGGGGGATGGGAGGGGGCGACTGGAGAAGCCTTCAAATGTACACAAACATCCATATGTGTGTGTGTGTGTATTGGTGCTTACATTTTGCAATTAGATTAGAAATCCCCCAAAGAGACGCGACCATAAAACATGAAACTGAAAACAAGAAAAACAAAAACATTAAATGGCGATTAAAAGTAATTTAGATAAAAACAAAACACTGAAAGCAAATAGCCAACAACAACAGCAACAACAGTAGAGTAGCACACGTACATTAAGTGCACACACACTCTCACACACACACTCACACACACTTAATGTATCTGACTCTTGCCTTATAATTAAATTCGAGCATCTTAGCTCAATGATGCCGCATGCATAGCTCACATAGACTTGATGAAGTAGCTTCACGTGACCAAGGGTTGGCAGCCGAATGCCTGAAGTACAGTAAGCATTGGCTATAAGCAGCACAGCACACATAATTATCTATAATTTCTTATGCTTTAAGCAATTTAATCAGAAATATAATCAGAAATTAGGCAAGTCAATCAATCAGTGACTGTTTGACTGATCAGTTTGCTAAGCAGTTCGTTAGTTAATCAGTTGGTCAATAAGTTAATTAGTTAAATCAGTTAGTCAGGCAGCCAGTCAGTCAGACAGACCAGCTAGTTAGCCAGTCAATTAGGCAAATTAACCGATTAATTAGTTAATAGTTAAAGTCAGTCAGTCTGTTAGTCAAGCACTCAGTCAATCAATCAATTAGGTTTGCTTAACAAACAGCCAGTCAGTCAATCAAATCAAACTAAAATAAGTCATTTGGTCAGTCAATCAACTAATCTGTCTAATCTGTCTAATCTGCGCTCAATCATTCAATTATTTACTTCATTTATAAGTTGATTCGCTCAATCAATCACCCAATCAGTCAAGTCGACAATCACTCAATCACTCACTTAATCAAGCAGCTATTCCATTTTATAGTCAGTCAATCAATCAATGACTGCGTTAATCAGTCAATCACCTAATTCATCAATTAGTTTTTCAATCAATCAATCAGCCAGCCAGTAAGCCAATTAGTCAGTCAATCAATTAGTTAATCAGTACATCAATCACACAGGTTAAACAGTCAATCATCCATATAGTCAATCACCCATTTAGTCAATCAACCTTTCAGTCAATTAGCCATTCAGTCAATCAAACACTTAGCAAACTATCCAATCAGTCAATCAATTTATCAGACTGTAAAATAGTCATTCAATCAGTTAATTATTTAGTTACTTAGTCAGTTAGCAAGTCAGTTTAGTTAGCAAACCAGAAAGCTGCATCATTCAAACAATCACAGAAAGAGTCAATCAATCTACTTGTCTGGCGCTCAATCTGTCAAGTTCACTATCAATCGTTTTCGATTGATGCCCTTATATGACATCCTCTGTTAAAAGAATATTCTCATCTGCCTCTACTGAAAATGTGATCAATCATTGTTTACTTTGGTATAGACATATCTATATAGAGTATTTGATATTCGTTATAGCTCTCATATTCTCAGATCTGATCGGTTTTGCAAGCATTGTTCAACCAATATTGGAAGCGAGACCAATTGAATTACTGCTAGGCTCATTCATTGGCTCGTTCGTTCGTTTGGTCGCGTTTATCTCGTGGGCGCCAGCCCAGAATGTGACGCTAGTGACGCGCCTAACTTATTTAGTTAATTGCATTGTTTTTCAATTAGAGTTAATCTTAATTAAGCAAACAAGCACAAGCGCAGCGAGCGTACATGACTCGCAGATACCCTGTATATGTGTGCATACAACTTGTCATACAACTACAAGGTATCCCAAGGCAGACAAAGAAAATGGAAACAAGGCCTCGGCGCCGATAAGATAAATCCCAGACAGACACCGCAAACAAACAGCAAGCGAAGCCACAAACTGAAACAGAGCCAGAGAGAGAGAGGGAGAGGGAGGGAGAGAGAGAGAGAGGGAGAACGAACCATAGCCATAGCCACAGATGTAGTCGTAGTCGTAGTCGTAGTTGAGGTGTGGCGAGGGCCTTGGGCTCAACTGTTTGCACTTTGATAAGCGAAATGTGAAAATAGAAACAAATATTTATGCACCTATTTATTGCCAGCTTTATCTCTGGCTGTATCTATAGCTGTAGATGTGGCTAAGGCTGTAGTTGTAACTATGTAAGTGCCTGAATCTCTACTGTATAGCTGTATCTATAGTTGTATCTATGGCTTTTTATGTAAAGGGCACTGTGAATGTAGCTAAAGTCCTGTCTATCCATTTGTATCTGTATCTGTATCTGTATCTGTATCTGTATCTGTATCTGTATCTGTATCTGTATCTGTATCTGTATCTGTATCTGTATCTGTATCTGTATCTGTATCTGTATCTGTATCTGTATCTGTATCTGTATCTGTATCTGTATCTGTATCTGTATCTGTATCTGTATCTGTATCTGTATCTGTATCTGTATCTGTATCTGTATCTGTATCTGTATCTGTACCTGTATTTGTATCTCTATCTGTTTCTTTAAAGCATTAAGTTTATTGGTTAATACTAAAGTTTTCATGCAGAAACTTAGTTTAAATTAATTTTAAATTATTTAAGTTAATTTCAGAATGTATTTTGTTAGAAATTTCCATTTAGAAATATTACATTTGGCCATATTTGTTGACAGTCTGAATTGATGTAAGGCAGAAGCTTGGAAATGCTGTGAATTATTCAAATTTGTTATGAACTTTATCTTTGAAGGCCAAAGTGAAATGCGAAATGAAAAGTGGCTGACGAAAGGCCTAAATGCAAATAAACAAATATGAATATGTGGATATATGTGGATATATAGTATATATATAAATATTATATATATATTGTATATTGAGGCAGATATTTAATGGAGAGGGCGACATAAAGTGGGCACTTGGCTGGATGTGGCTTTGGCTTTGGCTCTGGCTTCGGCTTTAGCCTTGCCTGTGGATGCCACTTGCTTGGCCTTGTGCGTATCTATGGTAATTGAATGTGTGTGTGTGTGTGGGTGTATGTGTATGTGTGTGTGTATTGGTGAGTGCTTTTGCTGCTGTTGGTCTGTCGCCTGTTTGTTTATGCAATTGCCGAGGTGTGTAGCGGGCGTGTGGCATATGGTTAGGAGAGCAGGCAGTAGATAGAGCAGAGTAGAGTATGGGAGAGATAGAAAGAGAGAGAGAGTGTAGGAGTTTCGTTATAATAACAATAAAAGTGGCTTCCAATTCGAAATCAATTAACGTTGAGTGCTACTGGGCATGACAAGAGCGTCAATATTTACACAAAATAATGAACGGACCAAATAAACAACACAACAGCAATCGAGCAGAGAGAAGCGAAGAGAAGAAAGAAGGAAAGAAAAAAACACCTTTGGCCAGCAGGCATACGAAAATACACTAAAGTTTTGTTTTGCTTGCGGTTTATCCTAGTGATTTTTAGAGAGGGAGAGAGTGGGAGTGAGAGAGAGGTAGAGAGGGAGAGTTAGGTAGTGGAACTTAGTGAAATGGGTTAAGATTTCATTGAGTATGATATGACATTATCAAAAAAGATAAGTCAGACTTCTTATACTGAAGAATATGATATTGATAGTTAGAGAGTGATTTTGAGGAGGAGAGAGAGGGAGAGAGACAGAGTCAGAGTCAATGGAACTTAGATGATATTATCAAAAAAGATATACTGAAGACCTAGTTATGATACGATATATGGCAAGGGTCTATTTATGTGTATCTGTCCTTGATTATATTACTTTTATCTGTAACTACGCTAAGTATATGTAAAAGAGATAAGTTAAAGCTTTTGCTTTCATAAATTTATGTATTTATGTCAGCCAAAGACTATCTCTCAGATTTATCTATTTACTGTTAAGGTTTATAGCTGAGACTTCTCTAAATATATACATATATTCGACATATTTTGTGATTAAGGTTTGATATTTGTTGTTTTATGAATTTGACCCTGCTATTTATTTCCTTTGCAAATTTTATATTAAATTTTTGTAAAATATTTTCATAAGTTTTATTAAACACAAATTTATTTATATTTTTTAATATATTGATCGGTTGAGTTGTTATATTACTAAACGTACTGTCCCATTTACTTACTTCGAGCTCCTCATATTTCTCCTATTTAAGCAATTGTTTATGTCTAAGATTTCTCTCTGTGTATGCACGTAAAAAGGATAAGTCTTGTTATACAACTCATTCACGAAGTGAAATGAGTATATTGGTTTTGTTCAATGTCCGTCATGCTGTTCGTCCGTCTATCCGTCCCTCCGTCCGTCCGTCTGTCCGTATGCATGAGAAAATCAAAATTTTATGGCGATATTACTGCTGACCTCCTCTATTAATTTCCCAAATGTGGCAAATCGGAAAGATCTATATCTTGCAATGAGCGTAAGTTGTGCGGGCGTGAATGAGTATTCCGCAGTCGATAGCGCCCGATTGCAACTTACTTCTTACTTGTTTCTAGTTTGCTGTTGCTATGTAGCGACTTTTAATGATGAACAGATGTAAGACTAGACACGATTTGTAGAGATATGTTGCTGATTGTTTGTTTATTATGTTTCCGACCAAAGGCACATTGAAATTTTATGCTAATGCAGTGTTGCGTATGTGCCACTCAGCACAGCTTACTACACGTCTGAGCAAGGTGGTCTGTGTGTGGCACTTATTCTAAGGATAATTCAAACTGCTTATGAGTAGAGCACAGCTGTGCAAATATGGTAGCTCCCTGAGGCCTTTTCGTGTGAAATTCTTTCTCCATGTGAGTGATTTCTCTAGACATCAAGAAAAATATAAGTTGGACTCAAAAGCTAGCTATGCTTATGATATATTATATATATATATATATATATATATATATATATATATATATATATATATATATTATTTAATTTTCATTTACAAAGGCTTATAAATGTTGTTGAGTTAACTAGAAGTGGAACTCTATGCGTTGACAGGTCTCTATGATGACTAAATCCAATGTCTGTGGCCTAATCAGTTTGCTACGTTTGTAGTAGATTCTTGATATTCCATATCATAGGTATAGCCTGCTAATGTTATGCCAGGATTATGCTTAAACTCTATCATATCTCTAACTCTATTTCTACCTATCAATCTATCTGCTTAAACTCTAGCCTATCTCTTGCTCTATCTCTATCTATCCCTATCTATCTGGAACGTGCTCTTCTCTCTTTTCTGTCTTACACTGCCTTATAACTCTCACTTATCTAAGCATGAATGAGGAAAGAATAACTTCCTTTGCTTAAAACAATGATATTATCTCTTATTATAACATAAGACACCATTTGTCTTGGGTTAGATCTATACCTGCAATTCTTTTTCCTCAACTTCTCAGCCTCTCCCTCTGTTTCTCTCTCTCAATCAAGTTCTTTGTAATACGTTAGCATATTGATAGAGACATGCATATTAATGGCCAGCAGAACGGACTCGTTGCCGAAATTTGTTGGAATTCGGCATTCAAGTGGGCAATTCATTCATTCGGGATTAGCCAGAGCAACATTTTCCGCACGTTGCGCCATAAATTTCCCAAAGCATTTTCCACTGCATGCAAAAGGGACTGCAGCGAGAGAGAGAAAAGAAATTAGACAGAGGCTGAGTTATGACTTCTACCTGAGCTGCCGCTGCTGTTGACTGTCGCTGGCTCGGCACCTTGGCTAGCTCCGAGCGGAGCTCATTCATAAATTGTGAGCAGCGCTTTAAGTCTGCAGCGGAGTCGGCTGCGACTCCGGCCATAAAAATGTCGCAATGCTCTTAATGCGGGCGCAGGAAGGACGTAGCACGAAGGACACTTCCGGCATTAACGACTTCAAGGATCCGTAGCACCTCACTCTTCCCTCTCTCTGTCTGTCTCTGTCTAACTGCACCTACTTAAAAGACTGCGCAATGTGCATCTACGGATTTGCATGGCACACTCGCTTTGGGTAGCTCAAATTAGCCGGGCACTTAAAAGCCATTTACGACTTACACTGAAAACAATTCACATGCTCCTTAAATGCATTTCAGCATTCCAATAAACAAGCAAAGTGTAAATTTTAATGCGGGCATTGTTATAGGTATTACGAGTAACTGCTCAATAGTTGTTTAAGAAACTGACTCGAATTCGGTGTTTCCTTTGGGTAAGGAAAATGAGGCTTAAGTAGGAGAAAAGTTGAATACTGGATAAAGGCCAGAATGTTTATGGAAATAGAAATAATTTTAGATGAATACTAAAAAAATCTAATATTAATACTAATTATAATAATAATAATCATGATAAAATAATACTAAACATAATACCAATGCAAATTATAATATGAATAATAATAATATTAATAGAGTTTCAAAGTGAAATCGAATTGAAAATGAAATTTAATATTTTCATGATTTTTGGAACATAGTTCGTAGCTGAGATCTCTGTAGACTTGGGAACGCTTTCAGCTAGTGGTTGAAACTTTCAGTACTAGAAATATATGTAGTTAAGAAGACTACAAATAGGACTTTAGACCAAGCTGGCAATGTTTAAATGATAATAATAATAGTCAATACGCGAATCTACTGATATGATTATCATAACTTTCGAAACTAATCACATTTATATAAAGCTGTGTTCAAAATAATAGCAGCGCACTTTTTGCTGACAAATATGACTATATTTTACGCATGTTCATTCTTAAGCTATTATTTTCAACAGGACAATTTCGTTATTATTATCATTTTTTACATAAATTTATAAATGAAAGAAGTTTTTTGATGAAGAAACACTCTTAGTTTGTTTGAAATTAAATATAAATACTAAAATTAAAAAAATATATTGATCTGTAGTCATTATGATATTATTTATCAATCTTAAATGCGCTGCTATTATTTTGAACACAATTGTATATGGTATATCATACAAATATTTAGGTAAAAAGTTCATGAGTTATAGCTATTGAAAGCTTGGGATTCACGCTAAATTTTGAATACAGCTCAAGGCACTTATCCACTCTGATATATAGGAAATTTGAGTAAAGTTGCATTTTAACATCAGAATTATTCCCTATAAAATAGACTCGATTCAAATTCACTTAAATGCAAATAGTTATACTCATTCACAAAGTGAAATGAGTATATTGGTTTTGTGCAATGTCCGTCACGCTGTCCGTCCGTCTGTCCGTCTGTCCGTCTGTCCGTATGAACGCAAACCATTTGCACAGTTTTGAAGCTAGAGAGTTGAAATTTGGAATATATACTCGTGTATACCCTCGAATTATAAAGTGTCAAGATTTTCCCGATACGCCCACTAGGGGCGTGGCAAATCGGAAAATGCATTTGCCCATACCTTAGAAACACTACTTCTAGAAGTGCTAGAGAGTTGCAATTTAGAATATATACTCGTGTTGACAACCCAAGATCAAAAAGCTATGGCGGATATATCTACGCCCATTGGGGGCGTGGCAAATCGGGTAAAACTGTATCTTCTACAGTTTTAAAGCTAAAACGCCCAAATTTGGCACGTAGGTTACTGATACAATCCTATGAAGATCGATCAAAAATCTATATATCCACGCCTACTAGGGGCGTGGCAAATCGGATCTGACTATATAGTGATTTTTCAAATTCTGTAATATTTTGAGCACTATTGATGCTAGAGACTTGAAACTTGGTATATATACTCGGGTTGACAACCCAAGTTGGAAAAGATATGACGGATATATCTACGCCCATAGGGGGCGTGGCAAACCGCAAAAGTTTGTAGCTCCTACAGTTTTAGAGCTAGAAGCTTCAAAATTAGATGGTAAGTTACTGGTGAGCTCCTCTATCGATGCGCCAAAAATAATTTTTACGCCCCTTATGGGGTATGCCCGGCTAAAAAATACCCTGTAATTTTCGCATTTTTTGAGTGTAAGCATCCAAATTTCACACTTACGTTACCCTTCACTACTTCTAAGAACTGGCCAAAAATTATATGTCTACGCCTACTGGGGGCGTGGCAATTCGGGAAAAACTATACGTTTTTCCGATTCTCAGTGAGAAAATCAGAATTATATACAGATATTACTGCTGATCTCCTCTATTGATTTCCAAAAAATTATATATGTACAAACCAATTGTGGGCGTGGCAATGGGCGTGATCTGTGGGGGTGTGAATGAGTATCCCGCAGTCGGTAGCGCCCGACTGCAACGTTCTTACTTGTTTTATAATAACATTATGCAAATTTAATCTGGCAATCAAACTGTTTGTCATATGTTGCAGCATATCTCCAAATGTTGCAAATGTTGTCATTGTTATTGTTGTTGTTGTTGTTGTTGCTGTTGCAGTTGCATTCGTCAACGTTTTTTGACATTCTAATTGTTTGGCTCGCAACAAAATCTGCAAAATTGAATCATTTCGCACTGACAGCTAAATATGAAATCAGAAATGGAATTACAAAAGCAGCCAGTAACCCCCCCACACCCCCTGCCAGCTCCACTTCAGTTACCCCCTTAACGTGGCTGCCAAAAACGGATACGCGGCCAAATTGAATTGTGTCCCAGTAGCTGAGCTGAGCCCCTCGCTCCTCCTGCTCCTGCTCCTCCCCTCATACATCTGTCAGTGAGTTCTTGAGGTGAAAATGCAATTATTTATGAGCCAAAAAAAGCAGAAGAAGAAGAAGAGGAAGAGAGAAGAGTAGAGTCGAGTAGATGTATGCCTCATGCCTCGTGCCTCGTGCTGCCTTCGCCTCAAAATCCAAACGTCGTGTACACGACGTTGGCAAACGCAATCAAAACATGACGCACACAAGGCACCTCTCAGCGGGCGGGGAAGGGGGGGCTGTGGCGGGGGCGTGGCAACTGACAGGGGCACGTATGTAGAATTAGTTTACGAATTGCTGCAGGATACGTGGCGCAACATTTTACAGCAAACAATTTCCCAATGCGACGTCTCCCACCTCTGCCCACCCCTGCCCCACCTCAGCCCCCAACAAAAGACGCTGTCAGTTGCACTGTGGAACGAATGGACAAAAGCTTCGCTCAAAATGCGCCTCGGGCTATTTGTTATGCATATGGACTTTTGAGAAGGGTTGCCAAGCAATTGAATAACCTTAAAAACAAGTTGAAATTTAAATGGTTTGTCCGAAAGTTACTTTAAAATTTCAATTTATAAATTTTATCGAGTTGCCCAATGTGGGACAGTGGGTTTGGAAGGTACTAGATCTGAAGGAGTTTGCATTAACTTATTGACTGATGTTAACAAAATTAGAGATTTTTATGTGGAATTTATTAAAAGAAAGATTTGGTTTTAATATATTTTTTATTCAGAATGAAATTTTATTATTATTAAATTATCGAAATGTTTTTAGATGTATTCTAAAATCTATACTAATAGTAAATGCCCCAAAGATTGAAATCTTGTTTTATATAACTATTTATAGATTATATGATGATGATTGCAATATTTGTATTATTTTAATACGATAAAAGTTATATTTTTTACATATTTGTGAATATTTTAACTTTCTAAAATATATAAATAAATTAAAGGAAATAAAGTAACAGTTTTTTAGCAATTTCAGAATATACTTAAAAAAAAGGAAATAAAATATAAATTTCTCAATAATGCTTTTCTTTTCTTTCTTCCATAAATCAACATTTTCATTTAGCTGCCCCACTGTGGCCAGCTGGTAGAACTTGGGCATAGGCATAAGCAGAAGCATTGGCATAGGCTTAGGCATAGGCATAGTCATAGACGTAGACGTAGATAGAGCTCCAAAAAAGCTTGTTGTCTGGCAGCTGGGGGAATTGGAATTGGCTCGGTTTTGGCTTTGGCTTTCGGCTAGATGTGCGGGGTTCAAGCCTCGAAGCATTGTGCCTGGGGGACAGCAGGAGTAGCCGGAGGAGGAGCAGGGAGGGGGAGGGAGAGGAGGAGCTGGCAGGCATGTTGTGGAACAATTTGTAGCACATGTAGCGCGGCGTTTGGCAACAAGCGATGCAACCTGAAAGGCAGCCACAAATTTTTTGGAAGCTCTATTAAGCGTTGCCAAGCGTATCCAAAAAAGCAGCTCCACCGCCCACTCCGCCACCACCCCCCCAGCCGACCACTTTTAAAAGAAAACTTTAGCATGCGAATGCGGATGTGTTTATGTGTGCGTGGATTTTTGAAATGAATATGCATGGGGGGTGGTGGGGGCGGTGGTTTGAGGCGTGGCAAGGGGCAAGAGAGCAGCGAGCACGGGCCGGAAAAACTCTTGGCAAAAGTAAATTTAAAAGTTTTTCACTCCTGTTCTCCTGCTCCTGCCCCATCAGCTTCGTCCTCGTCGCCGTCGCCGTCGCCGTCTTCATCTTCTTCTTGTCCGCTTCAAAGATATGAGTAGCGCGCACTTTTGGACAAGTTTTCTAGTTTTTCGGGCACGTGAAGCACGTGAATGGCAAGAGATTCGCTCGCAATACCAGAAAATGTGCGATAATTCACATAAGCAGTCTTATCATGTGTGTATGTGTGTGGGAGAGTGTGTGTATGTGTGTGTGTGTGTGTGTGGGTTTCCGGCGGAAAGGAACGGCACCTCCCAAGCATTTAGGCATGCAAAGTTTTCACTAGCGCACGTTCCACTCGAAAGCAATTAGCACACCCAACGAGAAAAGTTCGTCTACCTTGGGTAAATCTCTTAAGACGCTCTCCCCAGAGATGCATAATCAATATATCATCAAATAGAGCAAGGGATAATGGACTAAGCTAGCTTGATGAACGTGTTGTTAGAGTTTGAAATTATTGAAAGATTGTAAAGTAGTTTTTTAAGGTTATGAATGGGTTCAATTGCTCAGGACTTCATTAATTTATTATTTTATTATAATATATACTTTGGCTTTGGTTAAATGGATTTTCAAAAACAGTATAAAATTATTTTATAATATCTGTTTTTAAGGCGGGAAACAAAAACTTTAGTTTATATATTACTTTATATTCATAGTTATATAAAAACAATAATTTTTGTTGTTGTATTATTTGTTTCTGAACCGCACCTATAGTATTTTGGAGTATTTTTAAGGTATTTTCTAAGGAATTTTTAAAGAAATTTTTTAAATAATTATTTTTTTGGATCAGAAACAGTTTAATCTATTGGAGCTTTAACAAAACCATACTTTATCTCACTTATAGGAATTTCTAGTAACAACCTTTTTTATTTCTTCGAGAACTTATATCGCATAGTAGACCTATGTGGGTATACTAAATGAATTGCTAGTCTTACGAAATGAACTTACGAAATCATTCAAATTATATTTAATTTTTCTTATCTAAAATCTAATATAATATGTAATATCCATTATCTATTATCTAATATCAAATATATATTATCTAATATTATACTATCTATTATCTATCATCTATTATATATTATTTATTATCTATTATATATTATCAACTATCAAATATCTATTATCTAATATGTATTATCTATATTGCTCTATTGACTTTTATCTAATATATAATATAAAATATCGAAGACTATTTTAGTTTTATCAACAAATTGAGCCAAGATATTCCATTCAAAATACAATTTCATGGCTTAGAGCCCACGTTCTATACATTCAACATATCAGCCATAAATTACATATGATATATTTCCAAAAATCAACTCAACCCTCTAACTTATTATACCTTATAATAAACTCTATAAGTTATATACACCTATTGGTATATCCACGTCACATCTTCTGACATCTTTAAAAATCCCAACTCAATCCTAATTCTCCTCCGTTTTGCTTTACATCCTGATGAACCCTAGCATTTACTAACATTTTTTCATGCACGCATCCAAAAACCATTTAAATAACGCTCCATCATCTCGCACACACACTCACTCACCCACACACACACACACTCTCACACTCTCACTCATCTCGAGAGAAACTTTTACACGGCAGCCGACGCTCTAGGCTATTCGCCCCCCCCCCCTTGCCCCGCCCACTTGGCTATAGCTCCTAGCTCCTGGCACTGCGCTGGGCTGCTGTAATGTTTCGCCTTGCCACGCCCACAATTTATGGGATTGAGGGCTGGGACGTTGATAAATGCAGCGAGCGTAAAAGTTGGAGCAAACTACTTTTGGGTTTTTAGGCAAATTTTCGCATAGAACTAAAAACGCTGCCGCCAACTACTTTCCACTTACCTGAGCACTATGCCACGCCCACTGTGGCATGGCAGCCGCCCCGCCCCGCATCCAAATCGCTAGAGCCATTAGAGGCTGAAGGAAAAACGCGGCGCTAATGCGTTCTGAATTATTTAAGGCACGTGTGTTGCGCCGAATGCGGCAAATTCGACAGTGAAATGCATTTATTATTGAAGATACGAGTGGAGCAGGACCCCCCACTCTGCCACGCCCCCCTTGCTCTATGGGCAGGCAGTTCTTTGGCTGACAAGCCAACCAATTATGTGCGCCTGATGAGTGCCCCAATGGAGAGCAGTCGACGTAGATCGGGGTTTATATTTTGATAAACGCTTTAGAGTTTGAAAACTTTTGCTGCCGCTGCTGCTGCTGCTGTGTGGCACGTGATTGGAATTACGCGTGGGGCATGCCACACACACAACACACAACATACCACACACACACACAGCCTGCCTCAAAAACCTCAACCTCAATCTCGACGCGCCTCACCCCACCCACCTGCAACATAAGTGGAAATTTTACACGACTTCTATGTGACAGGTGAGCTCGGGCAGGTGTGAGGCGCTGCGGCGTGTGCGAGCTAAAAGATGTTTCTGATTTTGTGGCAATTGACAAATGTTGCACACATTGTGCCAAATTAGCATATATATAAATATATATATATATATATATAAGTTTATGTATGAATAGACATTCCTTAAAGAAAGATATTCGAGTGAGAGAGATACATTTAGGTATCCTCTTAGATATAAGAGATGCTCTATTGGGTTAGTCACAGGTGGGCAGATGTATATGACTTCCCGCCTGTGACTAAGCCAATAGTTTCCCTTTTATTTCAATATCTCAATAAGTGCCGAAATATACCATCTAAATATACTTATATAGCCAATAAGTGCCGAAATATACCATCTAAACATACTTATCTAGGCATATATAACAATGCTTAAATGCAATTTATTCTAATTTTAGGCAATTCTCTAATATTTTTAAAGAATTACGAGAAAGATTCCCGAACTAAAGGAAAACTGAAAATGTTTAGATTATATATTAACAAATAATAATTTAAATTTATTTATGCTTAATTATTTTATAACCATTTACGAAGTGAAAAGAGTAATTGGTTTTAATCTATATCCGTCTTGTTGCCCGTCCGTCCGTACGTCTGTCCGCTCGTCCGTCCGTGGCAAACCATTTCACCGATATTAAAGCTAAAGCTATAAATCCACTAGGGGCATGGCTAATCGTAAAATACTATAGTCGGTATATCAGAAATCGGGAAATACTAAATCGAGTATATTAAAGGACTAGAGACTTGAGATTTGGAACATATGTATACTCGGCTTGACCTAGGCAGTACTAGGTATATCTTAAATATTTCATTGTCATTTCAACTGAATCTTGAACTTTATCAAATATATTCCATGGTTCTTTATATGTATATAATTGTAAATATGTTTACCAGATATACGTGTATCAAAATTCCGCTTATGCTATAGCCGATATTTCAATATCTGAAATACTATCCTTTCATCTGAAATAACTTCCGTTTATATAATACTTCCTTAAATAAATATATGATTTATATAGCATATATATATTATATATTGAATAATATATACATACGTTTCTCCATCTAATGCACGTTTTCTGGAACATCCCTTTCTCTCTTCTTTTATGTGATGTTTTTATTTGATTGCAAAGTGAAAAATTGGAAATACAAATTGGATTGTAATGTTGTTAGTTTTACATCTGGCGATATATATATATATCTATTTATATGTTGTATATTATTAAGCTGTCTCTCTCTCTCTCTCTTTCTCTCGCTCTCCCTCTCACTTTCTCCTGCTGTTCTCAGTCTTGCTTTAGTTGGCCGCCGGCTCGCCATTGCCCTGGACATGAAGAATCATTTCGAAGGGATCCCACTCCAGATCCGATTCGTGTTTGACACGTCGTCGTCCCGCCACAGGCGCCTGATGATGCAGATGCAGATGGGGATGATGATTACTATTATGATGATGATGGTGCAGATGCTGCGAATGCATTAGATGAGCGCCATGCTGAGCCAACTGCTGCTGCACCTGGCCAATGGGCAGGTCCTGCGAGTGCTCGGCCAGTCCAGGCGGACGATACAACTGCAGAGGATGCGCCTGAGGCTGGCCATGGCCAATGGCAATGGCGTGGGGCTGGTGCTGTTGCTGCTGCTGCTGCTCGCTGACCATCTCCTGGATGTGCTCACGTGTCTGCTCCCGCTCATCCACCTTTCGCAGCAGCATGTCCCGCATGAAGGACATGCGCTCGAAGTGCTCCCAATTGGACCGAAATCCCTGCTGGGCATACTGCGCGTGCCGCTCCTTCTGCAGCTCGTCCACATAGCGCTGCTTGATGATTGACCAGCGCGTCTGCATGAGAGCTGCAAGACGATTAGAAACTGTATTAACTCGCAGGAGTTTATCACTGATAGATGTGCATGTATATACTATATTTGTTGAAGATATCCTTGATTAACTATTCTCAACTTTTTATAGTAAAAAACTTATAATATATATGTTATCTGGAATGCTATTGGAAATGATATGATGTTAGAAACTATATATTATAAACGATATGATAGACAAAGCCTTCTTAGTTCATAGACTCTGTTCGTACTCTAGGCTACGTAGGCGGCTAAACGATATATAAATTTATTGCAAATGAAACATTTTAGTAAAAATTTAGTACAAGTATACAAATTTAGTACAAGTATACCAACCTAGTGCGAATATACAAATTTAGTACAAGTATACAAAATTTAGGCCAAATTTAAAAGTTTAGTACACCTTTACTAATTTAGAACATATTTAGTACATTCTTTACCAGTCACCCCATCTAATTTTCATGTGAACACATAACTATAGTTTCCATCTTCATTTAGACCACATTAAATCTCAAATCTTAGATACTCTCACATGGAAAGAGTCCTTTATGAAAACTCTATATCTCTATATCTCCCAGCAGCGATTCTCAAAAAGTTGTTTTTAAGTTCTTTATCATCGTCATTGCAAATAATCCAACTTCATGTCAACATAATGGTATAAGACCCTTACCACCTCCGTCCCTCCCTCTCCTTAAAAATTCCTCTATAATGCTTAGCCCTTAACTTATCCTACAGGTTAACATTTGGTGGCCACTTACTCGGCGTCAGGCCCATCTCGTTGGCCGCCTCCTTCCAGACGGCGGAGGTGCGGCTTTGGCCCTGGCCCTTCTCGCTGCGCTGCCGCCCCGCCCACAGGGAGGGGCGCGCCTTGATGGCATCGATGATGCGACCGCGCATGCTGTTGTGCAACGAACTGGGCCGGCCCAGTTTGCGCATGGGCGTGGTCGTTGCCTCCACGGTGACAGCAGCCGGCGGCACAAGTCCTGTGAAGGCGGTGTAGGTCATGCCATGCGCCGTCGGCTGCTCAATGAGATGAGGTAGCTCCGTGGAGGCGGAGATGGCGGCTGGGGCAGCGGATGGCGTCGCAGCGGCTGTCGACTGCAGCCAGCTGAAGCTGCCGCTGGGACGCCCGCGTCCATGCGTAGCACTCGGCAATGGGGGCGGTGGTAATGGCAATGCAGGCGGTGAGCCCCCCACCTGGTGAGCGGGTTCGCTGGGAGAACTGGCCTCAGAGTTGCTCGAGTTGGACTGAGCGCCCACGATCTTGGCCACCGTTATGTTGTACATAAAGGACATGGGCTCGAAGTGCTCCCACTTGGTATTGAAGCGCTCCTTGTGAAGGATCTGGCGATGTACCAGGTTGTGGTAGTGATACTTCATTTGACTCCAAATCGATTGCAGTTTGACTGGCAGGGAGAGAATAGGAGATAAAGAGAATTGAGATATGGTATATGATATAATCAGATATGAGAGATTGTGGATGTTAAGCCTTATTGGTATTTGTGAGAATCGCCAAGAGCGGTAGTGTTGGAAAGAGAACGAGAGAGGGAGTGGGAGAGCTAAGAGTGCTAAGTGTTTCAGCTACTATAGTCTATGACATGTATCGAACATAGATTGACTCTGTGGGAGAGAATAGCAGATAAAGAAAACTTTATGAGAGATCGTGGATGATAACCCAGTATAAAACCAGACCGACACTCCTATTATTTAGCTATTATATACAACTTAATTTTGATCCAATTATATAAAGAGCTGCAAATTGATCATTGATCACACATTACTCTTTCCACATGCCCTACAAATTAGTTAATGTACCCTAAATACGCATATGTAATTACGCTCTTCAATCCCTTTTCTAATTGAGCATTTTACAACCTATGACAAACAGTGCATGCATCTATTTATAGCGCACACACACTGCAGAAGAGAAAGGCCAGCAGCAAGTGGGAGAGCAAGAGAGAGAGAGAGAGAGAGCGCAGCAATGAGCGTAGCGCAAAACAAAAACAAATTGACGCCGGCTGCCAGGCTAAGCTTCGAACCCAGTAGAAACTAAGCAAATGCTTTTTGTTTTTGCTTATAAGTACACGCAAGCATACGCATACACACATGCACACAGTATAGCTATCTCTGTTGCACTCACCTGTAGGCACATGCCCGCCAAACTGTTCGGCGATCTCGTTCCACATGGGCGATGTGACGCTGCGACACAAGTGCAGCTTGTTGTTGGAGTCCCAAATTTCTGGATACTTCTTGATGGCCTTCAGCAGCTGAGCGCGATTCACGAACGGATCCTCCTTGGGCATGACGACAGGATATGATGATAGAGCAAGAGGGGCGATAAAGGCGAAGGCGAAGGCGGCGGTGGCGGCGGCGACAACAGCGGACGCGGAGCACAACTGCGTCCTTTGACATCAATTATCGGCGAATAACTGAAAGTAGAGTTTGCAAAATATGCGAATTGAAAATGAAAAGGCAAAGCGATTGAGGAAAATAGAGAAAACGATGACGACGTCGGGGCAACGACGACGCCAGCGACGACGGCGACGACGACGGCGGCGGCGATTGTTGCTGTTGTTGTTGGGGCGCAGCGATGCCGAGAGATTGAAAAGCAATGTGGCAGAGGCAAAAGCAGCGCAAAAACGGCGAAAGCGCACACGAGATGAGATACACAAAATGCAAGCGAAAAGAGAGAACAGACAGAATGTGCAAAAAAAAAACAAAAATACAAAAAGCAGCAGCAACAGTTCGGCAATAGCAACGACAGCGTCTGTTTGTATGTGTGTGTATGTGTATACGTAGGTGCTGCCGATAGAGGTAACAGTATTGGTGGAGGGGGCGGGGGAGACTGGTGCGCTGTGCCACAGCCGTACATAAGACGACGCGACGACCAAAGCGCACACAACAAAACAGACAAAGGCAATGAAGACCAAAGAGACAAAGCAGCGAACCTTATGGCAGAGACGGAGCTGCAAAAAAAAGTATAGACAACAACAGCAGCAAAGTGAACGAAAAGAAAATAACAGACAAAAAAAAAAAGAAAGGCAACGATAAACAACGGCGACGCCGCAGTCGACGCCAACGTTTGGGGCTCACTTGCATGGCCTGCGTAAGTCTGTGTGTGTGTGTGTCTTGTTGGGTTTGCCACAGACTCGTCGCGCAGTTGAAGGTGGCCACGGCGTCGGCATCGGCTTCAAGTCGGGCCGCATTAGAAGCAGCAAAGGCAAAACTCGTGCTGCGCTCTCAGCGCGAATGCGAAACAAAAGAGCAGCGCCAAACGGCGTCGAGTGCTGCTGAGCAAAATGCAGGCACACGCAAACAGAGCAAAAAACACGATGACCGTTGCGACAGAAGCAGCAAACAGCGACAGCAAAAGCAACAACAGCGACGAAGCTAAAGCACAGGCCGTAGACGCAGACGCAGCTAAGCAGCGCCGCCCGGCCAGGCTGTCTAAACAGCAACAACTACAACTGTATGTACCTAACTGCACATACAAACATCCATATATACGCATACACACACGCATACGCACACAAATAAACGCCTAGTTACTGACGAATGGTCGCTCGTACGTTCGGTCCGACGTTCGGTCGATCTGTCGACCAGTTGGTCGCTTTTGGGCGCTACGTGCAATGAACCCATTTCGCAGCAACTACACAACTACAACTACAACTGCAACTGCACACAATTAACACACACACACACGCATACTGAGCTGTGCTGGTATTGGTGCATAGCGCACCCACAGCGTTCGCACAAACAGCAACAACAAAAGCTAGGCGAGAAATCGTCCCAAAAGCTTGAGCACATTTCATTAGGGTGCTTCACTGCAAAAGTAGGGTGCGTCAAGTGTAAGAACAATATGCAAAATGTGATTGATTAATGTAAATTATATTTATATTTATATTAATATTATGCTTATATTTAAGACTTAATAAGTCCAATTATATTTGCTAATTTAGGCGTATAAAAACTTAATGGGGTCACAGCTATTTCCTTCTTTTTCACACAAGCAATAAATAGATCTAATGAAATACTTCCTTTCAATCTTTAAGAATACGTGATTGGTTGCTGGGCATAATTTAGACATGAATTGGGTTTTAGCAGGGGTTAGGGTCTGGGTCACATTTGAGATCGGGGCTGGCTTATCATAAGAACAGCAGCGCACAACATTTTCATCAATTATTCAAGGCCATGGACGCCGGCCCAACTGTTCCGATAATGTTCCATTCAATTCCATGCCGTTCCGCTGTGACCTCCCTCTGCCCTACACCTCTGCATTTCTAATGCCGTTGTTAATGCTTTTAATGTTTGTCGTTTTATTGGCTACTGTTTGTGCCTTCGGCTATCTGCGAGATACATCGCTGGTGGCATGGACGGGGAAGGGGGGCTGGTTGTATCTGCGAGATACATGTGTGCGCACACGCACTTATCTGGAAGCGGTGTCTTTAATTTTTATGACTGCATAAATGGTCCTGAGCGGCCCAGAGCTCAGCGTAATTTGCTAGATTAGAATTAATTTCGAGGCACAAGAGCTGCTCATAGAACAGCCCCCAAAAAACTTTCGACGGGGGGCAGTAAAAAAAAGACACGTAATGCTTATGCGGCTGGACACTGGGCGGGGGGCGGAGGCGTGGCCGTCAGATAGACAGACAGACAGGCTGGCTGGCAGGCACACAGGCTCCACATCAATTGTCGTTCTGAAGATGGGCTTGAAACTGGGCAGTGGGAGCTGGGAGCTGGGAGCTCTATCTGCTTTGCTATCTTCTTTTTTCTTCTGTTTGCTGTTTTCTGTTTTATTTTCATTTATGCTTTTTAAGTGCTTCATTAAAATCGCGTATGGCCACGGCGCGGGGCGGACTCCGTGCCTGATGCCTGCCATCTGTGGCTGGGGCGGACAGACCTTTGTCAGCGTCATCAAGCACGGCACACACACAAAAAATAAAAGCGAAATACGAAAAAGTATCTTTCAGATACATGTCCAAAACGCAAAGAAAGCAAAGCATAAAAAACGCACGAAGGCATTACAAAAAAAAAAAAAATCCGTATAAATAAACAAGTATAAACAGTGGCAAAGGTAAACGCCTAAAAGATACCACGTAAATAAAATGAATAAAAAGAGATAAAAGTCAGATAAAATAAAAATTATTTCAAGAATTTATGGCAAGTTTTGCTGGAGCTGGAGTTGGAGTTGGAGCTTAGCCAAGCTTTTGCAGTTATTTATATTTTATTTCTAATAAATAATTTATTTACCCCACTGTGCGCATACCCCTTCAATAGCCTCTATTCCCCGTGGGCCTACAGGGTATAAAAAGCTGCAAGAAGTAAAAAGAATTATAACCAAACATGTTTTTCACTCAGGCCCCAACTCCAGACTCCAACTCCGGTTTTTCGACTATGTGTGTGCGCGTGTGTGTGTGTGTGTGCGTGGCAATAAGTGTGCCCCGCTCATGCGACGGTGCAAAAAGTTAAGTATCTTGTTGTTGTTGTTGTTGTTGTTGATGCTTTTTTTCAAGGTGCGCATATAAAGAGGCCTTCTTAACAGCCCCACCAGACCCAGAGCCCAAGTTTGAGTTGTTTTCCTTCTTGCCCCATCTCTTGACTCCCCATTTTGTAGCTGCGTCCAGTTTGGGGCAACGTCTAAAGATAACACCAGCAACAACAATAATGGCTTGCAGCATCCAAAAGCCACTTGGGCAGCTCCTCTGTCAGCCTCTGTCTCTGCCTTTGCCTTCATCTTCGAGCTACGCCTCAGCCTCCTCTACAGCTTTAGCCTTAGCCTCAACTTTAGCCTCATCTCCAGCCCCACCTTCAGCCTTATCCTAAGCCTTCGCCTCAGCTTCATATTTAATCTCCTCCTCAGCCTTAGCTACAGTCAGCCTCAGCCTCTGCCTTAGCTTCCTCTTTAACCTCATCTCCTACCTCATCCTCAGTCTCATCATCAAGCTGCGCCTCTGTCTTAACCTCCACCTCCACCCTCAGCCTTAACCTCAGCCTTAGCGTCAGCCTTAGCCTCATCTCCAGCCTTAACCTTAGCTCCAGCTTCAGGCTTAGCCTAAGCCTCAGTCTAAACTTCATCTTCTACTTCATCTCCTGCTTCATCCTCAGTCTCAGCCTTTACTCCCCTACCTTACTCTTATCTCAACTCCAGCTTCAGCCTCAGCCTCATCTCTTACCCCCGCCTGATATCCCAGCTCTACCTTAGCATCAGCTTCAACCTCAACCTCAGCCTCATCTCTATGCTCTGCCTCAGACTTTACTCCTACCTCAGCCTCCTACCTTGCTCCTACCCAGCCCTAGTCTCAGTCTCAGTTCCGTCTTCTACATACAGCCACAGCTTCAGCCTTAGTCTCATCTCCCATTTCCTACCCCCGCCTGCTAGCCCAACTCTACTTCAGCTTCAACACAAGCTCAACTTCATCCTCAGTCCCATCTGTAGCCTCGGCTTCATCCTCATGCCCATCCTCATCCCCATCCTCATGCCATGTGCAAATCACATACAGTAGCAAAAAATTTCGACAGTTATTTACGATTAGCACAAAAGATACGAGACATGACATGCGCTGAGATGCCGCGAAGATGCAGATGCAGATGCTGTGCCAAGTCCAACTTCAGCAAACTGAAAGACAGAGACGGAAAGAGAGAGAGGGAGGGGTAGTGGGACAGAGCAGAGACTCGACATGAAACCAGGTCTGTTACCCACTGGCTACTGTTGCCTGCCTCAGCCAAGCACAGCGGGCGACAAGGGCTCCCTCTTCATCTCCTTCTTACTCTGCTTCTCCCTCTGCTTCTCCTACTCACTCAGATCCAGATCCGAGCTCTGGCCAGACAGCGAGAGAGTTTTACTGTTTGTTTACCTTCGCTTTGCAGTTCTCGAGAATGGAGACAGAACTTCATTTATGAGCTTCGCTTGATGATCAATTAAATGCTTCTGACACTCTTGAAAAAGCAATCGTCGTGAGCTCTTTTTGGGCTCAGATTAAACAAAGGCAAGAGACAGCTGGAGTATACTCTATATATTGGGCAAGGAGGGTATATAGTGTTAGGGTTCTATAACAGCCAAAAGTATGCTCGAGCTTAACTAATATCAGTTTGTCTCTCTTTCTTTAACTCTTTATGTATGATTTCACTATTTAAGATATTTTCTTTCAGTTACTCTCTTCAGTTTTCTTTCTGACTGTCTCTCTATTACTAACAATTTTATATTTGATGAGTATAGAGTACAATTTAGTACTTTTAGATTATTCGTAGTATTTTACTATTTATTAGTATTCCCAGCTCTCTTCTGTCTTCCTTTCTGCTTCTCTCTCTCTCTCTCGCTCTCCTTCTTTTTCTCTCTCTTATCTTATAGAAGCTCTCTGTCTCTCTATCTGTACATCTCTCACTCTCTCTCTCTCTCTCTTTCTGTCACTGTCTTGCCTTCAGTCTCCTACTCTTTGTCTCTCTCTCTCTGTCTCTCTCTCTGTCTGAGTCTTATACTCTTATACTCCTACTCTCATATTCTATTCATTCTACACTTTCCTGCACTCTTTTCCTGAGCGCTTTCACTCCCATCTCCCAAAATCTCTTCAGCTACACCATTCGTATACCCTGTACTCAAATTGAAATACGATACTATATTAAAAGAGAGGGAGAAAATGTTGGTGGAAATGGCATTCGAATGCGATCGCCAGAAGGTAAATAATATATATATACAAAAATACATTTATACATATATATAGAGTCGTATAAACTATATGTGGACAATGACATAAACGAGGTTATTCCGGATTGCGGCCAATTCTTTAAGCCATAAGCACAATTTATGGGAGTCGGAGGCCTGTTGCATAAATTAGCTGCGATAATAAGTGCCTCGCTGCACTCTCGCTGCATTTGCCACATCTTGTGGCAAACTTGGCAATAGAAGAACTCTTGCCAACGACACAAGCAACAACAACAACAACAACAACAACAACAACAATAATAATAAATTTATCGACTCGTGCGTCCTGTTGCGTGCAATGCAATTTAAATGCGACCGAGGGGGCGTGGCTGTGGCCGCCTCCCGGCGCAGCATTCGCGTGCGTTTTAATGCACTTTATCATTTGCCTGCACTTTGTTTTATTATTTATATTTACAATAATTCACCACAGTTCATTTGTGCTGTGACAATGATAGAAGGGGAGATACTACGTGAAATTTATATTGTAAATAATAAGAAAGAATAATATAAATAAATCGAAAAATCTTAAAATAATTCAATTGAAAATATATTTATCATTTAAGAAATGATTTTAGTTCTTTTATCTGTTTCTTTAATATTACAGACTTTTATTTTTTGAGAAAATTAATATTACAGGGTATAATATATATGTGAAAAATCATATTTAGTATTTAAAATGAGAAGGTTCACTCATAGTTTTGTTTTTCCTTTGTCAGCCTATATGTTAGTATGCCCTGTATTGAAAAATATTATAGGGTATAATCATATAATAACAGCTCGAATGTTATTTCATGAAAAATATCAGTTTTTCATCTGTTTCATATGGATTTTATTATATACGTCAATGATTAAATAAGATTCCAAATATTACAGGGTATCTTCTTAATGTTCAGAGCTTTTTATACTTATTTTGAGTAATTAATTCTTTATTTTCTATCTTTCTCTATGCTTATATAACTGAGATATCATTTTTTAAAAAAAATATTAGGGTTTTAATTTTTTGGTTTTGTTGTTTTTTTTTGTGTAGTCTTTTTCTTGCATTGCCATATTTTACAGGGTATAATCATGTCATATTATCAAGGCAGAGCTAATGCTGTCTGTCAATTTCCATGTTAATATGATCCTTACTCCCTTATTACCATCGTTAAAAATAACAGAGTATCTACATAAGTTAGAGCTATAAGGTTTCTACTTTATTTCACATCTCTCTCCTATGTCTCTCTCTCCCTGTCTCTTCCCACCTGTATGTATACGTTTCCAGTAGAGTTTGGAAACGTATACATATCATTCTATATTCCAGGGTATTTTCATAACATATTTTCCAACCAATTTAATAACAAACTACCCCAACTCTATCGCCTTCACACGCAATGCATCTGTTAACCATATAAATGCCCCACCGTGCTTTACTCATATACTACAGGGTATTTGCAACAGCAACAAAAATAAAACGGAAAAAAATGGGGAAAAAAAGAGCTGGCAACTGGCAAACGACGAAACAAGGTGGGGCCTCGAGGGAATGGGCTGCTAAGTGGAAGCGCAATAATTATAATTAAATGCATTTTTACGTGCCTTTTTCCCGTTTGGGCTTTTCTTTATGCAAATAAATAATTGCACACCTTTCGCAGCGTTTCGGGCTCGTAAAAAACGCGTACCTACAATTAAGTACATTAAAGCAGTTGCATATTTAATATGCCATTAAATTTTGCTCATAATCTTTGGACGAAGCTCTCCATCGCCAGCAAGTAATGGACTTTTCCTCAAAGGAAATGTATTAAAGATAGTTTTTTTTTAAAGGGGATTGGACAGAGTTGAATAAGGTATATAGCTATTGTATATATATGCACATATATATCTATTGGTCATCTAAAGCCATAAAAAGTTAAGCTGATATAGGAGGGAACTTGGGAACAAGTTGTAGACTTTTCTTTCCATCTCGAAATAAATGAAAGATAAATACAGTTTTTTAATGGAATTTTAATAGACCTACACAAGTCATGATTATACCTAATGAATGTATATTTATATATACATATATTATTATCTATATTTCCGCAAAAGTTGAGCTGATGTATGGAAAAAACTTAAGAGCAGGCTTTAGACTTTGCCTTAAAAAATATATATGAAAGATTTAAGATAGTTTTTTTATAGACTTTAGATAGAGTTTAATTAGTTATATAGCTGTTTATATGCCTAATAAATATATATAAATATATCTATTATTATCTGTATTCTATCACAAGTTAAGGTGATACATGGATAGGAGAAAAACAAAAACTTTAATTTTTTCATATTTTTCGAATATTTTCATTAAAGAAAAGTCTTATATTTGCTTTTTCTATAGACTTTGCTTTACTAGAATGAGAGTTCATGATGGAAAATTGATTATAGCGTATTTAAATACAATAAGATAAGATAGATAAAAATATACATAGTTATCTAAGGAAGCATAAGAGACAACTGAGAGGAAGATCTTAAGTCGTATAAGTTCCCCTACAAGAACTGCTGCTGAGATTCCTTGCTAGGCTTCGTATACACGCACACATGCACAGAGAAACACACGCATACACATGCATACACGCACATACACGTACGTATGTTAAATGCAGAGACTGTGTTCGTTATTTCTAGAGCTCCGCTCTATCTGACTGAACTACGGATGTAAAGTTATGATCTCAATGAAATTTTCAGAGCGTTATTGATACATTCAAATGCGCTTACATATGTGTGTGTATATACCAAAGTCGAAGTCTCACCGCTTGAGAAAGGTTTTACATAATTATGGTGGGCATATGCGGAAGGTATCTAAGACCTAAAATATTTTAATTTAATTTACGAGATCCAACACATCAAATATATTTTATGGTATTCATTTTATGCCTAAAAATCCATGATATAATATTAATTTTGATCGCTAGTGAAAAAATTGAGATAAACTATGATAATATTTAATTCTTTTATATATATATATATATATATATATATATATATATATATATATATATATATTAGGGTGACCAGATCGGCCTCAGGCCATTCCGGGACGGTCGACGAATTTGTTGCAAAAAAACTGCTTATCTGCGCTGCTTTCCTCAAAAGAATTCTTCACTTGTCTTGACAAAAGCGGGACATGTCCCGGAATTCCAGGACGTATGGTCACCCTAATATTTATATATATGTATATATATATTTTAAAATTTATAATTTAATATAATATTAAAAACTTGCAGTTATCGAGAAATTAGGCAAGAATATTTTTAGAGTACATTTTAAATATATATATAACAATAAATCTATATATAATTATTTCCATAATAAATCTAGACTTCAACTAAAATGCAAATTTAAAAAAAAAAAAAACAAATTGCATTTATATAAACTCTATAAGCAACCATTTCCGATTCCTACTATTTGCACACGATATTTATAAATTTATATGGAAATGTCTCTCGCTGGAAATAATAGTCGTTAGATTGTTGTTGACTGGGCCCCATTATTTGGCCTGCTCCACAATTATACAGTTATAATTAATGAAAGGTCAAATTGTGCACGAGAACAAATGCGAATCAAACTTCGCTTTGCGTGCTTTTGGCACCAAATCAAAAGTTGCCATAAAAAAAAATGTGAAATGCGAAATGCAAAAGGAACAAAACAAACACACGAGAAGAAAAGAAATGAAAAGCAAAAACAAAAACAGCACAAAAATTGCATGAAATATGCTAAGAGCGAACGCAAAGCAAAAATGAAGAGAGCTAATTTTGCGAGGCGAAGAGCGACGAGCGCATACACTATAAAGGAGGAGGCCTATGGGAAGTTGTGGTGGAAGGCAGAGAAAGAGTTTAAGTTGTATGGTATTGTTGAGGAGTGTACTTATGTTATATATATAGGGTGACCAGATCGGCCTCAGGCCATTCCGGGACGGTCGACGTCTTTGTTGCAAGAAATTGCTTATCTGCGCTGCTTTGCTCAAAAAATTCTCCACTTGTCTTGACAAAAGCGGGACATGTCCCGGAATTCCAGGACGTATGGTCACCCTATATATATAATAAGAGTATATTCTGACAGTATATTTATATATATATATATATGTTTGTATACATTATATTATATATATATATAAATTTAACAAACTTCTTCTTTTAGCTAATGTATATACTCTTGCTCTTTCAATTTGTAGTGTGCAGTAAAAAAAAAATCAGTTTTAATAAACGTGTCAGGCAACAAAGAGGCAACGGTAGCTGCTACGTGTCCATGCTACGACTGTGCGTGTGTGCATGTGTGTGTGTGTTGCGTGTGTGTGTGTGTGTGTGTATGCGTGCATGCAACGCATTAATTATGAATTTAATTCACTGGGGCCGTTCGTTAGGGCATTTGGAGGGACAATCTGTGTGTGTGTGCGCTGGCTGGGCGGTAGGCGGGGCAGCAGTGCGAATCGCTGGCGATGCGGTCCCAGGCAAAACGGCACTTTGACGAGGCTCACAGAGGCACAGAACGAGTTGTAGCACAGGGACGTTGGGTCGGGGGGACAGGGGGCGTGGCGCGGGGCGGCAGGCGCAGGCAAGTGGCAAAGTCAACAAATGTGCAACGGACACAATTTTCTCAATGCACAAACATGAGGCGGGGCTTGCGGCCAAATGGCGAACGCTGCACGCCGTCCTCCGCTCACCTCTCCACTCACTCCTCATTCCCATCCATCGTTCGCCTGTTGCCTTTGCCATTTAATTCTCTTTTCGTTTTTTATACCCTGAACCCATTGAAAATGGGAAATCAGGGTATAATGTTTTTGTGGAAATGTATGTAACAGGCAGAAGGAGACATCGCAGACCCCATAAAGTATATATATTCTTGATCAGCTCGATGAGCTGAGTTGAAATAGCCCTGTCCGTCTGTCCGTCCGTCCGTCCGTCCGTCCGTCCGTCCGTCCGTCCGTCCGTCCGTCCGTCCGTCCGTCCGTCCGTCCGTCCGTCCGTGTGAACGCAGCGATCTCGTAAACCACAAAAGCTAGAGATCTGAAATTTTCAGAGAATACTCGTCTATAGCCTACGCAGTACGAGTTTTTTTTAGATTTTCGATAACTCATCCCGTTTCCTTATTATCGATAAAAATCGATAACTTTTCTTCCGTTAAGCATACCGTAAAAGCTAGAGACTCCAAATTTACTGTGTAGATCCGTGTAATGAATGCGGACAATTTGTAATTTTTGGATTTTGGATGCCACGCCCCCTTCGCCCCCAATTTGCAAAAATCGTATTTCAAATACTAGAGACTTGTGCTTTGGCAAATACACACATATGAATGACATAATTACGATGTGAAAGTTTGATTAAGAAAGTCCATCCACAAAAAAAGTTATTAAACATTTAATTTCCAATACAACAGGCATGTTGCAGCCTAAGCGCAGTCGCCGCGCTGACTGCGCGGTCAGCAGAGCGCGTGCTTATGCGTATGCATGTGTGTGTGTGTGTGTTGCTCGCAATATTTGTATATGTAAAATAAGCATAGAATGTTGGGAAGATTGGCTCTTCGCAGGGTTCAGGGTATCTCGTAGTCGAGCCGTCTCGACTACAGCACTCTTACTTGTTTTGTTTTTGTAATTTTTCATTGGAAATATCGCGCTACGCACTTGATTGCAGCATTTAATTAAAGCAACAGCCAAAACAACAACAACAACAACATCCTGAGGCAACAACTAAAAACCGAACAACATGTTGCAGAGATATTTATGCGCAACACTTGACAGATTTATTTATGCGATGCTGCTGAGGTTATGTTTTGTTTCTTTTCTTTTCTGTCCTCTTCTTCTTCGCTGTTTTTCGCTTTTGTTGTTGCTCAAGCAACATAACGAAGCCGAACGAACAGTAAGGAAGTGTAAAGAGCATAAGTGTGCGTGTGTGTGTGAGAGAGAGAGAGAGAGGGAGATGGGCATGGATGTAGCTGAAGAAAGCTTCGTACGTGTCTTGCTTGTTCCATTTGATCTTTTGATCTGCTTAAAAATTACATGAAAAAAACATTGTAATAAAACTATAATAATAATTAAGTGATTACTAACGAACTGATCTGATCAGATCTGAATATTCATACAAGAGGGAAATTCTACTGAGCTAAATATTTAGCATAAACAGTCATTGGGCTAGTTTATTGGGTGAAAATGGTATACATCCATATGTACATATAATCGTATTCGCTATACTTTATTCCCTATGCGAAAGAAATAGTAACGAGAAAGAAAAGTACTGCGAAAGAGAGATAGATATATAGAGTATAGCAAGAGATATACAAAGAGACGGTGTGTGTGTGTGTGAGAGAGAGAGTGTGAGAGAGAGAGAGAGAGAGAGAGAGAGAGAGAGAGAGAGAGAGAGAGAGAGAGAGAGAGAGAGAGAAGAGAGAGAGAGAGAGACAGAGAGAGAGAGAGAGAGAGATATATAGAGAGAGATTAAATGAGAAAGGAAGATAAAGTGAGAAGAGAGAAGGAGATATAGAAAGTATGAAGAATGTAACACACAGAGTGATAGAGACAGAGAGTATTAGCAAGTAGGTAAGGAAAGAAAACAAACGAGGAAGAAAGAGAGATGCAGAAAAAAATTTTAGTATTAAACATTGATTTCAAAGCTAAGCATTACAAGGATTACACATAAATCTTATAATCAAACTATGAAACTATGAGAATTGATTGAATCACATTTTATTTCGATTATTTACATAGACATCTCTTTCAGAAAATATTTAAAGTTTCTATATTTATCAAAATATTTCCTTTAATATCTTAAAATATGAAATTAAACAAATCCCCTCGGTACGGAATGTTTCCTTCACATTCTTTGGTTGCCTTACATAAATACCTAAGGCCACAAGATCATGTAAATATCTGAATTTCTGGCGAACCCAAACCAAAATCTTTCTTATTTTTATTTTTTTTTTCATTCACAATTTCATCTTCATATTTCTAGCACCCAATTTCGTAGGCTTCGATTAGGCGTTGCGGCTGGTGCATCGGGGCTGTCCCCATAAATCCCAACACATATTTTTTCTTTTTTGGCAACTTAAATTTTAATTAAAATAGAATGGAATCGAGAGATGGTATAAGACAGAGCAAACGCCTCCCAAAGCTAACCCACTTTGTATATAAAGAAAATGCTGAGTAAAGTGAAAAAGTGTGAAGATTGAAGTCGACTTGGAAATACACTTTGAGAATAGTGTAAGGGAATTAAAGGATGTTTTTGTTGAGTCTAAATTTATATATCATATCTTATCTCTAATGTCTAGTAAGGGAATCTTATATAGTATAGTAATATATCATATATCATATTATAATATAAAAATCTATCATACATTCTATGGATGCCTTATCAAGTATAGTCATATATCATATATTACAATATAAATATCTATAATAAACTATAAAGTATGCCATATATTGTAAACTTATATATCATATATCATATTTATGTGTAACCAAATGGTTCCATTTAAATATAAGTTTCCTCCAGATACTCTGAGTTCTGACCTCACGCACACTTTAGCTCCTAATACCCATCGGTAAGGGTATTCGCATAGAGACAATTTTTCAAATGAAAATATGAAGAAGGAAAAAATGTTTGGATCTTTTGCTGCCGCAGACTCAAAAACACATGAAAACATTTTCTAGCGCTCAAGAATATATATATATATATATATTTTGGATACAACATAATTATATTGGAAGCTGGGCCATAAATCAAAGAAAAGAAAAAAGAAGAAACTCGAATACGAATTCGAATTCGAATCCGTAGCGAATGCGGAACGGAACGTAGGCGTACGACAATGGAACGCGTATATTTGGAAAATGCAGCGATGCAGAGACTGAGAGTGTTAGAGAGTAAGTGAGAGAGGGAGAGAGAGGAGGAGGTGAAACCTCTCAACATTTGGCAGCATGTGGCAAAGTACGCGAACTCACAACGCATCGCTGCAACTTGCAACGCAGATGAAAATGATTTATGCTGCACGCCGTCCGTCCAAACTCTTCGACTTCTCTCTGTCCACAGCACATGCTGCAGAGGCGTAGGGGCAGGGGGGGAGTGTGTAGTGAGGCCAGCTGCACAATAAATTGAAATACTTTTTCTTAATTTTGAAATTGCTGGCAACATATTTATTACATTTAAGTAGCTGCGACATCCACGCCAGCCGAACAGATCAACCAAACGGCATAGAGCTCTATATAATGCTAAAGGAAATGATATCATAGGCCTATGTATCTCCACAGCACTAGCAAGTGACAAGAGACAAGTCCATTTAATTAAAAGACATATGAATACATTCAAATAATTCATTTACATATGTTTTTAGTTACTAAGATAGAAGAGAAAATATTGAGAGCATAATTCAAATTGATAGTAAAATATTTAACAGTTTGAGTTAAGAAATTCGAAACTTGATGTGAGTCTGTAAAGAAAATTGGAGGAGAAATAAATTTAAAATAAATTAAAGAGCTTGCGGATCTGATTACTTTATCATACAGATGTAAATAGATCTCTATAAAAATTAATATTATTTATTTATGATCTGTTATCAAATTCTATTATTCAATCTGCTTTTAACTCATATTTGTTTAGCTACAGAAATTCTATGGTCTCTGGCAAATAATAAAGAAAACTATTATGCAAAATAAGAACTGATTTCAGTTGATATTTTAAGATAGATGTACTTGACAATATATTTACAGTACAAATAATTTGTGAATGTAATTTATGTTTATTCTATGATTTATGTATACCCATAGCCATTACCATGCCCATTCTCATACCCATTCCAGATGCTGTTTCGCCTGACTCGTTGTCCCACAAATCAAAAGGTTTTCAACGCACGCTAATTAGAGATAGTTTTTTATATGGAGCGAACAGACTGGGCAGACTATGGGAGACAATGCCTGAGCACTGTGCTCCATTGCATGATCTATTTAGTTCCTTGAAATATTACAAATTGCTCTGGGCCTCTTTCCAGGTCAGGCGAAGGTCACTCAAGTCATAAACTAAAATTTGTTGGATCCATATAAGAGTTTCATTGGGGCAGCATAAATTTTACCAAATAATATTTACATAGATATGCGGCGAGTGGCATATCTCTTGCACTTTATGTTCTCGTATCGGATTACACACACACACAGAGAGAGCGCCTAGCATAACCAGTTCTTCCGATTGGTTCTTTGAGTTATGGACGGCGATAAAACTAAGTTTCGGGCATCTTGTCGTAATTTTTCATATTTTATTGAGTTGAAATATTGTTTCGTCATATCCATTACGTAATGCGTGCGGCACAGGCATCTATGTGAATTTCACACATGAATTATGTGGCCAAGATAAGAATGAGATTCTCTTTTTTACGATGCAAATGAGAAAGTGCTTACTACGAGGGTCGCACATGAAGATTTTTATCAGGTAAAGTTATAAACTACAGGATTTACAGCTTTATGTTTGTGGAGCTGAAAGCACGTGTAATTAAGGGAAGTTTTTGCTTGGTGATGTGCTTGAAAGCTTTCTGAATTGACTTTATATTTCTCTTTCTCTTTCTTTACCTTCACTGAGGGAAGTTTGTGACAAGTCCACCATAAAAGCTTTAATGTGCTTTGACAATTGATTTACAGATTAGTGGGTTTGATAAGCTCATAAATTTAATTTTATTGAATTAAGAATTTTATTGAATTACAAAAGGAATGCCTTTAAGCTTGTTTAACACCTTTAATGTACTTATGAAATCTATTTAGCTTTATTAAGATCATGAACAGTCTTGCTCACATAAAACTAAGCATGGCTAACAGTTAGGATTCCTCTAAATCCAAAATCTACTTCTAAATATATTAAAATTCAGATTGCTTTTATCACTTCACGCAGCTTTCAAAGCAAAAACTTTCCTTAATTGCAAAGCTTTTGCATGAAGTGTGATCAAGCTGGCTTCAAGTGCCCAAGTGCTTTCACAGACTCGCTCAAAGCTCCTCGAGCCGCATGTAACATGCTGTAAAAGTTGCTTTTTCAAGACAATTAAATATATTTTATAGCACAAACTGGATTATTTTTTTGTTGTTGGCTAAACTTTGCCTCAGCCGTGGCAAGATTTAAGCCTCGTTTTTACTTTATTTGGGTTATATATTGTATATACATATATAAATTTGACGTGCATTTCGCGACCTCCCTCTTGGAAAATTGTAAACCATTTTCACATGGGGTAAAACACAAAAGTTTTTCTTAACAATCGGGCCGAGCGCCTTTCAGTTCTGCTGACTGGATAAGAAACTTTGGTGCTTGGGCAGCAGAAAAAAGGAGGAAAAACTGGGAGAGTCGGCGCCGTATTGCGGCATATGGTGTAAATTTGCCAAAGCCGGAAATAAATCTTGGTTATGCTATACTTAAATCCCCGAACAAAAAGAAATCATAGAACATAAAATAAAAACTATAAATTGCGTCATAATTTCTGCAGCGCGCTGAAAAGGCGCCTGAGCAAACAATAAACAAATAAACAATAAGAAAATGGGAAATTTGTGAAAAACTTGCATTTCCTGGCATGGGGTGGATTTACACATATGCGTACATAGTCCCTCCATAGGTCTATGACGAGATAATCAGCAACGCTTGTTATTATTGCCAGTTAAGAAAGCAGCTCAGAGGAACCCTCCTCCTGCCTCCTGCCACCTCCCTCCCAGCACCTTTTATCATGCAAATTCCGTGAAAATGTTGCAGATAGCGAAGCTTAAGATATGAATAGAGTCGACACTGGGTCCTGAGAAAGCGCTTTATTAAATATCTATAAATCAGCGAGCGAATTCACGAATCCACGAATTGTTACGCAAATTTCTAGTTTCTTTACAAATCCCGAATGCACATTGGAACAAAAGAGTTTTTGGGCTTTTGTTTTTCCCCTTTCTGAGCACTGTTTGTTGTTGAGAAATTGCAATCTATCAATAAAGCTGTTCGCACACCCCTCCAAAGGGGTCAATCTGAAGTTCCCTCTGCCTCTCCCTCTTCCCCTCTCTCTTTCCTTTTAACAACAATAACAAACAAGCCTAGAGCTCACCCTTGAGCAGGGAATACAAGTAAGTGCGTTGCAGTTGAGAGTAACTGACTGCATAATACTCGTTCAAGGATGCATAAAACTCGGAAAAAGTGAACTGTAGAATGTAGAGCACTAGAACTGCTCAAGCATTGTAGAGCTGTATAACTGAGGGACTGTAGAACTGAAGAGCTGTAGACCTGTAGAGCTGTATAACTGTATAACTGTAGAACAGGAGAGCAGTAGAACTGTAGAGCTGTATACTGTAGACTGCATATGGCTAGAGTTTTTCTCAGGTTTTCCATGCCTTTCAATAGGCTATGGTTTACCATATGGAATGCCTACCTATGAAATGAAATGGAAAATAAATGAAATAGAATGTCGCCCTATGAAACTGTGAAAGATGTCATAAAGTTTAGCACATTTAGCCACAGATCCAAAAGACGCAAATATATATATATTTATAAATGATTTCTATATACATATCTCTATATTCAATAGAGAAGGTCAACTAGGAAAGACAGAGACCCTAGCTTGAATACTTTATAAGATATAGCAACTATAGAATCTTTACATTTTTATCAAAGTTTAATATGCAAGAAGATATATGTCCAAAAGCCTAGCTGTTGGACTAGTCTAATAAGAGAGAGCCCAAAAAAATCCTAGTTTTCACTTAAGTTTTCTATTATAATATTCTATTTACCAAGTCTTTAGCTACAAACCAAATATACTCCATTTTCACCTTGTGAACGAGCATAAAAGAAAGTTTTTTTTTCTGGTTGCTGTTGGACTGGTCTTCGGCTTTGGCTCGACATATCCCAAGGGTTTCCTTTTTTTCTTTTTTCATTTTTTTTCTGAAGTATCTGGAAAAGTCGTAGACAACAACAATGCATTTTCGAGCAACTTTTCTTTACAACTTGTTGTTTTTCTTTTCAATTTCTTTTCTTTTCTTTTTTTTTCTATTGAATTCGTCGCGGCTGTGGTTGCCAGCCCAGCTCTTCCTTTGGGTAGGCGCGGCTCTATAGTTCTCTATAGTTCTTTACTACTCGTATTACAACATGTATCTAGCGAGGTCTAGGGAGATGGAGAGGGAGAGGGAGAGTTGGCAGGAGAGTGAGAATCTGCTGCTTACCTGTACACCGTTGAGAGTCTAACTCCAACCCTTGCACTCAGTTTTCCTCGACTTTGCCCCTTTTTCCTGCTTTGTTTTTTCACGCTTATATTATTAATTACGCATCAAAAGATTCCGATCTGCAATTTGTTGGCTCGTTTTAAATGCGGCGGGTTTTTATCTTCGATCTTAAACTGGCGCCAATTTGCATTTTATGAAATTATGTAAATGCCCCAGTCAAATCCCCGGTTGGAGCTCCACAGTAGTCGCCAGCGAGAATTAATTATGTTATTGAGATCTGTGCGGTAGTTCGATTCGATATGGCTCCAGCTTAATTTAATATCAATTTAATTATAGTTTCGTAGTCTATTTTTAGCTTGTTCCCATTAATTAGTTGCCGTTAAATGCGCGGAGGTTAACATAAGCCAGTTATGACTGTAGTTTATATAAATTAAGCACAGATTTTCAATTAATGTTAAACAAAAAACTATTTTGATTATGAAAATTATGTTCTGGATTGTTACATTGAATATGTTTCAATGAAATATTGTAAATGAGTTGAAAAGACCTGAATTTTGCACTGAAAAGTACATGAATTTTCATGTGTATTGATTTTTGAAAATATTTATTAGTGTTTTAGATCATGAATTTAATTTTGTTTGGTTTTGAAAGATCTAAAATGTTAAAGGCAATATGATATGATTTTTTTAATAAATTTTTTTTTGGGGGTAAAAAGCAATTTTAAATTCCAACTAAACCTAAACACAGAAAATAGCTTTAATTATCATGAGATTCCAAGTCTTACTCAAATGAGAATCAACTTTTCAATACTTGGCACAAAATATTGAAAATAATTCATATGTACCTGATTTTCACACTGCAAATGACATGAATTGTCATGCATAATGCATTCCTATATTGATTTATTATAGTTTTGTGTGGGCTTTAGTTAGATATGCCAGTTGTTCACAGTGTTAAGATAATTGATTGAGTTAAATATAGAGATGCAGATGGGAATGCATGATTTTGTATAATAGAAATGCAGTCGCATCTTGATGGCTTTTATACAAGATATATTAGCATGAATTGTCATGCAAATTGAGCTTGAAATCGATTTATTATAGTGTTTGTGTGGGCTTAGATCTTGGATAAGTGGGAAGTTAGTAATGATTAAAAATAGAAAGAAATATAATATATTGAAAGCTGAAAGACATGAATTTTATACTGAAAACGACATGAATTAGCATGCTTAATGGATTTTTTAATGATTATATTAAGAATTAGTTGATTTTTAGCAATATATGATATGATATGATATGATATGGTATGATATGATATGATATGATATAATATTATATGATATGATGTGATATATATGATATGATATGATATGATGTGATATGGTATGATATGATATAATATTATATGATATGATATGATATGATATGGTATGATATGATATGATATGATATAATATTATATGATATGATGTGATTTATATGATATGATATGATATGATGTGATATGGTATGATATGATATAATATTATATCATATGATATGATATGATATGATGTGATATAATATGATATGATATGATATGATATTATATGATATGATGTGATTTGATATGATATGATATGATATGATGTGATATGAAATATGATATAATATGAAATGATATGATATGATATGATATGAATAAATTAAATTTATTACAAACTTTTCCTATCAAAATTTCAATTAATGTCATAAATATATAATATGAAGAAATGTGAATAAATAAATGATAAATGAGTCTAAATCTCTCACTCCTCATCTCTATACTAATGCACTCTGAAAACTCAGTTAGCAACACATGAATTTCACACTGAAACTGGCATGAATTGTCATGCGTATTGAATTCAAATTCCAATTTATTATTCCCATTTGGTGTGTGGGCTCTTTAGTTGGTTTGGCTGTGGTTAGGAACAGCCCATATATGTCTAATGCCTCCACACACCTTGGCTGCGAGCAATTTTTTAAATACCATAGCAAAATTAAAGACGGGGAGCAGAAGTAGAAGTCAAAGAATGAATCTCATTTCCCGTGCAGTCGTCGCTGGGAAGTGGCCAAGTAAGTGGCAAGTGGCAAGTGGTAAGTGGCAACAACTTCGGACTAAATGGGGAACTTTGCGTTGTGCCACTTACAGAAAATATGTGGTAATTATGCTGCCAGTTACAGCAAACAAACAAACAATGGGACAGACAGACAGACAGACAGACAGACAGAGAGACAGACAGACCGACAGAGAGACATGTTGTAAGCTGTGGAGTTGTCGAGTGGATGTGGATTCTATTAATTGTTGGGCTAAACGAGGCTGTTTAAGTCCAAGTTTAAGGCCGCCGCTGGATTTTCACCGGAACCAGCGGCAAGTTTTTCAAGCTTTCGTGTTTCGGATGGGGTGGGGTTGGGGAAAACTTTGGCGTTTTGTTCTCTGCATGTGTGAGAGGCAGCAGAGCGAACCATCGCTGAACCATCGAACCGCTCATCAGCTGAACCACAATCCCAATGCTCAGCTCAGCTGTTGTTCCAGTTGTTGCTTTAGTTTTGTTGTAGTTGTCGCTGTCGCTGTTGCGGGTTTCCGGTATTATGCCCATTTACAAAGGCGGCGAGAAAGGCAGCGCAGCCAACAACTTCACAAGTTCTAAGGTTACAGCGAGCAAGCAAAAAATATACAAGAATGAAAATACCCAACGACAGTGACAAGAAAGCAAACAATAATGACAACAACAACAACAACAACAGCAGCAACAACTATGCACAGTGGGTCAAGCAGGCAAAGTGCAGACAACAAATTTGAATTGATAACTTAGAATTTTTAATTGTTAACATTTCTTCATATATTCAAATTGACTTTACAGAACAACACAAGTCATCATCAAATATGGAAATACTTAATTCTAAGATTTTCAGTATTTTTTGTTACTTTTATATAATTTCTCGATAATTTGAGTAACTGAAAACACAACTCCTTCAACTAGTCTTTGCACATTTAATGCTACTTAAACATTTCTTCTTTTAACATTTGAGCTAAGACTTATTTTGCACTGAAATATCTCATGTTGCATACGATTTGTTGAGAGAGAGCGAGAGAGAGAGAGAAAGAAAGAAAGAGAGAGTGAGAAAGAAAAAGAAAGAGAGAGAGAGAGAGAGAGAGAGAGAGATAGATAGAGAGAGAGAGAATAAGAGAGAGAGAGAGAGAGAGAGAGAAAGAAAGAAAGTGAGAGAGAGAGAGAGAGAGACAGAAAGAAAGAAAGAGAGAGAGAGAAAGAAAGAAAGAGAGAGAGAGAGAAAAAGAAAGAGAGAGAGAGAAAGAGAGAGATAGAAAGAAAGAAAGAGAGAGTGAGAGAGAAAAAGAAAGAGAGAGTGAGAGAGAGAGAAAGAGAGATTTCTGGGATTTCTGTTCTTGAATATAATATCAAATCGATCAATAATTTCACTCACACACACACTCATTTGCCCCACTGTGCCACGTCAGCTGAGTGGCAGCAGCATCGGCAGCAGCAACAGCTTTAATTGTGCCAAAACATTGTAAGTGCCCCGTAGGTAGTTAGCTTCTCTTTGAAGACCCGTCTACAGAGCAGCAACAGCTGATTGTGGTTAACAGACGACGACGACGACGACGACGAGGAAGAGGAGGAGGAGCAGTTGGGGAATACGATACAGGGTATAGGGGCTACGAGATAGGGGCTGGCGGGGATCAAGGCGAGTAGCTAACTGACGTTGACAATGTGGCCAAAGCTGCTGGGCAACAACTACTCGAACTTCTGCTGGCGGCGTTTCGAGTTACCTCAAGCGCTACGCATAAAAATGAGATACTCGGGAGGAAGAGAGCCCTTGCCGCAGTATTTGTCCCTGCCCCTGCACCCGCTCCTTCCCCTACCCCTACCATCAGCTTGTGTTATCAAGTGAGACGCGGGGCTGGGCTTAACCTTCGCATTGTTGGCCAACAAATGCGACCGAGAACTTGTTAAAAATGAGTGGAATTTCGCGCTGCACTGCACCTGGGGCAAGGGCATGGGGGCTGGTGGGTAGGTGCGGGGGGCATGCAATGCTCTGATATGTGGCATGCAACTGGCTGCGGTTGCCGCCGCTGTCATTGTTGCTGCGCGCAGCTTAAGAACCAAAAACCAACAAAAAAAGGGGCAGCCACTGCCACATACCCCCTTTGGCCTTAGCCGCCACCATGCTGCCCTTGCCACCATGCTGCCCCTGCCACGACCCACATAATAAGCTTGATAAAAATCAACGCGCTTGTTTGGAGCGAAATGCTCGTAGAGCAGAAATTGTTTTCATTGCATGCGGGAATTAGCCGGCGACTCGAGCCGAGCCCCGCGGATGGGCAGAAAAACAATTTTTCGAATCGGAATTGGAATTTAATCTGTTCCAGGCAAGCAGAAAACAGAAATCGGAATCGGAATCGGAATTGGAAGCGGCACTTGTGTGGCAATACCCTAACCAAAGGGCATCTCAAGTCTGGCCTGCCAAATGTGCAACAGCTGAGATCAAATTCAAGTTAAACTCTATCAGTTACTTCCGTGGAATAAGCTGCAGTTGCAAACAATTTTCGCAGTCTGAGAATTATTTTTAGGTATACAAACATATATCATTGATTTAAGTAAAGTTCTTCCATCTGAAAATTAAACTTAGGTCTTCTCTTGAAAATTAATTGTGATTAAAAAAAATTTAACTGAATTATAAATATTTATTTCATAGAACTGTGGTCTATTTTCTTATGTATAATATATAATATAAAATAATATAATATAATATAATATAAAAAATACAATATATAAATCAAATAAAATCCCAAAATTGAATTTAAAAATTTAATATTTGTTTATTAATTTTCTTTTCTTTTTTTTTGTTTATTTAGCATGATGTCTTTAGGCAATAATTAAATTAAATTATTATAAAATTTTGTTTTTTTTAATATTAAAATTTGCTTTAATAACAAAAATTAAATTTATTTATTTTATAGAAATTTATTTATATATTTTTTATTTTATTTAATAGATATTTATTTATATTTCATTTATTTTAAAGAATATTTAATTTATAAAAAAAATGCTTTTAGAATATTATTTTATGGTAAGGGTATTTAAGATTCGGCAACTGTCTAATATAAGTCTGACTATTGTTATACCTATATATATACATATATATTTATATATATAATCTATGCGCTTTGTTCATGGGGGAATCTGTTGCTAAGGGACAGAGCAAAGCTGGCTTCAACCTCAAGTTGAGCTTCTGATTCGTCTTCGTTTTCGTTTTCGTTTTCGTTTTCGTCTGTGTCATCGGCTTACGTGTGGCCAAGTTGAAGTTGAAGTTGATGTTGCAAGCAGAAGTTGCAAGCAAGCAAGCAACAAGCAACAGGGCCAACTTGGGGCAATGCGCAGCGAGTGCGAGTCGAAGGCGTAGCTGCTGTGCGGGGGATTAATGTCAGAGCAAGTTGAGAGCGCTAATAAGATACAAGATACAAGCTAAAAGATACAAGATACAAGTACTTTTACATATACTTTTGCTACTGTGTGTGCGCGTGTGTGTGTGTGTGAGTGTGTGTGTGTGTGTGGGTGTGTAGTTGAAACTTCGAAGGATTTGCGCAATTTTCTATAATTGAACCCAGTTCAAAGACGACGACGACGAAGAATGTTTTTTGGCTGTTGTCAGAGAATTTTCTTGGTTTGTTTTTGATGTCGGGGATTAGGCTGGATGTGTTCATATACGCGTCTATAGCAATCCGTGCACGCATCAAGGCTTTGCCATTGACTGCAGCTAAGCCGTGCCAGAGTCCTCGAAAGTAAATCAACCTTCTGCTAAGCACTCAAATTGGTTGCGTCTTATTAAAAATGTCTCTATGCGTTATGTTTTAAAGTATTTCGGAGGTCTTAACACTTAAGCCTCGAAGGATATTTCATGCTCTGTGCACATAATAAATGTGCGAAAAGAGTAATCTACAAAGGATAGTGGAGGATGCTCTAAAAAATGTCTAATCTAAGGATGAAGTTGTAAGGAAAATGGAAAGTAAATTAGTTTTCTAAATTAATATATATAAATATATATAGAAGAAAAATAAAATTAAATATTAAATATTAATTCATTTAAAAATAAAATATACAATTAATAAATATTTAAATACAAATAATAAAAAAATAAAATATTAAAATAATTGCCTATATTTATTTTCATATATTACTGCATAAAATAATTTAATTTTATATGAAAATATTTATAAGTTGTTTATGTATTAAAAATATGATTTACTTTATTTTTACAAAAATAATATACTCAAAAATTAAAATAAAATAAAGACTCAATTTATTTATTTTAAAATTTCTATATTCATTCTAATGAATATGAAAGCTGAATTAAAATAATATTGAAATGATTTTTTTTTTTAAACAAACATTTTGTAAATTAATTAACAATAGAATGATTTTTTTTTTGCAAATAAATAAAATATAAAAAAAATAAATTAATTAAATAAAAAATAATAAAAAAATATTTAAAAAGTAATTCATTCCAGTAATTTAAATTTTCTTTAAAAAAAAAAACATATTTATATATTTGGTTAAAATTTTTATTGGAAAAAGAATATTATATTATAATTAGTTATTTATTGTTTTTATAAATATAATAAATTAAAAAAAATGGTATAAATATAAATATATTTTATATAAATATCTAAAATTTACATTTAAAAAATTTGAAAAAAAAAATGAATTAAAAATATTTAATAACATATTAATTTGATTTAAAATAATTAAAATAGATATTATTCAACAATTTTTAATTCTTACAGCTAGGTAGGCTCAACGCCCGTTGCACATATATATATTTATGTATGTTTGTATACATATATACATATATCATTGTATATTTAACACATACACCTTGACAGCTTGACTGAGCAGCTAGCTCTCTTAGTTTAATCTAGCATATCTAATACAGTTAGGCTAATGCCCAATATCAGATGTGTAGTGCACATATATCAAAAAATATCTTTCATCTGAATTCTGATGCATTTGCTAACACTTCTTTTGTTTTCTGAAACTTGGCTTAGTTTTTTTTTGTATGAAGGGAACACATACATATGTTAATTTTCGAAGAATGGAAATGTAAGAGGCAGATCTCTCTCCCTCTCTCTCTCTCTCATACACTCACACACACACCTCAGTTACCTTTTAAAAACAAAGAAACAATGCAATGCATAAAATATTTTGTGTATTGGTCAGGCTTAAAAACACATGACCATGCCGTGACCATGTCCATGTATCTTGTATCTTGTATCTTGTATCTACTCTCCCTCTCTCTCTCTCCCTCTCTCACTCACTCACTCACTCACTTGCAGCTTCAGTCGTTCGCATATCCGTTCTGTTTGCCACATTAGCTTCTGGTGTTGTATTTTTTTCTGCTGCCAAAAAAAAACAAGTAAGAACGTTGCAGTCGGGCGCTACCGACTGCGGGATACTCATTCACACCCCCACAGATCACGCCCATTGCCACGCCCACAATTGGTTTGTACATATATAATTTTTTGGAAATCAATAGAGGAGATCAGCAGTAATATCTGTATATAATTCTGATTTTCTCACTGAGAATCGGAAAAACGTATAGTTTTTCCCGATTTGCCACGCCCGCAGTAGGCGTAGACATATAATTTTTGGCCAGTTCTTAGAAGTAGTGAAGGGTAACGTAAGTGTGAAATTTGGATGCTTACACTCAAAAAATGCGAAAATTACAGGGTATTTTTTAACCGGGCATACCCCATAAGCGGCGTAAAATTTATTTTTGGCGCATCGATAGAGGAGCTCACCAGTAACTTACCATCCAATTTTGAAGCTTCTAGCTCTAAAACTGTCTACATTCCAAATTGCAACTCTCTAGCACTTCTAGAAGTAGTGTTTCTGAGGTATGGGCAAATGCATTTTCCGATTTGCCACGCCCCTAGTGGGCGTATCGGGAAAATCTTGACACTTTATAATTCGAGGGTATACACGAGTATATATTCCAAATTTCAACTCTCTAGCTTCAAAACTGTGCAAATGGTTTGCGTTCATACGGACAGACGGACAGACGGACGGACAGCGTGACGGACATTGCACAAAACCAATATACTCATTTCACTTTGTGAATGAGTATAAAAAAAAACTCAGTTCGTCTCTCTACTTTACCCCATCCCTTTTTCTCAGCTCAGTTCGCCTGTCCGTCCGCCTGACCGTCCGTCCGCCTGTCGCTTGGACGGCTTCTGTTGTTAAGTTGGCATTAATGTGTAGTCGTTTGTAGTTAATTCGTTGCCTTCTTCGCGCAGCACCTCTCACTGCATTCAACTCTCCCTTTCTATCCACCTCTCGTTCTCACTATCTCTCTCTCTCTGTCTTTCTTTTTCTTCCGCTGGCTCTGGACATATCTGCACTGAACGACTTTAAATATATCTTTTAGCTGCAAGCTGACCAAAAATAATATAAAACACTTTGGAAACGCCCAAAAGACGAAACGATTTAATGAAATGAATATATAGAAAAAAGAAATATGAAAAGTCTTTTAAGATTTAAAAAAATTAAAGGAATATATGATTGGGATATATAATCATTTTTACGAAATTGCTAATATAGGAATATACAAAAAGAAAACATTTGATTATGAATGAATATTTATTGCTTCTTTAATCTATCAAAATATCTTACTATCTTAATCAAAATATATATAATATCGATATTTATGAATAAAAAAATTATATATATAAGATATATATAAATATAATAATAATATATATATATAAAATATATAAATATAATAAATATATAATATCCATATTTATCCAATTATAATTTGAATATTCCATCAAGATCATTTGCCTTATCTTTTCATCATTAACCATTCGATTTCCTGCTGTTCACATTCCCAAATGTTTCTTACCCATTCCATGTTCAATGTTCCCTGTGTTCCATTCCCAGTGACCATTTCGCTCGCTAAGTGTACACAAATTAGTGCAAGTTTATCAGATAAGACTCGACGGGCCCTCACTTTCTCCCTCTCTCACCTAGAGTTCAGCGCCCACCTCCGCCCCCGCCCTTTCGAGAGTTCCTGCACTCTATTGACAGACCTTTGGCATTTGTATTTTTTTCCTGTACTTTCAGGTTACGTTTTTCTCTTGCTTCGTTTGCTTTGCTTTTTCTCCCTACCTTCTCCTTCTTCTTCTTCCACTTTTTTTTTTGGCAATGTGTAGTTTGCTTGCTTCCTCTTTACTTGGAGCTGGATTGCGTTAATCTGGTAAATGTTTTGACGTTCTCGCAATTAAAAAGGCACCGGGTGTTCGCCCTTCGTTCGGTCACCTCTTGGGCAGGGGTGGGGGTCTGGGGTGACGGGGTCCGTCTGTTCCACTAATTAAAAGCAATGTTCCAGAAATGTGTTTACCTGCTGCTAATGAGAATTCACAATGAATTTCACTCGCTGATTCTTTCCCTATCGCTATCTGGCAAGTACTTACAACCCAACTACTAAGTTGTGCTCAGTTCTGTTTAGTACTCTTGGTATATAATAGGGTATTATAGTTATGTTAATGATTATGTGACATAGGTTGTTTATAAGTCTTGATAGTTGAATCTGAGCTGTGGCTATGTATAGATCTATGTACCTATGTATAGATCTATACATCTATATATTAAGGTCAATTGCTAGTTATATAGTGCTTTAACTATACCTATCTTTCGAAACAAGACTTATCAATTTTCTCTTCTATAAGCTAAGAGCTATCCAACTATTCAACTACTTTATCATATTAAACTATATATGGAGAACTTTTTATAATAAACATTGAATTATTAAAATATTATAAATATATTATATGATTATTTGATTATAACTAATTGATTGATAATAACTCTATAGAAGAATTCTTTATAAAAATAATTTTTTAAATAGTAAAAATTGTTCTATCTTGTAACAAACTTGAACTGCTTTAATATCCCACGAATATAACAGCAGATTCTATCAACATCAAAAAGTTTCATATGAGAAATTCCCGTATATCACCTCTCCTCTAGCGTATTCAAACTTCGACCAAGCTTACATATCTATTTCTTGTTTTTTTCCTATGTTTTTTTCCGCTTACATATATTTTTGGTCTATTCTGTTTAATGTTTTGGTCAGTGTTTTTTTCCGCTCTTGGCGCATTGCGACTAATGTCTGCGGATGTGGTTCACAATTAACGGTATGTCGGAGTAATTATGCCCAGCGCTGGATACCCTGGAGGCGCATTTAACATGCTCGTATTTCATTATTAATGTCTTTATTTTAGAGCAGTTAAATACAGCTTAGCTTAACTACATTTTAATATGTGTGTGTGTGCTGAGAAAAGTACAGGGTATAACATTGTCAAATAGGGGGTTGTATTTCTTGATTTATGCTTTTCTTAATTCATTCAAATGCAACTACGCTTAAACATGGCATTATATGTAGCTTAACAAATTACAGGGTATGTGACTGTGCAGCTTAATGTTGCTTTTGGATTGCACCTTTCATGTTTTAGTGCTGCACAATTTGTTTTTTGTGCAGCTTGCGGCTTTGCTGCAGTTAAACTTTGTTAGATAGATAAACTTTGTGTGGGATTTATTTTTAATTTAATTTTTTTTTATTAGAATTTTTAATTAAGAAAATACAAAAAGTATAACAAAGGGAATTTTCATTTTAATAAAAATACAAATGTGCAAAAATATTCTTTATCCATGGAGCATAAATTTGATTTGAGAGCGTATTTTATGTGTGATTATTGATGATTTTAATGGAATATGGATAAATGTTTTATTTTAATTGATTGTTTTCTCTTTACTTAAATATCAATTCGTGTAAAACTAATTTTTTTTATTAATTCAAATTATTATTTATATTTTTTAATTTAAAAACCTTTATTTCTTCTTATTTAAAATTAAAAATGTTTTATTTCATAATTTCATATGTAAAAAAAATGAAAATAAAATAATAAATGAAATTGTGATGAAAAAAATATAATCAACAAATTAATTAACAAATTAATTTTAATGATCTACTAAATACAATTTTGAAAAAAAAATTTACTTTTCACTGTATTTTACAAAAATAAATATAATTTTATTTTTTAAATGCTATGATGGTTTATAATAAAATAAAATATTTATAATAGAAAAAGTTAAAACAAATAATTAAATTTAAATTATAATTCATATTTAGATTAAAAATATATTAATTAAATTTAAATTAATTAATTAAATCATATTTGGTTATTAAATTTTATAATCCATTTCATGTTAATAATAAAAATATTTTATTCTCTTTTATTTAAAGTAAAAATTGATTTCCATAATTGCTTTAATCATCTCTCCTCCTTCAAAATTTCAATACTATGACAGTATATAAAATACCCTCGAAATTGTGTGCAAAGGTATAAGAAGTTACCACAGTTTGCTACACCTGCAAAATTTTTAGGGTCTCTCAAGAGCTGTTGGCCAAAAAATAAAAGGATGCTGGCCAAGCACAGCAACAACAACAGCATAACAACAATGTTGAAGTGAAGTTCACTCCGTTTGTTTGTGTTTCAAGTGTCTCCTTGCGAGTGCAAATACACATGTAAATACACATGCTGCAGAAGGTACTTATTGAACGTGGATGCAGCTGAGTGTGTGTGTGTGTGTGTGTGTGTGTGTGTGTGTATCTGTATCTATAAGATACAAAAAATACGTTTGCCATTTACCTTACTCAAGTTTATTGCATGGTGTTGTTTATACTCGCCCCGTCCCTCTCTCTGCCCCTCTCCCTCTCTCTCTGTCTCTCTTGCCAGTTCCTGAACTTGGGCTTGCAGCAAAGTTGTTGTTGTTGTTGTTGTTGTTACCGCCTCGAAAATCAATGTGTGTAACGAAAAAGCAACCGAAATAAATGTTCTGTGAAGGAATTTCGACAGTTTTTGTTTTCACTGTGGCTCCCCCCCTCTCACCTCTTTTCCGCCCTTCCCTCTTTCTCTCTCTCTCTCCATGGCAAGCCATTTGGCCAGGCCTTATTTGTTTGCCGGACTGCATGTGTGTGTGTGTTTATACCTTCTGGACTTATTTAATGCCTTTCGCATGAAATGGGAAACAGAGCCAAACACAACTGAACCGAGGTCCCTCTCCCGGATGGACAGGCGGAAAGTTGGACAGCCGGATGATTGGATACAATGAAAGTTGTTTTGTTCGGTTTATTGATTTAAGTTTATTGCCCACACATTGCGCCAAATGCGAGGCATAAACGAATGGTTTCTAATAATATGCCCACAATTGTGATCATGTACACACACATCAAAACACACACACACATATATACACATGTATGTAAGCTAAGAGTGAATTTATACAACCCAGAAAAATTTCTTTTGCTCTATTATACGAATTTGTAGAAATTTTAGTTTTAGTGTTTTATCTTTAAGATTTTGATATAGATTTAGGATAACTATTTGTAGACACATTATAGATTATATAATATCTATATAAACATTATATCAGTATTATGGGATTTTAACTATTCAGAATTTTCATCTCTGCAACAATTATAGATACAAGATTATAAAATATATGAATACATTTATAGCAGAACTATTGTAACTCGTCTTGAGGTTATATCTTAGATATACTATATGTTTATATCTAATTTTGTTTGCGTTTTATTTGCATATAGTATAAATCTTTTTTCTTTAATATAATAATTTGTCGTATATAATTTTATATAATGAAACTCTTAAGGATATCATATATATATACAATAATTATTTTTACCTGGCAAAAATATAATATTATTGTATTATATATAAATATTATTATATTCATACAAATATTACTTGATTTTAATTATTATAATTATTGATATTTTATGGAATTAAAAAAAATCTATTTATAATATTACTCTTTCGAACCACTGATCCAAATTTGAAGTTCGAACTCTCGCAAAACTTTCCATCAATTAAAGTTGCCCTTATAAATTGAACCCCCCCTGCCGAGCCGTCACATAGTCAAAGTCATTGATATAGGATCATAAACAGGATATGGGAATTCACTGTTGTTATTCTCAACATTTGCTTTATAGACTGGAACTGCAAAGTCCAAAGAGGAGCGCATCAAGCGAATCGAATGGCAATGCTATCATATGTTATGGCCATGTATTAGGGCGATTCCAGAGTGCATAAATGCAAAAAAAAAGTAAAGAGAAGCGAAGAGAAGAGTAGAGCAGGGAAGTAGTGAAGATATTTAAGTAGGGGAGGGCGAAGCAGAACCGAAACAAGCAAACAAACTGGCAATAAAAATAACAAAATGTGAAATTCTGGGAAAAACAAGAGCAACAACAAGAACAAGAACAGCCATCCAAAACTTAGTATAAACAATTGACAGATTCATAAATATGCAATTTACTCAACTTTTTATTTCGCTTTGCTGCATTTCCTGTTTCCACTTATTGTTGTTGTAGTTGTTGTTGTTGCTGTCGTTGCTGCTGGTAGGTACTAAAATTACCCAACGGCAACCAAATGGCAACACATGCCCATAAATTAGCATTTAGAAAAAAAGAAAAAGCAAAAAAAAGAAAGAAACTAAAACAAGCAAAGAAATTAAGAGCTAAGCTAGTCGCATCAGAAATACCCTAGAAAGCGGACTGCATTGGTTGTGAGAGTATAACGGTTCATATAACAGCAACTGTTATATGTATTTTTAAGACTTATGAGTGACATAAGACAAGCTGTCGTATATATATACAATACATATAATAAATCTGTACCTCAATAGCAATTGCGTTACAAGCTTACCAAACAACTCATAATACTCTCCGCTACACATCATAGAAAAGGGCAAACAGCAGCTACAAAGCGAATGCAAAGAGAAATGTAATTCATGCCCACCAACAACAACAGCAACAACAGCAGCAGCAGCAGCAACAAATAAATGGACAAATGGAGCGAAAGGGGAAGGCGAGACAGAGAGTGAGCTAGTGCGCTAGCGAGCGAGTGTGAGCGAGCGAGCGAGAGGGACATAAAGATAAATACAATGAGAGTCACACAGAGAGAAAAAGCTTATGTAGATTTTTGGTTTAATTCGATTTGGTTTTGCTTTGAAGTAACAAAAAACAATAAAAAAAGGAAGAAGTAGAAAACAACGAAAAGACAACAACAAAAATAAATTGGACTTATGCCGCAGCAGCAACAAAAACAACTCTCGGCCAATTTGTGGCAAGTTTACGTTTTGAAGATAAGTCCGGGGTCAACTATACACAACTTGCAACAACATCAACAATAGCCGAGCCAAGCAAATGGTCTGCGGTTTAACATGGCCAATTTGACTGCGATTTTTCGGTCTGGGGCGAGGTTTTTGTCCGGGCTTCGGGGTTTTTTTGGGCTTTAGATTTGGATTTGGCATTTTGTGTTTCTTCTGTTTTGCGCACTCGTAATACCCTGCCACTCCGGCATAATTTAGCCTACTGAATGGCCTTTAAGTGCGATAAAAAGACATTTTATTCAAATTTCAAATGTGCACAAGACCCAAACGCAGGTTTCCCTACCCCCAACCCCAACCCCCAAGCAAGCCAACCTCCAACCCCCCAATTCATGTGGCTGCCAATTGACTTTTATTAAGAGCTCTGTCGGTTGCTCTCTGTCGCATTGCTGGACCATTTGTTGGGCTATGATTGGAATCGGTTTCTGTTTTCAGATCTAATTGATGATGCTGCATAAGCACATTATTTGTTTTCCTTAACGGACGACAAGACAGAGCAGAGCAGAATAGAGAGAGAGAGAGAGAGAGAGAGAGAGGGAGAGAGATATATGTGGGGTCTTGACAGTGGGTCATTTAAATAGTTAACGGTCTGTTGGACATTTTATGACATTCAATAATATATATTGGCAAGTAATTGAACTATAAAATCTAAGTGCTCGTTTACTCTAATCAAAGCTGATTAAATTTATGACTTTAAGCATTATATAACATTAAATATTCTATGCAAATATTTAATAAATAAAATAAATTGATGGCAGATACTAAAAATATTTTTAAAGATGTATGAAATTTTATTTTATTGATTTTTATTTTAACAAAACTTGTTTTAACAAATATTTAAAAACAATAAAAGAAATTAAATAAATAATTTTTTGAAAACATTAATCATATATTTAATTTAATATTTATTAATAGAATATATATTTTTTATTTTGTACAACATTTTTTTTAGTATTTTAGAAATAGAAATTAATATGACAATATTATATACGATATATTTATATATAATATATTAAATTTGTTGTATGGTTATTTAAATATTTTGTTTAATTTCAAATGCAGGAAATTTTATTTTTGTTAAAAAAAATTATAAGTATTGTTAAATATATATATTATATTAAAATATGGTAGTATATAGTACATATATTTTCACATATTAATTTATATTATAGTTATAGAAAAGAGAGTCACAAACAACCATCTCTTCATCCAACTCAACATTAACTCATAAATCAAAAGCCAACCACACCGACTTTTTCGCTCAGTGCACTCGGAATAAATGCAGTTGCGAGCGTGTACATTCGTTCTCTTGTATATTCATAAAAACGGTTTCTTTTGTATTGCCAGCGCACAGAGCACAATGCATTGTCATTATCCACGTTCCACCCGCATCAAAACAAAAAATAAATAAATAAAAAACGAATAAACAGAAAGCCAAATTTAATAATAGCGTTAAAATGCGTTCTGCTCTTTTTTATGCAATCGGGAAGTGCAAAAAATAAAACAAAATAAAAACAAACGAATCAGAATTCAGAAAATAATGATAGACACGCTGTGCTGAGCCGCGAGCCCCGCCGACTCCGACCCGAAATGGAAATGGAAATTCAGATTGGGCATTCGAACAGAGGTAGCCTAGGCCTTTTCGCTACGCTTTCTGATTGTATGCAACAAAGAGCAAATATAGAGGTGAGCACTGAACTCAGAGCGAGAGAGAGAGAGTGCTCAACTCAGGGATACTCTGGATTCTGAGAAGATGGAATGGGAAACTTTGACTACTGGATATGTAAAAGTGTTACGAATTGAGTTTCTGTCTTCTGTTTTCTCTCTCTCTATATAACAGTCTCTCTCCTTCTCATAATGGTATAGGTAGATTAGAGATGAGGTAGATTACACCTAAGCACAACTTCATATATCAGTTTCATATGTATAGGGTATACCTATAAGGTGCTCGTTTATCTCTCTTTGTTTTATATCTTCTTTCTATATTTCGGTTGTAATATTATCAAACATAATGACCCATTTATTTACTTCGAGCACCTTAGTTAACCAATAGAGAACTCTATGTACAGAGTATCTCCAGTTCCAGTTCCAACTCATTTATAATTCAGCACAAATATATGAAATAATGCAGCTCTTTTATAATTTTACAGGGCATCTAAATGTGCATTGAACCTAATGGTTAATACATATCTCTCTCTCTCCCCTCACACTTTCTAGCTCTCCTTCTCGCACTCATAATCGATTGGAGTGGTGAGTCACTCATAGGCAACTTTATCTACAGGGTATCGTCGGCTCATCTCATTTATATAATGTGACATGTGAAATGTTGAAGCTTAATTTTTGATGGCTTTTTAATAAATTGCAAACACTCGCGAAATTTGACCGAGAAATTTGTCAGGCCAGGCGAATTGACTTATGGCTCCAGGCGGGAGGTGGGAGGTGGGAGGTGGGTGAAGGCGGGGCATGTGTGGGAGTGGGCGTATCAGTGGGTGGGCCACTTGATTGGCAAACGGAAGCTGTCTAATAAGCAGCATCGCTCACAGCCGCAACTGTGTGTCTATGAATCATGCGCAGCTTTGACATTTATGGCCTCAATTTATTTGATAAATTTCACACGCACGTTATCAATTGCCAGGACGAAGGAGCTGCCACGCCCACTGCTGCTGCTGCTGCTGTTGCTGCTCATCTTCTTCTCTCTCTCTCTCTCTGTTTTGGGCAATAAATTTTGACGGATTAGTGCGCTTATGAGTGGCATTGCCAAAGGACTGCGCGCAGGACAAATCGAGAAACAGAGCGAAGGCAAAAAAAAAAAAACTATTTGCCCCGAATGTAAACTGTAATAATAATACCCATTATTATTTATATATATATTTATTTATTTGGGCCGAGTGGAGTCTGCTCTGTGTGTGTGCCGTATCAATTTTCATAAAATATCGATAGCCCGTTATTGATAACCGTGTCGAAAGTCATTTTCCATTTCCACGCCACACTGCAAATGATGCCCATGCCTGCTCCGCCTCTTGACTTGATAAATTCGAGCATATCAGGCTGGTTTATAGCACGCATTTATCAATTCTATAGCGCAGGGTGGCAAACTGAGGAAAATCAATTGAAATTACTAGATGCTAAGCTAAATAAATGCTGAATTCTATAAAAATATTGATTAAATGGGTTTATTAAATAAGGTTTATTCAATGGGCATATATATAAGAATTTAGAGTGTGAGAGCAATGGGAATATAATGTGGGTTGTAAAGACTTTTGATTTTATGAAAATCGCATAGTAGGGCGTGGTTAAGGAATATGACTCAGAAGACTTATGGAATATTTATTATATATAATCATATATGTAATATAATAACATATAATATACAACATATAAATAGAACTTTTAGGATTGTCAATAGAAACCAGAAGGAGAATTGAATTTTTGAGAATTGCACAGAAGGGTCATGCCAAAAGATACGTTACTTAAGGTTAACTAAATGCATGTTACACAAGTATATGTTTAAACATATCAAGAATACATATCAAGAATCGAAGTTAAGATCTGATATATTACAGATCAACCTCGTCCAATGGAATTCCTTACTTATATTACTTATAGAGCTACTGTTGAATATCAATTAACTCTTCCTTCACACATTTTGAACTGTGCCATCAATCATCTAACTCTTAATCTATTACTCAATCAATCAACACACTCACACACATTAAATAAATATTTTCAAACTGTGCATTCAAATTTAAATATCTGATTATAGGCAAAACACACCTGAGGGATTACTTGAGCCAGGTAACACGGCCCAAAGGCTACGCCTAATTATCAACAAGTCGAACTCATTGACCCACAAAATAGAAAGAGAGAACGGCATCTAGATCCTCTCGTCTCGCCTGAGAAGCCATTGACAGGTGCGCTGTACGTGTCAAGGGATATGGAAAATTCCTTATAGACGTTGCTATCGCCAAATATCTCGAATTCAAATGCTCGAAATTAATTACGTCGAGACGACAGAAATTGTAAAGAAAACTAAACTCGAATAGAAAAGAAAGAAGGAAAACCTGATGCTAGAGAATAGATAGTGCGCGTAGGTAGATACGCATAGAAAAGTGTGCGATAATAATGACAAAGAGCAAAAGGTAAGGGAAAACTAAGGTGAAACGGAGTAGAATAGGCCAGCGACACCCTAGAAAACTGGGCTCAGCTCTTGGCGGGTTGAATGCGTTCACGCTTATGCGGTTGCACGTTTCAAATGGGGGCATGCATCGCGATATGGTCTATGGGCCGAGGGCTGGTGGGCGTGGCACTTGACAGTACATGTAAATGTGTGGGTTTGTCGTATGCTTGCGTAGCTGAGCAAAGGAGTATATAGGTTTTGTTGTGTTTTGATTGAATTGAGTGTGAAATTTTTTGGGTATATGTGGGATAAGGGTAGGGCAAGTCAGATAATATTCCATAATAGAGATTTTTTGTTTGAATATGATATATTTCTTTATATAAATATAGATGATATATTTGAGAACTTTTAACACTGATGATTAGTGTAGCGTTGAGACGAGTGTCTTGTAAAGAACGTGTATTAGTGTTAGAGTTTTAGAGGCTTTTGAGAGATATTTCAGAGACATTTGAAACCTAGATATGTACCAAATGCATCCAGTTCTCATATATATTCGCCCACTGGAAAAATGGCAGATGAATACTCAAATCTATATCTTCCACAGTCTTGTAGTTACTATACTAAAATTTTATTGATCAGCTCTATATCTAGGCCAAAACTATAATTTCTTCTCTGGTATAGCTATATCTAGGCTCATCAAGTTTTTCCGATAGTATATAACATGAATCTACTCTACATTAATCTATTATTAATCTCCTTTATAAATTTGATTGATATTTGTTTAAATTCAGTTATTTTTTTGATAGAGAACGGGTATTAGCCAGTCGAGTATATCCGACTGCAATGTTCTTCACTTGTTTTCTTTTGTGCAACATAATTGGCCTAATATATTTGAGACGGCTTTGTCCTAATGTCTGGGCCAAAAGAGACACGTACGAGCCGTGTGTCTCTCTCTGTGTGTGTGTGTGTGTAGCTGTCTCTCATCTTTGGCTTATGATTTTTATCAGTGTGTTTGACTAACGCACCCAAATTTATATTTTTTTCTACGAAATATGGGTGTGTTGCCCATTGCCCAACTAAAACCAAGACACAGAGTCAGACAGACAGCCAGACAGACTGTCTATGGGACAGAAACGAGCCCAAAAAGCCAAAAAGCAAACAAACAGCTAGCAAAGCATTAACCAGGTGCCAGACCCCCCGGATACCCGCACCGAGTGCAACTCCAACTGCAACTACGACTCCAAGTCCAGACAAAGTTTGTTTGTTTAACTTTTGATATTTTTCAGTTAGTTGGCTTTAACTGTAAATTGCTCACGGTTGGCCAATACGACAAAAACAAAAAAAAAAAACGAACCTTGGCATTTCGAGCGCTGACGGAGCAGGTGGAGCAGGTGGAGCGGTTGGAGCACAGACTCTACTGCACAAGCTGATGAACTGCTTATTGAGTAATTTAGTTAATTTGGCTTACAATTAGAAAATATATCAAGACTTTAGCTCGGCGAGTGGCATAAAGTTGGAAATGAATTTATAATGGATCTAGATATCTATATATATTGTTGCATGCAGAGAAGAGGGCTCTAGTGGGAAGTGCCCAACTAGCAAATACCCTGAATCTTGTTGCATGGGCAGCTATTGCAATTGTTGTAGACTGTTCTTTATTACTTTTATGCCAATCTAGTTTAGACAAGAGTGTAAACATGCACATAGACCTCCTATACCTTCTTTGAGGAAATACGGATGCATCCCTTATATAAGATATACTAGACTGATTGAACTTCAGTTTCTAATTGAACGATCTTAATAAAATTTTCAGAGCATAAAAATGACTTCAAAGTGTATATGCCATAGCTCAAGTTTTATATATAAGATTTTGAAGGGCATGGGTTAAGGTAACCAAAGTAAGGTCTAATACAGGCAAACAGAGTAGCCTGAATTACTTCAAGGCAAAAAGAGAAGAACTAAGCAAGCGGCGTCTCAATGGGCAACCATAATACTTAATACACTCTCAAAGGAAATAAGCATAGATTGAGTCAATCATATATAACGAGACTCAATAATATATAAACAAAGACCTATAGTAGGATGCTAGATAGCGATCTCCTATCCATGCGAAGATATTGAATTCCTTATCGACATTATGGCAGATCGGATGGCGAATCTGTTACACTGCAAGACGGCGTCGCACGTGGTCAACATGGTGATGCAGAAGGAGCGAGAGCAGCGCAAGATAAACAGTGTAGCCCAGATGGTGGCGGTAGATGTGGTCAAATCCTTGCTGAGGACGGCCATAGAGGGAGGAGATGACATGCAGAAGGACCGGAAGGCGGGCGAGGGTTTGGCCAAGTCACAACAGCAGGAGTTGGGCGGAGGCGATGCAATGATTGAACAAAAGCCAGGCGAAGATTTGAATGGACTAAAGCAGCAGGAGATGGGTGGAGGTGATGTAAAGGATTTGATTGAAGAAATCCGTGATGTAGGTGATGCTGGGCGAAAAGATTTACAGTCGAGCGAGAATTTGACTAAAGAATTGAATCGAGTCGAGTCTGGCGGCGATATTATGATCATTACCCCACAGTCGACGGAGAGTCTCTCGGAGGGATTCACTCAAAGTATGTCCGAAAGCGATGCCAGACCTTCCAATGAGCGCAAGTCGAGTCGCAGCACAACATTCAGCAACGAAGAGCTGGAGGATCGCATGAACTGGCGTCTGCAAAAGCTCGCACAATACGAGAACGAGCAGAATGAGCTGCCGAGTGGCGGTGAAGAGGAGCGCAGAAAGAAACCGCAAACATGGCCAGAGTTTGTGAGGGATATGCACAACAAATTAAATTAAAACAAAACTGCGAGCATTAAAGGAGCAAAACAAAAATGAGAAAAAAATTAACTGTTAACACTCGCGAGTGTGTGTCTGTGTGTGCAAAGCTAAATAAAACATACATACATATAGGCGCATATGCATGCATATACATTCATATAAATAATTATAAATAGATTGCAAACAACACAAACAATGTCACTCACTCACAGCACAACTACGTAGCAAATGCAATAAAAGCTGTAAAAGTATAACAGTATAACAGTGTATGCATACATATAAATACCAATTAGTGTTCATTTGTGTGCGTGTGCACATGCATACGTATCTCAACAATACATCGCAAATAAAAGAGCCTACGCTTGTGCATACATACAGCGGTGGTTATGAGAATGGAGCAGTGCGACTGAGCGCTGCTATGAGACATGCATGTACAGTGTAGCAATAATAATTCGTACAGCAGCAAGTTTTTTGTTTGTCTGCAAGAAAATACAAATATATATAAGAATTTTAAATAAAATATAAAAATTAAATAAAATAAATAAATATTTATAGTAAAAAATAAATAAATGTAGAAATATAAAACATAAAAGCATTAATAAAAAGAAATGAGTTCAATATAAAAAATAAATAAAAATTTTAAAAATTTCAAATTTAAAATTAAAAAACAAAATGAATAATTAGATTTTTAAATAAAAAAAAATAAATAAATATTAAGAAATGGAAAATAAAAAATAAATAACAATTAAATAATTAAAAATAAAAAACTAAGTACAAATTATATAACTTAAAATAAAAATATTAAGTAAAAATACAAGGCATATAGCGAAAAATATAAATTTGAGATACATATATATGTATATAAATATAGTTGTATATATCATTCTAACAATTAGTGCTCAGTCGCTACTATTTGCATGACCACAGCTGTATATACATATATACATACGGGCAGAAATCAACCCTAATTTGCTGCCAGCGATTAAATATCGATATCGTATAGCAAGTATCGATATTTATTTATACTTTCGTCGTGTGCATCGATATTTATCATTCACGGACGCCAGATGTCAGCTGTTAGTTGATCAACATTTTGCAGCACTTCAAGCTGCTGTTGAATTTGCTCGCTCTACACTTTTTGGTGCATTAATATGACGCGTGAGTTTAAATAAAGAAATATGTATATATACACATAAACACTACTGTATTGTGCGCTCTCCCCCACTCTCTTTCTCTCTTGGACAGGCAAATGGTCGAACAAGGAGACAATGTTGTTGCTGCGCCTCTATCTGAAGTACAAGCGCGACTTCCGCGCACGACACAAAAAGCGAACTGAGATCTGGCAACATGTTGTGAGAGAGTTCGAGCAACATGGCTATAAGGCCAGCTACATAAAGCTGGATCGTAAGTTTCGCAACATGAGCCGCACCTACTTTAACATCAAGCGACAGAAGAAAGAGGGCGATCGGAACTGGGAGTATTTTAGCGCTATGGATGAGATATATTCGGGCACGTTGCCCGAACCGACAACTAACCTAACGGTTACCTACGAAGCGGAGCCAGAAGAGGAGAGTCAAGAGCAACTTGAGATCAAAACGGAGCCACCCGAAGTCAGCCTGCCCGAGGTAATGATGGACGAGCCGAACTTTGAGCAGTTGATCTCGAGTCGCATCAAAGAGGAGCAGCAGGAAATCGATATTGAGAATGCGGGATTAGTGCGAAGTCTGGAGTCTGAGCGTGTGGACGAGTTGCGCGCCATACGAATCACCCTGGAGGAGGCGAACGAAATACAGCGACAGCGGAATACGCTGTTGCAAGAGCGAAATGAACTGATGCGCCGCTATCTTGGCAGTAATGTGAACTATAATCCGCATTTATATGATTTAGTCAGCTAAGTTAGCATAACGGTTTGTTTTATCTTCTACTATTATTAATTATGACGTATTGTCTAATTAGATATGCAATTTATATATATTAAAATATCTTTAAATAAGTGAGAGACATTTGCATGAGAAGTATATACGTGATATATATGAGCAACTTAAGGGTGGTTTTTGTGTCTGACTATAAATATGACAAATGTATAAGGTCTATATCATTTGTATATGTATATATAGTTGAAGAATATTACTATATATCATATGCGAGGGTAGACTACAAAATTATTGACGAGCCTAAAAAACAACATAATATAATAAAAAATATAATAATTGTAAACAAAATTTATTAATTTTTTTTTATAATTTGTTTTCAGGCTCTAATTAATAATATATTATATATTTATATACATATATATTTTTTTAATCTTTCAGACTCTTGGTACATATTATATATTTCTTCTAGGAACTATATGTAGAATATTAAAATTAGTAAATAAAAGACTTCCCCACGAAGAAAAAATTATATATATTTATACATATATTAAAAAAAACATATTTTTTTAGCCTTTTGTTAAAGATCATATATTTTCTTCAGGCACAATATGCGGAAAATTAAAATTTCATAGGCAAATCCAAGATTTCTCAAGGAAAAATATACAGAAAATTGAAATTTATTTATTATTATTTAGTGAAATGTGAGATTTATATCACTTTAATCAAATAGAGTTCAGAGTTGGAATATTTTATATATAAGATATAAAAACTTTTAAATTCCAAACTGAACTGTTCTCTATATTTATATATACCTTGCTTTTCCTTTGTCTATAAATGATCAAAGGCAGTTGAAACTGATTAAACTGGAACTAAAACTGACTTTGATCATCATTGATCAAAATTCAATTAGAGTTTCAAAAGGAACAAGAAGAAAGACTTTGATATACCTCAGCTGTGATAAATATCTCAAAGAGTATCTAAAATTCCACAACTAAAATAAAATCTGTTGTTTCTATATGCATCATCAGCTCAAATTGTGGCAAAAATAAAAAATTAAATAAGTAAAAACTGTCGCCTAAATTAATTAAAATTGATTTATTAGTATGGCGACATCGTTGATCAAACGCGCTGACGTCAGCTCATGGGATCTGTTTGTCTGTCTGTCTGTCAGACAATCCCAAGCCTAAAGCAAATCCAAATTCGAGTCTGGAAATCCGGTAAATATACGCTAAGTGGACAGCTAATTAGCGCAATTAATATGTTAAATATAAAAGCCGGTCACTAAAACAAGAAACAGTGAGAGACACGCTAATGAAATTAACATAGCGTGGTTAACAGTTTTATCAAATTTGAAAACAAATTTTCCTCATCTCAGCATGAATATATGAATAAATTGATGGGTTCTCAGATTTACAGAGGTGTTTCAGTCACCTTAAGACAGTTGAATACCCTTTCAAGAGGCATGCAGGGGGTATGGATGGATGTATGGTTTGGGGTGAGGCACAAAAGCAAACTAAAAAGTCTCTTCAATAAGGGAGTATATGCAGTTTACAGCTATACAAAGATATGGTGGTCTTTATAACAAAAGATTGCTAAGTAGAGCGTGTGAAATGTTAAAGGATGAGTCACAAAGCGAAATGCAATACAATTTAGGTTTCATATAACAATGGAAAAGGAATATTTCAACTTACAGTCATACATGTAAGCATAGAGAACTTTTGAGAGAATATGAGAAATGAGAGAATAAAAGAAACTTGAATATCTGTATAAGAAGATATAAAGATTTTATAAAGATTTTATAGGTAACTTTATGGAATAGGAAATAGTTAATGTTATACAATTGCTAAAGAAGTGTCTCTGAGAAAAACATTTAAGAATGGGGTACAAAGAAAAATTAATAAATACTTTAAACTCGGATTGTTTCAATAGTTTTTAAATTTCTCAAAGACTTTTCTAAGTGTTTAACAAGAGACAAATATATTTAAGATCTACACTGAAAATATTAAATAGAATGAGATCCCATATATTGTAAACGATTATTCAGGTATAACAGAAACTGCATTCATTAAAATTCTGCTTTATAAAGTAAACTTATATTGATAACTTCACAATATAATATTTATATACTTCATATAAAAATCGAGATATATTTTACAAAATGCAGTGTATATTGATTTTCATTATATAATTTATTTTTATGTTTCACTTTTCAAAATCTAATTTTATTTCTCTGTTAATTGTGATTACCAAATCAATGAGTTGGCGTAGATGAACACGACTTTTTAGGGACAGCGGAAAACTACGAAAGCCCAAGAACTGATTAAGAGAATTGAGACGAACTAAAGAGTATGTGGGCTATGCAGAAGCAACGAGCTAATTTGTGACAGTGTGGAAAATTGTGAGGAAAGTGTTTATTGATTAGAGCTAGTCCACCATTTAAATGAGGGTATTCCAATCATCAGATGAGCTCAATTTTGTAGTTATTTCTTAATTAGAAAGAGATCTCTATTCAAATGAGGGTAGTCCATTTTAAGTTTACTATATTTTTTATAGTTATTATTTTATTTGAGTTTGTCTCTATATGAGTAGGGGTATTCCATGCTAGGTTAGGCTGAAATGTTTGAATGTATTTGAAATTTATTTGATAGTGTTATACATTAATGAGGGTAGTCCATTTTAAGTTAAGTGACAATCTTCTATTGTATTTTAAAATTTGAATTTATTTGTTTTTCAGGGTTAGTCACTATTTAAATGAGGATATTCCTCAAATATAAGCTCAACTCTTAAGCAGTGATTATTTAATTCGAGACAATCTCTATATGAGTAGGGGTATTCTGCTTTAAGTTGAGCTCAACTCGCTAGTTATTTCTTTATTAGGGATAGTCCCTATATAAATGAGGGTGTTCCATATTAAGTCAAGTCAAGTTTTGCAACTGCATTTTTAATTTGGTAGCTGGAAATTTGATCGACTAATTGGAAGCTGCGGCACTACGGCGTGCTATGGGGGAATCTGCTTCAATTAGACTTCCTTTTACAATTTCAGCCGAATGTCTGGCGGCGGTTCTCTCATTAACTCAACGGTGCGGACAGAACTCTCGAATTTGGCCAGGCAGGCAGGAGGGACTCTACTCTCTCATCTATCCTCTCCCTCTCTGTGTCTCCTCTCTCTCGTGGCTTGGCTGGTGTGTAGCTGGTGTATGCACGGAATGTTCTGTTCTGTTCAGCCGGGGCCCATTGCCAATTTCCGGGGTACCAAAAAACGGCCGTTGGGCGTAAATTAAAATTAAATTCAAATGGAAAAGTGTCGTCTGTGTGGACTGCTCGACTCTCAACTGTCGACTGGCCATTCCCATTCCCATTCCCATTTCCATTCCCAGTCTGTCCATCAGTCCATCTGTATGTCTGTCTGTCCGTCCGTCTGGCTGGCTGTCCTTTAGTCGGCAACATTTTAGCAATTATATTCGCGTTCGGGCGACATTACAACGGCAATTACACGCAGAAGGCAGCCGCAACGTGGGCGAATGAACATGGGCCTGGGCAGGTCCTGTTTCAGGTTCTGCATTGCTGCTGGCATCCCTGGCATCCTTGGCATCCTTGTCAGTGTCACGTGAAGCGGCAACGTGCTCAACGGACTGACGCACGCACACACACACACACACACACACATACTCAGAGAGTCGTCTGATGGACGACATCAACGTCAACGTCAACGTCAACGTTGGCGCTGCCATTGACAGGCGAGTTGCTCCCTTTTGCTGATCCTGTTGCAGGTCGAGGTCCTGCTCCTGCTATTGCTGTCCCATTCCCAAAATGTTTCATTAGGTCATAAGGAATGTGAATTGCGAATACCTTATCATACCTAAGACACAAATTACTCTCAGTTGTCAAAGCATTTCATGTCTAGCTGAATATTTGTATAAATTGCGTTTCAGTTCCAGTTGTTCCAAGGAGCGAATTACTCATTTGAACCATTGTACATATTGAATTTCAATATGATTAGATTTCTACTCAGTGAAACATTTGGTTGAAGTCTTATTCCCACTTAAAGACTTAGCTTAATTTGCTTGGCTTGTATTGCTCTGCCCTTGTAACCTTCATTTCAATTCCACTTGTTCCTCGTGTTATTTGAATAATGTTTCATTGCCAGTTTGTTTCACATAAGATATTTGACTTTCATTCAATGACTTTAAATTCAAAATGCATAGAAAAACTCCTTTGTTTACCTGTGTTACATACTCCTTGGAGAAACTGATGTACTTCACATACCCTGCACTTGTTGTAATAAAAATGAGCAGTTAAAATATGAAATTTGTTGTGTATGCGCGTGTGTGTGTGTGTGGGTGTTTGTATGGGTGTGTGTGTGGTAAATGAAATAAAATAAATGTATGAAAGCAATAACCAAGCGACATTACATAAAAATCTACTTGGCCCAGCTCCTAATGACTCTCCTTCTCGTCCTCTGCTAGACGTGAGCCTATTTACGTGTGTGTGTGTGTGTGCGTGTGTGTGCGTGTGTGTGTGTATGTAATATGGCCGACACTTCCGTTCGACATGTTGCACATGTTGCTGCCGTTTCCGTTGGGCCATACACGTTGGGCCACGCCCCCTCTGACCAGCCCTTTGGCCCCGTTGGGCTGGCCATGTGGCCACTGGCATAAAATACAATATATATACAAAATTGGTTCTGTTCCTGCCATTTGTTGTTGTTGTTGTTGTAATGAGTATTGGTATTGTTGCTGTTGTTGGTCACGCATGGTGTTGGCTGTCGCTTGCTGTTTTTATTGCCAGCACTTCCTGCCGCTTGCTTGTTTCATAATTAATATCCTTTCACACATTATTATTACGGAAATGAGACGGGGGGGAAATTCAAATATATATACTATATATATATATATATATATACTATATATATATATATATATATATTCTATATATTATATAGAAATATGTACAGCAAGAAATAGAAATATGTAGATAACAAGCCCAAATCATAATTTTAATAAATTTTACAAATTTCCTACTTTATAGGACTCTAGGAAAAGAACTCTACAAATTTCAATTTATTTTATATCTATATATATGCATTGGTCTCATTTACAGGGTATTTCCTAGACAAGCTTTCTGCTCATTTCTTCCATTTATATATATATTTTTTTTGAGAAAAGCTTGTTAAGCATTTTATGCCTTTGGTTTTTTCATAAATTTAGGACACACTGCCACAGGGACAGACACGTCTCTCTGTCTCTCTCTCACTCTCTCTCAGTCTTTCTCTCTCCCTTTCTATCTCACTGTGTGCTGGTCTCCGCTTCAACGGACGGTCTTGTAATTAAAAGCTCATGAAAAGTGATTAAAAAGTGAACTGTGGACAGCAGCCCATCCGCCACACACATGTGCCACACTCTCTCCCACACACACACACACATACACACACCCACACCTACACACCCACACACATACACCCACACACACACACACAGCGAGCGAAATATATATATTTGTTAAATTGTTTTTTTTTTTTCAGGTATTTTTTCCTGCCATAAAAATGTCAAAAACAATGGGCGAAAAAAATGGGCAAGCAGCTGCTAACAGGAAAATGGGAAAATATATTGAAATTTAAGATTCAACCAAAAAGGGAAAAAGCGGACGAAAAAATTTAATATCGAGTTCGTTGGCCAAAATTTAAAAATATGGATTGGAAACAAAAGTTAAAACTCAGTGGGGGAGGCAAAGGAAAAATGATATGAATAAATATGAATAAAAATCAAAATATATATATATAGATAGACCTGTGTATGCTTACCTGTAAATTCAAATCTATAAATGGTAAATTATTCTATGTAATGCAGCAGGAAGTCTGAATTTGAGCTTAGACAGCATCTGGAAGCACAAATGATGTAGAAAATGGTTTAGAATATTGGAGTTACGGATGAAAGTTGAGTTAATTTAAGTGAGGAGAGAGAGAGAGAGAGAAGGAAAGAGAGAGAGAGAGAGGAGAGAGAGAGAGAGAAAGAGATTGAGAGATATATAGAGAAATATATATGGAGAGGGAAAGAGACAAGGCAGAGAGCGAGAGTGAAAGAGAGAGAGAGAGAGCAGGAAAGAGAAAGAGAGAGAGAGAGAGAGAGAGAGAGAGAGAGAGAGAGAGAGAGAGAGAGAGAGAGAGAGAGAGAGAGAGAGAGAGAGAGAGAGAGAGAGAGAGAGAGAAAGTGAGAGGAGAAAAAATGAGAGAAGGAGGGAGAGAGGGAGACAGGAAGAGAAAGGGAGTGGGATATAGACAAAGAGAAAATGACAGAAGGGACGAGAGAGATTGATAGAGAAAGACTAAAAGTAAGACTTTGAAAGAAAGACAGAGAGATCGAGAAATTTGGTTGATACGAGACTAATGGGCGAAGCATGAAAACGTGGATTTAGCTCATCAAATGAACTTTTCACTAAGTGGACTTGAAAAAAGTCAGTGCATTTACTCAATCCCTGGACGAAATGGAGACAGGATTTGATAAGTAGAAATGCTATATGAACGGTAATCTACAACCTGTCACATCCGATTTGCTATATATCCTAGTATATTTTCAATTTGGATTGAGCTCATCAAAATCGTTAGTCAAAACTATTCTTGGCTAAAGAACTTCATCAAATATCTCCTGATTTGTATCAAATCATTTTATAATCCTTTATATATTTCTTTATTATATTTTCCAAAATTTCTCTCATTCAACAATCTTACTGCATATGGAACTTTCAATAACCCAAAGCCCACTTAATTTAAACTTTAACAAACAATAAAGAAACTGAGATCGTTTAATAATTAATTACCAAGCCACATTATACTCTATTATTTCTGTAATCTAAGTCCACATCGAGCTGTTGACCCTAGAAGCTGGAAGCCTAGCGGAACCTCCGCTGGCAGCGTTAGCGACCGCAGCCGCAACCGCAACATTTGCGAGCCTGACCAGCTAGATAAGTGGCTGCAGCTCGAGCTCGAACTGGACTCCTAAGGCTGAGTCATGGCCTGGCCTGGCCTGGCCTGGCAGAGGGAAGGATTGGACGAAGGAGTTGCTCGCATTTAAGGATTAGCATTTAAGAACGTATTTATGGCATGCATAAAGATATTCAAAGTGCCTTCTGCACTGGAACGATAGTCGAGGCTTACACGCATGTGTCGCCCGTCAAGGATGACGCATGACTTAATGCGAGGTGGGGGTATCAACTGGGGAAGTAGGAGCAAATACGGGTGTACGACGGCCTGTCATATGCCACCAGGCAAAGTTTCGCTGGCTTCGCGTGTTGCGTGCAATTTGCGTGTAATTTACAGCGAGGGGTGGGGCGGAGCGGGTCGGATCGAGCTGGGCTGCAACTGTACAGCCGCGAGTCCTGTTCGTCCTGTGTCATCACGACGCATAAATCATAAGTAACAACACGAACTGCGTCGCAGCCAGCAAATGGCATAAAAAAAAACGAGCAATGCGTAATTTATGCTGCGCAGGACGTAAAGCCAGGCCTGCCCTGGGTGGTTGCTGCCGCTGCCGCTGCCGCTGCGTTCCATAACTGTACCGTTAGGCCGTAAAGCTTGCAGTTTTCCCAAGGAAAAGCCAAGCGAAAAGACACCACTTTGAGTGTTTCACTTCTGAGACGCAATTCGGGAAACTGCGTTTGTCTTTTCTCTATGACCGAATAATGTTCAACCCTCCAAAAGGTCCTGTTGCTGTTGCTGTTGCTGTTGTTGTTCAACCCCCAAGATGTAGCCTTGATTATCGTCCTTGGACCAACTACTACCTTTCGATTTTATCGTGCATGTCAACATTTCTTTGTTGCTATTGTAATTCAGCGTTTCAATTCAATCAAGCGTTTCCAAAATGCGGGTACAGTTCCCCAAATATTTGGCAATGCAAAGCTTCCTTAAGCTGAATATTTCAGTTGATATTTTGATTGAAGTTCTTTGGAAATATATCTTGAAATTGAATGGGATATTCACAATTATGCATTGACATATATTGATTATAATCGAAACGCAATAGTTGCTGTATCATTTGTGGAGTAATTTGAAGTTCAATGTTGTACAGCTGCCGCAAGTTAGTATATTCTTTTGTGAATATATGTATATATAGAAAAGTTTAAATAGAAAATATTATAAAAAATTTATAGAATTCAATTTCCTTAAATAATAAATAGAAATAATTTTAAAGAGAAAATATAATACAAAATTCATTGAGCTCTTTTTCCTTTAAAGAAAAGGTTAAAAAGAAAAAAATGTAAAAAATTCATTGATTCTAATACTTATAAGGAAAAGTTTAAACAGAAAATATTATAAAAAATTCATTGAATTTAATATGTTTAAAGTAATGTCTAAACAGAAAACATTATAAAACATTCATTAGAATTCTATTTCCTTTAAGAACTCAAATAATTTTTTGAGTATTTTCTCTATACATCATTATCTCTTGTATACTAAATGTATATTATATGATCACATTTCCGCATTTTTATACATTAAGAACCAGAACTAATAGGCAAATCAATTACAATTTCTGCTTGATCAATCATTGATCTAAACTTGCCAATCTCTCTCTCTCTCTCTCTCTCTCTCTCTCTCACCCTCTCTATATCTCATTTGAAAACCCGCAGATCAATCGATTGTGCAGTCAAGTCTACAGCTACAGTTGCGGCTAAGTCCATGGCCGTTGGCTAGTAAATCTAAACCAAGTGCTGGCCGCTTCAGTGGACTTTGGTTTTTATTTTCACAGTTTGCTGACACACACAATAGTGACAGGTCGGTCAGTGGAAAATATGAATACCACTTGAGCATGTTAACCCCGAAAGGCGTTTATAAAACTGTCCAAAGCTATTAATATCAAAATTCCGCACACAGTGCACAGCGGCGGATGGAGCTGGAGCTAGCGCTGGAGCTGTGGCTGTAGCTGTAGCTGTGGCTGTGGCTAAATGCTGAGAGGCAGCTATAGTTACTGCGCAGTTGTTTAGCTCGGGCAGGACAAAACCGAATTGCCTTTGCTGCCGCTGCCTCTCTCTGCCTCTGCTTGGTCATGTCCTGGGGCCAGGTCAGCCTATGAATCGCAGCGAGTGGCATGTTTGGCGTCCATGAGGCGGAAATGAATGTGGGGGAGGCGACAGTGGGTGGGTGGGTGGTTGGTTGGCTGGTCAGTGGTTGGAGGATTATCAACAGACACACACTCACACACTCACACAACGCATATCCTTGGTCAACATGAAGCTCGCTTCTGGCTTGATTCTCTCGTTGGCAGCGCCGGGCCCAGCCCTTTGGTTGGTTTGCAAGCTAAATGCTATACGAGAAGCTACGCGCCATGTGTCCTTTGTTATTTATGATTAAAAGCGCAAGGACCCGCCAGCAGTGCACACACACTCACACTCACGTATTTACATATGTAGATGTGTGTGTGTGTGTGTGTGTGCAGCTGAGAGGCAGAGCCTGTTTGGGTTTTTGTATGCTAAATATAACGCTGCATGTGTCCATACACGTCCATCACTTAATCACGCCACCACACTCACAGTTTTTATTTGCTTCTGCTCAGCTCAACCAACCAGCCAACCAACCAACCAACACCCTCCATACCCAACACCCCAACATCCAACACACAACAGCCAACATTCAACACCCAGAGTACAGCAGCAACAGCGGAGAGTAGAGAGTACCCTACAGTTGAGCATTTCCATTCTGGTTTGACAACTACATCACTTTGATATGTGTACAATAGAAGAACCAAATGCATTTCTAGACTATTGCTTGTATATTGCTATATATTGCTCACTAATGTCTAACATAGTAGTAATTTATCATCATTACAATAATCAATACTAATTATAATAAAACATAATAATATTAACAATTCAAGATTAAATAGAGATATCTTTGTTAGCTTAAAATGTATTAATAATTCAAATATATTAATAAAATTAAAGTTGTCTAGGCTTATTAAATAGAAAACTCTTTTAAAATAATAAATTTGATTTTATAGCATTATATAACAGATAATTAATACAAACAATAAATATATATAGATATATATATATATATATATATATATATATATATATATATATATATAAAACAAGGTAAAAGGCCTTACATATCTATAAATAATCCTTATTTATTATATTTTATTTTATTATATTTTGAGTATGCTTCCCTTTTTATACCCTGAACCCATTGAAAATGGGAAATCAGGGTATAATGTTTTTGTGAAATGTATGTAACAGGCAGAAGGAGACATCGCAGACCCCATAAAGTATATATATTCTTGATCAGCTCGATGAGCTGAGTTGAAATAGCCCTGTCCGTCTGTCCGTCCGTCCGTCCGTCCGTCCGTCCGTCCGTCCGTCCGTCCGTCCGTCCGTCCGTCCGTCCGTCCGTATGAACGCAGCGATCTCGTAAACCACAAAAGCTAGATATATGAAATTTTCAGAGAATACTCGTCTATAGCCTACGCAGTACGAGTTTTTTTTAGATTTTCGATAACTCATCCCGTTTCCTTATTATCGATAAAAATCGATAACTTTTCTTCCGCTTAGTATACCGTAAGAGCTAGAGACTCCAAATTTACTGTGTAGATTTGTGTAATGAATGCGGAGATTTTGTAATTTTTGGATTTTGGATGCCACGCCCCCTTCGCCCCCAATTTGCAAAATTCGTATTTCAAATACTAGAGACTTGTGCTTTGGCAAATACATACATATGAATGACATGATTACGCTGTGAAAGTTTGGTTAAGAAAGTCCATCCAGAAAAAAAGTTATTAAACATTTAATTTCCCATACAATAGGCATTTGCAGCCCAAGCGCAGTCGCTGCGTCAACTGCGCAGTCAGCAGAGCGCGTGCTTATGCGTGCGTGCGTATGCATGTGTGTGTGTGTGTGTGCGTTGCTCGCAATATTTGTATATGTAAAATAAGCATAGCATGTTGGAATGATTGGCTCTTCTCAGGGTTCAGGGTATCTCGTAGTCGAGCCGTCTCGACTAGAGCACTCTTACTTGTTTCTTTCAAGAGCATTTGTTGCTCATAAAGTTGTCTTAAAATATTTATTTATTTATTGTGTACTATATTAACTATAACTATATTAAGGCTTATTAACATTTTCTTATTAGATAAGTTTTTAAAGTACAAAATTAATTGAGATATATTTGCTTGAATTGCATTTTACTCGAATTATAATTATTATTTATATCTATATTTATATTTATATTCTATTCATTTAATTACTCGGTTTTTATAGTTTTTCTAAATTAAAATATTTAATAAATATATTTAATAATTATAATTTATTTTATAATAATTTGTCATAATATCATTTATATAGTTTTATGTTTATTTATATATGTTTTCACATTTCTTGTCAATTTTTTATTAAATGTTATTTATTTTTATGTTATTTGTAGATTTAAAATTGTTCTTACCAATAAGAACTCTATTTTATTATATTTTAATATATTATATTCAAGTTTATATTAATATATATAGCCTTTTTAAAATTTTTTGAACTCTCATTTATTTAATTTATATTATTTTGAAACTAATTCTATTTTTTGTTTCAATTTTTCAATCAACTTTTCTCTTTTTGCTTCGTAAGTTAATTTTTTTTTAATATCATATTATATTATATATTATATTATATATATTTATAATATATATTTAAAAAAATATATTCCCATTTTATTATACTCAACTTTTCTCTTCTCTCTCTGAGTAGCTCATTCCTGGAACCAAGCAAGCCTAATCAATAGAGCTAGAACTGCGCTTAGTGCAGAGGGTTTCGTTTCGCCACGAACTCATCCTGCGCAAAAAAAATATACGTAAAAAAAAAAAAAAAAAAAAAAAGAATTGCGTGCGAGGATTTTGCAATGTTCATACGCTTGGTTAAGCCGCTGCACGCACATCCTTGCGCACATCCTGGCGCGAGTGAGTTTGGTTTTTATTTAATTTCAGCTACATGAATGTCCAGGCCCATGTCCCCGTGTGTGTGTGTGTGTGAGTGTGTGTGCGTCCAGCATATCCTTTCGCCCGCTCACTGAAATATGCAAATAAGTTAATTTTTATTTATTCTCCTTTTTCCACTCGCTCTCTCTCTCTCTCTCTGTTTCACTCTTGCTTTAGCTATCTCTCTCTTTTTGCGCTCCATCGTATGATTCACTTTTGGCTTCATATCCTTAGAATTTATGATGCAATCTCCCTGCGCATTCCGCTTGTGCTTAAAGAAGAGCGAGAGAAAGATGGAGAGAGAGAGAGAGAGAGAGAGAGAGAGAGGTAGCTGGCAGGTATCCTTGGTTTCAAGTTTTCGCATTATTATGATCTCTACTTTATGCGGTGTCCTTTGTGTGTGTGTGTGTGTGTGTGCAGCAGCCGTCAACGTCAGCGTGATGCCTGTTGCCAGGCAGCCCGGAGCATGTCCTGCATGTCCTTCTGCCATTAAGGGTGGTTAGTTAGGCCCTGGACAAAGCATTCTATTTGAGCTTTTTATTCGCTTTCGCTTCAATTTTTATTTTTTTCATTTTTCATTTTTCCGTTTTTTTTTGTGTTTGTTTTTTATGAATTCGACTCCTTTATTGTTGAGCGTCCTTTGTTGGCGAAATGTGTGTCAGTGCGTCAGTCGGCTGCCTTGGCACTTGGTCCGACTATTTCCGGTTTCAATATGCGCACCGGCTTCCCCTTGGCTTTGTCCTTGCCAAGGACTGGTCGCGCCTTCAGGTCTTCAGGTCTTCAGGTACAGTTCGCACATGCTTCTATCAACTCAACTTCCACGCTTCCACACTTCCACACTTCCAGTTGTTATTCAAGTTTGAGTTCCCGTTCCAGTTCCACTTCAAGTTATCCCCTTCATTCGTCACCCGGAGCGCCCTCAGGGCTGTTATTAACTTTTGCGTTTGCCTTACCGACTTCTCTGGATCAAGCAAGAATGGAAGATTCATGTACATTCCAGGCTTTGGTTTAGTTTTTTGTTTTTATGTTTTCCAGATGTGTCTCTCTCACTCTCTGACGCTGTCTCTCTGTCGCTCTCTCTCTTTCTCTCTCTCTATTCTTCTCTTTGTTCTCTCTTTTAATAAGAATATATTGACTGCAGTTTCTTAATGTTATCTGAAAGCAAATGATCAGTTTTGTGGCTGAAGGTTCAAGTTATACACGGAGAAATGATGTAAAAGGTACAGGGTATTAGAGTGCTTTATCTTTGGACATCATTATATTGCTTATGGACTAAAGGACTTTGTGTATTATAATAAGTTTGAAGTTATAAGCAATTTTTCAGACTAAAAGACCTCATAAATGTAGATAAATTAACATATTATATTTTTGTATAAATAACAAAAAGGAATTGAGTTTCTATAGCTTTAACAAATATAAATATATAGAGTTTATGTACAAAGTCTAGTCTCACTTTAGCCTCTGGCTATGTCTTGCCATTTCTAGATTTTCCAAACATTTCCATAGCTAATAATATTTAGCTTTGATCGTGACAAATCATGCGCTGCAAATCACAAATCACAAGTCAGAAAAGCGAATCAGAACTCGAATCAGAGGCCGTCAACATGTTGGACAAGATTTACTAAACGATCTGGCTGACCCCAGAGCAGAGTCGATCCAGCATTCAGCATCCAGCTGATGCACGACAGATTGTGATGAAAGGCAGCCATTGAGCCGAAGAGTCTGAGATGTCTGAGAGTCTGTGGCCCGAGTCTGCTGCGGCTAGCTGCCATCAATTAAAGTAATTTAAAGGAATCAGCCACAAGCAGACTGAAGAGACTAGAACAGTGCAAGACTGCTCGTAACCAGATACCAAAGCTTGAAAATCAATCAGCCAGAAAGTTCGGGCAGAGCGAGACGGAGGAGAGCCGAAGCCTATTAGAAAGACAAGCGTGTGGCTCAAGGCGAACACAACAGAAACAACAAGAAATTTCAAATTGGATGAGCTACATGGAGAAGGAGAAAGAGATAAAGAGAGAGAGAGAGAGGTGGAGGGAGAGGGAGAGTAGAAAAAAAAGAAAACAGTAGCCACAAAATCGATTGTAGAGCTAAAAAAAAAAAAAAAGAGAAGAGTTGACGAGACAAAGGGGCAGACGAAAAATATTGGAAAATAACAGACGAGGCAAAAGGCATCATTAACCAAACAGTAGCCAGTAAAACTGGAGGAGCCAGCCAAGTGGTTTGGATAGGGCAAGACGAGGCCACAATCGGACGGACAGACGGTCGGACGGACGGACAGAGTCGAACACGATTAGAATGGAGAGTGGATAAGCGTGTCTGCCAGCTATAAAAGTGTAATATCTGTAACTCATTAATGACAGCGATTCAAGACACACACAAAACCGAAAAAAAACGAAGAGAAATAGACTGTAGGCACAGTCACAACTGCAGAGACGAAAACCTCAGAGCAAGACCCAAATGAGACTGAGCTGATATTAAAGACATGAGAGAGGGGAGGGCATATTGAGCTGGACGAAGACGTGATACACTATCAAATGGATGCTGAGTGTTATTATGGGAGTTAAATGGGTTAGTCGCCTGATTTGCTAGGGGTTTCTAGGTGTGTTGGGTAGTTAGAGTGGATAAGTGTATAAGAGTAAGAAGTATACAATACAAAAACTATACTTTAAATGCTAATTATATTTATATTGAGTTACTAGACGGAAACCCATTTGCCTAATCATAAATTTTTACTAGCCATATACTTATACCTAGTCATATACTACACACTTCTTGACGAACTTATTAAACTTCCCCAAAAAAAGAGTATAAAACCGAAAAAAAAGTAAAATAAATCTGTAGAGAAGAAAACAAGACGAGGAAAGACAACACAGCAACAAAATTCAAATAGGCTTTGGGTACGTAATAATCATAATGAACATCATGATGACGATGATATTGCTGGCGATGATGATGATGATGATGATGATGATGACTGCGACTGGTTCCAATCAACTGCCACTTAACTAAATGACTGTGCGACTTACTCAGTCCGCAGACGGACTCAAACCCCAGACGCCAAAGATAGTGTCCGACTGTGTGTGCATGTGTGTGTGTGTGTGTGTGTGTGTGTGTGTGTGTGTGTACACCGATTTTATCACGAGTGACTGATGAATATGCCATTAAAGATATACGAGTACCACGTACCACACGAGAGTGAGAGAGAGAGAAGCAAGAGTTAGACGAAACTGTCGGACGGACGAGCTAAACGGAATATAAAGCAGACACAGAGGTAGACAAATGACCAGTTGACAATAATGAAACTGATTTGCTGTTGTTATTGCACATACATATATATATATATAAACAGAGATATATAAATAAAGTTTTTTTCTGTTAATATATTCTCTGGTTTCAGTCAAGTCTATTGTTTTAGCAGTTTAGTTCTTATGGCAGCTATAAAACAAACATAAAATCTTAAATGTTAACCTAAAGAAAATTTAAAACTAGTCTGGAACTAGTTCTGAACTAGTTTGAATGAATCATAGCAAAGCTAGACAAATAAAGTTTGTATAAAAATTGTGTCATCTTTACTCAACTGAGTTTAGAAACTAAGACTTTAATAAAGTATATTTAGGATTTTTCTTAAATTATCAATTCAGTAATTCTTAGTTGAGTTGAGAAGAAATGGAACTATAAACTATAACTACATTTTAATAAATAAATTGAAAATATTCACATATTAAATTTATGGATTTGTGATAACTCCTAATATTTAAAAAACAATTTGAATTTATTAGCTGATGAAATCTATTTGAAATTTTCATAGATTGTTTTTATTTTGATAAGCTACAAAAAATTTGACTAGACTTTAAGGCTGATGAAATATATTTTTTAGTTTCATAATGAGACAATGAGGAGACTTTATAAAACCAAAAATAAAATAATTCAGAAATTCATCTTCGCTTTATATATACCAAAGTATTAAGATTATCAAAGTTTTTAGAAACTAGAAAATTTGAAATGTGATGAAATTTTTGAAAGAATTTTTATATTGATTTCTGTCAAAGGAAAAAGAAAAAGAAAACAATTTAAATATATACTAATTAAAAATGTTTTGGTTAAAAAAAAAAATATTTCTTCTTTTCTTCAATTTTCTTTACACTAAATATACCTTATTTTCATCAATTCTGAACTCAACAACTAATACTATCTGCCTTTAGCCACACCTTAGTCTTAGCAACCCAATCATTAGCGCATGTAGAGTATCGGCAACATAAAAATATGCTCAAACTCGTAAATCATTTTGAAAGCGAAGTTAATAGCGAAGCAACTACAGTAAAAACTACAACGAGCAGACCAGACCAAACCTCACCCTTTCGGTCAATTTATGATTGCTACACAAATCACAGTTGGGCTTCAACGGGTTCGACAGGCCGTCGCCGTCGCCGTCGCCGATGTCTACTCGTGCCTCTGCCCCAACTCCATCTCTTCCCCTTCCTCTTTAGCTTAAGTCCCCACCTCTTGCAGTCATACTGCTCAGTTGCCACTTTAAGCTGACTATCAGTTCCAGCCCTTTGCTTGAGGTTTGAATGCTCTATAAGAGAGTACTTCGAGCTTGTAATCAAACATGTTGCATGTATAAGCAACTTGGAACTTTAAGAGATTTCTTAGTCGGGTTCATACGACAGTTCCTATATATTAGTCCCTATAGATTAGGTTATATAAGATATAAATATCTCTCTATATGAAAGGGATTTCTTAATCGGCTTCATACGACAGTCTCTAGAAATAGTGGAATTTTTGAAGTTCTATAAGAGATTATAATCTATAAATGCTTTTTGAGTTTCGAACTTAAAGATGAGCTTAAAGTCTCTGGAGTTCTCGTTGTAGAGCATCTACTCTTCGACTTGTTAGACTTTGTTATGCTCTCTTCTCTTATTTTTTATGTAAGCAATAGATACTGTGGCGGATACATATTAGTTTTTTTTTGTTTGTTAGGAGTGGGCAGCTGGAGTTGGAGTCTAACATATATTCGTGTTTCGGCTACTGTCTGACGTCTTTTGTCCGTTGTCTGTTGTCCGTTGTCTGTTGTCTGTTGTGTGCCCTTAATAATATTTTGGGCAGCAAACATGAAATGTATGCATGCATTTTGTTCAAGAGTTTCTTCCAACACCAAAATTGGGAATGGAGTTTATTGTTTTCTTGGCTTGTTGTCGCTTTCCAGTCGGGGCCTCGGAGTGTGCCATTAATTGTTGCTTGGCTTTTTGTTTGTTGCCGGGGCCCCAAAAACTTTCGAAAATGTTGGTTAGTTTTTTTTCGTTTTTGTTTTTTGTTTTGTTTGATAAATGTTGCGCTTTGAAATATTAATTACACTTGCGCTCGGGTGTTGAATTTGCTTTCAGGCAGTGTCTAAAATTTATTGAAAGACAAACACAAGACACTTTTAATGGCAGTAGATAGATGGAGGCGGGGCCGGCGAGGGGCTAGCACTAGGTTGTTCCCCCAGAGATTTATTTCATTGTTTTTGCTATCGTCAGCCATAGAAAATTGAGCGTTCTAATCTTCAAGTTTATGCCCTGGCGGAATCACAAATTGCAATTTAATGGAAAGTAATAAAAAATCTGACAAATTAAAATTAAATTAATCAAGCATCTCTTTATGCAATTTAAGATAAGTTCCAGGTGCAACTTTGATGCTATTTTAATGGAATTTCTATATATGACTTAATGCATTATAATAGATAATTAAAGCAATCAAAAGAGAAACAAATTTAAATTTAAAATAAATTCTAGGTAGAATGTGGTTTTGAATAAATTTCTTTTCACTTTGATATTTAATTTATTTAATAAGATAACAAAATAGCAAATTAGTCAAGTATTTTTTTTCGTAATAATTCTAGAAATATTCTAGATATATTATAGGTACAATTTCAAATAAATTTATTTATAATTTAATAAATTATCATAAAACAATCAAAAATGTACAAATTTTAATTTACATAAATTTTAAAATATAATTTAAATTCTTAATGAATTCGATGAACACTTTTGCTGTTCTTTTGATGAAGTTTACTATATAATATATAATAAATTATCATAAGTAATTGAAGCAATTAAATTAAATGAAATTTGTAAAATACATTTAGAGTTTCAAATAATTTCTACGCCCTTTATTTGTGCTTTTAATGATAATTTTATTTAATTAAATAATTTGTCTTTGATATTTAAAACAATGAAAAATCTAAGAAATTAAAAAATAATTTTTTAAATATCTTGAAAAGTCCATATTAATTCATATTTAATTTTTCATATATATATATATATAATATAATTATAATTATTTTTAATCATGTTGAAATCTACAAAACTTAATTTATTATTATATTTTTTTTACTAGAAAATAAAGTTAGGTTACACACTAGTTTGAGCCCTATAAAATATAATCACGAAATCTATTACCATTAAAATTAGGCTCTAATAATTATACTCATCATTCCATTAACTTTAGCGAATGCTTAGCTTTAATAGATACATAGCCAATCAGAATATTATACTATGATCTATGCCTGATTTTCTATTCTGAGTAAAACACAATCATAGTCCATATCTGTACCCTATATCTGTATGATAAAGAAAGGCCCCAAGCAGGAATGATCTCTTGAACTTGGTGCCAGCTACAACTTCAATTAGCTTATAAAATTCTGATCCCTAAGTAATAAAATCCAATAAGCTATCTATATTCCCCATATTCACAACCTGTCTCTATACTTGTAATCTCAACTTTCAATCAGACATATTCTATTCTATAACATTTACATAAAACGTGTGCAACTGACCCAAGTTGAACCAAGTTGTTAACTGTCAATGGAAATTAAGCTGATTTAAATCTATAAAACTCAATGCAAAATAGTGCGACATTTGCTGTGGACTCGACTGACAATTGGCTTAGTTCAGATCTGCATATATAATCAGAGGCAATTGCATGTAAAGCGTTTATTAATGCTAATCCATGTAACTAACTAACCGTATTAACTAAGCTAATAGAACTCACAGTCCATGCGTTGCCTGCCAATCAAAAGTTTTCGGCATAATGAAAAGGCTCCGCTGGGAGCTGTTGAATCTATTTGTCCGCGACACCCATGACGACCACGGCAGTGGTCAATTATATAGCCGTACGGACTCTATGGGAGAGTTCTATGTGGCTGTCCGCCCTCAGGCCACGGTCCGAAACCCGCAACAACGCATTGCCATTGACTATGCAACGATGTGTAAATGAGCAAAATATTACGTAAAATTGCAAAAATATGCCACAGGCAAGCCAAGCCACAGCAAATCAAATGTTCCAGCCTCTATATATATATCTATTTATATATATATCCATGTATATATATACCTATATATACATGTTGAAATGTGATGCTCGTTGATGTGCAGCCTCTTCCAGTGTTATATAATCGAATGCAAAATAACTTTTTCAATTTGAACATCCCATTGCGCTCGACTCTTGACAGCCACGCCCACACGCCCAAATATCGCCTTTGTTGTTGTTGTTGTTGTTATTGCTCGGGCTCACGTTTGCCACATTTTCCACGATTTCCATGTTTAATTATAAGCCCCTGATGCGGCCTTCCCTCACAGCTACAGAAGCTGCCACAAGGGAAATTTTGCATGCACAGTGGGCCTTAATCAATCAAATATTAAAAGAATATGTTCAATATGTAAATGAAAAGTGAAAAGAATGCAAAATTTATGTGATGTAAAATTTAAATTATTTAAAAGTCAATTTTTCAGCATAGGCACAGTGGTCAAAAATCAACGGAATAGAAAGTGATATTGATATTGTAAGGGAAATAAGTATACGTAATTAATTTGCTGTTTAGCTAATAGAAAATATTTTCAATACATGAAAAGTGGGTAGAAATCAATGAAAGCACAGTTATACTATACAAAATTTACAAATGTAAAAAAATACTAATTTAATTTTTATTTGCTATGATTATTAATATTATTAAAAAAAAAATGTATTTAATATTTAAAAAAAATAAATAAAAATTATAAAAAAATTTATTTAAAAACAGTAATATAATAAATAAATAAATATTATATAAATTCTTTTTGATATTTAAGTTTTTAAATATTTATAAATGTACAAAGAGAATATAGAATTGCCTGCGCTGCCCCACTGTGCCAGCCTCTGTACACAGCCTTTGAAGCTCACTTTCGACAACAGGCAACAGGAGCAGCAGTGCTGACGAGTGCTGGCAAGTGTTTCGCCCAAATTGAATATTGATTATGAAAATAATAAGCAAAAATTGCGTAACTTTTTGCCTGACAGAAGCCTCAACAACAACAGCAACAACAACAACAACAACAACAATAAAGACTCGAGCTGAGTTGAGTCTGAAGCAAAGGCTCAAGTGTCCATTGATTGACTGCCATTAGGGCGTATACGTAATAAGCAGGCAGGCAGGCAGGCAGGCAGGCAGGCTGACTCTCTGTCAGAGACCGACAGACCGACAGACAGACGCCCAGGCAAGCAGCCTAATCAAAGAGTGTTAATTTTCCCAAAGGACTCGCACAGCTCGCATTACACCAGCAGCAGCGGCAACAGCAGCTCCTGAATGTAATTCAAGGCATATTTTCGCTAACTGGAAAGAAAAACTCATTTGAGCGTATGCGGAAAATTGACGAACATTTTCGTGTCTATGATGAAAATCCAATTTGTTGTACGAGCTTTTCGCCCTACTGCCTTACGGCCTACTGTCCCCCTGCCTACTGCCTACTGCCAGCAACAGCTGCTCGTTTCCTACTGCCCAGTTGTTTATTAATAAATAAATTAAGCAATTAAACGCGCCGAGCGCATTGTTTGCTTTTCACGAAAATCTAATCATTTCGCACGTGAATCGAACTGGGACAACAAAAGTTGCCCCCACCACCACGGGCCATTTCCCAACTCCTTTGCTTCGTCGTTGCCACTTCGTGTGGCAAGTCACGTGCATAATGCATAATTCTCATACCACAATCTGAAAGGAAGCAAATTGCTTAACATTCATGCTTAAGAAGCAGCAGCAGCAACAACAGCAGCAGCTGCTACCACTCTCTGGATAGATAATTAGTCAATTTATTATATAAGTATGAGCTACGGGCTGGGGATGACAATTGAAACGAAAGTTTTATGGTGTTGAATGAATACTTTAAAAAATAGATTTGGTATATATTATATAAGATATATATATGTATATATTATATATATATTATTATATAATATAAGACACCTATATATATTTCATGTAGTATTTAAAATTTATAATATATTTATATTTAATTAATATAAGCAATTTCACATTCCAATTTAAACTTTAAATTTTAACAAAAAAATAAATAAAAAATATAACGATTTCTTAAATTCAAATATATTTAAGATTTTTTTTTTTTATTATTATTAAATTATATTCATTTATGATTACTAAATGTGTAAATAAATTAAAAAATTATATATTTTAAAATTTATTTGATAAATTTGAATTTGAAAACAATTATTTTATAAAATTTAATAAAAGATTAACAAACAAAAATAAATATACAATTTTAATTTCAAAATTTGAAATATATTTCTTGTATAATTTTATTAAAAGAAAATGATATTAAATTATATACTATAATAAAACTAATTTTCAGCTTTTAACTCAGCTTTATCATTTATTTTAATTAATCTAATAAAATTCTTATACTAATTTCTAATTCCACCCCCTGCCAATTCCTCCTCTTATCTCATAAATCATATATTCCACACACATATAAAATTTTTGATTCTCTTACTCTCGACTAATTACTGCAGCTAGGATAAAGAGGAAGATGAGCGCGAAGCTAATGTCATAAAGTAGCAAACATTAATGTAAATAAGTGAATATAAAGTTTATGGGCAGCGTATAATGAAAGAAATTTCAATTTAACTATCCACTAAACATGAAGTTCGATATGGTAATTGACAGAAATTAAATTCATTTTGACAATGCTTAAACTTTGGCATAACACACACACACACACACACACACACACATACACACAGATATCGAAATCGTAAAAGCGGATTAAACTTTATGACAAAAGAAATTACACTGAACGAAAGGAATGATGGGTTACTAAGAGATATCCGATATGAGAGATAGATAAGGAGGCAGATAAATAGAGAATACAATATAAATATAGAGATGAAACCACATATTTACATAAATTTCCATCTATAGATATAATCTATAATTAATCTATCTGTCTGTCTATCTAGAAATATATCTATATTTTGTATCTATCTCTCTATCTAAAGAGATTGATAGATGGACAAAGCGATAAATAAATACAGAAATTGTCATGTGCAGATAATTGAATACAAAAATATAGATAAATAAATGTTGAGGAATACCCAGATAAATAGATAAATTCCAAGATAGATAAAGAATGCTTAAGATAAATACCAAGATCTATAGATATAATGAGAAAATTGGCAAGTTATATACAGATAGAAACATGGTTAAATAGAGAATAAATAATAGATAAGATAGAAAGAAATTTTTTAAAAATACATAGATATCAAATAAATAATAAATGTTTGTATATATAGTATACATGCAGATTTACAAATCTCAGCTTATCTTTATATAATAGGTATTTCTATATTTGTATTTATCAATATATTCAATATATATTTCTCTTAAATATAATTTCTTCAATATATTTTCCTCATATATACAAATTTTTCAATTTTTCTGTGTCTTATAGAAATCAAGATAAAGATATAAATGATTTCTGAATATAAATAAATGCAATTTAATAAAATATTTAAAATATATATATATTATAATACTTTCCAATAATTAAATATGATTATAATATAATATTTAAATTACAAACTGATAAAGCTTCGCTACTTTACTCTTTACTCTTTACTCTTTACTCTTTGCTTTACTCTATTTCAAAGAGCTGTTCCTCTCATCAATGTAAACTTTTCAATTCGTTAAAGTAGCTGCGCTTTCTCTCAGTGTATTCAGAATGAGTAGCAATAACTGGATGCATGCATGTGTGTGTATGTGTGCGTGTGTGTGTTATAAGAGCATGTATCGCTAATAAGCTTATGTCAGCGTTAAAAGTGACTCATCTGTCTGAAATGGGGCTATTTGTCAGTTAATAGGCAATTCATTTGAACATAATTGCATCCCTGCCAGGATTTAAAGGACTAGCCCGCAGCTGTATGCCATAAAGAGCAACATAACACATATAGTTAAATTTCCAAAGAGGGAGAGGAACGTGTCTTCATCTCTCTCTCTCTCTCTCTCTCTCTCTCTCGCTCTTATTTTAATATATTTTATAGCATTTAAATTGCTCGAGGCTAATTTTCGAATTGCTGAGATATCGCTTCAAGTGTCCTCGTAAAATAATAAATAAAAAACAGAAAAAAAAACAAATGCCTATGCAATTATTGAGTAACGGAAGTGGAAACGGAGAAAGCAATAAGAAAATATCATGTGGAAAACTCCAAGAAGCACAAAACGCAATAAAAGTTTGAAATTTTAAATAAGTGAGAGAGAGAGGAAAGGAGAGGGGAGAGTGGGAATTCATCACACGCATGCCAAGGTCTCAATTACAAGTGGCAGAGCAGAGCTGGAAAATCTGGTAAATGGGGTAGCCAGCGAGAGTCCGCCCTTCCCCTCCCTTACCCCTCCCTTGCCCCTCCCCCGCAGCCACATTTTAAATGTTCGCGCCGCAGGGGAACAATTAAAAAACGTAACGTGATCAAAATTTGGAATTTTCTTTTGAGGTCCTTGAACGAAAGCTGGCGCTAGGAAATTAGACAAAGACTCGCTCATAAAATAAGAAAAACTGCGCCCAAAGTTCGTAAAATTTTAATGAGTTTTCCCTCCGCTTTCGATTTTCCACAGCGTTTTAATGCCCAATCGAGGCGAACGAGCCGAAATGTTAATGTAAATTTATATAAGCATTCAAAATGTTGAGCACAAAATGAATGCGTTTATAAATTTTAAAGCAAATTTCGATTTTTCATTGAATATATATATATATACATACATACGTATCCAATGCGTGGAAAATTAAGCGGAAAAATGCCCGAGAGCGAATTTCTTTTAATTACTTGCGTGAAATTTTAATGAATTAAGCTAGATTTTCCACAGCGCAAGGCGGGCACTGGCAATGTCGGATAGCATTTTCTTTATACTAATTGTTAGCATTTTTCTTTCAACTAGAACTGAAAGAAAGAAACAAAGGAAAATCCCAAAGTAAATTATAATTAAATACATATATATTTAGGCTGAGAATAGAAGAGAATAAATGTACATAAAATATGATTTCCTTTTGAAAATATAGAAGAGGAAGAACCCTAACACTAGGCCTATCAAGGTGATAATTATGTATGGGTACCTGAACAGGTACACCAAAAAAAAAAGAACATGCAGGCATTTAGAGAGAAGCTGACGTAGGCGTAGGTGGGGGGAACGCCCTCATCAAGTGTCAAGTGTATAATTAGCCACTAAAAAATGTTTCGTGTGGCGATCTGAGCCGACAAAAGAGAAGTCAAACAACAACAACAATAACAACAACAACATAATAGTGGGCAAAAAGGTAAGGGTTCGAACCCTGCTAAATACAATGCCGTCTAGAGAGAGTGGGGAGGGGGCAAAGGGCCAAGGCAAAGGGAAAGGGAAAGTGCCACTGGACAAGGCGAACAAATGAGCAGCAAGCAACCAAAAGGCAAAAGACAAAAGGTTAATTACAACAACAACAACAACAAACACGAAATGATGAAATTAATAAAGAGCTGCGGACAATCAAAAAACGCAACAAACAAGTTCAGCAGGCCAAAAGGAAGAAAGCCGAAACCAAAAGGGAGAGAGTGCGTGTGTGTGCGAGGGTAGTTGGGAAAAGTGTTTAGGAAAATGGCATTGAAACCATTTAAAATAGAAAATTTAAAGAGGGGCTGCAGGGAAAAGTGGAAATTGAAACAAACATCAATTTAATTTATTTGCGTGTAATAAACCACAAACCAAAAGAAAAGAAGGAAAAATCGTGAATGACCTCGCCGCCCCCTCCCCGTCCACTAGTCTCACCTCGACAGCTACAATTTTGGCCAGCTGTCTCCCTCTCCTACACACTCTCCCTCTCCCTCCCTCTCTCTCTCTCTCTCTACAAATAATAACAAAAACATTTGATTGTGAAAATTAAAAAGATGATTTCTCACACGCCCCGCGGCATTGCCAACGTCATTCTCATCATTCTTATTCTCATTCCCATTCTCCAGCTGATCATCATTATCATCATCATTATCATCACTGTCAGATATATCATTATAATCATCGCCAAACACGAACGAGCTAGCGCTAATGGGTTGGGGGAATAGGCCAGAGCTATATGACGATAATGTTTTTAGGGTTGGCAATGCAGAAGAGGAGGAGGCAGAGGAAGAGAAAGAAGAAGAAGACGATGGATTCGCAACTGCCAACTGCCAAGTGGGAACAGCGAACTGACTGACTGATGATGATGCTGCTGCTGCTGCTGCTGCAGTAGCACAGTGGAATAATTCAATAGAATAGTGCATGAAATATTAAGAGAAAAGTTGAGAAGAGAGTTAGTGAGAGAAATAAGAGAAAAATCTATTGCAATGAATATATAATAAAATATAGAGTAGGAGGTATATAGAGAAAGTAAATTATATATTTATATATAAAAATATAATATAAAATAAAATAAATGATAATAAAATATTTTATATATAAAATACAACATTTCATATATAATATCATATAATCATATATAATATATAGTAAAATATTTGTTATATAAATCATATAGAACATATACATAAAGTATTAAAAAATATATTTTATATATAAAATATCTTATAAAATAATGATAAAGAAAGCAAATGGAAAATATAGAAGAGATAAGCAATAATGTTTCTTTCTTTAAAAAATAAAGTTGATTAATAAATAACAAATGATAAATGCTTAATTCCTAAATCGCAATTGAATATATGAAAAATTGTAATCATATCATAGTCAAAGACTCCAACTACACTATCATCTTCTAACTCTTAACTGCTAACACATCATTCATCTCATTTATAAATAATCACGCTCTCTCTCTCACTCTCTCTCTCTATCCCATCTGTATAACATACATCTTCCCTCAACATAAGCTACTGCAGCAGTCTCACTTTTGCCCATGGTTCAGGCGTTCCGCCTCCACCTTGAATCGCGCTCATCTTCTAGCTCTGGCTGGGGCTATGAGGCTATGTATGTCCCAGGGAAACTTTTGGCTGACGTGGCATGTTGTTTGTGCAGCCGCCGTTGCATGTTGACAGATAAACAAAAACAACATTTGGGATGAATAGGTAACGGTCATAGCAATGGGTGAGCAGCAGCAGCTCCGGCAGCAGCAGCAGCAGGAGTGTGCACTGTGCACCCCGTTGAGCTGAACGGTGAGCACCCCATTAATGCTTATTACACAGCAACAAAGCGCACCCCGTTCACCTAAACCACCCTACTCTAGCTCCCTCTCCCTCTCCCTCTCTCTCTCTCCCTCTCCCTACCTGCCTGCCTACATACGCTGAGGCACAGCCTGCCTGTGTCCTTAAAGCGCAGCGAGTGCGCGTGATTGCGTGCTATAGCAGCAAGAGGCTCTCTCTCTCCCACTCTCCAACTCACTCTGTCTATCTCGCTTGCACTTGTACATTGCGCCTGCTTGTTATTCGCCCTCTTTCGCCGCGCTACTGCTGCTGCTGCTGCTGTTCAAGTGCTGAGCGTGTCGAGCGAAGTCTTGTTTACCGTTGTTGCAATTGTTTTCGCCGTCATTATTATCGCTGCTGCTGCTGCTACTTCAGCTGCTGTTGTTGTTGTTGTTGTTTTTGTTGTTGTTGTTGTTGCTCTTGTTTAATATTACATGACCAGCATCGCCGCCATCCTTCGTGCTGCTGCTGTCCTTCTTGGCAGCTTGTTAAGCGCTCAAGTGCTGTGGCAAATTCGTTTTGAACGCTCGTCCAGCTCCATGGCAAAGCTACCCCAACCCCCCTCCTACCCCACTCCAACCCTCTCAGCTGGAGTTTCTATATTGTTGTTGCTGCTGCTGCTGCTGTTGTTGATTGCACTCGTTCGTATGGGCCCTGGCGGCTCAGTTGCTGGCGTCGACCTATGCCACTCCAGAATTTTGCAGCAGCAGTTGCACACGAAGCCTGCTGCTCCTGCTGCTGCTGCACAGCGTGGAAATGCGGAAAATAGCTATGTAATTTGTTTTCCACTCCATCTGTAGTGGGCGAGTTTTCCAGCCAGATTTTCATTCTACATTCTGCACATACATATATACATTTATTACGTTTATATATATAGAAGGTAAGTCGTTAAAGTTTTAGATTCATGTAATTAAACACTTTGCAAATTGAAAATTTAGCAGTCGCTCGACTATGAGCTACCCTGTTGACAGTTATAATGGCATAGCTGAGGACTTAACAATGTTTGCAGGATATATATTATATTAAATTATATCCAAAATAGGTTGAGAATCTTAGAAATATATATGTGGGATGGAGTATCTCTCCCTTTCTATTACACTCTGTCTTTCTCTCCATCTCTTTATCTGTCTATCTCTCTCTTTATGTCTATCTCTCTCGATCCCTTTCTCTCTCCCTCCCTCTCCTTATCGACGTGATTCTCTCTTTCTTTATCTTTTTGTCTCTCTCTCTCCTCTCCCTATCCCTCTTTATAACACACACTCTCACTCTCTCTCTCTCTCTCTCTCTCTCTCTCTCTGTTTGTCCCTCCTTCTTTCTCTTTCTATTTCTTTCTTTCCACTTTATATCTCTCTTTATCATTGTCTCTCTCTCTCTCTCTCTCAAATTCTCTACTTATCTGCCTTTACCTATATCTCTCTCTTTCTCTCCCTCTCTCTGTATATCTCACTCTTTATTTATATCTCTCCTCCTTCTCTCTCTCTCTCACTCTCTTTTCCTCTCAACACCGTCTCTCATAGAAAAAGCAACGTTTTAACGTACGAATCGTCCCCATTTCGAATGAAAAATGTCACCTGCAATAACTGTCAAATGAAATAGACGTCAAACTGAATAAATTGGTAAACCGAATCGTGGTAAGCGGGTGGGCGGTTATTAAAGAAAGTTTGCCACATAATTGGAATAGGTCATATTTCTTCAACTTTGGGCAATTAAATGCCAAGATCGAGTCAAACTTCATGAAGCTGCCGCATGGGTAGGCTCTCGAGGGTTTCACGAAGAGCGAGAGAGAGAGAGAGTGAGAGAGAGAGAGAGTGAGTGAGTGAGGTGAATTGAATAAGGCTAATGCTCACCAACTGTCAAGTGCAGTTAGACAAACACAGCAAAAATAAGAAAAACAACAACAATGGCAATATAGACACACACAGGCAACACAACTCAAACAACAACAACAACACGAACAACAACAACAACACGCGACACTTGACGCTAAAAGTAAATGCTAAAGTAAAGGCGACGCCATTAGGCGCAAACGCCGCGGCCTGCAGCAGGCGGCACCTAACGTAACCTCCATTTCCATATCCATCAGGGAATGGGCAAAAGCCAAACCAACAACAGCAACAATGGAAACAACAGCAACAACAATAACAACAACAATGAGAGCCAAACAACTTCGACAAACATGTCACACATTCATATGGGCAACGCTTAACGCCCCCACACCATCTACCCCTCTAACGTGCACAGTGGTATGCAATGCCTCAAATAGACATAAAAAGTGGCACAATAATATATGAAAAGTTTTCACAGTATAAGAAGTAAAGACTTGAAACGAGTGAGTTCACATTAAAGCTGGTTAAAGTTGATTAATAATTGCAATATATAGTTAAAGTTAAATAATAATAAAAATATTATATGTAGTACTCATTCCTTAGTTACCTATGATATTCTATGAAGTAGCAAGAGTACTGATTCTAGCAGATATAATAATAATTATTTGAATATAGAATTAAATGGCAACTAACGTCTTCACCTAAGACATCGCAATATCCATACATTCAAACTAAATTCGATTATTGCTATTTCTGCTACTTCTTTAGTTACTACTTTTATTTCTACTAATCATACTATATTTTCTACTACTAAATCTTTATTTACCATTCCTACTTCTGCTTCAACTTAGATAGTATTAATTGAAGTAACACCTTTACTACTTCTATGACTAATTTTACTTTTACTACAGCTTCTACAACTTTTACGTTTACTGCTTTTTCTACTACTACTTTTTTGTTTACTACTTTTTCTACTACTACTTTTACTTTTACTACTTATTTTACTTTTACTACAGCTTATACTACTTTAACGTTTACTGCTTTTTCTACTACTACTTTTACATGTACTACTAATTCTAGAACTATTCCACTACTTCTAGAACTACGATTATTTGTATTCAATAGATGTAACACTTTTAATACTTCTATAACTACTTTTATTTTAACTACTTCTTCTACTACTACTTTTACTACTAGTTTTATTTCTATTACTACTACTTACTAATAGTTCCACTACTCTGGAACTACTATTTCTTGTATTCAGTTTACTATTACTAGTCATTTTAATACTCCTTTATTCTGATATGCCTAATTTTACCTCTACTTTTTCTTTAATTCTTCTGCTACTATTACTTTTTTTTTTTGTCTCTCCTACTTTTATTAATGCTACTTCTACTTCTACTCAACTAGCTAATGAAAGTGGCGAGTAACAACACTAACAAATAGAATAATAATCATAATTTCCATATCACGATTTGATCACTTTTGTGCCACTGTGCGGCACTTGACACCGTCGCGCCTGGCAGCAAAACGGACCTAGCATAGCAACAGCTCGTCGCTTGACGCTACGCCGCCTCGTCGTACCGCTAACGTCAAGATGCCGCTCCCTCCCTCGCCCTCGCCCTGACCAACACATCGATCGAAATCGAACCACGCCGACGTTGCGACGTCTTCGTCGCCTTCATGCGGCCCTTCAATCAGCTGTCAAATGAAAATGTCAAAATATCAAAAGTGAAAAAGGCAAAGTAAACTTAGGCCCGGTCCGGGACCCGAGCCCGAGACCCATTATTGTATTTCTTAGCCTTTTAAGAGGTTGTTGTTGTTGTTGATGTTGTTGCTGTCGATGTTGTTGTTGCTGTTGCTGTTGTTGCTGTTTGTATGCTGTCGCTCGGTCCGTTGATTCGTTAGTTCGTCATGCAATCAGTCAGTCATCCACTCAGTGCGTCAGTCCGTCAGTTCGAATCGACAACGATGTTTGCTTCTAAGTGGCCCTAAAACACAAAACTCAACTGAAACTGAAGAAAAAACCAAAAACAAAAAACAAAAAAAAAAGACAAACAACAACAACAAATCGAAAATCTAAAATAAAACTCAAAATGCATACAGACCGTAAAAGAAAAGGAATAAACAAAGACTGAGGCACTACACAAAGTATACACATAGATATATGTATAAATAGAGCTGTGTATATATGTTGTCGAGGCCTATTCGATATAACAAGTTCAATATGGATTTGTCTTGGGCTAGAAGACAGCCAAATATCATATAGATTATAGAAAGGCAAATTCATAATTCCATCAGCTGAAACAGTGTGAAGGGATCAGGCGAAGAATATCTAGTATTTAAGATATTTTTATAATTTATTATAATATTATATTTAATTAAATTTATATACCAAAATTCTAGTTCTAAAAGTTTTTGAGTTCCTGAATTGTTCCATTTTATATAATATATTTTTTATATATTTTATTTTTAACTTATATATAAATCTTTGATTTTTATTCTGATTTAATTTCTCTAGATATTTTAGAATAGAATAGCTTAATATGATATACCCTAACCAAATTTATCTCCCCTTATTACCCAAAAAGCTTTTACTAATAAATCATATCAAGAAAATTGTCTAAAGTTTGTTTTCTTGTTTTCCGCCAAAAAAAAAATTAATCAAGTGAAAAGCCAGGAAATGTTGCTGAAGGCAAATCAAATTGGAAGCGAAGGTAAAAACTAGTTTCATCTCTTTTAAGGTGTAACAAAAAATAGAAAAAAATCAACCAAAAAGGGAAGGAGCAGGAGGGAAAGAAGAAGACAACGACAATGACAACGTCGACGACGACGACGACGACGGGACCAACAATTCGAATTGGTTATGAACACGTTTGACATTTGACGCCCCAGATCGAGTTTGGCATTGCAAATGGATTGCCACAGTTGTTGCAATGACAATAACAAGGCGTTAGATAAGGAGACTCGACTACCAAATACCCTGTACACTTTTGTTAGTTGTATATGTTAATTTATAGTCATTTTTCCTAATATTTATAGTGAAGTAGTTGGTGCAATGGCATTTACAAGTCTTAATAGGGTATGGCTCGACTACCAAATACCCTTTTAGTTGTATATATTAGTTTATAGTCATTTTTACTAGTATTTATGGTGAAGTAGTTATTGCAATGGCATTGTAAAGCCTTAATTAAGTATGGCTCGACTACTAAATACCCGGTAATGTGTTGTGTTTATCAAAAAAGGGTTTATAGTGCCTTAAAAACTTTTCATATTTGATTAAATCATAAATATTTGTTGTAATGGCAATAATAGAATGAAAGGGTAAAGGACTCGACTAATTAATACCCAGTAAATTAGAATCTTTTGCTATAAAGATTTGGCATATATATTAATTTATATATAAATTTGTATTGTTCGGACAATGACAATAATTGTAAAGTATTTGACTAGTTAATACCCTTTAAGTAATATTTAATTCTTAAAATATAAATAAAATTTTAGCTATAAAATATAGCTACTCTGCAATCGGAATATATTTAAATATATATATAACATTAAGATATATAAGCATAGAGAATACTTAACTGTGCTTAACTAATACAGGGTATACTTTATGATATGTGAAATATGCCTATGAGCTAGAGCAGGAGTAGAGCAGCTCCGTTTACTATATCTTTACAGTTCGCACTGGAGGTGCGCATCGAGAGGTGCTTTTTGTCGGCTCGCTTCGGTTTATGGGACGCGCCGTCGACGTTGCCGTTTTTATATGGCTCTTCCTTAATTTCGTACACCTTTTCTCTATGGCTTTTATTTTATTTATTTGTATTTTATTTTTTTTATTTTTTTGATTAGGCAGCGTCACAAATCAATAGAGAATTGAGAAACGCACGAATGAGCTAACGCACACGAGATACCATAAAAATACATGAGTGTAAAGGTGTGCATAGGTGTGTGTGTGTGTGTGTGTGTGTTTGTCATTGTATATGTAATGCCATTTATGGGCTGAAGCATTGTACTAACAATATTTTGGGCTCTGGCGACTGTTTGTTATTTTCGTGCTGCTTCTTGTTTTTTTTTTCTTCTTTTTTTTATTTTTTATCACAATTCGTTTATATTTTTCTTGGTTTTTTTCAGTTTTTATTTATTTATGTGTGACTGTCTGTGTGTGGGTGTTGCTCGTGCGCTTAACGGGTTTTCATGGCTTTAACGGTTACTGCTCTTTTACGACTTTTATTATTATTATTAATGCATGTATTTTCCATTTTCGGCTTATGATCTATTGTTAACGCTAGCCGCCGAAACCACAAAATGACAACAACAACAACAACAAAAAGAAATCCGAAATTGGTTTCGATTTTGTATTCAACTTTGAAAATTTATGCGTATCGTATCGTAACGATAATCAAATTTGTTGCTTCATGTTAGATAACTCCCCCGAGACCATATCAAATGTCAAATTTTCAATTTTTGGACAGCAGATAAGCAGATATGTATATACTATATATTATATATGTATGTATATGAATACTAAAGACTGAATACGAAAATTCACGAAAATTCAGTTTTTGTCCGTATTCACCAATATCCAATATTCGATCTGACAAGCATCTATCTCAACGAACTTTTCACAGATAGACACATATTTTATATCCTTATTTTTGTTTTTTTTTTTTCATTTTTGTATTGCAATATCATAAATGATATTGCTTTGCGTTGAAAGTTATATAATATTGTCTGATTTTATCGTATTGATTTAACGTTAGAGTTCAAATATGTAATATCGCATTGAAATATCGTATGGAATTGTTTTTTTTTTTTTTGGCTATGATGATTTCTAATAATAATTATAATATTATATCGAATAGTAATTATATCTATATATTAGAGTATATGGATATCGTAACGGCATTCTGTATACGTTTTTATTATGAACTGCATAATATCGTATCGTAATATACCCTTTTTTAATTGGAGCCTCATAATTTCCTCTCAGAATATCGTATTTAGTATTTCATAAGGATCTAAATGATATTGTATGATTTTTATAGCTTCTTGATCATATGGCATCTCTGACTTTTTTCGTTTTTATGATTAATATATGATATTATGCTAGATCATATTTGATCGATCTAACAAATCCTTAAAGCATTGAAAACATATTGAAAGTAAAACTCATTTCTCCTTTCAACTTTACTATAATATAATACTGATCTGGAATACTTATACTATAAGAGTTCATACATAAATCCTTTTATTAATTTCTTATATCCTGATAACATTTGAATAACATGTAAGCCTTAAATCATGTAAAAAACACTGTACAAAAATATTGGACTCTTCGATTGACTTGTAATTTGGTCAGTTTAATTAGATTGAAGTTGCGCGCGTTGTTTTTCTGTCCTTTTCCGCTACGTTTGGCAATTTCCGATTGGAAAATTAATTTCCAATTTGCAATTTGGCGCCGACAGCGAATATTTAAAATTTAAAATCTATTTCATTTACGTGGACGACCTATGCAGAATTTATTAAAAAGAAAAGCTAAAAAGCTTAAAGAGCGGGCGCAAGGGAAGCTGAGAGGAGGAGGGGAAATGGGGAAATATGGAAAGGGGATAGGGCAAACAGGCCGTAGGAAGAGCACACAAATAGTGGCAACTCATGGCGCAATCGTCAATTATGGGCCGACAAGAAATAATGGCAAAAAAAAAGGAGAAAGGGGAGAGGAGAGAGAAGAGGAAAAAAGAAAGAACGGAAAGAGGAAGCGACGAAAGCGGAAAAAATATTGTGTTCGATAATCAAACCGAAAATGTGCACAGCTTGAGTCAGAATAAGGCAAACAATGCGAGAGGAAAAGGGGCAGAAAAACCTGGAAAAAAACGACGAAGGAAGGCAAGAATGAATGAATAGAAAGGGGGAGGGGGCGGCGGCAGGGGTGGTGCGGCGAGCAGGACTTTTAAACAGCAGGATATGCGTACAATTTTTGGCAATTTGCCACCCGCCGCCGCACGCGTCGCTGCTGGCCAAGCCAAGCCAAGCACAGTCAGGCCAGGCCCATAATTAAATTACATACAACAAACACACACATATGCATGAGTGTTAGTGTGTGTGTGTTAGTGTGTGTGTGTGTGTTAGCGAGCGCCTGCTGACTTGCTTTTCTTTTGTGCGAACCGTTCTTAATTTCAAGGCCTCTTTCTCTCTCTGTGTGTGTGTGTGTGTGTGTGTGTGTGTATGTGTGCGTGTGTGTGTGTGTGTGTGTGTTATACCCCTTCCCCTTCAGTTTGCCGCCTCCCTCCCCTCCCACTCGCACTCACATCCGGCAGCAGCGCATTGACGGCGACGCGGCGAAAACTTGAATATGAATTCGACTTTGCCTTGGCGCCGTGTGTGTATGTGTGTGTGTTTGCTTATGTGTGTGTGTGTGTAAATGTAAAATATGTAATCACCAAAAATGTTGTTTTTGTAATTTAAGTAATTACGTTGTTATTTGCAGAGTGCATGTGTGTGGGTGTGTGTTTAGACTTGGAGTAACAAAGAGCCCAAGTGCAGGCAGGACTACACAAAATGCACTTGCACCTTGATTGTTTATACATTTATATATATATATATATATATGGCCAGCTAAATGGCTCTTAACCTAAATGCCTATGAATATAGTTGTGAAGAGATGAGCAGAGCCTGAGGCAGAGACAAAATCAGAGTTATAGGCAGAGCCATAGGCAAATCCTAAGCAGAGCCCGAGCAAAGCGTGAGTTGAGTCAATGCCATAGACATAGTTATAGGCAAAGCCATAGGCAGAGCCAAAGGCAGAGCCAAAGGCAGAGGCTAAGCAGAGCTAGAGCATAGCTAAGGCAGAGCCTAAGTTGAGTTAGAGCAAAGCCTAACGCAGAGCCAAAGGCAGAGCCAGAGCAGAGCTAGAGCAGAGCTAGAGCAGAGCTAGAGCAGAGCCTGAGTTGAGTCAGAGCAGAGGCAATGCCATAGACATAGTTATAGGCAGAGCCATAGGCAGAGCCAAAGGCAGAGCCAAAGGCAGAGACTAAGCAGAGCTAGGGCATAGCCTTAGTTGAGTCAGAGCAGATCTACAGACAGATCCTTCGCAGAGCAAGAGCAGACGCTGAGTTGAGACAAAGCAGAGCCAGAGGCAGAGCCAAAATTAGAGTTATAGGCAGAGTCATACGCAGATCCTAAGTAGAGCCCGAGCAAATCGTGAGTTGAGTCAGAGCAGACGTAGGGCAGAGCCATAGTTGAGTCAGAGCAGAGCCAGAAGCAGAGCCAGAAGCAGAGCCAAAGGCAGAGTTATAGACAGAGCAGAGCTAGAGCAGAGCCTGAGTTGAGTCAGAGCAGAGCTGGGGCAATGCCATAGACATAGTAATAGGCAAAGCCATAGGCAGAGCCAGAGGCAGAGGCTAAGCAGAGCTAGAGCATAGCTAGGACAGAGCCTAAGTTGAGTTAGAGCAAAGCCCTCCGGCAGAGCAAAAATAGAGTTATAGACAGAGCCATAGGCTCTGCTGCTAAGCAGCGCCAGAACAGAGCCCGACTTTAGCCAGAGCAGAGCCAGAGGCAGAGCCTGAGTTAAGTCAGAGCAGAGCCAGAGGCAGAGCCAAAATCAGAGTTATAGACAGCGCCAATGGCAGAGCCATAGGCAGAGCCTAAGCAGAGCCAGAGCAAAGCTAGGGCAGAGCCAAAATTAGAGTTATAGGCAGAGCCATAGGCAGAGCCTAAGCAGAGCCAAAGGCAGAGACAAAGGCAGAGCCTAAGCAGAGCCAGAGCAAAGCTAGGACAGAGCCTGAGTTGAGTCAGAGGAGAGACATATGCAGAGCCAATGCCAGAGCCATAGACAGAGTCTAAGCAGAACCAGAGCAGAGGCTGCGCGTCATCAAAATAGAGCAGCCTTCACGTTGAATATTTTCTATATAATTTATTTTATTTTTAACTCTATTTTGTTCTTCAGAAAATAAAACAAAATTAGATTCTATATCAGCTCAGCATATATTTTTTTAAATTTTGTTTTAAATTTAAAAGTAGCAAAAAATCAGCAAATTCATATTTTACATCATTCTCTATATTCTCTATGGGCTTCAACAATTTTATTTAAATTTTATAGAATCTTAAACAAACTAAGTATATTTCGAATTCAATTGTAAAAATATTTAATATAAACAAATAAAATATTATCTATTTAAAATATTCTTTATTTATAAAAAAATATATTATATACTTATATCATATCATATCATTTCATATCATATATATATTCAAAATATACTCTACCTAAAAATTAAAAATTCTCAAATGCCATTAGTTGCACAGTTCCAACAAAATTCTAACAAATTGCCATAATAATAATGGTAATAATATTTACAATAATAGTTAAGTTCTGCATATTTGTCAACGTAAAACATCGCTCAGAACAGCACTCAGAAACCACCCGACAGCTGGAGTTGTGGGTCGCGGGCGATCCAGCTGAGTGGTTAATTGTATTTGCAGCAACCCGATATGGATTTGTTGACCTTGAATGCGATAGGAGGGAATACGAAATATGGAAGCGCCGGCAGAGTCCTTGTGCATTGCCCGGACTCCGATTACGAATGGGCCGCGCGTGACTTCCAGTTAAGACCTAATTATGTCAGTTACTCATACGAGATTTGCGCAGCCTGTGGCTAGGTAAGAGAGCGAGAGAGAGAGAGAGAGGGAGAGGGAGAGGGACAGAGAAACAGCATGAAAGTGAGAGCGATGCGTGCCGGGCACGTTCAACCATTCATTCATATATTCAGCCCCTGTCCGGCAGGGGGTGGTTGATCCTCTGCTGCCGTTGATGACGCAAATTTCAGAAAGATTTGCGAGCTGAGCATACAAAAGCCTTAACCCAAAAGTGCGTCAGTGGAAAGGTGCAGCAACCACAACCGCATGTTGTCTCCCTGCCTGCCTGCCGCCCCAGCTACCCCTGGAGGGTTGTTTTGCCACCCATTCATGCAGCCGGCTTGGCATTCATTACGTTTTAACAGATTTTTCCAGCCATTCTGCAGATGCGAATGCGCTGCAACAACCCCAAAAAAAGAGTCTCTCAGCTCTGTCAATCTCTCAACCAGTTTGTCTGTCCGTCAGTCAGTCAGTCAGGCAGTCAGTCAGTGAGTCAGTGGAAAAAGCAGAGGCAGCCCACTCACCCAGTTACGAGTGTGTTGGTCCTTTGTCCTTTGTCCTTTGTCCTTGCAGCGCGCTTGGCAACAAGCGATAAAATTCGCCCTCTGCCATAGGTAAAATAAAAATATAATTTCGCCTTTCGCCCGGCATCTGGTCTCACTATGGCGAATGCACCCCCGTTTCGTTAGAATATATAGAAACCTATATATATATATAAGTTTATATATATATATATATATATACATCAACCCCCAAGTGCGTCGAGTGCAGCAGCTTATGGAATATTCCATTCATTTGGCAGGCTAGAAATTACTCGATAATACGCAGTCGTCAAGCGTAGCAAAAGCAAAAATCTCTGATTGAAATTCTACTAATACAACTCGATTAAAGTCCTTCAAAATGCATATATATATATAGAGCAACAAATACCGAATAATCAAAGAACAAATCAATTCATGTTGAAATATGAATAGAAATTATAGAGGGAAAAGTTTGTTCTTTCAGTTCTCAAGATTGAATAACTTTAACAAGTTGCAATAGAGCATAATTGAATAGTAAAGAGCTAGAGCAAGAGAGTACTAGCCTGGGTATTATGGATATTAGAACAGCGCCTGCTGTATGGATAGAATGAGAGTAACAAAAGAGAAGAGTTACATGAGATGTATTACTGTTCCCTTGTGGATCATGCATTTAGAGCATATCTGAACTCTCCCACTCTCACTCTGTGGGAACTGGAAAGCTCTTGAAATAGCCATACAAAAGAGCAGAGTTCTGCGAGGTGTATTACTGTTCCCTTATGGATCATGTATAAAGGGTGTACTTGGACTCTACTATGGGAATAAGAAAGTTCTTGAATTTTGCTGATTAGTAAGAAACAACTAATATATGAGCTCAAGTCTATAACTAAAAGAATTTCCGAAATAACTATAAATGTCAATCATAAATAAATGTAGTAAGGCTGAAAAAAGGTATCAAGTCTGCACTCTTAGTAAATAATAATAATATATAATAATTAATATAATATAAATAAAGTATGTAATATAAATAATATAATACTTCAAATTATATACTTATATTGATCAGCTAATATCAAATAATCAAAGAAGAAATCAATTTGAGTTTAAAGTTTGGTAGAAATTATAAAGAGAAAAGTTTGTTCTCAACGTTCTCAAGATGGAAGAAATTTAGGATAATATAATAATAATTAAATAGAGGAAAATTAATAATATCAATAAAATACTAAAGATATAGACTAACAGACTACTTTACAGGGAATTCCAAGTATTAAAAGATATATATAATATTGTATTATTGTAAATGAAAATTCAAAATGAAATCAAATGATATTTTTCTACTCTCTTATATATTATTCTGGTAGAGTAGATATTTAATAGTTCAACTTGTTACTGTAATTAATTCACTAATTAATATATTTATTACTATGAAAGTTAGTCATAAAAATAAAAAATGAATGCCACTAAATACTCAGATGATAATCAGAGCTTGATAATAAAGAAACTTATTCACTCTAAAACTTTATCTAATATATTAAATATATAATTATCATTAAAAGAACTTCATAATTAACATATTTATTGCTATAAGCACAGCAAGCAGTCAAAGTAATCTTTTAGAGGATATTTAAAGTCTCAACAAGTTTTTTTTTTCAAGCAGCCAAAGAACCCTTTCCACAACATCTTTGAGAAATGGCAAAAAGCCTTTCTCAAGTTGATTCACATTTTTTTAGAATATTCCAACTTGCTTCCCATATGCATGATAATTGCATGTTCCCTCTGTACCTGTTACATATGTCTACCTTACTTTTTTTTTCTGCCCCTTTGTAAATACAAATTCATGTTGCCAGCGCCGTCGTCTCTCAAACACAATCGTTCCCTGAGGAGCTTTTCTCTTGCTCCTAGATACAGCAGCAGGAGCAGCGGCAGCTCTTGGAATGTTTTGCTTTTAAGTTAACATCTTTTTATATTCCACGGGCTGATTATAAAATGTTGTGTAGCACTCGAGTCTCGCGGACTCCTCTCGTTTCTCATAATCATCTTAATAATTTCACAACTCATGTCTTTATTACATTTTGCCTCTCTCTCTCTGTCTCTCTCTCTCTGTCTCTGTCTCGCTGTCTATGCTCATCCTGGAGCATTATAATTTTCTTGCTCTCCATGGAATTTTTTAATTTAGACAGAGCCAAAGTATCTCATACATTATGGTGCACAGCAACTGAAATGTATCTCATGCGTGGGCGTTTGCCTCTCTCTCCTCTCTCCTCTCTCCCCTCTCATACCTTGCCCCTTTCTCCTGCGTAGAAGATTGTGCGTGCCAGCAGCAGCTGAGGCTTGAGGTTGGGAGGGGGGTTTAGGGACTCGGCGCTCACTGCTCGGCGCATTTCATCAAAGATTTTCCATTTCCTTTGGGGCGACGGATTTACGTGTTCTTGTCTTGGCTTGTAATTTAATCCCGACGCTTTTCATTTCAGACATTTTGATGAAAAATATGTATCAAACAGGCGCTGCGCCCTGTCCGCACATAGTTCCCACTGCCAAAGGGTTTGCCCACTCTCCTCTCGCCTAATGGGTTAGAGACAAAGGCCCATCCATCATCAGCCATTGGACACTCAATCAAGCCAAAGGCTCGACCATATGTGCGCGTCTAGCATGAAATCAGTGCCCCGAAAATACAATAGAACCCGATTCACAGCAGGTAACATAGTTTAAGCGTTTTTAAGGATTTTCCTATTTGACAAAGTGAAAAGAACGCCCTTTACTCACTTGGCTAATGCCCTTTCTTTCTGCTCCTTTCTATGTTTTTTTTTTTAAATATCTTTTGCTACGCATAAACCGTAAACTCTATATCAAGTAAATATCAGGTGTAGTGGGAACCAACTCTCTTTCATTAAAAACTAAATCTTCCTCTCTCGTGGTTTATCTCATGTTCTTTTCTTGATCGATTTCTCTATAATTCACATTCTTTTCACTTCTTTTATCCTCCAGGTAATACCTAAATTTGAAGCAATTATTTGTAATCTTTAACTCTTTTTCGTTTTATTTATTCTTATCCTTTATTAATTTCTTGTTTCATTTATTCCCCCAATTATTCATGAAAATTTCAGTTTCACAAATCAACAACTTGCTAACAAATATTTCTTATATTTCTTCTCTTTCTTATAGATGCTGAAGCTGCCTATAGAATATAGCTTAAACTTCTCTGCTTGAAGAAGATATCATAAATATAACAGAAATAATTTCTCTCATATAAAAAATTAATTTCCTAACTTTCTATACAGCTAAAAGCTGAAGTACTCGTAGTATTTGATCAATTTTCTTTCTTATGGATAGAAATCAGATTATAACACGCATCAAGTTACTGAACAATTAAAATTTGAAGTCTTCTAACTTTAACACAATGGATATCTATATATATATATATTTCAGTTTTGGAGCGAGAACTACAAAATTTGAGTTAAGTTTGCTTTACTGCAGACTGGCCTTTCAGAATGACTTTAAAATAATATATATCCATGACAACTGAAACGTATGAAATCAGGTTAAACCATATATTCCAGAGTTTTTGAGCTAAGATTATCAAATTGCAGAAGAATCACAATCTTCTTTACCAACCCATAAAGTATTACGTAGTTGGTCAAGCTTATATCAACTCGATTTTGGCATTATATATCACTTCTTCTTCTTCTTCTTCTTTTAATGTTTCCTTATGTTTCCATTACATATTAAAATATTCTAGAGTTTATAGTCCTTTAAGCAGATATATAAACTCGATTTTGCCATTATATATCTCTTCTTCTTTTTCTAATATTTCCTTATGCATTGCATATTCAAATATTATAGATTTTATAGTCCTTTAAGCAGACAGCACCTGTGTCTAGGCATTTGCCCACACACAACTTTCCTAAACTCTTCTCACTTTCTTTCTGCTAACTTTTAATACTCTCGTATGCACATAGATCCATAAATTACGACAACGGAAAACAAAAAATGCATTTCAGATATTTTTATGCTGCTGTTTATTTGTGTGCTATTAGAGGCCAATATGACACGATCCGATCTATGCAGTCGCCCCACAGAGGCGACGCTTCAGTTAAATTTAGAATCGTCTCTAAAATGAAACGAAACGAAAAATCTGTAAAACAGGTTCCATGCAACGTATTTCCGATTATATATGGATATATATATATGTGTGTGTGTGAGTCGAGACATCCTTAGGGTCGCAACTGTGCCACATGTGCCGCACTTTAACCGAAACCAATTTTAATGTGGGCCTAAAATACACACATACAAATAAATATCTATATACATATATACATATCTATATCTATATATATATATATATATAAATTTTGTTTTTCAAGGTCCGGTTGAAGTCTTCTGTCTGCTGCCTGCAGCTGCATCCAAATTTGTAATTAGGCAACTCCGCAGCTGATTTAGTGCCCACTTTCTCAATGTCGCCAGCAGAATTTTTTTTTTGGGTTCGGTTGGTCGAGCAGGTCCCTAGGTCGTCTCCCTCGGCGTGTGTGTGTGTGTGTGTGTTTGCCTAAGCGCATACTAATAATCATAAACAATTTTATATCACTGAAATTATCACAAATAACAAAATATTTTTATTAACGTCGCAACCATTGAAAGTCGTAAAGTCGTCACGAAAACTGCCCGACGACGCATCGCTCGAGGCACGTAAAAACTGTGAAGTCTAGAAATATATATAGAGAGAGAGGAAAATCTATATGCAACATTAATATTTTCATAGTCAACAAAAACTAATTGAAATGCCTCATATTATAGACACATCAGCATGCCACACGATGTGGCAATCTAATCTGATTTAGATTTAAAGTGGGAAAGCAGTAAAAGATAATAATATCTTTATTTAACTTATAATATAAATAATATAAAAGAATTTAGTTTTGAGTTGTTAGAGAGATTTGAGATGGCAGACTGATAAAAAACAGATATTCCAATTAATTTTTACATGATATTTGATTGTTATCAGAAATCAAAGCTGTTATAGCTTTAGGACTTTCCAAGATTTTGTGTTTTAGATAGACTTTTTTTTTAATTTTTTGAACAGAGCTTGAAGTTTTTAATAGTCTCATGTCTCATGTAATAGTTTTTCCATAAATTTTCAACTGTTGTAATTGAATTATCTGAAATGCTTTTCTTAATAGAAACCCTCTTGATCTTAGCTCTTACTTCAAATCTTTATGATTAACTAAATTTATATCAAAAATATAAGTTTATCAAATTAAATACTTTTAGAGATTGCAACTGAATAATGTTGGGCTTTAAGAAAGACTTTTTTGAGATTTTTGCATAAATGTTAAGTAAATGTTATGGGAATGTTACGTAAAAAATGTTAAGTCAAAAAATATTCAATTAATCAATACATTAATGAGAATAAAATAAATATTCATTTGCGCAATTAAAAAGTATTCGCATAGAACTAAAAAAAATCTCAGAAAGAACTTTGTATTCATTTGCGAAATTAAAAAGTTTTCATATAAAACTAAAATGCAAAAAAAATCTCAGAAAGAACTTTATGCCAGCTCAAAGCTTTCTATTCAAATTAGTTTCAGAAACTTGAACTAAAGCTAAAGTCAAAGATAATGTCCAGTTGTTAACGCAGTTATTCGAGTAGTTAGTTGAATTGGCCAATTGGAGCGTTCAACTGATTTATGTTGGCCATAAATACAGAAGATCTGCAACAAAGGCCATATATCAATGTTGTGCGTATAAAACATTTGAACAGGTAACAAATCGTTATTAAGGTGTATATGTTTTTGGCTGTGTATAGGAAATATCCTATATAGGAGGCAACTGACTGGCCTGGCTAAGTGCAGACATTTGGAACACACAATTTCGAGGCGGAGTCGAGGCACTAAAACGAATCTTTAATTGCCACTTGACGCCCGTCGGGACAGAGGGAGAGGGAGGGATAGAGGGAGAGGGACTCTTGGCTGTCTTCTGATTTTTAAAGTTTCGTTGGCCAGGCTCTGCGATCTGCGTTGTTTTTTATGGCTCTTGAGTGTTGCCAGCGGCATTTAAATTATGATTATGGCTCTGGAGCGTAACCCAAGTGGCTTCGACTTCGAAACTCAACTCGTATCGGCAACGGCATCGACATCGACATCGACAGTGTTTGCTGCAAATGTTTTCAAGTGGACGTTTGCGAAGAGCAATTAAATCTGCCTGCCACATGCCCCAGCATCGTTCCCTCAATTGATTTGCCTTCGCTTCGTCTCCCTCTCTCTCTCTCTCCCTCTCTCTCTCTATCTCTCGCTCTCTCTAATCTAAATGGACTGCATTTTTGTAATTAACGCCATCAAATCATTTTGCCCCATTCAACAACAACAACAACAGCGAAATGGAAAATTGGAAAATTGAAAATGGAAAATTATCATAAAACTCAAATACTGAATATGAATAGAGACTTCGTTTGTTTATGATTTGGTGCATCGTGTCTGGGTCCAATTGCAACAAGCTACTTGAAAATGGTTTTTAATGAAACATCTCATTTGTAATCGATGCACAGTCTCCAATTAGAGGAAAGCAAGAAACTGGGAAACTTCATGCCGAAGTGCTCTTTAATGTGAACATAACCTCACATTTGAAGCAAATTAAATGCCGAATACAATTGATCTATTGAAATTGAGATAAAACTATAATTTCTATTGAACAAAAAGAGAGATGAAAATTATAATAAGTAAATAAATAACTTTTTAAAGGAAAGTAAATGCTAGTTTAAATGGGAGCTACAAGGCATCTAATATAATATTTATAAAATTGAAAATAAAAAAAGATATTTCGAAAAAAAGTTTTTACGTTTTTGAGATTGATAGAAAAACAGATAGAAGGGTAGGCGGACAAACAGATAGAAGGACGAACGGACAGACGATCAGGGCTCGATTGTCACGGCTCTTGTTACTAATCAAGAATTTAGAAGTTCTCTAGCACTTACAGGTTCTGAGATTGACGGACAGACGGACAGACGGACGGACGGACGGAAAGATAGACGGATGATCAGTACTCGATCGTCACGGCTGTTGTTACTGATCAAGAATACAGAAATTCGCTAGCACTTACAGGCTTTGAGATTGACGGAGAGACAGAAGGACGGACGGACAGACAAATAGACGAATAGACGGACGGACAGGGCCAATTCGACTCCGCTGTTTTTCCTGATCAATAATACACGTAGTTTATGAGAACGGTCACGCGCTCTGCTGCCTGTTACATGAATTTAAGCAAAATCATTATGCACTGAGTTCTCTTTTCTCCAGAGTACACGAATACAAATGCGGATTGCACGGTGCATTTAGCCTATAACATCTTTAAATTATTGAACAGAAATAAAACCCCCTTTGCTTCTCCGATTCGATTTGTTTAGACTAAACCGCAGCACACATTGACAAACTAGTTGAGTAATACGATAACATGTATACGAGGAAGAGGAAGAGGACGTAAGATTCGTGCACGGGGAGCTGGTGGGTGTCGCGATGTGCGTCAACGTGACCCGAAACCGAACCGCAACGCTGCTGCTGCTGCTGCTCCGGAACGTAACGCCGCTGGCCCAGAAACGCGTCTATCAGCTCAATAAACGTAATCAGTTGCCAGAGCGAGCTACGCGAGTGAGCACCGACTTGACTATGCACACCTTAGAGCCGAGCGCAACGCAGACCTTTGCTGCCAATGCGTCACATATTCCGATAGAGCCCTGCTTTCGGTTTGCACATCAACAGGTGGTCGGCTGTGGCGAGCAGCCGTATATATCAGATGTTGTAATGAGCAAGGTGGAGCGCCGCGAGTTCTTCTACGGCATTGAGATAACCGCCCAGAGCAATGGCAAGGCCACCTGCGTCGACTTCAAGAACTTTCTGCCCATTTTGCCCAGCTTCATCAGCATCGTGTGGCTGCCGTACTATTGGAACGTAACGCCCATGGCGCGGGTGGAGACGTTGCAGATGATACGATACCTAGAACCCTATATACCGGCCATGCCCCACTTCAGCATCTACAAACAGACAGAAGAACGTATAAACGAATTTCTTGCTCTCAACTTTAAGAATCTGTTGGCTGTGAGAGGCGACAACTACGATGATGAGCAGTTCTATCGCTACGGCTATCAGCTAGTCGAGCATGCCCGACGTGCACGAAAAGGTGAGTATTTTGCTCTCTCTCTCTCTCTCTCTCTCTCTCTCTCTCTCTCTCAACTTCATTTTCGTTCTATTGCCGCAGCCAACTTAACAATTGCCATTCCTGGATATCCGCAGGGCCATGTGAAATTGGATAAGGGAGAATTTGATATGAATCAAAATATAGCATTCTTAAAGCAGAAGGTAAGAGCTCTCTGAAGAAAAATTAAAGCATTTTTGTTGACAGCTCAGCAAAAACGAAGACGCACGGCTTATTCTAGGGTATACCCTGTACACTTGTGAAAAAAGGGTATATTAGTGCTATAATAAGGCATGTTACAGGTGGACAGAAGTTTGTTATAAAATAAACCATAAGATTATATTAAGTGGGTAGAATGAATAACTGAATCAATGAAAGATATATATAAAGATATTCATAAAGCTAGACTTATTCACCTCTTATTTGGTTTTTCTTGAGTATCAAAGAGTATCTGGTCTTAATATGCAAGGATAATATAGGCTCTAGTTACACTTCCATCTAGACCCATCCGTAGTGCTTAAGATTTCATTATCAATCTTCATCCCAGAAGCTACAGCACTTCAAATCAAGTCTCAATACTTATTACAGGGTAGTTTCAAGGCGTACCATCACCATGATTTCGTTTTACAATATTTTTTAGTCGTACTATCACCATGATTACCATTATCACTCACTTCAACTCAACTCTCCATACTAAGTACAGGGTATATTCTAGTCATTCCACTGACAGCTCGATCCGTTTTGTTTTGATTCCGTTAAGCTCGTTCAATAGTCTCTTATCAGCTCTTTCGTCTCTTGCTTGTTTATACTTTTTCAGGTTGATAACGGGGCGGATCTCATAATCACTCAGTTGTGTTACTCGGCCGAGCAGATTGTCGAGTATGTGAGATGCGCTCGCAACGCCGGCATCGATATACCCATAATGGTGGGCGTGGTGGTGCCCGAATCATTGAAAGCCTACGAACTGATGGAGAAGATCACAAAGATCAAGCTGCCAGCGGAAAAGAGCGTCGAACTGGAGAGAGTACGGAGTGACGATGCAAAGGTGCGCGAATTCTTTGTCCAATTGGCATTGCGCACCATTCAACAGGTGCTGGACGCTAAGCTTGACGTGTACGGCATTCAGTTCTATACGATGAATCACTTTGAGGCCGTGAACGACGTGTTACGCCAGCTACGGACGCTGGGTATATTGAAGGAAACGCCGGAGGAATCTTGCGAAGATGAATAATCAAAAATGTCTGATGTAAACAAATTTCATATGTGTAGACAAAATTTACCTTTTTCCTATCGAGGAAAATTTTTAGTTGTTTTTTACAATGAAAAACTAAAACAAGAAATAAATAAAAACAAGTAAGAGTGCTTTAGTCGAGACTGCTCGACTAGGAGATCTCCTGAATCTCTAGCTCTTACGGTGCACAAGTCACAACTAAAAACGAAGTCAAACATTTTTCCTTAGATGATTCCAACTCGCACCTCTAAAATCAAATGCGAGTAGTATGCTAGTCATCGTAAAAAGAATATATTTTAGTTTTTTATTACATTTTTCCTTATCAGGACTTGAATCTACTTCTAACTCACCAACCAATCTCTGCCATACCCCAGCCCTCCAACAGCTTATTGTGGAGTCTCGATTCGAGTACTCAAGTTGCAGCTGGCAAATCACAAACAGAATGAAATTGCCATTGCAATTCTATAAATAGAACTCAAACTAGAGTTAAGGTACTATTTGAGTGTATATATGCACAGCTATGGAGAACTGCGTCCGACCAAATGTTGTCTCTTATGACTTCTGTGTTACTTAACGGATTTCACTGAAACTCTCAGCAAATGATCCACAAATATTATTGAATATATAAAATATAAAACTAAAATATAAAAAATCAAAATTGTATAAATATATATGAAACAAAACTCAAAATTTGTGCAGTGATTGACGGACAGATGGACAGACAGAAGGACGAACGGACAGCTGGACGGACGGAAGGACAGACTGCCGATCAGGGCTCGATTTAGAAGTCCTCTAGCACTTACTGGCTTTGAGATTGACGGAGAGACAGAAGGATGGACGGACAAACAGACAGATGGATAGACGGACAGACGGACGGACGGAAAGATAGACGGATGATCAGTACTCGATCGTCACGGCTGTTGTTACTGATCAAGAATACAGAAATTCGCTAGCACTTACAGGCTTTGAGATTAACGGAGAGACAGAAGGACGGACGGACAGACAAATAGACGAAACGACAGACAGCCAGGGCCAGTTCGACTCGGCTGTTCTTCCTGCTCAATAATACAAGTACTCTATGAGAACGGTCACGCGCTCTGCTGCCTGTTACATGAATTTAAGCAAAATCATTATGCACTGAGTTCTCTTTTCTCCAGAATACACGAATACAAATGCGGATTGCACGGTGCATTTAGCCTATAACATCTTTAAATTATTGAACAGAAATAAAACCCCCTTTGCTTCTCCGATTCGATTTGTTTAGACTAAACCGCAGCACACATTGACAAAGTTGTTGAGTAATACGATAACATGTATACGAGGAAGAGGAAGAGGACGTAAGATTCGTGCACGGGAGCTGCTGGGCGTCGGGATGTGCGTCAAAGTGACCCGTAACCGAACCGCAGCGCTGCTGCTGCAGCTGTTCCGGGATGTAACGACACTGGGCCAAAATCGCTTCTATCGGCTGAGTAAATGCTTAGAGCCGAACGCAACGCGCAGCTTTGCCCATAATGCGTCACATATTCCGATTGAGCACTGCTTTCTGTTTACACCTGAGCAACTGGCCAGGTGTGGCGAGCAGCCGTATATATTGGATGTGGTAATGCGCAAGATGGAGCGCCGCGAGTTCTTCTACGGCATTGAGATAACCGCCCAGACCAATCACAAGATCACCTGCGTCGACTTCAACAGCTTCTTGCCCGTTTTGCCCAGCTTCGTCAGCGTCGTGTGGCATCTGAGCTATTGGGACGTCACGCCAATGGAGCGGGTAGAAGCATTGCAGATGGTACGGCACCTGGAGCCCTACATTCCGGCGATGCCCCACTTCAGCATCTACAAACAGACCGAGGAGCGTATCAACGAATTTTTCGCTCTTAACTTTAAGAGTGTGCTGGCTGTGAGAGGCGACAAGTACGACGACGAGCAGTTCTATCGCTACGGCTATCAGCTAGTCGAGCATGCCCGACGTGCAAGCAAGGGTGAGTATTCTGTTCTCTCTTTCTCTCTCTCTCAGCTTCATTTTCCTTCTAATGCCGCAGAGCACATAACAATTGCCATTCCCGGATATCCACAAGGCTATGTGAGGTTGGGAGAGTTTGAAATGGATCGAAATATAGAGTTCTTAAAGCAGAAGGTAAGAGATCTCTGAAGAAAATTTAAAGCATTTTTGTTGACAGCTCAGCGAAAACGATGTCATATGTCTTAAAGTTGGGTACACCCAATACATTTGTGGCCTATGCGTGGAAATGGGGTATATTGGTGCAATGACAAAACATGTTACAGTTGGATAAAAGCTTGTTGACCCTGATACAGCCTGTATAAAAATATATGTTTAGACTGAGGCATGAATAGTGAATAGTAAATAAGTGAATGGATGATTTGAATGGATCGAATGAGTAGATGAATTAATAATTAAGATATAGATATAGATATAATTTTGACTTTCATTTATGCTTTCATTTACATTTCCTTCTATATACACCTGTAGTTCTTAGGATTTCATCATCAATCTAAAGCCCAACCACTTCGACACTTCAAATTTATTCCCTATACTATTCTATAGTCGTGCCATTACCATGATTTCACAATCACTCACCAATACAGGGTATTTTCCAGCTTCAAATCAACTGTCAATACTAAGTACAGGGTATTTTCTAGTCGTTCCACTACCAACTCGAACAGTTTTGCTTTGACTCCGTTAAGCTCATTTAATAGTCTCTTATCAGCTCTGCTCTCACAACTCTTTCGTCTCTTGCTTGCTTTCACTTGACAGATTGATAACGGGGCGGATCTCATATTCACTCAGTTGTGCTACTCCGCCGAGCAGATTATCGAGTATTTGAGGTGCGCTCGCAACGCCGGCATCCAAACACCCATAATGGTGGGCGTGGCGGTGCCTGAATCATGGGAAGCCTACGTGCTGATGGCTAGGATCACAAAGATCATGGTGCCAGCGGAAATGAGCGTCGAACTGGAGAGAGTACGGAGTGACGATGCAAAGGTGCGCGAATTCTTTGTCCAGTTGGCATTGAGCACCATTCAACAGGTGCTGGACGCTAAGCTTGACGTGTACGGCATTCAGTTCTATAAGATGAGTCAGATTGAGGCCGTACTGGACGTATTACGCGAGCTACGCGAGATGGGCATATTGAAGAAAACGCCGCCAGATTCTTGCTAAGATGCTTAATCAAAATTGTCAGATATAAATAAATTATATATATGCATGTATTTGTGTAGTCAAAATTTACTCTAGCTCTAGCTGAGCACTGTTACACAATCGCTGTACTATAGTCACTACTTTGACTCCGCCGACAGTTTCTGCCCGGTCCATCCTTTCCTCTACCATGTCCAGAGAGCATTTGTGTCAGATAAAAAGACGTTTATATCTATTCACTGCTGTAGATCGGCTACTCCTAATCATACCCGTTGGATATTCTGGAATCCACAATGTCGGACCACATAACGCTGCTGATATAGTCAATTGCGCACACGATATAAAGTGCCATCACTAAGCCGATACAATAACAAACATCGTATCACATAGGCGCGCATACATATGTAAATGCATATACATACACATACGTATGCATAATATGCATACAAATAGGCATACATTCTATAAGCTGCCCTGTACCCAACACAAAGAAATGGCTAAACGAATACACGCTTAGATACCCTTTACACCAATAATCTATGCAGAAATTATCCCTATACATATGAGCGAGTTGAACTCTTTGACGTTTTCGCAATGCTCGCTCTCAGAGGAGAGAAATGCAGCCGAAAATTAAGGCACTGAATGTATGTGTGTACTCATACACACACATGCATACATATACAGTTGAGAGAGAGAGAGAGATCGAGAGCAAAAAAAAATATCACAGACAAAGCCGCAAAAGCCAGCACCCACTATCCCGCCAGGCTTACGCTTTCTTCTTTGATTGGAGAGCGAGAACTTAAGACAACCAAATAGGAAGAGCGAGACACGACTTGTCGTTTGTTTTGTTCATACATGTCCTATGCACAGTGTGCCAATAAAGTATTATTGCATATAAAAAAGCGATATATGAAGCAAAAAAATTTCATTTATTATCAGTATGTTAAGTGTTTCTTGATATATTATTGTATACCATTTACATACATACTTTCCAAAAGAAAAACGTTGATGCCGTACGAAGATAATATAGGTACACTGTTAATATATAAATAATAGTAGCGTTCATATTAGTATAGCCTGTTTTTTATATTTTAATTTAATTTAATTTATAATTAATTAAATAACTGAGTAAATCAAACTATGTGTAATAACATATTATTATTAACATGACAATAACAACTTTTTGTGTTGCTAAAAAAGTGCTTTCATGACCACTGTGCATTGGTTTTTGCTGCAGCAGATCCCGTTAGAAGTATGCCAAATTATTCTCTCTGCTCTCTTCGTGCCGTCTGTGCTAGTGCTGCCAGCTCAGCTCTTCGACAAGCCAGATCAAGTGTGAAAAAAGTCAGAAATAGCTAATTACTAGTTTTAAAATTCAAATTTTAAGGGAAACAGCCGTAAAACACTGTAAAATCGGTTGAGTTTTATTACATTGTGATTTATTTTGTGCATGCGCAACATGCAATGTTGACATAATTCCCGCCAGCCGCTAGGCCACTGCCAGAGCTGACGGGAAAATAGCTAAATTTTCAGCACTGACTCAATGTTATGTTTACTTACCGATTTATTGTGTTTCTCATTCGATATGCAGTGCAACAGTCTGGCAACGCTCTTAATTCTTAATGCGAACATGTTAAGCAGCAATAAGAGAATTGACGTGGAGCAGATCTCTGCAGCGACATATGCGGAGTTTCTGCAGAGGCACGAAGGTGTTCTGCGTGACGAGGTGACCATGCTGGGCTACAAGGCAGCCATCGCAGCCAACGCGGAGCTCTTCCATCGGGCCACAGTGCTCGAAGTGGACTGCGGCAGCGGCGTCCTCTCCTTGTGGGCGGCCCAGCAGGGCGCGGCCAAGGTGATTGCCGTGGAGCCGAGCGCCGTCAGCCAAGTCGCCCGCCAGCTGGTGCGGCACAATCGCCTGGAGCACGTGATCGAGGTGATCCAGGGTAACGTGCAGCAGCTGGAGCTGCCCCCCGTCGACGTCATCATCTCCAAGTGGATGGGGTAAGCTTGCTCAGCTGGTAGGAGCTGCTCTTCACCTGTCGCCTACACTTTTAGCGCCTGCCTGATGTACAGCTCCGTCCTGGAGGCTGTGCTGTATGCCCGGGACAAATGGCTCAAGCCAGGTGGCTGCATCTTTCCACACCTGGCCAATCTCTATATGGTCGCAGCAGAGCAGCCGCGGGAGCAGCCATCTCTGCCAGACTATTGGGCACGTTACTCCGGCTTGGATTTGCATCGTGCCTGGCGCATTCTTCAACAAACACCTGTCATCGACTGCTTGGATGCTGCCCAGGTGCTCACCCAACGCCAGCTGCTGCGTCGCTTCGATCTGAGCACCTTAAGCCTCCAAGAGCTCAGCTTCTCTGTGCCCTTCAAGCTGCGCACCCGGCGCCAATCCCTGGCCAAATGGTTTGTGCTCTACTTCGACTTTCGCTTCCCCAAGCTGAAGCCAATCACAACCTGTCCAGGTGCTCCGCCCACGCAATGGAAGCAGGCCCTCTTCCACATCGACGCCCATCTGCCGCTCTGCACCGGGGATGTGCTCAAAGGTAGATTTCAGGTGAAGCGAGCCCGACGTCATCTGGACTTTGACATCGACTGGAGCTTTAAGAATGAACTAGTTCACGTTCAGCTGCATAAACAAATCTATCGCATGCAGGGCGAGGCGGATGCTCTTTAGCTTATATTATATATATTATCAAATTTAAATCATATTCCTATAAAACACATATTATATAATTATATTATATATATCATATAATATTTTAATCTTATGTGATAATCTTATAGAATCCCAATAGGATTCTATATTTTACATATTATTTTCATCTATAAAATATTAATTTTTTTTTTTTAAATAATGCAGTACTGAAAATGCTTTTTAATATATTTTAGTTATTCTATTAAAATTATCTTAGTATTTATTAATTAATATATACTATTAATATATACTATATACTATTTATAATATTTTTTTATATTTAATTTATATATTTAATATATTTTTTTTACTGTTGGAAACAATTAAAATTGTAATCAAAGTCTTATAGAACCCATATAATATAATTGTATATCATATAATATTATATCTAATGTAAGAATGTATTATTATTACTACTATTATAATATTATAAAATATTAGTTATAAAAATTGAATGAACAATTCGAAATGATTTCTATAATAATTTTAATGATATCATAATATAATATATAATTATATAAAATATTATTTATATAATATAATGATATTTATTTATTTTATATAATTATTTAATATATTATGTATATAAGAATTATATAATAACTAATAACTTTTTAAGTTTTTTATTATTTTAAAAATAAATTATTTTTTTTATTATTTGATTTGACAGATTTATTTATTTATTTATTTTTTTAATATTTTATTGTTCTTGTTAATTTCTACAATATCTAATAATATATATTTATGTATGCTCTCTGAGTTATTTATATTAAATATAATTTTTCTGTAAAATTATTATATATTTCAACTTATGTTTATATATATTTTAATATAAATATTTAATTTTAATTTTAAATAGCTATTTATATTTTTTACGTACAAATACAATTTAGTATTAAAATAACTAATTCAAATTAAAATATATTTTTTAAAACTCAAATCGAGAAATTTAAATTATAAATTAATACAAAATACTTTAAAATGTTTTAAGGAAAATTAGAACAATTTTTTTAAGCAATTATATTACTAAATTAAAATAATAAAAATTATTTATTAAAAAAACTTAATGAATTTATATTTATATATTAAGATTAATTATTTTCATATACATAATAAATATTTATATAAACACTCTTGTTTTGTTTGAAATTAAATATAAATACTAAATAAAAAAAATAAAAAAATTATTGATCTGTAGTCATTATGATATTATTTATCAATCTTAAAATCAGAGCTTATATGCGCTGCTATTATTTTGAACACAGCTGTATGTATATTTTTTGTTTTTTCCTGCTAAAACTGACATTTTCTCTGTCTGCTTGGCAATCAATCAATCAATCAATGGCAATTTCTTTAGGTTGAGCTAACTCTGATAACAAATGATGTTCGCTGACAGATTTCAGATGCAGCAGCTGAAATGCAGCTGATGGCATCATGCAAAAACCTCAAAAGAGTTAAGAGAACTCAGACACTTGAGCAGATAGTCAATATCCTTATGCGAGCTACACTCAAGCAGAGATAGAGAAGCGGGGGGTGCGGCATCCCCTGCCCCCCGCAGCTACTTTGTGCGTCATCATTGTCATCAATGTCAGTCAATGTCAGCGACGTTTCAAATCGTAATGAGTAGATATTTCGACGTATTTTTTGCTGAATAATAGAAAAAGATGCGTCATGGCACCTTTTGCAACCAGGCAGGGGCAGGGCGGGGGATGGGGCGGCAGGCGTGCCACATAAGGGTTGTCACAGGAGGCGACGTATTGCGAAAGCCTTTTGACAAAAACAACATTTGACATTTGTAACTTGCGGTTGATCGGCCATGGTGAAAGGATAAACGTTGCCAGGCCACGGGACTACCCCTACTCCTACCCCTACCACTACCCCTACCCCTACACCACTCTCTCGCTCTCTCTCTTACGCTCTTCAAAGGGGTTGTTAGCTTCAGCCAGCATCTTTGGTGCTTCGTATTTTTGCAGCTGTTGTTATCGCTGCTGAGCTTGAAAAATGATGTGCGAATTTTTCGTGTGTTTTTCACTTACAACAACAAACAGTCAACAACAACAACAACAACAACAACAACAACAACAACAACAAACAGTCAACATCCAAGACACTCTAAATGGCCAAGCAGTGCGCACTTTTCACAATTATTTATTGACAATTAAGCCAAACAAATGTCGTCGTTAGAAAGGACAATGAGCGTATATTACGCATACGACACGCTGTGCCATGTCCTTTGACCCCTCTTCCCCCCTTTACTCTGCTACGCCTCTGGCAGAACTTGCAAGAGAACTTTCTTTAACTTTTACTTTCGCTTTCTTTATTTTTCTTTGCAGCTAAGTTGACTGAATTTTTGAATTATTTTATTTTCATTTCGTTTATTTTTTTTTATAATTATTTTATATATTTTTTTTTAAGTTTTCATTGATTTATTTGTATTTTTATTCAATTTTTTTAAAAATATTTTATTCAATTAATTATTATATAGAAATATTTTAAAATTATTTTATTGCTTTTCTTTTATATTTATTCATAATTTTTTTTATTTTTTATTTTTATTGATTTATTTGTATATTTTCTTCCACATTTTTATATTTTATTTAATTAATCAATTTATATAACTTTTTATATTTATTTTATGTAAATAAATATTTCAGTTTTTTTTATTATTTTAATTTTAAATTCTTTAAAATATAAAAACAAAAAATTTTTTTTTAAATTTATTGGATAGATTTATTTTGTGTATAATTTTTATAATCATTTAATTTTAAGTTCTTCATATTCATTTTATTTTATTTATTATTTTAGTTTTATTTGATTTCTTAAATATTATTATTTTTGTTTGTAAATTATAATTTATACAATAAATATATGGATATTATTTGTAATTTAAATATTTATTATTTATTAATTTTTTAAATATTATTTTTGTTTTTTATTTTAAATATATTATATTATATATTTTATTTTTATTTTAAATTTGCATTTTATATTTACTGATAAATATATTATTTTATTAAATTTATAAATATTTTTGTGAATATTTGTAAAAAACTATTTTGTTCCTAATATAAATTTTATGTATTATCAGGTACACTTAGTATGTATATATACAATATATGCAATTATACAGCTAATGTACATTTCGATACTTTACCTTATCGAATCTGTTTTGATTTCATACAAAATATTTCAGAATTATAAAAATAACAACAAATTGTTTGTTTTGTTTTTTAATTTTATTATTTCCATTTTAGCATTAATAAACTGGAAATAATTGTTGTTAAATTTGAGCCTAATAACTGATAATTTGTTGAATGCTATAACCATTTAAAGCTCGAATTAAAAATGTATTATAAATTTATAGACATAAATAAATATGTATATATATATATGTATATATATTTAGATATAATATATATATTATAAATTAATTTGCAAGCGAATGCAAATTGTTCGACCAGTTGGAAGTTTGTTTATTCACACTGCGAATAAGGGGGGCTCGTTGTCAGCAAGTTGAGTCATCGAATGGCTAGAAAACTTGGATGCTTTCCAGGAGTTCCAAGTCTGAAGCTAAAGCTCATGACACACATACACACATACATGCATGCATATAAGTATGTGTGTGTGTGTTTGCTCTTTATGCTTGCGTCTCTTTCCCCTTGATTTGTTATGCGTCGTTTAATTTGATTTCAAAACAAATAAGCGTAAAATGAGGAAAGCAGCGATAAACAAAACTAAAAAGCAAGCAAACCTACCAACACACACACACACGCACACGAAGTCAGGCCTATGAATTGTATACATATCTGTGCATCTACAAAGCAAAAATGAAAAACAAAGCAACAACAAGACAACACTCAAGCAAGCCGCTGCGGCGCAGCCCCCATGCGAAGCCGCAGCGCAGACAAAGACAGCAACAATGAAACAAGAAGAAGAAGCAGAAGAAGTTTGCGCTAGTGTGTTGTTGGTTGATGGGGGCGACGGCGGCGGTGGGAGCGGCTGGCAAACGATCTGCCGAACAAAGGAGCGGCCAGCAACAGCAAAAGCGATGAGCGAAAAAACACAACACAGCAACAACAACATGCATATATAAGAAAACGAAAAAAAAAAAGTTGAAATAGAGGCGAAGCAGGCGAGCCAAGTCACGTTCACGTTTCGCTGGGTCGAGTGATCTGGTCGGCTGTCAGCGCGAGTAACGGGGGTAACGAAACAGCTGAGGCATGTCTAGGTGTGTGCGTTGAGTGAGGGAGCGAGAGAGAGAGAGAGAGCGTGATCTAACTAAGAGCAAAAGAGCAGCTGATTTGGAGTGAACTTGTTTATAAGAGCGCGCAAACGAAGAGTGCGCGAGCAGGAGTGAAAATTATAGAAGTGAGCGGGCTTCATATAAGAGTAAATGAGTGTTTGAGCGTAACTACGCACAGCTGTGAGTTAAGCGTATGAGAAATTAAGAGAGCAACTAGAAATGTAAAGTGGATAGTGATAAGAGCTGCATTTGCTGCTTTGCGCTCTTGAGCGAGTTTCTATTGAGGCAGGGTTTTAGCTCTGCGCTCTTTAGCGATCGTCGCTGAGCGCAGTGCTCACCGACTGAGCGTGAGCGCAAGCGAGAGAGTGATGTTGAATAGCAAACGGGTTGAGGTAGTGTAGTTCGTGTCTGTTTATGCCAGTGTGCATTTAATATATGTATGTGTGAGCGCGAGCAGCGCAGCTGAGCTGAAAATAAATACATATTTATATATATGTATATGCATAAAAAAAACACATTTGTTTACGGCAAACAATAAATATGAGGCTGGCAGGGGGGAGGGGTGCTGTTGGCAGCGTTGCATACTAACTAACATGCATGCATCTAGTGGCAGCATGTGGCACGATGTTTTGTCGTATCTGCATCTATACATTGATTTTATTATAGTTTTTGCTCTCTTATAATGCAAGCACACATACAAACAAACATAAGTGCATATGTGTGTGTGTGCGCGTGTGTATGGCGCAACGACCGATAGCCTGCTTATATACATAGCATATGTATGCATGTGCATGTGCATGTGCATGCGTGTGTGTGTTTAGCTTTAGCTAAAGCTGTAGCTCTAGCTGTAGCTGTAGCTGTAGCCATGCTCTTGAACAATTTACGCTAGAAAAAGTCGCTGTGCTATTTGCGACCTGCCTCACAACGATTTGCATACGCGCGTTCGTATAATACACACACACACACACATACGCACACAGACTGCTGATCAAGCGTGAGCGAGCGAGAGCAGCTAAGTACACACACACACACACACACATACGTGCGCATTAATTGGGCGCATGCAATGGGCAAAAATTGGCTCATGTGTAATTTACGCGAAATTGTAACAATTTTTAAATTAAGTCACATTGTTTTTGCTTTTGTTTTTTTTTATTTTTGCCAGTGGATCAATAAACGAAAGTGTGACTTGCAGGGCAAGCAGAGAGTGAAAGAGAGAGAGAGAGAGAAAGAGAGAGGGGGCCGCAGAAGGGGCTCTGATTGGGCGTGAGGCCAAAGGTCTGTTGCCTTGCTGCTGTGTAAGAGTGAGAGGGAAAATATATAATTATATGTATATTCCAATTGGAAACCAATTCTCACTGTTTGAATGTAGTCGTATAAGTGTGTGTGTGTGTGTATGGATGGGCAAGTGTGGAGAGTACAAAATAGAATAATATTACTGTTACTTTTTTCTAATTAATAAAATTAATTATCACATATAAAAATATTAATTATTTTTTATAATAAAAAATGATAGTATTAATGTAATTTTTATATAATTATGTAATATAATAATTAAATTTTTTTTACATAAATAAATAATAATGAATTAATTAATTATAATTGATCTAGTGATACAAATATAAAAAAAAATGTATAATAGTATTTTTGGTTTTTAAGCAGAGAAAACTAAATTTCTTATCTGTGAATGAGTTTATTTTTTTTTTTTAATTTTTTCCTTGCGATAAGAAAAGTTGTTTATGTGTTTGGATAATTTATAGACAAGTCGAGCGCGATCCAAAATAAAATGATTATTTTGAGAAAAAGAAGAAAAAAAGAAAGAAATAAAAAACAAATTATAAACAAACATCAACAACGAGAGAGGGAGAGAGTAGAAGATAAAGAGAGAGAGAGAGAGAGAGAGAGAGAATAGAAAGAGAGTGAAAACAAGGCGAAAAGTGTTTAGTTCAGTCCGTTTGGGCCGACCGCCAGACTGCAGCAATATCTTTTGATCTTTTGGCTGTGGGCCCCTTGCAGTTGTCAGCTACCAATGCGGTGGCAACTTGCAGATACAGATACATATGCATCAACAGCTAGAGATACAGATACAGCTACAACTAAAGATACAGATACATTAACTGCTAAAGATATAGCTAGAGATACAACTAGAGATACAGATACATCAACAGCTAGAGATACAGATACAGCTACAACTAAAGATTCAGATACATCAACAGCTAAAGATACAGCTAAAGATACAGCGTAAGATACAACTAGAGATACAGATACATCAAAAGCAACAACTAGAGATACAGATACAGCTTAAGCTAAAGATTCAGATAGATCAACAACAAGATACAGAACAACAACTAGAGATACAGATAGATCAACAGCCAAAGGTACAGATACATCCACAGCGACAACTAGAGATACAGATACATCAAACACAACAACCAAAGATACAGATACAGCTACAGTTACAGCTACAGATACATTTGCAACTCTCAAAACAAATCGCGACTCAAATTGAAATGAAAATCGCATCGCAAAACTTAATAATTTTCATCTCGTTTTCTGTTTTCAGTTTTCAGTTTTTCTTCTGTTTTTTTTTTTTTTTTATCTTTCGGATGCAATTTTCATGCTGCGGCAATTGGCTTCACATTCGCAATTCGTTCATTGGCTTTTCACACAAGTTTCTAATTTGTTTCGATTTGACGCAAGTTTTGCACTCGATTTGGCAACTTTCATTTCGAATTGCATCAGTTCATGACTTTTTCTCAGCCCCTCTTCTTGCCCCTCCCCATCGCCACCTCTCACCGCACGGCAGCCCAATTGATTCTCAACGCCTGCTGCCAACATTGGCGCTCGTCCATCAATTCGAAATGCATTTGAATGGGAGCCAAGATTTGTGGCAACAGCAGCAGCAGCAGCGGCAGAACCGACCGCTTCGCCATCCATCGCCAGAAATCGAGAAACACGCGGCTGCTGCTGCTGCTCTTGATTTATTCGCCCATAAAATCTTACATAAATGCAAGTGTAACTGGCGAAAACTGAACGACTAACAGGATACCCTACAAATATAGAAATAAATATCTTCATTAAACAATTTTTTATGTTTATAGCAAATTTTGGTGTTTGCATCTTTGCAACTTCTCGAAATATGCCTAAAAATGCAATTTTGTAATTTATATAAATTATTATCCATAAAATAATTATATTTTAAATTATTTTGCATAATAATTATTAGACTCTTAATTATGAATATTACAGAGCATTAGAGTCTTTACCATAAATACATAGTAGAGACTCTTATGGAGCAAAGTCACTTAAAACAAAGATGCTTGCAAAAGAGAGTCTGTGAGTTGGGTGAAAAGGTCTTGTGGGAGGAGCTAGCCCTGGACGTAGGAACGTAGCAATACTGAGCACAGTGCGCAGTCAGAGCACATTGAGGGACAGCAGCCCTGGAAAGATGAGAGTTTCTTTGTCGGTAAGCAGCTACGCTGCTATCCAACGCATCAGTCAGAGAGACGACCTGACATAAAACATGTTTACTTAACTGAAAAAAAAAAAATAAATAAATAAAAAAATAAATAAATAAAAAAAAAATAAATAAATAAAAATAAAAGAAAATAAATTAAATAAAAAATAAATAAATAAAATAATAATAATTATTATTAAAAAAAAAAAATTATTATTAATAATTAAAAATTATCTTTTAATAAAAAATAAAAAATAATGAATAATAAATAATAAAAAAAATTTAATATTATATTATTAAATTTAAATATTAATTAACTAAATTTAAATATAGTTTAAATATTAAATATTAAAATAAAAAATAATAAATAATGAATGTTAAATAATAAAAAAAAAATATTATTTTATTATTATTTTTAATTTCTTAAAGATAAATTTAAGAATTATTCAATTACACACCCCAATATACCCATTAAATATTAGTTTACTGAGTATATATGTGACATGAAATCAACAAATAAATTTCCTATTTATTTTAATATTAGTTTGAATTTATGCATTATTATTATAAATATTATTACTATAATTATTATTATTTTTATTATTATTATTTTTATTATAATAATAATCATTATTATTATTTTGGTTAATATTATTATTATTAATATTATTATTATTATTATATATTGCTAAGAATATAAATTTGTTTACAATATACAAAAAATAAATAATTTTTATTGGGCTTTCAGTTCCTTTTTATCTATGTATATCACCCATATATATTCCCCATAATCCATTAAAAAACCCATTTGAAATAAGCCTTTGTCTAAAATTCTTTGCTTTCTCAATTTCTGGGAAATAATGAAAAATTTCAACAGAATTTTACTTGATCATTTGTTAAATGAAAATTAATGAAAAAAAAAAAAACAAAAAATAAATAAATAAAAAATGAAACGTACAAAAAGCGGAATAATTAGTTAAACATTTTCCGCATTGGCCATGTCACGATATTGAGCGTATTAAAATTTTGCAGCTAATACTACGAACATGGAAACTAATCGCAACTGCGATCAAAATGCGCACAAAGCATCGCTACCTACGCTAATTGCTGTATAAAATGCAATAGTTGTGGAAAACACACACACACACACATAAGCACGAATTAAACACACACACACACACACATTACACACACACAGTGAGCCACATTTAACTGCATAAATTAAATTTTATACTCGATGGAAACGGCCCCGAGCGAGTGCAACAATTACAAAAAGCAAAATCTGTTAGCCGCATTAAAACTGAACAAAAGTTCTATTAAGCCAGAATTGTAGATTTACGAGTTTGCTTTGTTCACAAATACACACACACTCACATACACATGCACACACACACACACACACACACACACACACACACACACACACACACACACTTATATAGTAAATTTATAATAAGAAAAGTTAAGCAAGTATAGCTTTGAATGACGTGAGCCCAGGCACACTTTTGCTAACAATGAAGATTTCAATTCCATGTAGTGCGTTGCTTAACAAAGGGAACGAAATGGAAAATGGAACACTGTCAGCTGGAAACAACTCGATATAGTTTCTATTTAACAATTTTTTTGGTTTGATTCATATTCTAATTAATAATATTCAAATTCCAGTAGCTATGTTTCACATCCACTCGTTCCACTCGATTTTAATGTATACTTAGAGCACTTGAAATCTTGATTGTTATGTAAATAGTGTGTAAATAATATTGATAAATCAATTTTACCAAAATTTCTAATATATATTCATAGTATTATGACTTCGATTTCATTTCCATTCGTTTCACATTACTATCAACTATATAAAGGCTTGATTAGGCCGACTTCGAAAGTTGTTTTAGCGTATTTTAAAAACAATATCCATGTGCTTAAGCATAAGTGTTTCAATTTCATTCGTTTCAACGTGATATCGACTTTAATATATTGCTTCATTAGACATTCAAAACACTAAAAGCTCTTATATTTCAGAATTACAACCCTTATGCCAAAACAAATATTCCGATTCCATTCGTTCCATAATGTCATAAACATAGTTTAGTATAGATAAATAAGCTAATTAAGTTTACTTTGCTTTGCTAAAGCTCAAAAAATGGCATTTAAGTCTTTAATGCCATGGGATATGTCGCAAGTGTTCCATTTCCATTCGTTTCACTATTATATTGTAATGTTTAGCATTAAGTAAACATAAATTAGCATTAAATGATACTCAAAATGTATATATAAATCATCTAGTCAACATATATTAATGTAATTTTCCATTTCCATTCGTTCCAGCATGACATTTAAAATGCTTAGGAATCAAAATGAATTGTGGTTAGCTCTAGATGTCAAACAGACATACGACTATGCTGAGGACAATTCGACCCAGCTCACACCGAACTCAAGTCTAAAGATGTTGTTCTACTACCGAGAATGAAGCAGTGGAAGAAGACCAAAACCTTGTGGAAGCCAAGAGTGCTCATTAACAGTAGCTCATGTCGAGCCACTGCCACTGGATCACCGCAATGAGCTGCAAATTGCACTGCACCGAGCCGCACCGCACCGCAACGACCCGACGTCTTCTAACCCATTAGACCCCGCGTCGACCACACACGAGGAGCCAGCAAAGAAAAGAAAGTGCCAACTAAGTACAAAGAAAGCGTTTGCAGAAAATCAGCAAAAAATAATATATATATATATATATAAATACAAAAAAAACCAACAGAAAGAAGAAGCAGCAGCTTGAGACCCGCAATGAACCTTCATCTAAAATACATATGTAAGTGCCAGAGCCAGGTACACGTAGATGACGCTCGGGGCCTTTGAAGTGCTGCCTAATGCTTGATCCAAATGACTAAATCTGAAAGCCAAGAGACAGCGTCTAAGACCACACACCAAGCCAGTTGTTGTTCGACGGACGGACGGACGGACGGGCGGGCGGCACAGGCGGATGGGCGTTTCATTGGAAATGTCCAGCTTAAATGCTAGGCCGGGGCCAGAGGTCCATTAAATTTTCATGTGTACGGAGAATAGAGCGCAAATAGGCCGTAATTATAGAACAAATATACACAAAACAGTGGAGCAAACCGAACGGGGCCTGTTCCGAAAGCAAGGGAAACGGGGGCAACATCTATCCAAAGGGGGGTGGCAGATGAGGCCCAAAATGGGCAAACGACTGTGCACAATACATTCAAAGCGAATGCGGTGAATACGTTACGAGCCAGAGATGAGCGCGTGACACGGCACGTGACACGAAAAGCAAGAAGCTTAGAGATATAGCTTATAATTAGGTTATGAAATTGAATTGAAATACACATTTTAGAGGTTAATTTTATAATTTTTTTTGAGTCCCTTAAGTGGGTACAAGAACTAAATTATAGTACAAAAAGTAGTTAACTACAATATTTTCATGGAACAAAGCTTAAATTAAAATATTATTATGAAATAAATTTGTTAAGAATTTTATTTAATAAATATAAAATAAATATATATATTTATAAAATTTAAAAAAAAATAATAAGCAAATATATAAAAATTAAATTCGAAGCTTTAATACATAAATTCATAAATTTAATTGGAAAATGTAATTAAATTTTATATTAATATTAATTTTATTATTTTGTTAAATTAATTTGAAAATAAATTATAATATAATTAAAATTTATTCATTTTTTATTTAAATATTTGAGTAATACTGATTCCAACATATTTAGCACAGTCTCTTAAAGAAAACATTTATAAATATAAAAAAATTCTTTTTTTTAAATTAACTAAATTTAATAAATAAAATTTATATAAATATAAATTTATAATTTAATATATATAATAATAATTATAAATTTAAATAAATTTTATATTTTATATTTTTAAAATGTAATTATATTTTTTGTTTAATCATTTCATTTTAATAAAAAAAATAAATAATTTAAAAATAAGATGTTTATAAAATTACTAATTAAATTGATTAAATTATTATTTTATTTATAATATAAGAGAGCATTTAAAAAATTATGTTTCATTACCTAAATAAAACAATTAATTCACTCGCTAGAATTTAAATAAACACTAGATTACATAATAAAAGTATTGATAAAAGTATTATATATTTATATTTATATTAATATAGTTTTTGAATAAATTTTTGATGTTTTATATGCTTTGAATTTTTATTTTTCTAAATGAGTCTATATAAGAAAATATTACTAAATTAACTAATGAATTTTTCCCATTTTTTTTAGGAGGGGGGCTTAGTTGGGCGTCCGCTAATTCGTGGGCCCCGGGGCCATCTCTAGTGCGAATGACTATGTAAGAGCTGTTGGCGTGTAATGCCGCAATGAAAATCGTCCATTACAACAATTTCATTTCATTTCATTTTACCGCCTTTGGCGCTTACGTAAGCAGCAACAGCAGCAACAACAACAACAACAACAACAACAACAGCAACAACAACAATGCAATGCAGTAGGTGCCGTCGGTGCCAAGAGCTCGAGCTCCCGGTAGGTGACAGCGGCAACGTTTGCGGTCGAGGCGGGGCATATGGGGTCCAAGTTCGTATTCGGATTCAGATTCGGATTTGGATTCGAATACGGTTTCGGGTGTGTGGCAGGGACAGGGAAACGACATTTGTGCCACCTTTTTATTTCAATTTTTTTCTCTTTTTTTTTCTACTTTTTGGTTTTGCCTGCAATTACACGGCCCGCGGCAACAGCAACAGCAACAGAAGCAGTGGGGCAACAGGGGCAGCCCCAAGCAGGCCCCTCACATCAGAAAACGAACAGCGAAACGCGCCAGACAAGCTGACGGCAGCGTGTGATTTTCTGTACCCCAGCATGGGGATCGGGTTGGTTCGGGTGGGGGGGACTGGGGCCTGGGCCTGGGCTTGTGCTAGTGCCGGAGCCCAGTGATGGGCAACGGGCAATGGCAGGCGAGGGGCCTAGGTAAATGGGGGACTGGGTTTATAGTTGCTTGCTTGCGGTTTTCTATGCTGCTTAGACGTATACTCTATAACATCGGAGAAACTGATCGATTGGGTTGGCAGGAAATTCTATGTAGTATTTTAGCATTCAGCTTGAAAGTTGTTTAAAAAAATATCTTAGTTTTGAAATATTTATAGATATTTATGTTAAGTCACTTGGATAAAGTATATTCCAGAATATGCGTCTTTTACGTGATTCATTCCACTGTTCCATTTGGATCATATTATCTAATAAAATATACTATCTGAGCAAGATTGTAATATTATGGAGTACATCCTCGTGAACTGTTTCCTTTTATCATCTATCATCAGCATGGCTCTTGTCATGTGTTTCATTCCACTGTTCCTTTCATTTATTAGCCATTCCATTGCTGGGATGCTCTAACGTGTTTCATTCCATTGTTCCATTTCAATTACACTGCATCGCTATGACTTTGATTCATGTGTTATTCCACTGTTCCACTTTTACTTATTGACTTGTTCCATACCATTTTCATTCATTGTTTAGTTTTGTTATATAATAGCTTCCCTTTTGTAGAAAAGTTAGGGTATTTGCTAGCCGGTATTCGCTTGTCGAGTGAAGTTGAGCAGATCAAATGCGATTTAGATCGTGTGCGCTCTGTGCGATTGTGAGACGAAGCACATTTAATGATATCGCATGATTGATGATTACTCATCGACCGGTTGGGTCGGCAGCACAGCAACTCGACGCTGACTAGGGGCCAGGGGGCATGCCAAACGGAGGGGCAACGGCAGTGGGAACTGCGCACAGCACGCGAGCAACGATTGTTGAAGGCTCAACAGATAATTACCTATAGAAGCTCAGCAACAGCAACAGCAACAGCAACAGCTACAGCTACAACACTGACTAGCAAAGTACTGTTAGTCACCGTCACTCATTCGCCGTGGAGGGCGGGGCACGGCGAACGGACCGACAGAGCGACCGACAAAGCTTGGCTAGTTAGTTGGCATTAGCTAAAGTCCACGTCGTGCTTAGGAAAATCGATTGGCTGCCACAGACAAGTTGGCAACAGCCACGTCGCCCCTCCCACTGCCACGCAAACACCGCCGCCTCTCCGCCGCCGCCTCCTCCTGGGCATGGGCAACAGTTATACAGTTATGACTAAAGCCATAGTTGACCTTAAACTATTCGTACTTAAGTCACTCGGTAAACAGTGTATGGCAGTCGTCACGCGACTCGTATACCCTGTAAAAAAGTAATTATCGAAGGGGTGTGCTCAATTTGATGGAAAGAAAAACTTGATAGTGTATGGAGTATAGATGGTATATGGATTATGTAAATTATATAGAGTATATACAGATTATATTGAGTATATAGAGTATTAGAGTATTTAGAGTAAACAGAGTATATAGAATAGAGTGAATTGATTATATAGATGTTATAGAGTATATAGACTATATAGACCATATTTATCATAGCGAATATATACAACATTGAGCTTAGTCATGCATTTCTTATGTATGACAAGGTCTCTCAATATAGCTAACTATGTTAATATAACAAAACTTAATACACTTACAACTTCGTTAGCTACAGCATATCTACTAGTCGTGCATGCTCTGTCTGTTTGCATAAGACTTAATGACCCATCTATACTTAGCCATATAGTATTTGCACAACTGCTGAGCTGGTTTTTCCCTGGGCTCTCAGTTCTCACTTGCTTCTGGGTTCTAGGTTATTTCATCACCCATCACCCATCAGCCATCAGCAATCAGCCATGGGGCTGTGATCTAATTTCTGCACTCGCCATACTCTGGAAACTTGCGTATTGACTCATCTGCAACGACCTGCTACCGCTGCTGCTGCTGCTGCTGCTGTTGCTGTTGCCAAGGCCCAGCGATAATATTAATTTCATTTTTTTTGGGTAATATTGAATGAGTCGGAAGTCTTGATAAGTTGATAATTATGTGGTTAAGCTGAGGAAAAGAGTGACTAAACCTTTTTCAGTCTGTGAATACATAATTAGATTATGAAATAATACATTTCGGACATTGAATATTTTAGACTATATATGAATGCTAAGGAAAGAAAATGATTATGGAAATTATTGCAATGGGAACTCCAGATTAAATTGGGGCTTTCTTTGCTTAGAATAGAATAGAGTTAAGGAATCTATTTAGAGTTAAGACTCGAAAGAAATGAGCAAAATATACCATAAATTAAGAGCTTGAATATTTAATATGTCTTATATTCATTCACGAAGTGAAATGAGTATATTGGCTTTGTGCAATGTCTGTCTTGCTGTCCGTCCGCTTGTCCGTCCGTCCATCCGTCCGAACGCAAACCATTTCCGCACAATTGAAGCTAGAGGCTTGAAATTTGGAATATATACTCGTGTATACCCTTGCATGATAAAGTGACAAGATTTGACCGATATGCCCATATATACATAATAAATACATATATAAATTAACCTCATATAAATGAAATGCTAAATTTCAGCCAGCATTGATGTTCACTCAGAGAAAGCTCTTCAAATGACTCTGATACACATTTGCTATATAGAACTCCGTTTCCTATAAATCACTTCACAAAACTCTCCCATCGAATGGCTTTGCAAACTTTCTAAATTCTGTGCAAAAGTCGTTTCAAATGGCGAGCCAAGTACTTAAATCATTTGATTTCGTCACGTTTCGCATTAAACAAAATAAGAAACAAAAACAGAAACAGAAAATCTTTACTTTTATGCTGCTTGCGAATCTGATAGGACAAAGCCAAACAAACAATAAACAGCACTATGAAATTTCCAATTAGAGAAATGCACTTTGGCCCAGATCTTGCGTGGCGAGGGGGCGGGCCATAACTGGAGCAGCAGTCATTAGATGTGTGCGCGCACATAGAGGCGAAACAAGCTCGACCCAGAGATATGCAAATGGGCCACAGCAATACAACAATGGCTTCGTCAAGTTTTTCGGTGATAAGGCCAACACTGTTTTCGAGAAGAGCAGGGGAGTAGGGGGGAAAGGGGGGATAGGGGGATAGGGGCTATAGTAGGTTAACAGGAACCTGTCAAATGACTCATCGATTTATGTGGCACATCTTATCTAGCCTCTTGTTACGACTATATGCTCGCTTGTTAGTTAACTGGCCCGGCTCGAGAAACTCGTTTCGTGACCAAATTATCAGCCATGCCCCCCAGTCCACCTCGCGCCGTGGCACGCCCCTCGTGTCGAGTCCATAGTGGAGGCCGGTGAATTATGGCCGCTGGGTGTCAAATGCAACTAAGGCGCTTTAGATACAGATACACAGACACAGGTAGTCCGGCTGTTCGGTTGTTCAGTTGTTCAGTTCGCTTTTGAGGCTCGAACTTTTGCTTTGCCAGCGATTTATTTTGAATTTCACCAATTTTCCCCTTTAACCGAAGCAGTTTCTGTACCTCTCTGTGTGTGTGTGTGTGTGTGTGTGTGTGTTACAGCCGCAACAGCACAGTTATTCATCATTATCTGACGACAGACATCAGCTGTTGTTGTTACCCAACAACAACAACAACAACGACAACGACAACAATGATGCCAACAATGAAAAGCTGCACACAACTTTGTTAAAGACATGAATATTGTTGGATTCGGCCTGGCCGACACAGCGAATGGCTTAACAACTTAGCCATCAGTAAGAAATTCAAGTGAAATATCTACCAGTTGCTGACTTTGTTCATCTCAAAAAGAATTTTGAAAAGTTTTTCTAAAACATTCTCAATTGTTAAATTTCAATATTTTACAATATCAACATTTCTTATTATTATTAAAATTTTTTTTTTCAAGTACAATTTTAATATTTTTGAATTTCAATAAAATATTTTAATTAAAATTTTTCTCAATATTTTTCAATTGCAAAAATTTAAATTTAAATATTTTAAATTTCAATATATCTCAAAAAATTCTAGTTTCAATATTTCTTAAATTTTTATTAGTATATAATAATAATATAAAAAGCTCCTTAGTCAAATATTACACTAGATTTGCTACTTACCTAATATATGTAATTAATGAATATTTGAGGCAAGCATCTGGATTTGACTTCTATAGAGAGAGTAGAGTATATACTCTACGAGCAGCTGAGATGGCGTATCAATATAGCCCACAACTCCCACTCGGTGTAGCGCAGCTTGGCAATGGCAAGCGATCGTTAGCGTTGATTACGCGGCAGCAACAGCAACAGCAACAGCAACAGCAACAGCAACAGCAACAACAGCAACAGCAGCAACAAGTCGGTGAGCGAGCAAACAGACCAGCAAACAACCAAGCCAAGGCATTAGCAATAACAACCCAAAAAAGAAACATATATATATATATATATACTATATACATCTACTACTATATGTATGTAGTTGTGGGTAAATAGGAAAGTTGCGCTTGGCAACAAATCGGTGGCCGGCAAGCGACGTCGACTAACAAACAACAGCAGCGACAACTTAAGCTTTAACTAATAGCGACAAAGGTGAATAAACCTACTAAAAATCAGGGAAAGAGACAAGTAGAGAGAGAGAGAGAGAGAGAGAGAGAGAGAGAGAGAGAGAGAGAGAGAGAGAGAGAGAGAGAGAGAGAGAGAGAGAGAGAGAGAGAGGGAGGGAGAGGGAGGGAGAGGGAGAGAGAGAGAGAGAGACAGAAAGAGTGAGAGAGAGAGAGGGAGAGAGTGAGTGAGAGAGAGTGAGAGAGAGAAAGAGAAAGAGAGGGAGGGAGAGAGAGAGAGAGAGAGACAGAGAGAGAGAGAGAGAGAGAGAGAGAGAGTGAGAGAGAGAGAAAGACAGAGAGAGAGAGAGAGAGGGAGAGAGAGGGAGAGAGAGAGAGAGAGAGAGAGACAGAGAGAGAGAGAGAGAGAGAGAGAGAGAGGTAGATAGAGAGAGAGAGAGAGTGAGAGAGAGAGGTAGATAGAGAGAGAGTGAGAGAGAGAAAAAAAAATAGAGAGAGAGAGTGAGGGAGAGAGATATAAAGAGAGATAGACAGAGAGAGTGAGAGAGAGAGAGACAGAGAGAGAGAGAGGGAGAGAGAGTGAGAGAGAGACAGAGAGAGAGCAAATAAAACGAGTCAAGTAACGATCAAATCGCTTACCTAGAAACATCTAGCTGAAAACTGCGAGGCAAATCGGATGGAAAAAGTCACCTCAGTTGCAGTCTAAAACAATTGGAAAATAGTTTATAATTCTTGGTGATGGAAAGAGTCATTAGTATTGTTGTTATTATATACTTATACTAATACTTTCTAGCAGTTACATCATTTAGTATTATTATTATTATTATTATTATTATTATTGTTATTATTCTTATTATTATTAATATTAATATTATTATTGTTATTATTATTGTTATTATTGTGGCTATAATTATTATCATTATTATCATTATTATTATTATTATTAATTATTATTATTATGATGCCCGATTTGAGGTATTTCCATATTAATACACTTTCTATCAGTTATAGCCATTGGGCTGCTGCCGCAGCTGGGTTCAACTACCTTAGCGAGCGCATCTGGCCTTAGCCGGTGTTGACATATTATTAAATTCCAATTAATATGGCCCGGCCGACACCTGTAGAAATATTGAATCAAGCTTAACTGAACTTCGTCGCCTGCATCAAGGCCGCACACGCCCCTTCTATTTACACCGTACCGTACCGCCCGCCCCTCCCACGCGCACTGTTTACTTAGCGTGTCGCGATCAACCTGCTATCATGACAACCGTCAAATCATTGAGTACATTGCACCTCATTTAATAATTTCAAGTGCCGCTGGGTTCACTGTACTTCATATCGCTGCAGATTCTTGGCCAAAAAGAGCATAAAACTGAGCCAATTTTGGTCAATTGAGTGCACGACTTCGTGCTCGATAAGAGTTCAGTGATCGATAGTCCGTTATCGGCGTGCACTTTTATTGACAACACTTTTAGCTTGTCTAACTGTGTTTTTCTTTCGCTCTAGATAAATTTTAGAGTTGCTTGAACTCTTTGGCTCGTCAGCTCTTATCGGTCATCAAGAAATGAAACTAAAAACATATTCTTCGACCTGGTTGTTCACCTCGATAGAAGTGAAGAGAGCGAGAGAAAGAGAGGGAGAGTGAGAGAGAGAGGGAGAGGGAGAGTGAGAGAGAGAGAGTGAGAGAGAGAGAGAGAGAGAGAGAGAGAGAGAGAGCGAGAATTGAGAGAGGAGGAGGGAGAGAGAGATTGAGATAGAGATAAAGAAAGAAAGAGAGGGATTAATATAAAGATAGATGAAGAAAACAAGAGAAAGTAAGAGAGAGAGAGAGAGAGAGAGAAATAATTGACAGAGAGAGAGAAATAATTGAGAGAGAGACGGAGAGAGAGATGGAAAGACAAAGTAAGAGAGCGAGAGAAATAGGGAAAGTGATCGAGAGAGAGAGAGAGGGAGAGAGAGAGAGAGAGAGAGAGAGAATGAAAATAGAAGCTAAGTACGAGACCAACAAAAAGACACCTCTACTTCTATTTCTAGTTGAATTCATGTGAATCACTGAGAAAGGCGATATTCTCTAATTAAAAGAGGAAGCGCTCTGTGTCAAGCGAGTCAGTCAGAATAAATCCTAACTTATATAGAATATATATATATATATGTATATAAAATATCGCTTATAGAATATGTAGGTATAATCCCGTGTTGGGTGCATAAGAAACTGTGGAAATTCTTGTTTGGCACTCTGCCCAGTTTTTGTTTAGACTGCATTACGATTACGAGCAGAGGTGAATGTCTTCCTGTTTGGCCACATCGTGAGTCATCCTTTCTGCTGGGGTCTAAATGGGGCCTGAATTGCGAATTGCATTTAATTGCCGACATTTAATTTATACCGTTGAGTGTCTTGATTGTCGCCCATTGCCGTTGGGCATGAGGTGGAGCTGCTGCTGCCGTTGCTGCTGTTGCTGTGGCTCATCAGCAATGTGCTGATTACATGCCATCAGCTGCAGTTGGACAATTTGAGCAAAATTTTATGGCCGACATAAAAGGCGCAACAACAGCTGTGGAACAGCTGAGGCTGCAAACAGATCCCTGATCCTAGATTCGCAGCCAGCTTGAGGGCCAGTTAACGAGCAGCCACAGCCACAGGCAGGCGGTTCTAGCCGGTTCTGGGCTTTAATTGCAGGCTCCTCCTTGGCCATGGCCAACAGAGCAACTGAGCAGCATCTACTGTTCGTTTGGCTACTGTGCGAAGGGGGCCATTAAAACTAATTGTCATGATTGATTGTTGTGGTATAGTCCCATCAGCCACCCCTCTCCCCGCCCAACGCTCTTTTACTACTTCTTCTCTCTTGTAGACTAGTCGAAGCATGTGGCTCAGTGGTTTAGTGGTGCTGTGGTTGCTTTTCTCTTCGTTTAGTTTGTTTCTCCATCATTTAATTTAATTAATGAGCGTGTGTATCAATTGGTTTACAATTGTTTAATTGCCTGTATCACGCCGTGTTGTCGCCCCGCTCTCCTCCCTTCCTCCTCCTCCTCCCCTCGCTCGATTGCCCTTAGCTACCAGGCCATTTGCCATTTGCCATTTACCACCTATGTCGAGGCAGTTATTTATCGTGTATCTGAGTGCCCACTCTAACTTTTGGGGCTTCTTTGAGCTAACGATCAGATACCTCCGCTCCCTCTTCTTCACCCTCCCCCGCCCTTATGCTCCCTCCACTGTGTCATGTTACGTGTCTCTGCTCCCCTCTTTACCTGTTCCTCTGTGTGTCTTTCTATCTGTCACGTTCGATGTTGCGCTTTAATCAGCAGCAAAGTTGAACGCTTATGTAAGCGAGCCATCGACAGGCCTTTTATTGCCCATTGCCCATTGCCCATTGCCCATTGCCCATTGCCCATTGCCCATTGCCCATTGCCCATTGCCCATTGCCCATTGCCCATTGCCCATTGCCCATTGCCCATTGCCCATTGCCCATTGCCCATTGCCCATTGCCCATTGCCCATTGCCCATTGCCCATTGCCCATTGCCCATTGCCCATTGCCCATTGCCCATTGCCCATTGCCCTAGGCAGTTGACTGTAAAAGCGTTCGCCTAACTTGATTGAACAGCTTGCAACTGCCTCGAAGTCGGATAAAACAAACTAAATTTTAATTAAGCCCATGCACAGCTGATCGACAGTCGTTAATTCTGTTAGCCAATCAAGCAGAAGGGCAAGAAAGCCCTTCCAAAAGTGCAAATTGCAGCAAACACTCGAATAATGCAAAGTCAATTAACAATGGAACTTAAAGTAAAGCGAAGACTTGTACGTTCCAATGAAAAGTGAAAAGAGCTAAACTGACCATGGAGGAGGTGAACCTCTTAATCACAAGTGAGAAAGTAAATACAACTCTAAATAAGTTACAAATGAAATAAGATTAAGACTTGACAAATATTCATATATTAGAGTGCTAAATTCTTCAAACTGTTGATGGATCTTAAAAGTAGAATACTAAACAGGAGGGATGGATGCATGTAAGCAAACTATATTAAGACCAGTAAGAAAACTCTAGTGGGGAGTGCCCGACTAGTAGATGCCCTGAGCCTCATCCGTGTAAGTGTATATGTTGCTAGAATTGTGGAATGTTTGGAATCTCGGGTTCGACTCGAGCACTCTTACTTGTTTCATTATCATACAACAGAGATGTATTATGATTGATACAAACTTGCTGATCTTATCTATCTTACCTCCTTCCCCAAGTGCTTCTCCCTACAGCTCTTCGTTGTGTAGGCATCCAAAATTGATTCGTAATTTTTCTTAGCCCTAGTCAGCGCGTAGTCTAATCTGCTATATGATGCATCTGGATTAAGGCTAAATATTTAATCTTCTTTCTTTCAGCCGGCGAATGGAACTTTCGCCAAATGTTAAATGGCGAAATGGTATTTGTTTCTGTAGATTTAGCTGTACCTGTAGCCGTAGCCGTATCCGTAGCCGTAGCCGTAGCTGTATCTGAAACTAATTGCTGGCAACTAAGGGTATTGTCTACCGCTTCCTCTTTCCTCCCCCCCTCCCACTCTGGCGAGGGGCAACTACTGTTCTGCTGGCGGCAAGTCGAAAAATGCATATAAAACAATGGAACGAACTATGTATACAACCTAGACGTGGCTGGCATGTACGTATGTGTTGGTGTGAGCTGATGTGTGTTGGTGTGTGTGTGTGTGTGTGTGTGTGTGTGTGTGTGTGTGTGTGTGTGTTTGTGTGTGTTCCCCTGCCTGGCTTTGTGGGGCTTGTAAATGCGCTCAGCTTTTCACCAAACTGGGCGCCATTGTGCGCGTTTGGCCAGAGCCAACTGTGAATACGGATACGGTTCTCTGGCTGCCATCCATGGGCCATTGTCACTCTTTGGTGCGTTTCATGCAGCCAACCATGCGACGATCCCAACAACAAGACAACAATGAAATCAAGTCTCGTCGAAAAAAAAAAAAATAAAACCAAATGTTAATATGCCGCTTTGCTAGCTCGACTTTAGCAGCGGCTGAATCTGAAATTGGGACTAGATCTAGAACGAAAACGGGAACGGAAGAGTTTAACTTTGCATACGACAATGGTAGATACAAATGCACATTTTGTCTTCATCGTTCTTGTCTAATTCACAAAATCAGCAAAAATCTATACAGATAAGTTGGAGAGTTCAAGCTAAGCTAAAGAGCTTGTAGCCAAACACGTAAGAGTGCACTAGACGAGCCTGCTCGACTGGGAGATCCCCTGAAAGGGTTCAAGCAGCCGATATTCCAAACATTCTACGCTTATTTTACACATACTTATGTACATAAGTATGTATGTATATTACAAGCAGCACATACACACACACACACGCGCTCTGCTAACTGTAAGTAAGTAGGGGAACTTAATTGTTGAATAAGTTTACTTGCAGATGGACGATCTTAATCTAACGTGATTATGTCATTCATATGTACACGTACCCACATAGTAAATATGAAATATCTTTCTCTTACGGTGTACAAGCTACGCTCAAGAAACGAAGTTCATATGCCCACGCCCACTAGGGGCGTGTCGAATCAGGTTTGACTATATAATGATTTTTGAAATTCAGTTATATTTTGATGCTAGAGACTATGAATTTGGTATATATACTCGGGTTGATAACCCAAGATCAAAATTGTTATGGCGAATATATCTACGCTCATAGGGGGCGTGGCAAACCGTAAAAGTATTCTTTCTTTCTTTACTTGTTTTAGTTAGAAATTCGCCCATTAAAGTCTTTCGTTCTGGCCAGTTGTCGCCAGAGTTGACACTAGCTGCCGAATGCAGTGTTGCCAACGAAGTTAGCAATGCTCATTGCCCAGCTTCTTCTACTCAAAGTCCGAATTCCAATGGTCTCAAGTTGCGGCAATTGTTTATTGAATTTAATTAATTATATATCCCCTTATTTTCATATTCTTGAATGAGTAGAGAAAGTTTTGAATGAGTGACTGGGACTTAACCCTGAAAGAGAGAGAGCACACGTTAATGTTTTAAGAATTTTATTTCTTTCTTTACAAGCTTAAACGTGTTAAGTTCTATACAATATATCCGAGTAGGTCCTTCAAGTTACAACTATCTGAAGGGACCGCCTCCCACACATTTAAACGTGCGCCACATTGATTCGAGAATTCCACACAATTTTGGCCTAATCGCAGTCCAAAGACAGCCCAGTAGCAGTTTGGCTATAGACTCTTTCCAACTTAATATTGATAAAAATAGTGAAAGCATACAAAAGACGTGTCTAAACATTCCAGCCAGTAGCGCAAAAATTCTTGCTAATAGACTATCATTGCTATTCAACATTCTTTCAAGTGAGCTTATTGTGCATAGGATAAGTTGAGAGAAGGGATTTTCTTTTATTACACACAAGAAAGAGTTCGCCAAGTATTCCATCATAATAAGATGCAAACTGGCAGCCATTTTAACAATGCATGCAAATAGTCTATAAGTAAATATGCCAATTATTAGATTAACATAAAAAATTGGTTTTAACGAGAAATCAAGTGGCACAGGTCTATTTAGATCGTAAGGCATCTTGATCCAATTTTGCAGTTATGTTTTTCGCGAGAAAATTTTTAAAGACAAACGCACAACGTCGAGATTGACGCTACTATTTATAGAATCGAAATTTGTTACACTTATGTAACTTTGCATAGCAAATTGCAGGCGTAAGAAGAAACGTTAAGGTCGAAACCTTATAATCTTAATGAAATATCGACCCAATCCCAAATGATCAAGGTCATTCTATCTTCATTATGCGTTACAAATGCATAATCTATGCTTACATAAACTAGATTACTTATGTATCGTCTGCAACTTGTGCATAGAACACCAAATATAAATGTCGTTCTATATCTATGTTTAATACGTTATATAAGAATAAGTATTTTACATATTAGGGCCCCTGTCTAATTGCCATAATAACAACAATAAAGTCTGAAATAATAATAATCGTAATGTGAAATCAATTTAATATGCTTATCTAACCAGAAATCATACAGAACACGTAAGCACATCTAATTCGAATCAAGCCAAATCCAATAGCGCATGGCTCAGGACCTATAAATACGAGGTTTGCCAACTGCTTGCCAGTTACAACACAAGATATTTAAAAATGAAAGTTTTATTTGTAGTTTTACTCTTTGCTATTGCTACAACCGAGAGCCACATTAATAAAGATCAGAGTTCTGATTTGATTAATGACAAGCAACAGCATGATCATCACAGGATATCGGAGAAACGTTTCGATTCCGATTCATCCAGAATCGATGTTGACAGTCCTTCGATATTGCCACATAAGATAAGTTATCAGCAAGGAACACCATCGAGACCAGTTACAGCATCAAAACGATCAAGACAACTAGGAACAAGAATTCATAAACGAATAACTACACGATTAACAAAATCAGCTAAGAAGCCAAAAGCACGGATAATAAAACAGACAACTCCTACCACATCATTTAATTTTGCAGTTATGTTTCTCGTTTGAAGATTCTATAAGACTGTTGCACAACGTCGAGGTTGACGGTACTATTTATAGAATCAAAATTTGTTACACTTATGTAACTCAAAAACAAGTAAGAGTGCTCTAGTCGAGACGGCTCGACTACGAGATACCCTGAACCCTGCGAAGAGCCAATCTTCCCAACATGATATGCTTATTCTACATATACAAATATTGCGAGCAACACACACACACACACACACATGCATACGCACGCACGCATAAGCACGCGCTCTGCTGACTGCGCAGTCAGCGCGGCGACTGCGCTCGGGCTGCAATATGCCTATTGTATGGGAAACTAAATGCTTAATAACTTTTTTTGTGGATGGACTTTCTTAATCAAACTTGCGCAGTGTAATCATGTCATTCATATGTGTGTATTTGCTAAAGCACAAGTCTCTAGTATTTGAAATACGAGTTTTTCAAATTGGGGGCGAAGGGGGCGTGGCATCCAAAATCCAAAAATTACGAAATCTTCGCATTCGTCTCACGTATCTACACAGTAAATTTGGAGTCTCTAGCTCTTACGGTATGCTTAACCGAAGAAAAGTTATCGATTTTTATCGATAATAAGGAAACGGGATGAGCTATCGAAAATCTAAAAAAAACTCGTACTGCGTAGGCTATAGACGAGTATTCTCTGAAAATTTCATATATCTAGCTTTTGTGGTTTACGAGATCGCTGCGTTCATACGGACGGACGGACGGACGGACGGACGGACGGACAGGGCTATTTCAACTCAGCTCATCGAGCTGATCAAGAATATATATACTTTATGGGGTCTGCGATGTCTCCTTCTGCCTGTTACATACATTTTCACAAAAACATTATAGCCTGATTTCCCATTTTCAATGGGTTCAGGGTATAACAAGTAAGAACGTTGCAGTCGGGCGCTACCGACTGCGGAATACTCATTCACACCCGCACAGATCACGCCCATTGCCACGCCCACAATTGGTTTGTACACAAATAATTTTTGGAAAATCAATAGAGGAGATCAGTAGTAATATCGTCATAAAATTTTGATATTTTCAATGAGAATCGGAAAATCATACAGTTTTTCCCGATTTGCCACGCCCCCAGTAGGCGTAGACATATAATTTTTGGCCAGTTCTTAGAAGTAGTGAAGGCTAACGTAAGTGTGAAATTTGGATGCTTACACTCAAAAAATACGAAAATTACAGGGTATTATTTAGCCGGGCATGCCCCATAAGGGGCGTAAAAATTATTTTTGGGTCATCGATAGAGTAACTCAACCATCCATTTTTGAAGCTTCTAGCTCTAAAACTGTAGGTGCTATAAACTTTTACGGTTTGCCACGCCCCCCATGGGCGTAGATATATCCGCCATTTTTTTTTCGTCTTGGGTTGTCAACCCGAGTATATATACCAAGTTTCAAGTCTCTAGCATCTATAGTGCTCAAAATATTACAGAATTTGAAAAATCACTATATAGTCAGATCCGATTTGCCACGCCCCTAGTAGGCGTGGATATATAGTTTTTTAGTCGATCTTCATAGGATCATAGCAGAAACCTACGTGCCAAATTTGGGCGTTCTAGCTTTAAAACTGTAGAAGATACGCCCCCAATGTGCGTAGATATATCCGCCATAGCTTATTCATCTTGGGTTATCAACACGAGTATACATTACAAATTGCAACTCTCTAGCATTTCTAGAAGTAGTGTTTCTGAGATATCGGAAAATGCATTTTCCGATTTGCCACGCCCCTAGTGGGCGTATCGGGAAAATCTTGACACTTTATAATTCGAGGGTATACACGAGTATATATTCCAAATTTCAACTCTCTAGCTTCAAAACTGTGCAAATGGTTTGCGTTCATACGGACAGACGGACGGACGGACAGACGGACAGACGGACAGACGGACGGACGGACGGACAGCGTGACGGACATTGCACAAAACCAATATACTCATTTCACTTTGTGAATGAGTATAACAAATAAGAACGCGCTAGTCTTGACTGCTCGACTAGGAGATCCCCTGAACCCTGCGAAGAGCCAATGTTGAAAATGAAAATGGGAAATCAGGGTATAATGGTTTTATGAAAATGTATGCAATAGGCAGAAGGAGGCGTGACAAATCCTATATTCTAGATCAGTTCAATGAGCTGAGTCGACTTAGCCCTGTCCGTCTGTCTGTCCGTCCATCTGTCCGTCCGTCCATGTGAACGCAGCGATTTCGTAAACTACTAAAGCTGGAGATCTGAAATATTACCAATAAAGTGTCTTCGTTTTTGATACACCGCAAAAGCTAGAGATTTCAAATTTACTATGTAATTTTTGAATTTTGGATACCACCCCGCCTTCCCACGAAATTTGCAAAATACCTATTTGATTGTATTTATGACGACATATTTTCCAAAAATAATAAATAAATAATCAACTCTCACATCAAATTTATCAAATACTTTGTGAAGCAATAATCGATTGAAAATTGTTCTATATACTGATTTTCGTCTAAACTTAACCCTCAAACAAAACGACTTTAGGTACATATCCTATTCCAGATAGCCCTGTAAGAGACTGAAGTTGAAATTACAAATCGAAATTATAAATCCTTGCTTGTTATACTCAATCTTATACTAAATCCAAATTGCGCCAACTAATTACGAGCTGTAGGAGCTGTAAGGGCAGGCAAATTGAAATTGCTAAATATATGAGGGCCGTCAATGCGTGTAATAAGAATGAGTTTTCGCAGCTGGCAGTTGAAGACGATAATACTGGAGTGTGTCGCAAGAGGCGCTCCTATCAAGCTTATTTTGATGATTTTGTTCCAGTTGGACAAGCGTTCAACGTCCACTTTGCAGCTTTACGACTGCCATAATAACGACTGTAGCAGCAGCTCGACGAACACACAAACACACTTTTGTCTAGAATATATATGGTATGGGAGGATGTTTATCATCTATCAGCGTCACTCGCGCCTCAACTAGTCATAAATTTAAACGCCAGTCGCGGGCGCTTTTTACGGGTCCCAAACTTTGCCTCGACTCGCTTCTCGTCGCCTCGACTTGCCTTTGCCGCGATATGGCTTGTCTTGCTCCATATCACATCTGTGGAGCTGCAAGTATCTAGATGTAGAAGTAGATGCAGATATAGATGTAAATGTAGACGTAGCTGTATCTCTAGCTGTAGCTGTTTTTGTGGCTCACCCGCTTGCAATGCGTACCCGGGGCTTTAGTTTTATTATACCGTAAACCTATTGAAAATGGGAAATCACACAGACCGACGGACTTGGCTATATCGACTCAGTCCATCGAGCTGATCAAGAAGATATATACTTTATGCCAAGCCTCCTTCTCCATTATACTTTGATTTCCCATTTTCATCAGAAATTTTTCAGGGTATAGTAATAAAACTATATATATATATGAGCTTCAGCTCAGCTTGGTAACTCGATCGTTCCCTAAGATTTGTTCATTTTAATAAGAATTTCGTTATATTTACGCTTGTCATGTCGTAGTCTATGCAAATTTCTGATGAAATTTTATATGTGCAATGTGTAAGCGTAATCCGTATTAAATGGTTATTAAAACTGAATTTTCATGTTGCTGCAGTCACGTAGCCAGAAGGCCCGCAACTATGATGACAAACACGTTGACCAAATGACACGGACACGGACACGGACACGGACGCGACGTAGCTAGTGGCTGACAGCTTAGGGTACATGTGGAGGTCGTGGCGTCACAAACACAATTGACGCCGCCGTCAGCTGGATGAGCTGTGACTTAACAAACAAGGAAGACGACCACGAGTTCACGTTGCGGAATTCGTATGGTAATCAAAATCGACCGCCGACAGCCGACAGCCGGCAGCCGGCACCCTCAAAGGTAGTCCCAATGTTTAACCAGGGTCTTGCTGCATTTGACGTCGAAATCACGTGTCGCCTGCCTCTGAGTGACACCCGGCACTAATTACACACGGGCACTCATTGGGTGGCTCATAGTTGAGTGCTCGACCATGCACAGCGCGATTCTTGAGTAGAAATGCTTGATCACAGTCGAACATGCTTGTAATTAAAGTCAACAGATTCCTCGCGAGCGATTCGTTTAGTTGTAAAATGAAAGTGAAAATCGCGAAGAGAGGTCGGTTACCTATATATTGGACATAGCGATAGGATAACGATTTGCAGCTAATAACTTTATATAAGTATGTGTGCAGGAACATCTTTTCAGTAGACCTAGAAAAAACCAACGATTATTTAATCTTTTAAGTAGATCTAGATAAAACCAACGATTATTTCATTTACTGAGAATTGTATATAGCTTGTAGTATATATATATATATATATATATATAAATACTTATTGTATATACATAAATACATATAGTAAAATAAATTCCTATCATTCTTGAATAGGTAAAACATGACGCTCCCCTTACATCAGATCGAATCGAAATTGAACCGTAAATTGTTTGTTTTCATCACGCGTTCCGCAATTATTTCCGGTTTGAACAGATTATCAGATTAAGTTTGTTTTTCTGTCATTTGACGTTCTCAGTTTTGTTATTTGCTCGACATTTACAAAATTTCCTTTTCCCTATTAATTGTCAGAACAAATAATTATCGAAGAATTAATGCAATTAGCTTTGATAACAGCTCAAGTCCAGAGATCTACAGACATATATATATATATACATCTATATATGTAGAGTAAATTATCATACAAAAGTGTGAATGTGCGCATTTGAAATCGTGCGAAAAATCGGAAATAAATATATATATATATATATATATTTATAAATATATTTATATGTACATATGTAGAATTTGTTTTCTTGTTTTTCGTTTTTGCAGCGCATCAAAGCGTCGCCGTTTGCGTCAGCATTTCGGCTGCTGTAAATAAATAATAAAAATAAAATAAATTAAAAGATCATTATTTGCATTTAAGTAGTATAGTTCACTAAATTGTTGTCTGTTTATTTATTTGGATTACGTATGTAAATATCGAGTTGACTTTTCACTGATGCAACAAGTGAACAACAAACAGCAAACAGCTGGGCACAGCTAAATTGTTGGAAAGGTCTGGAGAGCATGGATAAATCAGCTGGACGTAAAGATATATGCCACGTATCCACTGTAATTCTAAAATTTAAAAAATTATATAATTGATCTTACAATTCATCTATTTTGGAGCTATACAGATAATCAACAAATTTCAAGATCTTTCCAGAGACTTTCACTAACTTATCTTTATGAATATCTTTTTGTATGATCTCATATGTCATAGGAGCATCGACTTTTCTTAGGTATATTTGTATCATTTCATATGATCTGATTTTCTACTATATATACATATACTTAATAATAATAGATAACTAATTATAATTTGAGTTTCGTATACCTAAAAGTATTTCCATTAGCTACTTTCATGAAATGGCAAATTGATATAAAGAGTTGAAGTTTCGTATACCCTGCTATTCTGCCAATTGTTAAGATCTTTTCAGATCACATGCTAAAGCTCATTTACAGAGTATCCACTAGCACATGCAATGCGTTTCGCATGTGTTTTATGGCCCAGTTTTGGGTTATGCACTGCATAAATTTAGCAGAGTTCAATGATATGGCCGGGCTAAACTCAATATTAATAAAAAACAAAAGGAAAAGCAAACAAATGTTGAAATTAATTAGCATACGATCAATGAAGGTAACAATCAATCAAAGCCAGCGAAAATCTGTGTCTGTATCTGTATCTGTATCTGTATCTGTATCTCTCTGCATCTCAGTATCTCTCAGTATATCGGCAGCTATATCTGGGGCCAACTGGCGACAGACGCGAAAGGTTAACGTCTCTTTGTGGCGCCTATGCAAATGTTGCGGCTGCTACTTTCATTTCGCTGCGTCTGATAAACCGAAGCAGCAGAAAAAAAAAAAAAAAAAAAAAAAAAACGAGAAAAAAATCAAAAGCCAAAAACGTGCGATTGCTACAATCGAGCGACAGACGAACAGAGCGACCGACAGCCGCCGCCGTTGGCTGTCGTCAGGGGCCGGCAGCGAAATGTAGGCAAACACACATACACAACACACTCACACACATGTATACATACCCATATGCATTTACATATGCATGCGCATATCTACATATGTATTTGTACGTGAGTAATTGACATTCATTTCCTCCTTGACGTCAGCCGTCGTCACAGAGTCAAAGCAAAAGACAAAGGCGAAAAGCGAGCGATGAAGTTTGCTGTTGCTGTTGCTGTTGCCAAGCGGTAGCAGAGCCAGTGGCAGCGCCAGCAGCAGCGACAGCGACAGCGATAGCGCCAACAGCTAAATTAAACGACGATCACCATTTCGCCGTCGTCATCGCCATCGCCATCGCCTTCGCTGTCGCCATCGCCTTCCCCGCAGCTTTTACAGTTGCCGTAACAGTTAGTTTTTTGCTCATAGTCGCGACGCCATTCCAATCGCCATCTTTGAAGCTTAGAACATTTTCCAATCGGAGGATAATAGGATTACGTATGCCTTCATAATTAACAGGGCATTAACAGAGTGAAACTCTTTACCTATAGCAACGCAACACGCAACGAGCTGTAACGCTTGAGTAAATTTAAAATTACCTCAATACGTCAGCTAACTGAGAGCAAACACAGAGTTGGCCAACGATCATCATTTGGCATGACAAATGCCAGCTAAGCTTATTCAATGCTCGACTGTTGCCATGCGCTGTGGCTGATAGAGGGGAAAAGACAGAGGGAGAGACAGATAGCTAGAGAGGTAGAGACTGAGGTAAAAGCAGGCATTGTTAATTATTTAGCGGGAATTGAAATGAAAAACAAAAAAAGCTTGTCAAATTGTTATAAATAATTGAATTTTCCTTTCTCCGCTGGCGAAATAATTAGTTGCGTTTGTTTTACAATTAAAAAACAAAAATGATTACAAAAAGAAAACAATATTTTATACAAATTCACGAAGTGAAATGAGTATATTGGTTTTGTGCAATGTCCGCCTTGCTGTCCGTCCGTCTGTCCGTATGAATGCAAACCATTTCCACACTATTGAAGCTAGAGACCCAAGATCAAAAAGATATGGCGGATCTATCTGCGCCAATAGGGGGCGTGGAAAACCACAAAAGTTTATATCTCCTACAGTTTTAGAGCTAGCAGCTTCAAAATTGGATTGTTAATCTATAACTGGTAATAGGCTGGAGCTGTGCGGCTGTGAATGAGTATTATGCAGTCGGTTGCGCCCGACTGCAACGTTCTTATTTGTTTTGTTTTGTGTTTATACAGAATCGAATTCCATTTTTTTACTAACTGTGGAAACTTTTGGGTCTAGCGAACAACAATCAATCATTCATCATAAAAAAGCAAGAAAGAAGTATAGACAACAAATACAAATAAATATTTATCATTATCTGTCTAATCGTAGCTGGCTAGTTCCAAAGTTCTTGGCTAATCGCCCTTGGTATTGCCATCGTCATAGTCGCCTCGTGGGGGCTACGTGACAGTCGCAATGAATTTAGTTTAACCCCAGGCAGATCGATGAATCACCCAAGTAACAGCTACTAAGCACCGATAGCAACTAAACGGTCGATGACGAGACAGCCAAACAGACGATTTAAATAAGCACGACCACGATTAGTGAAGAATAGCCAAAAGAAGAGCCAACAGAAGAAGCTAAAAGATACTGAATACAATTTGAAATATATAAACATAAATAGATGCAGCTACAGATAGAGATGCGAGATAGAGATGCAAGTGCAGATACATAGACTTACATCTATACATACAGATAATGACATACTGTTGATAGACTGTTGTAGATGTACTGCTAGATACAGAGGTACTGCTCTAAATACAGATACAGATACAGATACAGATACAAGATACAAGATACAGATACAGATACAGATACAGATACAGATACAGATACAGATACAGATACAGATACAGATACAAGATACAGATACAGATACAGATACAGATACAGATACAGATACAGATACAAGATACAAGATACAGATACAGATACAGATACAGATACAGATACAGATACAGATACAGATACAGATACAAGATACAGATACAGATACAGATACAGATACAGATACAGATACAGATACAGATACAGATACAGATACAGATACAGATACAGATACAGATACAGATACAGATACAGATACAGATACAGATACAGATACAGATACAGATACAGATACAGATACAGATACAGATACAGATACAGATACAGATACAGATACAGATACAGATACAGATACAGATACAGATACAGATACAGATACAGATACAGATACAGATACAGATACAGATACAGATACAGATACAGATACAGATACAGATACAGATACAGATACAGATACAGATACAGATACAGATACAGATACAGATACAGATACAGATACAGATACAGATACAGATACAGATACAGATACAGATACAGATACAGATACAGATACAGATACAGATACAGATACAGATACAGATACAGATACAGATACAGATACAGATACAGATACAGATACAGATACAGATACAGATACAGATACAGATACAGATACAGATACAGATACAGATACAGATACAGATACAGATACAGATACAGATACAGATACAGATACAGATACAGATACAGATACAGATACAGATACAGATACAGATACAGATACAGATACAGATACAGATACAGATACAGATACAGATACAGATACAGATACAGATACAGATACAGATACAGATACAGATACAGATACAGATACAGATACAGATACAGATACAGATACAGATACAGATACAGATACAGATACAGATACAGATACAGATACAGATACAGATACAGATACAGATACAGATACAGATACAGATACAGATACAGATACAGATACAGATACAGATACAGATACAGATACAGATACAGATACAGATACAGATACAGATACAGATACAGATACAGATACAGATACAGATACAGATACAGATACAGATACAGATACAGATACAGATACAGATACAGATACAGATACAGATACAGATACAGATACAGATACAGATACAGATACAGATACAGATACAGATACAGATACAGATACAGATACAGATACAGATACAGATACAGATACAGATACAGATACAGATACAGATACAGATACAGATACAGATACAGATACAGATACAGATACAGATACAGATACAGATACAGATACAGATACAGATACAGATACAGATACAGATACAGATACAGATACAGATACAGATACAGATACAGATACAGATACAGATACAGATACAGATACAGATACAGATACAGATACAGATACAGATACAGATACAGATACAGATACAGATACAGATACAGATACAGATACAGATACAGATACAGATACAGATACAGATACAGATACAGATACAGATACAGATACAGATACAGATACAGATACAGATACAGATACAGATACAGATACAGATACAGATACAGATACAGATACAGATACAGATACAGATACAGATACAGATACAGATACAGATACAGATACAGATACAGATACAGATACAGATACAGATACAGATACAGATACAGATACAGATACAGATACAGATACAGATACAGATACAGATACAGATACAGATACAGATACAGATACAGATACAGATACAGATACAGATACAGATACAGATACAGATACAGATACAGATACAGATACAGATACAGATACAGATACAGATACAGATACAGATACAGATACATTTACAGATACAGATACAGATACAGATACAGATACAGATACAGATACAGATACAGATACAGATACAGATACAGATACAGATACAGATGCAGATGCAGATGCAGATGCAGATGCAGATGCAGATACAGATACGTTAACATGCATATATACATACATATTTACTCAAAAATACTGATAAAGATCCATATCATATATATATTTATAAAGTTACGATCAGTTAAGATCAGAACAACGATTGCATATGCCATAAAGCCGACGAGGTTAAAATCCTCTGCAGTTGCTAGATAAATAAGCTGGCACATAAAATGAGGAAAAACAACGCAAGCAAAATGGAAGCAGAATATAAAGCGTAAAGCTGAAAAGTGACGAAAGGCGGCAAAAACGAATTTGAATTACTAGACGAATGAACAAATAAAAGTGTTACAGACTAGGGTGTGATCGACTGAGGAATACCACTTTGGAGACCTTTTTTATACCTCGTTATATTGTTAATTCATGATCTCGAGTTCAAGCTATAGATGGTTTGCTGAAATCGACATCTAAGATCGATAATAGAAATACTTTATGACCGAAATTATGCCGAAAACATCATACCCCGTTTGAATTACTTTCAATTTGTGCAGGGTATACGGACCGAAAAACACAATTTGCATTGCTGACGCACTTTTCTTGTTTTTCTTCTGAATTTCGCCTATCTTAACACATTTTTACCTTCTGTTTGTTTTGACGGAAATCTTTTATTGACTGAAAACAAGTAAGAATGTTGCAGTCGGGCGCTACCGACTGCAGAATACTCCTTCACAGCCACACAGCTCACGCCCATTGCAAGATATAGGTTTTTCCGATTTGCCACTCCCCCAATTGGTTTATCAATCTGATTTGACACGCCCCTAGTGGGCGTATCGGAAAAATTTATCAGACGAGGGTATACACGAGTATATATTCCAAATTTGTAGTCTCTAACTTCAATAGTGTGGAAATGGTTTATGTTCATACGGACAGACGGACGGACAGCAAGACGGACATTGCACACAACTAATATACTCATTTCACTTTCGTGAATGAGTAGAAAAATAATGATCTAATGGCCAATGCGACCACATCGCACCGTACGTCCACTGACAACCGATTAGCAATTAAGTGGGTCGACGTTGCCAAATAGCAAGCACACACACACACATGCGTTTAGGTACAATGGGCCAAACTGAAATTCGAGTGCATAAAAATATAATGTGGGCTGATTGACTTCAGCTCCTTAAGAGAGAATTTACATTTATAATATATATGTATATTTCTATATAAAAGAGCATAAATTTTAGATATTTGATATACATCGAAATAATAATAATAATAAATAATTTTGTTTTAAATTTTTATTTTTCTTAAATGTTCATTTTGCCATATTTCGATTGAATTACAGTAGTTAAAAATGTATTTTACAATGCACTAAATCATTTTCCTCTATAGCAAGTAAGAGACTGCTCGACTAGGAGCTCCCTTGAACCCTGCGAGCCTGGGCGTGGTATCCAAAATCTCTTACGGTTTACAAGCCACGCTTAAACAACGAATGAGCTAACGAGAAAATTAGATAAACTCGTACTGCGTATGGTATATACGAGTATTTCAGATTTCTAGCTAGACGGACAGGCGGACAGGCGAGAGACACTTGGCTATAACGACTAAGCTCGTCGCCCTGATCAAGAATATATATTCTTCATGTGGTCTCCCACTCTGTTTTTTGCTGCCTGTTACATACATTTTCACAAAAACATTATACCCTGAATTCCCATTTTCAATAAGTTCGGGGCATAAAAAAGTAAGAAATAAAAATAAAAATAAAAATAAAATAAAAATATAAATGTATCTGGGCCCTTGCCAAAATTATAATTACCTGACATTGCGCGCCGTGAGGCCTGTCAGTGTTCCGAGCATCTGGAAATGAGTCTGCGAGAAATACTAGTTGGCTGACCCCACGCGGTGTTCATCAAATTTCCACTTTAGCTAGCGGGCAGTCCAAATGAAATTTGTTGATATATATATATATATATGTATTGGGGTATAATTTGTTGTTTAGTTTCAGTCGATCACATGCACGTCAATTGCACTCCTATGACTACCCTATGTGTTTATCTCTTATATTCATGTCAAATGAGTTGAGCTGCAAACTGAAATACAAATGAATATTTAACATACAAACAAATGCAAAAGGTTTTACAGCATTTAAAGTCTGTTGATAGCCGAGCTTTTGATATTTAAGCACTCCAGCTGAGGCTTGTTGTTTGAGATGTTTGTGTTTTAAAGTGGAATGAGACCAACTGAAAGCGTAATCCTAGTCATGATCTAATGCTAAGGAGCTCAAAATGTTATACATACTCCCATGAATAGCTCTCAAAGCAGAGATTCTCTATTCTCTATTTGGCAATCCATTTAACAGTTGTCAGTTGCTTTTTGTCACGTTTGGTCTTTGATATTAAAATATTATATTTTATTATGATTCTAACTTGTATAGCTCTTAAGAAAACATACTCTATTATAGCAAAACAGCATATGCTTTGAAGAATTTTAAAGAACTTGTGTTAAAAGTGAAGCTAAAATTGTATTCATAATTTATAAAGGCAAAGATTATAAAAAATTGTAAATATTTTAACATTTAGTACAGAATTTGAATTAAATTTTTTGTTGTTGTTGCTGTTCGGCATGGAATTAGGCTTTCACTGTAGGTTAAATGCTCTACAATATTACAGCCCAACTTGTAAAGCTGTAATAACTAATTTGATGTCAATATCATTTCAGTTGCAATATTTGTTAGACCAACCGATACTATAAGCTCTTTGAAATAGTGAATAAAGACCTGTTTAATAATCGACAAATTGCTTTTCTAATTTGAATGTTAGTTCAAGTGGACTCGAGATGATTAATTTGGCCACAGTTGTCTCTATTTGCCGGGTCCGGGTACTGTACTTAGCGCACGATGTACATATTCTCGATGTGTTCAAGTATTTGTTTGAGCTGATTATTTTTGGCACAGCTGATTAGTTGGCTTTTGTAAAAGTTGTTATTTATGCCAAAAGTCAAAATGAAATTTTCAGCGATTTCGATTTTCAGTTTTCGATTTTTCAATTTGCCTCAAGGTCAATGCCGAACAGGCCCAACACAGCTGACAGATAAATCGCCAATGCGACTGATGTTTTCTTTAGCATTTTGGGCGATTATATGTGTGTACATATGTACCTCTGGCTGCCCCATTGGCACGCGCCCCTGTCCGAGTACCAAGATTCACGTCCGTTGACGTCAGCACGAGTCAAGCAACAAGAAACACACACAACAACAAAAATACAAGAGGAGAAAGAAAAACAACGAATATGGCAGAGAATACAATAATAATAAATAAGAATTTTAAATAAATAAACAGCATTGCCGAAAATCAATTTGTCTGAGAGTTTGTCGTTGCAGGGCGCCGCATCAGCCGTTAGTGGGGAATAGCCAGTGGAGCCGATGGGAACCAATTGGACCCAAATGGAACCAATGGAACCAGTGGAACCAATACCCCCGCTGTTTGCCGCCATTCAATATTTGCTTAAGAACTCAGCGCGATTCGCGGATTCGCAATGTGCGATAAGCGTAAATCATCAATAAATTCGATATATGTACTCGCTATACTCTTTACTTTTCGTAGGGTCATATTCGGTTATAATAAGTTATATAAATCCAAGCAAGGTATACGGCATACGTTGCAGACACTCAGACGGACGGATACACGGATAGACGGACGGACGGATAGAAGGACGGACGGATAGACGGATAGACGGGCGGACATGGATACATCGACTCAGCTCGCTGTCCTGATCAAGAATATATATACTTTATGGGATCTGCCACTTCCACCTCCACCTCCTTCTGACTGTTACATACATTTTCACAAAAACATAATACCCCGATATTCCATTTTCAATTTGTTCAGGGAATAAAAATATAGGTTAAGAAATAATCCAAAATTATATAATAGACAGAAAAACATTGTCAATTCTATTCAGTTAATTGAATTGATTGGTCGGTTTGGTAGCCGCGTACAATAGGTTTGCAAAGAGTATTTGGGAGGCGCATAGCCGCTTTCACCTGTTAGCTCTTGGCATTATTTTGACAATTTGATTTATAACCTTGGCCAACAAGTAAACAAAGTGCGAGAGCGAGCCACATTGCCTTGTTGTTACAAGCAATATTTATTTAGTTTCTATTTCTATGATTTTAATGAAAAAAGCTTCTTCGCATATTTAAATACGACAAGTAAATATTTGTGACTATAAATCAAAATTGAGCAGCTGCGGCTCACAAAACGAATCTAACAAACGTTAAAATGTAAATTCTATTATATTTTATTCCATTCCATTTCCATTTCGATTGTTATTCTATCCCATTCTATATACTTTGTTGCTGGTTTACAGTATTTAGTTTTATATTGTTCGAATATTAGAGCAAATTGTTGTCCAGTTTGTTTATGGATTCTACGAATTTGCATTGTCGAAAAGTAAATTCAATTTGTTGTTTATTTAGTGATAGGCTTTATTTATTATTGCTATCGTCAGTCACTTGTAGTTTAAATAATTAAATGTGATAAGCATCTAAAATTTCATTACCTTCTGCCTTTCTATGTGATTCTCAGATTTATAAGTGTGTGATGTGTACACACAGCATTTGGCTAAGCAACGAATCAATTTTAAAAGCATTACGTAACCAAAACACAGATTAGTGGGACGCGATTGACCAAAAGATACTCCCTAATCGCTTCTAGGCACTTAATTTTCAGTTTAGTCAGCTAATTTAACAGATAAGAATATACTATATCTATGAGTGTTCCAGTTCCAGTGATAGTGATAACAAGAGACTATATCATATATGTATCTATATATTTTATATTATTTTCGAGCAATTTTTGTCTATTACTGTTCTTCATGGAAGATACAGTAATTCAATTCTGAACTCTCTTATAGTCGGACTGAGTATGTTAGCAGAGGTGCACTGGGTAATTGTATTGAAAGAATTGCCGCTAATGTTTTCAGACAATCGAGTTACATTCACTCCATTCATCTCCAGTTCCAAAACAACAAAAATTTGTATTAAATACACATGAAACTAAATGCAAAATTTGGATACTCTAACTCTAAAGATGTACGAGATATAATTTAATGATTGGATTTCGATTTCGTTTTTAATCAATATCATCAAATAGATAAAAGTTATCGCACTCTTAAATCTTGATCCTCTCGTGCTATTCGATTACAATTGTTAACTTTGATTATATATAAATATATATATATATATATATATATATATATATATATATATATATATATATATATATATTTATATATATAATATATATATAAATGTGTATATCGAATACAAATTCGACACACATATTCCGACCGCAGGTGGCGCCCTGACGTGGGCGTTATGCCAGGTGAATGGCCGAATTCTTACAATTTCATTGAAGACTTTGGCTATAAATCGGACCATAAAGTATATACTCATATGATCAGAAAACAAATAGAAGCATGCAATTCCCATAAATATGAGCTGAATTCATTGCGTGGGCTCCATTCATGCCAAGTACGAATGAAAATGCAATAAATAATCTGAAGAAAGTAAAAGTATCTAGACGAAAATCAAATACCCTTCCACACATACTTATATATGTATGCTATGGTGATTGATTGCTTTTATAGCAGATCGACTACATACCCATCCTTGAGAAATAGAAGATGCCAATTGATAAAGCAGTCAACATTTTTATTCAAAAGCGAGTAAGAAGGCTGCACTTGAGGGCATAATACCCATTCGCGCTCCAAATCTAAGGATCATCAGTGACTTCAAAACAGTGGAAGATATAGTATTTCCCGATTTTCCAACTTTTGCAGACTGCTACGTCTCCAATGGGCGCAGATATATTTGCCCTATCTTTTTGATCTTGGATTGTTAACGCGAATAAATAGTAGTATTTCTGAGATAGCAGTAATTCCCGATCTACTAAGCCCCTAGTGGGCATAGCGGAAAAATCTTAGCATTTTTTTAGACGAGGACACCTACGAGTAAGGATTCCAAATTTCAAGTCTTCAAGCTTCAATAGCGGCAAAAGGTTTGCGTTCATGCGGACAGACGGACGGACGGAAATTGCACAAAATCATTTTACACTTTCACTTCGTGAATGAGTATAAGAACAGAAATGGTTCATATAACTGCTCAAATTATACACACTATAAGTTTTATTAAAACTGATAATTGCATTGTCATAGAAATATTCAATGAAACTTTTAGGCTTTTGACAATCTAATTATGTTATTGTAATTATATTTACAATATGTTGCTGAGAAAAGCTCAAAGTCATTTTCTTTTGCATTTACCTTTGATTCAATCAAAGTTTAATTTACGAAATGATCCATCGACACCGAAGACACTTTCATAATCACAGCTCTGTCCGGCGGGTCTCAGTCTTTCATCAACTCCATAGTTTAACTCTTCCCTGAGGTATTCTCGCCGTGCCGTAAATATATCCCAAGTCTGCTGCTTGAGCTCCTCAAGTGTGCCCTGCTCACCGCCCAGGTGTGTGGGCAAATATCTTAGCGGTATGTGGTTGTAAAGTGATTCCAAATTGCTGCCGTGTACTGAGATCTGTTTAAAGGAGAATCAGAAGCTGCTGTGAGAGAGTAAGAGGGTATATTATGTACGTGTATACCCGACCCTGCTGCTTGGCTGGCAGAATTGAGTGCATCATATTGAAGCCCATTTCAAAGGCGGCATTCGTGTTGATCATATGCCTGCCCTTGTCACGAACGGGCATGGCGTCCTCCGCAAAGATGGACATCTTCTTCAATATGCTCGGCGTTAGCTGAAGCAGGTGGGCCGCCGTATAGCCGCTAAAGTCGATGATGAGCAGGCAGCCATAGATAACGGCGTAATCATCAAAATGCAGACTCAACGAACTTAGAGCGTGCGACACTCCCATTATCTCCTCAAAGCTATACTTATCCGCTGCGTAGCAGCCGGGTCGCACATAAATGAGCCGTGGTCCATCATCATGCAGTGGACGTGGCAAACGCAAGCCGACGCTGAGGAAGGGCAAAGACAGACCCGGATGAGAGCAGTTGCTTCTTCCATAAGGAACAGGCACTCACCCAAGGCGCAGTAGCTCGTGTATGCGCTGGCTGTCCACGTCGCGTATGGTATAAAAGTCCGGATAGCGAGTGCGGAGCGTATAATATTTATCCAACTTGGTTTTCACCTTCTCCAGGCTAAACTTGCAGCCGCGCAGGAACGCCACCAGGAACTGATCGTCGCAGCGTGCGAGCAAATGTGGTTGATGTTCGAGCCAGGTGCGTATTGTCCCAATATCCTCACTTAGACGTTCGGGCACCTCATTCAGCTCCTCAATGGCTGTACGTTGCAAAGTTGCCGCCAGAGGGCGTATTTGTAGCGTCATTTGTGGTTCAAGTTTAATGTTTGGTGTTTGGGAATGCACTAAATTCAACTGCCGATAGCTTCCATTCTGTTGGCAATGAAAAGAGAACTAATCTCTTACGATTAGATTAGTTTATATCTCGATTCTAATTGAACTTAATTGGGGTCCAGTTATTTAGATTTCAGTAAACTACTTATAACATTGGCTGATATGAAGTTCGTTAAGCATTTCTTTGATAGTGGCTTCAAAATATTTATTTCTGGTAATTTCTTTATCATGTTGAAAATAACTTAATCAATGCGATCAGCGTAAGCTACCCAGGCTATATACAAAACCCAAGTTATATAGTCGTATTGTTCTGTTAATGTAGTTTCTTTAGTAGTATAAAGCTAACACAATAGTAGAGCGGAAAAGAGAAAAGTAAGCATTCAGAAAGTGAGAGAGAAAGATAGACAATCAGGCGACAGGGTTCAATCGACTCAGCTCGTCATCCTGATCAAGAATATATATACTTTATAGGGTCTGCCACGCCTCCTTCTGCCTATTACATACATTTTAACAAAACCATTTTAGCCTGTTTTCCCATTTGCAATGGGTTCTGGGTATAAAAATAATAATAATCGTAATGTGAAATCAATTTAATATGCTTATCTAACCAGAATACAGAATACAGAACACGTAAGCACATCTAATTCGAATCAAGCCAAATCCAATAGCGCATGGCTCAGGAGCTATAAATACGAGGTTTGCCAACTGCTTGCCAGTTACAACACAAGATATTTAAAAATGAAAGTTTTATTTGTAGTTTTACTCTTTGCTATTGCTACAACCGAGAGCCACATTAATAAAGATCAGAGTTCTGATTTGATTAATGACAAGCAACAGCATGATCATCACAGGATATCGGAGAAACGTTTCGATTCCGATTCATCCAGAATCGATGTTGACAGTCCTTCGATATTGCCACATAAGATAAGTTATCAGCAAGGAACACCATCGAGACCAGTTACAGCATCAAAACGATCAAGACAACTAGGAACAAGAATTCATAAACGAATAACCACACGATTAACAAAATCAGCTAAGAAGCCAAAAGCACGGATAATAAAACAGACAACTCCTACCACAGACAATGTAACGGAAGATTACGTAGACACCAACAGCACTGACTATGATACGGTACCATGTCAACAATCAACGAAGTATTACAATTTGCTTAAATACGCTTTTTATACACATTAACATTTCATTTATTTGCACTTTAACAGGAGTTTCAGCGAGGAATTTGAAATATTTGAACAAAATAATATGAAAGAGACGACGTCAACGTGGTCAACGCCTGTTATGTCACCTGTGCCAAAACTGAGATCAGCAATGTTGTCTGATATTGCCCATGATCTTGAAATGGTCTATTCAACATTCCGCACGAATTGCTTTTTGCCTGTAATAAGATTAGAACATACAAGATGTTCACAAATTTTAGAAGCAATTTCGGACTGTAATACGACTATAGCTTTGGATACTGACTCAGAAACGAAAGAAAAAATAGATATAATTTCTAAGACTTGCAAGGCAGTTAAAACCGAATCAGAAGTGTGTTTTAGCTATTGTAAATATCAATTACATACTTGTTTCTTTGCTGCACTGGTTGGGCTCTTAAAAATATTGAACTATAATATACATTTATTGAAGGAGATAATGTGGTATGATGCTATGAACTATCCGCAATGCATTAGAGGTATAACATTTGATGTAATTTGCACTACAATAAAACTTCCCAAAGATTTTACAATATGCTTATTACAAAATGTTCTCTAATAAAATAATAAAGAGAAATGTATAATATTTTATAGTACACATTAAATGTGATCAAAATGATTATACCAATAAATATATAAATAAATATATATATTCATCTAGCATGAAAATTGAAATATATATACTTGTATAGCAAGTTGATCAGTTTCTTCTTATTGACGATAAGAATGGATATTTGGATTTTTAGTTATATTATAATTTATTAGTTTTATTATAATTATATCTAAATAATATAAACTAAATCAACGCAAGAGGCTTAAATTCTCTATGAAGTTCCCGGTAATTACTATGCGGATTATAAAAACTTCTGTTTTTTTTTTGTGGATACTTTCAATATTTCCCCCAAATTTCGAAAAATATAACTACATTTTAAATAGTAGAAACTTTACTAATTTACTAATCGACACTCATCAATCGAGGTGACCCCCCAAAAAAACTGTGAATAAAAAGTGTAGGCAACAGCAAAATTTCATAGATTACAATCACTGGAACCAAATAGTATACCACAAAAATTTGATATTCAAGTTAATAATTTTTCGCGACTTATATTATTGATTGTACTATAAAACTGAATATATTTCGTGTTTCCTTACAAATGAACACGAAGAACATTATTTCAAGGTTAAATTCTTCATTTACTAAACGAGCAATGTGGCAATGTCATAACTGCAGTTATCAATAGAGTGGACAATGTCCATTTCATATGCTTATCTAAGCAGAAATCACACAGAACACGTAAGCATATCTAATTCGAATCAAGCCAAATCCAATAGCGCATGCCTCAGGACCTATAAAAACGATTTTTGCCAACTGTTTGCCAGTTACAACACAGGATCTTGAAAATGAAAGTTTTAATACAAGTTTTGTCCTTTGTTATGGCTACAGCGGAAAACCAGATTAATTCTGATTTCAGTATTAATTCTGACTTCAATACGCATCTTCTATTGGCACTATTTCATACTTAACAGCGACTATTCACTTCCATCTCTCGAACTTTATCTGAAAAGAACAAGTAGATGATATACCTATGTACACGCACACCTATATGTTTGTACATATGTATTTAAGCATAAACAAGTGTTCTAGTGGAGACTGCTCGACTCGTAGATACCCTGAAGCACTAATCACTAACACATATATCGGCCATCTAGAGCAAACTTTTTTGAAATGGTAGATTTTTATATGAAGTCGCTCTATGCACAATCTCTCTCTCTCTCTCTCTCTCTCTCTCTCTCTTAAATATATGTATACATAGGCTAATTGAGATTCGTTAATTTCTTTCGTGTTTAGATAATTAATCCGTCTGAGTTCAGCGTGTCTCTACACGTCTGGCCCTTTGTCATTGCAGCCGCGTTCTCATCAGATAATTATATTGTTCACTAATATCCCAAAACTGAAATTGAAGATTGAAGTGCTCTTTATGCGGATCAACGTTTTCATACCACAAATAATAATATATATATTAACATTTAGCATGAGCATGGCAAACCCTTCCATGATTTTTGTATACTTATCTCTCAGAGGGGAAAAAAAAGGGGTGAAAAATTCAATAATTAAGCTACATTAGTTTTACAATTGTACTCGGAACGTTAACATGAATATTAATTGTTGGATAAATACTTATGTGATTGATTGTAATACTAGAAATCACGATGATATTAGCTGGGATATGCTGCTATATGGGAATGTGTTGCCCAAAGTAAAGGGTAAGCTAAAGAAGGAAAACCAAACTTGCAATTTCTATTAAGGGCACTTTTACTTGTTTTATTTGAGCTCCATACAAATTAAACGTTTCTATTACGATTACAAGTCGATATTCATTTATGGTGAATTATTATTATTCATTGCTGAGCAATACATAATATCGGATATGAAGCTTAGCGCTGAACCTAGCAATCCCCGCGCACTCGGTAATTTACATTTATCAGCTTTTGTCGCGTTTATAAAGAGTATTTGTGTAGTTATGTCAATTACTAATTTGTTGACTTCATGATATTTCTCCACATTCCTTGGTAAGCATGGCCCTCTGAAATTGTCACATTGTTCAATGATTTCCTGTAGCTTTTGCTTTATATCGCTGGCCGGTTTCTTTATGATTGTAAAATCAATTTCTTTTGCAGGAGTTTTTTTACAGCTGCTCATTTTAGCTAGAAATTCGTCAGCGGTTTTTGTTAGGTCATCGGCCACCTTCTGATGGCAGTCAGCAGCTTTCAAATTGATATTGCTCCTCAGTAATCTAGCCAATTTCTTGTGCTTCATTGGCTCTATCTGTATCTGATTTTCAGGTAGAAGAAACGCAGGCCTACCAAAGTCTTTCGGTCTGGCCAGATGTCGCGACTTATGTACACTACCTACCGAAAGCAGTGTTGCACACAAAATTAGCAATTCCCATTGCCTACCCATTTCTACTCGAAGTCCGAATTGGAATGAACGCAAGTTGTGGTAATTTTTATACTCATTCACAAAGTGAAATGAGTATATTGGTTTTGTGCAATGTCCGTCACGCTGTCCGTCCGTCTGTCCGTCTGTCCGTCTGTCCGTATGAACGCAAACCATTTGCACAGTTTTGAAGCTAGAGAGTTGAAATTTGGAATATATACTCGTGTATACCCTCGAATTATAAAGTGTCAAGATTTTCCCGATACGCCCACTAGGGGCGTGGCAAATCGGAAAATGCATTTGCCCATATCTCAGAAACACTACTTCTAGAAGTGCTAGAGAGTTGCAATTTGGAATGTAGACTTGTGTTGACAACTCAAGTTGAAAAAGCTATGGCGGATATATCTACGCCTATTGGGGGCGTGGCAAATCGGGTAAAACTGTATCTTCCACAGTTTTAAAGCTAAAACGCCCAAATTTGGCACGTAGGTTACTGATACGATCCTATGAAGATCGACCAAAAATCTATATATCCACGCCTACTAGGGGCGTGGCAAATCGGATCTGACTATATAGTGATTTTTCAAATTCTGTAATATTTTGAGCACTATTGATGCTAGAGACTTGAAACTTGGTATATATACTCGGGTTGACAACCCAAGTTGGAAAAGATATGGCGGATATATCTACGCCCATAGGGGGCGTGGCAAACCGCAAAAGTTTGTAGCTCCTACAGTTTTAGAGCTAGAAGCTTCAAAATTGGATGGTAAGTTACTGGTGAGCTCCTCTATCGATGCGCCAAAAATAAATTTTACGCCCCTTATGGGGTATGCCCGGCTAAAAAATACCCTGTAATTTTCGCATTTTTTGAGTGTAAGCATTTCAAATTTCACACTTACGTTACCCTTCACTACTTCTAAAAACTGGCCAAAAATTATATGTCTACGACTACTGGGGGCGTGGCAAATCGGGAAAAACTATACGTTTTTCCGATTCTCAGTGAGAAAATCAGAATTATATACAGATATTACTGCTGATCTCCTCTATTGATTTCCAAAAAATTATATATGTACAAACCAATTGTGGGCGTGGCAATGGGCGTGATCTGTGGGGGTGTGAATGAGTATCCCGCAGTCGGTAGCGCCCGACTGCAACGTTCTTACTTGTTTTATATAATGCTAATAATACTGTTTAGCTAGTTGGATGTGGATAATTTGTAATTAGATGTGGATCGAAAACAATCCTCTTATTTTCGTATACCTTGAACCAGAAATAACAAGTAAGACTGCTCTAGTCGAGACTTACCGACTAGGAGATACCCTGAACCCTGCACAGAGCTACAATTCTAATCATGCCAGGTTTCTTTTAAACAAGCATCCAAAATCTAAAAAATACAAAATCTTTTAATTAATTACAGGAACACCACTGTGACCCGAATATATATACTTCTGTATTCCAAACTGCAGTTTCAGTAGCGAACAATTTTGCGTTGTAATAGAGCCAAATAATATATCACCAAAAATTCAAATACAAGTTGATCATTTTTCACAATATATATATATGATATATCGTGTAATTATCATATTGAAGGTTTCGGCATTTGCTTGTGCCAATCTTCTAACGGATAAAGTTACAAAATTATAAAAACAAATTCAATTAGCCTCAGATTTATTTATAAATTATATTAATATTTTTTATCAAAGTTTAGACAGCCGACTAATTCTTGAACTAGAATAATATATGGAGGAAACAAATCACGTATTTCCTTATAGGCGCACATTTGAAGCGGGACTTTGAAATCAAATAGTCCATTAACACTTGCTTCAACTAAGTCAGTGCCCGACTCAACAACTCCGAGCGCATTTGTTAGCATAACGGCCGCGCAACGGCCCGGTTCATAACTGCATTTTAGCTTCGTTTTTTCAATGGACTGGACAAAACGTCTTAGAGTATGCGACACATCGTCATCGGCATCACCATCGCAATCCTTCGTACGGTTGCGAAATGCAGCTACTGGCTTTTCTAGACGTTTGACAGATGTTAGAAAACAATTGAAGACCTTGGGCTCCCCAAAGCTGTATATAAATGAAGTTGTAAAGCCTGTCGGGAATTGCAAAAACACACACGTTACACACTGCAGGCCCACAGCCAGAATAATGATAGCGAACAGCTTCTGCATTCTGCAAGGACTGTACGAATAAATAAAGTTCAATAATAAGAGGAGGAATATTCTTTCTCGTTGTTTTAATTATATCAGCTACACTTAGTGTATATAATTAGATTCAATTTCATTAAATTACTTCATAGAATAATACTCTACGCACATTAGTCTGAATGCAATCGATTTGAAAATGTATTTACAAAAATTTGTTAAAATTACAATAGAAATTTTGTCATAGATACACTTTTGAGAAAATTTGCTCTACTTGCAAAATAAAACCGATATATAAACACTGTTAATGTAAAACATAAAGAGAAGATATTCAGAATCAGACCAACTGTATTAATTAACAGCAAATAGTGCTTCGGTCGGGAGTGCCCGACTAGGAGATACCAGTTCTTATACCCTGAACCAATAGAAAATGGGAAATCTGTAATAGCTATAATAGTTTTATTAAAATGAATGTAACAGACAAAAAAAAAAAACATATATATTCTTGATCAGGCTGACGAGCTGAGTCAGATTTAGCCCTGTCCGTATGTATGGACCTATAAGAGCTAGTTTTTTTTTTTTAATTCTTATCCAATAGGAATATTATTTATGCTATAAATGTGCATGTGAGTTTGTGAGTATACTATTTCGAGGGGGGAAGGGGGCGTATCTAAAATACTACATATATAAAATCATGTATTCAGGACAGGAATTTAAGTTTTCAAGTCTCTAAACTTTGTGGTGCGTGAGATCTCTACGTACATTCCTATGGACAGACACTCTAGATCGACTCGGTTAGTCGTCCTCTTTATGAACACATTCACATTCAACATAACCATTATACCGTGAATTTCCATATTTAATGACTGACTTCAAATAACTATAATTGATAGATATGTATTTACATAATTTTATTTACAAAGAAATATAAAGAAAAAATAATAATAATATTAATAAGAAATATTACTATAAAATCATTTGACACAATTTTATTATTGCGAAACGTGAATTAAAAAATTTCAATTATAAATTAATAAAAGAACTTTCCTAAAATGTTTCTTGCTCGATTTAGTGTGCGTGTAAACTTGTCAATATATTTACTTTCACATGAATTCACATCTGGAATGTCAAGTGTATCAAGCATACATTCGATGGTTCTAAGATAGATGATCTTCATCATGAACTTATCGGTCCAGCTGCATTCTGTTGTCGTTCCACATTTTTTGATAAGCTTGTGGCATTCGGGTAATAATTTTTTCTTGATTTTTTTGATAAACGCATCCAACTTGTCGCTCTTACCATCTCCTTCACACTTTTTAATGGACATATTTAGCTTCTGAACCTCTTTAGTATATCTCTTAAAGAAATTCATTGTTAACTGAGACATATTGGCCGGATTAAAGTTTTCAGAGAACTCATGTATCGACTTTGTGGAAAAAATCTGTTTGTTTTCGTTATTTTTTTATTTTAGTTGCCATTTGATGTTTTTTGATTATCTAGCTACTTACGTTAAAGGCACTGAGACAGAGAAATACCAGCAATAAATAGTCCATTTTGCAGTCAATACAACCGATCTATGGAAAAACCTATGTTCGAATGATGTCGAAACATGAACTAAACGCATTCGATACATTTGTGAGCCTTGTAATTGGACTTTTCACACATTTCATGTGTTGCTTGCAATATATATGCATGTAAAGTAAGCATGAAGAATGAATATCGACTCTTCGCAGGGTTCAGAAGATCTCCTAGTCGAGTAGTCTCGACTAGAGTACTCTTACTAGTTTTTTTTATAGCGTGCAGTTAAGGAGCTGAAACGTCAAAGAAAAGTAGTTTTTTCTTTGTCACGCTCTCTAGATACTAAAAATGTATTCCCCGAAATATTGAAGTTGTCTTGTGAACATGAACATGGACAGGGGCAGAAGCCTTTGGTAGCAAATTACTTAATCTGCATGCGAAGACAATTACCAATCAACAGGATATTAAGCGTTAATCGCTTTAAACAAGGCCCAGGCAAACAATTGTGGAATTTCGTGGCACGCAATTGGCATTTAGTGTCTTAAGCAAATTGTCGGCCCTTTCGTAGGCCCGACCAGCAGCTTTTAATGAGCGGCCCCAAATCGAAGACAACAAACGATTTTTCGAAGGGGCAATCAGTCAACAGCTACAGCTCGAGCAGCTCGAAGAGCTGTGGCACCCGCAGCTGTCCCATCCCCAGTACGTGTCCAATTTTACTAATTAGAGCAAATATTTGTCTACTTGATAAATTTGGTAGGCGGCGGACCTCGCCACCCACGGAGCACCGCCCAGTCATTACCAGCACGCACAGCGGAGCATTTTGGTCCCCTGTTTCCCCCGCCGCCCCTTAGCTAAGAATTTAATTACGCGCCCAACTCAATGGGAACAAAAATCAGTCAACCCCGTGCCAATCCTCCTGGTCCCCAACAGCTCCAGCTATTTGTAAGCTAGAAATAACTTTTATGTGCCTGTCAGGAGTTGCCTGGAGTCAGGAGTTTCACTTCTATTCTGCTCTGGTCCCATAACCAGATTCGATTCTGATAGAGCAATTTAATGGTTTATTGGTTCTTCTTAGAGTTTTCTTACTTGTTATCTATGAAAATGATTAAAAGAACTTTTTAAAAACTAATCTGGCCTGATTGAGTGTGTGCGTAAACTGCTTAAGCACCTTTTTTTGACAGGACTTAAGCCTGGGAAAATCTAGTGAATCGTACACGCCTTGGACAGTCTTCGCGTAGATATTCATCATTAGCATCTTTGCGTCGTCGCTACAGCCTAGGCTCCCCCACTCGAGACAATCTGTGATGACATTCACGCAATCTACGACAATTTCGTCTATTTGCGATAGAAAAGGCTTAAAGCTAGCATTCAACGGTCTTTTAGTGCAGTTGAACAGAGAGACCTTAATTTCCCGCAACCTCGACGAATAGCCATAAAAATATGATGGTGTTAGTTTTTCTACATCATGCACAATCGTTGCTCTATCGAATACATTCATGGCGTTTGTTGGACAGATCTAAAAGTTATTGGTTTGGGTTTTATTTGGGACCTAAGCCGATTTTAATATACAACAATGTTTAGCAACTTACGTTGATGACACTGGCACAGAGAAATACGAGCAATAAATGGCCCATTTTGCAGTCGCTAGCTGTCAATGCGATCTATGTGAAAACTTATGTTCGAATGATGTCGAAACAAGAACTAAACGCATGCGATACATTTGTGAGTCTTGTTATTGGACTTTTTACACATATCAAAGAACTAATACTTAAATTGATTGTAGTGTGTATAATTTACCATATATAGCAAATCCGATTTCAATTAAAAAAATGTATATTTGCAATATTTACGAAGTGAAATGAGTATATTGGTTTTGTGCAATGTCCGTCTTGCTGTCCGTCCGTCCGTGCGTCCGACCGTTTGTCCGTCTGTCCGTATGAACGCAAACCATTGCGCCGCTATTGAAGCTAGAGACTTGAAATTTGGAATATATACTATTACCGTTACTGTTGACCTCTTCTATTGATTTGCCAAAAGTTATACATATATATTCAATCAATTGGAGGCGTGGCGAATCGAAAAAATCTATATCTTGCAATATGCGAGTATTCTGCAGTCGGTAGCGCCCGACTGCAACGTTCTTACTTGTTTTTGACCAGCATTTCTAGTGTAAGTCAAAGAAGTGAGTTCTTTAGAGATGTCGCCTTTGACACTATAAACACAGCACACAAATGATGTTTATTGCTCTTTCCTGAAATTGGGACACTTTCTAGATGAAAGGATTATTAAGAGATTTTCTAAGAGAATGAAAAGTTTTGCTATTTGCGACAGACTCAAGACTCAATAATTCTCGCATTTTATGGCCCAAGTTTTATTCGTATTGTTTTGTGTGCTTTGTCGCCCTTTGTCTCTCCCTCTTTCTCTCTCTCTCTCTCTCTCGCACACTGTCTTTCTCTGTGTAGTTTGTAAACTTTGCACTTCGTGCCATAAAATTATATAAAATATATCCTCCCGCAGCCGCTCTGTCGTTTGAGCTGCTGTCAATGTTGTTTGCTGCCAAAAAGTTGAAAGGATACAATTTGTGGTACCATCAAAACAATGCCTGGAGAGACAACAAAAAATAGAAAAAACAGGAAAAAAAAGAAGCCAAAACAACTATGCACTATGCTTTCATTTAAGATAAGATTAAATGAATTTTGTATATAAAGAAAGGACTTGAGATGTCTTTATGCAAGCTGAAATACTTTTTTTGCAGTTGCTTTTTTATGTCATTCAGAAGTCGAAGCAGAAAAGCCTTCAATGGGCGATCAAGTTAATGACGCTTGCTAAGCGTTACGAAAGTAAAGCTGCAAATCCAAATATATACGTATATATACTATTTGTATAGAAGATTGGCTAACTAAAAAAGTGAGTGGGTTTCCCAACTTTCAAAGGAAACCAGCTTACTTTGCTTTAAACGTAGCAATTACGTTTCAGCAATACTGACCTATTATCCAAGACTTCCGGCGACAATGTGGCTAATGAGGGGGCAAACACAAGTGTGGTCAAAATTGTTGCACTGATTGTAAATTAAATGCTGAGAAGAAAAACAGACAAATTTAAAAAACATTACGGATAATGGGTGTGAAGCTTATAATAAATTTCAATTCTCAGTTTGGGAACAGTTGACAATAATTTGTGCAGCTTTTGGACACGAAAGCGGTGTCTAACAGAGATTTGTACATTTGTATATAAATATTAGATTAGTATATATATATATATATATATATATATATATATATTCCATTTACCAAATAATGCAAACAATTCAAGCTCATCCAATTTTTACCTGTCAGAGACGTCAAATACGCAAATTACAAGCGAAAAGACATCTTAATGAGTACATGTATGTATGTATATATATATAGCTATATGCCGAACCGATCTATTCCCACAATCTGTCCACTCAAAATAATTTCTTACCTCATCGAGAACGTTGATCTCTCGTGCCAGAATCCGAGCCGCGTACCACGTACCACGTACCACGCCATAGTCGGTTTATTTAATTTTAAAAATGATCTGTGCTACGACAAGCAAATTTGTTTTCTAACGAACTATACCAAGTAAGATGCCATCCAAAAGATGCAAACACAAAAACTTGTATTTATATATATTTTTAATAATTCTTATATTTGACTGTCTAGCGAATGGTTTGGTATTCCCCAAAACAACATTTATAGAATTCAAGAATTGAGAGAGTACAGCAGAAATGAGTGATTATAGAAATTTAAGAATTTCTAATGGCTAAGGACTAAGAACATATAAAAAAATTTACAAAAAATTATTGATTTTACTAATTGATAAAATAAATATTCAGGAATTTTTTTTACAATATTTTTAAGGGTTCCCAGCTTTGAGCTCTCAACTCTATCTGACAACCAATTTAATAATATAATAATAATAATATAATAATAATTTAATAATTTGTGAGGATGATCCACAAGGATTTGCCAAAACACCACTACATCCACAGAATATTACAGCTCTTATTAAGACATTAATTTCATCAAATGTTGTATCCCATAAACTCCCTTATATTAATATAAAAAATATGTTTCTACACTTGTGTTATGATTTAAACTTGTGTAACTGTAAAAAAACATTAAAAATAATTTTTTAAGCATATATGTATACATACAAAGGTAGCCTTTAAAAATATTCGTATGTTTTAACTTACATTCTCTTAACTAATTATGTTTTATACAAACATTTTGTGACTAAATTATAAAGTTTTCTAGTCCATCCCCCTAGCATGGATATAGTTTTGTATATTGTTTGTACTTTTAACAGCCTGCCCCATGGAGAGTTTGTGGAATATATGTATGTTTTCAGAGTTGCTAATTTGTTTACAATACCAAAATATTGTTGCTGAGAAGTTTACAGCCCCAAAGAGGCAAACAACACATTTCAAATGGAATGTGAGAGGCATAGGAAAAATCAACTTTAAGCTCTAGTCGAGCAGTCTCGATTAGGAGATCTCCCTTGAACCCTGCGAAGAGTCGATATTTGAAACATGACAAACACACAAATAGAGAAATATTTATGCAGAATACTCACTTCTGCCATACTTTGAATGATTTTCTTTGTGTGTTCTCAATTTCAATTTGCAACGTTTTTTTGGGAAGAGCCAGACAAAGTTTAAATGGTCGAAATTTTGTTCTGCTTAAATCAAATTCAAGACTTGTGCAATGTGAAAATACATATACATATGTGGACATATAGAACGATGCATGTGTGTCTGTATATGCATACATGAGACTATTTGCTTTTACTAAGAAAAATGGGTTGAAGGTCAATTCGAATAACAGCTGAGCGAGATTTACATACATACACATGAGCATACATCTATAGATGCCAGAATGAATGCACGTGCTTGAATGTATGTGTATTTGAGACTCTTGTCATATGCTTTTCGTTTATTTGTTTGCTTGTTGAGGCTGGCTGCTGCTGCTGTTGCTGCTTCTGCTGTTGCTGTTTCTATTTCGTTTGTATTTCTTTTTTGGCACAAAAGGCGACGTGCATTAAAATTGATAGCCTTTGACAGGGCTGCGGGCGGCGGGCGGCGGGCGGCGGGCTGCGCGGGCAGCAGCAAACAGTGAAGCAAAAGACGAAATGGAATTGACAGCCACTGTGAGAGATGGCTTCAAAAGCTTTGCCTTTTATAATGTACACATACACACACACGTGCTCACATACGCCTCAACACACTTATTTATGTATGAATGTATGGCATGCTTTGCACTTTGCTTTTTGTCGCCTTTGCTCTGGCAGCTGCTGCTGCTGCTGCTGTTGTTGTCGTTTGCTTTGGTGCCAATATGTCTGCCATAGCACACATCAAATTGTGTTCGTATACCTGTGTGTCTGTGTGTGTGTGTGTAGCTGTCTTTTTGCTGCTGTATGCTCAGATAACTGCCAAAACAACAACAACAGCAACAATTACCTCGGCGAAACAACAAACAAAAGCATTAAGATAGCAAAAAGACATGATACTTCGTGTCTAACATAATTTGCAAAAAGTATAAAAAAGAAAAACTATAAAAACACGTTAAATAGAGTCACAACAATTAAGTTAACTGAATCATGTACACACACACAAACACACGCAGTCACATTGATCAAACCCAAAATCAACTTTAATGTGTAGTCTGACTTCTTAGTTAACTTTACCAAAATATTGTAATTTAAACTTATCCAAAATATAGCAAAAATCAAAATTGTATAAAATACACATAAAACTGATTACAAAATTTGGAGACTCGAGCTTCAAAGATATACAAGATATAATTTCATAACTGAATTTCGATAACGTGTTTAATCGATAACATTAAAACGGTAATAGTTACCGATTTTTTTAAACAAACTCGATCATTTCAACAAAATGATTCTACACTGGTTTCCCATTTTCAATGGGTTCAGGGTATAAAACATATACAAGTATACCCAAGTCTAGTCATTGTATAACTAGATCGAAATAAAACAACTTAACTAATTAACTTTAGTTTTATTTATGCATTCTAGAAAACTCCAAAAAGTCTCTACGGCTGGACAAACTAATATTTTGATGACTGCCCAAAAACATTGAGTCAACAGATCCATGAAATTTTTAAGAGCAGTTACACATTGTACTACTAGCGATATACCCAACACGATCAGCTTTACAATAGAGAATAGCTTCTCAATTATTAGTGTAAATATATTGCCATCAGTCACCAACATAGTTATCAAATTGTCCTTTAATCCTGTTATTATTTCATTAAATGAGCTGTTCCCTATAGCACACTTCAAGAATTCATATAATGCATCTGCCATATATTTAAACAGGTGAATCGAAGCCTCAAAAATGCACTTGAATTTCTCAAATGTAAATATGGAAACAACAAGTTTTTTAAAAAATGTGTCGTCCATTTCTAATGATGTATGTCCATGTTTTGCACCACAGTGAACACACAGTATTAACAACACGAGTACAGTGAAAGCCATTTTGATTCAGTTTTGCAGTTATGTTTTTCGTTTGACGATTCTATAAGACAGTTGCACAACGTCGAAGTTAACAGTACTATTTAAAGAATCGAAATTTGTTACACTTATGTAACTTTGCATAGCAAATTGCAGGCGTAAGAAGAAACATTAACGTTTCTGAAAAAGCTGTGTATTTTTCGTTCAATCTTAAAGAAAAATGGACCCACTTCCAAATGATCAATCATTTCATAGGTCTAGGAGATCCCCTAAACCCTTGAAAAAAGTGTAAGCTTATACAAATTTTCGATTTGCGAACTCGCACCATCGCAATCATATAGAATATTTGTCAAAAAAATACAATTAAGAAAACTTTAGTTTTCCTTGATTCCTGATTTCTCATTTTCAATGGACTCATACTTTCGTTATATAAATTAAGTTAAGTTGTGAAATCAATATAATATGCATATCTAACTGTAAATCATACAGAACACGTAAGCAAATCTAATTCGAATCAAGCCAAATCCAACAGCGCATGGCTCAGGACCTATAAATACGAGGTTTGCCAACTGCTTGCCAGTCACAACACAAGATATTTGAAAATGAAAGTTTTAGTTGTAGTTTTACTCTTTGCAATTGGCACAACCGAGAGCCACATAAATAAAGATCAGAATACTGACTTGATTAATGACAAGCATCAGCAACATAATAGTCGTACTTATAGATCTGTTGATAACGACAGGCTATCGGACGAACTATTCGGTTCTGATTTTTCTCCATATGATTTTGACAAGAATTGGATGTTGTCACACAACAGAAATGTTGGAAAAAAAAGTCCGAGCAACACAAAACGGACCACAAAACGAACAACAACAAGGCGAACAACCACAAAACGATCAACTAAATCAATAACCCGAAAAACAACAACAACTCAAATAAAAACGACAACAACAACAACAACAACAACAAAAAGAACAACAAGCACTCTAGCTTTATGTACAACAACGAAGTAATTAAGTAAATATGAAATTAATTTTTATATTTTATAATTTCAATTTCTTTTTGTTCTCATTTCTCAATTAGAGATTTCGAAAAACGTTTCAGATTATTTGAACAAGGAAATAATGGAACCGCAACGACGGAATCATGGAAACGGCCAGATGAACCTTCGAAAGAATCTTTAGAAGAGACACCACGTAGCTTGCTTTCCTTGAGGTTATTGGATGTACCTTTTGAAACAAGGAAAGGAAATTGTTTTGTTGACATCATTCAAGCACAAGTTGATAAATGTAGGGATGTTGTACAAACTTTTATGGAGTGTATGACTACAGAGCAAGGTAATAATCAAGAGATAACAGTTTTTGTTAGGGAGAAATGTTTGGAAATGTTGAAAAAAATTGAGGGGCTTATAGATGCGTGTGACATTGCCTCGTCAGGTTTTTCATGTTTCGGGCATACATTGTTGGCGTTAATCTTCGTAATTGATATTAATGTTACGATAATGCATCACCTATTTTGGAGTGACCTTCGAATGCTTCCGGACTGCAAACAAAAAGCAGCTATGGAAGTTTTTTGCAATGCACTTCAGGTCAGTAGCGATGTTGGTATGTGCACATATTCAACTAAAGATAGGCTTACGATTCAAAAGAATTAAAAATGCGAATGCTCAATGAATAAATACATAACCAATAACAATCTCAAATATTTCTTTATTAGATCAGTGGGAATACAAAGATCAATTTCACAAAACAAGTAAGAGTGTTGTAGCTGGGACTGCCCGACTAGGAAATACCCTGACCCCTGCGCCAATACAATTCCAATCATTTTACGCTTCTCTTTACATATGTACGAGCAACATTATATCCTTAATTCTCATTTTTAATGGGTTCTTGGCATAAGAACTGAATCACAAATTTTATATACTGACTACTGAACAGAATTCTTAATATACACTTAAAACCAAGTTGCTCTCCGGCTCAGTCAATTGTTGCTACTTCGTCGATTTTTAGATATTCTAAATAACAAATTTCATAGTTCTTCCTCTATAAGTTAGCAACACACAGTTTTAGGCGATTCACCACAGGAGTAGATATACCCATTACATATTTATGGTTTTGGGTCATCAATGCAAGCTTCAATGACGGCGAAATGGTTTGTGATCATACGGACAGGCGGACGGACACTCGGACGGACAGCAAGACGAACATTGCACAAAACCAAAGCTTAGCGCTGATGTCACATGCTTTTGCCAACTGTGCACAAGTTTTCTTATCAACGAACTATATTACTGATTGATTTCACACCCATTTCCGTTCCACCCATTTGAGCCAAACCATCATACTCTGAATTTCCATATTCTATGTGAAGTAAAAACTATTTATTTTGTTTTTTTTTTTTTTTCAAATTTAAAAGCCATTTTTCTTTATTACATTATTTTATTAATTGCTTTACCCATCTTAAATTGTATGCTAAATAAGTAAAAAGATGTTATTTTTTTTTGCTTAGTTTTGAAATTCACTTTTACATTCATATAAATCTGATTAAAAATATCGGACATTCTTATATCGATTATTATTTTCAATTTTTAACCTTTAAATTTAGGTCTAAAGAAGGTTAAGTATGTGCACACAGCCATATCGCCGCTGATCTGAAGTGCTTGGGTAAATAAGTCAAGAAGTACTTTTTTTCTACAGCGCTTAAAAAGTTTAAGGTTGCTCCAAAACAGGCGATGCGTTATTTTAATATTTATATAAACTAAAAAACAAACCGCAACCAATGTAGGTCCAAAACAAATAAATTTACCTATGGCAGTATCACATAACCCATATAGATCTGCAATTTTTTTCATTATTTGTAAAGCCTGACTATCAAGAAAGTCATTTATACCATCCAGAATTGGGCTCTCTGTATCCGTACACTCATGAATCACCGTTAACGTGTCAAAAGATTTCTCACGTTGTGATTCTATGATATCTTCAAAGCAGCCTCCTGAGTCTCCAAGAAAAATGTCTATTAGCAAATTGGCAATCATGCTCTCATCGGGCTCTTTTATCTCTTCCGGCGGAGGCTGCTTTGGCCTAGTCCATGCTTCCGTGGTTCCGGTTCCTTTATTTTCTGTTTCAAAAGCTGCAAAAGCATCATCGAATGATAACGTTGTTGTTGTAATAGGATTTTCTGCATTAGTTGTATCGGCATCTGAATCATTCGAGTCATTTGTCTCACTTGAATAAAATTCATCTGAATAATATTCAATTGTATCATTATTACAAGAATCTGGACTATTGATAAAAACAAATTGAATATAAAGAGAAAATGTTAACAAAATATTTGTATATATAATACTATCAAAAACATGTAGTTATCTATTTTGACAGATATATCTATCAGACTTTCTAATGATGATAATAATAGTTAAGAGTGCTTATAACTTCTTATGGTAAATGTTAATACAGTATAAAACATAAATGAATACTTACTCAAGTTGACAATAGGGCGGAATAGTTAATGTCAACAAATATGACGGTATAATTATGTAATCTGTAAAGATGCTGTCATATGTTGATCTTTTTGATGTTGTTATTGTTGTTGTTATTGTTGTTGATGTTTTTGGTGTTGTTGTTTTTGTTCTCCTTGTTTTTGTTCTCCTTGATTTTGTTCTCCTTGTTGTTGATGGTTTTGGTGTTGTTGTAGTTTTTTTAGTTGTAGTAGTTTTTTTAGTTGTAGTTGTTCTTGTAGTCGGAGTTGTTTTTTTTCTGGTTGTTGTTTTGGTTGGTCGTGGTTTTGTTGGTTTTGTTGGTTTCGGTGGTTTTGGTGGTCTTGGTTTCGGTGGTTTTGGTTTTGGTCTTGGTCGATATGGTGGTCGAAATCCTAGTCTTCTATGATGTTTACTTTGCTTATGTGGCAATATCGAAGGGCCGTCAAAATCGATTCTGGGTGAATCGGAATCGAAAAGTTTGTCCAAAATCCTGCCGTGGTCGCTGTTTAAATGGTAACTGTGATGATGCTGTTGGTTGTCATTAGTCAAGTCAGAACTCTGATCTTTATTAATGTGGCTCTCGGTTGTAGCAATAGCAAAGAGTAAAATTACAAATAAAACTTTCATTTTCAACAATCTTGTGTTGTGACTGGCAAGCAGTTGGCAAACCTCGTATTTATAGCTCCTGAGCCATGCGCTATTGGATTTGGCTTGATTCGAATTAGATGTGCTTACGTGTTCTGTATTCTGTATTCTGGTTAGATAAGCATATTAAATTGATTTCACATTACGATTATTATTATTTCAGACTTTATTGTTGTTATTATGGCAATTAGACAGGGGCCCTAATATGTAAAATACTTATTCTTATATAACGTATTGAACATAGATATAGAACGACATTTATATTTGGTGTTCTATGCACAAGTTGCAGACGATACATAAGTAATCTAGTTTATGTAAGCACAGATTATGCATTTGTAACGCATAATGAAGATAGAATGACCTTGATCATTTGGGATTGGCTCGATGTTTCATTAATGTTTCTTCTTACGCCTGCAATTTGCTATGCAAAGTTACATAAGTGTAACAAATTGCGATTCTATAAATAGTAGCGTCAATCTCGACTGTGTGCGTTTGTCTTACAAAAATCTTCTAACGAAAAATATAACTGCATAATTTGATCAGAATGACTTTCGGTGTACTTGTGTTGATACTACTTTGTGTTCACTGTGATGCAAAAGAAGGAGGAAAATCATTAGCATTGGATGGCGAATTTTTCTTAAAACTTATCGTAGCCATATTTACATTGATGATATTCAAATGCCTGATTCTCGCAATAATTCACTTGTTTAAATATGTGGGAGAAGCATTATATGCATTTATAAAGTGCTTGTATGAAAACAGCCCACTTGGCCAACTAGTAGAAGGAATAAAGACATGCATTTCTACTATGGTGGAGACCCGTGGCACTATATTGTATCTGATAATTAAGAAGCTTTTCGCTCTCATAAAACTGATCGTGTTGGCAATAGTGCTAGTAATACAATGTATAACTATTCTTAAAACCTTAATAGATCTACTAATTCAATGTATTTGGGAAGCTATTAAAGTATTACTTTATCCAGGTGTTGAGAGTTGTTGGATATTTGTTGAATGCATAAATGACCTTTGGCGTTGAATTGATTATGTTGTTTTATTTTTAACTAGTTCATACATACATATTAATGCTCAATAACTTATTTATTTATAAAACGAATTTGCAGATCAATTTTATTATTTTCCAATTTCCATTCCATTTGCAACCATTTTGCCCATGGCCAGCTACCCGAATGGTGGCCCTTTTTTTTTAGATCCTGTCTGTGAGGCTTCAATTAGGTCGGGTCTGCGAAATTCAATTAAGACATAAATATTATATATAGTATAAAATAATAATATAAAATATAGAATGATGAAATATTTAACCTGATATATATTCTTGATCAGGGCGACGAGCTGAGTCGATATAGCCAGGTCTGTCTGTCCGTCCGTCCGTATGTGTGAACGCGTTGATCTCAGAACCTAGAAGAGCTCTTATAGCTCTTATACTTGAAATTTTGTTGTAGGTTCCTCTAAAAATTCTTTATTTTATTTCATGTGTATTTTATAAAATTCTGATTTTTGTTATATTTTGAACACCGCCGCCGCCTCCGTCATATTCAGAGTTGAGCCAGGGCGGAGCCATAGGCAGAGTCATAGGCAGAGTCATAGGCAGAGCCATAGGCAGAGCCATAGGCAGAGCCATAGGCAGAGCCATAGGCAGAGCCATAGGCAGAGCCATAGGCAGAGACATGGGCTGAGACATGGGCTGAGTCATAGGCAGAGCCATAGGCACAACCTGAGTTGAGCCAAAGCAGAGCCATAGGCAGAGTCATAGGAAGTGCCATAGGCAGAGCTATAGGCAGAGTCATAGGCAGAGCCATAGGCAGAGCCATAGGCAGAGCCATAGGCAGAGCCATAGGCAGAGCCAAAGGCAGAGCCATAGGCAGAGGCATAGGCAGAGCCATAGGCAGAGCCATAGGCAGAGCCATAGGCAGAGCCATAGGCAGAGTCATAGGCAGAGTCATAGGCAGAGTCATAGGCAGAGAAATAGGCTGAGCTATAGGCAGAGCCATAGGCAGAGCCATAGGCAGAGCCATAGGCAGAGCCATAGGCAGAGCCATAGGCAGAGCCATAGGCAGAGAAATAGGCTGAGAAATAGGCTGAGCTATAGGCAGAGCCATAGGCAGAGCCATAGGCAGAGTCATAGGCAGAGTCATAGGCAGAGTCATAGGCAGAGAAATAGGCTGAGAAATAGGCTGAGCTATAGGCAGAGCCATAGGCAGAGCCATAGGCAGAGCCATAGGCAGAGCCATAGGCAGAGCCATAGGCAGAGCCAAAGGCAGAGCCATAGGCAGAGTCATAGGCAGAGTCATAGGCAGAGCCATAGGCAGAGCCATAGGCAGAGTCATAGGCAGAGTCATAGGCAGAGTCATAGGCAGAGAAATAGGCTGAGCTATAGGCAGAGCCATAGGCAGAGCCATAGGCAGAGCCATAGGCAGAGCCATAGGCAGAGCCATAGGCAGAGCCATAGGCAGAGCCATAGGCAGAGACATGGGCAGAGCCATAGGCAGAGGCATACGCAGAGGCATACGCAGAGCCATAGGCAGAGCCATAGGCAGAGGCATACGCAGAGGCATACGCAGAGCCATAGGCAGAGCCATAGGCAGAGCCATAGGCAGAGCCATAGGCAGAGCCATAGGCAGAGCCATAGGCAGAGCCATAGGCAGAGCCATAGGCAGAGCCATAGGCAGAGCCATAGGCAGAGCCATAGGCCATAGGCAGAGCCATAGGCAGAGGCATACGCAGAGGCATACGCAGAGCCATAGGCAGAGCCATAGGCAGAGCCATAGGCAGAGCCATAGGCAGAGCCATAGGCACAACCTGAGTTGAGCCAAAGCAGAGCCATGGCAGAGCCTAAATTGAGCCAGGGCAGAGCCATAGCCAGAGGCAAAGCCAGCGCCATAGGCACAGCCTGAGTTGAGCCAAAGCAGAGCCATAGGCAGAGCCATAGGCAGAGCTATAGGCAGAGCCATAGGCACAGCCTGAGTTGAGCCATAAGCAGAGCCAGAGGAGAGCCATGCAGAGCGCATACGTATGTAAGTGTATGTGCATGTGTTGCTTTTATACATATATAAAATGAGCGTAGAGTGTTAGGAATAGTGAATTCTTTTAGAAAATATACGAAATAAATATATAACAAAGGAAAAGTGCACTAGTCGAAATTGGGATGATATCAAAATAAATATTATAAGCTTGTACAGATATGCAAAGTTTAAAGCTTGAAGTAGGGTAAGATTGCTCTAGACGGGACTGAACGATTAGGATATACCCTGTATCCTGCGAAAAGCTGATATTCCATGATGTGTATGTGTATTTGTTGTAATTGCATTAATATGTGTGCATTTGGCAACTAAGCTCGTCAGCTCGTCAATTTTACAAAACCAATATACCCAAAGACGGATCAAGAGAGAACGAGAAAAGCGTGCGCCAATTGCTGCTGTGCGGGATGTCTGGGAACCGAATATTTTTTATATTTTCCTTCTTTTGGTTGCCATAAGCGCTGCGAATGGTCACGGACAATCGGAAATTTGTAGGTACCCCAATATGAAAGGACACAGGTGATGGCTGCAGGTTTGGCGCGCTTCTTTCTACCGTGGGAAACTCTAGAGCCAAACAGGACCCTGCCACTGGCATGTGCAGAAAATCCATCATAATACTGACAATACCTAGACAACAAATTCGGAACGTTGCTCAAACAATACAACTGGGACTTGGGCCAGAGTTAGGGCGCAGGTCGCAGGTCGCAGGTCTCAGGTCGCTATTGACATGGGTCTCTGTGGCAGCAGCTTGGACTCGCGCTACCTGGCCACAGGTTACCAGCGTATCAAATAGTCATTTGCTCTCCAGTTAGTCAGCCATGCGTACGTTAACGATAGCACCATCCCATCGCCCAACATTTACCTCAGCAATCATATACTCTCTCTATCCCATTTCAGGGTATCCTATTCATACACTCGCTCGCTATTCAAATACCAAAAATGTACACTCTTAATCCTTATAAGCTTGCTTGCTGTTTAAGGTGTTATAAGGTGTCTTCCACGGTACTCAATTCAGTAAGTTCAGTGATCCTTGGTCTTTTCTTTATTAATTTGTTTTGTAAGGCTTACTAATTCTTTAGTGCATTTTGATTTCCACTTATTATTATTCTTGAAAATATATCTATATAATATTACTCTCTTAAAGAAATGTAAATTCTTTAGACAAGCGTTCAACGCTTGACAATCTTTTTCGTAATAAGCAGGCCTTGCAAATGACAAAGTTCTAGCTCTCTCTTTTTGTTTCAGCTTTACTTATTACTTAATTATATAAAATTTATATATATATTTATACATATATATATATATGTATATATATATGTATATTTACATATATATACAAATTATTTTATTTTACTTTATTATTATTATTATTATTTTTTTGTTTGAATTATCGCACCTTTACAAATACTCGAATACCATGCAAATCAGAGCATACGTTTTGTGCTCAGCTGCCCTGGTGCTAGTATGTGGCGTTGGCAGCGAACTGCAGCATTGCGTGTCGAGCGAGAATCCACGGAACGAGAAGTTTTTATTGGATGAGAGCTCGTGGGAGCTGATGCTGCAGGGCGAATGGATGATCGGCTTCTGTGCGCCGCTGATAATGGCCTGCGTTAAGTTTGAGCGCGTGTGGAGCAAGTTTGCACAGGAGAAGCAGCTGGAGAGGAGCGACATGATTGTTGCCAGCATGAAGCTGGAGTATTCGGAGACAGTGATAAGGCGCTTTTCGTTGCACGATTTGCCCACAATTTTGCATGTCAAGGATGGCGTATTCCGCAAACTGCCGATAGGCCAAAGCGTTCACGAGCTGCACGAGCTGGCGGAGACAAGATGGCAGGACACAGACCCAATGCCCTTCTGGCAGCATCCAAATGGCCTGCTCATCCATTCTTATATACGCTACATACAAGCCATCGATCAGGTCTATCAAGCATCCTGGCTGGATACAGACTACGAGCAAGCCACTTGGCTGGTGCGCATTGGCCTGGCCCTAATCCTCGCCATAGCTCTGACAATTTGCTGCGCAGTTTACACCTGTTTCTACGACAGCCAAAAGCCGCCGAAGCGTGCCAAAAAACAGAAGATCTTGTCAAAATTTATGGGTCACTCAATCGTCCAACCGGAGGTCATTACTAAGGCAAGTCAGCATTTCCATCCAATAAGACAATGTTTGCTAACTTTTCATCTGATCCACAGAAATTTGTTTTAGAATGAGCCTTCTACTTCTTTTTGTTTTGTTTTTGTTTTGTTTGAAATAACTGCAATATTCATTTCGAGCATCTCAGCATTGGACCAAAATCACCAACATCTAAATGTTATTTGTTTTCTTCTTCGAACTTATGATTTGTTCTTCTTTCGTCATCGTAAAACAACCGGCGCCGTCTCTTCTTTGTGTTAAAATAAAATATAAAATAGAATGTCGAAAAGTGTTCTTCAATTTGGCAAATGGAAACAGTTCAATGTGATTTTGTTTTATTTAGCGTTAAGTTCATATTCACGCCTCATAAACGCTCTGGCTGACCAAATGAATGGAGAACCCAAAGTAAATTGCTGCCACAACTGTAATGGGTCGAGCCTTGATAACTAAGTTAATGAAACTATATATGTATATGTATATACATATATATGTATTTATATATAAGTAAGAAGAAAGATTCAAGGATTCAACTTCAATCAACTGTTGGATTAGTATTAGACTGTATTACAAATGCATTTGACCTTAAATCCTAATCAAAGACTTAAGAACAAGGAACTGATATTTAGTTTTAGCTCTAATATTTTGTTTCATTACAGTAGAATATATCTGCAAATGGTTGTACCCTACACTAGTTGCATTTACCTTTAATTTCAAGGTAAGTTTACTCAACAAAATATATATATATATAAATATATGTTCATAGAAGAGTAGTAAAGAAGGCAGTTTAAACAGCTCTAAGTTATGCCAACATTTTTTCGGACTCTTATGGTCCTTCAAAAATTCTTCTACAACAATATAATAATTTCATATTCAGCACTTTTCATTTTCTTGCAACAAAGTTTTATAATTCGTATTTAAATTTAAATCATATATTTTGACTTTCCATTCATTTTGGTAGACGTAAATAAAAATTCCATGGAAAACCGCAAAATTGCTGAAGTTTGCATTTTACATTTGGCATTTTCATAAATGAAGGCGAGGGGGCATCAAAGTTGCAACTAGACACAACTTGGGCATAAATTTGTAATTCAAAACGTTGAAACAACATGATGAGAATAATAGTAATCAGAATAATGACAATGATAATAATGAGGACGATGATAACGAAGGAAATGCTAAGATTGAAACTTACAGAATGCTATTAGATTGCAATGCATTATTCATGCAAGCAAGCAAGGAGGAGCAGGAGGCATTTACACAAAAAGTGTAAATCATTTGAGCTAAATAAAGATGAAATGGCCAAAACTATGTAGCTATAAATACATTGTATAGCTTGAGGGCTAACACAGCTTATTTAAATCGATGATACTCTTAATGAATGTGTAATCAGACAGAGAGAGAGGGAGAGCGGGGGAAAGGTGAAGTTCAATCAAAATTGTTACAAAATGCTGCCAGCTAAAGGCTGACTAAAAGATAAACAGGTGCAAGACCATCTCTATGCAACACTTGAGATATCTGCATATGCAATATATTTCATAGTTTCTCTTACATTTCATTTACAATTGGAATTCTCAATCGAATTACAGCATCCAATAGACGCAAATTTATTTATTTGCCTAGAAAATATATATATATATATATTTTGATGGCTTCGGGCCCAGCTGCTGGCAAATGGGTCCATTTGTCTTGCAAGTATCGATTTGAGGACTTACAACTTTGAGCTGTTCCTCAATTGACTCTTCGTCTGTCCAAGGCGAAGGCACAAACGATTACTCGATTTCACGTGTTCAGATTGTATGTATGGGCCCAACAAACAAAAGGGTTGATAGCCCACCTCTGATCCGGTCTATTTGGGCTTTTCCTTTTCTCTTTCCTTTTTTTCCTTTTTTTGCGATTTGCGCATTTTGATTGATTGCTGCCAGTTACAGCGCACAAATTGAATGACCAACTGCTGCTCAAAACAGGCTCAGTCAAAAATGATAAATAGACCAAATGACCCATTTAACTGTTGCGTTACGTCTTGGTCCTGGGTGATGGGTCCTGGGTCCTTGGTTCTTAGTTCGTTTTCCCTTATCTACTTTTGTTTTTTTTTTGTTTTTTGGCAACTACTCGTAATTGAGTTTGCCTGATTGCCTTTGGGGCTTTGGTCAAAGTGTTTAAAGAGGCTTTAGTCAAATTAGAAACAAACAGACACATCTACAGATACGTAGAGAGATTCCAAAAGAAGGTAGAAGAACATCACTCAATATATATTTCTACTCAATCCCAAATTTATGTAAGCGATTGTTATTTAGGAATTCCATAAATTATGAGGAAATTTATATATTAAAAGTGCTCAGTAGACTTCATTTAAAACCAGATCGTAATAGGCTTTACTGATTTGAAAGTTCGTTTAAGTATTTAATGCTTTTCAATTCTCTAAAATGCCAATGATTGACATTGTGTCATATTTCAATTGCTGCTGTTTGCCAAATAGAGTTGACAATTAACCGTTTCAATTGTCGCCTTCCTGTGGAAAACCCGCAATTATTGTAACATTCACATCAATGGCCATGACAACACTCGCCGGGGTTCCGTTCGAGGGATCCTAAGCAGCTCTAGCTAGCCATCCATCCATCCATCCGTCAGTCAGTCGAGCTATATATAAATGCAGCAAACTGTTACTTTTTCCATTCAATTATTTACTTCGTTGTTGTTGTTGTACTCTCTAAAGGCTTTGAGGACCTTTGCTTTGCTGAACCATTGTAGCCTTTTACAAAAGGCACCAAGGGTAGGCGGTGTTCAATACTACTTATTTTTCCGTATGCCCAAACGAAGGACGGCAATTACAGGGCCAAGAGAGAGCCATTGAGAGAGAAGAAGTCGGAGTGAAAGGGTTCTCTATGGGCATTAGCCGGCTTTATAGCGCACACACCATTAGCGAAATGTCAGGAAACAGAAAGAGAGGCAAGAAAGGGAGGAGGGAGAGACAGAGAGAGAGAGAGAGAGAGTGAGACAGAGCGCTTGCAAGGAAGCATAGAAACTCATACAGGAGCAGATAGAAGCAGCGAGTGCCACCTTTGTTTGTTGGTCGTTTGCCTGCGGGAAGGCAGGGACAAGGGACAGCAACCGACAGTCAGAGAAACAGGAAACTGGGAAAGGTTTCTGGTTCGAGTCGGTTTCAGTCCCGCCCAGCACTTCCGTGCCGGTGATAGCAAAGACTTTTAGCTGAAATGTCAATTGGGTAAAAATGTGCGTATTTTGCAAACAGAGTACAAATACTTATGTAACACAAACACACACACACACACATACACTAGCACATGTGCTTACTTACACATGTCTAGGTCAAACAGAAAAAAAAAAGGAAATGGAGAAGCAAAAAAAAAAAAGGAAGAAGAAAATATATGTATATAATAATAATAATAAAGGGAAAAGCAAGAAAGAAATGGAAAGCTTTTGCCCAAATGAACCGGCAACTGAGTTCCTTGTGAGATGGGGCGGGTTTTTCGTAATGGCCAGGACAACTCCTGATAGTCGGGCTAATAGAAATGCTTACATATTGACATAAAACTCTCGGGGGCATGATTCGATGATAACGCGACAGCTGCTATTAAGATTGATATACGGTATTTGCTGCCCAACATTTGCTTACCCTAAGCGATAAGACTCATTGTATAATGTGATTGATTCGTGCCCAGATCACTGATGACAATATCGAAAGCTTCGCGAATGTATATATTAAATAAGAATACCTAGCTTAACGCTATAATATGACAATGCATGACGTGTAAATGGAGTCGAATATTATCTATAATATCTTAAATTATATGCTGGATTTGTGTTAAATATACACAAAGTAAAGTTTTGAGAGGGAATCAGCTCATAAATCTGAGTAGATCGAAAAAGAGAGAGAAAAAAGAAAAAACAAAACTGTTAAGGTTTATATTCACAGTTGTATTTATCCTGACCATACAATATATATATATATGCATATCTCAATTTTGTGAGTTTTTTTTTTCATTTGCCACGCCCTCTGTAACCGTTCCTAATTAACAGTAAATTACTTGATAGGTCTAGGCTCTGAAAACTGTAGAAGTAGCAACGTCCCCTAGGGGCGTACATACATAGAGTTTTTGCTCATCCGTAGCTACTTTATACATATGTATGCATGCATTTTCGACTGGCTGCCCATCAGACTTGGAGCACATCATCATCATCCACTTGTGCTCTGACATCTGATGCAGATAACGGAATAAACTTGTGAAAGAGCACAGAAACGAAGCTGCTTGCTAGCTTCGGACGTGAGTTTCAGGTTCACTTTCGAGTAGTGTTTACTCACAGACATACTTGGACTGCATATTTACTAGCACTAGGACTTGTCCATTGTTATTGCCATTTCGCTCTGTGTGTGTGTGAGTGTGTGTGTGTGTGTGTGTGAGTGGTGTATGGAGTATGGCTATTTGCCCGAGGTTTTGTCGGCTCTGCATTGTTTGCTCGCATTGTTTCACATGGGCGAGGTGCACGTAGCTCGCATAGTTCGTATTCAAGTCAGGGACTCCTCTCGATTCTTTGGCACTCATGCAAAACGCACAAAAGTGCGCACAGCACAGTGTTGTCCGGCAGCTACTGCTACAGCTCCTAATGCTACCTCGGTGCCGACTCCGACTCCCACTCATCTCTCTTTTGCTGCTTTTATACTCATCAAGAGTGGTTTTTTCCTTTCTTTTTTGCGCCCGACTCTCAACACAATGCGATATATTGTTTGTATGGCTCGCATTGAGCTCTAGTTTTAAACACATTTACAAAGAACTCCGCTCGGTTTCCCTTTTGAAATGTACACGCCAAAAACTATTTTTTTTTCTTTGCGCCCTCGGCTTCTTCTTCTTCTTTTTTTTTTGATATGTTCGCATTGTATAGCACAAAAGTGGACAGCAACATTGACTATACATATATATTGTTGTCCTGCAGGCTAAAGAGCCGGACTCGAAATCTTTATCGAAATATGAACTGCTCTCAGTCAGTTTCAATTTGTGAAACATTTTCAAACACTTTGTTGGCCATTTGCACATTGCCTTCAAAGTGACAAAATGTTCTCTTGTATAAATTTCTCGATTACTTTATTCACTTCTTCATAAATCATATAAGGAGTTATTTCAAAGTTTCTTTAAACTTAACTGCCACAATTTGAATAAAAAACACGTTACAAATTGCTTAGTACAAAATCATAAATTATATGCAAAGTTCTGGCCCGCTGGGAACTCGTCAGTCGCTGTTTGCCAAATGATTATTTCAAATGTCAAACACTTATTCATAGGCTGAAGCAGCACTCAAATGTAGTTCAAGTCCTGAGAAGCAGGCCATATCCAATTGGATTTCTACTTAAGCCATATATCTATATATAGAGATATATATATATTCAAATTGTTTGCGAATCTGACAATATGGCCGATGTTGTTTTTGAATCATCCAGCTAGCTGGCTGTTCTAGCTGTTGCCTAACTACGCGTTGGCTTATAAATTTTAGATGTGATTCATTTAACTTTTAATTGGCAATTAGTTTCAAGTTACGCAGCAAATTTGGCTCAAGTTTTTCAATTATTGATGTTTAAATTGCCGCTGCCAATTGGCCGCCTCCTGCCTCCTCGGTCAGGCAGTTCATCATTTGCAACATGTTCGAGTTCCCATCGCTTTAAGCCATCCTTGGAGTTCAATTTTAGTCTAAGTAACGCCCGGAAGGGCGTCAATTAAAAAATTATATGTATGTGTATATATCCCCCAACGTTTTCAACTGCATATTGCAGGCGCTTAGTTGACTTTTCCACTTTGCCAACTTTGCCTTGCCCAGCATTTTCTATTTAATATTCAAATTGTGCCCCGTTTTAGACATGGCATATGCCAATAATTACGCACACAGACACACTTCAATACACACACAGAGACACTTGCACAAATTTGCATCATACGCTGCTTCGATTGTATAACAATTTTGTTTACCAACCAATTAAGCAGTGAGATTAAATTGAGTTTTTGTTTGAGCAAATTTATTGTATTTAAAAAAAGTATATATATAAAAATTAAATTAAATATGAATGTTTTATTAATTAATTCTCATTTCAAGTGCTAGTTAATGGAGCTTTTACCCACTTGCATAGAAAAAGAAAAATAATTCGATTTAATTATTTATTTATCTATTTTTTAGTTTCAATTAAAACAAACAAATTTTATAAGTTTTCAATTAAATGCAAAAAATTTTTTTTTATACAATAAAAAGTATTTTAAAAAAACTTTTGTTATTAAAATAAATTTGAAGGATTATTGAAAAAAATTCAACAAATACTTATTTATCAAAATTAATTTTATTCAAGTTTTTATTTTTGTTTTTTGTTTTTTCTTTCAATAAAATAAATTTTAAGCTTAGAATGTTTTACAATTTTCCATATATGCTTTTCTTTGTCTATAAGCATAATTATGTTAACTAAAGATAAATTTGTATATAAAATTCATGTCGTGCCTTGAAGCTTGTAAATAAAGCCAAATTAAAGAACCTTTTGCGTTTAGCTTTAAACTTTTTAAATTTTTTCCAATAACCTGTTTAAATTTTAAAGAAATATACAAATATTTATTTATTAATTATTATTAAAGTAAATATATTAAATATATTAAAATTAAAACAATTTCTCAGCTCGAAAATGCTTTAAGATAAAATTAAAATATTAAATATATTAAAATTAAAACAATTTCTCAGCTTGAAAATGATTTAAGATAATAAGAGAATACTTGTGTGTTTACAAATTATGGAACTACATAAAATTTTATAAATGATATAAAAATAATAATAATATTTATTTGTCAGTCGAGAGCTTTTGCAATCAAAGTAGCTAGCTTGAAGGACCCTTTGATCTGAAAACCCCGAAATCTTTGCTCAACCGAACACAACAACAGCAAAGTTAAGCGTTTGACATTAAAACTGTAATAAATGTCATAAATTGTTAACAGTTGATTGCACTTGATTATTTTTATCGTCGACGCAACGTCATCGATGGCAACTGCCACGAACAGACGAGGACAGAGTCTCTCGCCATACACCTACACAACACTTCGATGCCAGCGATATTCCTGCAGCAATAATAAAAACGAAACGTGTGCGGTTTTAATGTGCCTCACACTCTGCCATAACAAGCGATATCAAAGGCAGGAATTGAAGCAGCATTTGCGAATGGCATTGGGAGTTGGGAGTTGGGTGTTGGGCGTTGGGAGTTGGGGGAAAGCGTTTTGGCGGGCCTATCGCAGTCGTAAAGGACAACAGAACTGAAATCAGCTGCTACGGATAGTGCGAAACATTCTCAAGTTCTTGTTGCTTGTCTTTTACGACCTGTTTCCACATCCCCCCCAACCCACAGTTGGCTGGCAAAAATGTGAAACCGAACGCTTACGTGCATATAATATCGCATAATATTTTATGGTCTTATTTCAATATCAAACGAAACGGAACGGTCAGCCTCGACGATTGTCTCCTTTCATTTGCCATTTACACATCATAAAATTTTGGAGCGTGTCTGCTTCGTTGCCAGCGCCAATTGTTGGACGTTAGAGTAAAGAATAACCACTGAATGCCATTAAATGTCATTTGATAATAAAGTGTGTAGCTGCGGTTGCTATTCAACCCCATGAAAAGCCACAACAAAGCACAAAAAATAAAATAAAATCAAAATAAAACCAATCTCAGTCACACAACAACTTGGCCCAGTGGCCAGATAAAAAGCAAAGTTTGCAATTACCAGCTTTGAATATACAAGTCAAAACATCATTTTTAATAGGCTTCAACCCAGGAGCAATTCATAAAAATAAAAAAAAAACGAGAGCCCGAAAAACTAAGGCAACCAAACGAAAATATGTCGAATGTTACCAACTAACTAGCTGCCATATCGCCTATGCAGGCCTGGCATTAATATGAAAATCATGTAAGCCCTCGTTGCCGAATTAGTTCTTGCCCCACTCGACTCACTCGACTCAGACGACTCACTCGACCCACTCGACCCAATGGCAAACGATGCCCAAAAGCTGCATTCCCGCAGCAAACAAGAGCCTTCAAGTGAACAGTCCAAAAAATCTAGAGCATAATGTTTTGTAATACCCTGCAGGTTTTGGCAAAGCAGGTAGGCTCAATCTAATATATATATATATATATATCTATATTGCTTAGTATTTAGTATATGTTCGTATGTTTTAAATATGCTTGAACTTTTAAGTTTACACCCTAATGCTACAATTCATATAATATCTCAGACTCCAGCCTATCTATCTATATATATATATATATATATATATATATATAATACTATATATACTACATGGAGTTATCCAGCAATAGCTTTTATTACAGAGTATGTAGTAGTCGTATATTTCCCACATATTATTTACCTTTTACCTTTTCAATATTCAAATTTTATAACTTAAAAGCCCATACAGTTTCCATATTACAGGGTATATACTAGTCGTAGCATGATTACTAATTATTGTTGTTGGGCCATTACATGTGCGTGTGTGTGAGTGTGTGTGTTAGCAGACCCAACAGTGTTGCCCATTATGTGGTTGTGTGTGGGTTATGAAAGGGTAACTCCCAAGTATTGGTAAATTTCATTCGAGCTTTGTGTTTGTATTTGCAAGCGAGTTTGTTTAGTTTTGCTAGGGTGAAGGTAGATGCGGTGGGTTGGTGCGGTGGGTGGGTACATAAGGCGCTTAATATGCAAAGTTTGTAACTTAATTTAAATTCCCTTGGCGTGCACTTATTACTTTGTGCCAACTTTGTTGCTGTTGCTGTTGTTGCTACTGCTGCCGCCTGGCACTAAAAACAAAACCGAAACTAAAACTGAAACTAAAACAGGCAACAACTTGGCAAGCCCACACTTTGTAGTAGTCGCACATGAAAACAATTTTTTGATAATTAAAGTTGAGCATTCTTTGGCTCAGTGTAAGTGTGTGCGTGTGCGTGTGCGTGTGTGTGTATCAGTGTGTTTAGTAGGCCCGCAGCAATTGCTAATGTTGGCATTGGGCCCTGGCTCCATTTCAAGTGTCAGGTTTCGCAGAGTTGAAAAGTTCAACAGCAAAAAACAAAAAAAAAAAAAACTCTGCCCCAACTTTGCCTTTAGCCTAGCTATTTCTCCTATCGCAACACGTTTCATTCATTGGAACCGAACCAAACTAAATACAGACAAACACGAGTATAAATGAAACGAGTGCACAGTCTTCTTTGACTGTAGCACTATTGTGGGTCTCGCCTGAAGCCAACTTCTTAATTTAAGCCAAACAAGTGAAATTCAAAGAGATTATTGTTTAACAAAAACAGGACTGTAAAGCTTTGTGGCTTTGCTCTGATATAAGAACCTAAATCAGAACCAGAAACAGAAACAGATATATTTTATTATATAATTGTTATTACGGAATTTAAAAGTATATTGTCAACTATGCCCTGGCATGAAAGTTCCGATCCTTGCTACTTGCTTATTTCTGCAACTTCAGCATTTTCAAAACTTTTCAAATTGTATATAGGAAATATGAGGGAAGAGGGTCAAAGAGTAAGTAAAGTTTTTTTTTGAATGGAATATAAAGAATATATAAGATAATTAGTCTCTAGAGTATCTGAGATACAGTATATATCAGATACAATATATCTAGCGTGCAATAGATAACTTATCTACAACACGTAAAGTATCTGTAGAGTAATATCATACCATCATCATACCATACTATACCATATACCATATCATACCATACAACAGGCAGGCAAATGCTCATACATGTGAGCGAGGGACTGTAAGTGTGTGTGCATGCTCGTCGCGAAAAAATATTCGTTATGCGCCTCAACGCTTTCATACCCTTTCAACAAATAATCATGAGCATGAGCATGGCAAACGCTTTCAACAATTTGGTATACTCTACTCTCGCAAGAGAAGACATTGGACCTCAGCGAGCAAATTTCAATTTTTGCGCGTTGCTGCTGGTGCGAGCATTCATATATATTTGCAAGAGAAGAGAGCGGAGAGTAAATATATTTGAGAGAGAGGAGATCAGGGCATAAGCACACATAGTTGCGTGGAAGGGCTTTGTGTATAGATTGACCATTTCGGCTGAGCGCTCGCAGCGCAATGATTATACAGTCATACATATATGTTCGATGCTCGAAGCTAACCAAAGCGAATCGAACTTAGTCTTGCAACTGGTGTAAGTCCGCAAAAAGGTTGACTTGTTGAAAACACTTGTTCGAGTTGTCCTATCTCTATGTTGTATGGTTAGTGGTAATATATAAAGTATCTAAAAGAGTATAGGTGTCTGATTAGCATGAAATACATTAACTATATACAACTCGTGTATTTATAAAGAAAGCATTTGGATAATAAGTAGCATAAGATGCTTAAGAAGACTGTAAGGAATAGAGTTAATTCCATGTCTTAAGCATATGAATAGAATTTAGATATGATTTTCTTGAAATTTTATAACTAAGAATACTTTTAGAATAACTTTGACTAGCAGCAGTGTGAATCTATGTTAAGATCAAAATATCAAAATTGAGTAATTGTCTGTTGTCTTATAGTGAGAGAAGATAGAGTGCAGAAATGTGTAGAGCAATTGCTCAGTAAACAAAATTTGTGGTGGATATTCAACATTTATCTAATAATTATAATCATTTACAATATTTATAAAATATTTATAAGACATCAGATTATCAAAAGAAAATTAATTGATTTTTTTTTATATATACATATATTCAATATACATTAAATATCTATAATTAACAACTAGATTTATGTTTTAAGTTATGTTTTAAGTAAAGTAAATCGGAAAATATAGTTTAATCGAGTTACTTAAATGATGTCAACTATAATTTGAGCACAAACAATTTCTAAATCATTAAATCGACTCTGTTTATGTAGTTTGCTTTTAAAAGTTTCTTGTAAAAGCCTAAATAAATAAGTATTTGGAACTCAGTTTCCGTTTTTTGCCAGCTGCGACCAAAACTGACAATTCCAAATGAATGGGCGTGGCTGTGGGAGAGAGGCGTCGAAATGAAGGCGGTTGGGGGTCAGGCAGTTGGAGGCAGTTGGCAATTCCGGCAGGACATTATTTAAATTGCCATCAGGTTAGGACAGGCAATAAATTGAAATACGACTACAGATGATGAAGGTGGTGGTGCACAGGTGCGCTCAAGGTGGTTGGGGCGGCAGCATGGTCTTGTGACAGGGAGCGCGAAATGCATTTAAATAAATAAGCTACGGCAGTGTAAACAATGCGAGAAAGCACAAGATATATACATATATAAGTATGTATATATATATATATATGCATATATGTATGTATGTGTGTGTGTGTATGGAGTATATTTTACATCATTTCAAATGCGACATAATTAAAAATGTCACTTGTTTACCCGATGGCCCCAAGGGGGCCTACGACGAACTTGGTCGCACCTGTGCGGCGACTGCGGCTAACCAAAAAGTTTTCGCACATAATTTATACACTTATGAGAGTGTGGGAATGTATGTGTGTATACTGTTGTGCACTAGTGTGTGTGTGTGTGACAATCACAGAAATAGAATTTCTTATAAGCAGCAGCACAAACGGAACTTGGAAGCGGCGCTGCTTGTGCCACCAAAAATGCCAACAATGCGCGCTTGTCACTCGAAATTACTTTATGCAAAGCGTCGAGAGATGTGTGTAAGTGTGTGTGCGAGTGTGTGTGTGTTTGTGAGTGTGTGTGTGCGTTATACGTTGTGAGAGGGCAGCAGCTGACAGGCAGGCAGCCAGGCAGGCAGCCAGGCAGGCAGGCAAGCAACCAAGCAACCATCAGCAGCTCATCCTGCTCAAACCACAAAAGCTGCTGCTGTTGCTGTTGCTGTTGTTGTTGCTGTTGCTGTTGCTGCTCCGCCACCTTTAACCACTACTCCAACGGCTTTATCCCCCTTATCTATTCCCGAAGGAAACACTTGCTGCTTATGGATTTCATCGCAGTGGAAATTTCCTTCTTTACCTTCTTCTTCTTCTTCTTTAGGTTTTTTATATTTTGTCATCTCGTCTTTTACAAAGTGGCAACTGGAAATGTTGGCTACAGCGCACCCGTCGCCCCTTTCGGCTCTGCCACGTCCACACACACACACACACACACACATACTCACTCAAGCGACACAGCAATTTACCGTTCGCATCTTTCTTCATCATGCGGCGGAGGCTCAAACAACATGACGTTTTTATTTTCGCCACACCAAACGTGGATTGTTTGCATTTGTGAATATGTAAATATATATTTCAGCGCGTTTGCCCGATCCCAAGCACCAGGCACCAGGCGCTGGGAAGGCAGCGAGCTTGCCATGTGTCGCTTCTCGCATTGGATACCCTGTGATGTGTGCCTTGGCTGGCAGGGAAGAATGTGGCATGTGTTGGCGTTTTGTTGCTCTCAGGCAACAGCAGCAAGCCGTAATTGTGTCTGTGACTGTGTTACGAGATTTTTTTTTACTGTTAAGTTCTTCTTCTTATTTGCCATTTCTTTCTATTCTGCTCTTGTACGGTTGTCCTGAAGCATCCTGTGCATTTGGTAGCCAGCACAGTGAGCTAAGCTTGATAGAGCTGACAGATTGATAATACAATCAGATATCGCGTTTGATTGTAATGAAAAAGTCATCATAAAAAATTTTATTATGCAATTTCTAGTTGCTGGCTAAGAAAGTCCATTAGAATTTGACAGTTTGTATGAATATCTATCTGAGATTGATTGATTAATTCTGTTATGACATTTCTAGATTTGATTTTCATTGACATTTAAAGAAATTCTATTTGAAAGTTTCACTGACTTTAAGTTTATATGCAAATATTTTGGATTAATATATATCATAGATGTGCAATATATGTTAGTTCCAAACAGAATTGTATGTGGAAGCCTGCTCCTGGTTGAATATATTAAATAGCTTAATGGACTTTATAGTTTTCTTATCTATTTATGACAGTTGCAAGCTGAAGCTTACAATATAAACTCTTTAATACAAAATTTTAGTTATAAATTCTCTGCTGATTAAGAGTTGTTATTTTTAAAGGCATAGGAACATTGCACAGCAATAAATTTTTTTCTTTATGTCATTTTCCGTCAACTTTAAGAAGATCAAATAAGCCAAAGAAATCTTTTTAAATATTTTAAATGCCAATAACATGAATCAGTATCCTAGAACTATGAATTATTCTCAGTTATGCAATATTCTTAATTTATTATTGCATACTTTCAGGTCAACAATACACTGAAACATTCTAAGAAAATGTGAACAAGTATTGAAAAAAGATAAGAACACTTAATCAAATCATAAATCTATATATATATATATATATATATCAATTTAAGATTTTAAGATCTTCTCTATAGACTGTGTACCACTGTGCACCTGCTGCTGTCCTGTTAGCCCGTTGTGTGCCATCGCGGAGGTATATTCGGTGGCATTGCAAACATTTCACGCATATGATTTATTTTTTTCGTTTTGCGAGTAAAAAATTTACAATTTCCGCTGCGTTTACCCCAACGAGACCATTTCGCGAACACGCACGTGTGTACACGAGTGTGTGTTCGTGTGTGTGTGTGTGTGTGTGTGTGCTTGTATGTTTCTGTATCTGTAAGTGAATGCTCATGCTCACCCACTCAGCGACCCACTGACTAATGTGGCCACATATGCCGCACATCCTCTTTGCAGACCGACAACCAACTCGAGGAGCTGTACAAATGGTTGGCAGCTGAGCTGAGCTGAGCTAAGCTGAGACGTGCGAGGGGGCTTCCTCGTAGGTTGTGTTGTGATTCCTTTTTGCGGCGCTTTGTTCCCTCCTTTTGACTAATGAGGTTGCCGCTCCATTTGTTGATTGCCGCAATCGTGATACGCCACGCTCCAATCCCTTCGCACGGCCAACACATGTTGCCTACTCCTCCAGCTCTCTCTCTCTCTCTCTCTCATCCATACACAACATACACAGAATTCCCGCTCGACGATGTTTACAAATTTTTCTTTTCTTCTGTTCACAAATGTATGCGAAAAAATTCGCATCATTCTCAAACGTGCTTAACGACAAGGGCAAATGGCATTGCCTGACTTTCCATTTAAATATTATATAGTTTAGAGAATCTTTAATCTTGCTGCTCAGCTGGGAGTTTGAAAAAATCGAGGGAAATAGGCGAATATATATATATATATACGAGGGAATATATCTAATATTACATTCTATTAGCAGCTGCTGGAATTGATCTAAAATTATATATTCATTTATGTCAAATGAGAAATTATGCCAAGCTTTCATAGCTAAGTCGTATATCGACTTGATAGATCGGATATAACTGTATATTCGAGAGTGATATCGTTGACATTGTTCGACATCATTATTATTATTATTATTATATATTTTGCCTCTGTCTTAATTAAATTTGTATTTTTTTTGTTTTTGTTTGTTGTTGTCTATTCTTCTACCTTATCGAGTCGATTAAGCTTAAACATGAGTTGGCCAATGTTTGGAGCTGTTGTCGTAACGCTTTGTAGTCATCGTGTTTGCAGCTGATTCTAATCAGAGCTGCTAAACTTTTGCAATTAATTGGGTTAATAGTGTGCGCCAACAGTTGAATACTTTGCTTCCATTTACTTAACTAAAGTTTACAAAAAAAGAAAATACAAAAAAAAGAGAAAAATGAAAACAAGTTTGCCCCGTGAGGAGGGTCGACCAAAAAGGAGGGTCGTCTTGTCAGGGGTCGGCTATCCCCACCCTAATTGCGCACGTCTGAGGAAATCGCATGACTTTTCGCGAACATGCCACCAGCACAGCAGCTAGCAGCAAGCAGCAAGCGAAACAACAACAGCAACAACAATGTCAGCGGCATGCAACATCAATTTGTGCAACATGGGCGAAATTTCACGCATGCAACGGGGAGCAGCGACGCGTCGTGCGAGACAAGCGCAGACAGAAAGTTTAATCAATGCTGACAGAAGACAATGCGATGGGCGGATAGAAGATAGGGGGAAACCCAAGCTAGGGTACCGATGAATGATGCAACGGGTGCAACGGGCGGAATCGCTGTCTTTGACGGAAACTGCAGCAGCAGCAGCAGCAGCAGCAGGAGCAGCTTCAAGACTGATTACAGGCTACGTTCATGAATTCAGCTCAAGCTCAAAACAGAATTGAATATCTTTGAAATGCAAATGGAATTTCCGCTCATTACAGAATATGAAAAAAACATGCAATCAAATGTTTTTGGTTTCACTTAAACATTTGTCATAAATCTGAGCAGAATTTTATTACTGGCTAAACTCAGTTGACATTTGCAATGTGATTCTACAGGCTTGTTTTTGGAAGAGTTCCGCCTTCAATTAATTTTTTTTTTGTATACAAAATAAATTTTTGAAAATTTGATAATGTGATCTCCATAGGCAAAAGAGATTTTGAGATATTTTATTCATATTAAAAACCTCCTTCAGATAGCTTTGAGTGGATCAAACAAGCTCTTATTACCGATCTATGTATTATCTATATTATATTATATTATCAATATTATATTATATATATCTTCATTGTATGTATATAGGCTGGATACATTGGCTCTGCGAAACAAGCTCTTAATGCAGCTCAATCTCTTATACACTCCATGCCAGCTCCTGCCATGAGTATGAAATATCATTATCTACTTATATGCGTACAGCTCACTCGCACAAGTCTGGGAATTGTTTTTGCCGTTTCATTAAAATGTTACCTGTCTATGTATGTGTGTGTGTGTGTGTGTTTGTTGTGTTTGTGTTTGTGTGTGATTGCTAAAACAAACAGCCTGCATTTTTTGCTCGCTTCAGAGTTATAAAATCGTTTGGTAGAACAGACGCACGCAATTAAACGTGAAATTGCATTGTGAGAGCCGACGATGGTGCAGCAGAGGTCGACGCGACGTTGGCGATGAATAACAATAAATAAACAATTTTCCGGCACGATGGTTGAGAGATACTCGCATCGGGCAATTGTTGTTGTAACTGTTTGCTGCATGCCAACGTTTCGGCTCTGCAATTCACGCGGGTGACAAATTGACAATTTGTGTGCGGCGAGCAGGAAGACACAAAGGAGCATCCCATTGTTTGCCAGTGGCTCACAAAATATTTGCACAGGGGCGGAGAGATCGAAATGAAAATTATATATATGTGCATATATAGAAAATAAAAGCTATCCGACATACAGACCGCAGCGGCTGACTCGTTGATATAGAGGGGGGTAGCACGCCAATTGAATCAATCGTGCGTGGAAGTGAACAATGCCAGAGACCAGGGGTCGATCGACAGCTGACACAGATCCTGGCACATCCTCTGCAGCAGACCCTGCCTGAGGCAGGCATGCGCCATATGACTCAATTGATGCCGTCCCACTGTTCCCACTGTTTCTTTTGTCGGTTCATTTGCATGCTGGGCTCGAGTACCTGAGTACCAAGAGCTCTCAGTCCCGAGTCCTTGCGAATGCCCGTTCATGAATGAGCGCAGGCGCAGGCAGCTAACAGCATTTCCTCTGACATATGAAACACGTTTCCGGTAACGTTCGACTGGTTCCGGCCTGCCATAAACAAATCCCAGGCATGCGACCTTCTCTCGCTATGTGTGTGTGTGTGTGTGCGAATGCATTTCAGCTGTTCCCATTCAAAATTGAAATATATATTTTTAGCACAAGTGCCGCGTGTGGGTGCGCCGCATGTTTTCCATTTACTATTTTCCATTTTCCGTTGAAAACCAAACGAGCCTCAGCCAAGCTGAAAGGATTGACTGACGCATGTTGCCAACCTTTTCAGCTGTTTCTCAGCAATTCACAGCTGAATCTCTACACTCGCTCCACACGTGACCCAAAACAGCTGCCGGCCAATGATTTATGTATCTAAATCTGTATCGGATTGGGTATCCGAATTTGGCATTTGCACACAACAACAACAACAATAAAAGGGGTTGATTAGTCTCATCTAATATGGGAAATGCATTCGCAACAATCAGTTCAAGTTAATCGATTTGTTTGGCTCTAACTGCCAAACAACATATTTCGATTATCAGCTAAAGAGCACTCTTAACTTATTGAGGTCTAGCCAGATTTATCCTGTTGATATTAGAACTTAACTTAAACTGGAGTACGTCAAATTGATATTGATTTGCCTCTAGTTATTCCATGAATATCAAAAGATATTTTGAGCTTAACTAAAAGATTCTTACCAGTCTATATAGAGAATGATTTCATATAGAAAGTAGTTGCAATTCTAGATTCATCTTTCAACAATGCCTTGCCAACAGTTATGGGAACAAATTCTACAATTTGATTACACTGCTGAATGCACAAACTCTACAATTATAATACACTTGTCATGGTCAAGGTTTTCGGCAAACGACTCGAGACTGTAACATTTGAAAAACTGAAAAACCCTTAAGTGGATTCTATGTTTATAACCCTAACCACTGTTACGTCCCTTGAGTTCTCGAGTGCAGCGAATCGATTTGAGTTAATTCCACGCTTCGACGACCGCAAAAGAAAAGAAGAAAACCTCGAACCTTGACAAAAGTGCAGGCCAACCCTTGGCACGGACAACACACACAGTCCGCTTCGAATTTGGTTTTCTTTACTCGCGTTCGCACTCGCACTCGCACTCGTAACATTTTGACAAGTCAATTGTCATTATTATTGCCTTCAATTTCCGTTGGCCCTCGAGCAGCGGCGACTCGACTTCAGCGCATTTCTATGCAAATTTGATACCCCCAAGCCGAGCCAACCACCTCCCGTCAAGCAGTCAACTAGAATTGGAGAAACGGAAATTGCTTTATTACGAACCATTCCTTAAGGCCCATTCTCTCTGGAGGACATCCAGAGCACAAAGCTTATACGCTCGCCGACCAGGTAGTAGCCAAGGGCCAGCGCTATAATCACAGCGAATAGAAGTAAAGCCGCATAGCTGGCACACTGCATAGCCAAAAAGATGCGCAGGCAAAGATGGATAGATCCAGATGCCGGTATAACAGACCACGAATTATATCCACATTAGATAAAGGATAGGAAGAGCACGCCAGACCTCGACTTCGTTTCGCATATTCGCTATGTGCAAACGTGGTGCATAGCTACAGCCACACAGCAGTGTATGTTCCAGTTGAGCCACTGCGGATAGATCAGATCCCAAAAACTATTGATAGCTGTGACGTTGCGTCGATCGCGTGCACAGCGTCCAGAAAGTCAAGCTCACAGTTAGGGCCAGCGGCAGCACTAGGCCAGCCAGTAGATAGTCCCGCAACTGTCGCAGTCTGCGCAGCCTTAGCACATCATGCCAAATAGCGAGCAGATAGTAACTGCAGTTAAGCAGTCCGTTGAGAAAGGTAAGGTACTTCAATTTGCCACCAATCGGCGGCACCACACCCAGATGCAGTGCCATCGATGGCAGCTGCGCATAGTAGTACTCATAGTACACTGCATAGCCAATGGAGCACTAAGCTCGTCCTATGCATATTCGCTATGAACAAACGTTGCTCTAAAAACTATATTTTTTCAATGGAATAAATAATATATAAACTATTGATAGCTGTGACGTTATGGATCACAAGTTCAACGCCTGATTTGATGCGGTTGATGATCGACTTAGCGTCTTGTATTACTTAAAGCTTAGTAATCAGTCGGCATCTCGGGTTTCTGGCCTTAAGTAGGTGGAATTTTCAGTCTTAATATAAAAATTTAAAACTATATAGAGATAAAAATCTTTAAGTTCTTCCAGTAGTTACTTATTCTACCTCTTTTCATACTAATAAAGAATCATTTTCGTTGAAGACAGTTTCCAGTGCTTGGTAAGTTTCTGTTTCAACTTAAGTTCTGTCTATGCATCTATTTAGCTCTGTTGACATAAAGAGCTTAGATCTGTTATATAATAAAAAATTTTAATTTAATTTAAGTAACCGTTATCTTTATATCTCTTTGAACCAGGCATATTCATTTAAAAATATAAAAAATAGTTAACAAGTTAAATCGAAATATTTATCAAGTAGACGAAAGATAAATAGATACATTAAAAAAAGCTTTAATCAATATAAAAAATACAATTAAATAAATTACTATACAGTTTTACAAAATTATTTATTCCTTTTAATAATCCAGAATAAGAATAAAAGTATTTTTTACCATTCACAAATGAAATGAGATATGGGGACGAGAAAGGAAAAGGAATAAAAAAAAAAGATAAGCAAATTTATTTCGTTTTGTTAACTCAGATAATTTTATTCCATTTTTTCCCCCTCTCTATTCTTATAAATATAAAATTTCAAATCTTCCTTTAGCTCTATCTAAAATGTCAAAGCAAATTTAACAAATCAAAAAAGAAACAAAATTTAAATTTAAAACTTTTAATAGTATTTTTCCGATAAGGATTACTTTTGATGCCAAAAGGGAAATATTTCCAATGCTATTTGACTGTGCATTAGATATAATCGGCTTAAGTGATTGCAAAGTTAAGTTGAATACTTCTGCGCTTACTTGTATTGTTAGTAAAACATTTTGAAGATTATTTTTCTTTGGCTTGAGACTTTTCTCTGTGACAGAAAGAGAAGACAAACACAAGGAGCAAAAACTGCTCCGCTCAAGGATTTTTGTCACTTTTGCCGTATTTACACACACGAAACGCCTCTAACTCAATTAGGCCGCCACATTCATTGTGCAAATATAAAAATTACTTACGCCGCATGTAAATAAAAAGTAAACAAACAAAAACAATCAGCTACAGTTAGGCACATCCTTGGCTCAAAGGACACACACCTAACCCCATGTCGCAGTCAAATGTAAACGTCTTTATTGCGTCATGTTTTATTTTCTTCCGTTCTCTTTCTTTTTCTTTTTTTTTTTTGCCTCTTGGCTGTGTGTGTGTGTGTGATAATGGAAACGAAGTAGAAAGCAAGGTGCTGAGCCATTATTTGCAACGAAAATATTGTTTCATGGGCAAAGCCTGAACGTAAGCAAAAGAAATTACATTTTTCATGCTACGAAATATGAAAATTTGTGGCTCAAGGGACGGGTGAATTGGTTATGGGAAATGGCATATTAAATATGCACATTATTAAAGAGTATGTTAAAATAAAAATAAAATATAAATCTAAAATATGAAATAAATTAAAAATGAAATAAAAAATAAAATAATTCAAAATCTATTCATCAATGGATGGAACACGAAACAAACAAACGTCGAACAAATCCCTAGGCAGAAGAATTAATTCTGCTCTACAACAACAGGATATTGCTTTTATTGTTGTAAATATTTACAGCAAAGGTATTCACCTGACATTTTTTTTTTAGTAAGAAATCACCCTGATGGGAAAAGCTATAACTTTGGCAAATATCAATTCGGTTTTCATATTTGTGAAGTAAACAAATGCAGAATTCAAAAATATCGACATGCCATGAGTTGGTTTACTTTGAAAACAAGAGCGCGGAATAAATATATCCATTTTATTTATTATGGGGATATTGTAGTATTGTTAGCAATTGAAATGAATTCTTAAATAAGTAATAAAAAAAAAAATAATATCTTGTATTAATATCCAACAGATAATATCGAAACAATCCCTAAGTGTTGAAACTTAGTTGGAGTTAAGCGAGATAACCATGAAGTAACAGCATGAGCATGCAATGAGCAGATACTGACTGTATACGACTGCATAATATTAGTAAGAAGTCAAATCAATCAGACCTGCCACGCCCCATACCCCTATATATTTATTGTTATATCTATATATGGATTATAGTTATATCTATATACATATGGAGGAGCTCAACAGTTAAGTTACACTTCTATATGCCAAAATAAAACATTATATATAACTTCCCTAGACTACTTTAAACGAATTTCAGATCGATTCATCTATACGAAAGCTGGATAAACTATAATTCATGTTTCTTATGACATGACCCAACCCTAAATTGAGATACGCATTTCACTTTCATGCCGACAACTGCAAAATTTCAGCTGTAACGGACATTCTTCTCCAACTGAGCAAAGGATATCTCATAATGGTTTCATCTTTTTGGCCAGCTGATCGTCTGCCGTCTGTCCTTTGCCAACACTCACGTGGCAACCACCAAAAGTGAGCTCACTCATATTTTAGCGCCATATGCCGCAGCGGCGTCTATCGACAGGGCTGTGGTCAGCGGCAAGTCGACCCAACCGCAGGGCAATTAAATGCGAGTGCGGACTGTAAATATTTATTTGTTTTTCCTTTGGCGGCGCACAGCCTCCCTAGTCGCTTTGTTGCCTTATCGAAGCGCATCTTCATCTGTAATTAAGACTAACACGGCTCGACCCGGCTCAAGCATATGGCGAAATGGCCTCACTGAAAGGCGTGGCGCACAATTCCGATATTGATTTCGTTGCGGCGCAGTCCCTTTGCTTTGCTCAGCGTCGTAATTAGTTGTAATGCGAGCATCCAGAGCCTATAACAGGCGCTGTCCGGTTCGTTCGTTCATTCATCAAATGGTTTTGTATTCAAGTGTTTATATCGGATTGTTCCCTTGGGCTGGCGGGGAACGGCGCCTCGAGCAGTGCTTGGAATTTCAATCATAGTGTCCGTTCCGTGGCTCGGACAGGTCCAGAGCAGCACGTCTCAATTGAAGTTAGCTCTAGTAGTTTTTCAATTTCTGCACAGGATATGTGAAGGGGCTTTGGAGCACCGCCAGCAGCAACAACAGCAACAGCAACAGCAACAAGAGCTGCACTGTATGTCAGTTGATGCCCCGTGGCGACCCCCTTGCTGCAGCTGCCTCGTGTCCCAAGTGGATAAGGCAAGCTGACAGAAACAGGCGACAACAGGAGCAACGACAAAAACAACAGCCAGGACATCTTCAAAACAAAAACTGCCATTTGGAGTGCGCCCCCGAGCCTTGTTCTTGTCTCATCTGCGATTTGCAATTGGCTGCTGTCGAATTGGAATTGAAGTGCCGCACTTCAGATTGCCCCAAGCGTCCTACAAATGGGGGGCGATAGATGAGTATGAGGCGGCGGAGTGTCAGGAGAAGAAGAAGGTTAGCCTATACACTATAGTATATGTACTGTGTATGGCGCTACATGGCGCCCGGCAACACATGTCCCAGTGCAACACACTCAAGTATTTATGTTCGAGTATGCGGCGCTGTGAGCTGAGAGGAAAGACTTGCAACATAGCTGTATCGATAGTCGATTAATAAGTAGAGCTAACGGTAGTCGAAAGAACGGATAGTTAGTCGAGAGATCAAATGTTATTATATGATAATTGATATTAAATATGATTGTCGATAGCCAATTATCGATAGTCTATAACTGAGATGGCATAGATGATTTTTGTTCGACGATAGACGATAGATGTAATATATATATCTATATATATAATCCAACAATAATCATGTATAACATATATTTAAATAGTTATGTATTAGCTGAATAAAATCCTTAAAAATAATAAATATTAAAATTCGATATCAAAGATAACTGTAGATAACCGATAGTCGATAGTCGATAGCTGAGAGAAGAAAAATGATTTTTTTTCGACGATAGACGATAAATAAAAAATATATCTAACAATAATCATATATTATATATATTTCTATACATTATATTAACTAAATAAAATCCATAAAAAAAATAATATATATAAAATTCGACCCCAGTTTCCAGTTTGTGTTATCTCACTGTAATCGTTATCTTCCATTGGCTCCTAAAACTTTACACAACAAGCACACACACACACATGTATGTATGTCGTATAGCTTTCAGTTGAAGCTCCCCCTTGAGCAAACACATAAAATTGAAGTCATTATTAGAGGTATTTTCAGGCCTCATAAAACCGATCGATCAATATGAAAATAGTGAAATGATTTGATTCAGCAAACAATGTTTAGAGCCCCCACTCCCACTCGGTTTTCCAGTCGCACTCGCAGTCGCACTCCAGTCAATTAAGTTATGGGCCCCTTGTGAACTGCAGCAGCTCGCGAATGGACCCTGGTCGACCCTAGCGATAAATCAATCATGCTGCATTACCTACCAAAAGGGGTTAACGACTTTGTAGCAAAGCTGACGATTGACTGCCCGATGGACTCAAGTTTACCAAAGGTTTTATCACAGCTGATATTATACAAACACCAAGTGGGGGCATTCGAAATGACTGCCACACCCCACACACCACACACCATACAAACACAAAAACTAACACACACGGATTGGTAGACAGTGCACACGTGCCGGTACGGCTTGATACCTAACGGTTATCAGAGCGCCATGGCATCATTAACACAGATGGGACCCATTGATAAGTCTTCGTCGTCATCGGGCTGCCAGCTGTGGCTAAATAAACAGGCAGCTCGCCGAAGGGCTGTGGGTGGGATATTGATGGGCATATATGCCATGTATCCGATATGCATGTGGGCATATATTTGTATATACAAATATATGTGTGTGTGTGTGGTACAATTACCCATGGGTCGCATACCTTTGGCTTAGTGGCTTTATCATTGAGTCAGCCGAGCAGCCTGCACACGTGTGCTAATTTTCGGTCTTAGCCTCTAAATGTTAGTTAGTGTAACAGCAACTATGGGAAGCCAAGCAAATGGTCCGTCTCTCTGAAATTCATGCTGGGATGCCGCAAGCAATGATGAGAATTCAAACAGCACCTCAAAAGTGAGAGGACTTAAAAGTGAGGAAATAAACGGAGCGAAGAAATACTTTTTAAAATGTAAAAGCCCTGAAGGATGACTGCAAATTATTCCTCGTATAATATGAATATAAATATGTATTAGTATAAGTTTTTGAATATAAATATGGAAAATAAATATGTAACATAGATTTTCATATACTACAAGTATAAGTATAAGTATAAGTATAAGTATAAGTATAAGTATAAGTATAAGTATAAGTATAAGTATAAGTATAAGTATAAGTATAAGTATAAGTATAAGTATAAGTATAAGTATAAGTATAAGTATAAGTATAAGTATAAGTATAAGTATAAGTATAAGTATAAGTATAAGTATAAGTATAAGTATAAGTATAAGTATAAGTATAAGTATAAGTATAAGTATAAGTATAAGTATAAGTATAAGTATAAGTATAAGTATAAGTATAAGTATAAGTATAAGTATAAGTATAAGTATAAGTATAAGTATAAGTATAAGTATAAGTATAAGTATAAGTATAAGTATAAGTATAAGTATAAGTATAAGTATAAGTATAAGTATAAGTATAAGTATAAGTATAAGTATAAGTATAAGTATAAGTATAAGTATAAGTATAAGTATAAGTATAAGTATAAGTATAAGTATAAGTATAAGTATAAGTATAAGTATAAGTATAAGTATAAGTATAAGTATAAGTATAAGTATAAGTATAAGTATAAGTATAAGTATAAGTATAAGTATAAGTATAAGTATAAGTATAAGTATAAGTATAAGTATAAGTATAAGTATAAGTATAAGTATAAGTATAAGTATAAGTATAAGTATAAGTATAAGTATAAGTATAAGTATAAGTATAAGTATAAGTATAAGTATAAGTATAAGTATAAGTATAAGTATAAGTATAAGTATAAGTATAAGTATAAGTATAAGTATAAGTATAAGTATAAGTATAAGTATAAGTATAAGTATAAGTATAAGTATAAGTATCGGCAACATATTCAATTATCGATCATGTACTTTCGATTGCTTGCAAATGGGAATTTGATGAGTAAATGAAATGAAATGAAATTTCATTAATTAATTTCTAATCAAACGAATTAAATACAATTAAAGACACCTTGATGTTCAAGTTGTGGTCTCTTCAAAGCAGCGCAATCTACTCTGAACTAAACTAAGTCTAGGCCAAGCCCGAAATAGAGTTCAAAGCGTAAAATGATTTTTTAGAATTGTTCAATTAATGTCCAAGCCGACATCAATTGGCAAATTCTACTTCTCTTTCTATCTCTCTCTCTCTCTCTTTCTCTCTCTTTCTGTCTATCCCTTTCTGTTTCTGCTGCTGCTGCTGTTGCTGTTGATGTTGGAGTCTTTAGCTTTTGCTTGCCATTTATTTATTTATTTGATTTGTCGCGCGTCGTTTTGCCTTCACAGTTAATTTACGGGTTTTAATTTATTAAATCAACAGCAAAAATAACAATCAACAACAGATGCTGCCACAGCAAGAGCAGCAGCAATAGCAACAGCAGCAGCACCAGTATCAGCAGCAGTTGTCTTTATATTGCCGCAATGTTCAGATGAGAGGCAGAGGCAGAGGCAGAGGCAGAGGCAGCTACTGTTGATTTTTTAGCTTGATAATCTCTTTGTGCGCACTCGCACTCGTTTCACTCGTCGACAAGTCCGACAATAACAACAACTACAACAACAACAACAACAGCCACATCAAACTGAAAAGTCAATTGATGATTCAATTGATAATGGACTGAAACGTAGCGCTCAACTAAAAGACGACATCTAAAAATAGAACACGTTAATTACGAGCATGATAAGAACAACTCAAAGACATAAAAAGCAATTTATATATATATATATGTTTGTATATATATATATATATTTATATGTTTATATATGCTTTGAGAAACGATAAGTGATTGCCAGTCGCAAGACAATACAAGCTGCTGGCAATGTTTTCTTTATTGATCAATTTTTATAGCATATGTTGTAAATTGTTGAAAATGATAAGAGAATATGCCAAAATCTTATTACTCAACTAAGCTATATGAGCTATATATATGTAGATATATATATATATGTATATTTATTTAACAATTGAGAAATCATTTCCATTACATATATATATATATAAATTTTAAGTTCAAATTTAACTTTCATGTGAACGATCCATCGTCAGATTATCTATCTACTTATATTTTAGTTTCATTGCTCAATTTATCGATAAGTCTGGATTACAAACTACAAAACTATACTTTTCTACTCCATCGGAAAATATAAACCTATATAACTTTCAGTTCAACTTCAACAGTTACTAAAACCAATGCAGTTTGACTTAAGAATCGTGAATCGGCTCATTTTGTTGTACTGATTAAGAACATCAATATATGTGTACATATTAATGAAACATTATTTCAATCTACTGCAAGATATATATATATATATATAAATTCTATTTCCAATGGAATGCAAGTCTTAAAAATTCTAGTGTTGCATCCAAAAACATTCAGGAACTAGTTCAAACATAAAGCAGCGCCCTTGTTGACAGCCAGCAAACCCTTTTTTCTTTGGCTAAATAACAAATTATCGCACCTTTTCATAGAAACATACCAAAAATAAAAAAAAACAAGTAAGAGTGCTCTAGTCGAGACGGCTCGACTACGAGATACCCTGAACCCTGCGAAGATCCAATCTTCCCAACATTATATGTTTATTTTATATATACAAATATTGCGAGCAACGCACACACACACACACATACATACGCACGCACGCATAAGCACGCGCTCTGCTGACTGCGCAGTCAGCGCGGCGACTGCGCTCGGGCTGCAATGTGCCTATTGTATGGGAAATTAAATGTTTAATATTTTTTTTTGTGGATAGACTTTCTTAATCAAACTTGCGCAGCGTAATCATGTCATTCATATGTATGTATTTGCCAAAGCACAAGTCTCTAGTATTTGAAATACGAATTTTGCAAATTGGGGGCGAAGGAGGCGTGGCATCCAAAATCCAAAAATTACAAAATCTTCGCATTCGTCACACGTATCTACACAGTGAATTTGGAGTCTCTAGCTCTTACGGTATGCTTAACCGAAGAAAAGTTATCGATTTTTATCGATAATAAGGAAACGGGATGAGTTATCGAAAATCTAAAAAAAACTCGTACTGCGTAGGCTATAGACGAGTATTCTCTGAAAATTTCATATATCTAGCTTTTGTGGTTTACGAGATCGCTGCGTTCATACGGACGGACGGACGGACGGACGGACGGACGGACGGACGGACGGACAGACGGACAGGGCTATTTCAACTCAGCTCATCGAGCTGATCAAGAATATATATACTTTATGGGGTCTGCGATGTCTCCTTCTGCCTGTTACATACATTTCACAAAAACATTATACCCTGATTTCCCATTTTCAATGGGTTCAGGGTATAAAAACTAGCATGGATGAAGGGGTTTTTTCTTTTTGGTGGGCGAGTCGGTTCCAGTGCTCAAAAACAAAAATTTTCGCTGCCAGACGCAGCGGCGTGCAAACAAATACATCAACTATCAAAGCTTTCCGACACGACTGACTGCGACGGCCCCGAGCTGTCTTCAAAGTTCCGAATCCATGAGTCGCATCTTATCGCTATAGTCGCGCAGATGTCATACTCTATATACACATATAGATATATATGCTCATATTTATATATAACCTAAGTACACACACACACATATACACATATACACAAAGGCAAAGGCACACCCGGTCGCATTCACACTCATTTTCATTTCAGTTGAGGCTCTTCGTATGGTATATACGAAGTATTTTTTGCGGCTGATAAGCTGCGCGCGCACATTCAAATATTTACAATAGACATTTGTACTAATTGCATTGTACATATTTAGTTAGATTATTTATAAGTACGTGTGTGTGTCCATGTGTGTATGTGTGTGTGTGTGCGTAAGCTTAAGTGGAACAAGACAAGACAGTTGACCGATTGTAATTGCTGAAATACGTTACAAAATGGTCACGATTTCTCAATTGAAAATTGCCACACGACAACAAAAATTCAAAAGAGAGAGAAAGACAGAGAGAGGTGAGAGAGAGAGAGAGAGAGAGAGAGAGAGAGAGAGAAAGGGGGAGAGGGAAAACAATAAATCGATCAGTTTGATGTTGCTCATCTATAATCTTGACTGGAAAATGTATCTATGGCATATATATGTGCTTCAATTGCCACAAAATGTTGTATCATTTGATAGCATAAGTGAACGAACTAGAGCTAAAAACTTCTTCAATAAAAATGGATTGAAAACTATTGTCAGATAAACGCAATTAATTAGCCTGATTATAAAATTTTAAAGTACATTTTTCATTAGCATTCAAAAAAGATAAATACCAAACTTGAATTAATTATTATTATTATTAATTTAATTTTTTTATTTTAATTTTAAATTTTTAACATTTTTAATTATTTTAATCAAAATTTTATTATAAATTTATATATAATTATAATATATTGAAATCATTATTTTGTATACATTTCTTTACTTATAATTTACATATTTTTTTTTTTTTTAAATATAAATTTTTAGTTAAAAAAAAAAATTGTATTGCAAAGTTATTTATTTATATGATATTTTTATATTATTCTTTTTATATTTTATATTTTCTTTTATAATATATTTTTAGATTTTTTAGATACCATTTTCTATTTTTTATTCAGAAATGTTGTTATAAATTTATTTATTATTTATTTCTCATTATTTTGTATACCTTTCTTTTATATATTTTTTTAAATATATAAAATATTTATGTTTTTTTTTTATATTATTACAAATTTATTTATTATTATGATCATTTTATGATACCTTTCTTTTCTTATATTTTACATATATTTGATTTTATAGATAAGACTTAAATTTTTTTCTGAATTATTATTTTAACTTTTTATAACAAACAAATAATATAATCACAAATCATAAATTGTTTAAAAATAGTTCTATTCAAATATTTACATTAAAATTTTGCATATATATTCAACAATAATTTGAAGACTCTGCCGAAATCTATAATTGCTTGTTAACGATTTTCCTTATTTATTTTTTATTCTTTGTATTTATTTGCTTCATTTATTGTTAAATGTGTGCTAAATTTAATATTTGTACATAAAATTTAAGCCGTCTGGCAAAAGTGACAAAAAAGAAAAAAAAATATAAAAATAAACACGCAAAATAATAAACGACACGCTGTCTAGTTAGTTTCATTATGCCGAGATATGTATATATATATATGCAGACCTATATAAGATTTATGTGCGAATTCATTATTTGTCTAGTAATAAAAGAGGAGCTAGGCCTGTCTTCAAACATATATATATATCAACTTATATATCTACAACACTTTAGGCATTTTGTGAGTTAGTCGGCTTTATAGTCGGTAGATAGGTAAATGGAAACATCGCCAAGTTTTCTGACACTTAACACATAAACGCAAAGACTCAGCAAACGAGTGAAAAGACGCTCAACTACCTAACAAGCGATGTAGAGAGAGACTGACTCAAAGTTACAATTGAGAGACATCGACAGAGTGAGAGAGAGAGAGCGAGCGAGTGAGTGGTGAGCGTGCGGTCAATGTATTATACACACTTAAGAGCATTGAGTACAATTTATTTAAGAGAATATTCAGAAAAACTTGCTCAAGAGCAATCAACCAACATTCAACTCAATCCCTCACTCTCTTTCTCTTTTGCTTCGAACACAGTGTGCGTGCCACAAATGCACTCAACGGCAACAACTCAAGAGTGGCATCAGCTGCTGCTAATTAACTGGAATTTCAAGTTATATTAAATTGAGTGAAATCACATCTGATGGATAATTTCGGTTATTAAATCAATTGTTAGTTTTGAATATGCTAGAAATAAACTATGATTATAGATGGTTAGATTAAATATAATGAAAGATATGTTGCATAGTGTAATTTTTATTCTTTATCATTTATAAATTTTTTATAATATTCTAATATGTAGAATATTATAAGTAAATTATGAATTATATATCTTGCTTGATTCAATGCGAATTTGAAGAATAGAAATATATTGTAGTATACAAAAATACAATTAAAAACAAATTGAATTTATAAAATTAAATTTTAAAAACTAAATCAATAATATTAAATTGAAAAAAATTAATTTATAAAAAAATTCAACTTAAAAAAATAAATTTAAAAAAATAAATAAAAAAAATTAAATTAAAAACAAATAAATTAAAAAAAAATAAATTTTAAAAAATAAATTTGAAAAAATATATTAAAAAAAAAAAAATTTAAAAAAATAAATTTAAAAAAATAAATTTTAAATATTAAATCTAAAAAAAAATTTCAGAAAACAATTCAATTCAAAAAATTTAAATACAGCAAAGGATGATAAGATCATGAAAAATTTAAGTTTTACTAATTTTTGTTCACTTTCAGTTAAATTTTTGCATTACTCAACTGACACTATGCCTTGTCCACCCTTTAACTCCCTTAACTATTATTTAAGCCATCTGTTCTTGATTCTTGTCATTTTCTTCTCAAAATTAGCTACCACTAATCAGTAAACCAAATTTCAATTAACTTCACTCTGGAACCTCAAAATATTCATATTCAATTATAAAATTCACAATCATTAATAATTCCCCCAATCGGTGTATATATTTATAAACATATACACATACGTATAAAGCTGCCACACATGTTTGAACACAATTATTTATACTTCATAATTCTTTGCGTTTAATTGCTTGAACTAAAATAAATGAAAATTTGGCATATATACAAAAGCTTAAATGGGCTTTTACGATGAAAATAATCAACACGAAACGCTGCAAAATTCGCAACGCTTCCAGTAAAATTACAGTCGAAGCAGCCGCATTTGCCACCTTTGTGGTTGCAGCCCCTGTTACACACATACATACATATATATGTCTATATATATATATATATGCTTATATGTACATATGTATGTGTGGGTGTGCTTATACTCCTTGAAAAGCTACAAAAGATGCCAAATTCTAAGACTTAGCAACCTCTCCTCCACTCACCCCTCCTCTCACCTGTCTCTCTACCTCATTGCCCCACCTCCCCCTCCCACTCGCATCGTTTCTCGTCGCAACCCATTGAGCCGCACTTTAGCTAAGAATTTTCTCTAATGACTTAAACGCAGTAACCACTAAAACATTTACAACGAACACAGCAAAACACAGCCGCTGCCAGCTGCCCCGCCTTGCCGCCCTCCTCCGCCCACCCAGGCGCGCTTCGGGCATACTTTTGCCGTGGAGTCAAGGTAAAAGCCTCCTCCACTTCATGTTGGTAGGTAAAGTGGCGCATTTTTGCGCAAATTTTCCTCGAAACCGCAAGTAGAAAACTCATTAAGCGAAAAGCATTTGGCGGCTAAAGCGCGCCCAAGCCCAAGTCACATCGTCTCACTGTTTCGCCCCCTTCAACAGTTTTGCATTGGGCGGGGAGGGCGGTGAGGGCGTGTTAGCATTAACGCAAACGGGAAGTTGGAAGTCATATGACTCTATAAGAAAGTCAAAACGAAGTTAAAGAGATCCCCATCCATGTGAGCCTGTGGCATAAGTGAAATATCAAAAGCCAACACACTGAGCCAAATCTTATATTCAACTACATTAATCTAATGAAATCTAAGCTCGGGATAATCTAATCTTAGCTGAATAAGTGTGATTTGAGCTTTTGATAGTATTAATAAATTTAAATAATATATGAAATTATATATATATTCTCTCATTCGATTGATGTCCAATTTGGATGCCAGCTAGTTGCTTTGAAATAGTATTTAATGGCTATGCATTTCGGTAATCTGATTGATATCAGTATTCATTACATATATATCTTTGCAATCTTTGCTTATGCTAAAAACTTTCTTATACCATATCATTTTACACTCTTTGCAAACATCATATATGACATATAAGGATTCCAATTGGATTATGATAAATTGCTTATACAATCACACCTTTCAATGCCTTATGTTAAGAGAAAGTAGATTTATTTTTTATTTTTTTTTTTTTTTTTTTTTTTTTTTTTTTTTTTTTTTTTTTTTTTTTTTTTTTATCTGCTTTGATATTTCAACTGGAATCGAACTTTTATCGATAAATATCGATAATTGTCATGCACCAGTTATTTCAATAAAATCTTTATATATCTTTACATAACTTGAAATGTGCTCACAATTTTGAGTTTACAAATTGAGTTGAAGCCCAGCAGAAGTAGTTTCATCACCGGAACAGGACTTGAAAGTCGAGTAATCAAAAAAAAAAGAAATGATATTCAGTTCAAGTTGCTCAATGCCGGAAACATTGGGGTCGACGTCTACGTATAGTTGGCAATCAGAATTGATTTCCAGTTCGATGGGCGCGCGCATTATATTTTGCGCATTAAACTGATTGCGTCAAAATAGAAGGAAGTCAAAGTTTGCCACGGCCATGGCTCAAAGTGAATTTGGCAATTTGTGGAGCGCCGACTCTGGCCCCGCCGAATGCCTCTAAAGCCGAACTGTCATAAATAAAATAAATATTTTGCGCTGCCAACAAGCAGCGAGCGAGCGAGCGAGCGAGCCTAAGCCTCGTGTCGTTGGCAATTTGTGCCTTATAATCAGGAAGACAGGACGTTTGGCATAAACCAAGGCAACCGACAAGGAGGCGCAAATCAAATCCAGTTGACGAGCTCTCCAGGCAGCGTCGACCACACGGCTCGATGATTGGAAGCTCGCACGTGCTATGTAATTCCACCAAAAAATAGCAGCTGGCCATCAGGCATAACACCCACCTCTGCCCAGTCGACGTCTCCAGAGTATAGTACTTAAATATACCCTACAAATGTAAGTTATGCGATATGATGTAGAAGGCAAAAAAATTCAGTGAAAAAATAATTCTTTTTCATGAAACTTTTTCCAAAGTTCAAATTTATATAATCTCTCTTCTACTCTCTGACTAACAGTTACATTATATATTACAGAGTATTCCAAGTTCAATCACTTTTATTTATCTTAAATGAGAGAAGAAAAAAAACTATCTACTTAGTTGTGAGCATTTCGCTTAAGTCCCTTGGTCATGCCCTGATAACCTATCAAATTCCTGGCTCGGCTTGACTTCAGCTTTGTAGTCAGGTGTATTTACTTTTGATTTCTCAATCTGGACGCAATCTTTGGCCGTGCTTTTTTGGGTGTTTTTCATTAGAGCCGAAAGTTTCTCATTTTTGTAAATTTATTAGCATAATGCTCAAAGATATAGCGTTCATTTGACAGCTTCGCGGAGCAAGTGGCCGCGTGCAATGATGATGTTGGTCCCTTATGACCAAGCATCCAGCAGCTGGAGCTGCTTGGCTCCCCCTCTCCTCCCAATTTCATTGTTTCATTATGTTAATAAGCGGGCAGGGCAGGGCAGGGCAGGCGTCGCTAGAATCATGTAATGAAGCCTCGCAGCTTTCGTAGTTCGTTCGTGTTGCCACAGCTCTTCAAATTCACTCGAATTTCAAATATCCTCCAAGTTTATTATGTCATCCCAGAGCAGGACCGACGGCGACGACGACGACACTTTGCTACAATGGCGCCATAAAGTTTATTCGTGTACGAAAAATACCCAGCTGATGGAAGAAGAAGCCAGGGACATTGCTCACAGGATGCAGGATACTTCACTTCACCCAGAAGGGGTAATGAGCAGCTGCAGCAGCAGGCGCCATTTGCTGTCGCCTCTCGTCATATAAATCGACGCAATTATTTCGGCAGCGCTTCTCGCCTTCCAAGTGTTTCAGTTCAGTTCAGCAAATTGGAATATTTGCATAAATTACGCGTTCGGTCAATACTCGACCAGCGGCAAATCGCATAGCCAGCATAAGAGAGAGAGAGAGAGAGAGAGAGAGAGAGAAGAGAGTGCAAAAGAGGGAGAGGGTCATGAGACGCATGCGAACTGTCGCATCGATCGGGGCAGGGGTCAACGAAAAATCTTACATAAAAACAAATGACGAGAAATGATTTCTCCAGCAACTCATGTTAACTTGCAGAAACATGGAAAAAGGAAATTGTTTATTAAATTTTTATAAAAAAAAACTAATTGTTCTCATTAATTATAAATGATCATTTAATGTATGAAATAGAACAGAAAAGTAGTTCCGGATAGTAAAGGTAAAAGGGGAAATGCTAATCAAATATTTATAAAGCTTTTAATTATGTATTAGTTTACTTTACTTGGAATTTAATAATTATTTTGTATATTTCTTTTTATGATTAAAACTTTCAGGAAAGAAGCAAAGACTAAAGGATTGAAATTTCATATAAAAAAAAAAGCCAAAGAGATGTCACGACTTTCTTTCGTAGTAAACTTGAGAAAATGAATGAAGTAAAGATGTTTCAGTGAGCAGAAATAGAAAATTGAAAATGAATTAAATAAATAATAATTAATAATAATAAAATAACTCTAAGTCATTTATAGCATCATACATTTTTTAATTATTTAAAAATAGTCAAAATGAATTTAATAAATAAAATTGTTTTAAATTTTTTCAGTGAGCAGAAATAGAAAAGTGAAAATTAATTAAATAAATAATAATTAATAATAATATATTAACTCTAAATCATTTATAACATAAAAAATTTTGTAATTACTTAAAAATAGTCAAAATGAATTTAATAAATTAATTTAATTTAAAATAAATTAAATAAATATAAAAAAAATATATTAATATAAGAATATAGTAATATAGTAATATAATAATATAAAAATAATATAATAATATATTAATATAATAATATAATAATATAATAACATAATAATATAATAATATAATAATATAATTATATAATAATATAATTATATAATAATATAATAATATATTAATATAATTAAATAATAATATAATAATATAATAATATAAAAATATTATAATATAATAATAATCATAATTGATATCATAAATATATAAATTTCAACAAAACCTATATATCCTCAATTCACATTTTTCTAATTTAATTAACTTAAGTAGGATGATGAAGTCAAATTCTGTTACTAATTTCTAATTTTTACACAAGAGTTCTTTTAATTAAATTTCTACATTAAGAATGTATTTAAATTCTATGTTTTAACTGACATACATTTAACTTTGTTAATTGCCCGTATTTCAGCTGATTTAGAAGGCGGAAACCCTTCTATGCTGGCAGCTCATATGTTTGCCTAGAAAGTCTGGGTAAAGGAAGGTAACTCAAATGTCATCCCTTTGGCTCTGATATGGATAGGCTTACAGAATTAGCTTGAAGTTTCTGCCAAGTCGTGCCGCGGCCTAATTGTAAAAGTTTTGTTTGCACTTATGTCATAGCAAAAGCCTGATAAAAGTGTTTAATTTAACTAAAAGTTATGAGTGAAGTGAAAAGTGCGGACGTATTGGAAGCATCTGTAGAGTAAGCCGTCATTGAGCCGTGATAAGGAAACTAATTTTAAGATTCTTATCATTTCTTTGGGGACCCTTTCCAAATACTTTAGCCTCAAATCAAAGCCGACTATTGCCGCGCACAGCCTAGCAACAAATTCTCATCTCAGATGCTCAGTTAAATACGTATTTAAGGAAAATGTTGCCACGTCCAGCATCCATGAGCACCTCCCCCCCACAGCCAGCCGGCAAACAATTATAAATCTGTACAAAGAAGGCGGCACGGCCGCATTTTTGGTTTTTCAAAAAGTTTTCTCCATTTTGCTTCAAATTGAAAACCATTTGCTGAAAGGGAGCAAACGAAAGGGCAATGGAAAACAGTTCAGGCAGGAAGAGCAAGCAGCAAGAAGAAGTAGCAGGAGGCAAATGCCGAAAGAAGATTACCTCATTAATTTCTATTAAAATTAAAATAAGTTTTGTGCTTTTTGAAAATGGCCCACAACGAGGCACAAAACGAGGCAACCGACGCACAAGCATATAAAATAAATAAATAAATATAAGACAGACAGAGACAGAAGCAGAGAGAGAGAGAGAGAGAAAGAGAGTGGGAAGGACAGACGGCGGGAATAGATGGACAACTGAGGGACATTTCGTGCTGCTGGGTTAAATGACTTTGTGGTCCATTGAAAAGTGAACGAACACAATTTCCTACTTACAACACATTTTGTAAATATTTAATAGGTGGCCAAGGACAAGGCCTGTTTCTGTTCCTGTTCCTGTTGCTGCCAGGACTCGGGCCTTGGGTCCATCATAACCGCAATTGAAAGTTATTAGTCGAGCCCAGTTGGCGTCCAGCTGTGTCTAATGATTTTTCTTCACCATTTTTTACGCTCGGCTGAAGGTGTCAGGCGGCTAGGGGGTTTGGGGGTTTGGGGCTTTTGGGGGGAGCGCGCATTATAAATGCTAAAAAGCAAGCACGATAAACAGGCATATTCCAAAGCAAAATAAATACGCTTCAACTGAGTCAAGTTATTCATAATTTTAGATGATTCTGAATGCCATATGGGTGACCATACGTTCTTGGAAATCCGGGAAATGTCCGGCTTTTGTTAAGACAAGTGAAGACTTTTTTTTAAGGAAAGCAGCGCCTGAGGCCGATCTGGTCACCCTACATATTGCGAGCATGTTAAACCAAGTTATTCCATCTAAGCTAACATGCCTTACTTTGAGCAACTTTCCAAGAATTTCAAGCTGAAGCAATTTATATGGAATTCAATTTGAAATCTCATACAATTTATAACTTTAAAACCTAAACCAAGTTAGTTATCGATAGCAAGAATTCCTAGAATCTATTTGCCATAGTTATTTATATATATATTCATGCTCAGCAGTGCGAGGTTGATGCGAGTTTGATGCGCAGCTCTGCTGACAGCATACATGCATGGTCTGCCCTCCCCTTGGCTGCTGGCATTGTGTTAAAGCACTTTGATGTCGTTTTTGGACAGATTGCAGTGGCTAAACACTCAAGAATAAAACAAAAACAGAAAAAAACATAAAATATATCCTGCTAGTGGAATGATGAAGAAGCAGTGAAGAAAATTCAAAACTGAAATGAAAGGACATTTTGCACGCGCTGCCGCCTTAATGACGACGATTAAAATGCGCTCCACAAAAGTTGCGCCTCGTAAGTAGAGCGCTGGGCACAGCCAAAAGGTTGAGAACGGTGGGGGCGGGGGCGAAACAGCTACGCAGGTGCAAGCCGGTCGCTAATAGGGGAAAAGTGGGGGCGGGGCGGGGCGCTGCCTGCGAATAGGGAGGGAGGCAAAGCAGCAAAGCAGCAGCTGGGCTGGAATAGGGTGACACTTTGTGCGATACATGAAAAACTCATAAAGCAAAAAGGAAACAATTACAAATACAAGTGCACACACACACACACGCACGCACGCATACACGCACACTCTCATGTGTGTGTGTGTGTGAATGGGGGGTGGGGTGCCTGGAACTGGGACTTTGACTGAATTGCAGGCGAGAGTTATTCACAGATGTTTGAAGGATTTCTGTTACAATTTGTTTTGCGGCGCTTCGCTTTAACAAATGCCTCGATGCTGTCGCTGCCGCAGTCGCTGCCACTGCCGCTGTCGCGGTCGACGTCGCAGTCGATGTTTGTTGCTTGCTTTCCTTTTATTTCCTTTTATGGCTTTCCTTGTGCTGAAGAGTGAAATTGTTTCCGGCGCACTTAACGATGCTGCGCTCTGCTTCATCTTCCACGTCTGCCTGATGCTACCCTCCTGCTTGCCCCCGCCCCCTCGCCCCTATTTGCCATCCCCACTTCACAGTTGATGGCAAACATTTCCGCTGCTCGTCGCATAATTTAATGCAAATACCCCAGCACAATGCCCGACCACCCCCCCCTTAGCCCCTCACCTAGTCTAGTCTCTCTCTTCCACTAAATATCGATTTTAATAGCAGCACAAATTTTTCTTTATGCATTTCACTGGCGTCTCGCCTTGTCCTTGGGGTGACCTTTACGCTAGCTGCAACTCGCATCCCGTTGGGTCCTTGACAACAAGTGCATTTGCTTTGCCATGCATTTCTCATGACTTCCAAATACCATGTGATTTGTCACACGAAGTCAAAAGTCTTGAACTTATTAAAAACTATTTTGTCTTATTATTACCAGTTCCAATATTTCATTCCTGCGCTCTTCGAAGTATGCAACAGAAACCAGTTCGGAACTATTTGAATAGAGTGCTATATATATATATACTATTTATCATGAATGAAACGAAATCGAATTACGAAGCATGCAACTAAGAGATATTTAATTGAAATGGAACGAAATGGAATTACATGGAACATAGCTTACAGTAGAAACAAAATGAATGTGGAGCCAGGATAGTCTATTATTTGGAAATGAAATGGAATGGGATTATCGTATAGAATGCATGCTAAACGGAATGGAATAGAATAGTATTAAATGAATCAGGAAAATGTAATAAAAACCCATTCCATGGAATGGAATGGAATGAAACGATTTGAGAGTAATTATAATGTAGTATGCAATTGAAATTAAAACAGAGAACAATACTTATGCAGCTTTCTTATATTGGTATATCGGAACGAAACGGAATGGAATTATAAGGAACACCAAATATTGTAAAATATCAAGGAAATACAATAATTTGATAATATAATGATGAAATACTGTTTTTCTTCCTATGGAATGAATTGGAATGGAACTGCAATAAACTTAATTTCTCGTATAATTTAATCGAAATTAAAATATAAAAATAAACGACTATTTTCAAACGGATTTTACAACTCTTACATCTTTATTTTCAATGAATCAAAATGGAATTCAGCTGGCTGGTGAAAAAGAATATAATAATAATAAAGATATTTCGATATGGCTGACATATTAATTAACCATAAAATATGATATTTTATATATGCCTGTAACAAGTTTTCACAGATTTCGTTTATAATTCGCAGTGGCTGTCAGATGAGAAGACTTGAAATGAAAAATATATATATATATATATATGCGTATATATACTGCGTAATGTCAGGAATTGCTGATTTAACTGGCAATTGAAATCGTTGTAAAAAAATTTAAAATTCTGCTCGGCTAGTTGTAAACCTGAAACGTAGCCTGACCCCAAAATCCACTCGCACTTGTGAATTTTCACACGCAAGCAAACATGACAGGCGCAGCATGTTTGGGTATGCGTGTGAGGATATGTGGGTGTATGCCTGTCTGTCTGTGTGTGTGTGAATTTGAAGGATAAATAAACAGACACGTGGCACACGTGAAAAATACACGCAACACAAATGGACGAAAACCTATTGAATGATAAGCATGCAACTAAAAAACCTGCTCGAATTAGGAGGAATCGAAAACGGGCGAAGGGATCAGGGACCAGGGACCAGAACAGGATGTGAAAAACGTACGAACGGAAAAAAATGTACAAAAATCGAATTTCAAATATCAGAGAGAGAAACGAAATTTAAATATGCGAATGCGAATGCGAAAAGGATAAGCGCAACGTTTTTATGCAAAATAGAAAGAAAAAAACATTTTTGCGCAAACGGCTTATAGCGGATTTATTTTTGGCAACACGGTAACACAGCCCGGGCCCATTCAGAGCCAATCCCTATCCCTCCACAATCCCACAGCACAGGAAACACAGACCAGAAAACAAACACAAATACACGCAATCCAAATATTAACGTGCAGACTCTCAAATAGCAGATACAAATTCGAAATACGAAATACTGCAAAATAGGACAATTGGCGGTTGGGGTAAGGCAAAAGTTAGATGTGGGTAGTTTATATTGATAGAGCAGAAGGATGAAGCACACACAGTACAGGCTCAGGCCTGCATGGCATGTATATTTTTAAAATCAAATGCGAGGCATGTTCCTAAGCTGACTTCAAAATGGGAAATCCAACAGGATTTCGATGGGGCATTCACATAGTTATAGAACGGATTGCCCGTTGGAGTGCATGTTCGATATATGTTATAATAGGACTCGAAACCATTTTCCATTTCATATGCAAAGGCAATATTTCTTGATAAAGGAATTATTGATTGCTTGAGCAGAAAAAATCAATCAAAATTGTGAATGTAAAAAAAAATTGCCACGATTTCAGATAAGTCTAAACTTCATAATGTAAAGAAATTAATACCAAATGGAAATATAATACAAAAGTTTTTAAATAAATATTTAAATATTAGTTGTATTTTTTCATAACAAATAAAATGCAGAAATATTATGTAAAAATATTAAAAAATTTTGTAAAAATTAAATTCAATTAAATATATATTTATATTATATAAATTGCATTAATTAAATTTAACTTACATTAAAAAAAGTCAAATTCGATATTATTGTAAATAAATTAATTATATTTGCTCTTAAATTGAATAAAATTTATAAATAAATTTTACAAAACAAGATTAGTTTTTTGTTTGTTTTATTGTAAATAAATTAATTTTATTTAATATTAAATCAAATATTTTAACTATAATTTTTTATAAATTAAAAGTATATATAAATTATATAAAATTAAATCAAGCTCTAATTTTCTTTTTAGATAATTACAAATTATAAATTATTATAAATAAATTATTTATATAATATATACTAAATATTTTCTTATTAATGTTTGTTAAGATAAAAAGAAATTAAGAAATATTAAATATCATATGCTATTAAACCAAACATTATATTGTTTTTATAATAATATGTTCATTTAATATTGCGAGTTTTATATAATTCATCAAATACTTTGCATGATTTTTTATGAATTAAATAATAATAAAATTAAATAAAATTATTAATTAATTAATAAAGATTTTCTTTGATATCGTATATTATATAAATCATTTTTAGCTTAGTAATTCTCTATAAGAACAATCCATTAAAATTTGATATCATGCTTCAGCTGTAATGCTAAGTAAACAGCATTAAAAATACCTTCTAAACATCCATGTAGAAGAATCAGCTTACAGATTTGTAAACTTCGTCTAAACCCTTGTACTGGGGAGCTACTTAGTGAGTGAGATTTTCTTTTTTCTTGTTGTTTGCGGGTGGAAGGACGCAGAACTGTTTTGTGATTTTGACTGTGATGTTGATGAAGTGCCAAGCAAAAACAGGAAGTAAAGGAGCGAGAGAAAGAAATAACGAATGTATGAGTGAGTGAGTGAGTGAGTGAGTGAGTGATGTGGCTGATGGATGGATGGATGGATGGATGGATGGTAGGAAAGGCTCTACTCTCAAGAACCAAGAGCTTATTGGGCCAAACAAATATAGGTGCTGCCCCGAGCCCTAGAGCTAGACTGTTATTCGATAAGTGTGCGGCGGGCCTCACAAAAATTACACGCACACTTGCCCGTTTTGCTTCTCATGAAGTTGATGGATGACCCGGGCAACGTTTGGTTGGGTCAACTGCTGACCACCATAACTGGCGCAGTCCCCTTTCTGACCAACAAAAAGCAAAAAAAGGCAAAAGGAAGCGCGAGGGCAGTTCCGTGATACTATGCACTTGATAAATGGCGACCATAATGAATGGCTGTCCTCTTGGCTCTGCACTCGAAATATAGCTCTAGATTAAAGTACATGAATATGAGAAAATATTTAATAATCTTTATATAATAATTTTCATTCTTCCAAAGTGGATTGCATCAGCTTTTAGTTCCATGAGAAACAAAACATTTAAATAGATAAATTATTTTGGAAACACTATTTTATCATGTGAACAAGTGAAACGATTCGGTGGGAACAATATGCACTACAAAGTGACCCCAACAAGCGACTACCCTCTGGAGGAGGGTCGAGCGTCTAGCATTGAGCTGCTGATGCTGCTGCTATGCCAATGAATCGAATTCATTTTCATTTTCATTTTCATATTTATCTGACGGTGAAGTGAACGCAAATGCAACATAATCGTAATTACTTAATGCGCTCAACAATGTTTTGCCACTAAATTTCAGTTGAAATGCATCGTTAAATGCAACAGACGCTGCAGCTGAGGCTGGGGCATCGCCAGCTACCCCCAGCCATCCCAGCCATCCCAGCTGGAGCATAGGCAATGATTAGGCTTTAAGTGAAAACATGTGGAGCACAGAACGCAGAACACATGAAACATTCGCGTGACTCATAAGGCCGCCAGATGGTGCAGCACGCATCATCGCCAGACTTGAGGAGCAGCATGCGATATATGTAAGGGGTTGGGGTTGGGCCTAGACGATGATTATGATGATGATGCTGATGGGGTCTCAAATGCACATGCTGCCTTAATGGAGTGCACAGGTTATTCAATTTACATGCGATTCTTTTTTTTTTTATTTTTGAGTTCACGTTTTATAGTCAACACTAAATCGTAAATCAAATATATTTTCTTCTCGAAACTTTTCAAAATCCTTTGTAGCTATTTCTAGGGGGGAAGTAAAATATACTATTATATTTTTTGTATTTTTAAGATAATAAAATACAGCTCTAGATATGCGACTAGACTGGCAGTGCATCCAAAACATCTAATCTGGCTACGAATAACCACAGGCGAAGGCCTCTGGACCGCAGGGGAATCTGATGAACTTGAAAAATTGTAGAATAGAATAGAATAGGGAATAAATATGTTTAACTGTAAGATATATGCTGGTTTACAAGGCAATTCTCTAGTTAAAGCTTACAGCTAAATGAGCTATAGTACTTTAGATAATAAACTGCAACAAAATAAACTGAATAATAATAATACATAAAAAAAAATTATAAACAAAATTTACAGTTAGTTGAAATGCATAATTTTATAAAAAAATATATTTTTTCAATATTAAAAAGTTAAAGATAGTAAAATGAATAAATTATTATTTAAATATATATTTAAAAAACTTTATTATCTGTAGTAATAGCTATTAGTATACGATATTCAAAGTGTTAAACATATATATATATATCACTGAAAAGATAGATGAAAAGTGGGATTAGAGTAACAGCTGGCAGGAATGCTCAAAAAAATGTTTAAAAATAATATAAGAATACAGTTTTCGGCAAATCATATGCTTCCTAACATATAATTCGATTATACTATTTACTATTCAATAAAAAAATTATATTTAGTAATTGAATTGAATTATTTTAACTAGCTCACATCAATGCTTTTAAGTTTATATAGAACTTATAAATTTAATTATTGTTATTCAAAAAACAAAAAGAAGAAATTGAATTACTTACAAAGAAGAAAATTGTATGAAATTACATATATATATAACATATATAACATATATAAATAATAATAATATATATAAAGTATATTAGTTTATACATAAATTCAAAAAACTTCCGTGTAGTAGAAAATGCTCATCCCTATATGCATACTAGCCCATCCTTACTCCAAGAATATTATCTAATTTTTATTTCAGCAAAATGGCACCAAAAAATATGTTGGTAATTTATTCATGAAAGTTGCTAGAAATATATAATTTGTATTTAGAATAGCTTCGTTAGAACATTATGTGGAGCATTAGCCATGTTCTGGATGAGGGTGTGGATGCCTAAGGAAGCCAAATAGGCCATTAGAGTCAAATATTAATGCTACTGTATCTCTATGCAACTAAGACTTGCGCATGTTGATATTTAGCAGAATTATATATATGTATATGAACCTATATATATATATATATAGTATATATATATTTGTGCACTACAGGCCTTACCAAATTATGCAAATGCGAGCCATTAGAGCGCCGCTCTTTATATGCAAATTAAATGCCGTGGAAATTTATACATTTGTGCGAGAAATAATTAGGTTCGTGTGTGAAGTGGCCACAATTAAGTGACCAGAAATGACGGCTACAAACGAAATCTATAATTAAAGTCAAATAGACTTTGTAAAAGCCACTAACAGACGACAGCAAATGAAATTAAATTACAACGAATGAATAGGATGCCCTGTGCCCAGTGCCCAGTGCCAAGGGGTATCAGCCAGACTGTACTCAGCCATAGAAATTAGTTAAAAGTCTAACAGAAATATATATAGTTCAAACTTAATTTCGTATGCCTTACAGGGTATCTCTGAGTGCTTCATTCCTTACCACAAACATTGTTATTTATTTAATTGTAATAATGACGCTTATGCGAGGCACGTTCGAGGCGTGGCCATGGGAACGGGCTGATATACCTCCTATGTGCGCATATACCCACTTCAAATACTATTTGAATACTCTGCCTCTCTCTTGAAAAAAAAACGAATGTCCATTGCGACGTGTTAATTATATTTTTGACAAATTAATTTGATATTCAAATGGTAATGCGCACGTCATTCAAATTTGAATTGAACAAAAAAAAAAAAGAGGAGAAATAAAACTTAATTTAAGACAATTATACAAATATCAGCTGAGCAGAACAGAGAGAGATAGATTGCTAAACATATTCATTTATATGTGGATAAATCTTATTTTTCTGTTATTAATATACTAGTTTATGAAGTAAAGAGAGTATATTAGCTTAGGGAATATTCGACTTAGAGTCGGTAGAACAATATAATAACATTATATAATAATTAATATTAAATTAAATATTTATTATTATAATTATCTATCAATTAATATCTATTAATTATCTATTAATTAATAGATTTTATATACATAATTTATATATAATCTAAAATCTATATAATCTTCCTCAGATTTCATTAGCATATAGCTAGATAATGTTTGCACTTGATTTACTTTTTATGAAAACTTGGAGATTTCTGAAATTGCTTTACTTTCAGGAAAGCAATTCTTACTTCCCCCAATTTCCTGCTCCGCTCATAGTACATACATATATAAATCGAAAATATGAGAAGTGCTCGTTGGCTGAACCCAGAGGAATTCGTTGTTAAGCAGCGACCAGTATGTACGCTGTATTTCCCTTGTTTTCCCACATGCTGGAACAAGTGGACGAGGGGAGCGTAACAATGCAACTGGGAGCTGGGCGCTGGGAGGGGAACAGCATCGAGAGGGTCGAACGGGAACAAGCAAATGGTGTAGCTGTTGTTATTATTGTGCGGATTAGTGTAGCGGGGTTTCGCCGGGCGATGCAATAAATTAAAATAATGTTTGCTCATTTAAAACTTAGGGGCTGGCTGCCGCTTTAGAGAGCTGGTGGCGGTGCCGAAGCCAGTGCCGGTGCTAGGGTGGGGTTGGGGTTGGGGTTGGGTAGGGGGCGACGCATTGCTATAGTAGAACAGGGACAAGTGTTTACTTGTGCGCCGTTAATTTGTTTTTACGACACTTGTTGGTGTTTATTATTTCTGTTTGCAGCTCCCGCGCTGGCGGTTAGTCATGGAGGCGAAATGAAACATGGAATGGGGGATAGCCAAAGCAGCAGCAGAAGCAGCGGCAGCAGCAGCGGCAGCTATGCTCGATACTCCCAGGAGGCCATTGGCGGAGGGAGCTTAAGTAGTAGTAGGAACAACAGACAATTAGATAATAACAAATTTCAGCTCCATTGTTGACACTCTAGAAATGTGAACAGACCCTAAATGGAACTGGCAGAAAGATAAAAACTCGATTAAAGCACTTCAAGTGGGAATATACATACATAAATATATCTATATATATGTTTATAACAAACATATAGTTCCCTTTATATAGAGCCTTCTCCTTGCAAGTTAACTCTGCCGCAGATTAACTCGTCATGAATCTTAATTAGCAAAAAAAAAAAGAGAGAGAGAGAAGAGGAACTGTTTTGTTGCCTGACGTGGTAAATTGGTTGATGGACAAGCAACACACAGACTCATCACGCAAAACCAAGAGCTCCGATTCCGAACCCAAACCCAAACCCAAACCGAAGCCCAAAACCCTATCCCATATAACATACGAGGAAAATAAAAACAAGTAAGAGTGCTGTAGTCGAGACGGCTCGACTACGAGATACCCTGAACCCTGCGAAGATCCAATCTTCCCAACATTATATGCTTATTTTACATATACAAATATTGCGAGCAACGCACACACACACACACACATGCATACACACGCACGCATAAGCATGCGCTCTGCTGACTGCGCAGCTGACGCAGCGACTGCGCTTGGGCTGCAATATGCCTATTGTATGGGAAATTAAATGTTTAATAACTTTTTTTGTGAATGCATTTTCTTAATCAAACTTTCACAGCGTGATTATGTCATTCATATGTATGTATTTGCCAAAGCACAAGTCTCTAGTATTTGAAATACGAATTTTGCAAATTGGGGGCGAAGGGGGCGTGGCATCCAAAATCTAAAAATAACAAAATCTCCGCATTCATCACACGGTCCTACACAGTAAATTTGGAGTCTCTAGCTCTTACGGTATGCTTAACCGAAGAAAAGTTATCGATTTTTATCGATAATAAGGAAACGGGATGAGTTATCGAAAATCTAAAAAAAACTCGTACTGCGTAGGCTACAGACGAGTATTCTCTGAAAATTTCATATATCTAGCTTTTGTGGTTTACGAGATCGCTGCGTTCATACGGACGGACGGACGGACGGACGGACGGACGGACGGACGGACGGACGGACGGACGGACAGACGGACAGGGCTATTTCAACTCAGCTCATCGAGCTGATCAAGAATATATATACTTTATGGGGTCTGCCACGCCTCCTTCTGCCTGTTACATACATTTCACAAAAACATTATACCCTGATTTCCCATTTTCAATGGGTTCAGGGTATAAAAAAGAATAATGGTACATGAAGAAGAAGAAAAAGATTGTTTTGAGAACAACAACAATGACAACTTGAAATAATAATGCAAAGCATAGCCAGAGAGAGTGAGTGAGTGAGTGAGAGAGAGAGTGAGTGAGTGAAAGAGAGCGAGTGATGAAAACAAAGACCAAACATTTAAAGACCAAACTGTGTACAAACAAGGGCATCCAGTTTTTTTTTTTCTTCTGATGTTTTTTTTTTCTAGCCCAACCTTTTTTAAAATCAAAACAAACGAGCGTGGAATGAAGGAATGAACGCTAAACGTAAACAACATAACACACACCCCGCCGAGCCAAGCAACTGTATCTGAATCTAAAGCCAAAGCCAGAGCCAAAGCTATAGCTGAAGCTGTTGCTGTTGCTGTATCTGTATCTGAAAGCTGAATCCAAGTCCACAACCAGCGCTAGCGGGAGTAGGTGTAACTCCGGTAGTGGCCAGGCCTGGCCTGGCCCGGCCTGGCCTGGCCTCAAATAAGCCCCAAGCAAGGCGAGAAGGAGAACCAGTTCGGCCAGTTGGCTGCTGCTGCCCCGTTGCCATTGTCCGGTTGCCCGATTGCCGGCTGTCTTGTTATTTTTTTTATTTATTTTCTTCTTCTACTTTTTGTTTTTGCATTTTCATAGTAATAATAATAATAATAAAAGAGAGCTTAAAGATCAACATGTGGCGATATCGTCGCACAAAATACGTGTATTCCACGGGCGCAGTGCCCTCACCTAAGAGTCATCAACCAACAACAAAGTTGCAGCTACAACAGCCACAACTTCCACCTGGCTGCCTAGCATACAAAACTCAACTCAACTCAATACTCATTATTCATTAGCCTAAAGATACAAAATTATAAATCTATAAAGTGCTTATAGCATATAATATATATTGCAAAGTATCTGTAAGACAAAGTCGTAAGCAGGAAATAATGACTGTTGTAATCTTAATTAATAGTTTTAGTTTATATAGATGATAGTTGAACTTGGACTTGGGAAGCTAGCAGTTTTTAGACTATATACAAGATAACTAGACATAGTAAGTAAGAGAGCTCTAGTCGCTGGTATCCGTCTAGTAGATACCCTGAACTCTCTCATATGCAGAGGTTACTCTTTCAATTGATAGCAAACAATATGTACACATACACTTTCCTGCATGGACTAACAGGGGCTTTCCTATGAAAATTTAATTGTTGAATAACTTTTCTTTTAAACATTTTTTGACTGTAATCGACTAACAACATGATCGAATCCGACAATATAGAAGAAAATCATTTGCAATTTGACCATCAAAGAATAATTTATAATTTTTCGAGGAAAACTTATATCTTGTCAAACAGTGTAAGATGTAATACGAAATATAAATACAATAATTCATTCTACTTCATGTTCCATGCCACAAGCAGCATAAAGTAAAATGATACAATAACTAAAACTTTTAAGCTCAACTGCGACTGAGACTAATCAGAAATATCAACAGTGTCCATAGCAATACATACATATACATAGATATACATATGTATATACATACATCGCAGGCCGACAGAAAATTGGAAAATTGTCAAGCCCCATGACCTCAGTTCGGTTAGCAACAATAATGTTAAAGAAGAAGCAGAAGCAAGTCCAACTGCGAAGCCCTATACGATGATTGAATTCAATGGGGCAGGGAAATAAGCGAAAGCCGAAATGAAAATATTTCATCAAATGAAAGTTAATCATAGAAACGCATTCAGTAGATTTTACTGCGAAGCCCCACAATGCCATCAAAATAAGTAAAGCAAAAGACATCATGACGCCCACATCTTGTTCGCCTCTCTGCCTCTGCCCCTGCCTCTGCCTCTGCCTCTGCCTCTGCCACTGCCTCTGCCTCTGCTTCGGCTTCTGCTTTTGGTTCCCTTCTGTTCTTTAAACAATTTAACAAATGCCACAAACGTCAATTGGAAGGCGTCCGAGGCACGTTCGTTAATTAAATTAATTGTGGCGTCTTTTGTCGATGTTGTTGATGTCGATGTCGCCCCTTATGCTACTTATGGCCAGGCCATAAGGCAAATGCCGGCATACAGAGAACTGACCTACAAGCCGGGGCCCCTCTTGCCGCTGCACTTCCACGTCTTTCAGCATTTCGTACCCCTATACCTAAACGACAGACCAGTAACTGTCACCGTCATTCGTTGATTTGCTCTAATGTCTGCCATAAAAAACATAATAGGCGAACGAACATGTCTATAGCTAACGAATAGTCGAAAAGTATATACACTATATACGTTAGTTGAGAGTATATTGAATTCTTTTGTTGTTTATATATGAGATATATGTATGATAATGACTATATCTTAGTCTCTGCTGAAGAAAGACTGCCAGAATCCAAGATATTATTCTCAACTGATGATGGACAGGGATATATTTATATTTTAATATATATCTACATAAAAACATTTATAATTATTGATAAATATATTTAAATTCAGAGAAACTTTTAGTAGACCTAAAAAAATATATATATTTTTTTAATATAATAATAGATATAATATATTTTCCAATTTGATAGATATACAAAAATGTTCGATGATATAAATACTATATAGCCGAGCGTGGCTTAGAAGGACTGTCGCTACCTTGAGTTAGGGATAAGTAGATAGGTATACTTCGTGATCGACGATACAGACAGAAGCAATTTGGATTAGATAGAGGATTAGCTCGACTCGTCTGTTATCTTCTTCTGTCACTCTCAAATTCAAATTATCAATGGATTCAGTATATAATCAAATGAAAAGAACAGATTCTCTGGTTATAGCGCGCATTCTAGTTGAAGATTCGTATAAGCCCCCGCTTTGGGTAGGCGCCTCGCTGACAGCTTCTATGTTGAACGCTGATGTTGATGTCGCTGTCGATGGCAGCATAAATTAGGCACAAACTAATTAAATGCGTTTCAATTGAAGTTGCAACTGACAGCAGCAGTAGCAACAACAGCAACAGCAACAGCAACAACAGCAGCAGCCACAACAACGTCAGCCGCAACGAGCTAATGAGCGGAATGCTTGCATGTATCTGTATCTTTCAGATACACGTACTTGCATGTATCTGTAGCTTACAGCAGACACACGTACTCACTCACTCGCCAAGTTGGTGGCGTAAACACGTTCGTGTTCTCGATGCTTTGGCAGCGTCTATAAATTGCAATTCGCCAAACTCTTTAGCTACGTTCTCTTTCTTTTTTTCTTTTTATACCCTGAACCCATTGAAAATGGGAAATCAGGGTATAATGTTTTTGTGAAATGTATGTAACAGGCAGAAGGAGACATCGCAGACCCCATAAAGTATATATATTCTTGATCAGCTCGATGAGCTGAGTTGAAATAGCCCTGTCCGTCTGTCCGTCCGTCCGTCCGTCCGTCCGTCCGTGTGAACGCAGCGATCTCTTAAACCACAAAAGCTAGAGATCTGAAATTTTCAGAGTATACTCGTGTGTGGCCTACGCAGTACGAGTTTTTTTTAGATTTTCGATAACTCATCCCGTTTCCTTATTATCGATAAAAACCGATAACTTTTCTTCCGTTAAGCATACCGTAAAAGCTAGAGACTCCAAATTTACTGTGTAGATCCGTGTAATGAATGCGGACAATTTGTAATTTTTGGATTTTGGATGCCACGCCCCCTTCGCCCCCAATTTGCAAAAATCGTATTTCAAATACTAGAGACTTGTGCTTTGGCAAATACACACATATGAATGACATAATTACGATGTAAAAGTTTGATTAAGAAAGTCCATCCACAAAAAAAGTTATTAAACATTTAATTTCCCATACAATAGGCATATTGCAGCCCGAGCGCAGTCGCTGCGTCAACAGCGCAGTCAGCAGAGCGCGTGCTTATGCGTATGCATGTGTGTGTGTGTTGCTCGCAATATTTGTATATGTAAAATAAGCATAGAATGTTGGGAAGATTGGCTCTTCGCAGGGTTCAGGGTATCTCGTAGTCGAGCCGTCTCGACTAGAGCACTCTTACTTGTTTTCTTTCTTTTCCCCATCGATTAGCTTATGTTACCAGCAGGCAAACGACGACTTTAAGAAAATTGACCGGAAAATAAATGAAAAGCTTAAACTGTTGATTTTATATGAGAATTTTACAATTATTTTTGTTTTTGCTTTTAATATTATTTGAAAATTATTTTCTATATTTACGAACGAGCAGAGACTCTGATGTGGGGTTTTGGGTGAAGCCAACATTAAGTTTTTGGTTTGATTAATCGTTTCCGATTTGCTAGCATTTTTTGATTAAATTAGTATTTATTTTATTGTTTAATTAAAATATTTTTTTTGTTTTCCATATATTAACTTGTATCTATTTACTCCCTTCATAGTTTTCACTATTAGATTTTAATATTTTTGTTTTTGTTTTACCATATCTCATTATATATTATTTTGAGAATCTTAAATATTTATTTATTATTTAATTTATATATCTTTTTAATCAATTTTTTTTGTAGCTTGCTTAAAATTTGATTATTTTTTATAATCCCTCAATTTTATTTATTTTTTTCTTATTATTAATAGTTATTAAAATTCTTAAATTAAATACAATTATTATTATAATTTTATCTAAATTTAAATCTAATAATTTGATCAACATTTAGTACATTTTTTTTTATCAATTTACTTTTGTTAAAGTTTTATTCTATTCTTATATTTGATATTAATATTTAATCATTATTTTTGGAATCTTTTATATTATAATATATTATTTTTAAATAATTTAGTTTATTAATTAATTTATTCTTTTATAATTTTTTTATTTTTTTATATATTTAAAATTCATATATTATTATCTATTTTTATGATTTTATTATTAATTTAATTTAATATTCCGTTTTTTTATTATATTTTTTTAATTTTCACTCTATGCCCATTATTATTAATGTTTACTGAGCTGCGCGTTCCGCTAGCAACGAATTTGTAAATTTCGTTTGCTGATTGTCAATTTTCCAAATGACTTTTTCATTGCCTACTTTTCACTTGCAAAAGTTTTCCGCTTTTGGCAACAATTAAAAGCGCTGACTCAGCAGCAGCGACTGCCGGCAGCGGCTGCCGTCGCAGTTGGCCCGTTCCAAAACGGTTGGCAACAGCAGCAAATCAAATATGGCCAAAAACGGAAAGTCAGCCAAATGTCTCAGCCAGGCGGCACTTGAGGGCCAACAAACTTTTACCCCAGAGCCGCCAAGTCTGCCAAGTCTCTGTAGCTGTTGTTATTGTCATCATCATCATCATCATCATCATCGTCATAATCATTGTTATTGTTGTTATTGCTGTTGGCTGCTCTTGGATCATAATGACACACATATGAGTACTCCAGCGAGTAGAGACATAATTACCGCGCTGAACCGAACCCAAGCGACCAAAAATGATCTCTCGACTGACAGCTGACGGCGTTGTTCGCTAGCTGGTAGCTGTTAGCCAGAGCCGTTGACTGATTTATGAAAGACACTTTTGCAAGTCGCCCAACTTGATTTTTTATACCCTGAACCCATTGAAAATGGGAAATCAGGGTATAATGTTTTTGTGAAATGTATGTAACAGGCAGAAGGAGACATCGCAGACCCCATAAAGTATATATATTCTTGATCAGCTCGATGAGCTGAGTTGAAATAGCCCTGTCCGTCTGTCCGTCCGTCCGTCCGTCCGTCCGTCCGTCCGTCCGTCCGTCCGTATGAACGCAGCGATCTCGTAAACCACAAAAGCTAGATATATGAAAATTTCAGAGAATACTCGTCTATAGCCTACGCAGTACGAGTTTTTTTTAGATTTTCGATAACTCATCCCGTTTCCTTATTATCGATAAAAATCGATAACTTTTCTTCGGTTAAGCATACCGTAAAAGCTAGAGACTCCAAATTCACTGTGTAGATCCGTGTAATGAATGCGGACATTTTGTCATTTTTGGATTTTGGATGCCACGCCCCCTTCGCCCCCAATTTGCAAAATTCGTATTTCAAATACTAGAGACTTGTGCTTGAAAATATACAATATGAACGACATAAACATGCTGTGAAAGTTTGATCAAGAAAGTCTATCCACAAAAAAAGTTATTAAACTTTATTTCCCATACATAGGCATATTGCAGTCCGAGCGCAGTCGCCGCGTCAACTGCGCAGTCAGCAGAGCGCGTGCTTATGCGTGCGTGCGTATGCATGTGTGTGTGTGTGTGTGCGTTTCTCGCAATATTTGTATATGTAAAATAAGAATATAATGTTGGGAAGATTGGCTCTTCGCAGGGTTCAGGGTATCTCGTAGTCGAGCCGTCTCGACTACAGCACTCTTACTTGTTTTCTTTTATTTTTTTTGAGAAACCGTTACGGCTCTGTGCTCCAACAAGTGTCTGTCTCTCAATCTGTCTCTCCAACTCCATCACTCCATCGTCATCTCCATCTCTGTCTGCCAGTCGCTGTCTCTGTCTCTGTCTCTCTATACATATATAAATAAATATATATATTTATATGTGTATCTAGCTATGTTTCTATCTATCCATCTATCTATTTGTCAGCACATTCACTGAATCTTTTGTTTGAATACCCTTTAATTTAAGCAGCTAGAAGGGTCGATTAATATCAGTTGGACTGAGATTTCCTATCAATTCAAAAAGCAAAAGTTTTCTTTTGCAATTATGTTTCAATTCCTCAAATATAGTTTCTGAGACAGAAATACGTTTTAGTCTTATGATAGAAAGACCTGCGATATATAGATATATATACGAGAGCTTGCAATATATCCAACATATTCTGATAGCTATAAAGCTGTGCTAATAGTTTTAATAGTTTTTAGAGTAGTTTCAAGCAAAGCATTTCCAGTGCGGCTTCAACCAAAGGTAGTTGAAGGTTTTCTCAATTTTTGTCTATTTCGAATTGAAGTGTTTTGTTGTTGTCTCTGAGCTGTTGTTGTTTGTTGCCAAGCACCCAAATGGCTCAGTTTTCTGTTTCTGTTTCTGTTTATGGCCGTCTTCTTCGCACCGTCTCCGTCTCCGTCTCGCCTGGCCTGCTGACCTGGCCTGAACTGAACTGGGCTTCTACGTCTGGCCAGACCAGTCGTCTCTTTGGCTGGCTTGTTTTCTGTTGTTTGGCAATCGCACGATCGTTAGATCTCTGCTTTCAAAGAATTGTGGCCCAGTTGCTGGCTGCCGGCTTTCCGCGCGAGTCTAAACTTAATTGTCAGCCTAATGGTAATGTCTGTCTTTCTGCCGCTGCCACGAATCAGCTGATCTGCTGCTGTTGGCTGTTTGCCTGCCTTGATGACTGCTGCCTGATAATGATGAGTAAGCGCTTTTAATGCCTGGATGCAAAAAGAAACTTAGCTTAGAACACCGCATCCGTCCGTACTCCACATGGATTCATGTGGCGTTTCACTAACAAAGCGTATAATTATATTTGTAAGCAGAACGACCATCAACGTCGGCTCTATGAAAGTCAACTTATATTCAAATAAGAAGCAGCTGTGCTATGCACACACATATATATAAGACTGATATGGATTACAGACTCTTAATTATATTTAATAGAAATATAATAAAATACTTTTAAAGCTCGTTTAGGTTGCTTTAGCTTATTTGTAGCTTGTGATAATATATTCAGATATACATATTGTTGAATTTCTATTTTAATTGTCCCGATACATAGGCCCAACTGCGCTGACTGATAAAACTTGACGCAAGATTGATCGAAACTAATTGAGCTAGCTCTCAAGCCTGATCAAACTTGCTCTCAAGTCTAATCAAACTTGCTATGAAGACTGATCAAACTTGACTGATCAAACTGTTCCCAAGACTGATCAAACTTGCTCTCAAAACTGAACAAACTTCCTGTCAACTCTGATCAAACTTACTCTCAAGTGCCAAGACTGATCTCAATGCTAATGAAACTTCCTGTCAGCTCTGATCAAACCTCATCAAGCCTGTTTAAGATTGCTATTAGCACTGATTAAACTATCAATGCTGCTCAAGACTGATCAAACTTGCTCACATGGTGGCATGATAGCAGTTCCTTTTCAATACTGATCGAGCTTGCTTACAACACTGATGAAACTTGCTCTCAAGACTGATGATCAAAAGGCTCACCAATGCTAATGAGGCTTGCTATCAATGCAGTTCAACTCTAATCAAGACTGGCTCATATATACAGTTAACTGTTGCTAGCTTTTACATGATAAGGAGAATATAATTATAATTTGTATACTAGTTCACGAAGTGCACTTGATAAGTAAATTACAGTTGATCTTTTCTTTTGATTTACCCAAATAGTTTTATATTATATTTTATATATTATATATATTGATTGTTTGAATTCAAAATTTTCGACTACGAAGCCAGAGTTTTTCAGCTGAAATAATCAAATCTTGCGGGATGATCATCAACTCCACACATTCCCTATATATATATCTATACATTTATATAAAGTATATCCGAAAGTAAATATTATTTTAATGCATTCAACTGTTCTTTGGACCATAAACTACTAATCACATTTGGATTTGTTCTCTATAATTCACACTGAATTCTCAACTAGTAATATAATAAGACTATATACACACACACAAATATGTGTGTTTGTGTTTCCTCTCATAATTATTATTGTTTTTAAAAATACGTTCAAATTTCAGTTATGTTTGTTGTAGAACAAATGCCATTTGTTTTGCATATTTGAAAATCATTTGAAGCCTTTCATCAGAAATATCTGTCAGGGTTGAGTATTTAATTTCTGATTTTTTCGTTTTTTTTTTGCATATCTCAATAAAAAAAATTAGTTCAAGCCTCTGGAAACCCAGTTCAAAATAAAAAAAAAAAAATTTAAAAGTGTTTTTTTAAATATAATAAAATGCATTCACGCGTTACTTACTCACGGTCCGAGGACTCGACGCTCTCCGGCGACTTTGAAGATCCACGGAAACGCGGCATTTTGCGGAATACGAGCTGCCATTCATATCGCCAGCAGCTGCAGAGCAGCCAACAGGCAAACATGCTGCAGGGCGTGATGATACTGACGGGCATGGCCACGTTGTTGCTGGTGCTCTGGTTCCAGGGCATGGAAGCAGCATCGGATGATCAACTTAGCCTACAGTCATGCGTATCCAGCACACTGAATGCCCTGTGGCTGGGCGTATCGGGCTTCCTAAGTCTGGGCAGCGCTGCGAGCAATGCTCGCGGCCAAGACCTGGAGTCAGATGCGCCACGAGCCTTTCATTGCAATCAGAAACTGGATACGATGCGTGTGTTTCGACAGATTGGCAAACAGGTGCTCAACCAGGAGCAAGCGCTGGCGCGACTCGAACGCGTCGTCAAGAGCAAGAGACCACTGAGATCCGTGGCACTGCTTGGTCCACCGGGCGTGGGCAAGACACTGACTACAATGGTATTGAGACAACAATTTCCCTGGCCGGAGAACGTGCACAGCTATTCGTGGAGCACCTATGTTCCGGACGGTGCCCACAAGTTCAACGTGATACGCAACTTTGTCGAACAGTTATCCAACTGTGGCCAAAATCTATTGATAATCGATAATCTATCGCCCTGCGATTACAGTTTCGTGCCCATCTACAACAAGCTGCTGCTGGAGCGCGAAGGCGACGCCCATGTGGCGGCCAATCAAAGTGTGCTCGTGATTTACGTATTCAATCTAGAGATGCAATACTATTGGCAACAGTATGAGCTGCTGCAGCAGTTGCCCATGGACACGACCATCATTAACTATCGCCCCTTCGGTCAGGCCGAACTGCTGGGCTGTCTGGAGAATGAGTTGCGCTTGGAGCAGCGTTCGCTGGACGTGAAAACGATCTCCTCCATCGTTGAGGAGGCGATGCTCGATGTCGACGACGCTGGTTGCAAGCGTATACGTCAGCTCCTTATACAGCACGGTCTATCAGACCTACAGTGAACACAAACTATCGTCGCTATTCATCCATTCCAAGTTTTCGTCTGCAGAACTTGCTTAAAATTTTAACGTATTCAACTTGTTCAAATTTTAGCGTAATAAATATCCTATTGTACTTCTCCGGAGGCCAATAAGCAAAAAAAAAAAACTGTATATTATTTTAAAGGTATGCGATATTTATATATACATATATGTAGATATATTATCAACTATAATCTGGCATCAAGACAACATCTTTGGTTTCCACTTGATAAAATCTTAAAAGTGAATGTCGTAATTGCTAAGCCAAGGTCAATTTATTAAGAAAACAATTGGTAAATATCAAGTTTGGTCTCTTCAAATGCAATGAATAGTGCGTTAAATAGTTGGGTATATATATAAATATAGATATTGTAAGGCGGCGTTAGGAGCAGCCACCTCACATCCTTATTTAAAACAAGATAGCATAAAAGTAATGAGCAGGGCAGTTGTAATAAGAGCGCAAGGAGCGCAAGATGTATGTAAAAAAATTGAAACTTAAATGTAACGGCTCGCGTGCGCGCCGACGATCGGCGATGCAACTCTGCGCAGCGTGGTGAAAGCTCCACCGTGAGGAGCGAGCGCGGTGGTGAGTTGCGTCGCCGAGGCGATCGGGCGGCTCGAGCGTGGTAGAATTAAGGGCAGAGGTGAATGAGTTTTCGGGCACGCGACGAGATGGGTCGCTTGAGATTTAGGAGCGCACGTCGGCGCTCAAACGAAGAGTAGGCTGGAAAAACATGGAAAAGGCGCGAGAAACGATGCGGCAGGGCCCGGCCCGCGACAGGGAAGTTTAATTAGGGTGACCAGATCGGCCTCAGGCCATTCCGGGACGGTCGACGACTTTGTTGCAAAAAACTGTTTATCTGCGCTGCTTTCCTCAAAAAAATTCTTCACTTGTCTTGACAAAAGCGGGACATGTCCCGGAATTCCAGAACGTATGGTCACCCTAAGTTTAATTAATAATAATAAACCAACCAAAACCAACGCCATTCTTCTCTCTTATAAGTCGCCGTCGCCGCACTCAAGAAATATTCTTGTAAGTGCTGGTCCTGGGTAGACTGGGTCTGCACCCCGGCCAGATTTATAACTTTACAATAAAAATATTAACATAAATACTTTATATTACTACTGTCTAAACTGTATAAAGGATTGGCATTATATAAATACAGAAATTTAATACCATAAAAATAAGTATATATACTAAATTGTATTATAATTCTAAGCTCAACAATTTGAATTCCTTTCAGAAGAAATCCCTTCCATCCGCTGAGCCTTACATTATTTCATATTCAGTTAAATAACTCAAGATGTAAAGATGAAGAACTCACACAACAAATTTAAATATATGAACTAGACTTGAAAAATTTTGTTGTGTGTAGATCTTTAGAGTGAAACGAACGATGCTTTGCTTTGCCCTAATGAAGTTTGTACTTGTTTCTTATTATTCCAGTCTGGGCTCTGGTATCGTCGTTCATGGCATATCTTGAGTGAAGTGCGACGAAGAGGTGACTCAAGTGGCCAACATTGAAGTGCGGCCCATGCAAACGACAAGAGCAGATTCTGAGACGGAGGCTTGCAGAGAGAGCGAGAGCGAGAGCGAGAGAGAGAGAGAGAGAGAGAGAGAGAGAGAGAGAGCAAGCGCGCGCACTCGCTTACATTACGCACTGCGTTAAGTACTGACTGCTTAGAAATATTTGTCTATCACTCGAAATTCGGAGGTTGCTTCATCATCATCACCATCGTCATCATCATTGTCATCACATCATAACTTCAAGTACAGAAAAGTGCCTTGGTTTTGTTTTTGCCTTCACCAACGTTTCGCTACAATGGAATATTTTCTGAAGAGCTACATATATACAAAAATAAGACATCCTAAAACATCATGATAAAGAAGATGTGAGATGGGGAGCCTTCTCTCCTGCTGTTATGAGTTAGATTATGTGTATATAACACCTATAACAGGCTTTCACTGTCAGGAACTTGGCTAACAAACTTCCGCTAAGTGCGACACTTGAAACAGAATAAGTTTGCAATTAAGCTAATTTGAATAGCGGGCAAAGTTCACATGATTCCCAGTTTTAGTACAAATTTAAAAATATTTATTTAAGACTCTAATATAAGCAAGTTTAATAAAATATATATGTATACATTATGTATGTATTTAAAACTTTATCAATCGAAATAAATTTGTATTTTATTTATATATTATACTACTTTCAAATTTAACCAAATTTTAATTAAAATGTCTATTGTATTTAAATAGACTAAGAATAGTGTTTAATTAAACTAGAAATTAAAAATTATCCAATTAAATTATGTACACATACATAAAAATATATATTTGGATATATATATACATTTATATACATATATTTAATTACCTTTCTTTCGAAATAAAAAACTTCAAAAATCAAATTAAATTGCTCTGAAATTACATTGCAAATAAAATTTACATTTAATTAAATTATAGACTTGAATCGAAGAAAACTAAACCGATTGAATATGGCATTAGGAATAAACTTTCAACAGAATATAAATCAAATTGATTTGCAATTAGTTTAGCAAAGGAAATTGAAATTATTTGCAAACAAATTAAAATTAAATGCAATTAATACAACATGAGCAGTGGATTGAATCAATTTAAATACAAATTTATATATGCTAGCAACAGCAGCAACAGCAACAGCAGCAGCGCGATCTTTTTTTCATTCAGATGAACGAATTGCAGGTGAGGGTATCGATGCAGCTGTAGATTAACTAAGGGTTCTATCAAAAGTAATTTTAAATTAAAGATTGGAAATAAGAAAACTAAAAATAAAAGATTTGAATGAAAAATTATATATATATTTTATAAAAATATAATTATGTAGCACATAATCTTAGAGAAAATCGAAATATTGCTAAAAAAAAAATTATATTATTCTATATTTATATTTATATTTACATATTTTATTTAATTTATAATTATATATATATTTTTATAAAACAATTTTTGATTTTCTCTTTGATTACATTAAAGAGATTTAATATTAATAAGTTAATATATTTATTCTAATTTTAATACTAGTTGATGGGCACTATAAAATATTGACTCTTGATTGGCACATGCAAAAATTGCAGATATTGAAGATATGAATGATAGGACAAAGTCAGCAAAAATAGAGATGGGTAGAGGAAATACCAAAGAATATACCTAAAATTTATAAGATTTTGAAATCTTAATCTTTCATATGTAGAATACATCTATATCATGAAAAATATATATATATAATATATAGATCTATATCATCTATATGCTTATAGTATCTGTGATATAATACCAAAATGTAGTTATAAGGAAAAGCAAGATTTTAAAATTTAAATAATTTATTATTGTTCTTATTCTTTTATGTAAAATGTGATGTTCTTCTTCTTCTATCAGATGGTATACCTTAATATAAAATACAAATAATATATATATGAACGCTATATATAATACCTAGACTTGCTCTCTCAATTCATTTAATTATTTAATTTATTTTAGTTAGACATTTTAAAACACATTAATATCTCAACATCTTCAGCAACTGTAATGTATTTTCAAGTATATACGGTTCACATAACAAATATATATTGTTATCAATAAATAAACTAAGCAATACCTGTTTCCAATTTGAATACTAAGCAAACGTATAAAGTACAATCTCAAACATCATAAAGTCGTTTATCTCTTAGTTATTGCATTCATCTTAGGATATGTTTATAAAAAAACAACAACTGAGAGTATCGTAAAGTCGATTATCTTTTTTAGCTATTGCAACACACACACACACGCACACACACACACACACAGACAGACTCATAGGTAGTGCGTTCGCCTGTGATACGGGCAAAGCGTAAAGTAAAGAGCCAACAACCGCATCGAGGACAGGCCGCGGCTGCCAATTGCCAATTGCCGCTTGCCGATTGCCGATTGCCGATTGCAATGCGATGCAATGCAAAGCGTAAAACGCAGCCAGCGGCGTTTGTAGTTCATGAACGGCCAGCGAACTCAGCGCGACTTGATAATAAGATACACATACAATATATGAGAAAAAACACACAAAAAGTACAAGACGAATACGAATACGAAAACGAATCTCTGTGGGCGAGCGACAGAGGCGCGGGCTGGGGCCGGGGCTGGGTGACTGTGGGCATGGCAACGGCTTGCACCATGCACCGGTAACTTTTCTCTGTTTTTTTTTGTTTTTAGTTTTTTAGTTTTCTATAGGTTTTTTGTTTGCTGCCTGCCTGCTGGAATTGAGTCGTTCGGCTGGTCACGTAAGCACCGCGCACCGATTCCAATAGCGATTTGGCCAGCTTTGTTTTTGGGCTGTCGCCGCTTGCTGGCCCTGGTTGCATAAGCCCCTCGAATTTGATTTTGGCAACGCGGAAGATACCAAGCCATCGGGATGTGGCCAAAGCCAGGCATCTAAGCGGCGATTGCGCCAGAAAACCATTTTGCAGTCGAACAATTGCAATCTCTGCTTGCATTTCAATTCGTTTGATCGCTTCTAAACATCAAATGGAAATGGCAATGGAAATGAAAATGGCAATGGAAATGAAAATGACAATGGAAACGGGAACTGTATGCGGAAACAAGGCTAGATCAAATCAGCTGTCAATTAAGACCAAATATTAAGTGATTTGTTATATGAATATTAAAAGAGAAATTTCATTTTATTCAAGTCTTATAGAACAAAATATCATATGATCAACGAAACTATCATAGATAAACGTTATCAACATTAATTAATGGAATTAAGCTGGCAATCTGACTTCAACAGCAGTAAAAAGCCAAAACAAATGACAAAGTGAACTGGCTGCAATATACCAATCGACTTGGCGTCGCACAGTGGAGCATTTGTTCATATTTCGTTATGAAAATCATAACTTTAAAAGTCCCAAAAAATCAAATAATTTAAAACAACTTTTTGAATTCTATTTCTGTGTAGATTTCTCAGATTCAGATTAATTTATTCGTTCAGAAAAAGTTTAGTTTTTCTCCACGCTTTACGACTAAAGCTTCAACTGTTCATCGTCGCAACCAAAACCACATTTTCCATGTTTGACAGAAAACTATGAGCATAGCACCGTGTGCATAGATTCCTTTTGAAGCTTCAATAAGTGTCTTGGCTCAGTGGGGCCTTTGCTCATTTTACATTGCAGAAATCATCATTTTTTGAACCAAAGAAGATATTTTCAAAATTTAAATGGCATATGACAGAGAATTCTTTAAACTTTAAAATGAGGGGAAGATCCGTTATAAATTATGATTTTTGGTCAAATAATTGGTATATTTTATAGGAATAAATTATAATTTGTTTGTTGTAAATTGATGCATTAGAAATAAGCATATATTTCCAACGACACCAAAATATCAACTATTCTGTGCAGTAGATTTCTTGCAATTCAATTGGCAAATAGATAAAATTTGCACATATTTTCGTGTTTTTTTTCCATGTTGCTAATTTACTTATCTTTGAATGCTCATATTTTCGCTTTATATTCATCTATTTTCAAAAATCTTTCGGATTCTGCAACTCTGAAATTATCTATCAGATTCTATAATCAACTTGGCCAATTGCTACCATATCTATTTTGATTTTTGCCACGCTCTGTCGGCATAGGCCCCACTGTGCGTCGATAAGCTTCAGTGGGATATTCTACTATGTATATCCGCCGTATTCACAAGACATACGCTCTGCCGAAAACGATTTCTATCAATCGATGGCTGATGATGATGATGATGATGATGAACTAGGTATACAGCCCATTGTTAATTTCTAATGCAGAAGCAAACAAGAATTTGATTGATTCTTGGTCTAATAAGAGTAAATTTCACTTAATAATATATTTTAAAATATATTGTCATGATTATAACAAATTTCTAATTCGATTTGATGCTTCTAAACAATCAATTATTGGCTATATATTCACTTATTTGACTTCTAATTGCAAACATGAAAGCACACATGAAATTTCTCTTCACTAACAACAACAAACAGTTGATTAATCAATTATTATGTAAGATATAATACATCAAATCCATATATATATATATATAAAATATTTAACAGATTGAAATTCCAGCAACTGTCGCACATATTGAATAATAGAGAATTTGGCAAATTGAACTCAAAGTTGCACAAGTTTAGCATTCATCAAATGTTGATTTTGCCATTTATTTGTCTCTGGAGACCTTTCAATATCTACTTAGTTGTGGCTGAAGATCTTTGGAACTTATTTTCAATGCAAGCTGCATTCGCATTCGCAGCGAGTGGAAAGTGGAGCAAACGGTTTCCTTTATGGACGAGCGTATAAAATTTTATGAACCATTTATGGCAAGCTAGCAAAAAAAATGAAAGAAAAATGGATAGAAGAAGAAAAGAAATGAAATCAAAGAAACACATAATAGTAAAGTAGCAAAGGAAAAGAGTAGAAAACGTCGAAGCGGAATAATAATGCGATGACAACACACAGAGCCATCCAGTCAGCCAGTCAGCCAGTCTCCAGTTTACTTCGCAGCCATTGCGACCATCGAAGCACTTGCAAAAATATTATTATGATTGCTGCAACTGCTGCTGCTGCTGCAACGGCTGCTGCTGCTGCTGCTGCTGCTGCAACTGCAGGCTCCATATGGAGTCGGAGGAGAGGATGGCCAGCATAAACAATCACACGCTGAGTGCGTCCACAAAATCCCATAAATAATGAAAGGAAGCTGCCCGGGCCATAGTTTGTCGAATGATTTGAAATGAATGAAATAAATTGGTTGCTATGCAGCTACGCAGCTACGACCCGGCAAACAGTAAATGTCACATACATAACTATATCTCGCTTAGGGCCACAAAGTCACAGAGCTGCCTTCACACACACACACACACACAGAGCTTTGGATAACAGAGCCACAAAGTCACAGGGCTGCCTTCCAACACACACACACACACATACACACGCACACAGCTTTGGATAACTAGGTGAAAAAGCACATAAAGAGATGAAAAGCTATTCAATTAGTAGATAAACTCGGTTCCTGAGGCAGCAAATGCAACCATTTGCTTACAAAGCAATAATTTCTATTTATTATAGAAAAGTTTCAAATACTATATAATATTCGTATAACTATTATGTATTATTATTATGCGAACAAGCTTTAAAATTTCTTCAAACTAAATAAATAAATAAACTTTTTTGTAAAACTTAAAGAACGTTCGACTGGAATATTTATGTATGTGATGTGAGCTACACATTTCCAAGCGATTTGGGTTACTGTTACTCCAGAGAGAGAGAGACGAAGGAAGGGAGAGAGGGAGAGACGGAGCGTAGCCTCAATTTAAGGGCACAGTGGAGTCGTAAAGCACTCGAGTCGTATGGCTGGTAATTGTGCAACTGCCTGTACAACTGTTGTAGCATTAATGAGCAGCCAAACAAGGCGAACAGCAGAAACAAATGCAACAAGAAGAAGAAGGAGAAGGAGAAGGAGAAGAAATGAGAGACAGACAAAGAGACATTTTGTAGAAGTCGCAGGCAACGACGAATCAATCGCAACTCAAATAAATTAAGAGAAATGCAAGCACAACCCACATTGAGTTTGGCTTTGAGTTGGCTTTTGGTTTGACTTGACTTGGGTTGACTTGGGTTGGCTCTTGGCTTTCGGCGAGGCTCGCATGAGGAGACAAAATAAATTAAAGCGGCAGCAAAATGTTGAAAGCAAAGGCAAAAGATACTTTGAGAAATTAATGGCACGACTGGGCAATTGATTTAAAGCAGCGACAAACAGAATTCAAGCCCCAAGCCCAAGCCTCAAGCCTCGCTTGATAGATATTCAAGTGCAGATAGTCAGTAAACAACAACAACAACAACAACAACAACAACAGCTACGCATTACTCGTATTTACAGCAAACAGATAGAAAGAGAGACAGATAGAGAGAGATAGCAATGGCTGGGAAAATGATTGGCAAAAGAGTATGAAAGAAAGCTGGATTGCCTGCTTTTCGCATCCGTATCCATGAGATACTCGCGTCCCATCCAGCTATTTAGACGCACAAATGTTTCTAATCTGTGCCGCCAACTGCCACTGGACGATAACGCAGGCACACACACGCACACACACACACAGACATCCCGTGCCCATTCCCACACACACACACACACACACACACAAGCACATCGAATTGGCATTCGCATTCGCTGCGTTCGTGTTGCCTAGATTAAATTTCAATTAACACCGCAGATACTTCGCTCGCTCGCTCGCTTGCTCAGTTGAATTTATTGCAGCAGACATTGGCGTGCGTATCGGTTTTTCAATTAGATCTCGCATTAATTAAAAGACGTTTGTCCGAACGAAATTAGCTGCTTGTTTCCAAAGCAACGCTCAAAACTAATCGAACAGCAAAATAATAAATTTATCTCGTTATGAAATATTGAATTTCTTAACTTGATATCTGATAATAATTCGCAAATTAATTGCATTTATATTGCATAACATCACGAAATATCTTGTTTTTGGTTTTATATAATATTTATACCCTGAACCCATTGAAAATGGGAAATCAGGGTATAATGGTTTTGTTAAAATGTATGTAACAGGCAGAAGGAGGCGTGGCAGACCCCATAAAGTATATATATTCTTGATCAGGGCGACGAGCTGAGTTGATTTAGCCCTGTCCGTCTGTCCGTCCGTCCGTCCGTCCGTCTGTCCGTCTGTCCGTCTGTCCGTCTGTCCGTATGTTTGAACGCGTCGATCTCAGAATCTATAAGAGCTAGAGACTTGAAATTTTTTATGTAGGTTCGTGTATAGCACGCGCAGATCGAGTTTGTTTCAAAAATTCGATAACACTTATCGTTTTAATGTTATCGATTAAAAACGAAATCGAAAACCAGTTATAAAATTATGGCTTGCACATCTTTCAAGCTAGAGACTCTTTATTTTGTATATAGTTGTATGTGTATTTTATACAATTTTGGTTTTTGTTATATTTTGCATGCCACGCCCCCTTCGCCCCCAATTTTCAAAAAACGTATTTCAAGTACTAGAGACTTGTGCTTCGGCAAATACACACATATGATTAACATTATCACACTCTGAAAGTTTGATTCAAAAAGTCCATCTACAAAGAAACTTATTCAACAATTAAGTTTTCATAACATAGCCTTACTGCACTCCGAGCGCAGTCGCTGCGTAAACTGCGCAGTCAGCAGAGCGCGTGCTTATGCGTGCGTGCGTATGTGTGTGTATGTGTGTGTTTGTATTGCTCGTAATGTATACATATTAAGAGAAGTGTAGAACGTTTGGAATATCGGCTCTTCGCAGGGTTCAGGGGATCTCCTAGTCGGGTACTCCCGACTAGAGCTTTCTTACTTGTTATACCCTGAACCCATTGAAAATGGGAAAACAGGGTATAATGGTTTTGTTAAAATGTATGTAACAGGCAGAAGGAGGCGTGGCAGACCCCATAAAGTATATATATTCTTGATCAGGGCGACGAGCTGAGTTGATTTAGCCCTGTCCGTCTGTCCGTCCGTCCGTCTGTCCGTCTGTCCGTCTGTCCGTCTGTCCGTCTGTCCGTCTGTCCGTATGTTTGAACGCGTCGATCTCAGCATCTATAAGAGCTAGAGACTTGAAATTTTTTATGTAGGCTCGTGTATAGCACGCGCAGATCGAGTTTGTTTCAAAAATTCGATAACTTTTATCGTTTTAATGTTATCGATTAAAAACGAAATCGAAAACCAGTTATAAAATTATGGCTTGCACATCTTTCAAGCTAGAGACTCTTTATTTTGTATATAGTTGCATGTGTATTTTATACAATTTTGATTTTTGTTATATTTTGAATGCCACGCCCCCTTCGCCCCCAATTTTCAAAAAACGTATTTCAAGTACTAGAGACTTGTGCTTCGGCAAATACACACATATGATTAACATAATCACACTCTGAAAGTTTGATTCAAAAAGTTCATCTACAAAGAAACTTATTAAACAATTAAGTTTTCATAATATAGCTCTTCTGCAGCCCAAGCGCAGTCGCTGCGTAAACTGCGCAGTAAGCAGAGCGCTCGCTTATGCGTGCGTGCGTATGTGTGTGTGTATGTGTGTATGCATGTGTTGCTTGTATATATATATGTTAAATAAGTATAAAACGTTTGGAATATCGGCTCATCGCAGGGTTCAGGGGATCTCCTAGTCGGGTACCACCGACTAGAGCTTTCTTACTTGTTATTTACTACAATTATTATTTTTTTCCCAAATTAGAAAATGTTTGGCACAATAAACATTATTAATTTGAATTTGGCGCCTCTTCGATCATAAATATCCCAAAAGGGAATTTCCCTCTCGAGTTAGTCTTTTGATAAGTAATTGGGAAATCCTCCCGCTCTTACTTACTTTAAAAATGTCACTGACCTACACACGCTTCCACTTCGAATGCGCTTTCATGAGAATATTGCGTGAAACACACACACTCCCACACAAATTATTTGCTAATATACATGTAGCATACATATGCAAAGCACAAATGGCAATGGAATATTGTTTGCATTCGAGTTACGCTTCATTGCCCGCTCTCCGCCTTGCACTCTTTTGCTTCACTCTCTCGACTCACAGCGAAGAGTCTTCGAAAATGAAGATATGCATAAATAGGCAACAATTATTTGCAGAGCGTAGCCAAACGTACACACATACACGCACACACATGAAAAGAAGCGAACGAAACGGCATAAAGAGATTTTGGGCTTATGTCGACTGAAAGAGACAAACATATGAATATGCTGCTGCGCTCTTTTTATGCACACGTTTTCTTCGAACTAAACTAATTCGAACATTTTTTGTTCTAATGAGTAAAGCGACACATGAACAAGTGCAAGGCAAAACTAGACGATACCCTGCATTAAACTTGAGTGTTTGCCGTTTCTTAAGCATACATAATGTGAATATGCATTGTTATGCATATTTGCTGCAGCAAATCAAACAAATTTTAACGATTTTTATTTTAACATAATAAATCGAATTTCCCGTGGCACCAATTATGATTCCGTATATAAATCCAATGCAAATAGATCTTAATCTTCAGCTTGTAAATCGTATTCGACAATCTTTCATTATATTTAACGGCCCTGAATATTGTATATCGACTGATAATGCAATCAATTCGTCTGGATCTATTGGGCAGTCTATTTACATGGGGAGGTCTATTTACAAATTGGCCGACTCACGCATATCTCCAAATGGCCGGGGCTAGAACCGAAATTTTGCGTTTGTTGACAACCCGCGACTTAGCTAAACAAATTTACCGTTACATTACAAACACACCCACACACGCACACACACACATGCACCACTTATATAGCCCCGAGTTTTGGGGTCTGGGTCTGCCATTAAGGCATAAAATCCAAACGAGGAGGAAAGGTAGACCAACAAAAAATAAAAAAAAAGCCAAGGAAAAATCATTAAATTAACATGACAAATGACAAAGGGCCGATAAAAGTACATGCATGCATGTGCCAGGCCAGCCCAAAGGGGGTGGGGAGGGAGGTGGGGGCCACTGCAGTTAGACAAAGGACGAGGACGAGGACGAGGACGAAGACGCCAGCGACAGTCAACACTATAATAAATCCGTAAATATAACAGCAAAGGATACTTTGGTAATTGGACGAGCTTATGCTTAACGGCGCTTTAATTTATGCCAAGTGCCCAAGAGTTGGCCGCCAGGCGCGTTGCACGAAACCCAGCGAACCCGGCGACCCCCGGCGAGACCGCCACCGCCTCTGCCCCACCACTGCCACACGGAAAACCCTTCGACCCGGCGGCATCCAAAAACCCAAACACAAACCCGCCTCTCAGCTATAAAATGTCGCGCTCGTCGTTGTCGTTCCTTGTTTATGGTTATGGTTATGTGTATGTCTCTATATATATATGTATATATATATACATATATATATGTATATGTTGATGTGTGTGCGGTGGGCGTGGCACGTCATGTGGTACATGCATGCGCCCAATTTGAACGGGTATATAAAATGTCAGCATGAACATCACTCCCTCCAGCCGAGTGGACACAGCGCACAGTGGTCAAAAATTCAGTTTGATTTTTATCTTAAACTTATGATAACAAAAAACAGATCGGGAAATAGTCGAGTGTTAAGGCAAATATTGACAATACAATTAAAAATGTGAAATATATGTATAATAATGATGACATTTTTATAATGATAATGGTAATATAAAATATAGAAAAGGTAATAAAAGATATAAAAATAATGATTATGATTATGATAATAATGATAATTAGCTGAAAATCATTCATCAGTCATCACTCTGTCAGTACTCTGACCGATGTATCAGACTGCATTCGCATTCCGTTTTTCCATTGGAATTCGGTTTGACTACGAAACCTTCTCTTTTTAACGCTGCTTCCCACCTTGGAAGCAGTCCACATTAGCCTTTGAGTTGCTCTAACTGAACTGTATCATCCATATAGTTGCCCAAGCTACTGCTCACAACTTGCAGCTTCTGCTCTCTGAGAGCACACGTAAAACACGACCGATCTCTCTATCTGGTTTCAATTTCAAAGTGTTCCTATTCTGTACATATGTGACCTAAATGGAGAGCATGACGAGAGTACAGCGTGCGCTAATATGCCCAATCTTACAAGTTCTTAATTGACTCAAATGCCGCTCTTATTGATATCTTAATGATAATGTACTGAAATATCTTAGTTATTGTAATAAGGGTTTCTTTTTAAAGAATTATAAGAAAGTAATAATAATAGAGATAATTGCTCCTATGAGCATAACTATAACTATATAATAATTATGAGTGTTCGGCGCAGCAGCTAATACGTGCGTTAGAATAAGTTCTCTTAAGTCTATCTTCTCCTTTTATATGTCATTCTCATGCATTCTTCATGCACTCATGCATAAAAGCATATGTACATTTCGACTGCGCTATCTACTTGTAACTGCTATTCTTGTTTGATCATGTAACAACTCTGTAAACTCTTTCGCATATACTTAACTTTTACCTACACTAATGCTACGAAACAGGCATTAAGTTAATAAATTAATAATAATAATAATAATTAAAATTAAATATTAACAAGCTTTCGTAAATGATTGGAGTTCAGAATTGCCGAAAAAGCTCGGCAGCTTCCAAACAATGAGGATAATGAAAACAGCACTTATTATATGTATTATTATTATTACTATTATTAGTAATTATTTATTATATTATTATTAATTATTAATTATATTATTTTTAATTATTTATTATATTATTATTAATTATTAATTATATTATTTTTAATTATTTATTATATTATTATTAATTATTAATTATATTATTTTTAATTATTTATTATATTATTATTAATTATTAATTATATTATTTTTAATTATTTATTATATTATTATTAATTATAATAATAAAATAAAAATTGTAGTACAAATTTTGGTAAAAAGAGATCATTGGCTCAAATACAAATTGTAAAATATTTAAAAAATAATTATAATAATAATAATAACAAATAAACAAATATTTCCGAGCTCGCTTTTAATAGACTTAAAATATTTTCAACAACATTTTTCAACTATTTTCAGTTTCAATTTCATCCTTTAACAGTTACTCACTGTTATTTTTGCCCAAGTTTCGAAATTGATGACGCCCATTGTGCGATTTTGTAATTGTGTGCGACGGCGCTGCCCGCACAGCGGAAGCGGAAGTTGCTACACATTGTTGTTGTTGTTGTTGTTGTTGTTGTTTGTTAGGTGCTCGTGTTTTTATTATAACAATATTTGCGGGCATTATTGCTGTTGCGCTTTTTATGATTATTTTGCATATCATAAAATTAAATGAACGAAAAATGTTTACAAATTTTTGTTTCATTTTTTTTTTTTTTTTTTTGTTATTTAATTATTTTCATTTTTGTTTTTGTTTGGTTCTGGGCTATAAAAATATTTTATTCTGCATGGTAAATAATATTTGTATTTTTGGAATGTAAATGAAAAAATAAAATGAAATTAAATTAAATGTATATTAAAAGATAGTAAATATAATTGTATATATTTACATATAAAAATATATAAATATATATATATTTAAATTTATATTTAATGTGGCTAGAAAGGCTTTAATATTCTAATTGAGTGCTTTTCCAGCATGAACACAATAACGAGCATCCATTTGGTTGCCTTCGATTGCTTGATTAGCAAGTGAACACATCTGCTGTCCACTGAGAGAGTGAAAAGGAGAGAGATAAATAGTATGTGAGAGAGCGAGAGAGAGACGGAGTATGAGATGCTTTGAACCTGTGCTTAGTTGCTTCGTGCACATACATAAATTATGTTAATGCCATCAAAACAGAAGAGTAACCAGCCATAAAAGCACTAAATGTTTAACTATAAAGGCAGACTGTTTGCTGCACACGGCAGACAGGAGAGAGAGAGAGAGAGTGAGAGAGTGAGAGAGAGCGAGAGAGAGAGGGGCAGGCAAACAGAGCGAGAGAGAGAAAGAGCAATGTGCCATCAACTTTTGATGGAAATGGCCATGGAGTGTGGTCAACAACAAAGGCGGGCCAATAAATGAGCCAACGGATGACTTTATGTGCACATTAAAAGCGACTAGCACATAAAACTTTCAAAGCAAATTAAGTGTAGCACACTTATGTGCGCCGATCTATCCAGCCCACTTGCCAGCCAGTCAGCCATCATCCCTCCCACTCGATGCTTGTCTATCTGCTCTTAGCGCCAGCTGCTCAACATTTCGATTTGACTTGGTTTGACTTTCATATCAATTTTTGAAAAGTTTTAGTCATATATTTTTTATGGTATTCTTAAAGCCATTTGTTGTGCATGATGATGATGACTGATGAAAGCAAAGCGTTCATATGGGTGTGTGTGTGTGTATTTGCAGATACATATGTAGACATGTATATATTAAAAGAGCTCTTCTGGGCAATTCTTATAGAAACAATGTTATGCTTTGATTAAATACCTTGTACTTATATGTAGATCTTTCTCTTTTCCTTTCTTTCTCTCATTCTATTTTTCTTTGTCAACCTCGTTCTCATTCTTTTTCTTTTTCTCTGTATCGCTCACTCTTTCTCATTCTCTTCTCTGTATCTACTTCTCTCTCCAGCTCTGACCGCTTCCCCATTCTTTTTTCTCTTACCTTCTCGCTCGCGCTCTCTCTCTATCTCTCTGTTTCTTCTTCTTTCTTGTTCTCTTGATATCTCTCTATTTTTCCTTCTCTCGCTTTCCTGAGCAGGCTGCTCCTCAGGCTGCTCAGGCTGGTGCTCAGGCTGCTCTGGCTGGTGCTCTTACTGCTGCTCAGGCTGCTGCTCTGGCTGCTGCTCAGGCTGCTGCTCAGGCTGATGCTCAGGCTGCTGCTCAGGCTGCTCTGGCTGGTGCTCTTACTGCTGCTCAGGCTGGTGCTCTGGCTGCTGCTCAGGCTGCTGCTCAGGCTGCTCTGGCTGGTGCTCAGGCTGCTGATCAGGCTGCTGCTCTGGCTGCTGCTCTGGCTGCTGCTCACGCTGCTGCTCAGGCTGCTCTGGCTGGTGATCAGGCTGGTGCTCAGGCTGCTCTGGCTGCTGCTCAGGCTGCTGCTCAGGCTGCTGCTCTGGCTGCTGCTCTGACTGAGGCTGACACTGGCGCTCAGGCTGCTGCTCAGGCTGCTCTGGCTGGTGCTCAGGCTGCTGCTCTGGCTGCTGCTCTGGCTGCTGCTCTGACTGAGGCTGACACTGGCGCTCAGGCTGCTCTGGCTGGTGCTCAGGCTGACCTTGAGGCTGGTGCTCAGGCTGCTCTTCAGGCTGCTGCTGGCTGGTGCTCAGGCTGCACAGGCTGGTGCTCAGGCTGCTCTTCAGGCTGCTCTGGCTGGTGCTCAGGCTGGTGCTCAGGCTGCTGCTCAGGCTGCTGCTCAGGCTGCTCTGGCTGGTGCTCAAGCTGCTGCTCAGGCTGGTGCTCTGGCTGGTGCTCAGGCTGCTGCTCAGGCTGCTCTGGCTGCTGCTCAGGCTGCTGCTCAGGCTGCTGCTCTGGCTGCTGCTCTGACTGAGGCTGACACTGGCGCTCAGGCTGCTGCTCAGGCTGCTCTGGGCTGGTGCTCAGGCTGCTGCTCTGGCTGCTGCTCAGGCTGCTGCTCTGACTGAGGCTGACACTGGCGCTCAGGCTGCTCTGGCTGGTGCTCAGGCTGACCTTGAGGCTGGTGCTCAGGCTGCTCTTCAGGCTGCTCTGGCTGGTGCTCAGGCTGCACAGGCTGGTGCTCAGGCTGCTCTTCAGGCTGCTCTGGCTGGTGCTCAGGCTGGTGCTCAGGCTGCTGATCAGGCTGCTGATCAGGCTGCTCTGGCTGGTGCTCAAGCTGCTGCTCAGGCTGGTGCTCTGGCTGGTGCTCAGGCTGCTCCTCAGGCTGCTCAGGCTGGTGCTCAGGCTGCTCTGGCTGGTGATCAGGCTGGTGCTCAGGCTGCTCTGGCTGGTGCTCAGGCTGCTGCTCAGGCTGCTGCTCTGGCTGCTGCTCTGACTGAGGCTGACACTGGCGCTCAGGCTGCTGCTCAGGCTGCTCTGGCTGGTGCTCAGGCTGCTGCTCTGGCTGCTGCTCTGGCTGCTGCTCTGACTGAGGCTGACACTGGCGCTCAGGCTGCTCTGGCTGGTGCTCAGGCTGACCTTGAGGCTGGTGCTCAGGCTGCTCTTCAGGCTGCTCTGGCTGGTGCTCAGGCTGCACAGGCTGGTGCTCAGGCTGCTCTTCAGGCTGCTCTGGCTGGTGCTCAGGCTGGTGCTCAGGCTGCTGATCAGGCTGCTGATCAGGCTGCTCTGGCTGGTGCTCAAGCTGCTGCTCAGGCTGGTGCTCTGGCTGGTGCTCAGGCTGCTGCTCAGGCTGCTCTGGCTGGTGCTCAGGCTGCTGATCAGGCTGCTGCTCTGGCTGCTGCTCTCACTGCTGCTCACGCTGCTGCTCAGGCTGCTCTGGCTGGTGATCAGGCTGGTGCTCAGGCTGCTGATCAGGCTGCTGCTCAGGCTGCTGCTCTGGCTGGTGCTCAGGCTGCTCTGGCTGGTGCTCAGGCTGCTGCTCAGGCTGCTGATCAGGCTGCTGATCAGGCTGCTGATCAGGCTGCTCTGGCTGGTGCTCAGGCTGCTGCTCAGGCTGCTGCTCAGGCTGCTGCTCAGGCTGCTGCTCTGACTGCTCTGGCTGGTGCCCAGGCTGCTGATCAGGCTGCTGATCAGGCTGCTGCTCAGGCTGCTGCTCTGGCTGCTCTGGCTGGTGCTCAGGCTGGTGCTCAGGCTGCTGCTCAGGCTGCTGCTCAGGCTGCTGCTCTGGCTGGTGCTCAGGCTGCTCTGGCTGGTGCTCTGGCTGGTGCTCAGGCTGCTGCTCAGGCTGCTGCTCAGGCTGCTCTGGCTGGTGCTCAGGCTGCTGCTCTGGCTGCTGCTCTGGCTGCTGCTCTGACTGCTCTGGCTGGTGCTCAGGCTGCTGATCAGGCTGCTGCTCAGGCTGCTGCTCTGGCTGGTGCTCAGGCTGCTCTGGCTGGTGCTCAGGCTGCTGCTCAGGCTGCTCTGGCTGGTGCTCAGGCTGCTGATCAGGCTGCTGCTCAGGCTGCTCTGGCTGGTGCTCAGGCTGCTGCTCTGGCTGCTGCTCTGGCTGCTGCTCTGACTGCTCTGGCTGGTGCTCAGGCTGCTGATCAGGCTGCTGCTCAGGCTGCTGCTCTGGCTGGTGCTCAGGCTGCTCTGGCTGGTGCTCAGCCTGCTGCTCAGGCTGCTCTGGCTGGTGCTCAGGCTGCTCTGGCTGGTGCTCAGGCTGCTGATCAGGCTGCTGCTCTGGCTGGTGCTCAGGCTGCTCTGGCTGGTGCTCAGGCTGCTGCTCAGGCTGCTCTGGCTGGTGCTCAGGCTGCTGATCAGGCTGCTGCTCAGGCTGCTGCTCTGGCTGGTGCTCAGGCTGCTCTGGCTGGTGCTCAGCCTGCTGCTCAGGCTGCTCTGGCTGGTGCTCAGGCTGGTGCTCAGGCTGCTGCTCAGGCTGCTCTGGCTGGTGCTCAGGCTGCTCTGGCTGGTGCTCAGGCTGCTGATCAGGCTGCTGCTCTGGCTGGTGCTCAGGCTGCTCTGGCTGGTGCTCAGGCTGCTGATCAGGCTGCTGCTCAGGCTGCTGCTCAGGCTGCTCTGGCTGGTGCTCAGGCTGCTGCTCTGACTGCTGCTCACGCTGCTGCTCTGGCTGCTCTGGCTGGTGATCAGGCTGGTGCTCAGGCTGCTGATCAGGCTGCTGCTCAGGCTGCTGCTCTGGCTGGTGCTCAGGCTGCTCTGGCTGGTGCTCAGGCTGCTGCTCAGGCTGCTGATCAGGCTGCTGATCAGGCTGCTCTGGCTGGTGCTCAGGCTGCTGCTCAGGCTGCTCTGGCTGGTGCTCAGGCTGCTGATCAGGCTGCTGCTCAGGCTGCTGTTCTGGCTGGTGCTCAGGCTGCTGCTCTGACTGCTGCTCACGCTGCTGCTCTGGCTGCTCTGGCTGGTGATCAGGCTAGTGCTCAGGCTGCTGATCAGGCTGCTGATCAGGCTGCTGCTCAGGCTGCTGCTCAGGCTGCTGCTCTGACTGCTGCTCACGCTGCTGCTCTGGCTGCTCTGGCTGGTGATCAGGCTAGTGCTCAGGCTGCTGATCAGGCTGCTGCTCAGGCTGCTGTTCTGGCTGGTGCTCAGGCTGCTGCTCTGACTGCTGCTCAGGCTGCTGCTCTGGCTGCTCTGGCTGGTGATCAGGCTAGTGCTCAGGCTGCTGATCAGGCTGCTGCTCAGGCTGCTCTGGCTGGTGCTCAGGCTGCTGCTCTGACTGCTGCTCACGCTGCTGCTCTGGCTGCTCTGGCTGGTGATCAGGCTGGTGCTCAGGCTGCTGATCAGGCTGCTGCTCAGGCTGCTGCTCTGGCTGGTGCTCAGGCTGCTCTGGCTGGTGCTCAGGCTGCTGCTCAGGCTGCTGATCAGGCTGCTGCTCAGGCTGCTGCTCTGACTGCTGCTCACGCTGCTGCTCTGGCTGCTCTGGCTGGTGATCAGGCTAGTGCTCAGGCTGCTGATCAGGCTGCTGATCAGGCTGCTGCTCAGGCTGCTGCTCACGCTGCTGCTCAGGCTGCTCTGGCTGGTGATCAGGCTAGTGCTCAGGCTGCTGCTCAGGCTGCTGATCAGGCTGCTGCTCAGGCTGCTGCTCTGACTGCTGCTCACGCTGCTGCTCTGGCTGCTCTGGCTGGTGATCAGGCTAGTGCTCAGGCTGCTGATCAGGCTGCTGCTCACGCTGCTGCTCAGGCTGCTCAGGCTGCTGATCAGGCTGCTGCTCAGGCTGCTGTTCTGGCTGGTGCTCAGGCTGCTGCTCTGACTGCTGCTCACGCTGCTGCTCAGGCTGCTCTGGCTGGTGATCAGGCTGGTGCTCAGGCTGCTGATCAGGCTGCTGCTCAGGCTGCTGCTCTGGCTGGTGCTCAGGCTGCTCTGGCTGGTGCTCAGGCTGCTGCTCAGGCTGCTGATCAGGCTGCTGCTCAGGCTGCTGCTCTGGCTGGTGCTCAGGCTGCTCTGGCTGGTGCTCAGGCTGCTGCTCAGGCTGCTCTGGCTGGTGATCAGACTGGTGCTCAGGCTGCTGATCAGGCTGCTGCTCAGGCTGCTGCTCTGGCTGGTGCTCAGGCTGCTCTGGCTGGTGCTCAGGCTGCTGCTCAGGCTGCTGATCAGGCTGGTGCTCAGGCTGCTGCTCTGACTGCTGCTCACGCTGCTGCTCAGGCTGCTCTGGCTGGTGATCAGGCTAGTGCTCAGGCTGCTGATCAGGCTGCTGATCAGGCTGCTCTGGCTGGTGCTCAGGCTGCTGCTCAGGCTGCTGCTCAGGCTGCTGCTCTGGCTGCTGCTCAGGCTGCTCTGGCTGGTGATCAGGCTGGTGATCAGGCTGCTGATCAGGCTGCTGCTCAGGCTGCTCTGGCTTGTGCTCAGGCCGCTGCTCAGGCTGCTGCTCTGGCTGGTGCTCAAGCTGCTGCTCTGGCTGCTGCTCAGGCTGCTGCTCAGGCTGCTCTGGCTGGTGCTCAGGCTGCTGCTCAGGCTGCTGATCAGGCTGCTCTGGCTGGTGCTCAGGCTGGTGCTCTGGCTGGTGCTCAGGCTGCTGATCAGGCTGCTGCTCAGGCTGCTCTGGCTGGTGCTCAGGCTGCTGCTCTGACTGCTGCTCACGCTGCTGCTCAGGCTGCTCTGGCTGCTGCTCTGGCTGCTGCTCTGACTGAGGCTGACACTGGCGCTCAGGCTGCTGCTCTGGCTGCTGCTCAGGCTGCTGCTCAGGCTGCTCTGGCTGGTGCTCAGGCTGCTGCTCAGGCTGGTGCTCTGGCTGGTGCTCAGGCTGCTGCTCAGGCTGCTCTGGCTGGTGCTCAGGCTGCTGCTCAGGCTGCTGATCAGGCTGCTGATCAGGCTGCTCTGGCTGGTGCTCAGGCTGCTGATCAGGCTGCTGCTCAGGCTGCTGCTCTGGCTGGTGCTCAGGCTGCTCTGGCTGGTGATCAGGCTGCTGCTCTGGCTGCTGCTCTGACTGAGGCTGACACTGGCGCTCAGGCTGCTGCTCTGGCTGGTGCTCAGGCTGCTGCTCAGGCTGCTCTGGCTGGTGCTCAGGCTGCTGCTCTGGCTGCTGCTCTGACTGAGGCTGACACTGGCGCTCAGGCTGCTCTGGCTGGTGCTCAGGCTGCTGCTCAGGCTGCTGTTCAGGCTGCTGCTCTGGCTGCTGCTCAGGCTGCTGCTCTGGCTGGTGCTAAGGCTGCTCTGGCTGCTGCTCAGGCTGCTGCTCTGGCTGGTGCTCAGGCTGCTCTGGCTGGTGCTCAGGCTGGTGCTCTGGCTGCTGCTCACGCTGCTGCTCAGGCTGCTCTGGCTGCTGCTCAGGCTGCTGCTCTGGCTGCTGCTCAGGCTGCTCTGGCTGGTGCTCAGGCTGCTGCTCAGGCTGCTGCTCAGGCTGCTGCTCTGGCTGCTGCTCTGACTGAGGCTGACACTGGCGCTCAGACTGCTCTGGCTGGTGCTCAGGCTGCTGCTCAGGCTGCTGCTCAGGCTGCTCTGGCTGGTGCTCAGGCTGCTGCTCAGGCTGCTCTGGCTGGCGCTCAGGCTGCTGCTCAGGCTGCTGCTCAGGCTGCTGATCAGGCTGCTCTGGCTGGTGCTCAGGCTGCTGCTCAGGCTGCTGCTCAGGCTGGTGCTCAGGCTGCTGCTCAGGCTGCTGCTCTGGCTGGCGCTCAGGCTGCTGCTCAGGCTGCTGCTCAGGCTGCTGCTCAGGCTGCTGCTCTGACTGCTGCTCTGACTGAGGCTGAGACTGGCGCTCAGGCTGTTGCTCAGGCTGCTGCTCAGGCTGCTGATCAGGCTGCTGATCAGGCTGCTCTGGCAGTGCTCAGGCTGCTGCTCAGGCTGCTGCTCAGGCTGGTGCTCAGGCTGGTGCTCAGGCTGCTCTGGCTGGCGCTCAGGCTGCTGCTCAGGCTGCTGATCAGGCTGCTGCTCAGGCTGCTGCTCTGGCTGCTGCTCTGACTGAGGCTGAGACTGGCTGCTCAGGCTGCTGCTCAGGCTGCTGCTCAGGCTGCTGCTCTGACTGCTGCTCTGACTGAGGCTGAAACTGGCGCTCAGGCTGTTGCTCAGGCTGGTGCTCAGGCTGACCTTGAAGCTGGTGCTCAGGCTGCTCTGGCTGCTGCTCTGGCTGCTGCTCTGACTGAGGCTGAGACTGGCGCTCAGGCTGCTGCTCAGGCTGGTGCTCTGGCTGACCTTGAAGCTGCTGCTCAGGCTGGTGCTCAGGCTATGCTCAGACTGCTGCTCAGGCTGCTGCTCTGGCTGCTGCTCAGGCTGGTGCTCTGGCTGACCTTGAAGCTGCTGCTCAGGCTGGTGCTCAGGCTATGCTCAGACTGCTGCTCAGGCTGCTGCTCACGCTGCTGCTCAGGCTGATGCTCAGGCTGATGCTCAGGCTGATGCTCAGGCTGATGCTCAGGATGCTGCTCAGGCTGCTGCTCAGGCTGATGCTCAGGCTATGCTCAGGCTGCTGCTCAGGCTGATGCTCAGGCTGCTGCTCTGGCTGCTGCTCAGGCTGATGCTCAGGCTGATGCTCAGGCTGATGCTCAGGATGCTGCTCAGGCTGTTGCTCTGGCTGCTGCTCTGGCTGCTCCTCTGGCTGCTGCTCAGGCTGCTGCTCTGGCTGCTGCTCAGGCTGGTGCTCTGACTGAGGCTGAGACTGGCGCTCAGGCTGCTGCTCAGGCTGGTGCTCTGGCTGACCTTGAAGCTGCTGCTCAGACTGCTGCTCACGCTGCTGCTCTGGCTGACCTTGAGGCTCTTTTTCCTCTTTATTTTTTCTCGTTAATTATCTCATCCATATCTCTCGCTTTTTTCTCTTTCTTTTCCTCTTAATCTCTTTCGCTCTCTCTCTCTCTCTCTCTCTTTTCTCTCTTTCTCCCTCTCTCTCTCTCACTTAGCTCACATACTTTGCTAAATATCTAGTTATCTGTCAATCTGTTTATTTATCCACTTAAGCTATCTATCTATCGATAGATATATGAATATATTTATTGATCTTTATGTCCATTCATCCATTTCTCTTTCTATATCTGCCGAACTGTCTAGCTATCTATCTGTATACCTATCCATTTATATATCTATCTCTCATCTATCTATAAACATTTAAGCACATATACTTATTTCTGTCTCTCTCTCTCTCTCTCTCGCTCTCTTCCCCCTCTGTCTGCTCTAATTCCAATTCAATGTTCAATTTAATTTTGCATTCCACATAACGCTTTGTTAGATCCAGGATTTTCTCTTTCTTCTCTCTTTCATTCCATTGTTGGCTCAATTTAAGGCTTGAAATATTTTTGCTTTAATGCATTCAAATGGTTCGTCCCATATCTGAATGAATTTGGTCTTTGTCTCAGTTTCGTTTGGTTATTTTCTTCTCTTCTTTTTCTTTTTCTTTTCTTTTCTTTCATTTTTCTTCCTCTGGTTATTTTTGGCACAACGTTTTTTTCTCCAATACCTTCATCAATCATTACTTGTGTCACGCGCTGGGGACTTTGGGTCTGCATCCTCCTCGACTCCGGTTTGGCGGGTCGCGATTGCAGTGCCAGTGGATTAGACGGCGCCCTTTCCGGGTTAACAAATGAATTTCGCGCGATTGCCAGTGGCTGCCATGCCACATGCCCCCTGCCACTGCCCCCTTGTCAGAGGAAGACTTGAAAAGATTTTAACACATCGCACTTGAGGGGGGGGATGGGGCCTAAGTAAGGCGAGGTTTAGATTTTGGCGACAAAATCGAATGTTTGCGCCTGCTTTTCCCACCCCCCCCAAGGAAGAAAAGTCGAAAACGCTGCGTAAAAGGGTAAACAATGACTGTTTTTCCACAACCACGTGCTCGACTTTCTGCTACTCCCTCAGTTTTCTTCTTTTTTTTTTTTTTGTGTGCCGACGAGCTGTGAAAACGCAGCGAAGCACAAAAATAATAACAAAACCCTCAGACAGAGAGGGAGGGAAACTGAGCCAAGCCCAACGCATGTCGTATGTATTGAAAGCAAAGAATGAGCAATGTTTTCCTTTGGCTTTTCCCTCTTTTTGATGATGTAATGAGCGTAATAAACAGAAAAACATGCGAAACGTTTCTGATTTAGCTGCTGCTGTTGTTGTCAAGAGCAGATTGGATTGCACTTGATTGAAATGTCCAAAAAGCTGACTTCATAAATTACCAAACTGACAAGCTGCAAAGGAATTTACAAGGACTTTCTTAAATTGAAATTTTAAAGCTATCGATGAGAGGTTGAAAACGAAAATAATTTATTTTACTTTACTTATTTTACAAATGTAAATTAAAACTCATTTGAAATTACAAAGCGGCTTATAGCCAGAGCAACGACACAGCCTTGAGCTGAAAATCTTTATATGCATTGCATAAATATTTAATAAGGAAGAATGTCATGGCATATGCCTTAAGTGGATTACTATACATATATACATATATACATATTTAAATATATAGTATATATATTGTATATACATTATTAATTAGGAATTACAGACGGATGTTTGCCTTTATATACAAAATATTATCTTTATGCATTAATTTTATTAAATTGGGCTAAAAATATATTTATTTCAGTTACTAAATATGTTGGAGAACTAAGAAAAATACTTAAGAAAGCTCTACTCGAGTAAATGCCCGACTAGAAAATACCCTGCAGCTCTTACTGTGCCAACAATCTAGCCTAGATATGTCTATTCATACACAAAACACATGTCTACACATACATAAATAACTTTATGTAAATATGGTCTTCAGCTAATAATATATACAATTTTATGCTAATATAAAAATATGCTACTTGCAAACAATAATATGAGATTCTAACTCCCGTCACACGACAAGCAAATATTATGTTAGGCATCGCAAATAAAATTTATTCTACTTTAAACAAGTAGAAGCTCCTGAGTCTTTAGCTATGTATACTCTGTTAGATTGCAATGCAAAGCTAAGGCTCAAATCTCTTATAAGCGATAGAAGACTATCGGTGCAGGTATTTATCCCTAGAACCCCTAACTATACAACACATAGATAGGACATCTAAAACAAACTTTTTAACACATAAACTTTGTTGCGACAGTTCTCTATTTCCACGGCCGGCGCTACGATCTTCCTCGCTCATATATGTATGGTTATTGCTAGAACTGCAAAAACATCGATAGAAGCTCTACTAGATTTCTACAATTCCTTAAACTTCACTTAACAATCTTTCCGATTCTACGCAGTTTGCTTGGAAGCACAAGTATTTGTTTGCAGCATGAGCAAGTCAGTTAAACTCAGCTTGATTAGTCTGCAAGAAATTTAAACAATAAGACTTTTATCATGAAAAAGAGTATCTAAATTTACCTTCCATTATGCTAGCGGATCTGTTAACTTAAAAGCATTGTTTCAACTATCCTAGGGTGACCATACGTCCTGGAATTCCGGGACATGTCCCGCTTTTGTCAAGACAAGTAAAGAATTTTTTTGAGGAAAGCAGCGCAGATAAGCAGTTTTTTGCAACAAAGTCGTCGACCCGGAATGGCCTGAGGCCGATCTGGTCACCCTAAACTATCCGCTAATTGAGCCGATATATCAACATCGAGCAAAATCCATTGATCTATCGCAAAGTTTATTGTCTATTGTACTATCGATGATGCTATCGAAGGTCTTAACAGCTCTAGTATATATGTATGTATGTAACTTAAAATGTCTTCACACATGTGTAAAATTCAGTGTTGGCAACTCATCGACACCACCACGACTTCCACCAGTTAAAAAAGCTAAGAATTGCTAGAAAAAGCTTTAACGGCTTTGAATGAATTTTGATAAGAACAGGCGGAGAGCACAGCGAAATCAATCTTCATTTAATATATCATGATTTTGCAGGCCTTTTCTTGGCTTGTATGAATGCTGATGTTTTTACTACAATGATACTTTCCAAAATATTAAATTTTACATTTAAATAAAACCAATCACTGATTCAATAAAGCTATAATTCCCCATCAGCAGCTTGATCACAATTCTTCCCGCAATTCTGTTTGTAAAACGCCAGAACTGACGAGAAAATAGCTAAATTGACAGCACTTGTGTGAATATACAGATGTATGAATGTACATATGTATTCATGTATCTATTCATCTATATGTATGTGTATATGTATATGTAAGTACAGTTGTGTTCATGACAATAGTAGTGCCGCACTAATAGAAATTTAATTATATGTAAATTTGTATGAACATAAGTATTTTTGTCAGTATGTAAATATAGATGTATATATGTACATATGCATGAATATGCAGATGTATGAATGTATGTATATATATTTTAATATATGTATCTATGCATATATACCTCCACATGAATAGAGAAAATGTGTGCTCAAGGCAACGCCTTAACTAATTGCCACGTGGCTTTTGCCAATTGGCAACACGTTGGCGTCCAAAGCTTCTGTTTTACTTAACAAATTTCAATGAAATCCTACGCACAACAAATTGAAATTCAAAAGTGTCACAAGATGCTCATTATATCAAAAATGTGCACATGTGCAAAAGAAAAGTGAAATTTATTTGACTTCTTTTTTGCATACATCAAATAACATCAATTTGACGTTGCTGTTGCCAGCGGTTGCCAGCGCATTCCTGGCTCACTTGGCATGGGTCTGGGCCTTCCGCTGCTGGGTGAGAATGTTGGACACTTCGTCACGCTTCTTCTTGGCACGGGTGTGTGTGCCCAGACGGCGTTTGAGGAACTTGAGGGCGCGCTTGTCCTTGGAGACCTTCAGCAATTCCATGGCGCGCTTCTCATAGGGCGCATGCCCGACCACCTCGCGCACCAAATCGCGAGTGAACTTCGTACTGCGCGTCTGAATGTTCTTCAAACGGGAGCCGCGCTGACCCTTGACCGGCTTGTCGCCCGTGTACTTAACATTCTGGACTTTGGTGGTCTTGTGGCCACGATTGAGGCCAACGCACATGTCATAGCGGATTGCCATTGTTGCGAACTTGCTGTATTTTAATAAAGATTATCGATTATTTTGCTGTGTTTTTTATAAAGATTTTTTGATTAAATTTTTATATATATTTTATTGAAGATTTTTGGTTTTACTCAAAAATTCTTCAGGCTAGAGCTTACCTTCCAGCCGAAAACTTTTTTAGCTGTGTCAGATAGAAGCTAGAGCTGAGCCCCACATCTATGCCAACATCGATAATTTTGCTCGATGCATCGATGCTTATTAAAAATTAAAGTTATTAGCAACTCTGCATTGACGATTTCTCTAAATTGGCGATTTTATATTAGTTGAGTAAGAAATTGAGTCTCCAAATAAAGTATTTAATCTCATGTGTAGTTTATGCAGTTTTGATTTTTGTTATATTTGGAGTACCACTCACCATGCTATAGGCAGAGCCATAGGTGGAGTCATAGGCAGAGCCCTAGGCAGAGCCATAGGCAGAGCCTGAGTAGAGTCAGAGCAAAGCTATAGGCAGAGCCAGAGCAGAGCCATAGACAGAGCCATAGGCAGAGCCACGGGCAGAGCCTGAGTAGAGTCAGAGCAAGGCCATAGGCAGAGCCACAGGCACAGGCACAGCCACAGGCAGAGCCTGAGTAGAGTCAGAGCAAGGCCATAGGCAGAGCCCAAGGCAGAGTCATAGGCAGAGCCATAGGCAGAGCCTGAGTAGAGTCAGAGCAAGGCCATAGGCAGAGCCACAGGCAGAGCCCTAGGCAGAGCCTGAGTAGAGTCGAAGCAAGGCCATAGGCAGAGCCACAGGCAGAGCCACAGGCACAGCCACAGGCAGAGCCTGAGTAGAGTCAGAGCAAGGCCATAGGCAGAGCCACAGGCAGAGCCACAGGCACAGCCATAGGCAGAGGTGTGCCTGTGGGCAGAGCCAGAGTAGAACCAGAGCAGAGCCATAGTCAGAGCCACAGGCACAGCCATAGGCAGAGCCTGAGTAGAGCCAGAGCAAGACCATAGGCAGAGCCCAAGGCAGAGTCATAGGCAGAGCCACAGGCAGAGCCTGAGTAGAGTCAGAGCAAGGCCATAGGCAGAGCCACAGGCAGAGCCCTAGGCAGAGCCTGAGTAGAGCCAGAGCAAGGCCATAGGCAGAGCCATAGGCAGAGCCACAGGCACAGCCATAGGCAGAGGTGTGCCTGTGGGCAGAGCCAGAGTAGAACCAGAGCAGAGCCATAGTCAGAGCCACAGGCACAGCCATAGGCAGAGCCAGAGTAGAGCCAGAGCAAGACCATAGGCAGAGCCCAAGGCAGAGTCATAGGCAGAGCCATAGGCAGAGCCTGAGTAGAGTCAGAGCAAGACCATAGGCAGAGCCATAGTCAGAGCCATAGGCAGAGCCAGAGCTGAGCCATAGGCAGAGCCACAGGCAGACCCACAGGCAGACCCACACGCACAGCCATAGGCAGAGCCTGAGTAGAGTCAGAGCAAGGCCATAGGCAGAGCCACAGGCAGACCAACAGGCAGACCCACACGCACAGCCATAGGCATAGCCTGAGTAGAGTCAGAGCAAGGCCATAGGCAGACCCAGAGCAGAGCCAGAGGCAGAGCCAGAGCAAAGCCATAGGCAGACCCACAGGCACAGCCATAGGCAGAGCCTGAGTAGAGTCAAAGCAAGGCCATAGGCAGAGCCGGAGCAGAGCCAGAGCAGAGCCATAGAGCAACGCCATAGGTAGAGCCAGAGTTGAGCCAGAGCAGAGCCACAGGCACAGCCATAGGCAGAGGTGTGCCTGTGGGCAGAGCCAGAGTAGAACCAGAGCAGAGCCATAGTCAGAGCCACAGGCAGAGCCTGAGTAAAGTCAAAGCAAGGCTATAGGCAGAGCCAGAGCAGAGTCATGGGCAGAGCCAGAGCAGAGCCCTAGGCAGAGCCATAGGCAGAGCCATAGGTAGGGCCTGAGTTGAACCTGTGTTGTGTTTGTATGTATTATTTGTGTATGTATTTGAGTGTGCATGTGTTGCTTTTATACATATATAACATAGGAGTAAAATGTTTGGAATATTGGCTCTTCGCAGGGTTCAAGGGAGTTTTTAATCCAGCAGTCTGAACTAGAACACTCTTACTTACATTATATTTTCTTTGTTGTCTTTCTTAGAAATATAACTTATGTATGTATATAACACATTGCCTAAAGGACTGACTTAGTTAATCTGTTCTCAGAAGAACGACATCTCCTTCTATCTCTCACTCTCAACCTCCCTTTCACTCTGTCTCTCTTTCTCTACAAATCACGTCACTCATTAGAGCCCTATTAAATTCTCCTTTCCAATTGCTTTGCTCATCTTTCTCTTTTAGCTTGCTCTAAACTTCTTCAACTTTAACAGTTTTAGCTAGCAGCATAAATATTATTTTTATTTTTTCAGTCTGCTGCCAAAGTCTTAGTCAATGTTTTATCGAGTGCTAGAAAATTGGCAAAGTTAAATTTTATATATTATATATATATATATACAGACAAGTACAAGTATATATAAAGGCAACAAAGTTCAGGCAGTCATAAAAAAATTGTTTATAATGTGCAACAGTTTATGGCCTAAACGTAACTAACGATTCGCTCTGGCCACTTGTGGGCCCAGGCGGGCTGCTGAGCGCCGATAAATAAGAATAATGTGTGGAAACTGCAAAGAAGAAAAAAGGCCATAGAGAGGAGGGGGAAAGAGGGGGGAGGGAGTTGAGTTGGAGTAGCCTCTTATAATGACCCTGGACGAGCAGTTTATGGTTAAACAGCAGACTTTGCAGCTTCACATTCGAGGCTACAGGAACAGGCGACACGATGTGTTGGCAACTGCCAACTGCCTGCTGCCTGCTGGCTTCCATCTACTGCCTGCTCCTCTCCAGGACACACAGCGGGATATTCCACGCTGGTTATGCAAAGTAATGCAAAATGGCAACGGCAACGGCAACTGCAATTGGTATACCCCATTATCCCCACCAGGAGCCCATTGCCCCACCACCCCCCACCCCCTTCCACCTAGCCATGCCCATGTCCTTTGACGTTGTTGTCTTTCCAGCTGTGCTGCTTGCTATTATACACACATGTGTGTGTGTGTGAGTGTGTGTGTGTGTGTGAGTGTGTGTTTGACTGGGTGTGTTCGTCTCTGGCATAGAGTTTTTTTTTTCTTTTTATATTGGCTCGGCTTGATAACGCATATTTTTGGCTTATTTTGCAGCTTACTGCTGCGGCAGCAATTTTGTGGGCTACTACTATGCGTGTGTGTGTGTGTGTGTGAGAGTGTGTGAGTGTGTTGATACCCTGTGTAGTTGACGTAAGGTACATATAGAGAGACGTTAAAGATATATCTATTGGCTGTATACATATTTAGCAATGTATTTAAATTTGTTTTCTTTAAAACATCAAAACTTTTGACTGTGAGTGAAAGTCACATATTGTCAGATATCGAGAAACGGTCAACTGTTATTTGTAAGCTATGATCGATAGTGTTTTCTGTTCCCTTTGTGGAAATGTGAACTAAGCGCTGGCACATCTTTAAGCTATAACTCTCAGGTATTAAGCTTTCTACTCTGTGAATATATAAGACATACCTAAAATATTTAATAATTAATTGAAATAATTTTATTTGATTTAAAATAAATATATACATCGTGTTTGCACTAGTGTTTGATTTTCAAGAATGAACATGAGTAAAATGCAGTCATATTTATCAGCAAAAAGTGCGCTGCTATTATTTTGAACAGCTGCATTCAATAATTCATATAAAGATATATGTATATACAAAAATAAAAAATATATATTTTTATTTATTTACATTAAATTGATTTGTATATTTTTGTTTTCCTTAATACTTTTGCAATTTTATAGTTCAGACTTTATTGCGTTTTCTGCTATGATGTTATATGGCATCAAATTTTACTAAAAAACTTGAATTTTTGAACTTTTGGGTTGGAAATTCTTAGTTTGTATGGACTTAGATTCGGGCTCTGCTGATAAAAGCCTTTTGCAGAAGTATAGTCTCTAAAAACTCTACTCTAATTCCTAACTAATCTAACCCGTGCTAACCTCTGCTTTTCATTTCAAAAAGTTTTTCTTTTTTGAAAATAAAATTTATCTCTTTATTATTTATTTAAAAATCTATGTCAAATCCATATACAGGATATCTAACAGTCAGAATGCCTGCTTTAACATTGTTCTGCGTGTATTCGTTTTATATATTTTTTTTTTCGGCAGCTGCGGTTTGCCCTGCTCTGCCCAGCTCAGCGCAGCTCAGCTCTGCTCGACTGACGGTGCCAGCCGCCTGCCGATAATCACGCCGTTGCCCATCAACCGGAAACGGGCGCGCCGCCATCTTGTTTCTGCGCCAATGTATGAGTGTAACTGATTGTGTCTGTGTGTGTGTGCGTGTGTGTGTGTGTGTGTTGGGCATGGGAAATATGCGTGCGACTGCCATAAAGTGGCAGCTCTGTCGAAATTGCAGTCGCTGCGGTCCAAGTGCTCGGCTTGCCAATCTGCGACCCGGCTGCATGCCAAAGTGCACGACGTATATTGGATTTGCCAATCATAAACTGAAGCCAACTGCATAATCTATGCACTTCACATGCAGAAACAGCTACACACAGTCAGCCACCCGCAAATACACACACACACACACACACACACACACAGTTGAAACGCCAATGGAATATATTAAAGTTCTTTTGGCTTAAATGCAAAGTGGCGTTGCATGAAATTGAAAAGAGAGAACATTTGCTGGCCTGGAATATGCAAGACGACAGAAATTAACTTGGCTACTAAAGCATGTCCAGGACACCAGCTGTAACAGCAAATAGAAGAAGAAGAAATTTGCAGATGTCGACGAGTTTTGTATTTCAATTGAAAAAGCCGAAAATGCAAGAGACAATCAAATTGAATTGATTTCATGAAATGCTCAGTATATTTTTTATTTATTTACTCTCGAGTTAATAAATTATAAATTGAAAATGCATTTACTATTTACTTTTCATACCTCAATGGAATTGGGTATTTTATGAAAGGTCATATTCAAGCTATGAATTGTGATTTGATATTGTTTTGAATTTTATAAGATAAATGTTGTTTTGTCATACGTAAAATTGCTTTAGAAACCTTGCTCTTTTGCTGTTTCTCTTTATGCCTCTGCATCTGTCTTAAGAACAATATCAGATAACATTGAAAATATTTTCAAAAAACACAATTTTTATCATTTTCTCTTTACATATGTAGTCGCTTTAGATTTTCGTTTCTGTCTGTCTTTTACATATCCTTTAGCTCTGACTCTTTCTCTCTGGCTATCACACACTTACACAAAGCTGGCTAAGACATTTATATTATAAGTTAGTTGATTTAAATGAGCATTTAGAGTCGCAATATACTAATATATGATTATCTCACTTTCTTCAGTTCAATCTTTCTCTCGCTCTCTCAGTCTCACTCTCTCTTTCTTATATATTATTATGAATAGTATTATGCGTTTGGATTGGAGATGAAACTCTTCCTTTATCAATTGGTTTCTCACTCTCTCTCTCTCTCTCTCTCTCTCTATCTCTATCTCTCTATCTCTCTCTCTCTCTCTCTCTCGCTTTATCTATCTCTTCTCTATCTCCTTCTCTCACTCTCTATCTTTGTTTTTCTTTCTCTCAGCTTTCTATCTCTCTTCTTCCCTTTCTTCCTCTTCATCAATCTCTATATATCTCTCTCTCACTCTCTATCTCTGTTTCTAGCTCCCGTTCTCTGCCTCTATGTTTTCGAAAAATGAAAACTATTTTAAATATATGCATTTATACTACAAAACTGTTGACATTTATGGCCAGCCATATAGCCGCAACTTTATGCTTGAGCACATAATCATAAGTTCGTACTTATCCTTTCCTGAATGCCATATCCCGAATTCAAATTCAAATTCAAATGCGAATCGTCTTGGCCAAAGTTTGTTTTTTGCCATTTTGTTGTTGTTGTTGGCGTATTGCATGTGGTGCGTGGCTGTGTGGCTGTGGCTTAAAACAACCGCCAATAATAACAATAACTATTTTTTAGATCTGCTTAACAGCCAATGTAGTTAAAAACCAAATGTTTTTCTCAATTGCCAAAGCTCCTTGTTGCTTTTGTTGCCCTGTGTGTGTGTATGTGTGTGTGTGTTTGTGTGTGTGTGTGTGTTGGTGTTTTTGTTGCAAATGGGCTGCAGAGACAGCAGCGACGACGCTTGCCAAAAACAATTCCCACTGAATTTTTACAGTCGAAATAATTTTTAATTTACATAAATGGCGGCCTGCTCTATGTGTGTGTGTGTGTGTTTCTGTGTTGGTGTGTGCTCGTGCAAGCCAGCCGGAAGCCGCTTTGAAGCGTTGCTGACTGTCTGCGTCTTGGCCTGGAGTGGCGCCTCCCTTTCCACTTTTCCTTGGCTTTGTCGCAATTGCGACGCATAATTTTCGGGTTTTGCATTGTTCGACGTTGCAATAGTCAGCAGAAAACAACAGCAAGAGCTGTCACGACTAGGAGATACCCATTAGGGAGCTTAAAAAGATGTGTAGATGCTAGGGTATGCATTAGATATGTCTGTTTAGAGCGCTTAGACTTTCTATTATGGCTTGACTCACGACTAGCAGATACCCATTAGCAAGCATATATAGATATAAAACAGCCTGCTTTAGATATGTAGCCATGTTTGTCTGTTGAGACAGGTTTGACTCTCTATAATGATTTTCATATCCTGAATAGTTTCACGACTAGCAGATACCCATTAGTTATGATATGGTAGAGTATGCTTTAGATATACAGCAATGTTTCTCAGCTTAAACCTCTTAGAGTTTCTATAATGGTTTGAATTTCTTATATAGATCACGACTAGCAGATACCCTTTAGTTAGCACATATAGATACACTCTAGCATATCTATATAATCTCGCTAATGGGTATCTTTTGATATGATGCCATGTTTCTTATACTTTCAATTTTGCATTAATTTCTTTGATAAGTCACGACTAGCATATACCCTTTAGTTGGGTCATATAGACATGACACAGCATACTTGATACCCATTAGTAAGCACACATATGAGCATATATGCTCAAATACGCTTTGTCTGCTCCTCTCCCTCTCTTTCCACCCTTTTTCTACAGGGTATCCCACGCAAAAAATATAAAAAAAAGAAATATTAACTATAAAAAATCGTCTACAAAAGGCAGGCAGTTCCATGACCGGATGTATTTCCCGTTCTTGGTTGTCTTTGTCGCATGTCAAATGCTTGGACATTTATCGATTTCTCTTAGCCGGCCGAAATTATCGTCATCATCGCTCATACGCCGCGTTCTGCCGTGTCCTTTGCCATGGAAATTGTATGAAAATTGTCACTTAAATTCCTGACGAAATTGTTGCTGTCGCTTCCTTCTACTTTCGCAATTCCACTTACTCCTTATTCTTGTCCATGGCCATGGCATTGTTGTTGTCGCCATGATAAATGACCAGCAAACATTCTCGTTTTGTGTCTGTCGCTTGATGCCATGCATAACATTTACACTAACTGCCTGCCTGCCTGACTGCCTGCCTGACTGCCTGCTTGTCTCCCCAGCTCGCATCGCTTAATCCACAAAATATACATAAATACGTACAATTTTTCTACAAGCTTGTAACTTTGTGCATTTATTTTGCGTCTGAACAACTTCTGCCCGACTCTGGAATTAATCATGCCACAATTATGCCGAGCACATAGTCCCTTGCACAAGTTGTGAGCAATTTACGAGCTGTTGCAGCTTCTGTTTCTGCTTTCAGCTTCAGTTGCTGCTTCAGCTTAAGCATTCAGTTGCAGTTTAATGTTCAGTTTAAGATTTTGAAGATAGAAGATAGAAAAGTATATATATATTTAAATTGATTGATTGATGTTGTTTGAGATAAGTCTATCTGGGTTTGCATAGATATATATAAAACTATTTGATTGATTGACTGATAACTAATTGTCTGAACAAAGGAATGCCACTGAAGAATTTAAGAGATATGTATTATAAGATATATATATGCTACTATCCTACTATACATCATATATACCATGTACATTATATATCCTACTACTATACTATACTACAGTTTGATTGTCTTCAATTTTCTTACTGACAAATGATTGCTTGACTGACTGCTTAAATTACAGATTCACAATTGATTCACTGATTGACAGACTCAATAAATGATTGACAAGCTTACTGATTGATTAATTGTACAGCTTGCTTAAGCAGTGATTGATTGATTGATCAACTTACTGATTGGCTGATTGATTGGTCCATGCACTATTGAACTGACGGACTTACTAATTGAGTGATTGGTCAATGCAATACAGGATGACTGATTGATTCATTCAGCGATGGACTGTGGATCTTACTGATTGACTGATTGACCGCTGATTACCTGACTGATTAACTGATTTACCGACTGTCTGACTGACCAAGTTGACTGATTGGTTCATCAGCAACACAAAACTAATTGATTGACTGATTGATGTATTCAATATAATGACTAACTGATTGATTGAGTCAGTGTAAGCCATAAAGCTAGGTAGTTTACTATACTAGCTACCTTATTACCAAAAAAACTGAAAATACCACTCAGCAAAGTAAAAAAACTCTAAAATATACCAAAAAATAAATATACATACAAATTGCTTACATAATATAAATAGAAGTCTATATTTCGAATAATCACAGGACTGGTACTGCTAGGGCATTCGAAATATGATCAAAGCCGTGTTCTATGCATTTGTAGTTGGCAATTAGGTTAGCGAAATCGGTTGCGACGAGATTGTCACGTCCTCTCACATACACCGCATAGATGAAGCCGGAAACGAAGGCTTCCGTAACGCCCAGACTATCAATAAACCGCTTCGGCTTATAGGAGGTCGTTCGAAAGTAGTGGCCTTCGTGATCCATCAGTCCGACCTTATGCAGAGTCCAAAGGAACAGCACAATGGGACGCTTCAACTGGATCCCAAAGCGCATGCGCAGCATATCGTCGATGTTGGCGCAGGCCTCTCTCGCCGACTTCCAGCCCATTTCCTTGGCCAGTGACCTGTAGAAGAACACATACTCACAGTAGTCGACCAGGGGCCAATTCGCAGTCAAATCCATATCGAAGTCCATTGACATGAAAATTCTATCAGTCGTCGTTTGATTGTAGTCGTCGACGGCTTTCATCATTTGAATGGTTATTTCTGGTCTGCAGCCGCGAAAGTGTATCCAACCATAAGTGCTCAGATCAAGCTTCTGGAAATCCTCCAAAGTGGGATACGGATAGTTTTTATTGCAATTGACAATATGTGTGTCGCGAGTCCTCCGATTGACAACCACCGTTGAGAATGGCGGATCGTTCGAGCATTTCGGACAATGGTTCCACTTAATGCCACGCGTCCTCATATCGCGCTCTACTATAGTACACACTGCCGCTCTGCACAAGACTCCAAAGAACTCGACGTCTGCTCCGAAGTTCCGTAGGATCGTACAATTGTTGCATGCATTCCCGCCACGCTGCCAATAGCCCATGACGCTCTTCTGCATCTTGTTCAGTTTGGGATATCGATTGACAATCGATATGCAATCGACGCTCAAATAACCAACACACAAAATTGTCTTCTTGCCTACGCCCAAGCTAAGCGCTCTGTTTGTTTCGTCCATCCTGCAATGCCAAAAGGAAACTAAATTCTCTGAATATATTTTATCTGACTCATAATTTTACTACAAAAAAAAATAAAAACAAATTAAAATGACAAGTTACTGTAGGTTTTGATATGATATATTTGATTGTTAATTCTAAATTTTTGAGCTCTAAGTATGGGAAAACCCTTCATATGGGCAAAGAATACCCTGGGAATACTTTTCATGTAGACAATAAGTATGATAATTGGGCTGCAGATGTGATCTTATCCTTTGAAAAGAAGGCCAATTGGCCAAACGTTTTCGCATTTTTTATCGATATCATTAAAACTAAAATAGTTATCGATTATTTGAAACAGGGAGTACAGGACGCTCCTCTCTAGGTCTTATAGATTTTGAGATCCTCGATTTTATACAGACGGACGGACGAACGGACAGACAAACGACAGCCATAGCATGACCTACTCAGCTCATCGCCCTGATCAAGAGAACTAATATACTTTATGGGGCTTGCCACGCGTTCTTCTGCTTGTTGAGAATTCGGATACATTTAAGGTACATTAAAGATTAAAGACAGGTTCCGATTTTGAATAAAGATTCAAGATTCAGGATAACAATACATTTCAACTTGCTTATTAAAGCTTTTTATTGAAATATATCAAAATGGTATATTAAGGATGCATTTATTGATAATGGCTATAGATATTAAGTTCTGGATATGCTAAGCTACTGTTAGTCATCAGAAAACGTTTATGTTTTTGTATTAGTTTAGTATTAACTTGGAAAGCCCATACATATCTTTGTTTACTTGTAGCCATACTTGAACAATTAAATTGAAGTGGGTCTTAAACGAAACTCCATACACAAAAAGAAAACAAAAAAACATTGAAAGCACTTGTGTCACTTTACAAACTGCCACAGTCCTCAATCAAGACTTTCTTGGTTGTGGAGCCCGAGTTAGAGCCCATCGACTCGACCTTACGTATGATATCCATGCCCTCAACAACTTTACCAAAGACCACATGTTTGTTATCCAACCAGGTGGTCTTCTCAGTGCATATAAAGAACTGCGATCCATTTGTATTGGGGCCGGCATTGGCCATCGACAAGGTGCCGGGACCCGAGTGCTTCAGCTCAAAGTTTTCGTCAGGGAATTTGTGGCCATAGATGGAGCGTCCTCCAGTGCCATTCTGATTGGTAAAGTCTCCGCCTTGACACATAAAATTTGGTATTACACGATGGAATGGAGAGCCCTTATAGCCGTAGCCCTTCTCTCCCGTGCACAAAGCACGAAAGTTCTCAGCGGTCTTTGGAACTACGTCCGAGCGTAGCTCCATCACGATGCGCCCAAGCTTCTCCCCACCGGCATTTATGTCGAAGAAAACACGTGGTAGCGCCGACATTTTTGCTCGCTTGCAAAACGAGCGAAACACAGCCAGCTCTAAAAGAAATTATTAGAATAATTTTATGCATGTAAATAATATAAATAAAAGTCGAAATATTTACCGATTTCGAAGCAATAACAAATAAATACGAAATACTTTAAGATCCGTTCTCTCAATAGCCAGAACTGGGATACTGAGTCGACTAAACAACTCTATACATAACATATAATATCAACAAATTGAAAGTTTCAAGGCTCACTAGAATCGATACAATTGTTGTTTTCTTCGATATATCTAGAGGTGATATATAGAGCTGTTAAAGCTATTGATGGAATCGATACTATCGATTGACAATAAAACTTGCGATAGATCGATAGATTTTTTTTGATGTTGATGTATCGGCTGAAACAACGCTTGTAAGTTAACTGATCCGTTAGCGAATTGGAAGGTATTTTTATAGTATTTTATGCAAGAATTATATAATATTATATATTATTATGATAGTTATTGAATACCGTACTTGACTTATCGCATTTTTGGTCAATAATTTGGCAAAATTCTATCAAAAATATTTTAAAATTTCAATTGATTTTCTTGTTATTGGAACCTATGAATGCAAGCTGCGCTCTCAGCATAACAAAGCCCATGCTATGCGTGGGCGGCATGTCCGTCGACATCGTGGAACAGTGCAACTCAATGCCCGCAGGGAAACTGAATCATTTATCCGTTGAGGCACATTGGCTGCGCGGTGGCCATGCAAGCAACGTGAGCTATGTCCTACGGTTGCTGGGTGCTCAGGTGGAGTTCCTTGGCGTGCTGAGCCGATCCAGCTTGTTGCGAGAGATTCTGCAGGAGATGGAGCGCATCAACATCGACTTGAGCCACTGCCCTAGAACAGACAAAACTCCAGCTTTTACCACAGTTGTGATAGATCGTCAGACTGGCTGTCGTTCCATTTTGCAGTGCAGCAGAAAATTTCCATATGTCGGCATAGAGGAGTTCAAGAAGCTCAATCTGGATCATTACGGTTGGGTGCACTTCGAGGCACGCAATAAGCTGGACATCATTCCAATGATGCGAGCCATACACAACTACAACAGTGGACGCACAGATCGCATCAAAATATCCCTCAAGGTGGATGGTTGTTACAACGAGAACAAGGATCTCTTTGATATGTGTCACTACTTGATATTCTCGAGGCAGTTAGCCTTGGACCTCGGCTGGCGCACAGTGAAGGAGACCTGCATAGAATTGGATAAAACTCTGCCCATTCCACACACCATTCTTATAAGCAGACCCTGCATAATTTGTTCCTGGGGCCCGTACGGCTCTGGTTGTCTGGATACCCAAGGCCAATATTACGATCTTCCACTGCCTGCTGGCAGAAAGCCGATCGATACTTATGGAGTCGGGGAATGCTTCACAGCAGGCGTTATCTATGCGTTGTATATGCGCGAGATGCCTTTGCCTGCGGCCGTAGCTTATGGCAATCGTTTGGCTGTTTTTAAGACAACTAGAAGTGGCTACAATCATATAGCCAAGTTTCAGATCTATCCTGTGACCATAACGAATGCCGATGATCAGAGCTCGCGGGGTCCTTCGGAGGACAGTGAGTCCGAGCAATTCATTTGCAAAAAGTACATGAACCGCAAAATTAAGCCAAGCGATGGCATATTATCTACCAAATTGTTGAACGGATTCCAAATAAATGAACCAAAAGAAGAAACCCCGAAACCCCAAATGTTTCCATGGCTTGATTGATTTGATTTTACAGCTGTCAATATTTCAGTTTTTTTATTTAAAAATGAAGCAACTCAATTTTTAAATGAAGTAGCTGAAACATTGACAGCTGTAAAATTGATCGATTCAGCCATTGCAGTTCTAGGGAAGAACTATATTTTATAGGAATAGGCACTAGTTGGAGCTGAATATAGGATAACAAAATTAAAATAAATTATAAAAAAGTAAATTTACGAAACTTTTTCTAATAGTAATAATACAAATTAATTTCCCATAGTAAAGCCCTCTAGCACAGTTCTAGCGAAGTTCTAAGGCAACTCGAGCATATCCCTAGAGCACAGCCTTAGAGTGTAGTTCTAGCACAATTCGAGCGCAGCTCTAGCGCAGCTCTAGAGAGTAGGTTTAAGGCTGCTCGAGCACAGCCTTAGAGTGCAGTTCTAGCGAAGTTCTAAGGCAACTCGAGCACATCTCTAGAGCACAGCCTTAGAGTGTAGTTCTAGCGCAACTCGAGCGCAGCTCTAGCGCAGCTCTAGCGCAGCTCTACAGCGTAGGCTTAACGCTGCTCCAGCACAGCCTTAGACTGCAACTCGAGCGCAACTCCAGCGCAGCTCTAGCGCAGCTCTACAGCGTAGGCTTAACGCTGCTCGGGCACAGCCTTAGACTGCAACTCGAGCGCAGCTCTAGCGCAGCTCTAGAGAGTAGGTTTAACGCTGCTCCAGCACAGCCTTAGACTGCAACTCGAGCGCAGCTCCAGCGCAGCTCTAGTGCAACTCGAGCGCAGCTCTAGCGCAGCTCTAGAGAGTAGGTTTAACGCTGCTCCAGCACAGCCTTAGACTGCAACTCGAGCGCAACTCCAGCGCAGCTCTAGCGCAGCTCTACAGCGTAGGCTTAACGCTGCTCGGGCACAGCCTTAGACTGCAACTCGAGCGCAGCTCTAGCGCAGCTCTAGAGAGTAGGTTTAACGCTGCTCCAGCACAGCCTTAGACTGCAACTCGAGCGCAGCTCTAGCGCAGCTCTAGCGCAGCTCTAGAGAGTAGGTTTAAGGCTGCTCGAGCACAGCCTTAGAGTGCAGTTCTAGCGAAGTTCTAAGGCAACTCGAGCACATCCCTAGAGCACAGCCTTAGAGTGTAGTTCTAGCGCAACTCGAGCGCAGCTCTAGCGCAGCTCTACAGCGTAGGCTTAACGCTGCTCGAGCACAGCCTTAGACTGCAACTCGAGCGCAGCTCTAGAGTGCGGTTCTAGCGCAGCTCCAGCGCAGCTCTAGAGAGTAGGTTTAAGTCTGCTCGAGCACAGCCTTATAGCGCTGCTCTAGCGCAACTCGAGCGCAGTTCTTGTAAAGGAATCTGGAAGCATTCTACTGTAACTTAACAGTTCCGTCTTGGAACCCTTGTTATTGTAAATTTGTAGGGTTAAGACTCCAAACCTGTGGAAATTACAGGGTATTTTCGATATGACATATGTCGGGGCTGCCCGACTAGAGCTTTCTTACTTATCTACATTTAATACTTCACAGGCCATTTACGGACACAATTTTATCAAAATTATGTCAAATTTTAATTAAAATTTTAATATAAAAAATTTTTACTTATTTTCTTGACTATGAATGCAAGCTGCGCTCTCAGCATAACGAAGCCCATGCTATGCGTGGGCGGCATGTCTGTCGACATCGTGGAACAGTGCAACTCAATGCCCGCTGGGAAACTGAATCATTTATCCGTGGAGGCTCATTGGCTGCGCGGTGGTCATGCAAGCAATGTGAGCTATGTCCTACGGTTGCTGGGCGCTCAGGTAGAGTTCCTTGGCGTGCTGAGCCGATCCAGCTTGTTGCGAGAGATTCTGCAGGAGATGGAGCACATCAACATCGACTTGAGCCACTGCCCTAGAACAGACAAAACTCCAGCTTTTACCACAGTTGTGATAGATCGTCAGACTGGCTGTCGTTCTATTTTGCAGTGCAGCAGAAAATTTCCATATGTCGGCATAGAGGAGTTCAAGAAGCTCAATCTGGATCATTACGGCTGGGTGCACTTCGAGGCACGCAACAAGCTGGACATCATTCCAATGATGCGAGCCATACACAACTACAACAGTGGACGCACAGAACGCATCAAAATATCCCTCAAGGTGGATGGTTGTTACAACGAGAATAAGGATCTCTTTGATATGTGTCACTACTTGATATTCTCGAGGCAGTTGGCACTGGATCTCGGCTGGCGCACAGTGAAGGAAACCTGCATAGAATTGGATAAAACTCTGCCCCTTCCACACACGATTCTAGTACGTAGACCGTCTATCATTTGTTCCTGGGGCCCGTATGGCTCTGGCTGCCTGGATACCAAAGGCCAATACTACGATCTTCCACTGCCTGCTGGCAGAAAGCCAATCGATACTTATGGAGTCGGGGAATGCTTCACAGCTGGCGTCATCTATGCCCTGTACTTGCGGAAGATGCTTTTGCCTGCGGCCGTAGCTTATGGTAATCGTGTGGCTGTTTTTAAGACAACTAGAAGTGGCTACAATCATATAGCCAAGTTTCAGATCTATCCTGTGACCGTAACGAATGACGATAAGATGTCGGAACATTACTCGGAGGACGATGAATCCGAGCAATTCATTTGTAAAAAGTATATGAATCGCCAATTTAAGCCAAGCGATGGCATATTATCTACCAAATTGATGCAAAGATTCGAAATATATGAACCTAAGCCTGAAGATAATTCGAACGCCAACAGTGGCACCGAAGGCGACATCGATAGTCAGTCAATGTTAGACGACCTTCGCCATAGCGTGACTCGGCGTAAGTCCAAACAACGACTGTCAAGCACACGTAGAAAGAGTTTAGGTTCAATCAAGCGCAAGAAGAGTATTGAGAAATAAAATAAACCATGATAAAACTATAATTGGGAAATAAAAACATTTCATTTGTCTGTATTTATATATATATATATATATATATATATCGCTTTACAAGTCGCCACAATCCTCAATAATGATTTTCTTGGATGTTTTGCCAGAGTTAGAGCCCATCGATTCTATCTTTCGTATTACTTCCATGCCCTCAATCACCTTACCAAAGACAACGTGTTTATTGTCCAGCCACGAGGTCTTGCCCATGCATATAAAAAACTGCGATCCATTTGTATTGGGGCCGGCATTGGCCATCGACAAGGTGCCGGGACCCGAGTGCTTCAGCTCAAAGTTTTCATCAGGGAATTTGTGGCCATAGATGGAGCGTCCTCCAGTGCCATTCTGATTGGTAAAGTCTCCGCCTTGACACATAAAATTTGGTATAACGCGATGGAATGGACAGCCCTTATAGCCGTAGCCCTTCTCCCCGGTGCACAAAGCACGAAAGTTCTCAGCGGTCTTTGGAACTACATCCGTACGCAATTCCATTGAAATGCGACCCAACTTCTCTCCATCCGCGGTTACGTCAAAGAAAACATGAGGAAAGGACATTCTTGAAAAATTTTGATTACATAGCCAAAGCTAAAATGAAATAAATGTAAAATAAAGCCTACCTAAATTTAGAAGTCTATAATAACCGAAATGATATTTCAAATTGTTTGAGGACTGACATGATGGCACTTTAGACAGATATAGGGGTATATCAAGAGATAAATAAATATGTGAGCTCATTTTTCTACTTATTAGGAGAATAAATGAGTAATATTGCTCTAGTCGGTAGTGCCCGACTAGGAGATACCCTGAACCCTGCGCCATACTGATATGTTGTGGCTTACGACATCGCTGAGCTCTTAAGGACGGACAGGCAGAAGGACAGACGGACGGATAGACAAGCAGACAGACATGGCTAATATGGCATCGACTAAGCTCATCGTCATGCCACGCCTCCCTTTGCCTGTTACAAACATTTTCACAAAACCATTACACACTGTATTCCCATTTTCAATCGGTATAAAATATCGATTCTATACCCTTTTGCATTCTCTTTTAATACCAATAAATTAATTGATAATTGAATTTTGAATTAAATCTTTTTTGACTTTCTTTGGCGACATTTTAAAGAGTTTAAGAAAAACAATAAATAATGCGTAATGAAAATTGTGTCCCTTGCAACGACGCTTAAAGGTCAAAGCTATAAATTGGTGTAAAAAGTCACAAAAATGGCAAATGAAAATGGAAAATGGAAAATTGTTGTCTCGCCAAGCGATGCTGAGCGAAAAAAAAAACTGTCACATAACCTTAAACCGTTTAAACCGGCCATTCATTACGTATGCGCCGCGTTGGCCAGCGATAATAATTACCTTGCCGTCCAGCCCCAACTGCTGGCAAGGTAATAAATTATCAGCTATATATATATATATAAATATATATATGTACTATATATGTATTCAATTGATTGCAGATGGCTGCATCACCGTTTTATATTCGTGTTGAAAAGGGTTAACATTTGGACCATTTTTTTTGTCATTTTTTGTTTGAATGCCTTTTTCATGGGCTTTTGGGCTATTTGAATTATGGCTAGATTATTTAAATAAATTGCAATATCAGCGTAGAGATTTCGGACACGCAATTGCTGCCAACTGGCCAACTGATGAAATTCGCTTCAGCTTCAGTTAGTGAACAGATTATGGACTTAATATACCTGCAGTCACAAAACATATATATAAAATAGTATCTACGCAAAGCTGCATAAAGGTAAATAATAAAGACCTTTATATTCATGCATAGAAGTATATAGCTTTAGGCTGAAATTCCATATATATTGGTATTTATAAATATGTAATCAAAGAAACATGTATGGATATCGTTGACTAAGAGACTGCAAGGATATATGAGTCGATTGTCTAAGATAAACAAAACGGTTTCCGAAAATAGAACTTAGAGATGATATGCAATTAACTATACATATGTCGGAGATAGCTCAGAATGACCAGTTTCCATTTTTATGAGAATAATTATTAGCCATGCTCTATAACGAGTTCGAGCCTGTTCGAATAGTCTCTCTGCCCTCTCACTCAACAACACCCGGAACCACGTTCAGCAACAGCTATACTTCACTCACTTTCGTGCCAACTTGAGCATACTAAGAAGCGTGCTTCCAACTTATTTAATACTTCTAATACAACTCTGTTCAAGCTCTCAGTCTTATACCAACACCACTGTTAAAAGACACTTTAACTCAATCGTGTACCAACACTACTTTAACGAGAACACACTCAGCTATTAGACTATGCTCTTACTCCACAGCATCTCATCATAATGTATTCGTGATACGACATATATATAAGTATATATATAACATAGTTTAAACTCTGTTCAGAAAAGCAACAGAGATGACTGTAAGATTATAAAATTCTTAGAGCGATTAGAGATAGAGATGTTCTCAAGGAACACATTGACCAGAATTCGTAGTCAGCAAAATATACAACATATAAATATATACACAATAAGAGCTAAGTGTTGTTCGACCAATTTTAACTTCCCATACCACTCTAATAAATTGTGAAGATTCTGAAAGTCTCAATCTGAAGAAAAACTTCTTAATAACTTCTATTCGGGCTTAGCTTGATGCTTGGCCCTTAATATATATCCTTTTTAGCGAGTTGGCATCTGCTGTCATAAAAATACAAAACTTGGTCAAAGCTTAGTGAACAGAAGATGCAAATTCAAACAAAAAATGCAATTATTAAAAATAAGACACATTTATAAATCACAAAACTTTTCCTCCTATATACATATATAAGTATAATCGCGCGTGAATAAAATTAAATATTTAGCGAAGAGATTAAGAAGCACGCTTCATTTATTTGTATTCTTCGTGAATGGCTCACATAATTTTCTATATGGTGAGGGGAAGAGGATTGAGCTGTAGGGGGAGGGAGTTGGGCCAAGTGGACAATGCAGACCCCAAATGAAGGACATTCCTTATCATCTTATTTGCATTTGGTTGGCTGTGAAAAAATTTCAAATGCCTAAACGCCCTAAATGTGCAGAATTTTGATTTATGTAAGTGCCACATGCCCCCAGCTACCAGTTCCCAGCTCCCATCTCCCATCGCCCAGCAGCCAGCTTAGAGCCTCCAACCACCTCACCCTCAAGTGTGCGCAATTAATTTTTATTTTCAACGCAGTTCATTTTAGTGGCAGCTCCAGAGGGTGGCGCCCGTCACACTGCTGGAGACAAGTGTGCCACAATAAACACACCTCCAAGCCTCAAAGCTTAAGATGAACAGCAAGTTAGACGCACATGATGATTGACTATGGTATACCCTGCAGCTTTTGAGCTGTTGTCATAAGACTATGAATAACTTCGTTATGGAAATGGTATTAGACAAATCAATTTACTATAGATATATTAGATGATATAGCAATCTAAAACTACAAATTAAGAATATTATGTTTATGTTTATTATTTACCAAAAACTTAAAAATATATTTACCAAGAACTCAGAAATTGTAAAATTATATTTTGTATAGAACAGTTTTGATGACAAAGAAGAACTCTATCAATATTGAGATCTACTAGTCTAATTTTAACTGAAACTGGGTAAAAATTAAATCTAGAAGAGAATATAAAGATAATTTTTTCGTCTTTGTAAGCTCTTCTAGAAAATTTCGAAAAATATTCCTCATTTATTCTCTGCTCTTCTAGAAAATTACGAAAAATATTTCCTCTTTATTCTACGCTCTTCTAGAAAATTACTCTGAAAATATTTCCTCTTTATTCAATGCTTTTCTATGCATCTATATGCATCGTTGCTCTTCTATCAGATAATCACACATATATACCCTATTGGAAGCAATAAAGTCATTAGCATTGACTTCTTCCACTGTGCGCATAAAGGGCAGTGCAGCGGAGGGCGTTTGGCTTCCTGCTCAACTGTTTATGGTAAAAAAATCAACAATAGAAAAGATATATAAAAAAATAAAATAAAAAAAATGTGAATAATTTTTGTAGTCGCTGATTTTACAGCTAAGAAATTGGTGTGTGTGTGTGTGTGTGTGCAGCGTGATGACCTCATTAATTTTCAATCTGAGCTGGATTACATGCCTGCTGCCCAGTTGTCCAGCTGACGGCCACGCCCACAGTCAGGCGCATGATGAATCTCTTCCCTGATTTCGTGGCACATTCCCTGTGCCCCGCCCACCCCCACATTTTTGGCCCCCCTCAGCCGCTCTAATTTATGATGATAAATGAGTTTCAATCAAGCGGCAGAAGTGAAGCCAAAGTCGGCCAGTTTCCGTCGCGGCCGCAGCTCCTTTCGCTCCTTGCAGGACCTGGCAGCAGCAGAAACAGGAACAGCATCAGTCCAGTGGAAATTGTATGTATAAATTATCCATAATTTGATTTGACTTGGCTTGTCCTGACGCAGATTCCGCCGGCGCCAGTGGCATGAGGTTTTTCATTTGAATATTTATGAATAATTTTTTTGTATTCCTTATTTTTCCATTTTTTTGGGCAATATTTAACAATTTTTGTTTTTATTGTTTACCCGAATATTTCTGCCTGCATTTTTCCAGTCAACAATTTTTCATGCAATTCATAAATTGAGAAATCAAATTAAGAACTGCAGAACCCTTCGCTCTGCCGCTGCCTCTGCCTCTGCCTGCTGAAGTAAAAACTCTTCTGTTTCAGCTTTGTGTAATTACTGGAGCAACTCTTCTCTATTTATCTTCGTAGATTACAAATTTGTTGCCTTTCCCTGTAATTATTCACATAGAATTAAACAAATGCCTTTGAGGCAACATTTGATGAATTCATCATTTCACAAACTCTGAGTTGGAACTGTTCGAAAAACTTTCTCTTCAATTGTCAAGCAAAATCTGTTCGCTTTAATAATGTTCTTTAAGTCAAGCTTAAATTACATTTGATGAAACAGCTGCACATTGGCATCTGGGTTGTCGCTGTGCACAGTGTCGATTACCACTCAGTTGCGAAACGCAAATTTAACTAGTGTCTGTTGCCTTCTTCACTTGTCGATATTTTCCAGGGCTTAATACCCTGTGGATGTGCAAAGTGCGCAGCAGGCATTGCTGATTTTATGAGGTGCAAATTATTTATAAATTAAACTTAATACAAAAAACTTATTTTAACAATAATAATACTTTAATAATAATAATAATAATATTTTAGCTTATATAATGCATTGAGTTTTGCCGTTCTATGAGATTCTCATCAATTCAATATATCCAGCTTAGGCTAGACATATTGTCTGCTCATACAATAAACTCGAATAAATCAATTATATTATGGCTAAAGAACAGAAAATTTCCTATTTACCTAATTCTTAACTAATAATATTATAATTTAATAAAATATAATAAAATACAAAATTATTTAATATAATTAAAATATGAAATTATAAGCTTCAGATTACCTAAAAAATCAAAATAAATTTAAGTCGTGCATAATATTTGACTTTGTAGATAAAAGAAAAACTATTCTCAAGAAATTAAGAAATAATACTCTATGAAGAAAATACATATAATAAATAAAGTTAAAATTCTTGATTTTATAAGATATGCCAAAAATGGGATAGTTATATATGCAGATAGAGATAAAAACCTTACTTGCTTCCATCATTAAAATAAGCTTCAATCTTCGACTTTTCCTCCAAAGATAAAGTTACAAATCTTCCCAGAGTAATTTTTCTTAAAGAAAATCAATTTTGTGGTCTATTTAAAATATTTACTAATTTAACTAAGCTATAAATATGATTTAGTAATATTCTATTCAATATTTCTATTTTTTTTTTCTTCTTTTAATTTTCTCTTATAAATACGTATGCTTACAGGGTATCTCTTACTCTTCATTGCCGCTCATTTCTCTTATTTTTTATTTATTTATATATATTTTTTTTTGTGCTCTCGCGTTTCGTATTCGAGCCACTTCCGCTTCATTGGGCAATTACGCAAGCAGCGCTTTGATTATGCTGCAGCGCACAATTGTTTTGACATTTAATCAAAGCGAGCAACAAAGCGAATCCTGGCGGCTGCTCTCGCCCGCTATACAGGATGCACCATAAAATGGCAAAGCACAGAGCATCGAGCAGCGAGCAGCGAGGTGGTCTCTGTGCCAATGCTGATAAGCTCGACTGGACACTTGGGGTAATTGAGTAACTTGGCTGTCCAGCACGAGGCACGAGCCAACAATGGGCCATACACTGACAGTTCAATGTCCGCGTAATGCAGCAGCAGCAACAACAGCAGCACTACAAACAGAGGCAGCAGCAGAGGCAACAGCAACGCTCAGCTCTTAGCTCACAGCTCAGAGCTCCGCCCTCACAGCGCACAGCTCGGGGACTTCGGCGAGTCCTGGCAGCGGCAGATCAAAGCGCGTTTTGGGTCGCTCATTGTTGTTGTTTACATAGCCCGCATGGATGCTGGGACAAAAGTGCTTTTATTTCTTTTATAATACGATATGTACCTTCAGTATCTTTTACTGCTGGCAAAGCAAACGAAGGACCTGAACAACAACAACAACAACAACAAGCCACATCCTTCGATAATGTCAAACAAAGAGGCAGCAATTTGAGTTTGAAGAGCGACCTTGTGCTCTGCCTTCAGCTTTCTGCTCCTGGCAGCCATAAAACTCAACTATGTATTTAGTTAGCTGGCTGTGCTTATATGTATCCACACACACACACACACACATGCGAATATACTTACATCTATATGTAGATATGCACACATATTGTATATCATCGGCTCAATGTATGTATTTGCAACATTTTCTTTTATGCTCGCACAAACTTTTCTCATTTTGTTGGCTTGGCTTCATTTTCTTGACATTTCATTTTCATTTCAATTTCTATAACACAAAAATTGACTTCCGCTTCCGTTTGACCCAGCTTGAGCTTTCATCAATCCAAAAAAAAAAAAAAAAACTTTCATTCATATTTACCAAAAGTTTTTCATATCCCACAGCTCCTTTAGCTTGTTCAGGTTGATGGCAATTACCTTTAAGATATATAATTACTTTTTCTAATAAATGGGAATTTCATCCTGTAAATTGTGGAAAATTTATGAAAATTTATCATAAACTCAACTATTTATTTTTAAAGAAAACAGACTTTCTTCGCCTGTTTTTCTTTAATACTAAACTAATACAAATTGTTATTCAAATATAATATTTACATTTATGTTTGAGTACATAATTTCAAACTAAAGAAAACACATTCGAGCAAGAGAGAATTCCAAATTAAAATTAAATGTGTATATTTTAATCGCCTTTTATTCAGGGTTTTCTCTTTGCAAGAAACTCTATGCGGAATTTTCTTATTTGCTTATACATATGTACGAGTCTGTCTGATTTGCATGTACACATGCACGTAACCACCCCGATATCGATTCGCTGACTTAATTAAAACGAACCTTGGGCATTCAAAAAGTCACCGGCTTTGCTCATCCTGTAATTTACCTGCATGTGATGCCCCAGGAGTTAACCGAGCGAAAGCCCAACATCCCTCTCTCCCCCTCTCACACAACGAACCCCAACAACATGACGAACTGGCGGCTGTTACAATCGTTTGCTCGGTTGCGGTCAATGTTGCGTATACGTAATTAATGCCTTGTGGCTCACGATAAACACGACTCCAACCTACCTACTCGCAACTCCAACCATACACCACCCACCATCCACCTCCAACCCAACCACTGCCACTCTCATTCCCACTCCCACTCCCACTCCCACTCCATGAACATATTTGCTTTACCGTTGGCCATTGGTCAAGATTTTATGCATCCAGTGAAGCATTGTGATGTTATTGTTGTATGCCAGTTTGTTTGCCCGTTTGTTTGTTTGTTTGATTGTTTGCTTGTTTGCAGTTGGCTTACAGAACCTGTAGATCTGGCATATCTATGGTTAGCATTCATTTGCCCAAGACAACTCACTCTGACCCGAAGCCCAACAACAACAACAACTTCTCACATTCATCTAAGACATTTAGTTAATGTATGTATGTGCATGTTTTCGCAAAGTTTGTAACTTTAAACTGTTATCATTAGAAATTTGTATTGCTGCCAGGCTGAAAAACTAATAGCTGATATACATATTGTTCGCCTGTAACTATATGAGCGTAAATTTCTGCATGTGTACACAAAAGAGCCAAGAGGTTGGAGTAAAGGTTAGTTTTATGTTTAACATGCACTGCAAATTTACCCGCATGATAAAGTTATCTAAACATATTATACACATTTAACCATGTATAAACTTTGTAATCATTCTTGCCAAGAAGTAAATAAGATGAGTGTAAGTAACAGATAACTTTTAACATGCATTGCAAGTTTACCCGCATGGTTAATTAATATATGCATATACTTAACATGTAGCTGCAGATGCGAGCATTGCCACGAAGTAAATATTGAATTAAAATTTCAAATTTTAACATGCATTGCAGCTTTACCCGCATGATAAGCTTGTGAAGACATACGCCAATGGATGTGCCAAGAATTAAATGGATTCGAAATATCAACAAGTCACAGCAAGGTGCTTAACATGCAGATAAATTTGCAATGTATGTTAAGAGCCTTGCTGTGACATATTCATAATATATAGGTTTATATCCATTTTATATCACATATCAATTTATATATATCACAAATAAATTTTTCATATCATTTCAGCTTCCATCTGTAAGTCTCAGATGAAATTTTGAACTTGCATTGCAAATTAATGCCCATAGTAAACTTACAACATTTTTGACTTATAAAAAGAACAACTTCTTATAAAATCTTTTTATTATTATTTATATTTTATATTTCTTTTATTTATATACATATATGCGTGAATTATATTTACAAGAAGCAAATTAGTCAGGGATATTCCATCAAAAAGTCACAGTTAAATTTTTAACATGCATTGCAAATTAACCCACATGCTTTAAACCCGCTTTGTGAAGCTATTCTATTCGAAGAATTCTTTTAATACTTGCATTAAGACAACCCTAAGCAGCAACCCTTAATTCCAGATGAAAATCTCTGTCACTTCTGTTTTTGTGTGTTTGTGCTCTTTGCGTTTGTTTGTGCTGGTAAATGAATATCTACCCTAAGACCCTATCAGTGCAGACAATTGCATATTATTGACATTTCAATTGTCTCTCATTATTGTGCGAACCTTTTGTTGCGCTTATTTAAATTACGAGCGACAGGGCGAGAGCAAGGAAAAACACGCATGCAATGAAAAGGAAAAGGCGAATTTGCATAATAATAGCAATTGCACACGCTTCAGGTATTAAACACTCCACTCGACCCATCCTCAACTCAATTTGCCCAAAAATGAAAATGAGCAAAAAGCAAAAAAAAAAAAAGAGAGAAAACAAAAATAAAAGAATGGAACAAAATGTAGAGAATCCAATTTTCACTTAATTTTCATCGCAGCGTTGCTTTCTTGGTATTCTCTCTCCATCTCTATCCATCTAGCTCAATATATGTGTATCTCTCTCTCTCTCTCTCTCTCTCTCTCTCTGTGTTGTCTCTACTGTCCCTACGTATCCCATGGCTGCAACACGATAAAAAAAAGAAAGTAGTCGAAAATGCTGGCAGCAATTTTCATTTGGTTTGTTATTTTGTCTCAAAGTATCAATTTGTGTATCATTAAAATAATTTGATTTCGACTCGCATTCGACCCTAACGGCTGAAGAAAAGCGCGCACGGACCTCTTGGCCCAACATTTTGACTCTGACTGGCACATCCTATTGCCTGACTGCCTGGCTGCCTGTCTGCCTGCCGCCTTGGGTACCAAATCAGCTCAAGTCCTCAGGCTCTAATTATGCCCAACCTTTAGCGCAACGAAACGAAACGAAAGAAACCTAATTAAGCATAGCCCATGGCATACATCTAAATCCACATATTGAATTTCAGTTCTCAACAAGAAGTTTTATTTTTCTTTTTTTTTTTATAAATTTGCGCAAGAAGGATGGCAAATTAAATCTTTTAAAGTAAATATTTTGTAAGATGCGCGAGAGCAGATATATCAAGGAGGTATAAAAGTTGTATCAATTGAGCATGTCCTAAAAAGAAATTGCGCGGGTTCAGCCAATGGGTTAAAGTAATGTCTTGTCTTAAGTTAGAGTCCCTTAACCTTTTATCAAATTATTATTATTAAATTTAAGTCCTAAGGACTCTTTCTAGTGAATATTATAATGTTATCATAATGTTATGTTATGCATTGAAGTAGAGCTTTATAATCGTTCTAAATAGCCAAGTTGATATATGAAGTTCTGTATGCAAATAAGTCTCTAAATATGTAAGATACAACTATGAAAATTTGCCTATATAAATATTCTTGGTACAGACAGTATTTGCATATGTTGGCATTAGCCCGATTTGTGCATTGTACCATATAACTACTATAAGCACTATAGAAAACTTACTCATCTCCTTGCTTGAACAATAAGACAATACCCCAAAGGCAAAACTCTGCTGGCGCTGACTTCCCTCGCTTTTGGTCTCTTTAAAAAAGCTGCAATCATAGAATGCTCAAAGAGTTAAACAAAAGTAGCAAGGCAAAGAAGGCGACTCAGCAGTCGAGAGTGAAATTTACTGATGATAAGACTGGGAGATGCTCATAATCATAGACAACTTGAATAAACATAAACACATATATATATGTCGTATCGGTATGATATTGTGGCGCTTTAGTTAGCTGTTATGCTGTAATTGTCTCCTACTGTTGCAATAGTGTTGGAGAGGCAGCTCATAGCTTGTCTTATCCGACTGAGTTGGAATTTAAGTTTAGCGTATCTCACGTCACTGTGAGAGTGATAACAGCTGTTGCTGAACGTAGTCCCCGATGTTGCTGAGTAAAAGCGAGAGCGCAACTTAGGTCCTAGGCATATAGAGTTGCTATGACTTCAATAAACAACTAGAAATAGAGTCTCTGACAGAAGGAGACTGAAAGAAGAGCACTTGGTCTGTGACTGTGAAACAAGACAGACAGAAAAGAGTAATTTCTATGTCTAACTCAGCAAATCCAGGAATTCGATATTATGCAATGCTAGTAATTATCATGGAAGGCGATAAAACTAATACCACCCCGACATATATATAAGTATACATATTTTATATATATATATTGCTGATATATAGGGTATTTTATAATCGGCATACCACACACACACTTCATATATTTTCAATATACTTTCGTGTTTCGCTTACCTTTGCAAAGAGAGTATTAAATATGTATATATGCTCTCGCTTTGTTTGCCAGCTTATCAAATACCATTAATCACATGACTCTTAAGTACAAGGCAGAGAAATATATTCATATGTATATAAAGACGTAAAACCATCACAAATCAGCGATTCCGGACAACGGCATCTGGGAATAGGAATAGGAATGGCTGGCAAAAGGGGGACTGGGGGACTGGGTATGGGAATGGAATGCGACAAATGCGTCGGCGACAGCTGGCGGGCAGGCAAAATGTCCTTGGCAGCCGGAGAGAATGTCCTTACCACTAACAACTTGTCGGCGTTGAGTCGTTCATTAGGGCAATCAACCACTCAATATCCCGGGCTGCCTGCTGCCTTCTGCCTGCTGTCGACTGGCGGCTGTCGGCTATGCTTCTGCTGCTGCTGTTGCTGCTGGCCTGCTGGCTAAGGGAAGCGAATTTCAGTCCGTTTCTCAAAACGTCGCAGCCTGCGTCACAGCGCTGCGTCTTCCTCTTCCTGTTCCGCTTCCGAGTGCATTTGTGCGGGCATCAAATTGCCCGCTTCTGTCTCTCCTCCAGTTCGTTCCGCCACTCTATGTCATCCAATATTAGGTACTGCGCTTTCGCCTCAACAATTGTCCTGGCATTGATACCATCCAACTGGCTGGCGTAGGGGCACATTTGTGTGCTGTCGCTGTCAACTTGTTATCCATCAGCGATGAAACGATGCCAATATCCAAAGCATTTCAAATGGCCCTGAGAACGAGTGTTGTATATATGTATTTATGCTTACAAATATCTATACAAACAAAGTTTTTATGAGGTATATATAGTTGGTAAGTGTTATATAATATTTATATATATATTTTTATAGTCAAGTATAGCTTTAAACTGCATCAATTTTTGTTATTCTGTAGAAAAACAAAAAAAAAAAATTAAATGCAAAAAAAAAAAAAGGTTTAATGATGTTTACTTGATTGGTTAAATAACTGTATTTACCACCAAAAATTTTATATTTTGTGCAATTAATTAATTGCAAAAGCGTATATAAAATGTGCTTGAATATTATATTATATATATAATATTATGTTATAATATACATATAATTAAATATATTAATATATATATATATATATATATGTATTTAAGCATAAGCATATCTATTTCCACAGGCTATAAGTACTACTTGATTTAATAGCCATGAATTCATATTTATTTGTAGGCAATGTTAATTTAATTGTTTTTCATAAAAAAAAACTTTTTTTATTGAGGAAAAATCTGGTAGTGAAATATATACAAATTAAAATGATGAATTGTCTCATTACATAAATTCAAAAAATATATGTAGAAAGGAAGAGCTTAAATGAGCTTAAATTGCATAATATTAAATCGGAAGAAGCAGAGCTAATTATAATAATTACATCACATCACTTAAACTCTACTTAAACAGCAATTTTGTTTAAGGTTTTATTACTTGCATGTTGCAAGAGAAATATAATAAAATATAAAAACTAAAAACAAAATAACATAAAATAAATAAAAATATAATACTGATTAAATGAATTAATATTTGAATAGAAATATATACAATACAAATATATCAAAAGTATTTTAAATACTAGAAAGTCTTAACTTTCATTTATCTCTCAGCCATATCATTATCATTTATATTCTATTACTTAATATTCTTTTTCTTTCACAACAGTCAATATTTATTTAAAATTTTAACTTATCTTTAAAAAAAATAAAAACACAAAACCTGCTCATTGAATTCAAGCGAAACCCTATTCAAAATCCATATTAAAGTAGAGAAACTCTTGTAGCATATACAAGTACTAAATTATATCTAACCTATTCACAAATAACAAGCAAGCAAGCCAGCACAGTTAGTTAGTCCCAAGTTAATGGTTCAGCAAATATGAAGAGTTTATCATCGAAATGGGACAGAAGCTTGAATATGATTGAAGTGCTACCAACTCGTGATATGATCCAAACAAACATTCATTAAAATATGTTTGCCTATTATGATGCTCACCCGCTGCCATGCCGAATCATCATCGAGCAACCAATCATCGAGCAGCGGGACACTGGGTTGGCATGGCATGTTGATGTGCCACAATATTCAAGCTGATTACATTAACTTTCAAATCGAGACTATTACGAGTACAGAGTGTCGAGAAAACAACATTACCGCGCACACATGACCAAAAACAAAGCCCAAAAAAAGGCCAAACAACGTTCACAACTTGTGTGCGGGTGAACCAGACGACGGGAGGCGCGTGGGCGCGGGCGCAGGAGGGTGTCACCAAGAATGAAGCAAAGGCTCACAAATTTTTGTATTTTTGTACGAAAGTCAAACAAAACGTAAAGAATAAATTTATGCACTCTCCAACACTCGACGACCAAAAATCAACAATAACATGCCAAATAGACGAGCCATGGGTGAGCGAGGCCGGATTAAGGGTGCTCCAGTGAGGAGTGCACGACTATGCGAGTGCTTATATAGCATATATGTGATGTCTTTTGGTTAAGAATACCAAGAGATTGACATTTGACTGTCGAAAATGGAAATCGATATTTATCGGTTTAATAATATTGATATTTATCGATTTTATAATAGTGATAAATATCAATTGAACAATATAAATATCAATTTACTCGCTATAATTATAGAGTTAATAGCATTGATAATTATCGATTACGTCTAATCAATATATATCGATTTCGTAAGAGCAATAAATATACATTTTATAATATGCATATCAATCAATTTGATACTTATCGATCAATATTTATCGACAACTACAAATCTATTCCTGATAATCATAATTTTTAACCTTCCATATCTTATGATCAATATTAAAGGCATTTGCAAGATCAATATTTATCGATTTAATTTGTGTAAATGGTTGAATTAACTTAACTTTAAAATTGACATTTGGAATATATAAAATATAAACTACAGCATGCAGTAGACTTTATATATTTGACGAGTGATATCGAAACTTTAAATAGAGATCCTGTATATATCGATCTAATATATCAATTCCAAATGTTAAGCTAAGCAACTTAGCTATGCACATATTTACATATTAATATAGACTCCGTCACACACATTAAACAAACAATCATAATATCCACCCTTCAACATATCCACAACGAGTACAGGGTATATTGAGTGCGACGATATATTGACAGTAAGTTGACAGTTCGTCAGTGCGGGCAGTTAGTACATGGCCGCGACATTATGTCTGACTGACGTGAGGTGACGTGACGCGTTGTAATATGGCGACGTATGGCTTAATGTGACCACGAATATCAACATCAACTCATAAACAAGCACAGCAACTGCGAATGTTATTTTTTTGGCTGGATAGCCTGGACTGAGGTAGGCAGTATGTGGATATGTGCGGCGGTGTATGGAAATTGATTGTTGCAGAGCCCATTGACATGGGTTGGCTACATGAGCAAACAAAAACCCAACAAGAGCTTGGAACTGGCAACCAGACCAGACCAGACCAGACCAGGCCAGGCCAGGCCAGACCAATGACGTGACAGCAGCCCATTTACTGGCGACAGGTTGGTCATTTGGGTTATGTGGTGCGTAGGAAATTGGGCTCGCTTCAGGTCATATTTTATACACAGCTTAAACATTATTATAAAGTTGGGTTCACTTCGTTATACTCATATAGGGGCTTGTGATAATAATTGGATGTCAGCTTATAAAACAGCTGATCTCATCAACTCAATGCTCTAATCATATGGAAATGTGTGTTTATGTTTATTTTTTTATAAATTTAGAAATATATTGAAAGGCATGACTTAGGAATAATAAGTTTGCTTCTTCTATATAATAAAATAAGGGAGTTCTACTGATTACCTTTACTATTGGTTCTTTTCTTAGCTAAAATGTTGTTAAGACGCATGGGTTTCGAGCTCCACCAAGAGAAATTATATATAAGGGCTCTTAATAAAGTCCTTAATATCTGTAAAATCTTCTTGTCTTTAACTACATAAATTCCAGAAAGGAAACAACAATCTGCCCATATATCTATCAATATTATATATAATAAAGTCTTTTTTCATGATATACATGAAATGCTTAAACAAATACTGAAAATATATAATTAAAACCGCGCAACGCCGCTTAATTTCTTCCAGCACAAAGAAATGCTTGCATTTAACTTATTCCTTTTGCCTGCGAGTCAATTCGACAAATTTCAGCAACTTTGACAGTTCTGTTACACCTACCCAGGCAAAAAGTAAAAGAAACAGAATAAATAAAGAAACAACTGAAAAAGTTGCCTTTACTTGTGCTTCAAGTGCAGAAAGGACAGCAGGAATTGTGGTGAACCAAGTAAGAGAAAAAATACAGAAGTATGAAAGTTGAAGTCGAACCTAAACGACTGCGCAATGCTCGCTCATGGCGGAAAAACATTTATATTTGCTAACAAATTTTCAGAATGAATGTAAGAAAAATTCTTTAGCTTAAACTTTCAGTCTGTTGACAAACATTAAGCAAAAGCTTATATGCTCTTTTACTTAACCTGAGCAAGTATTAAAAATAATAATAAAAAAAAAATACAAGTAAATATTCTGAGCGAACACAATTCAATTTAACTTTTTTCATTTCTTTGCCGTGCTGTGTTATTTTTATTTATGTAAAAGCACACTCGTCTCTGTGTGGCACTCTATAAAGAGAATGTGTGTGTATGTGTGTGTGTGTGTGTGTGTGTGTGAATGTGTTTGTGTGATGCGATATTATGGCAATTTCCATTGGAGTCAGTTCCTTTCAAAATTAAAATGTTTCTTATGCACGAGAGATTTCTGATGGGCAAACGGAATAAAAGGTAACGGCCTGGAAGTTACCGAATACACGAACCACGACAATAACTGGAACTTCGTAGCGCCCTAGAGGAGTGAATATATATATGTATATATCTGTATATGTATATAATGGCTATGTATGTCTGAGTGAAGTATGTAGTACATGGGCATGTGCATGAAAGTTCTATTTAAACACACAATATACGCAGCACTTAGTCAACTTGCTTTCTGTCACAGAGCTTAGTCATAGAAATTTCTTGTATAAGTTTCAGTTTGCTTTAGATTAAAAGCTTATTTGTTGAACTGTTTATGGTAAAAAAGAAAACTAAGAAGGAAAACATCAATGCTTCTTTTTATATGAATATCATAACTTATAAAATTTTAAACTTTTTTGATAGTGTTAAAAGTCATTGCTAAATTTGAGCATTGTTCAGCCTAAGTCCAACTCTAACTATGTGTAAAATACTCAATAACTAAACAATGATATTGAGGTCTTGTCATTTTATCATTTCTAGTAAGATTCCATGCAAACTCTAAACTCCCTCTCAAATACTAAAAGCTTATCTACCGTTTTGCTAAAATTAGAATTTCGAGCACGAAAAGTAAGCCTATCTATAAGAAGCAAATAACAACACGAAAACCTTTAGCAAATCCGCATGTCTTATTCGCATTCGTGTCGAAGCCCAAAGAGAAATGTAAAAAAAACGTGGGAGAGCTGGGATGGTAGGGAGTGAGCACAAGAGCAAAACATCTCATTTGATTCGCAAGCAGGCGAACCCCATAAATCTAAGCTCAACTAGAGCCCACACAGGGAGAGAGAAAGAAAGAGAGAGAGAGATTGAGAGAGAGCGAAACATGAAATCACATTCGCAAAAATAATTAATATTTATTACCCGAGAATGAAGTATTATCAAATTGCATAATTGCTGTGTTTCTCATTCGACACGACAGCAACAGCCGTCGAGCCGTCGAGCCGTCCAGCCGTCGAGCTGACCAGCTGACCCTGCCTTCCCACGTGCCACGCCCACTAAACCTGGGGACCTATAAAGTGTGTGTACAATATATTACTCTCGAACTTGGAAGCCGGGCTACTTGCGCGTAAATTGCTACTCTCGAGCAAGCTCGACGGCCCGAACGGGTCATACGGGCTGCAGTGGCAAGTCGGACAAACTTTTTGATATATGAATTAAGTTTGCTTCGGCCCAGTCTGTGTGTGTGTGTGTGTGTGTGTGTGTGTGCAACGGCTGTGTGCTGTTGAGACATTTTGGATTTACGTTGTAATTACAGAATTTTGGATTTTCGTCTTTGTGCAGTGCATGGCGCCCAGTTCCGGCCACGTTACCGGCCTCCGGGCCACCAGGCCGCCACTACGCCTGCTCTTTGGCCATGTGGCTCTGTGGCTCTGTGGTCGTGTCCATTTCGCTGGGTCGCTTGAAGGTTATTTATTATGACATGTTATTTAGGTTTCATTTCAAAAAGTTGATTGGACACTTTAGACTGGCAGCTAAGCGGGATCAGAGCCAAAGCCACAGCCAGCAACCAGCAACCAGCGACCAGAACCAGAACCAGGGCCAAGCATTCGACTTCTTCTGCTACGACTTCTTCAAAAACTTCTTGGCGGAAACATTGCGTGCGCTTGTGTTATTCTGTAAAGGTTACAGCTCACGTGTGTGTGCGTGTGTGTGTGCGTGTGTGTGTGTGTGCTGGGTGTGAATGTGAATTTACAAGCAGGTTCAAGTGGGCACACACGCAAACAGCAACAACAACAACAACAACAACAACAATGTCCGCAGGGCTCAGGGGTCAACAGTTGAATTTTGTTTTGTATTTTTTCGGACGGAAAGGCTGCGTGAAAAAATGGTGTAATCCTTTATTATCGCCACGAGCACGATTGCATTTCCAATCCGTTTAGCAAACATCTATGGCCAAATAAAATTTTCTGAAAATACTTTAGAATATGAAATCAAAAAAGGCAAAAAAATAGAAACTCAATTTGAATTTTGGAATTTTTTATTTTCTGACTATTTCTGTTCGGAATGTGATTTGCAGAAAAAATCAACTTTAAATAATCTTTTAAATATTTACTATCAACCTTTTATAAAACCGAAAAATGTGTATTAATATTTTATATTAATGAAATATCGTGCACTCAAGAGGCTTAAAGGCTTATGCACTTACCTCAATGTTAAAATAATCCCTCGGCTCGGCTAAAAGCCTAGTTTCACAGCTTATCAGCCAATACTCTAGTAGAAGTCGTCGCATAGCAACAGCAAACTGGAAAAGCATTTAAAATGAAATTTAAAAAATTATTTTAAAAATTATGAATATATGAAAGAATTATTTAATATTAAATCAATATTAATATTATATTATATAAAATTAAAAATTTATTAAATTAATTAATATTAAAATTTATATATATTATAGAAATAAAACTCTTATTTGATTACCGAAAAAAAAAAAAAAGAAAAAAAAAAAAATATATATATATATATATATTTATTTTTATTATTATATATTTCAACTCAACTCACTTGCATTTCTTTTTGGCCAAATGATACAGCACAAAGCTTATATATAAAATTTCTGCTAAAAGCTTAGTATCATCCCCATAGAAAAATATAATTTTCACTATTTATCAAGGATTTTAAGTATTCATCATCATCTGATCTCATCTGTTCATTGGATATTTCCGCTTTGTTCGTTGGCTAAAAATATCGTTAGACAAGGAGACATCATTAAATTTGTGATGATGTGCATGATTTGCGGCTTTGTAGTGTATCGAAAGGGCATAAACAACAAACACAAAAAAAAGAGAAATAATAATGTAAATGTGAATTCATTTAAATAATTAAACCATGATTCGAGCATAAATTGATCCTAACAGCATGTGAGTTAATAGCACTCGAGTTAAAGCAAGTTGACTGAGCTGCGAGCTGCGAGCTGCATAGATGAGAGACTTTCAAGGAGGAATAAATGAAACGACATGAGAAGAAAATAATTAAAACGAACGAAATTAATTTGTTCCACTTAAGCCACCCGCCTAACAATGATATGAGGTTTTTACCTAATGCCGATTGTTTGTCTCACATGCCTGTCTGTCTGTCTGTCTATCTCTCTGGCTGTCTGTCCACCTCAGCCACGACACAGGCCCAAAAAGATGTCTGGGCCGAAGCGTCTCTGTCTGAGCCATGACACATAAGTTATGGCCAAAATGGTCGAGAACTCAACATGAAATGAACATTTTGGTAGAACATTAAAAGACTTTTGTCAGCGTCGTCAACAGAAAAAAAAAACAAGTAAGAGTGCTCTAGTCGAGACGGCTCGACTACGATATACCCTGAACCCTGCGAAGATCCAATCTTCCCAACATTATATTCTTATTTTACATATACAAATATTGCGAGCAACGCACACACACTCACACACATGCATACGCACGCACGCATAAGCACGCGCTCTGCTGACTGCGCAGTTGACGCAGCGACTGCGCTTGGGCTGCAATATGCCTATTGTATGGGAAATTAAATGCTTAATAACTTTTTTTGTGGATGGACTTTCTTAATCAAACTTGCGCAGCGTAATCATGTCATTCATATGTATGTATTTGCCAAAGCACAAGTCTCTAGTATTTGAAATACGAATTTTGCAAATTGGGGGCGAAGGAGGCGTGGCATCTAAAATCCAAAAATGACAAAATGTCCGCATTCATTACACAAATCTATACAGTAAATTTGGAGTCTCTAGCTCTTACGGTATGCTTAGCGGAAGAAAAGTTATCGATTTTTATCGATAATAAGGAAACGGGATGAGTTATCGAAAATCTAAAAAAAACTCGTACTGCGTAGGCTATAGACGAGTATTCTCTGAAAATTTCATATATCTAGCTTTTGTGGTTTACGAGATCGCTGCGTTCATACGGACGGACGGACGGACGGACGGACGGACGGACGGACGGACGGACGGACGGACAGACGGACAGGGCTATTTCAACTCAGCTCATCGAGCTGATCAAGAATATATATACTTTATGGGGTCTGCGATGTCTCCTTCTGCCTGTTACATACATTTCACAAAAACATTATACCCTGATTTCCCATTTTCAATGGGTTCAGGGTATAAAAATGAAAACGTTGTTAGAAAGGTGTCTAATAAAAAAAGGTAAATCAAAACGAATATCAAATGCTCTAACAGATGTCTGACTAAGTGAGATGAGAGCTAAATATATATTGTATTTATTGCTAAAAATTCAGAGATGAGTTCAAGATCATTTACTCTTGTAGGCATAGGATATAATGGCAAGTAATTGCTAAATATAATTCATTCTCAATATATACATTGTGTAAAATAAGTACCCGGAATTTAAAAAAAAAACACATTTTTTCATTTTATTCATCATTATGTTTTGGATTGCCTTCAAAATAGGCTCCTTTTCAGCCGATCCAAATTTTCCAACGAACAATCCAATCATCCATGGCCCGCTGGTAGGCCGGCGGCGGGATGGCCTTCAGCTCCTTTGGCGAATTTTGCTTAATGTCTTCAATCGACTCAAAACGCCTTCCCCGAAGTGGCAATTTTAGTTTTGGGAAGAGAAAAGAGTCACAGGGTGCGAGATCTGGCGAATACGGTGGCTATTCGATAGTATTTATTGAGTTTTTGGTCTTGTATTCGCGTACAATCAAGGCTCGGTGCGATGGCGCATTGTCGTCGTGCAGAATCCACGAATTGTCCTTCCACAATTCGAGCCGTTTACGGCGGATGGCTTTACGTAAACGCCTTAAAGCGGATAAATAATATTCCTTATTAACCGTTTGGCCCTCTGGAAGGAACTCAGAGTGCATCACGCCTTGGTAATCAAACAAAACCGTGAGCATAACCTTCACTTTTGACCGGCTTTGGCGTGGTTTTTTCGGATACCGCTCGTTCTCGAATCGCCATTCGGACGATTGCTGACTGGTTTGCACGTCGTACTCGTAGACCCATGTCTCATCACCAGTTATGATGCGTTTCATGAAGGTAGGGTCCGTATTAGCTCGGGAAACCATGTCTTCAGAGACCTCCTTCCGATGCTCTTTTTGCAAAAAATTGAGTAAAATTCGCCGAGTAAACAAAACATCAACTCACTTTGACTGCTGAAGGAAACACACTAAGTAATAGATCCCGTTCTAATGAGGTTTTTGCATTCAAGGACATGTGTCCCAACATGAAAAATCCAAATTTGAAGTGTCAGGTATTCCCGGGAGAGTATAAATTATAAATTCCGGGTACTTATTTTACACAATGTATATATATATATATATATAAGGAGGAGTCGAGTGTATTATCAATAAGATCAAGAAGAGAGACAGTTTTGTTTGAGTGAAGCATGAGGCTGTAGGAGCTGGCATGCTAGCAAACTCATCGTGCTCCTCATTTAGGTCACAAATCAACAGAATAGGAACACTTTGAAATTGAAACCAGAGCCGATCGAGTCGTGTTTTACTTGGGCTCCCAGAGAGCAGAAGCTGCAACTTGCAACAGGTTTGATTGGACAACCGAAGTAAAATGCATAAAATAGTTCGGTGCCTTAAGCAATTTTAATTTTCAGCAATATTTGCAATGAGAGCTACATAATAAAAAGTTCTCTCTATGGCTAACTTAACTAATACAAACTCATAATTGGTATAGGGCTATTAAGTAGAGCTTATACTATATTACATATATCTAACTATACTATAATTACACATCACAAACTATACAAAGACACAAATTCTTATTCATCTATAAATATATATATTATTAAAATTAATCAATGTTGTACAAATCTTGTTTTTACAAAGAAAACAATGTAAAAGTTCCCAACTTTAGTCTAGATATCATGACAACAACAACAAAACAAAACTTTTTCATCCAAGAACCCAATTTTGCTTACAATTAATTAAAATCAAATATACAAATTAAAAGTTTGGTTTGGAAACTGCTTTTTATTTCAAAGTACAGCATGTTTCATCAAAAATTCAGAATCAATTCATTTTGGTTCAATATGACTACAACTTGTCCTAACTATGGCCTTCGGACAGTCGAGTCGCAAGCTGCCAGCATGAGATTTTCGTCTATTTCGAACCACTCAGGAACAACAGCTTTCTTCAGCGTCTCGTGGCTGGTATATTTTTTACTCTGCTCTTCCAAATAGTCCATAGAGAATAATCCATATATATATATAATCCACATTATCAACTGCCTGCAGCATAGCGAAAGACCTACTCAGAGCTTGAAGTTATCTTTAAAGCTAAAGCACATAATATCTTAGACATATCAAATATAAGACTCTAACATAGACTACATACAACAGCATGGATGTTACCAAAGCATTGAGGAATATAAACTACCCGCTGGCTGGCTATATAATTACGGCTAATTTATCTAATGTGTGTTCCGTCGGTCAGCCAAGCGGGGCAGTTGCCATGACACGGCATTAAATGTAAAATCGAGAAACGAAAAAAAAAAAAAAGTAAAGAAGAAAAAACAGCAAACGGGCCAAAATGCGGAGGCATTGCAGAAGGTGGGTGGGGATGGCTTTATTTCGACGGCTTATCGCCAAGAAATGTGCAACTATAATTCAGCTACAATATATGTGTATATGTGTATGTGGCAGGCGGGCAGGCTTTGACCTATCTTAACGCTGAGCAGGTGGACGGCGGGCGGAGTAAGCGTCGGTGAGTTCAGAGTTCACCCTAATCAATGTCAACAACTTCACGCTTCGCTGTTCGAGTTATGTTGACAAGCCGTGTGATAAGGACACATATCTAGGGGCCCAACAAAAAAAAAAGAAAAAGAAAGAAACCCATGCTGAGTGCCACCTGTGCGCTCTATATCCCTCTAATCCTCTAGCCCATAAAGTAGCTGACTTATTTTCTCCTGGCAACCGCTGCTCATCGCTGTCACAGGGGCGAGCAGTTCCAATACAGCGCTCAGGTAAACAGTAGCAGAATTTTGACTAACACATATTTAATTAGTGAAATATATACTATATAAATATATATATTTGGTTGTATATATATTTATATATGCTTGAAATTTATGAAAGATAATTGTTCTTAAAAATATAAGATTTTCTTATCATTGGAATTTGAAACTTAAAATATTTTCAAGAAAACAAGAATTTATATAGAATCATCCACAAAAGACTTTTACTTAGTTCATACTTATATATAAATACAAACAGTTGTTGAGATTTTCTTATTTTTTTGCCTAAAGGAATTCTTCTAATTAATTCTTAATAATCTGCAATAAAATTGTATATATATATAAGTTTTAGTTTATTTCTGGTTTTCAATAGAGAATCATGACCACAGCGGGAACTTGTGTTCAATAGACCGAAATACACATTGAAACAAATCCAGTTTCATTAATCTAATGCATTTTTAAGACGTCCATTAGGCCGAAATTGTTCTAATATACGGGCCGTATAAATTACTTAATGCTGGGCTGTGAAAAAAAAAATAACGAAGTCGTCAGCAAAAATATAGCCCACAGTACGAAATTAAAGTACAATATATATAGCTATATATATGTATATGTATATGTATATGTATATCTATATAGTGTATATATACAAAGGGAATGACGAAATGGCATATCATAAAAATGCTAGAAAATTGCTACGCCCAAAAATTAAAAGCGAAGACCGGGAAACGGAAAACCAAATATCAAATGCGGCCTGGCCTAATAGACAAGACAAGACCCAGGGCACACAGAATGAATACGATAAAATGTGAAGAGTATTTTGTTATACGAAATCATGAATAGATTTCGTAGCTGGTTGCCTCAGTTTGTGTGTCAGTAATGCGTCGTTAAACTGTAAAAGACCGTAAAAGCAGAGGCCAAACGAACGAAAGAAAAAAAAAACGAAACGAAACGAACCCATAAAAAATGAGTAGTCTTTGGTGTAGATGGAGCGCAGAAGCCCAAAACGCTTCGTTCGCCACAAATGAGTGAGAAGCGAGAAGCGAGAAGCGAACGGCAAGTCGCAGCTAGCAGCGAGGCGAGTAAATCATTTTACAATGGCACCCGTAGGCCGGTCTCGTTTCTGGGGAGCTGTCAGCGCCTTTATGGCTTTCATGAAGGACAATCAAGTAATAGCCGACGATTTTACGATGACACAAAACTACATAATAAAAGATATATCAGCGCAAGCGTCTAACTCCAACTTTGACCAATATCAACAAGCGTTGAGGTCGACTCCCCTTTTAGAAGCGGGCAAATGAGAATATTGCTGTCGGGTACACTCGACTGCAAATATATACTCGTGCCACGTTGGATACAAAGTTTAAATAGAAGATCTGATATATATATATATATATATATATATATTTGAATAGTTTTAGTATAGAGAGTTCGAAGACATTTAGCAGTTGATATATACAAGTATTTCAAATATCTAGTTCTATACTATCATACATGAGCAAAGCCAACATACCCATCTTTACATCTCTTTCCAGTGTATTGAAACGAAAAACTTAATATACTTATGTACTAGTAGCTAAATCGTTAGCTTTGGCACGCCAATAGATGCGATGCATGTTGGCAATCACTCTTCGGCCTGTTGGGCTCATTTCTGACAATTTTCAATTTCTCTGCCCCTCCACGCTGCGCCCGCTATATCGAAATGGATGCGTGACACGCAAACTAGTCGCCCGTTTTTAATACTTTTTCACCTTTATTCCGGCCGGCGCGCGATAGCGCGAAATTATTGTCACCTGAGTGGTCAACACCCCCGACCTACCTACCTCTACCCACCCACAACTTTACCACCTGCCCTCGCCCTCGCACTCGCCCTCGTCCGTCCCATCCAAGCAGGTTTTATAGCACAGTTTTGAAGTGGGAGTACATTAGTCTGGCACTTGCAACTTGCAACTGAGAGTAAAACCTAATATAACTTATCCTTTGCCAGACTCTAGCTTCGTTTTCTCTGTCTTTCTTCTTCTTTTATCAAATGAACAAACGAATTTCTGTTGTATTCGTATAAAACTTGAACAAAACTTTAAATTGGTCATTGCACTTGCACAGTCTTAGACACGCCCACAGCCTGGCTGTCAATGTAGATTGTGCTTTTGAGACTAAACAATTTATATATACAAAAATACATATATATATAAATATATGTTGTATATATTTAAATTATATATTTATATGGCTCAAATAAATATGCTTCAATATTTTTTGAGTTTTCTATTTTAAAACATTTTGAAAATTTATGTATACTAATTTATTTAATATATTATTTTTTCCGTTTTCTTTTGGGTTTTTTGTGTATTTTTAATAAAGTTATGTCACGTAGTACGTGGTAATTTTTATTTAGTGATAAAAATTTGTTTTATTTCTTATTTACTTCTCAGCAAAACTAACTCTGAAAAATATTTTTAATATATTTATTTTTAAAGAAAATATTTATAAATTATATTTTGAAATATATATACAAAAAATTATTTAAAATATTACAAAGTATTTTCTTTATTATTATATTATTATTATTATATATTATATATATTACAAACTCTACATAAATATATGTTTTTATATTTTTTAAATTTAAAATTGTTTTTTAATCTTTATTTATTATTTATATTTATTTATTCTAAGAATTTCTACTTTTCATTTATTTATAAATTTTTAGTTATATATATTTATTTATTATTTTTATTATAATTAGAATTATTTAATATTTACTACAAATTTGTTTTTATTTATTTTTTATTTTATAAATTATTAAATTCTTTTAATGTTCATATGAACAATTTTATAAATAACTTTTTACTATTTATTCACATATGTCAGATATTTTTTTAGTGTATTTCCAGGGTATCTTTAAGTCTTACACACTTATACTCCAGTACATATATTTGTATATATTATATACATTTCTGTATATATGTTTGGTACAAACAGACTTACTCGCAGAGGGCTTTAATGCTTTTGATTTCATTCCAGGATTTTTTTCCGTCTCTTGATTGACAGTAATGGCATTTTTGCGACTCGTCGAGCGGAAAATGCTGAAAAGCTGCGCGCTGACACGACAACGCGAGTCAATAATAAAAATTGCATGTTGAAAGCACATTTGGGAATCCCAAAGTCACACACAAAGTCAGCGTCGCAGTTGCTGTTGATGTCGCAGTCGCAGTCGCCGTCGCCGTCGCCGTCGTCGTTGTCGTCGTCGTCAACATCGCTACGGAAGCAGCGCAGTTGTCACCCCTTAGCCAGCAGAAAAGCGTAAATGAAAACCCTTTTGGCCGCGTTTTCCAGTTAATTTATTTTTGGTTAATTTCCTTCGTTTGTTATTTTAGTGCCCGCCACTTGCTATATACCCACATACCCACACCAAAGAAACCAAAGCAAAAACAAAAACCATATCATACCATAGCAGACCATAATCCAACCCATGCCCCATGCCCCATGCCCCATGCCTCATGCCCCCAGCATTTATTGCATTTTGGCAGGAACGCACTCAAGCAATTTACAAAGCGCAAAGGTTAATGGCAACACGTGAAGCACAGAGCAGAAAAACGGGCCAAAGGGAATACAGGATCTACGCGCTACAAATTAAAAGTATTACCAGAAGCTAAACGAACAAAAAAGAACTATAAAATATAATTTTAAAACTAAAAGCTTTAAGCAAAATTAAAATTGAACAAAAATATATTAAGAAATGGAAAAAATAATTATCAGAAATAATATTAATAATATAATAATATTATGCGAAATATTTATTAATAATACTTTAAATAATTAATTAATAATAGTTCAAAAAGGATGTGCGAAATAAGTAAATAAGACACTACGTTAAATAATATAACAACTGAACCGATCAGTATATTTCAAAAAAGTAAATTAGGTTTTAAACTTAATAAAATAATCAATATACTTGAGCTTAGTAAAATCCAAAAAAACTTACGAAAATATAATAAAAGTTAATTAAATCATAAAAAAACTTGTGTAACAAATTAATTTAAATATTTAAAATCTGTAAAAGTGTCTTTAAAGAAAGATTTATGATTTATTTTATTTTGTATTTGTTGGCAAGTGGAGAATAGTAGGTCTTCCACGTTTGGTGATTGTAGTGAGAGTGCTTTATTTCATATCTTTTTAACAGCTAAGCAGCATTGCCATTAAGTATATGACATAGAATTGACAGATCAACAGTATTGATAGTATAAGCCTTTTTATTGGACAATCAAAGTTAGACGCAATCCAGGATATGCTTGTTGATCAACTACAGCCCTTCATTATGGGGAATGCTCCCGACTAAATCTAGAGGTCGGAAAATAATATGAATATGGGCGCTAGAACCAGGCTAGTGGTATCAAACCGAGGAAGCATTGAAAATGTTAGTTCAGGATATACAAATGTGATTTGGGTATAGAGAAAGCTTATTATAATTAATTTTATCTCTTACAAATTTAAGTATTTCCTTTCTCAAAGATATTAAATCTCATTGCAAGTCGAACTTCTCTTGAATTTAACATAAACATCAGCAACAATCGGCAATTCGTCTCGAAATCACTTGCAAGCCCTTTTTGGTATATTATAGGGGTATTTACTCTTCAAGCATGGCGAGTTTTGGTCATTTCCTTGTTTTAATTTCATTTTTATGATATTTTAAAACTTGTTTCGAGACGCTCGAATGTAATAAAAAATAACGAAACATAAATATCATAAACAACTGTGCGCTAGCAATACTTAACAAAGCTAGAGCGAAAGCAAAAAAAAAAGAAGATGGAAACAATATATATATATAAAATATATATCAGCAATAATTTGAAGCATCAATTTTTTATTGCTGCTGGCAATCATTTAATCATCTCGAGTCATCAGTTGCCCTCTCTCTCTCTCTCTCTGTTCGTTTGGTGTGGGGCATATTTTGCAATGCGCTGGATGGGTGGGGTGGGGTGGGGTAGGCAGCAGCTACTCTCCCAGCTTCAAGTTGGGCTCTGCCATGGCAAATGCTGGGCTTTAGCAATGGGCCATCAGCCCATTTGACACATGTGTCACTTGCCAGCGTTTCGGTTTCACTGTATTGCTCTCTCTCTCTCTCGTTCTCCCTCTCCCTCGCTCTCTCTTGGTTGTAGCCTTCGGTTGACAGCTGTCAGTGTCAGTTTACATAATTTATAGATTTCAGCGCATAAAAAAGTCATAAAATTTACAATGTTGCTTTCAACAAAAACACATTCAGCCTGCTGCCTAGAGCCTGGTCCTGGCATACCCGATTCTTTTGATGCCTTATTTTTATGAGCGAAGACATCAATTTTCGCACAGCAACAGCAACTACAATCTATATACACATATATACATATATACATAGATATATATCTATATATATTGTATATTTATCTGTGTATTTCTCTATTTCTTCAATACTTGTTTGTATTGCCAATGGCATTCGAAATGCTTTTGATTTATTTGTATTTATGTGATTCCTTTCTCATATTCAGCTTCAGCGATAAATCCTCGCACTCAACAAAATACATAAACGATTTATAGTTGAACAAACGGCACAAAATGCAACAATAGCCAAAATACACAAAAAAAAAGAAGAAAAAAAAGCAGGACAAGGGGCACAGTAGCTAACGGCCAGCGCCTCAGCAGCTATAGGAACAAGTTTTCCTGCTGTTACCAAATCCCGGCGCAACATAAATCTTTAATGGAATATCTTGGCACCAGGCGAGCGTCCATATGCAGCGAGGGCAGTCCAAGCAGATCTGACACAAACAAAAAACTACAATTCAAATATTGATTTACTTTTTTTATAGATACAAATTTTGTAGTCGTTTGTTTCCTTTATGACCTAAGATAAATTGCGAATAGGAACTAGTATAGTTTTGTGTTAAATTTCATTGTGGTATCTAAATTTTAATAAAATAATTAAATTTATCTTTAACTGAGTTGATTAACTTGAAATGTGAATATAATTCAAACTAGAATAGATATATGAATATATGAATGAATAATATGTGATATATGAATATGAATGAATGTATTTATATAAAAATATATATAAATGACTGAATATATAATTTTGTGCTCTAGATTAGCTGATTTTTTTTTTGGTTTGAGTTGGAGTCTTATTAAAGAGTTTAATATTTAAAATAAATTTATTTTCGACAAGAATATTGATTTATTTGGCGAATTTAGTTTAACTTGCTTTTTCTTTGGGTCATTTAAAGAATATTTTGGTAAAAAAATATGGATTAATTCTTTTTAAAACCCATTTTGAAACTTTTTTAAAAAATATGAATTCTATTAAATATATTGTATATATTTATCAATTTATTATTATTATTATTAAAAGTAGTGGATAAATTGGCTAATTATCAATTATTATTTATTTAACTACAATAATTATAAATTTAACTACAATCTATACTCATACTCTAGACTGGCATTAGATCACGTAGTTCAATCATACCTTGATCAAAATGACATTTTTTAAACATTTTTAGGAAAATAAAAGCTAAACTAAGCAAGCCGAGCAGCTTAAGTTAGAGATATCTAAATACAATTGCTTATCTAGTACAGTCCTTAAAAAACTAAAGCATTTTCTTAGGGCATGCTATAAAGGAAGAAAAAACTGAAGAAACTAAAGAAACGGCTTAAAAGAAAGTCTAAAGAAAGACATTACAAAAGAGAAACTGAACTGAGAAGACAACGCAGTAAGCATGTCTCGTGCCCCTGATCATACAAATACGGAAGACGATAAGCCGCCATATGCTTTATTCTTTGGCGGAATGGGCGCTGCTTCGGCCATCATATTCTCGGCGCTGGGTGCCGCCTATGGCACGGCCAAGTCCGGCACAGGGATTGCCGCAATGGCCGTAATGCGCCCGGAGCTGATTATGAAGTCTATCATACCGGTGGTCATGGCTGGCATTATAGCCATCTATGGTTTGGTCATCTCGGTGCTGATTGCCGGCGCACTGTCGAACGACTATACCATACGCAAGGGCTATATTCATCTGGCGGCTGGACTCTCGGTTGGTTTCTCCGGCTTGGCGGCGGGCTTTGCCATTGGCATTGTGGGCGATGCCGGCGTACGTGGCACGGCCCAGCAACCACGCCTCTTTGTGGGCATGATACTCATTCTGATCTTTGCCGAGGTCCTGGGCCTGTACGGCATGATTGTGGGCATTTACTTGTATACGAAATAAATGCATTAAAATTGTTTGCGGTGGCAGCAACTTAAAGTGTTTCGAGAATTCATTTGGCTGATGGCAGGCAGCGACCCAGCAGTTGTCCCTTGATTCCCTGGCGTTGCGAATCTGTGTGGCACCTTGTGACAACTTAACAATCACATCTGTTTGGCAAAGGAGCGAAGGAGCGTACCCCCAAAGTCCCAGTCATAAAAACCCGTAAGCCCCCCCCGTGGAAACCGAAACGCTTTGCTACAAAACATTCAAAATGCAAAACATTCCATGGCACACAAATAAAAATGTCATGAAGCTTCTATATCAGGCCATGGGTATGCAGGGATTGAGGAGTTTGTTGTTGTCGTTGTCACACACACACACACACACACATAGAGAGAGAGACACGAACACACTGAGGCTGCTCCCAGCGGTGCCAGAAACAAATTTCCATTTTGTTTTGTGCGAAGAAAATTGTCGCATTTTAAGCTCACGCCCAGCACTCCGTCTGGAAGGAAGAGCAAGCACCGCAGACCCTCCCCTCGACAGGGGTTCATACTATATTCCAATTTGTTTAATTGAAACAAGTGCGGAAAGCAAGCAAATGCTGAAAGCATTCAAAGTATGCGCAAAAAGAGCAGCAGCAGCAGCAACAGCAACAAGACCCAAAAAAAAGAAAAAAGTGGGAAAAACCTCAGCTTCGATATTCAATAGTCAGAATTTGCTTTTGCGGTTTGTTTACTCGCCGGATAGACTAGCTAGGGTAGACCAAACCGCTAACACGAATTTCGCCATAAATTTTCACATTTTCTCTCTATGCCATGGGTAGCCGGAAAATTTAACGGCACATAAAGATAAACCTCGTTAGCAGCTACAAAACACAGCGAGCGAAGGAAAGAAAAAAAATTGCATATTATATAATAGACAGACATTTAACGCTTTGTGTTATCAACCAACTTGGGCATATCAGCACGCGCATAAATATTCGAATTATCATAGCGAAAATTTTCAAAAAAACCAAATCAGCGAAAGAGGTTATGCGTATGTAGATAGATAGTCGAATATTGTATGCACTTATGATGAGCAGAGAAAATAGAAAATTCTCTTTTGAGAAATATTGAATCATTTCAGATAGAACTAGAATGATATAATAATGGTATGATAGTATAGTATGGTATGATAGTATGACAGTATGACAGTATGATAGTATGATGGTATGATGGTATAATGGTATGATGGTATGATGGTATGATGGTATGATGGTATGATGGTATGATGGTATGATGGTATGATAGTATGATAGTATGATGGCATGATAGTATGATAGTATGATAGTATGATGGCATGATAGTATGATAGTATGATAGTATGATATGTATGATAGTGTGATAGTATGATGGTATGATAGTATGATGGTATGATGGTATGATAGTATGATAGTGTGTTAGTATGATAGTATGATAGTATGATATGTATGATAGTATGATAGTAAGATAATATGATAGTATGATAGTATAATAGTATGATAGTATGATAGTCAACGTATGATATGTTATGAAAGTATGATGGTATGACAGTATGATACTATAAGTAAACCAAAATAGGCTTATAGAAATACATCAATAGCAAACTACCTTAGATCTAGTCACATTTGTTCCTTAATCTTATTCAGATTTTGCTTGGGAAAAAAAGAAAAACTTCTTGGCTATCCAATCGAAGCAATTAAAGAGAAAGGAAAATGTCCGCCGAAGCTGAAAACAAACATCCAAGCTATGCAATTTTTTGTGGAGCTCTGGGATCTGCCACGGCTATTATTTTCTCAACGCTGGGCGCTTCGTATGGCACGGCGATGTCGGGCAAAGGCATTGCCGAAATGGCCCTGGTCAAGCCGGAGCTGATTATGAAGGCCATCATACCGGTGGTAATGGCTGGCATTATAGCCATCTATGGCTTGGTTGTGTCCGTCCTTATAGCCGGTTCGATTGGTGAGACTTACAACATACAGAAGGCACACGTCCAGCTGGGCGCCGGACTATGTGTTGGCTTATCTGGTCTCTCTGCTGGCATGGCCATTGGCATTGTTGGAGATATCTGTGTGCGTGCCTCAGCCAGGCAGCCTCGCCTATTTGTGGCCATGATTCTCATATTGATCTTTGCCGAAGTGCTCGGTCTGTACGGCCTTATTGTGGGCATTTTTCTGTATGCCAAGTTCTAGGCCTTGGAGAGTAAAGCCAATGCGAATTAAAATTTGTTTACCTTATATTTCAATTCCATTTCATTGTTAAGGGTTGCACAAAACTAATTTATGAATTGTTTAAACAAACTGGTTGCTTAAGAATAAAATGGCAATGGAACACTAAAATTAATCTTAATTCTTTTCTTGTTCCATTCGAGTTTGTTTTGATAAATATTGTTTATATTTTGTTGTACCACTAACCATACAAGTTGTATGATACAACACATAGATAGGACAACTCGAACAAGTCAACCTTTTTGCGGACGTACCCCAGTTGCAAGACTAAGTTCGATTCGCTTTGGTTAGCTTCGAGCATCGAACATATATGTATGACTGCAAAATCATTGCGCTGCGAGCGCTCAGCCGAAATGGTCAATCTGTATGCAAAGCCCTTCTACGCAACTCTGTATGCTTATTCCCTGATCTCCTCTCTCTCTCAAATATATTTATTCTCCGCTCTCTTCTCTCGCAAATTTATATGAATGTTCGCACCAGCAGCAACCTACAAAAATTGAAATTTGCTCCCTGAGGTCTAATGTCTTCTCTTGTCAGAGTAGAGTATCATGAAATCATGAAAACGTCAACATTTTGCATGAGCATGGCAAACGCTTTCAACAATTTGGTATACTCTCTTTATATACTTAATTAATTTATTATGTTCTGTATCCAATCAATTTTATATTAATTTAAACTTAGTTTTATTTAATACATGTTATTTTATTCATATTTTTTCTCCACTTTATATTTATTTTCTATTCTCATTTAATAAAATAATATAAATAAATAATTATAATTTTAATTTAAAATAAAATCTAAATAAACAAATAACTTCTCTGTTAAGCCAAACATTCAAATTCCATTACCATTTCATTCCTACAGCATTCAACTTCTTATTAACATTTCATGCCCATTTTCTACATATTCCCTCAGCATAAATAAATACTCAATTTTGATGCTTGACTTCCAAGATTTCACCTGCAAATGGGAAATTAATTAATATCTTAGGCATATCTTGGCTCTACCTTTGGCAATTATGTTGCCTATGTGATAATGGCCAATTGTATGCAGCAGATGAAAGCTTTTTGTCAGCATTTCAGTTGATAAATGAGCCAGAAGCCATAAACCTCATCAATGCGAATGGCCATAATCGCACTTAATGCTAAACAGAGTACGCCACAAGCCTACCTGGTGCGGTGCCATGCCCCCCCAAATTGCTTGTTTATACAATCCCTCAAAATGATGCCTGTCAGCCAGCTGAAGGATCTCAAGCCCAATGCACCTGGTCTCACCGCAGCAGGGGCTAAGGTCGAGGCGAGGGTGGCTTGCTTCTTGGAGCATATGCGTAGGCTGGTGGCGCGTGTGTCATTTTTTGGCAACTCAACACCAATTGGCATTAGCGTTGAGTGTGTTTGCATAATAAATTCGATAACATAAAATATCGATTCGATTTAACCACAGCGCCCCTCCGCCCTCCTGTGGGGCGGCCACACCCATCGAGTGAGTGTAATAAAACGAAATTTGCAATTTACTTTTGGATTCGAGGATTTATGTTTCACCTTCCTGCAGATAATTGTTTTCACTTCCTTTGCCACTCGAATGAACTTTTAATGCTGAAATAACAGTAAAAACGGCAAATGCGTGTGGCTAAGACATAGAATTGGGGGTGGGGGAGGGAGGAGGGGGAGGTGGAGTTACAGAAAGTACTTCTACTGAATCCTGGGTTTTGTATTGTTAGCGGTGCGACTACGTTAAGCACAAACGGAAACAGTTGAATATCCAAAATGTACGCCACACTCAGCAGGCTCAACCCTCAACCTGCCCCCTCCCCCCTCTGCCCCTCTCCACCCACCAGGCTGACAAAGTGCTTAGCGAAATGGGTTTATTAAGAGCAAACACTTTATTCAAATGTTGGGCAACATAAATAAATATGTATTAACTGGCATTACTTAGCTCCTCCTCCAGCCGCCACCTCACAGCGGGCGACTAAAGAGCAAAAGTTAACTCTAAGCAATTTCTATAATTGATAAGAAATAAAATACTTTATCGATTGAGATTTATTATCCCTATGGAAGAAAGAAAAGATATAGGTCAATATAAATATACTGTAATATAATTACAAAATTATTATTAAGTTTTTTTTTGCTCTTTGTGAGCAATAAAATATCAAATTATCAATAAAGGCATTACTTAATTTCTTCTGCGTTTCTCAATGGGAGATAAGAGATAAAATTTCTATATTTCCAAATCAAATGGAAATGTTTCATATTAAGCTAAGCCATAACTATAATTGATGGGAAATAAAATAGTTTATAGATTAAGATTTATTATCACTCTGATATGGAGGACTTTTAGACTAATTACTAAAAGTTCTCTTAGAAGAAAGGTTAATAAAATTTGAGGAAATTCGGTATTTAGGCTTATGAACTGCTGAAAGCAAACGTGAAGATACAAGAGATGATTAGCAAAATATTTACTAAATACTAAAATTATTTTTCTTGAATTTATCTTTAAATTCCCATCAACTTCCTCAAACACACATATGAAGTTCTCCTTCAATATCCATCAATTAATTGAAGTTCCGTTGTTTAAAACGTGCTCGATTTGCGATTGACGAAATGTTTTGACCATTAAAACAGCACGCATCGTTGAAAGCAACAATCACAAAGGCCAAAATATTTGACTTGTATTTTAATGTGGCCAATTCGTCCGACATGTTGGCAGTCCCATCGCCTGCGACTCGATGTCTGGGTCCTTTACTCAATCAATGGAGCGAACATTTCTTGACTGGCTTCGGGACTGCTCTCTAATACTTCTTCATCTTTTTCTTTAGCTTTCGACTTTGTCGTTTCCATCATAATCATCAATGTCATATGATTTTTGGGTTTAGTTCATTTTGTACTTAATTTCATTTTCGTATTTCTGTGGCTGGCTAACCAATGACCTGGAAACAATTTATACTCCTATATTGTTCCCTTGTGTGCGTGTGTGTGTGTGGGAGCTATGACAGCCTGTTCAACGCGTATATGCGACAAGGATATTTATTTCTTGCTGATTTCATTCTATTGCTAAGGTCCACCCCCGCTTTCGACTGTCCTCAATAAATGCGAAATAAACACTAAATGTGTAGTTGCTTTGCTTTCCCTTCCACTGGCCAACGTCACCTCCCACCCACTCTCTCTCTCTCTCTCTCTCTCTCCTCACACTCACGACAGTTTGTTTCCCATTTTTTTCCTGCTTCGTTCCTATACTCTCATATTGGGTATACTCTCATATTGGGTATTCATGAGAGCTGCTGGGCATTGCTGAGGCACTAACACTTTGTGGAACGAATGAATCTGAGTTAAGTTTTTATATTATATTAAAAGTTTCTATGAATGACTCTGAGTTAAGTTTTTCACAACATATCGAAAGTTTCTATGTTAAACAAAACCATTTTTGAAGCAATATATGTCTCTGTTAAGACTTCAACTATAGATTTTCCTAACTCAATTTGTTAATTTTAATGTTTTGCTTACTGAAAATATAAATTTTTCTTCCAGCTGAGGGTTTTTCTATATCATATATATCATATATCTATATATTTCATATATATTCTATATATCATATATCACATATCACATATATGAAATTCTCTTGGCATTGGTCTAAGGCTTGACTTATATCAAAAACTATTTGAGATAGAGTCAATAGACTCTACGTATAACCTTCCTAGTAATATAAGCTGCAAATTGGTTAACTCTACAGTATTTTCAATGCTTCTCCATTAGATATTAGCCAAGATCTGTTTTAGATTCTATATATATACATATGCATATTCCTTAGTAATATCTCCACAAGTGTATAAAATCTTCGACTTGGCTTGCCTTCTCAGACTTTTTTGCTGATTTGAAGCTTTTCCTGTAGGCAACACCTCTGAGGGCCGTACGGCAACAGCTCTGACTTTTGTCCTTGCCTCTGGCATGTTTGTCCTTTCAGTTGGCTTTTTGTGAAGGAGTGTGAGTGTGACACTGTATATATATATATATATATACTATATCATATATATATGTTATATATATATGAATAATTACTATTGGGCCAGCATATATCATTATATCAATCTCATATTTCTGCTCTGTCCTTGACTCTTTGGCACCATTTTCGATGCGAATTGATTTGAGCAGCGAATAACTTAATTGGCAGTCCTCGCCTAGTGAACTTCAATTAAGAAGTTAGGCCCAAATTCTATAAATATATATTTAAGCCAAAAGCTAAGAATGAATAAGAAATGGAAGCAATTGATTCCTATATACAAGAGACTCCCTCTCTCTCTCTCTCCGTCTCTCTTCTCTCCCTCTCTCCTCTCTCCATCTATATATAGAGCTAAATTATTCATTTCGCTTTTATCGAATTCCTTCTCGGAATGCCAATGGATTGTCTTGTGTTGTGCTACGAAAATAACATTGTATGAATTATTATTACTTGAATACGGTTTCAATTTCCTTTTCGTGTGGATTGACGCGTCACTTGCCCATGGGTGGGGCAAGGGGTCGAAGGGGTCCTGGGGTCCTTTATTCGCACAATGGTTGGGTCAATGCACAGCGCTGGGGCAGAGCAAAACGCAGAACTCAGCAAAACGCCAGTTGCCTGGGCGAGCTGCAATCCCTGGAGTTAACTACAAGTCGTTGTCAAGGGGAACATGCCACATGCCTCCCATTCCACCACACAGCTGTCAGTCCTTCTGCCATCCTGCCTGCCTGCCTGCCTGTCTGTCTGTCTGTCTGTTTGTCAGTCAGTCCGTTGGGCAGACAGATAGACAGTCAGTCAATCTTCAGAAAATTCGCTCAAAATCAAATTTATTTGCCAACCACATAGAAATTATGACGAGAAGTTCGCAGGACGTCGAGGACGATTGGAAACACATGTGCGTTTTATTGCATTCGCAGAAATATGCGTTCCAATTGGAACTAGGGGTAGCTGGCCCACACCCACACACACACGCACACACACACACTGAGCACCACACCCATAACTATTAATGTTGTCAACGCCTTCACTTTGAACGGGGCGTGGCTGAAAGGGGGCGAAACAGTCAGTCAGAGGGCAGCGGAGGAGCAGGGAAGGGCAATAGGAAAACGAAGCATTGTCAGTTGGGCGCTGCCTTTTGTACGTTCGAGTATTTTTATTCATTCTATTTCTAAGGTTTTTATTTTATTTATTTATTTCGTGCCCCGTACCACCGCTCTCGTAGTTCCCGCTGGCATTTTAGCTAACAACAAAAAAATAAATAGAAATGTGAAGAAAATAAGAGAAAGAGAAGAGATTTTTATTTTATGCTCTCAGTATGTTGTAAATCTTGTAGCTGCTGCTGCCGTTGCCGTTGCTGCTGTTGCTGTTGCTGCTGTTCCTGATGAAATGAAACGAAATTAAGAAATTTTTTTATTTTGCCCGTCGCAATTTCTCGTAATGAAAGAAATGCCACCAAATATACAGCAGCAGCAACCGAGAGAGCATTTGCCTCCACCTCTCCCACTCTCACTCTCCCCCAGAAAATGCTCGTCCTCGCCGGGCATAGACGACGGCTGGCTGTTTGGCAATAAATGTCTGGCCGACATTCATAATGAAATCATTTGGTATTTATTATTTCGTTTATGTGGTACGCATTTGAGATATTGCCTTCATTTCGAGCATTGTTAGCGGCGACAGTTGCTGCCCGAAAGAAGCTCCCGCGCTACGGAGCTCCAGAGCTCCCCAGCTGAAGCAGATCATGTGGAAAACATTTCTCAGCTTTGCCCCTCAAGTTCAATTAATAGATTTTTATCATGTGCGTCTTTAACTAGCTGTGGTTCTTCAAGCTGTTCTTATATGTTATTTAAAGCATCTGTTCCATTTATAGTTGGTCTTTGAAACTGCTTTGAAATGTAGTTTAAATCGATAAATTTTATTGGAGGCTTACTTAAAATTCTTAAAATTATATAAGAAGTATAGCCGATAAGTTTCTATATGCCTTTACTTAAATATTATAACTCGTTTTTAAGCTAGCTTTAAGCAGAACTGATTAAAAATTCACTTGGACCTTCATTACGGAGAATTTTCATTTGATATATTGCCCATCAGCCAAGCTCTATCTCTCTTTCTCTCTCTCTCTCTCTCTTTATTCTCTTACTTACTGCGCTCATATTTTTTTTCTTCTCTTTTTTGCTGCGCTTTCTTCATCTGATTCCTTAACACTCTGCTTAACCCACATTTTGTTGGATTTAGCGAAACGCCGTTACACAGCAGCGCTTCGCCTCGCCTCTGCTCTCTGCCCTCTCCCCTCTCTGCGTCTCCGTCTTCGTCTCGCTCAACGCCTATCTCTGGATCAGTCTAAATGTTTTTATGTAAACACGAAGTTCTCAGTCCAGCGTTGCTAGACCCCCACCTCCTCATCAACTACCCTCTCCTCCTCTCCCCTCCACTCTCTGCCAGCCACTCATTCTTGCTCGCACTTTGCGCCTTTGTTAGCGTTGCAGCTTTTGCACTTTACTTTTGCACTTCCTTCCTAGCGCTTTGTTTTTTCGCCTAGCTAGCGAGAATAACGGTACAGCGACACCGTCTCCGGAACAGGGTGAACAGGGAGCTGTCTGAATGCCCGACTGACGACTTGGTCGGTCGGTCGCTTGGGTCGGGACTGTGTGTCGAAGGGTCGGCTAGATGTTGGCTTGAATGGCGGACAGCTTTAGACCAGCTTTGTCTCTGTGTATCTGTCTGTGTGTGTGTGTGTGCCTCATACAATGACTTAAGCTGAAATGTCAATTGGATGCATGGAACAGGGCACACAGGGTACAGGGAACAGGGAACAGCGAGCTGGGCCGGCAGGGCAACCATGATGAAAATACACCCCAGGGTAAATGGCCAAACGTAACGGCCGGACCTGGGCTGGAGGCATTGCCAAAGATATGGCCACACTGCAAAAGTGCTTATGACAGCAACAGCCAAGCCCTCCCTCCCTCCCTCCCTCCCTGCCCACAATCGCCTCCATTGAAAGCACAGCCAAATCCTTTCTCCGGCTAATAGAATTCAAACGCATGAAGCCTCTGAATAGGTTCGTTGTCGAAAGGCGACGCATTCAAGTCAAGCAATGCCCATTTGCTGCTGTGATGGAGCGGGAGGCAACGTCTCCAGCTACAGCGCCAACCAGGTCCTGGGGCTAGGACTGGAGTCCGGGGCCAAAAACAGAAAAGTGAAAGTACGTGACATTATGCTGCATTGTGCGTGCCTAACAGCGAGGGTTGCTATGTGAATTCAAATTATGACATATGATTTGTCCAAGAATTTTAAGGCAATGTTTACATACATTAAAATTGTTTAATAAATTAAGGATCATTTATAAAACATTTCATTAGAGAAATAATAGATATATAATAGAAAAAAACATATAAATAATTAAAAATTGTTAAAAATAAGTTGTTATTAATATATTTTAACTGTTCAAATTTTCACAAAATATATAAGTTTTTTTCTTATATTATTATATATTATATATTTAATATATTATTATATTTGAATATATTATTAATATTATAATATTTTTTTCAAACCTTATTTGAAATCCATTTTTCCTATAACTATATCTAATATTTTACAATTTCTTTTACAAATATTAAGATATATAATTAAATTACATAGAATATAAAATGGTTTTCTTATAAATGTGCTTCAGTTCCATTATTTCTATAGCGCAATAAACAATAATTTTTATACCCTGAACCCATTGAAAATGGGAAAACAGGGTATAATGGTTTTGTTAAAATGTATGTAACAGGCAGAAGGAGGCGTGGCAGACCCCATAAAGTATATATATTCTTGATCAGGGCGACGAGCTGAGTTGATTTAGCCCTGTCCGTCTGTCCGTCCGTCCGTCTGTCCGTCTGTCCGTCTGTCCGTCTGTCCGTCTGTCCGTCTGTCCGTATGTTTGAACGCGTCGATCTCAGCATCTATAAGAGCTAGAGACTTGAAATTTTTTATGTAGGCTCGTGTATAGCACGCGCAGATCGAGTTTGTTTCAAAAATTCGATAACTTTTATCGTTTTAATGTTATCGATTAAAAACGAAATCGAAAACCAGTTATAAAATTATGGCTTGCACATCTTTCAAGCTAGAGACTCTTTATTTTGTATATAGTTGCATGTGTATTTTATACAATTTTGATTTTTGTTATATTTTGAATGCCACGCCCCCTTCGCCCCCAATTTTCAAAAAACGTATTTCAAGTACTAGAGACTTGTGCTTCGGCAAATACACACATATGATTAACATAATCACACTCTGAAAGTTTGATTCAAAAAGTTCATCTACAAAGAAACTTATTAAACAATTAAGTTTTCATAATATAGCTCTTCTGCAGCCCAAGCGCAGTCGCTGCGTAAACTGCGCAGTAAGCAGAGCGCTCGCTTATGCGTGCGTGCGTATGTGTGTGTGTATGTGTGTATGCATGTGTTGCTTGTTAAATAAGTATAAAACGTTTGGAATATCGGCTCATCGCAGGGTTCAGGGGATCTCCTAGTCGGGTACCACCGACTAGAGCTTTCTTACTTGTTAGATATTAACAATTCCAAATTTAATGCTAATGAAAATGAGATATGTGTGAAAGAAATTTAAACTTAATTCTGTTTCAGTTCCATTGTTTCTATTACAAAATATTCGATAATTATTTTTAAACAATTCCTATATAGGCTAAGAACATAAATATTTATAAAACTATTATCTTTATTTTTATAGTATCAATTTAAAAATGTATTTAAGCTCCACTATTTCAATATATGATATATTAACATGAAATATTATAATTATAGAGTAAATAACACAAAACTTCAATATAAAATCTTATAGTTAAACAAACCTATGACTATGTTTCAATTCCATTGTTTCTATAAGGAAAACATGCGATATATTTAAATGCAATTTATTTTTGTCATTTATATTATAAATATAAAAATTAAGCCCAACTAAAGAATTTTCTAGCTTTAAGTTAGAGCATAATACAATGTTCATGTTCCAGTTCCATTTATTCCAGTAGAAACTTAACAATATCTTGACATAAGCATAACTGAATGATTTGATATCATATGTGTTTACAAAAGCTTTGACCTTTCACACTCAAATACAAATCTTCTCAATTTTACGTAATTAATATCACATCTAAGATTTAGTTCACGCCTCCACTTAGCTCTGCAGTTCCAAAGACTACTCTAATTAGTGTCTATATATGATGTCTACTCTAATTCTGATTACTTAACAATCTAACCTCCTGCTGGAAGTCCATTACCTTTGCCCCCATCCCACAACGCCTGCTGTTCAAGTCAGCGACGAGTTTGACGTGCTCGACATTTCATTCGCTCACCGAAGCTGAAGCTGTAGCTGTAGCTGGACATGGACCTGGACCTGGACGTGGACCTGGGAACTGCTACTGAAGGCTGTCCGCTGTTGGCTTGTTGTGGGCTGGTTATGGCTGGTATGGGCTGGGAGGAGGGACGTCCATGTCAGGGAATGCTGTAGTTTGTTTCGTAAGTTTTGCAAAAACCATTAACGACGCACCGTGGCTACGTTTTTGGGCCCGGGCAGTTGGGTTTTGCAGCTTCTTAAATTGAAAAGAAAAAAGTGAAAAGCTGTAAACTTTTAAAAGTTTCAATCTTTGTCGTTGGCACGCCCACGCCCACCACGTCACCATCCCGCCCTCAAAGTTGGCCACTTTGGGGAGCCCAGCAGCTGAACAACTGAAGGCCGCTGCTCATTTGGTCAGCTTAGTTGGAGAAGTTGCTTGGGTAGCTGCCTGGCTGCCCGCCTGCCTGACTGCCTGACTTGGTAGCTTTTTTAGATAGCTTCCCCACTACTTGACGTGACACGGACCAAGCAAGAAATACGTTTTGTCGCTCCGGCTAATGGCTGCGTAAATGACAAAGTGAATTTTCAGCAAAAGGCAACAACACAAACTTAAATATATATTTTATATACATTTTTTTTTTTAAGCTTAGCGCCGGGTGAGGAGGTCACTAATAGCATTATATACCTAAGGCCGAGCACGAACTGACTGCGGCATTAAATTAAAGCAACGAAATAATTGGACATATCAGAGTATGGCAAGGATACATTAACATACATTAGCTAAATGGGATCGGATGAATAGAAAAAGTTTTTTTTGGGCACAAAAAATAGACCGAACAGGAAGGACTTTTCAACGACCCAGCACCAAGCTCCATGCATGCATGACTGAATTCTAACAAAATATCAAAATTAAAATAAATATGAGGACAGGCATCATTTATTTTGAAACTTATTATATTATATTATATATATTTTGAGCTCATTTGACGGTTACATGTAGAGAGAGGGAAGCTATGACTGGATAGCCATAGGGCTTAGTCTCTCTTTCTCTCTCTATCTACCTCTGGTCCGGTCTTTTGACTCTTATAGCTGACTTTAAGCTCACACATATGTACCTATAGACTGTACCTTAGCATTACTTTCTTTTTCCTACTCTCTCGAGCCATATATTTGTCCAGTTTCGTAACGTTTCTCTGGCTTTCAATCTGACCCCTTGAGAGTCTATGCCTTGCCATGCGCTGCCTATACCATACTCTCTCTAGAGCTGCTTTTCACATCTGTTTTAGTCAACTGTTCCAACTTTTTACTGCCTTCCTAGCTGTGTAGCTCAGTTAGCATCTGAAGAGCTCAAAGTCTATGGCATAATCTCTCAGTTACTCTCCTGACTGTCTGTTGTAACTGCATTTTAAGTTCACACAAACACAGAGCCTCCCTTGCATTGAGGCTGTTTTCTGTTCGATTCTGCTTTGTCCCTCACTCTTAGAGAGCTACTGTTCACATCTATTTTGTTCGACTGTTCCAACTGTTGCCATCTGAAGTACTGAAAGTCTATGGCATGATCTCCCACTTACTTTTTTGAGAGCGTCTTCTTTTCAAATCTGTTTTGATCGTCTTCCTACTTGGCTCTCTGTTATACACTCGCTCGACTTTGACTGTTTTCTTTTCAATTCTGCTTTGATCCTAGTTCTTATGCACATGCCTTGAGAGAGCTTCGCTTAAGAGAATCTACTTTTCACATCAGTTATATTCGACTTTCGCAACTTTTAACTATTTGCCTGGCTATTTAATTTACTTAGAATATATATAGAGCCAGACATATATGGGAGTATGTCATACATACATATATGGCATACTCTCGCACGTACTTTCTTCTTATTATTATCTGTTTTGATCGTCTCTCGTAACTATCTCTTAAGATCACCTCCGCGTTGAGGCTGTTTTCTGTTCAATTCTGCCTTGTTCCTCACTCTGACGCCCACACCTTGAGAGAGTTTTTGCTTGATATATGCTTACACTCCCTTTGGCAGATCTCTCAGTTACTATCCTCACTGTCTTTTAGAACTGTCTCTTAAGATCACACAAACATAGAGCCTCCCTTGCTTTCAGACTGTCTTCTGTTCAATTCTGCCTTGTGCCTCAATCTAACACCCACACCTTGAGAGAGTATTTGCTTTATATGTACATGCTTACACCCCCTATACTCTGAAGAGAGCTACTGTTCACATCTGTTTTTTTTTCGACTTTCGATGTGTTTTACAGACTTTAGTCTGTTCGTATCGTATATAAAAGAGAACAAATCAAGGGCTGATAGACTCTCGTGGTTACTGTTCCGATTTCATTTCTGTTTTTAGTAAAATAACTTAACGATACAGCTGCTAAGGCTTGGTAGGCTCTCATAACTGAGCTTGAAGCCTTCACATATATAGCTTCAAGGGCTAGATAGGCTCTCGTGATTCCTCTCTCAAAAGAGGCTTCTTTTCTATGATGTATACTGAGACATTTAAAACAAGCAGAGCTGCTCGCTCGCATTTAATTTCAATTGAGACTTGATGTTTTCTTTGCCTTTCCCCAACTCTATGCTCTATCTGTCTACATTCATCGCAAATTGTCGCTAGCTGGCTTAAAAAAATATGAAATAGTTTATCAAATATAAAATGCATACTACTAATAAGTTAAATGTCTGAAATCTAAGGCAAACAACATTATAAAAATTCTGTGAAATATATAAAATGCTCCAATATAAATAAAGAAATATCTGCTTCTACAGTCAGCCATTGACTGCATCATTACAATAATTTCTCAACAATTCCAAGCAATGATTAATGCAATTTCTTAAGGCAAACGAGCAAACGTAATAGCCACAATCGATACCTAATACAACTGAAGAGCCTCATTCTAGTCCAGTTGTAGACGTAAATAATGCAAAAATTAAATAGTCCAGCCACAGAGTGGGCTGTCCGCTAACAGAGTCATAAGCCCAGTTGCAATCGGACGACCACAAGTAATTGTGGGTTTGAGCTTAAGTAGGAGCCCACTTTGTCAGAGTTCCCACAGTTGTCACTGCACAGCGAATAGTGGACAGTCGCATATTATTAGCGTAAAATGTAAAATGACAATAAAATTATGGATTTGCACAGACAATGACAGCAGTGTAAACAATGCCACGCAATGGAGCTACAAATGGTGACATGCCATGGACCTATCAATAATTTAGACGTGCTGAATGTTAGAGAAAAGAATTCGATTGCCTTTTTTATGTGCCATATTTTTGTAGTTTGACAGAAAATTGATAAGTTAAGTACAAGTCATTAGGCAAAAGGAAAACAAGGCTAACATTTGTGTAACATATAATTAGATATTGGCAGCAGCTTGCCGAGTTCTCATAGAGAAGCTGGCACTAGTTAGATAAATGATTAATTATGGCCTAAGAATTTGTCGCCTTGAATAACAAATAAGTGAGGTGTTGTCGGGAGTATCCGGCTAGGAAATATCCTGCATACCCTGACGAGATGCTGTTAGCCTTATTATAGTTATTGTCTATACAGGTCCACTCATATACTCTTGGGCGTATCTATATACCAAATTTATTGAGTCGAGTTTCATAAACTTTCCAGATATGCTTTTACTGCCTAAGAAAGGATAAAACATACATTTTTGAAAAAATTTTGTATTATGAATTTAAATTTGATTTTTGTTCTACAAATTTGAATTATAGTTTTTTTTATGATGATATCTTTCATCTAACTGACATCTTAAAGGTACAATATAATAAAATATATACATAAAATAATATTAAATAAATATAAAATAATGTATAATAAATAATAATAAATATTTTTTAAGTGTATATAAAAATAAGAATAATACATTATAATAATAAATGTACAAAAATTATAAAATAATTACGAAAAGAAAATTAAGTAATATATAATCAATAAAAATAATAATAATAATAAAGATACAAAAAATAAAAATAATAATACAAAAATTATAAAATAATTGCAAAAAGAAAATTAAATAATTTATAATAAATAATAATAATACAAATGTTGTTAAATATAATAATAATAGTATAAATAATAATAATAACTAAGATACAAAAACTATAAAATATAAAAACAAAATTAAATATTATATAATTAATAATATTAATAAAAATTTTTTTATATATAAAAATAAAAATAAATATGATACTTAATATACAAAAAATAAAAAAATTACAAAATTTATAAAATTATATTAAAAAAAAATTAAATCATATAATAATTAATATAATAATATATTGGAAAATAAAAATATAAATTATGTATAGATTACATTATATATTATATTATATATTTTACATATTATATTATATTATTTTTTTATATCTATATACACTCACTATATTTGATCTATTCACATGGATTAGACTTAATTCTTTGATTTGCATATAATTTAATCCCCAAAAATAATAGCTAAGTCTGTATTCAAATCTAGAGACATCCCAGCATCATCTAAGGCATATGCTAGCCAGCGACTTCCGGTCGCCTCGCTAGAATATGAAACATATTCGCAGCTTAAATAGTTAAGCAAATATTTTAAAAAAAATGCAAATATATTTATATATATATATATAAATTTATATAATATTTAAGCTGCTTTTGCCTAACAAAAATGTAAAAAAAAAAAAATTAAAATAAATTTGTAATGCAAAAAAGCGCGCAATAAATTTCAACACCCGCTCGACGCCGGGATGAGGAAAATATAAATAGGTTGACTCTGTGTGCGGTTCTTGTTGTTATTTCTCTTCTTTTTTTTTTCTTTTGCTTTTTTGGATAGTTGGAAAGGTTAGCTAGGGGTTGAGCTGTTGAGCTGTTGGGGTACGGCCAAGGGGTAGAAGGCTGGCTGATGTGTGCTTGTCGCTGGCAGGGCCAAAAGTACTTGAAGAATTACACACAATGCATGCATTATTCATGCTTACTTCAGAATTTGCGTTACAAAGTAAAAAATGTTGTAAGGACACTTCTAGCCTAGCTCGACACTCGAAAACCCGAAGCAGGCACACACTCAATGGCTCTGCTTGTGGCAGGGAAAACACGAATAAGGAAGTGTGAAGGAAAGCAAAGTGCGACAGAGTCAAGCAAAAAGCACACAAGCCAAGAGAAGGCAACAAACCGCTGATAGATTAGAGTTTTATTCTTTTTTTTTTGCTTTTTCGCTTCGGTGTTTGCTTGGTTTACTGGTACACCCCCACTCGAGAGAGCCCACGCCACCACTTTCGCGCCCTTGGCATGCAAATTGCGGCTCCCACAACAAATGTACATAATCATGTCAAATGTCAGCTGAGACGAATGCACAACGAGGGGGCGAGAGGGACGGCTGATATCCCCAAGTCCAAGTCAAAGTCCTGGCCAGGCCTCTGCTCGTGACAGCGGCAGCTGGCATTTCAATTGGCTCTCTGCGAATCGAAATTGCGGTAAAATTGATGAGACCATCAAATATTGACAATTGCATATCTAATTCGGTCCGTGCGGCGCACTTGAAGGACTCGCAGACGAGGCCTTCTGTTCGCATAAATCAACAGCTCAAATATCAAGCAACCACTTTGTCTTTCAATCCGGAATTCATCCATCCCACAGGAATATGTCACATACAGCCACGCCCACACCCACCCACACACACACACATTTGCTCTCTCTCTGCGGTCGAGAGACAAAGTTTGATGTGTTTCGCATTGGCTGTGGTCAAAAGTGATTTCAAATTTTGGTTTCCTAATTAGAAAACCATTTGAAATGTAAGAAATGCAATAATGTTTACCATGACTTTACCAATTGCATATTTGGAAGGTGTTTCATTCCATTGTGCCAGACAAATTTCCTTTAAATAATGGCAAAGGTGACGAAGGCTTGGTTATTCAATTAAAGATCCATTTGAAATGTAAGAAATGCAATAATGTTTACCATGACTTTACGAATTGCATATTTGGAAGGTGTTTCATTCCATTGTGCCAGACAAATTTCCTTTAAATAATGGCAAAGGTGACGAAGGCTTGGTTATTCAATTAAAAATCCATTTGAAATGTAAGAAATGCAATAATGTTTACCATGACTTTACCAATTGCATATTTGGAAGGTGTTTCATTCCATTGTGACAGACAAATTTCCTTTAAATAATGGCAAAGGTGACGAAGGCTTGGTTATTCAATTAAAAATCCATTTGAAATGTAAGAAATGCAATAATGTTTACCATGACTTTACGAATTGCATATTTGGAAGGTGTTTCATTCCGTTGTGACAGACAAATTTCCTTTAAATAATGGCTAAGGTGACGAAGGCTTGGTTATTCAATTAAAAATCCATTTGAAATGTAAGAAATGTAATTATATTCACATTGAATTTTCTGACAGCTTTAGAAAATGTCTATATTAAGTTAAGTGTTTCATTCCACTAAGTCTCTACTGAATTATAGCTAAAAGTCAGTTTTAAGTATTAACTTATTATCAGAAAACTATTTTAAAAACATGTTTATATAGAAATAGATATTAGAAATATCAATTTTTATGGTAAAGCGATATTTAGTTGGTGTTTCATTCCAATATTCCAGTCAAAAATGTTGATTAAGGTGAGAGAAGTTTGGGGAGCTAATTAGAAATTCATATAATAATAATATAAATATAACAGTATCAATTTTTATGGTAAAGCGATATTTATTCTATGTTTCATTCCAATATTCCAGTCATAAATGTGATTTAAGTGAGGAAATTTTGTAAACCTAATTAGAAATTCATATAATAATAGCTAAAAATATATAAAATTATCAATTTTTATGGTAAAGCGTTATGTAGTGGGTATTTCATTCCAATATTTCAGTTAAATAGTGATAAAAGTTTGATATCTAAATAAGAGACTCAATATGTTATGATACATAAAAAATAAATTTAAATTGAACATAAATTTACTAAAACTTATTAAATTGCATATTTCATCAATGTTTCATTCCAATGTACCACTAAAATCTAATCAAATATAGTCAAAAATCAGTTTTATTTCTTAATTAAAGAAATTTATGTGACTTTCAAGTAGAGTTACTTAATTATTAAACCAGTTTAAATGTTTAAAATATAATTTAATAAATACCCCAAGCTTTAGCGATGGAATAGTTCAACAATGTTTCATTCCAATGTACCAATGGAGACATGTAGCCTAAAGAGTTTCTCAAGTAGAAAACTAATATGCAAATTGTCTGTCCACACTATATACTAATATTTACTCTATATTCTCAAATATTTTCTATAGTATAAAGTCTTTAGTTTGCTTACTATATATATTTTTTTTACAGCCCGATATCTTATCCTTCCATTGTATCATATTATGCCCGTAGATAGCCCCCACGCTGTAAATGATATCCTTACCCCATAAAGTGATTGATTCACGATGTCTTTGCCTTTGCCCCCTCGCCCTTGCCATTCTGTGCTGTCGCTAAACAATTTGAAAATAAACAAATGGAAATGGAAAATCAGCAAAACGTGGCCAAAAGGGGGATTCCGGCTTTGTTGTTGCCGCTGGACAATGAAGGCGTGGCACAAAGCCAATAGGCGGATTACATGGCGTTTTCTCTTATGGCGCTTTGAAGGTTTTACATCCATCCGCCCGTCTGTGCGTCCTTGGGCCAGGCTGATCCTTTTGGCAGGGCTTTAGCTGTAATCGCCTCTGTAATTGCAAGCGTATCAAGGCGTTCAAGGACATTTAGTCCTGGCATCATCATACCTATCGTCTTATTGACCTTATACTTATTGCTTTGACTAGGGATTTTCAATTCAAGCGCATTTAATAGGACAAGATCTTTTGAACGGAAAGTTGTAATTGCCTGAATAGAGAGTTTTCTCAGAATTGGATAATTCTTTTAGGTTTTTCATATATTTGAATCATGGAATTTGTTGAACTTGGAAGTTCTATCTGCTTGAAAGTAATTTGATAAACTTTATTTTAATTCTATATAAGATGCTCGAAGTAAGTAAATGGGACACTACTGATACAGATAAAAGATTCAGCTAAAATTTTTATATATTTTTAGTTTTTTTAAACATTATAATAATGATGAGATTTATATGACAAGATTTATTTTACTTTTAATAATTTTCTGAAGAATTTATAGTAGAAAAATATATATTTTAAAAACATTTATATTTTATATAAAAAGTTTCTCTATTTTCCAACTTTCACTCAACTATTCAGAATAATTTATATTCATATAAATTTTCATTAAAAAGAATATAAAACTATTAAATCTTATAAACTATGAGAATCCAATTTTATTTGCTATAGAAATTATATATGGAAAACTTAATAACTTCTTTAACTTCAAATATAAATAATAATAATTGTTAAAGTTTTTTAAAATTTTTTAAAATTCCTCGCCTCATTTTCGTATAGTTTCAACTTGTTTTCAAGTTGTCAAAGAGCTGAAAGCGAGCGCCCAAACACATAATTGAGCCGAGCGGTTGAGTCTTATCAAACCGCACACGCTCCCATCAACAGCCATCCTCCCCGACTCCAACCATTCGACTCCTTCTGCAACTGAGCAGAAAAGTAGTAGAAGGAGAAGAAGAGAGGATGAAAAGAAAAAAAACTTACTACATCATAAACTAGAAACATGTGGGCAAATGGAGCTGTGGGTGTGGCTATGATGGCTATGGCTGTGGTGCTGTGGTGCTGTGGCTGTGGAAGCTGGCGGCACGAGTGGAAATTATGTTGATAACCTCGCATGATCCTGACATTAGAGCTGCTCTAGCTCCTTCTGCTGCTGCTGCTGCGGTTGCCCAAGAGATGGAAATGCTCACGTACTGGCTTAAGTATATTTAAGCATATGGAGAGAATCAAGTGAAAATCAATAAAAACCAAACACGTCTACACAAATCACATGAAAATCGATGTGAACTGGCAAAGCGGCAAAGTGGGAAGATATATGCTGCTGGCTGGCTGGCTGGCTGGCTGGGGGGCGTGGCAACTACGATTGCGTTGTAACCGAAACTTAAAGGATTGCGTCTTGCTGTTGTTGATGTTGTTGTTGTTGTTGTTGTTTTATTGGTAAAACGTGCAACGCATTATAAAATAAGCAAACGGAAAGAACAGAAATATATTGCCATAGCCGAATATTAAATGCCCTGAAAAAGCATGAAGGGAATGAAATCTGGAATGTGAATAATATAGGGAAGGGAATAATACATATATATAATATAAAATAAAATATATTATATATTATTTGTAGAAGTTAAGTGAGAGGAAAGGGTAAGGGAAAAATACAAATATAATATAATATATAATAATAAGTATTCTAAATTTTATGGATTTTTTCCCATAATTTCTAGGATTAATTTTAGACGTTTTATATATATTCTATAAGATATTAACTTATAACTTTTTTGTTTTATTTTGTTTATCAACTTAAAGAGTTATATATAATTTTATTTTATATATTTTTTTAGGCTTTAAAAAATGAATTTTTTATACATTATTATCATATTTTTTAAAAATATTTTTTAAAATTTTAATTTAAATTTTTTTAAATTTGAATGAAATATATAAAAGAAAAAAAATAGAATGGTTTCTTACACAGTTTAGTATTTTATATAGTTGTAAAAAATATTTACTTGCTCTAAACAAAAGTCAAGAATAACTGAAAAGAAAACAAACCAAATTTAAATCACAAAAAATTCAAAATGTTGATTTTTTTTTTTTTTTTGAATAAGAATAATATTTATTATTAATAAGAATAATATTTACTATTAAATATATTACAAATATTTAATATTTAAAAGTAAAAATAAATATACAAAATATAAATACAAAAAAATTAAATGCTGTCTTATTAAAATTTATTAAATTTAAAATTTTACAGATAAGTTAAAAAATCTAGGAAAATTGTCAAAAGCAAATATGCATAAATTATTTGTTTTTCAATATATTTATATATGCATCTATATTTATTTTTCTTTTTGTCAGCTGCCTTTGCATTTTTCAGCTCCAATTTTTTATACATTTTTATTTTCATTTTTTAAATTAATTTAAAAATATAGGAAAAGTGTGAATCGAATATTTACAGAGAATTTGCATAAATTAGTTTTTTACATTATTTTATTTATTTCACAAATAATATAAATATTGTAAAATATTCTTATTTATATCAAATATGATCAAAACAAACGTTGGATTATAATATTTTTTCCATTTAATATATATTTATTTAAGAATATTTTTTTCTCGAATTTCTTTTATATTCAGTTGAATATATTTTATATTACTTTTATCTTTATGTAGATAAAACTGAAGTTCTTAAATAGGATTTTCTATGTTAGATATATATCGTCTATAGTACTATTTTCATGAAAACAAATACACTAATAGAAATTATAGTTAGTAAAAGAAATTGATATATTACAGAATTTAATCTGCTTCTTTCTATAGAGTCTTGTACCAGTTATATTAAGTTGATTAAACTGATTTCAATTTATTTAAATCTAGGCACAAAAAGAAGCAGAAAAACCAAAACTTCGTTAAGATAAAAACTTAGTTTACCAACTTCAGTTAGGCAGTTCTATAAAACTAAAGAACTACTACAAAATAAATAGTTTTGCTTAACCAATCTATGCACATAGTACCTCTACCCCAAGTTAGGGTATATAAAAGTGGCAAAAGTAGAAAAAAAAATTTATATATTCGCGTTTGGGGCATTTCACAAAAGCGCATTAAGTGGTCCATTCGCTGGGCTCGTTCAGTCGTATCCCAGGCCAAGCTCTTCTTGACTATGGCTATGAGTTAGCCAGAGTCTATATATATACAGATACATATATACATATACAGATATGTATATATGTAGCTATATCTAGGCACCTTTGAGTAGTTTTGCTTCGATTCGATGCGATGCGATTCGATTCGTTTGGATTGGAAAGGATTGGCCTGTAAAGCTTAAGTGCCTTTCGCACACAGTACAACAATCGGAGCTTTTAGTGGAATTTACTTCTTATATTTTGCCCTTTGATGTTTCGCACTTTTCACATTTTCACAATTTTCCAAGTGTTCTCGCGGCGCTGCGCTCTGCCCGGCTCTGCTCGCAGCAGTGTGTGAATGGAGGAAACGTGTTCAAAATTTCACAATATTTCCATTTTTTTTGGTTTTTCTTTTGGGCGACTTTTCTTTGCAGCTTAACAATAAGAACCCGCACAGCACAGAGAGCTTTCAGCTGACCAAAAAGAATCTATAGATAGGGCTTTTCATATATATATATATATATAAATATATGATAGTTATTGAGATATTGTCAGAGAATAGCTTGATTTAAGTGTAATGAAGTTTAATTTAAATTTAAATAATAATTCTTTATCAAGTAAGTTTTGGAAATTGATATTTATAATAATATAATGCTAAATTCCTTTTATATATGGTCACCCTAAATATCAGTCACTAACATCTTGAAATACTATATATTATCTCTTGAAAATTTACAAATTTTCTCAAGCTTTGCCTAAATAAAGCATTCAACTAGTAAAACTCCAATTGGATTGTCTTTAGTCGAGTGTTTACTGTACTAAGTAAAATTTAAATTTAAGTTATAAAAATGATTATTTAATTTATTTTCAACAATAATAAATGAAGAAGATTTAATTTATTATTTAATTTATTATTGATAGTTCACTTTAGGCGAGTCTTCACTGTACTCTATAATCAATAAATATATAAAAAATATATATATATATATAAATATATAATTTTATTTTATTTTTATTTTACTTTCAACAATAATAAATGAATATAATAAGTTTTTTATTATTATGGTATATTCATTTTAGTCGAGTGTTCACTGTAGTATACAAAATTGAAATTTATATAGTTAATTTAATAAAAAAAATGTATTTGTTTTCAACAATAATAAATGCAAAAGATAAATATCTTATTTAATTTTGTTGTTGATAGTTTATTTTAAGCGAGTCTTCACTGTACTCAAAAAAAATTCAAATATATTTAAATTAATACTTAATTTATCTTAAAAGGCAATAATTATAGATGATTAATATCTTGTTTTATTTTTCTTATTGATAGTTCCCTTTCAACGAGTGCTCACTGTACTTCCGCCTATATAGACTGGCTTCTTCTGCCTCTCGATGTCTTCTGACACAACCATTAAATGGGATTTTAATCTTTGCCTCCGTTTTTCTGTCAGGAGTTTTCCATAGTTTTTCAGCGCATTTTTTCGTTCCAGCTGCAGTCGTAGGCGAGTTGTTACAACAACAACAACAACAACAAAAACAAAATAAATAAAATAAAAAATATATAAAAAAAATAGAGAAAGAAGAAGAAGAAGAAGAAGGAAATGCTGTGTGCTTTGGTGAGGAGCTCTGAAGCTGTCACTGTTTTAACAATTCATCTTAATACAAAAAAAAAAATAAAAAATGGCGCCAATGGCCAGTCATGCCAAGCGCCACCCCAACCCTCAACCCCCCTGGCTCCCACCCCCAACCCTCCCTCCGTTTGCCTATTTGTCACAGTTTCGTTTGGCAAAGACGTTGAAGCTGCGGGCGGCTGCTGTTGCAGCCAGTTCTATGTGCCACAAAACTTCTGCCACAAAAACTTGCCATTCTCTCTCTCCTACTCTCTCTCTCTCTCTCCCACTCTCTCTCTCTCTCTCCCACTCTCTCTCTCTATGTGGGACTTACACATGTCAGTTAATGCTGAAAAAATGTTTACACAACACAATTGCCACGAGGGAGGCGTCTGTCGCTCCGGTGGGCGGGGCAAGCGCGGCCCAGCGTGTGGCCACACGGCTGCCAAAGTTTTAAAGGCCAGCTCAGACCACCCCACCCCCCCTACACCATCCCCATCCCCACCCACGCCCCCTTTGCAGTACACTGCAGCAAATGTCGAAGAGGATAAAAGTCGCTCGCATACAATTAATCAAATACATGATTTATATATCGTTCGGACTTAACCTAAATATAGATGGACACAGAGTGAGAGAGAGAGAGAGGGAGAGAGAGAGAGAGTCAGAGTGTGAGTGTGTGTCCTGTCAACGGTAAAACATAAAAAGCCATCTAGATATTAAGATATTCCTAGGCATAAAAAGCTAACTAGACATTAAGATGTTCTTATAGGATATTTGAATCTACGATAATATAAAAAATATATGAAAAAAATATAAAAAATATAAAAATTATATAAAAATCTATAAAAAAATATTTTTTTAAAATATAATGAGCAAAAAAATATTTTTAAAATATATCATACAAAAATATATATATAAAAAAAAAAAAATAAATAAAAATAAAAAATATATATAAAATAATAATATTAACAAATATAAAAAAAAAAATATAAGTAAAAAATATGAAAATATAAAAAAAAAAAAATATCAAAAAAATTAATAAAAATAAAAAATACAAAAAATGTTAAAAAAAAAAAAATGAAGTAAATATAAAAAATTAAATAAATTAAAATTAAAGAGTATTTGCTTGAATTAAACAGAATTTGTAGGCAAATATTCAGATAATCCTATAAGATAGTTTAAGCATAAAATCCATCTAGACAGGAAATAATTCCTATAAGACAAATTTTATAAATTCAAATTCAAATTCAAATTTATATGCTTTCAATTTAAAAATATTTAATTTTTTAATATATTATATATAACTTCAAATCTGTCAATTATCTCTATACAACCAAATTCTAATTTGATAAAACTTCACAGTGCAACTCAAACCCATTGCACACGCATAAACAACTATTTTCCAATCAGCATAACACATTCTGAATGCACTGCTAAGAAAAACCTCAACTCAACTCAGAAGAATTAACAATGCGCTCACTGCCAAAATGAAATGATAAAAGCGCTCAATTTACAAGTACTCCACGCTCTTGAGCAGAATTGTATTAAATACTCTTTAACTCAAGAGAAATACAACTTAAGAGCACAGTCCAAGGGTGAGTAAGTGAGTGAATGAGTGAGATAGTGAGCGCGTGTGTGAGTGTGCGAGCAGCGCACAACAACAGCTGATGATGCCGCTTGGCAACATATGTTTGCCGCAGCCAAACGAGCACAGCTGCTGGCGAGCAGCTCAAATGCTAGAGCAGAGCAGAGCACCACTAGAACCAGTAAAGAGAGAGTGCAGAGTGGTGACTGGAGAGCGGAGAGCGGCGAGGGTGAGTTTAGCTCTTACGCTTGCGCCGTTTAGAGCGAATGACACAATTCACGGCCAAGGGGAAAAGTCACTCACTCATGTTTAGCGGCAGCGCTCTGCCGCTCTGCCGCAGCCGGTCGCCGGCAGCGCAGCCTAGCCGGAAAATTGCTATAAAAGCAGAGGCGCATACCGCCGGCCGGATAGTAGCTTTGGAAAACTGCTCCGCCACAGAAGTTGCCGCCCAAGCTCCTCTCAACCGTCGACCGTCAACCGTCAACCGTTAACCGTGTGTCGTCCATCTTCCACATCGTTTTCTTAGCTGTTGTTGCAAGCTTTTTTTCCAGCTGGCAGCGCAGCGCTCGCTCACCCACACACACACAAAAGCGCACACAAACAGCTGTGAGCAGTTGAGTTGCGTTGAGTTGAGTTGAGTTTTGGGCCGTGTTGAGTTGAGTTGGAAGCAGCCGCAGCCGCAGCCGCAGCAGCAGCAACAGCAGCAGCAGAGCGACTCAGCAGAGGGCGCCTTCGTCCGCTGTCGCTGTGCAAACTAACGTCCAGTCAAGCAGCGGCCGCCGCACGCAACGCATCAGCTCCAATTGACACGCACGGAGACGGACACAGCAAGCAGCCAGCAATAGCCTATCACATGCATAGACACATTGTCAGTGTGTGTGTGTACGTAGAACTTTAACTAATTCGCAATTCCTTTCCAACAACAACTCAAGTTTCAAGTGCTGTGCGTAAATTTACATAAAGAGAGAGAGCGATGCGAGGCGGCAAATTCGGCTTTTTTAGAATGTATTAAAAAATTTAAATGTTTAACTAGAATAACAAATTTAGTTGTTGATACTTTTTGCAATTATTTGTTAAACGAGCAACAGAAAGAGCAAGAGAGAAAGAGTATGAGAGAGACAAAGCTTCAGTCAGAAAATTGTGTGCCGTAAAAAGAAAAAAAAACGTGAAAATAAAATAAAATAAAAATCGGAAATTAATAAATTAATAAAAATAAAACAAACACAAAACACACACAAACACACGAAAATCAAATCAAATTCTTGTGATTAAAGTGCATTTCTAATACATATATACATAGATATACATATATACACACACCAATACACACACCCACACCAACACACATACACAAACAACCGCTAAGAAAGACTTTGAATGCTGCACAAATCGAAATCCAATTGGAGGCAACAAACACAGCAAGCGCAACGGCAACGAGTGAGATATTTAATTCCAATTGGACTATGAAGATGGAAGTGCTCTCAGTACAAAATCACATTCAGGGACAATTCGGCGGCATTGGCACAACAAAAGTTAAAGGTGAGTAAGACTAAAAGTTTTAAGCTATAAATAGAATTTACTACTTTTCTCTTTGGTGAGTTCGTCTGTGTGAGTGTGCGTGTGTGACTCCTGTTTAACGTTGAAAACTAACTGTAAAGTGTTGAAACTTTTTACCATTGAGTAAATGAATAGAAATTTAAGAGAGAGAGAGAAAGCGGGAGAAACGACGCTCAAAGAATTTAATTAAGTTTAGTTTTTAGAGTTTTTGTGTTTGGGGGAAAATGAAAAACTTTAAATTTATTTCTCTTTGTCTTTGCAAAAATTAAATTGGAAGTAAAAATTGACAAACTTCAGACGCTTAGAATTTACTTTCTTCAACAAATGAAATAAAAATCAAAGTTATTTTTCTTAAAAAAATAAAGCAAATTAAGCAAATTTTAAAATATATAAAATTTAAAAAAAAAATTAATTTAAACTTAAATTTATTAAAATTTGGGCTTGTATAACTTTTTTTTAATTTTTTGCTTAACAAAAAAATTACTATGAAATCAGAGTTATTTTTCTAAAAAAAAAAAAAAACAATTTAAATAGAAAAATATTAATACAATACAATTAATTAATTAATTAATACGTAAATTTATTAAATTTGATTTTGGTCAACTTTTTTCTGTTATTTTTATTGCTTTAGATTTCATATTTCTTGGGCTTTAATTTTTAAATTTATGAAATTTCAATTTGATTTTTTTTTTGCTTGAGCTTTAATTATTCTTGGGCGCTAAACGTTTTCGTAAAAAATTTAACATTATTTTTATTAAAATATTCTAAATTTATATATATTTATTTGCTGAATATTTTGTATCTTTTTTGAAAGATATTAAAACATAAAGAAATTAAATCTTTTCGTATAATTGTGTAATTGAATATTAAAAATATATGCAAAAAATATAACAAATAAAGATAAAATATATAAAATATATACCACAAATATAATAAAAATATATATAAAAAATTGAGAATATTTGAATATTTAAAGTTTTTTTTAAATAACTTACAAATATTGCAACAACAAAAATAATGATAAAATATATAAATTTAGCTTAGAAAGCGAAAAATCTATTAAAAAAAAAAAAGTAAAAGAAAATTTTACACTAGAAAAAATTCTAATAATTAATATAATATGAAATAGTTATATTAAATTAATTATAAAATACATATTTTATATTAATTAATTATATTATATTAATTAATAACATTTTTTTCGAGTGTAAAGTATAGTTTTCTTTTGTTTTCTAAATAAATTTGTTCGCTCCATAAGTAATGTATATATATAAAATTATATTTCAAACAAATACGAAAATTATTAATTTATTACCTCCCTTAAAAAATTTGAAATATTTATAAACACAAAAAAAGTTGATTTAAAGTTTCATAAAAATATTGTTTGGAATTCCAAGTCTTAATTTAAGAGAAATTATTTGAGAAATCCTCAAAATTAATGCTAGAATCGCACTTGTGACGTAAATGTGTTTTTATTCCCAATTGGAATCTACATTCATTATAAATTATGTATGTTTTTAAATTTATTGAAACACATTTGGAAACATTTGCACTACAAATTTTTAATGTGCTTCGAACATTTTTTATTCATTTATTTTTTGTTTCTTGTTTTTTATGGCCTATTTTTTTTTTGATTCAATTAATTTTATGGCGCTTGAAAAACTTTTATCTGATCAAATGTAAAAATTTTCCATAATAAACTGAAAATGTTTATTAAGAATTGTTTTTTTTTTTTTTTGTATGTAAAAATTTGTAATATTACGAAAGAGTCTTGATTTTTCAAGGTTTTCCAGTTAATGGAATTAGCTGTGTAATAAATTGAGTCCAAGGGAATTTTCTTCCGGTCTTAAGCAAATGGCATGACATATGAAGTGCCTTTGGCATGCATGTTTTCAGGGGTTGAAACGAAATTTGTTTTTATGCATTTTTGTGCAACGTGTTTTTGCGCCTGGGGAGCAGGCATATCCTGTTCCTGTGTCTGACGTGCGGATTATGCAACATCCTGTTAATCCCTGTCACTTTAAACTTGGTTAACACACACACACACACACACATATACTTACACACAGACACTCGCCAAGTCCTGCAAATTAGAACCGAACACGAACCCAACTGGGAACATGAAAACCAGCCCAAAAATGCCAGCAGTGGGAGTGCAAGAGAGACAGACGTAGGGTAGGGAGGGGAGCAGCAGCCTTATGTTGACGACAACATGCAACGACATGTCTGCACACACACACACTCACACAAATAAGCACAAATGCAAATACATGCACATGCACACCTTGCCGAGGCAGCAAAGACATAGAGCATGCTATCTCGCTTGCGCACCGGTGCTTTGGCAGTTATATGTGCTTGCGTGCGTGTGTGTGTTTGCAGTCAATTTAATTTCATGACTGACTGGGCGCATGCAATTTTATTTTCGAAGGACACCATAACACACACAGACACATACATAGGCACGTAATTAGTCATGCATATTCATATGCTATTCAATCTGGGAAATCTAGGAACCAAAATAATGTTGTAAAGTAAATTACTTAATTTCCTTTGAGTGAACATGTCTGCGCGCTGTGCATGTAAAACTTAATTGTGATCTTTATTAGAAGACAGAGCACATACACACATACATACATACATAAGTCAGCTTTAATTTCAAATACTTTGGTATTTTTGGTTAAATTCTAGAGTATTCTGCCATTGAGCATATGGTCACACTTAAATGCATGCTGCTCAGTTTTTGATTAAAGCGCGAGCCGTACGTACGTATATGCATGCCCATAGTTGTGTGTATGTATGTATTTGTGTAAAGCATAAATTTCGAGTGTTTTACAACTGCTTTGATTGAACTTTCGATGAGGATTTATCGCGTGGTCAAAGTATTCATTCCAAGGTATCAATCACACTCCATTTACTTAAAACTCTCAACTCAAGGCCAAGCAGACACATGCATGCACAGACATGCACGCACGCTGCAATACAAGTGGGGAAGCTTGAGAACTTCCCTACTGCACTTGGAGAGATAAATTAGAATGTTCTGTAAAGTAAATGCAAAGCCCTCGCATTGGTCGCAGGTAGCTGCAGACATGTAAATGTGTGTGTGACAATAAGAGACAAGTATACTATGTATGCGTGTATTTTGATGCTGTTGCTAGGCTGTTATTGTTACTGTGTTTCTTGCTGCTGCTTCTGCTGCTCCGGCTGTGGTTGTTGTTTTTATTGGCGTTTTTGAATGCATAAAACAGACAGCCGCAAATGTCGCGTGATGTGTGCCCGCAGTGATGAATAAGACATGGAGAGGAGGCGAGAGGGAGACGCACTCTACAGAATTTACATGCGTGTGTATACATATGTATGTATATATATATATATATATGTGTGTGTGTAATTAAATGTGTATGCGGTCGTTTGTCTGTTTCCTTTCGCTTTCGCTTTTGACTTTTACAATGTAAAGTTTATACAAACCCTTTTGTGAGTATGTGTGTGTATGCATGCTTATACATGTATGTGTACACACATGTATTCATTTGTGACAAACGCAGCGAAAGACATAAACAGCGAAAGGAGAGCCGCAAACATGTGCCGTTAATTTCTTAATTACGCGGGTGCGCCTACAGCGTGCGAACGAGATGGCAATATCCATTCAGCCGTTGCAATGGAATGGCACCCGTGTGTGTGGAAGGGGGCAGTGGTGGTGCTGGTGGTGGTATGGCGTGGCAGCTGAAAGAGTTTCAGCGCTAATTACATGACATCGTCGACGCCGAGCCAAGCCAAGTGGTTAATTTGTGCATATTACAAAGCACGGGACAACAGTAAGATATTTAACTGTTTTTTATTTGCATACTACAGGCACCTTAAATAAACACACTCCAGCATACACACACGCACACACATATATATGTATGTATGTGTTTACATATGTATTCTTTTAATGTAAAAGATAAACACAAAAGACAGCAGAAGACAGTGGGCGAAACTTGAAATTATGAGTTGAAATGAAATTTTATCTCAAGAAAAAAATGTTAATCAAACAAAAATAAATAATAAATATTAATTAAATATTTAATGTAAAGGCGAAAATTAATACTAATTGTGTTGTTTGTGTTACATAATATGATATTTATGTTTAGCTTCAAACAATCATGCAGCACATTTATCAAGACTTGAAATCGTAATTTTTGCCCACTGTGCGTGCGGCTGCTGTGCTCAGCTTTTGTATGCTTGAGTATTAAAATAACAGCAAAAGAAATAAAAACTGTGCAGCCAAAGGCAAACGACAGAGAAGACACATAAAGCAAGGCCTGCCGGTCATTGAAATGGGAAGGAGTGGGAGTGGGAGGGGGAGAGAGAGGGAGGTAGATGTGGGACAACAACAGCAATAGCAATAGCAATTGCATAGCAAGGCAAAAGCAGAGGCAAACGCAAAAGAAACTGCTGACTAACGAACGAGCGAACGAAACGGATGGGGACGGACGCGCAATCGTCAGCTGGAAACGATGAGGCCTCTGGCTCATAAAGCGAAACTAACTGAGCGAAAGAGGGGAAAGAAGAGCAACCAGCAAAAAAAAAAAAAATACATTACCTAATGGCTGGTTGACTGCTTTAATGGATGAGGGGAGGGGGCTGGAGCGGAGTGAGGTTTGCTGCTCAAGCGAACGGCTGATTTTCCAGCTGTTGTTGCCAGGTGATTTCAAGCCACTCCCCCGCTGCCCGCTCTGCCCTGGAAGCGTTGAGTGTGTTTGTCGAGCCTGCGCATAAAGCGTGAGTGCAAATTTGAGCTTGCGCAAGCTCTGCGACTGTGTGTGTGAGAGAGAGAGAGAGGGAGGGAGAGAGAGAGTGCGCAATGGGAGTGAATGCAAGGCTTTTGCCGGTGGCAACGCAGACATCAGCTGTTTTTTTTTTTTTGCGTGTCTGCTTTACACTCTTCTTTCTTTTTGTGGTTTTCTGCCGGTGACTAAAGTTGTGGCTTTCCTTGTGCTCTATATCCTTGCATTGCAGACTGGACGAGTCCGCTAACGGCACCAGCAACAACGGCCACAGCCGCGGAGGTGAACGTGGCTGACGTGGACGTTGCCAACGTGAACGCGAACGTAGACGTGGACGTGGACGTGGTCGACGTTGATGTTGTGGATGGCCATCCCGCTTCAGTGCTGCACATGCGTCAGCATCAGGCGCTTAACACCCGCCCGCGGCTCTCCTCATCGTCGTCCGCCTCCTCGACGGGCGCCGGCATCAAAGCACCCGCCTCCCCAATGGCGGCCAGCTTCGACATGTTGAATGGAGGCAGCGCCACCGCCGGCTACATGTCGAACGTACTGCAGGCAGCACCGCAGACAACGGCGCTGCCCGCTTCACCGCTGCAGTCGACGCCATCCGCACGCTTCGGCGCCATCGACAATCTGGACGACGTGAGTGCCGTGGCGGTCCAGGAGCTCTCCCAGCAGCTGCAGGCCAAGCTGCGCGACGCCAAGAGCCAGCATCTCGCCTGCACCGAGGTGACGCTGCCCAACAATCTGATGCAGCGCATCGCAGCCGAAATCATACGCATGTCCGAGCGGGAGCCGTGCGGCGAACGAGCTTGCACCATCTTCATCGAGTTCGAGAGCGAGCCGAACAACGTTAGGTGAGTTTTTGATCAGTGGATGTAGAAAAGAGCATAAAACTAACTCTCTCCCTCTCTTTCTCTCTCTCCCCCTAGGCGTATTGCTTCGTTTAAGGTGGACCCGGATACGGTTTCCATATTTGAGCTTTATCTAACGTTGAAGCAGGACAAGCGCGGCTGGTCCAGCCTGCTGCCCAAGCTGCTCAAGTGAGCTTTTTACACTTACTCTAAGAAAAAGCTTTTACTCACTCAACTCCCTCTTTCTCTCCCTCTCTTATATAGATACATCACTCGCAGCAATACGATCATGATCAGTCCCGATTTTACTTTGACCAAGAACAAACTCTACTCGCCCAGTAGAGGCAGCATCATATGAGGCATATGGAAGGCGTAGACGCGGACGTGGGCATGGCTGATGGATAGTTTGGATGCTGCACTTGAATCATTACACAAATCCCTCCGAATAAGTAAATGAAAATAGAAAGAAGAAGAAGAACAGCTCCAAACTGTTGACCAACTCACGTCTGCGTCCCTAACAAAACCCATCCAAAAACAAACAAAAAAAATTTAATAATTTAAAAGAAACAACAAAACCCATAAAGAGGCAAACTTTGGACCACAATTCAACAAATCCTGCAAAACAAAAACAACAAATCAACGCAACACTAGGAGAAATAATAATAATAATAATAATGATAAAAACAAACCCAACAACAAACAATTATGTATTTTGAGACCTACAAAATCCTAAAAAACAAATCAACTGCAGTTGCAGGCAACTCAAAACTCTTATTGGACTGACTTTTTGGCTTATAAACAAAAAAGGAACTTTTTGAAACAAAAACAAAAACAAAAACTAAAAAAAAAATCAAATATTGAAAATATTGTAAACAAAAAAAGGAAAATTGTCACTCAGTGAAAACGGTTGCCGGTTATCCGTTTTTAAAAAACAAAAAACAAAACAAAACACAAAAAAAAAAAGAAAAGAAAAGCAAAGAAAACACAAAAAGCAAAACGAAAACTAAAAAAAAAAACCTCCCAAAAATGTATAAGAGAAAAAAGAGAGTATTAATCGTATAAGTATATAGATGAGTGTATCAGAGAGAGAGTATGCAAACAAATTTCTAGATATGTATATGGATATATATATGTATGTATTTAAGTATGTATATATATATATTATATATATACAGATATATATGTATATGTATGTATATGCATATGCAAACGTCGCTGATATACTTATGGATATGTATGTATGTTTTTCTTCAGGATCTTATTAGGCTATAAAATCTCTATATATATAAAAACCAATATATACATATGTATATATATATATATTTATATATATATGTATATATATATATATATATATATATATATATATATATATATATATATATATATATATATATCGGGCAAAAAACAGAGCAAACAATAAGTAAAAAAGAGAGTTGATGCAAAACAACAACAAAATATATATAAATAATAATAATAATAAAAAAAAAAACAAAGTTGATGTGATATTATATAATAATTATGAATATTGAAACACAAACAAACAAACAAACACACACACACACACACACACACACACACACACACACACACTCAAACACACATACTTATAAAAAAAAAAATTCAAAATTTGAAATTCTTTTTAAAAAATTCTTAATATTTTCTGTTTTTGTCTTTAATTTCTACAATTTTATTTTGATTAATTAATTTGAAAACTTGTTTAAATTCAATTTATATTCTTTATTTTTTCTTTAATTTCTACAAATAATTTTTCTTTAATTTCCTAATTTCCTCAACCACAATTAAAACAGAAATATAAATTCCGGATTTTTTTCATTTTCTTGTGCAGAGTTTTAAACTCTTTGCTCTACATAGATATATATACAACAAAAATAAATATATATATACATAAATATATATTAAATATTTATAATATTTGATGTGTTTCTAGCTTAAGATTTTAATATTAAAAAAACAAACATAAACAAAGCAGAGAATTCAATGTGTGTAGCTGTGTATTTAACTCGTAGTTTAGTTTAAACAATTACAAAAAAACAAAACAACAAAAACAAATAACAATTGGCATTGCATTAAACAATAATATATATGCTTAATATACAGTGGGGCAGCTAAATGTATTTGTGAGTAAAATTTAAAGAGAAGAAAAATTTGAATGTTAAGCTAAAAGAAAATGAAAATGTTTGGGAAAAAGAAATCTATAAAGTCATCTGTGTTAATAAATTTTAAAATAATTTATAGCGTAGCGTAAAAAAACAACAAATACAAATTACAAATTAAAAATTAATAACTAACAAAATTCTAAAAGCCGATTTCAAAACTTTTATAGCTGCAAAAACAAAAAGAAAAACAAAAAAACATTTCAAGCCGAAATACAAGTATTTGACAAATTTAAGCTAAAAAACATTTAAATAATTTACACACACACACACACACACATGTGCAACAAACAGAATTTATTTATACTTTAAACAATAATTAAAAACAAAAAAAAAGATCTCGCTACAAAAAACAAAAAAAAAAATCCTTGCAGCTGGCTTAAAAATAATCATAAAAAAAAACAATATTTATATCAAAATAAAATTTAAACATTTTTAAAACTCAACAAAAAACAATAGAAAAATATTTCCAAAAGAAAAAAAAATTGTATGCCTATTCCAAAAAATTAAAAAAAAAAAAACACAAACTGCAAGGATATTTAATTTAAAAACTAAAACAAAAAAAAAACTCATATTAAAGTAGAAAACACACACATAAAAAGATACAAAACAAAAAAACGCATTTTCTTTACACTTTGTTTAAAATTTTAATAATAAAAAAACTAAAAAATTAAATACACATGTAAATATAAAAAAAAACAAATTTAATGTATTTAACGTAAAAGAAAAGAAAAGAAAAGATTTAAAACAAATGTGAACATAAAAACTATGCAAACAAGTGAAAGAAATAGAACCATGAATGTGATCTATTTAATAATTAACAAACAAATAGAAAACTAAAAAGTAAAAGTAAAAGTAAAAAAAAAAAACAAAATAAATCAGTTGACAAATTTAATTTCCTTTTTTTTGTAGAGTATTAATAAATGTAAAAACTTTTAATTTGTAGAGCTAAAAAAAAAAGAAACAAAAACAAAAAACAAAAAACAATTAAATGTCTTTTTCTTTTTACGCCAGGCTTAAAACATAATATTAAAAAAAAAACAAAAAATTGTAGCATGCAACGCTTTAAATGTTTTTTCGTTTTTTTGCATATTTTTTGAAAATTTTTCTTTTTTGATTTCTCGTTCTTCAAATGGATAGGAAAAGAAGTTGAATCTTAGACACGTCCAGTGCTCCTCAAAGTATTTGTAAACAATAATGATATATGGTTAAAGAAAGGCATTAAACTAAATATGAATAGTTGTATATGTATGTGTGTAGAATTTTTACATACTCCTATATATATATCTCGATATATATATATATCTGATAAAACGTATGTGTGTGTGTTAAAAGGGAACCAATTAATGCATTCAAAAACAAAAAAATTAACAATAATCAATCAATTAGAAAACGCCTCAAGTAAAAAAAAAAAAATCTATATATATATATAAAGCAAAGTACACTTAAACAAAAATACTAGTAAATTCTTCTTCAAATATTTTTAGAGCAGAGCACAGCAAATACTTAAACAAGAGAAATCGAACAACTGCGCCGCGAAGCCCCACACACATTATTAAAAAACTAAAAACTAAAAAATAAAAACTAAAAAATTTAATAAACTTATGTATTTAAGCGATTATCCCACCATGTGATTTAAATACTGAAAAACCTTCATTTCAAAAAAGAGAAAAAAATTAATATTATAAATGAAAATATATTCAAAATTTTTGATGTTGAAATTTGTTTTGGGAAACAAAAAAAAAAAGAAAAGTAAAGAAAATGAATATTTTGTTGCAAAGACTCGAATACAATCACAAGTTAAAGTTGCCATGGCTAAAGCTAAACTCTAGGCGAGTTTCTCTCAGTGTATTGTCCTTACTTACTTTCACATCAGTTCGAATCGAACGACCAAAAAGAAGAAGAAGAAGAAAATAAAAACTCAACTTAAGTTAACAAAGTTGATAAGAACTCAATGTTGTAAATCAAGTAGCTACACAGACATATATATATATATTATATATATGTGACTAAGTAATGTTTAAACAATTTCCATATATTATATCTACAAAAACAAAACAAAAACAAAAATTGTCGAAAATCAAGTGAAAAGCGTTAAGGCCTAAAGAGAAAGAAAACAAAGCAAATGCAAATGCAAAAAAAAAAAATATTATTATATATATATATATTATATATACACGTGTGTATGTAAAACAACAACAAATTTAAACTTTAGTAGCGCTTAACAAATTCTAGCAATTTAACAAATTTTAATTAATCAAAATATGACAAAAAAGTATATATACATATATATATGTAAACAAAACAAATGCAATTTCATTTTTCTCTGTGTAAAAGTTGAGTAAAAAAAAAATAATAAAAAAATGCAAAAAAAAACAAGTTCTTAAGTGGTTTCTTAAGTACAGGAAAAACTTGCCGCTAATATGCGATTAAGTCAAAGTAGCCGCAAAAAAGACTGAGTGTATGTATTCGAGTCTGTCACACATACACATACATATATATATACTTATATACATATATATATATATATATATATATATATATATATATATATATATATATATATATATATATATATATATGTGTGTGTGTGTGTGTGTGTGCGTGTATGTGTGTGTGTGAGTGTTTTTATGTGAGTGAGTTTTCCTGCGTGCAGTTAACGCAACCAGGCAGAGTAAAAGAGAGCCAAAGTGAATTGATGAAGCGTTTTTCGAAAACTTTTGTGGGTACTTTCGAGTTATACACCCATGAGCCTGTGGGACGGCGCAATTTGCAAGCCAAATCGCACGAAGCAAATAATAACAAGTAAGAACGTTGCAGTCGGGCGCTACCGACTGCGGGATACTCATTCACACCCCCACAGATCACGCCCATTGCCACGCCCACAATTGGTTTGTACATATATAATTTTTTGGAAATCAATAGAGGAGATCAGCAGTAATATCTGTATATAATTCTGATTTTCTCACTGAGAATCGGAAAAACGTATAGTTTTTCCCGATTTGCCACGCCCCCAGTAGGCGTAGACATATAATTTTTGGCCAGTTCTTAGAAGTAGTGAAGGGTAACGTAAGTGTGAAATTTGGATGCTTACACTCAAAAAATGCGAAAATTACAGGGTATTTTTTAGCCGGGCATACCCCATAAGGGGCGTAAAATTTATTTTTGGCGCATCGATAGAGGAGCTCACCAGTAACTTACCATCCAATTTTGAAGCTTCTAGCTCTAAAACTGTAGGAGCTACAAACTTTTGCGGTTTGCCACGCCCCCTATGGGCGTAGATATATCCGCCATATCTTTTCCAACTTGGGTTGTCAACCCGAGTATATATACCAAGTTTCAAGTCTCTAGCATCAATAGTGCTCAAAATATTACAGAATTTGAAAAATCACTATATAGTCAGATCCGATTTGCCACGCCCCTAGTAGGCGTGGATATATAGATTTTTGGTCGATCTTCATAGGATCGTATCAGTAACCTACGTGCCAAATTTGGGCGTTTTAGCTTTAAAACTGTAGAAGATACAGTTTTACCCGATTTGCCACGCCCCCAATGGGCGTAGATATATCCGCCATAGCTTTTTGATCTTGGGTTGTCAACACGAGTATATATTCCAAATTGCAACTCTCTAGCACTTCTAGAAGTAGTGTTTCTGAGGTATGGGCAAATGCATTTTCCGATTTGCCACGCCCCTAGTGGGCGTATCGGGAAAATCTTGACACTTTATAATTCGAGGGTATACACGAGTATATATTCCAAATTTCAACTCTCTAGCTTCAAAACTGTGCAAATGGTTTGCGTTCATACGGACAGACGGACAGACGGACAGACGGACAGACGGACAGACGGACAGACGGACGGACAGCGTGACGGACATTGCACAAAACCAATATACTCATTTCACTTTGTGAATGAGTATAATAAATTTTTTAAATGTGAAAAAAAAAACGAAACGGCTTTTTTATTCCAATCAGACTTACAGCTTTTGGTTGCTGTCTCCACTAACTGCCTTTAGCCGTGTCACACACCAGCTGCGCTGCAGCCAATAGCAGCGCACACACATCCTCGCGCAGCTTTTGTGTTGAGCCAATCAGCTGACGGCAAGCGTCGCTTCAAGTTCGTGCTGCCGTCTTCGGCTTAAGTCAACTGCTTGTGCGCGCAGGCTGCGTCATTCGTTCAACGTTGCTTGGCCGCGGAAGACGCGTTTTCGCTGCGCCGTTGCTCAATTCGCCGTGACTCGCGTGTGTCTGTGTTGTTGTGGTTATTTCTTATTGGATTTTCGAACAATTGTAACAGACTGAGCTTTTCAAGCGAAAATAATGCTAGTTCTATGATAGGTAGGTGCAATCAGGCTCTCTGTGTGTGTGTGAGTGTGTGATATGTGTGGCAGATAAGCGTAGCTCTGCTCTTGGCCCTTCCAAAATGTCAACGTAATCTCAGAAATCTAGTCTTTTGTTAAGTCTCCTTCGGTCTCATGTTGCGGCATTTCTTTGAGTCAAGACTAATGAGTGCCTCTCCCTCTTCCTCCCTCTCTCGCTCTCTCTCTCCCTCTCTGTGCATAAGTAATTCATATGGATAGCAATAAATGAGTCGCCCGCTGCGATCGTCTATCTGCAGGAACTGCAGACGCGCCCAGCCCAGCTCAGCTCAGCTCAGCTCAACTGGGCTAAAATTAGCTAATCGATGCCAGGCAATCAGCCGGGCTTAAAGCAGGACTAAGCTCACAATCCAATTAGTCAACTTCAAGTAATTGACAATATCGCCCACCAGATAAGCCAGCCCCACATTCGCCCAACTCATAAACAATGAAAATCGGCTTTAGCTACGCTAATTACGCAAATTCTATCAGATTGCAATCAAAGTTCTTGATGAAGAAAATTTAAGGGAATTTATAGATCACATTATCGATTCTATAAACTAATTTGGTTTGTTATTTATTTTTTATTTTTTTATCATTTTTTTTTTAAATTTTTATAGAAGATTAAAAAATAGCAAATGTTTTAGATATTTTTAAAATATTTTTTTTTTAAATATTTTTTTTTAATAATTATTTAAAATAATTATTTTAACACTTAAAATGTTTTTTTTTTTTTTATTTATTTATTTATTTATTTATTTTTTTTGCTGTACTTTTTTAATTTTTATTTATTTAGTTGATTTATTTTATATTAAAAAATTATTAAATGTGCAAAGTTTTAATGCAATATTTAACTTAACTTTAGTTTATATTTTTTTAAACATTTAAGAGAATTTCAATATTTATTATATATTATTTTTTATTAGTATTTATATATCTATTAATATCTAACAATTATTTTCTTCAACTCAAGTATTTTTTCCATAAAAAACCCAATCAGAAATATTTCTTAGTTATTCCTAAAAATACAAAAATGCATTCATAACATTTATGCCATCTTCAAGCTGGAGAAGATCCATATGCAAACAGTTCGTGGAAGTGGCCAGGCCAAGCAGAGGCTGTCTCTCCTGGTGGCCTGGTGCCCAGATGCAGATGCAGTGCAGCGATAGGGATAGAGAGAGAGGCTGAGCTCAACTCAGCTCAGCGCTGCACTGTTCTGGCGAATAACTTGGCCAACAGCAGGGGCAGGTCTTTCAACCGGGTCGAGAGTTGAGCTTGAGTTTGAGTTTATGCAATTTGAACCGTTCGATTAGCCAAGCATTGGCCAGGGCTCTACCTAGAAGCGGTTCTTTATGTTGTTTTGTTTTGTTCTTTTTGCTGACTGGCGCCTGGCAGTTGCCCCCTCATTTGGGCCCCCCTTTGGGCCATGACTCACTTTCAGCATGTTTCTGGACAACTTTGTTTTTTTTTTGGTCTGCTCAATTGGCAATTGCAATTGCAGTTGCAATTGCATTCCCAACATATCAATTTGCAATTGAAATTAACACTTGTTCGGCCCATTTGGTTGTTTTTTGTAGCACGTGCCCTTAACCCTAGACAGCCCCAGCGGTTGCGGCATGGAGCACAGCAGCAGCAACAGCACCGAGCCCCCAGCGGACCCAGTGGAGGCTAGTGCCACGCCCAGCTGCGACGAACCGCCTTCAACTCTGGCCACACAAATCACCTCCATCGATGGATTCTTCAATCGCAAGCGCGGCAGACCGCCCAAAAATCGATTTGTGGAGGTCTATAAGAGCGTAAGTGATAATATTTTAGATTATTATTGTCATTAGTATTGTTATTATTAATTATTATTATTATTAAATTTTTGCTTTAAATATTCTCTACATTATCATCATGATAGTAATATAGAGAGTATTTATAAATTAGACTATTATTATGATTATTAAAAAATATATATAATTATATATTATAATTATAGCATTGTCATTATTACATTATTATTGTTATGATTAACATCATCATTTGAATAATTAATATTATTATTATTAGTAAAACTTTTAAGTCATTAAAATCATTAAGAGTTTTATTAAACATTTTTAGCTAAACAATTTTCCAAAGCATGTGTTATATAATATGAATATAACAGTTTTATAACAGTCAATTTAACTCTTATAAATTCAATAATAATTTTAACTTATTTTATATATTTTTGCTCAAATGAAAAAATGATTTTAAATATTTCTACTATATTTAAAATCATTTTTTCATTTGAGTGTTCACATTTTCTAAATTATTATTAATTATTATTATTTTATATATTATCATATTATTTATTATATGTTATATTATAATAGCTATAATATATATGATTGGTTTCTAGTGACCTTTCTATATTTAAGCTTTGTAAAGTTTGCAGAGCTTCTTCTTCTTCTTAGTAATCAACAAATAAGAAAGATTTACTACACAATATATGTGAGCAGATTGTCTTTATAACTATATCTAGTAGTTCCCAATTCTATGATCAGCAAACTTCCCTTTTTACTACAATTTCATCATCTTCATATAATACTCCGTCTAAGCTTTAACCATTTGAGAATTATATGGTTAAGCTTAAGCTTAAGTAAAGAGAGCAAAATCAACTGAAGCCAACGTACACTATTCACAGTTATATATATATATATACCAAGTTAGAAATGTTTTTAATATCAATCAGTTAAATATATATATATATATATATATATATATCTATATATATATATATATATTTAACTGATTGATATCAAAAACTTTTCTTACTTGGTTTTTAGTTCGTTGTTCTATAAATAGTGTTTCTCTATCGTCTTGGACTACGTCTCGTTGTTCCTTTTCGGTTTGTCTAGTCCGCGACGCGCCCTAGCTAATGCTAAGGCATATTAACACTCTCTCACACACACACACTCTATCACACACACACTTGCACACTCATTGTAATTAGGAATTTGCGCCTATTTGCGTGCTGCGTCGCGTCGCAATGGATTTACAGAGGGGTGGGGGCGGGAGCTGAGGTGCCATCAGCCATCGATGGGGCCTAATGCGGCATTTTATGTGCCGTGTGTTGAATTGAGTTTTTCGGATTTGGTTTTTGCCATATTCGTCATATTAATATTGACAACGAGTGTTTCCGCATTTATTTCACTTGCCTGTCGGTGGCCACGCCCCCCAACACACCGCGACGCACCGCCCACCAGGCATAGACAGTGGAGCTTGTCGAACGTTTTGTGCTTTTAACTGTCATTTTCATAATTTCTACATTTTTGAGCCCAGTTTGTCGGCACACACACACACACACACGCACACACAGACACAGCTACGATTACACAGCCCACGCGTCAGCCTCTAGTGACGCAGGCAGGGGGCAGGTGGGCAGGTGGCAGGGACAGGGATAGAGGGGGGACAGGTGTTGGCCAAGTACACACAATTGTACTTGGGCTCGCTGTGAGAGTCGTTTATTTTGTCGGTGTGAATCGAATAATTTGAATAAATATTTTGTCCATTGCCTTTTGCGGTATTCTCTCTATTTTGTTTTACTTTTTTTATTATTATTATTTTGATTGTTTTTGGGGAAATATGCTAGCTGGCGACGCGATTGGGGACTGAGTGCTACTAGAGACCTACATTTGAGGGCTACTCGGAAATGGCTAAGAAGAGTTATAAGTCGAGGTTAAAGTTTAAGTAGAATAAAGTTATTCTCGCTTAGGTCTTTGAGAAGGGTATTACTTCATACAGAAGATCAATTGCATAAAATAATATATATTATTCTAATATACTTGAATCTGTGGATGAGTCTTGTTGGAACTAGAGAGATCAGAATTTGAAGCGGGCGGGCTAGAGGACTCTTCTCTCCTTTAATCATGCCTAACATGATTAGAGGAGAGAAGAGACCTCTCATCAAAGACTATATACTTTTATCCATTATGCTCTACCTTTAGACTTAAGCCAAGCCTTACATTAATATTGATCAAGGTTTGTGTCATTTAAAAGAATTATTAATATTGTCCTAGATAAGAAAAACCGAGTTTCAATAGAGGCAGAGAGAATGAGAGAGAGAAAGAAGGAGACAGAGAGAGAGAGAGATGGAGAGAGAGAGAGAGAGAGAGAGAGAGAGAGAGAGAGAGAGAGCGAGAGGAAGAGAGAGAGAGAGAGAGAGGAAGAGAGAGAGAGGAAGAAAGAGAGAGGAAGAAAGGGAGAGAGAGAGAGAGAGAGAGAGAGAGAGAGAGAGAGAGAGAGAGGAAGAGAGAGAGGAAGAGGAAGAGAAAGAGAGAGAGAGAAAGAGAGGAAGAGAGAGAGAGAGAGACAGAGAGAGAGAGAGAGGCTGAGAAACAGAAAAATAAAGAGACAGATAGAGAAAGATAGAAGTAGAGAGAGAAATAGAGAGGTAGTCATGGAGACAAATGAGAGAGAGCGACATAAAGACAGAGAAACAAAGAGAGAGAAAGAAGTTAAGAGGTTGAGAGGGAAATATAAAGAGGATAATTGGGAGTACATTAAGGAGGACAACAGTTAAAAGTAAAGGAAATAGAGATAGAAAGAGAAAGAAGAGAAATTACAAATGAAAGAGTAAATACTAATAAAAACATATAAATAAGAAGAGAAAGTGTATAAGGTTCAGCCAAGAAATTCTTGGAAGTAAAAAAACTCTCGAGCACTCGAAAAGCAAAAGAAATCAATCATAATAATGCTATTCAATGATAAGCTGTTGCATTAGTTTCGTGGCGACCCTCTGTGACCGCCATCACCAGTCGAATATGACGATTAAAAGGAATGAAACAACTACAATAACTTCTATATATTGTATTTAATCATATAAGGTGTGTGTACTTATATGAATGACTCTATATATGCGGGTGTGTGTATGTCTGTGTGTAAGTGTGTGTGTGTGTGTGTGTGCGACAACTTATCAGGTAAAGCCAAACACGTTTCATTGTCTTTTTTCAATCTTTTGGAGTAATTATTAATTATAGATGCCCTCGTCTCTTAACGATTTCCATATGCTCTATCAAAATGTTGACTCTATTTGATATAATTTATATATATGTACTTCTTACAATCTACATAACGGGTTTCATAAAATTCATATTTAAAATCTTAAATAAATTCTAAAATATTTCATAGTTTTCTTCACGACTTTCCTTTGACCATTTGTGGTGAGGGTATTCAAAAGTTGGGTTTCCTTCGCTTTTTTTGTGGTTTCTCTTTTTGTATTTGGTTTTTATTTTGTTTATGCGCTTATTTATTTTTTTTATATATTTTTTTTATTATTGATTTTGATGCGTGAACAAAATTTAAATAGTGACATTTTGGGCCAACAATAAACATTAACAGTAATTTCGGAAATAATAAACTGGTTGCGACTGTTTGTCATAAATCCGAAAACTATGACAAAAGCAACAACAACAACAACAGCAACAGTGGCAACAATTACTACAACAACAACAACAACAACAACGTCAAGTACAGCAATGCCAAAGAAATTCAATGAAACACCGCCCACAACTTTCAAGGGGGCTGCCAGAAGAGATTACCAATAATTTAGCTATAGTTGGGATTAACAATATAATTCCTATAAAAATATTTACTTAAGATGATCTCATTGATCTGAAAGTTTAACTAGATCTAAGGTATTTTCGCTGAAGAAAAATATATATTTTATAACTATTTTATTTATATATTAATTATCTTATATTAAGCTATCTATTATATATTATCTATTACATTTTATCTATTTTATATTATCTATTATATATTATCTTTTTATGTTATCTAGTATCTAACTCTCTTATCTATCATCTACCATTTATTATCTAGTATCTAGTATCTATTATCTGTAATCTATTATTTCTATCTATCATCTATCATCTATCATCTATCATCTATCATCTATCATCTATCATCTATCATCTATCATCTATCATCTATCATCTATCATCTATCATCTATCATCTATCATCTATCATCTATCATCTATCATCTATCATCTATCATCTATCATCTATCATCTATCATCTATCATCTATCATCTATCATCTATCATCTATCATCTATCATCTATCATCTATCATCTATCATCTATCATCTATCATCTATCATCTATCATCTATCATCTATCATCTATCATCTATCATCTATCATCTATCATCTATCATCTATCATCTATCATCTATCATCTATCATCTATCATTTATCATCTATCATATGTCATCATCTATAATATTTTATCTATTATCTATTAATTTTCTTCCCTTTTCAGGCTCAACAGTCACCACAAGCCATCTTCACTAGCTTCAAATTGGAAAAGAATGATTCATCCGCTGGTTGTGGCTTGGCTAGTTCCTCTGATGTAGCCGAAGAGCGTCTGACAGCTTTGAGACTTGGAGTTGGGGCTGGGGAATTGACTGCAACAGATCTCACACCTAGTCGTAGCAGAAAGAGAGCCCGCGTTTGGACTGTGGACTTACATAGAAGTCTTAGAAATGCAAGTCCTGGCACTGAAAGGAAAAAGAACCCTCCGACGAGAGAGTTGCCTGAGAGAGATAGGTCGCCAGTTCCAGTAAGTTTGCATGATAGATGATAGATGATTAAGTCAATATTTGTAATAGATATATTTTAGAGTTACTTCATCTTATTGCATATAAACCTGTTGAACCTTTTATCAATTATGTTTTTTCTTTAAATACAGCTGATGTTTAGCACGCCTAGCACACAGCCAGCTGCTGTCAGCAAACCCATCGAGCGAGTTTCTGGTACGTAAATCCCATATACTGGATATATGATATATTCATTAAAATATATCTCTATTTTAGTTGTTCGCGCCGCGGGCACCTTCTATCCCGAGAACGCAAGCTCAGCTCAGACAGCAGAACTCACGGACACCTCCGCCAGATACTCTACGCTGCCCAACACAGATGGCATTGCGGATCAGCCGGAAGATCTGAGCATGCGCACAGGCCAAGCAGGCCCAACGGGTGGGCGTGGTGAGTCGGAGACGAAGCTATTGCAGTTCAAGCAGCTGCTCGATCTGTATCAGCGTCAGGTATTGCTGCCTAGTTTCCTGGCTGCGGCCAGTCAGCCCGCAGCGCTGGACATGCGCCTGCTGCTGGAGAATGCGGCGCAGCAGAAGATGCTGCTGATCAATGCGGCGGCAGCGGGCGCTGTAGCAGCAGCAGCAGCAGCTGCAGCAGCCGCTACGGCAACAGCAGCAACGGGCATGGCAGAGGAGGCAGTTCCAACGGCTCCAACGGCAGCAATGCCAACATCTGGTCGAGCTACTGGCAAGCGGACACGGGATCAGGACATACCCACGGGCTACCTCAAGTTTCGCTTCAACGAGGATTGCGGCTTCGAGCGTTGCGGCTATCGGAATCATCAGTCGCACTTCCACTGCAATCGACGCGATTGCCACTACAGTTTCTGCGACAAGACGCGCTTCGTGCAGCATACGGCGCGGCATGAGCGCATGGACAGTCTGATGGGCGAGGACTTTCGTCAGTATCGCGCGAACATGCGCTGCGGCGTGCCAGATTGTTGCTATGCCACGCAGGCGGCAACAGCAAGTGCGGCAGGTAGGTGGGCAGGTTAAATCACAATCAAACTAACTCTTTCAGCTAATCAATCCTTTTCTTTCCCACAGACGACAGCCTGGCTTTGAGTGCGCCCAAGAAGTCCTCTCACTTCCATTGCCGTAAATGCGACTATGTCTGCACGGACTCCAACAAGGTGGTGGCCCATCGTCGCCTGCATCTGCGACTGGAGTATGTGCGCTCGGCTGGCTTCAGGAAGATCGCCAGCAACGAGTCCTGCGAGTCGGCCGGCTGCACCTATGCGTTGCGGCACACGCATTACCATTGCACCACCTGCGATTGCAGCGTCCTCTCACGCGCTCAGCTCGCCTCGCACAGGCATCGGACCGGGCTGGGTCAGCCCGCCAAGCAGTTGGCTGAGGGTGCTACTGCCACGAGCTCGGTAGTGGACGTGGAGGCATATCCCTAGGCTAAGTGTTCCAGCAAAAGCAATAGAAGCCATACAAATCCAAATGCAATATGTAAATTAGATCAAATTAAATGAAGCTAAGTGACAAACTAGAAATTGAATGAGCGATAACTGTGTGGGATCGATAAATGATATCGATAAATGGTTCAAACTGTAACAAGATATGGGCATAAGACATGCCTTGGTTGATCGGTTTTTAAAGGACAGACGAGACGATGCTCCAGGCTTACACTTTCCACAATTCCACTCAGTTTATTCAGTTGAAATGTTAACTCTAATATATATATATATATTTCAATTTTCATTAGCCTGATGACCATTTAGTATATTAACTCGATTCCGACGATTTAGACTCCAATGCTGTATGTACTCGAAGAGTGAGCGCAGAAAGATAAAATAGAATAGTTCTCCTATGAAAACTACGCTAAATCCAAACATAAGGCTCATAATGCCGCCAGTTAAAGCTATAAAAGAGAAGATATATCGAAATAGTTATAGTAAGAAATCGATATTTGAATCCAGCTCCACTTACACATATACTCAGTAAGACCCGTATAGGACGATCTCACATTGCTGCGAAAGTAGTCGTTGTCGTGATAGAAGTTAACTATGGCCAAGTTGGTAACAATGAAATCATTTGAGAAGTTTTTGAAGTAATCGTTCTGAAAACTGACACCCGCGTGCCGGAAGGGTATGGTGGGTATGGTGAACGGATTGGGAAAGTACGTGACATCGTGGCAGCTTGTCAGGCAGAGCTCCTTGCACACCGTACTCTCACCATCCACATTCCTTAGCTCAGCCCGATTCACGCAATCGAAGTGCGCGATATGGCAAACGGTGGCATTGCGATAGATCAAGGGCAGATAATAGGGTATGCAGTTGCAGAGCCTAAGGAAATATAGCGCATCACACTCGGACTCGCAGTTGCGCCGTGTGTAGTACTTGTAGAAGATGAGCTCCTGCTCATCACTGAAGATGCATTGACGACTCTTGCGATCGATTTTGCGTATGGATTGGACAGCCTCATAGCTATTCGGCACGATGCGATAGTTGGTCTCATGACCTAGCATGATGGGTAGGCCGGATTCCTTTAAACGTGGCTGGTCTATGGAGTTGTATAAGAGGACCTAAGGAATATGGGAGATTATACGTATATATGATTAGAGATTAGATATGGATATGAGATCTAAAGATTCCAAAGAGTTAGATCAAAATAAAGTATCAAGAAGATGAAGATAAAGCAATAATAAGATGAGATCAATGGAGATCTATACAAAGAAGTATCCAAGTATCAAAAGAGTATGTGCTGAAATTTACAAAAATCTTGTCATATATGTTAATTTACTTGATCTTACTCCATCATCATTATATAGCACAAATTTATAATTTCATATTCTATATATTATATTTTGTATATAGTCAAAAGGCATACCTTAAATCCTTGTCCATTTGTCGAAGAGCAATAATATTCATCTGTATGGCCATTGAGCACGATTTGTAGACCATTATAAATGCCTATGCCGATGCCTGGACGTGGATAATATCCAGCAGGCAAATGTTTTGGATAGCCCTTGATAGGATTCCAGTCTACAGCAATATCCATGAGACCCTTAGAGGAAGTATAGTCACGCAGTGTAGAGGCACTGAATGTCGCAAAATATACATATATGTGGAGATGGTCTGAATAAGTTATGATCTGAATGTGACGGTAAATAGAGATGGGTTGATAGAAAAATTAAAATTATATAATTATAAAAAAAATATATATAAAATATATTTATAAAAAATAAATTAAAATAAAATGAAAGAAATAAAAGTGCATAAAAATGAATTAAATTTAAATAAAAAATAAATATAAAAAAATATATTAATAAAAAAGAATAAAACAATGAAATAAAGTTTATTAATTAATTTTACTTAAAAATAAAGTAAATTAAAAAAAAATAATATATGATATAAAAATAAAAATATATTTATAAAAAAATAAATATATAAAAAATAAAAATACAATAAAAATAATATATGATTTAAATATTAAAAACAGTAAAAAAAATATTTTAAAAAAATTATATACAAAATAAATAAAAAATTCATTTAAAAATAATTTAAATTAATTTCTACTCAAGATTAATTTTGATAATTTTGATCTGTAGCCATTATGATATTATTTATCAATCTTAAAATCAGAGCTTATATGCGCTGCTATTATTTTGAACACAGCTGTATCTTCTACCTGTGCTTGTATAAATAATACGGATGCAGAAAGTTGAAGACGCAGCAGAGGCCTTCGTCCACGAAGATCTCCCTGAATAGATCCGTGCAGGGCAGCGTCTTCTGGCCAAACTTGCAGGAGACAATCATCTCATCGCACTTGTGCGAAATATTAAAAATGAAATTGGCAAAGGAATTGCGCTTGGAAAATGGCTTAAACGATCTGTAGCGAGTGTAATTGAAGTCCTGATTGCAGGCCTTCTGCAGCATCGCATGCTCCAGAGAGCCACTAAAATAACTTAAATATTAAATATATAAAGAAAAGTTATCTATGGGCGCTACTTACTTCTGAAAGTTAGCTACAATGGAGCTCTTGGCCTTGTTCATGCTGCAGACAGTTATCGCTGGAAAGGGTATATCCTGTATCGGTGTCAGTGTTGGGCTAGTGCCTATGATAACTGGCGTACTCTGCCATTTGTGGAACACATTCACAGCCAGATTTATGGCCACATAAACAGCCACTATGAATACTTTGGCAAAATAGAACTGAACCCAACCGGGCAGCTCGTTGGTCCAAACATATTTCAAGCCCTGCAAGGATGTGCTGCGCAGAAACTCCTTCGACTTGCGCTCGAAACTTTGCCACAATCCTTTTAGCAGTGGTTTTTCTAGCGACATTTTCCGACGAATGTTAGAGAAGACTTTACTTACTTTCTTTTATAGGTATATACATTTAAAATTAATCAACTAATGGATTTCTTTGTTTTTGTGAGTCTAAAATTGAGGTCTAATTACGCTAGTCTTAATGATTTCGTAGTACATATCATTTAGGCGTAGAATGGAAAATAATATATGAAAATAGTATAGCATACCTTAAGTGATTCAGATTGGATTGCTCGCGTTGGACTGACCAGTGCTTACTATAATATATTAACAAAAAGTAAAAAAGTAACAGTATATACGAAACTCTCTGCCAGTCAACTTTAGGTAGCTCTCAAACTTCTATAGACTCTAATATAATCCATTTACATAACAAACATCGTGACAATTTCATAAAAATCTTCGCTATTTTTATAGTTTTTCTGGAAAGTTGTTTGCGTTTTTGTGCCATTTCCTCCGGAACAGAGATTTAATTGAAATTTCGAATATATATTAAATTATTAAGAGTGAACTGAGATTTAATTGAAATTTAGAATATATATGCGCTCGTCTTATAAATTATTAAGATTTTTAAGATACGCCTGTGTCAAATGGGAAAATTCTATATAGCGTTTGGTATAAATCGTAGTATATATCGAGTTCTATTCGAGCTAGAGACTTGAAATTTGAAATTCAAATATTATTATTCATATTCAAATATTAATATTCAAATATTATATTAAAATTTCAACTGTATCTTCTGTAGACTTAATGCCGCAGCAATTCAGAGACAAGTATATCGATGCCAGTAGGGATAGTAGGGATTTTTGATTTTCACGGCTTATTTAAATTGGATTTTTGTTTAGCCATTTTAAATGTTCAGTTAATTTTTGGCAGCTAGATTTATTTATTCTTATTCCCCTCTTTATACATCGCAGCAGACTAATGATGCCGCAGCCAATGTATTCACCAGATCTCTTAACTCTTTTCACCTTCAACTTCCAGTGGAACATTTTTCATACGACCCTCGCAACATTTCATAATTTAATAATAATAATGCTGTGATATACCTAGATCTAGGTTTTATGGTATTTATACTTGTTAGAACTCTCGCTAAATCTATGAGTCAACTGAAACCATATCAACCAATCAAAAATCGTGTTAGCAATATGCTCTAAGAATAGATTTCGCATGATTTCTAAAAAGAGCATTTCACAGTCATAAAACTTTATATCTGATTAAACTTCTCTTATCTACCCTTTAGCTTTACCTGAATCAAGAAATATATATATAAAATAAATATATGATAAATAAATAAAAATAAATATATAATATATACAGTAATATATAATATATATTCACATTTTACAGAATTTTTAAAATTGCATTTTTATTCAGACATACATATTTTATGTTTCAATATATATATATAAATATTTATATATATATGTATGTATGTATTTATGTATGTGTATATGGTATGTTAAGAGTTTGTGTTGCCTCTCTGATTGCAGATTGCCCCTCGGTCGAACTTACAGAACTAATAAACAACGGAATACATGCAGGCAGGCAGGCAGGCAGGGAATGGGAATGGGAATGTGACTGGGTCTAAATGGTTAGCGGACTGATAAGGTATTTCTATATAAATATCTATATAGCTCTAACTGTACAAGGCCCGGGGCAAAGCTGATAAATGTGTATTAAGCAAACATAGGGAAAAGCATACAAAAACAGAAACAGAAAAAAAATACTTGTACGCTGCACTGGGCAAAAGATTTTTTGGGTTGGGCCGCAGGAATGCATGAAGATTAAGTTGGGACACGCTCTAACGACCGTTCCAATAGCCAACGCGTCCGTTCTCAAAGGCCAAATTAATGCGTGGATGGGGTAGAGCCTTGCCCGGCTGCAGTGGTTCACGCAGCTGAGCGGGCGTCGACGGATCGTCCTCGAACAACAGGCACTGACGCACAAACTCCAGAAACAGCTGCTGCGCCTGCTGTACAGAGGCGGGCAGCGCCTGTAGATTGGCATCGCTGCTCAGCTGGCGGACGAGCTGTTCGCAGATGCGTGTATTCGTGTCCACGTCGAAGAGCGGCACACCAAAGTTCACATCCAACAGCGTCCACTCCTCGGTGTTTGGTTCCGGCTCCGCAATGACATCCCCAATGGGCAGCTCTACGGAGCTTTGGGAGAGCAGATCGCCACGGCTGCTGCTGCTATTGTCGTTGCACTTAGCCAGCTCGCTGGCCAACAGCTGGTTGCAGTCCGCCGAGGTGTACTCGTTCGCTGGCCCATGCTCGGGCGTCGTGGCAAAGTGATTCTCGTCGGGACTCTTCAGCTGAAAGCTTGTCAGCTGATCATTTGGCACATTGTTTGACTTGCTGGCGGCGCTGCCGGCCTGCGTTTGGCGCTTGCGCTGCGGCAGCTTCAGCTTCACCTGCAGCTCATACTCCTCGCAGCCAAGATCGGGTACGCCCGTATTCAAAAATGTTATATAGCCGCATTGCTGGCGCAAATCCAAGTGGCTGGCCAGCTTCTGCACAGCTCGATGTGTGGCCCACTTGGCCTGACCGGCATCACTGGCCTGGAATGGAAACGATTCGTAATGCAGCTGGCCACTGGAACGTATGCCATAGCCCTGCAGCAGTATACAGCCGTTCTTCAGCTGGTCATTCAGATTGCGAAAGTTCTCCGAGTTGAGCACGTAGGCATCGGAATGGAGTATGTTCACCAACAGCTTGCCATAGCCCAGAAAGAGGCGTGGCAATGATTTGAGCACCGTGCCGCGACACAGCAGCAAGCTGGGCGGTCCATAGCCTGTGAAAGATCAGTAAGTCAGATTAAACTGTAAGCCTGGCTAACTAACCCCCGCTACTCACCCGTGATATGGTTGTAGAACAGCTTACTCCACATGGGCATTGCGTCGGAGCTGCGCACGAACTGTCCGAAAAACGGAATGCTAAACATGTGACTCAGCGTGGCCGTCAGCGGCGTTGCCGATACAATAAACTTGTACTTCTTTTCGAGCACACGATCGCGCGTCTGCCAATCGAGTCCCTCCAAGCACTCCAGGCGCAGCAGATCAAGCCCACCGGGCAGCAGCGGACGCAACGAGCAAATGGTGGAGCGCAATATGACTGCGTGTGCAAAGTAGCGCGAGACATCGCCTTCGCCCTCAGCGTCCAGCAGTGACACCTGCTCCAGTTCGGCCAGAAAGCTGTCCAGACTCTCCTCGCACAGTTTGCCCACCTCGAACATAGTCACAGCATGATTCTTCAGTCCAGGCGAAAGATTGCCCATCATCAGAAACGCAGTCAACGTGGAGTCGAACAAGAAGCCCACGCGCTTGCCGCTCTTCGGCGAGGCACCAGCTGGAGTTGTTCCAACTGCAGTGCCTGGTTTTGTTGTAGTCGTGCGCTCACTGACATCTTCCAGCTCGGAGCTGAGCTCATGGTCGTCGCTGTTGTTGCCATTGTTGTGTGTGGGCTGCGTGGGCGTGGTCAGGTTAGCAAAGCTAAAGTCGCTAGTGTTGCCATCGGAGGAGAGATAACCAATTGAGCTGCTATCCTTATCCTTATCCTTCTCTTTGTCCTTCTCCTGCTTGGGCGTCTTGGGACTCGATTGCTGCAGCTGCTGCTGCTGCTCGAACTCGAAGCTGTTGGCATACATATTATAGTTGAGCGGCGTTATTTGAGGCGTCTGCGGCTGCTCCTGCTCGCTGTGGGCCGCCCAGCTGGCATGATGCTGACCCGAGTCGTGTTCGGTTTGCTTGCGCTGCGCAAAGCCCAGCCGGCATATAAAGCTAATCGCCTGCTTGACACTGTCCAGCTCCAGTTGGAGCATCTGCGCCAGCTCCGCAATGCTCATGTGCTCATCGGCGCTGACGAAGATCTTGTAGAGCAGATTCTCAAAGTAGTCGCCGCTCACGCGATTCATGACAAAGTTACGCAGCGGCGGTATGCAAATGCGATCCTCGCCACTGATGGGCACGTCCAAATAGATGAGGCCCTTGCGATAGAGGCTCTGCACGATTGGGTAGTCGCATTTGCCTGCTGGCTGGGCGCCAAAGTCGATGAGATCGTCCAGCAGGCTGCGCTCGGCCGGCGTCACCAGGCGTATGTCCGCCTCCAGGACGTAGCCAATGTCCAGGCGCCACCAGGGCTCCATGTGCACGTGCACGGGTAGGCGTGGCAGAAAGTCCAGCGGATTCGGTTTGGCACTGAAGAGCAGAGTGCGCGGCGTATGGGTTTTCAGTTCGCTAATCAACGCCAAATACTCATTGCGTCCAATGCCCAGGACACGCAGGCAATCGGCAGCTGTGAAATTGGGCAACGTGTCGTAGCTCTTGTCGCTGCGCAGCAGCTGGCTGAGCACGTCCAGGTAGTAGTTGAAGGGCGTCACGCGCAGACCCTTGGTGACAATGTCTGCGAGGTGGTAGGGAAAGACGCCCAGGCTATTGATATTCTTCTGGATGAGCAGCTCGTAGTAGCGCTGCTCCTGGCGAAACACCTTCGAGGCGAGATTGCCACGGAAGCGGAGCTGATTCTTCAAACTGTAATTGAATACGTATTTCTCGTAGTCGCGCTGATTGTTGTGCAGCACGGAGCGCAGATGCACGGGCAGCTCCTGCCATGGCACATTTCCACGCACGCACAACTGCAGCTGCAACTGGCAGTTGCCACCCTCCGTCGTCGTCGTCGTCGTCGACATCGACGTCATCGTTCCGTCCACCTGCAAACGCAGTTTTTTGTTGGTTTGTTTACCTGTCGCAGTGCTCAGTTTAGTTGTTGTTGTTGCTGCTGGCTCTTGCTGGTTTTGGCCATTGCATGTTGTGTTTTATCTAGTAATGGAATGTTTTTGCTGATGTGTTTACTTTCTTTTCTTTGCGTTCGCTGGCTCCCTTCTTATTCTATTTTGCAGGCAAATGTGAGACAGCTGATAAAAACAATCGTCTGACTAGCACACGCGCGTTAACCAGCACTGGTTCACAAAATAAATACTGCAGGTTGACTGGAAAAATACTTCAGCAGCAGCAATACCCTTTCTTTAAAATACCATGCACACATATGTTAGTTTGGCAACTAGCGCGTTTAAGCTGGGCAATTTTGTAAATTGTATTACACCGAAAGAAAAAAAAAATTAATCAAATTTGAAAATAAATACAAATTGTTGCGAATATTTGTAGATATTTAGTTGAATACAGCTGTTTAAACTATGCAAAACAGTACTGCAATTAAAAATATGCTCATTCATAATAATATATAACATTAATAATTTACCAACAGTTATATTCTATATATACACATGCATTACATATTATGCCTGCCAAAGAAGTATTTTTGAAATTAATGGCCTTTGGCATTAATTCGCGCCTAAGCGATAGCTTAACTTAACAACGTTACGCAACACTCAAGCTGAGCATTTGCGAACGTTAGCAACACTGACTGTTGATGATTTTCAATATTAAAGGCACTCTGCTTTGCCTTGGCTGCGTTTTTCTAAACAAAAAAAAACACTGTTCTAAATATCAAAACGTATAAATTTCTGTTAGGCATAGATGAAAAAATTGTGCAAAACTTTGTGTGTGAGATCAGAAGTGATATGCTAGATGATAGACGTTGACATGCAAATGCAGTGCCATTAACAACAACAACAACAAGGAGAAGAAGCAGCAAAAAAGGGACATCGACATCGATTTTTTTTGCACCCTTTTTTGTAGCGCACATATATACACATATATATATACATATATATATTTTGCGTAGGCAAATTAGCACACAAAGAGACGAGCGACGAGCGACAAGTGTCGCCCTGGCCTGGCAAGGAAGCACGCAACGCACCCAAAAACGGTAAACAGCTATTAGTTTATTGAATCTCAGGTGCCTGAGGGTCAAGGGACGCTCAATGAGCGGCGGCGGCGAGGAACACGAGCAGCTGAAACAGAAGGCGCGGCCAACGTCAACGTCGCCGTTGCCAGGCGTCTCAAGGTGAGTAAATTATATATATGCAAATATACATATATATCTATCTATCTATATATATATATTTGTAAATATATATTTACATACATTTTGTTCGCTTGCAGCGCATCGACTTCATCAGCTGCGGCTGCGGCAGCCGCCACGGTGGCCACCAGCGGCGGCAATGGTCGTGCCACACCTGAGATGAAACGTTCGGCCGTACGCAGCCTCATACAGCGCTACTTTCATCAGCTGCAGTCAGGTTGTGGCAATGTTCACTGCAAGAATAGCAACTGCGCTTCCAGCGGCAAAGTGCCGCCCATGACGCCCAACGAGGTGGCCGCACGCGCCCTACATCTCTTCTCACAGGACGCACAGCTGTGCGACAATGCGCCCATAGCGACCAGGTGAGTGGGAGTGAGAGCTCAATCTCTGACTGACTGGTTACTAACGCCTCTTGCCTCCTGACAGTCCGCAGCAGGATGTGGACATGCTTTCGCCAAATGACAGCAGCAGCAGTAGCAGCAACAGCTCCACTAGCACCATTACATCCGCCAGCACCACAACCACCACCAGTACCCAATCCCAATCCCAGTCCCAGTCCCAGTCGCAGCCACAGAGCTCCATGGAACAACAGTCGTCCGCACGGCCGCCCATGATGATTGATTTGATTAAAATGTCCACACTGGGATCGCAGGCGACAACAGCAACAACAACGACGCCGACAACAGCAGCTGGTGACTCGGACCCCTGCACACCGACGCTGCCGTCTGTGGACTTTGTCGACGCTGAGCTGCTGGAGGGCCTGTACACGCAGTGCCACGCAGCGAACAGCTACGACAGGCTGTGCCAAATAATTGACCATGTCTTCTCCAGCGTCGATCGACTTAGCAAAAGCTTCGTCTGCCGGCCGGGCCAAGAGCCACTGCATTTGGAGAGTAAATCGAACAGTTCGCTGAATAAGGAGCAACTTCGTCAATTGGAGGGCGAGGCCGACAAGGACGAGGATAGCACACAACGCACTTCAACTCCAATCCAACGATGTCCACCCGCTGCTGCCGCTGAGGATGGTCATGCGACTGCAAATGCCTCTGTGGATGATGACAACGACGAGGATGAGCCAATGACTCAACAGGAGCAAAATGAAAAGTTCCTGCTCAGGGGCACCAAGGTGGACTTCCGTGGATTGCGCCACATCAAGCGTATGCTCTTCGGTGCGCCCTGTCAATCGATCGCTGAGCAAATCACAAACAGCGTCATACAGCTGGCTGACTATATACGATATATGCGGCTGTACAGGCAGGACTCGTGGGAGCAGGTGCTGCATTGCTTGGTCATATGCTTTGACATGGCCACCAACAGTTAGTATTTGCTTTGCCAATCTCTAATCTAATCCAAGCTAATCTATGTTTAACTTCATCCTTAATACAGCAACGGCCAACAACAGCGTCACGGATATGGAGTATCTGGATCGCGTGCTGCCCAAGCTTTGTCATGCAGCTGCTGCAATGCCTGTGCAAGCGCAGGCACGACTCGCTGTCATTTGGAGCGAGTATTGTGCGGATCAGCTGCAGGCGCTGTTATCCTCATGCCAGCAGCAAATAACACTCCAGGTGCTGCTCGACGAGGACTCGGTGCGCGAGAACGAGCATATCATAAGCGTGACCAAAGTGCTGAAGGTGACTCCAACAACTTTCTATAATTTATCACTTTATCTAACAAGTTTTCCTCTTCCACAAAGATCGTGTTTTATGCCAACATATTGGCCAGCGTATTGGAGCGTCCGTCGTGTCGACTGCCATTACAGGAGGTCGTCGACACTGAGGTCGATTCGGCCGCCTCTGCTGTTGAGGAAGGCGAGGATCTGTTTGTTTACAACTCGCTGCAGCAGCCGCATATGCCAAAATTTGCTGAAGATCCGCTAGAGAAGTGCTTGCAGGTCTCGTACATTGACTGTCGCAGTCCTTTGGTGCCGCTCGAAGAGTTCTACAACGAGGCTCTCAGCGAGCATATACAAATGCATCAGGATTATCTATCCTATAAGACGCTGGCCATGGAGAGCGATCTGGGCTCTAGCCACACCAACTATTTTTGCTTTATGCTCTATGCATTCATCCTAACGCCGGCCACCAAGGTCGACGCCCTCTACTACGACTGCCGCATGCGCATGTACAGCGAACGTTACTCCTCGCTGTATTCCATACTACAGAACTTTGGCCAGGACGGTCAGGAGGGTGCACGACCCGATCTCAAGCTGACGGTGCGACGCGATCAACTAATCAACGATGCACTCATTGGAGTAAGTTCGAAAGGAAACATAAACTTAAAGAATTTTGTGATTAATGCTTGAATTACCTTGCAGCTGGAACTGGTTGCCATGAGCAATCCAAAAGATCTAAAAAAACAGCTCGTGGTGGAGTTTGTAGGGGAACAGGGCATTGATGAGGGCGGCGTATCCAAAGAGTTCTTTCAACTTATCGTTGAGGAAATATTCAATCCAGCCTTTGGCATGTTTGTACAGCAGGAGGAAACCAATAATATGTGGTGAGTGCTGGGCTTTGATGACATCTTTTACCTTTGGTCACCTTTTCAATCATTTGTTTAAACAGGTTCAATGCCACTCCCTTTGAGAATGGCGCACAATTCACGCTAATTGGCATAATCATTGGCCTGGCCATCTACAACAATGTCATCTTGGCTGTGAACTTTCCTATGGTTGTCTACCGCAAGCTGATGGGCTATCGAGGCACCTTCTACGATCTGTGCGACTGGAGTCCGACGCTGTACAAGAGCTTAAAGGCCCTGCTGGACTATCAGGGCCATGACATGGAGGAGGTATTCGAGCAGACCTTCAAGATTAGCTACAGCAATGTCTTCGGCGAGCTTGTGGAGCACGAACTGGTGCCACATGGCAGCGAGGTGCTAGTCGGGCAGCACAACAAGCGATTGTTTGTTAACTTGTATAGCGATTTTCTGCTGAACGCTAACATACAACAACAGTTCAAAGCCTTCCGAAAAGGCTTCGAAATGGTTACGGATGAATCGCCACTGAAGCTACTCTTCAGACCAGAGGAAATCGAAAAGCTAGTCTGCGGTAGTCGCGTATGTTTTCAAAAGAGTTTCCCAGTTTTCCATTTAGATTTACTTTAAATTTTACTTTATAGGAGTTTGATTTTGTGGAGCTGGAACACTCGACGGAGTATGAGGGTGGTTATACAGAGGAAACGCAAATCGTGCAAGATTTCTGGAGCATTGTGCATGCCATGCCGCACGAGTCCAAGCGAAAGCTGCTCGAGTTTACAACAGGCTCGGCACGCGTGCCCGTTGGCGGCCTGAAATGCTTACGACTGTTAATCACACGCCATGGACCGGACAGCGATCGATTGCCCACATCGCATACGTGCTTCAATGTACTGTTGCTGCCCGAGTACAGCAGCAAGGAGAAGCTGGAGGAGCGTTTGCTCAAGGCCATCAATTACTCCAAGGGCTTCGGCATGCTGTAGTCGCCGCAAAGGAATATGCCAAAGTAGTTGGTACACATACCTCCAGGAACGCAACAGATACCACCTCCGATAAAATGATAATGATGATGATGATGATGATGATTACGATTATGATGATGGCGACGATGTTTAATTAGTTGATGAGCTTTAGTTTGTTTTTAAATTTGTCATTTATTTTTGATACAACTTGTTCAAATGAGACAATATATGTGTGTGTAAATGCTCAATGTGGCGCAAGATGGCAAGAGAAGGCAAACTTAGAAAAACTTGATTTAAATAACTATATATATACATATATATATACTTTACTATGTCGCTCAGTTAATTGTATATAACATAAATTACATTTATTCGCATACTCCATACACTCATGTATTTACGTTTGTAATGCAGCACGCATAAAAATTTTGCTGAATAAATTTTAAGTTGTGCGCCTAATCGTTCGATAACTTTTCATTTATTTGCTATCGATAAGTAGCTGTGCAGTCTTGAACGCGCTTTACAGCACTGCTTCTGCATTCATATTGTCTTCGTTCGTCGAGAGTCGTATTCTGCATTTTCATTCATGTTATCAGCGTTGTTGTGTTCGGTTGTGCAGCGGAGAAGAGCTGTTGTGAATAGTTTCCTTTCAAAACAAATTTACCTCGCGGAATATGCAACAATTATCATAACATAAAACTGTGCTTTAGAACTGTGAAAGTGAGTGTGTGCGTGTGTGAGTGAGTGAGTGTTTCTGAGTTTAGCCAACGCCATGCAAAAGAGTATGAATTGCGCATTGTTGTTTTTGGCGTCGCTCTTGTTGTTTTTGCAAGGAGCCAGCGCAGCGGACGCCGATGTTGCTGCACCCGCCGAAGTTGTTGCAGCTGCAGCAGCGCAGCCCAACTTGAATGGTATGTACATATGTGTGTCTGTCTAGAATCTGGAGCATATGAGTTCATCACTGGAATTAGCAAGGCATAAGCACTAAAAAATATTAAATTGCATTCAGCTGTAGAACGATGCGCCTACACACATACACGCACACAGACACAGAGATGCAGGCATTGTCTATGCAGCTGTATACGTATGGGTGTGTGTGTGCTTCTTTCTCTTTCCATCTTGCTGCGGCTTTTGTTTACATTCCTTTGCTCTTTCCTCTTACTGCTTGCCATTCAAGCGGTCGTTAACATTCAAAGTGCCTAATGATGTGCACTGGTTGCTCAGCTCTTACTTTAATTATTTTGTTCATGCTAAATTCTTTTATTAAGTTTTTGCATGCACATTTCTGTGTAAAGAGATTTTCCTTGTTCGAACTACGTCATTTCCCAGATCCTGTGTCCCTGACACAACCAAATTGGGTCATCGATATGTACAATTTGTACAATTCTTGTGTATAACAATGTTAATAAGTATATATTGTGTTATATTTAAAATATATTAGATAAGTTTCATTGCTCTAGATGAAATTTGAGTTGAGAAATGAATATATTTAAATTAATTTTTTTTATATTATATATAATTTAATATATAATTTATTATTATATTTACATATTATATTATATTTTAATTTTTTTTATATAAAAGAAGTTTGTCTTCATAAAAATATACATACAATTATGCAAATAGGAAAGTCGGAAATACTACAATTAACACTTTCCTCCTGTCCAATTCAGATAAAATCAAAGTCTTCACCGTGGCCACAGAACCAACTGATGGATATCGCCGTTATATACGATCTGCTCATGTTTACGATATAGAGGTAAGTTCTTTTAAGCTTGCTAAAACTTAAATACAATAAACTGTCGAAATGGCACAATTAACCGTTAAATTCTAACCGGTTCGCAACGAGTCTTTCATCATATATGACTATCTATTGTATTGTGTTAAAGTTTGTTATGCAAATTTTGCATTTAACATTTATAGTTTTTTTTTTACGATTAATAAATTAGCTAGAAAGAATTGTTAAAATTTTTAATGTATTTCTTTTTATAGATATAATTGAGCTTCGATTGTTGCTACAAATTAGCTTGAATATCTGAATAGGTTTAGATTATTTTATACGATTGTAAACTTGTTCTTTTGTTTATTTAAGTAATTGCTAAATATTATTATACTTTTTGTTCTGCACAAGCTATGAACTAATAATACACTAACTTAATAATATTAATAAAAAAATATATATATATTTATATTTATATTTTGTATTAATATTGTTATATTTATATCTTTAATTAATATTATTATGTTTGTAATTTTAATTTTTATTATAATGTTTTAATTGTTATATAATTGGTATAGACTCTGTTCCTCTGATAACACCTGCTTCAAAATTTGAGATGTTTCTAAGAACTACACGAAATATAAACAAAATTTATTTGATAAGCATTGACATGCAAGTCATTAGGTCCAGGACTTAAACCCTATTTAATAACCTCATAGAAAATTCCATTTAAAAATCTTTTTCTAATAAAATGTTGATATGATATAGTAAAATGGGCTAATAAATTTATAGATTTAAAATAAAGAACTGATTAGGAACAAGTAAATGTGATCTAGCCAGGAGTATCCGACTAGCAGATACCGTGAGTCTCCTACGGAGAGCCTGATTTCCCTTATTAGAGTGCTATGAGGAAAGTATACGCAACGTGTACGATATTTGTTTATGTTTTTACTGAGCTTAAATAATATATATTTTTGTGTAACTGAAGTTTGCTATCCATATTTATCGATTCAGTGGACACGGTAAAAAATTATTTTAAGACTATCTCTTTTAGTTTGATGCAAATTGCATATTTAGTTTTCAGTGCATAAAGGGAACCTTCAAGTATTTGATTTTGAATGTTTTCCTGAATATAAAATTGATAGACTTAAGATTTATTAAATTTATATCAAAAATTTGATTTATTGCCAAAAGAAATCTCAGCTTGTTAGCAACTGTAGACTGAGCATCTATTGAGCACAATTCTTATTGTTTTCTATAAATGAATTTCGAAATTGAATTAAATGCCGTTGTATTTTCTATATATATATGAAGTATGCTCATATGCGTATAGAAATATATATATATATTTATATATTCATATATATTTCTAAACAAATGATTGGCCCGAAGACGAACTCTTGCCGACATATCTCGGTTTTGCGGCACACTTTTATTACTGTGACGATTGTAGCTGTTGTATATATACTATATATATCAAGTATATATATATATAGTATGTGTGTGTGTGTGAGCGTTTAGACTTTTGTCCAAGCATCCGGCGCTGTCGTCCAGATGACTACTCTGCATCTCTGATGTGTTACACAGAGATTGGCTGTGGCATTATGCATATACACATACATATATGATGGGGCACCATATAGTGAACACATGTGCTTGATCGTGTTTCGATGTTTACTTTGTTGTGTTTTAATCACGTAGTCCATGCAGCCAGCTAGAAGCCCGGGCGTAATTAGCACAATTCAGTTCCCGATTGTTCCATTGATAGTGCTTCAGTACTTTCCTCTCATGTACATACATATATGTATTGTATTCGATGATTTGCTTATCAGCTTTAGGCTGAAGCCGGTTTCCCTATAGAAATGTGTCGCATATAGTCTTGCGAACGCTTCTCATGTTCATCTTTTGAAAGAAATATTCACAAAAGAAAAAAAAAATCATAAATAAAATGCTGATTAGCCGGTTAGCCGGCTTTCGTTCTCGAAACAGTTCTTAGATTTCAAATTTGAACTTTATTTTCGACATTTTGTTGTGTTTTTATGATTACATTTTGGATTTCAAGAATTATGTCAACTTAGCCATTTAACAATGCTTAGAAAACCTTAAAAAAACATTTTTTTTGGGTACTAACCGCTTGTGTCTAGAGATATATATATATTTAACATATCTAACAGGTTATCATCTGCGGAATATTCAACAACTTTAACAGGGATTTGCTATGGTTTCCGGGTAATATTCTTCTACAGATTGTTCTAGCAGTTTCATCAGGCTTTTAACACACAGTCTTTATATTTAACGGACTTTTATCTGCTATCAATTTTAAGAGGTTTTATCGACAGATTCTTTGAACAGAGTCGATTTGCTTACATCTACAGGTTCTTTATTTTGTTAGATTAGATTTAACAGACAACGTATTTTTTAACATCTGTTTATATGGACAAATAGATTATTTCTGTATATTCTTCTAACAAAGTTAACATGATTTTAGTTACAGATTCTTTGTCGAGACTGAAGTATTATTACATAGCTTTAACATTGAAGAGCTTACAAAAGTCAACATGCATAGCAAATGCCTATATATTTAGAGAGTTCACTATTGACTTGATAACATAGATATTACATTTTACTGATTACATTAGCCAATATGTTGTGCTTTTAGATTTGAAAATCTGTGTGGCTAGAACACCTATAATTTGCTGAAGAAACTTAATATATATAACAGTTTCTATTAATTAATTCAGATAGTTAAATATAAAGCAGTTAAGATATTTTTATTTATAATCGATAATGTTAATATTAAATTTGAATATATATGAAGCCCGTGATCTCATGAGACCGCCAAGCCTACTGCTTTACGGTAAAGACCATTTTACACAAATTATCATAAATACATATATCATAAAGAGAGCAAACTCTTGGCATTCTCCTATATTCATACACTTGCTATGTTGAGTAATAATTATCTCTTCTTCTCCTTACAGGTGGTCAGCCTTGGCATGGGCGAAGAATGGCAAGGTGGCGATATGAAGAGCGTTGGCGGCGGCTACAAAATAAATTTGCTGCGCAAGGCTGTAGAGGAACTGAAGGATGCTCAGGATACCATCATACTTTTTACGGACAGGTAAACAACATGTTATTGCTTGATGAATAACTATTAACACACGTACTTCCGCAGTTACGATGTCATCTTCACAGCTCCGCTTGAGGAGATCTTGGAGAAGTTCAAGGAATCCGGCGCTAAGTTGCTGTTCTCGGCAGAGAAATATTGCTGGCCCGACAAGAGCCTCGCCGATCGTTATCCCGAGGTGGAGGGCAAGGCATCACGTTATTTGAACTCGGGCGCCTTCATTGGCTATGCGCCACAAGTGTTTGAGCTGCTGAAGGAGGAGATCGAGGATACGGGCGATGATCAGTTGTATTACACGAAAGTCTTTCTGGACGAGGCAAAGCGAACCAAGCTGAACATAAAGCTGGATACGCAGTCGCGTCTGTTCCAAAATCTGAATGGTGCCAACAACGATGTAAAACTAGAAGTGGATCTGGACTCCAATCGGGGAACCTTGCAGAATATTGATTTCCTGACCACGCCCGCCATTATCCACGGCAATGGCCCGAGCAAAGTCAACTTGAATGCCTATGGCAATTATCTGGCCAAGACATTCAGTGGCGTCTGCACCTTCTGCCAGGAGTATCTGCTGGAGTTGAATGTAAGTGAAAGTTTGCTAATATACGATTTGCACAATTGTCTTATGAACTTTCTTCTCTGCAGGAAGAAGAACTGCCTATCATTACTCTAGCTGTTGTGGTGAATCAACCTGTGCCTTTCTTTGATATGTTCCTGGCTGGCATTGAGAAACTCAACTATCCTAAGAAGGCGTTGCATCTCTTCATGTACAGCAATGTGGAGCTGCACGATGAACTTGTTAAGTCCTATGTGGATAAACAGGGCAAGAGCTATGCCAGCGTTAAGCATATCCTATCCACGGATGGATTGAGCGAAAGTCAAGGCAGGCAATTGGCACTGTGAGTAACTTGACGGAAGATACATATAGATACGCAATATTGTAATATGTAATATTCTGTATTTCAGAGACAAAGCCAGACAAAAGCACAGCGACTACATTTTCTTTGTGGATGGCGATGCACACATCGACGATAGCGAGTTGCTGCGTGAGCTGCTCAGAATGAACAAGTAAGTTTACCCTTCATATATATATAGTTATATATATCGTTCAACTCTCAATCATTGCAGACAATTTGTGGCGCCGGTATTCTCTAAGTATCATGAGTTGTGGAGCAACTTTTGGGGCGCGCTCTCTGAGACGGGCTACTATGCACGCTCCCATGACTACGTGGACATTGTCAAGCGGAATCTGATGTAAGCTAAACTCATGAGTGGGAAATTTTAGGATTTTTTCATTTGGGTACAACTTTATTGCTTATACATATAATGGAAAAAGGACAAGGTTACAGCTAATCGAAGGCAATGGAGAAATCGGTCTTAAAGCTGCGTCTGTCTATGGAATACATATTGTCCGCCGTGCACTCGTAAAGGCCGGCATCCATCTGTGTAGCCGGATCGATTTCGATCTTTGACTTGACGCGATCATCGCCAATGGTCCATTCGTGGACATGCATATACAGATGCTGATAGATTTCGGCGCCGTCCTTGTACCAAGTTATATGCGGACGAGGATTGCCCTTGGCCACGCACAGAAAGGCGATCTTATGGCCCAGCACGTACTCGAGATCAAAGTGCGAGGCTTGCAAGATTTTAGCGCCCTGTCTCAACAGAGAGATTCATGAGTTAATAATCTTTGAACTGCTGCGCTAACTCACATTATTATTGTTGTAGTATTGATCCGATTCGGGATCACGATATTTGCCCGTTATCGGCAGCCCGATCTGCACACGCGACTTGGTGCGTCCACGACCGCGACCACGTCGCGCCTCAACGATCGGTGTGGTCAGCATGAGTAGGACCATGGCCAGGCTTATGCTGATCAGCAGACACTTTGCTTGCATCCTATGCTGTGATGTCTCTCACTCAAACGTTGCTGTGCGAATCTCGTCTGCTCGGCGACTGAGCAGCAGCTGTTGGGGACAATGGTTCGCCTGCCACTGAGCTCGCCCAATTTGCCACAATTGGCGTCGCTTGGGTCTCGCATTTAAATCACCAGCATGGCAGTAGCAGGCAGCAGTTCGGCATTTGGCATTTTGTTCTCAGATCGCTTTGCCTACCGTTTGATCGCATCTGATATGCGCAGCTCCACAGGTTGCCTTATTTCACTCAATTTCATTTGATTTGATTTGCGCACTCGCTGAATCTGCATGCCTCTGCAATAGTCTGTCCAAAGGCCAACCTCTTTGCGCACAGTGGGGCAAGAGGTGTAGAAATTAGTTAACTATTTATAGATGTATATATTTGGGTGCGATTAATGATCTGTGAATGGTGGGAATTATGATCATGGAAGGATAACCTTTACTCAGTGATCTTTACTTAATATTTCAACTCTAATTCAAATTCAAAACATAAGCTGAACAGAAAATTGTCTACATATGTATAACGCGCTGTTATTAACAGCTTGACTTAACTAATTGCTGTTAACTTAATGTAAAGTTCGAACAGCAAAGAAAGCGCTCTGGAATGCTTGGATTGTAAACTTTAACAAATAATTTCAGGGGAAATATTCAAGTTAACAACAATTTCTTCATATTTTCCATTAATTTTTTACTATTTATATATATACCATATTTTTGCCCACTGTGCACTGGCAATAGAGATCCCCTACGTAACCGAGCTCATTTACATAGTCAAGTGTCGCAGTTTGTTTTGGTTTCGCTTGCACTCATTTTAATATACATTTTAATAAAATAAATGCAAAAAAATTGTTTCAATCAGGTAATTGAAGACAATTTGTCGGTTACGCACACAAAGAGAGAAAGAGAGAGAGAGAGAGAGAGAGAGAGAGCGAGAGATTGAGGGAGAAAAACAAACGAATAACAGACGAAAGGTCGAGAACAACAATAATATCAATTGATACAAACAAAAACGAACTTGAAGTTAAAAATTATATTTGGTTTTTATTAAAATATTACAACAAAAATGTGGTACAATATGTCAGTGAGAAATGATTTATTTTGATAGAGAATGTTAAAAGTTAACCATGGCATAATCCGTGCGAAAGCCTCGGCGATCAATTGCATAGATATTATCCGCTTGGCATTCGTAATAGCCTAGAAGGAGATGGGAAATATAGTTGCATAGTTAATACTGAAAGAGACACCATTTTATTTGCAAATAAATAAGTTATTTAATTAATTTTTTAAATATTTTAATATACAAACTTATAATTTTTTGAATATTCATATTCAATTTTTTCTCAATATTTACTGATTCCTAAAATAGCTTTACAACAATTTGATTACAAATTTTTATTTGCAATCAAAATATATTTATTTCTGGAATTATATTTTGAACTTTATCCCTAAATCTTTAGCTCTCTCTCTCTCTTATATAAGTATTATATATATTTAATATCAGCTTACCTGCATCCATTTGCGTAGTTGGATCAATTTCCATTTTAGATTTTATAATCTCTGGCTCTGGATGGGATTCGTGAACCTAAATAGATAAAGAATGTTTTATTTTTACAAATTTGATTCGTTTTTTCTTATATAAAATTAAATAACTTTTGAATTTATGTAAATTTACCTGAAAGAAACGATGTTGATAGAGCTCAGCGCCATCCTTGAACCAGGTGATAGTTGGACGTGGATTGCCTGAGATATAGAGATAGATGTATATAAAGAGAAAAATATATATAACATATACATATAACAAAGAGAGGGATTTACAGAGAGTGTTAGTTACAGAGAGGGTTAGTTATAGAAGTACCAGGCTCATGGAACTTTAACTTCCGTTATATTGAAAGAGTTCTTAGGGAGATAAACTAATAAAATTTCGATATACAGTATAAATAGAGAAAGAGAGACTAGAAAGCTTAGCCCATCAAATTGTTACTGCAAGCCATACAAAGAGCTATTGTAACATATAGAGATAGAGATAGAGAGAAAGAGAGAGTTATTAGACAGCTAGACTTATAAACTTTTTACTGTAATTTATAGAATTTCTTGGAAGTTAAACTTAGTAAATTTTAACTTCCTACTTACCCTGTGCCATGCAGAAGAAAGTTATCTTGCGACCCAGCGTATAATCCAGCTCAAAGTGCGAGGATTTTATGATCTTGGCACCCTACAAAGGAGGGAAAGGGAAAGTTTTTTTTGATTAGGTTATATTCTATATTCCATATTTCTATATCAAATATATGTCTTCATAGAAAAGTTCTTTTAAATAGATTCCTCGTTTTTTCACATTCTAACTCACATTCTCATGATCGTAATAGTTGACCGCATCCTGTGATCTGTGTTGAATGACAACGGGCTTTTTGCCCGTATAATTGCGACGTAAAACATTTCGACCGCCAGTGCTTCCTATGATAAATAGATAGATATATAATCAAACTGTAGTTGTTTATATAATTATGGAAAATTGTTTGATCTTGCTCACTTTGTGCCTGCACCTGGCAGAGATCACTCAACAGCAGCAGCAGCCAGAGCAGAGCGAATGCTTTGATCTTGCTCTGGTTTAACCAGGGTCTGGGCATATTTGTTAGCGATCTACGATCTGCGATCTGTGACTGCGCTGATTCGGCTTTGCACCCGTCTGTCAGCGTGCAATGTTTTGTTCAAACTGCGACCAGAGTTTAGGGGTTAGCCCCTGTTTGTTTGTTTATCTCACTGATTGAATTTAATCTGCGCCTCGCGAGAGCTCTGCTACTTTCCATTTCCACAACATTGTTGCGAAATCTATATATATCTATATGTATATGTATGTGTGTGTGTGTATATAGCTGTTTATATGTGAATCTGTATATATATCTAATTTTTCCACTCTCTTTTTAGCGGCATGTTCAATGTGCCACATGTGACGACAATTTATCTGATCAAGCATAGCGCCTTCGATGCGCTCAAATTTGAGCACAAGGAATTCGACCCTGATATGGCCATGTCTGAGTCTTTAAGAGAGGCGGTAAGTAATCCATAATGATACATTTAACTATTTTAATGAAATTGTTTACATTAGTTGATTAGAAAAACATTTAACAGCTGCTGGAAAGATTTCTATTTGAAAAAGTTTTCTTTTACCTTTTTCACATTTTTAAAGGCTTTCAAAATGAGAATTTTTTAATTTATAGTAATTTTTATTATTATTCTCTCTCTCTCTCTCTCTCTCTTGTCTACCTCCTCTCTCTCTCTCTCTCTCTCTCTCTCTCTCTCTCTCTCTCTCTCTCTCTCTGACTTATTCTATATCTAAATTCTCCCTCTCTCTCTCTCTCTCTTTCTCTCTGACTTATTCTATATCTAAATTCTGCTCTTCTTATTATCTTTTCAGGGCGTCTTCATGTACGTCAGCAATCAGCGTTATCACGGACATCTGATCAATGCCGATAACTTCAATACGACCGTAGCGCGTCCCGATTTCTATACATTGTTCAGCAATCGTTATGACTGGACCTTGAAGTACATCCATCCCAACTATTCGGCGCAGCTGAACGAGAGCATGGTTATTCCACAGCCCTGTCCGGACGTCTATTGGTTCCAGATTGTGACGGATGCCTTCTGCGACGATTTGGTGGCCATTTTAGAGGCGTATGGCAAGTGGTCCGATGGCAGCACTAACGACAAGCGTTTGGAGGGTGGCTACGAGGCGGTGCCCACGCGTGATATTCACATGCGTCAAGTGGGACTCGATTCGCTCTACCTGAAGTTTTTGCAAATGTTTGTGCGTCCGCTGCAAGAGCGCGTCTTCACTGGCTATTTCCATAATGTAAGTCGGAGTGCGAGAGGCATTTTCGTTTTTCATGTTAGCTAATGTTAATATTTCTTTTGCTCTCCAGCCTCCACGGTCTCTGATGAACTTCATGGTGCGCTACAAGCCCGATGAGCAGCCCTCTCTGCGTCCACATCATGACTCCTCCACCTACACTATCAACATTGCAATGAATCGAAAGGGCATTGACTATGAAGGCGGCGGCTGTCACTTTTTGAGATATAATTGCTCAGTGACGGAGACGAAGAAGGGCTGGATGCTAATGCATCCGGGTCGTTTGACTCATTTCCATGAGGGTCTGCTGGTGACAAAGGGCACACGCTATATCATGATTTCCTTTATCGATCCGTAGGCGTTGACAAGTCAAAACTACTTTACGAACTGCCATGCAAGCGGCCACTCCAAAGAATTTATAGTTAGTTTTAAAGTAAGCAACTCGAATCAAATCTAGTTTAGTCTTGGAATGTGGTCCATTATATATTGCCTTAGTTGGTCATTCGTTTGCCAAATATCCTGACTAAACACAAAGTTTGTCTTCGTAATTCCAGGGTCTGACACAAAACTTTATTAAGCCTTAAGTTTAAACTAATTTTTTCGAATCGTGTTCAATTCACTAAGCAAATACAACAGAAAGATGTACTCAAATTAAAGAAATTTTTTAATAAATGATGTTTAAGATATTGTTTATGTATCAAAATAAGTGCGTTGTTATGATTGTTTTCAATTTTCACATTTAAATTGCGCGCGCATTACAGCGCTGTTATTTTACACTGCTTCAACAGCAAGCAGCGCACTGCTTAGCCGAGCTCTGTTAAAGTAAGCACAGCTGTGCTTAACTCTCACAGCAAATGGCCCCTCTTTACACATAGAAGAATGAGTTTAATATATTCAATGCTTAATAATAATAAGAATAATAACAACTTCATATGCTTGTAAATAGAGCGAACTTTACTATACATTGCAGTTCTTATTGCATTTATATATATTTAAAATCCAATAAGAACTCTTATCGTATATGCGTGCATATACTTTTGCTGCGCAGTGTAAATGGGTAAATGCTCCGTCCGTCGTGCAGCGGTTTCTTGTTTCCGTTTCGTTTTGCTTGCGTTCAGTCGCATTTGGAATAACAGTACGTGCGGGTGTATTCGCGGGCGCGTTTACGTTGCCGTTCGCTTCACACATCTACAGTTAGTTCTTGCCTAGCTGTTGGCGCGCCTGGACAACGCAAATTGCGTTTGGAGTGTTGCCGAAATATATTTTACAGCAACAACTCTGCTCTCTAAGTGTGAGTGTGTGTGTTAAAATTTAAATACGTGTGTGTGTGCTTGTGTGCATGAATCGAATAAGTATTCGAAATGCCGCATCCTGTGAAAAGTGAAACAAACAAAACAGCAAAAGGGCAAGGCAAAAGTTTTGTTATTGGCAGCACAGACATTGCCTCTCGGCCACAGGCTCTTCTGCGCGCTCTCTCGCTCTCTCTCACTCACTCTGTGTGCTGCCCTATGCTAGACTAGCGGCTCATTCGATTTTCCTTTCTTCTCTTCCGCGTGCGTGTGGCCTGCGCTCCTCCTCCTGTTGTTGTTTATGCTGTTCCTGTTTTACTTGCCTACATTTTTTACTATTTTATTTACACTTTTCGGCTATGTGTGTGCGCGCATATTGCCAGTGGCAGAGGTGGGGCAAAAGGGGCGCGCATTCTGCTCACACCTGAGCAACGTTTATTTGCGCCCTGGAGTTGCTCTGGCAACAACAGCAACAGCAACAACAACAAGATTACAAGCTTATGTTATTTGAATTTCCTTTTTATGTAGCAAACAACACGAAAGCTCGAACGTGGCAAAAAAGGAAAAGAACCGTTAAAAACATTAAATTATCCCATATAGAATAATAGCAACAAAAGAACTGTAACGGTAAATACAAGTGTAACTGTAACTGCATCTGCAACAGCAACAGCAACAGCAACAGCAACTCCCCCTTGGCAGCCGGCAAATGATCAGGCGAATTAAAACTGAAAGTTCTCCCCGAATTGTCGCCTAATGAGCATGGAACAGAGGGAGGGCATACAGAGTGTCGCCGCTACCGTGCGATACGTTCGTGTTTCGGGAGCCATCCAATGCTGGAGGTGAGTGTACATACGAGTATGTGTGTGTGTGAGAGAGTTTGAGTGTGACAGTGTGTTTATGGGTGCTATATATTTTCTATTAGCGCTGTGTTTTGTTTCTTAGCTGCCTTGAAATTAGCTAAGCAGCTGCTAATTGGGGTGGCAGGTCGTGAACACACAGCACAGTCAAGTGTTGGAGAGCGGGGTAGGAGCAGTGTGGAGTGCAAGAGCGTAGAATAGAGGAGCGACAAATGTTTAACGGGACATAAGAAACTGGATGCTAATAATAAAACTGCATCGAACATATGCTCATCCCGAAAGATTATTGACAATTCTCTTTGAATGTCTGTCTAATTTTAGAGTACACTGTAAAAAATAGTTTGTTGAAGTTATAGAGCATTATTTTAGAGTTTTCTCATGACATTAGTGAAAAATGTTTATTATACATAAATATATAATATAAATAATAAAATCATATAAATATATTATTAAATATATGTTATATATTACTATAATATATTAATAGCTCTTTAGACAGCTCATTCCTATCTTATCATTCAAAAATATAAATATTTTAGATACATATATACTAAATATCGATGAAAGAGGTGGGGATTTACGTCTCAGAGATAGCACATTAAATCAAATAAAATGCTTAGAAGATAAACTGTATTCTATTAAGAGTAGTTGCATATTTTGAGTTTATAGTAAATTTTGAAATTTTGAAAATTGCCAAAAAATCTTACAGCTTTCATAGCAAAGTACTTTTTCTAATGCTGGAAATATATACAAATTTTGAAGCAAATTTGTTGGTCAATTTTATAAATTATATAAAGCACATAAATTATAAATTAAAAAGCATTATAAATTATATATACAAATTCCCGTAGTTTTTTTTTATTTATTTACAAATATTTATAGCAATATTTGTAATAAATTACTATTTAAATTGTTATTGCTTTTCATATTCCACATAGCTAAAATTTCAATTTAGTCCACTCTTTTCTCTGCATTAAAAAAAAGAAGTTAAATTCTCGAGCTTTACTTTGTCAGTTGCCAAATAGGAGCAGAAAAGTCGCCGGCAGATATTTTCTGTCTGTTTAGTTTCTGTTGTAGTTTATCTCATGAACATTTAGCTGGCAGTTGACAGACCTCGGACTTTGGCCTCAAGGATGTTTGAGTGAAAAACATCTCAAATAACTTAAACGATGTCCTGGCATGTATTTTGCTGTTATCTTTTGTGGCAAGCCAAGCAAACAAACTGCTTTTGAGCGGACTTTGTTACCGCAGACATTGCAATAAGTTCCATTTGAAGTGGAGTTGGATGAATGCATATATGTATGTGTCTATTGATATATATATGTATATAATTGCTGTCTACAGTTGAGAAAGGAAATCTCAAGAGCCTAGCAAATAGACTAATAAATAGACAACCACAACAATTGTTAGGACATGGTGTAAAGATATATAGTGTATATTTTATGCTATACCCAAATTAGAGTATTATATATAGAGAGTAGATCTATTCTATAAAAATAAGAAAATAGGAATAAAAATGAAGAATTTAAGCTTCTAATAAAATCATTCATCTTGAAGCAGAAAAGACCCATTTAATATCTGCTCTGTGCCCAATTTCTAGTTATAAATTAAACTACACGGGTTTAGGATTAAATAAAATATTTATATAAAAAATAATAATTGCGCGTGAACACGAAACAAGTTTTTAAATACAGCTGAACATTAAACTCTTTTGAGGTTTATGAAAAAAAAAAGTAGACATAAGCTCCACGCAATCTTAATTGTCATAATCACAGCGAGGGGAGGTCCTACACACACACACACACACACACACACAAATATATACATACACATGTATATATGCATGTGTTAGTTACCATATTTTGTAGAGCGCCCTTTGCGGCGTGAAAAATTAAAACGTGACACAAATTACTAGACTCTGAGGGGCTCACACACACACACACACATGAACACACACTTACACATACGCTCACACACACACACAGAAATTCCATTAACAGGGTGTCCTCTCTTTCGCTCGACAGCTGCACTGCGTCCATCCCGTGGGGCTCGAAGGCGACAAAAAGCCTTCTGCATACTCTCTATGCTGTCCCCCCATCTCTCCCTCTCTCTCTCTTTCTCTGTCTTTCACTCATTCTCAAGCACACCTCAGGGGGGACTTTGTTAATAAATTTTATACGCGTAGATTTTGCACGCACATTTTTGAAGGATTTCAGCCCTGTCAACAGGCCAAGTACCCATAGAGCCATCCCCCAGCAGGCATTTGCATATTATGAGGGCCATAAGGTAGCATTCCAGCGGCTTAAATCTCTTCTCTATGCTGGTGCTGATTTAAAGTTCGTCTGCAACTTAATCATATATCATAGAAAAATTGATATTACTTAGAAATATTTCACTAAAAACTCCATGAATTTAGTCAATTTTCAATTTTATTTAACAAAAATTTGAATTTTTTGTCGAGATAAATTGAAATATAACTGTATTTGATGAGAGTAAACAAATTGAAAATATATATATAAAGTTTTTAATAACATCAAAACTTTTTTTCTGTAAATTTTAACTAACGTTTTGGATTTTACTTATTTTTTTTTTACCATCATTCTAAACGTTCCATTACGCATTCGAGTATGTTTGGAAATTCAGTTTTCATTCGATTGAAACCATTTATAACTTTTAGTTAGTAGATAAAATTAGTTTTTTCGGAGCAGCAAATTGTTACGGTTGGACAGGTTCCGGGTTGGTTGTCTGTCTGCTTCTTGAGCACGCAAGTCATTTCATGGACTTGCCGACCCTTGCCGTGCGTTTCTGCCAGAGGCAGCTGCGTGAGTTGATATGAATGGATGGAATGGCTTGTGACGGGCTAGCTGGTTGGCTGGCTCACTGGCTCACTGCCTGGCTGGCAGGCACTGGACATGAATATCAACAACGAGTAGCAACGAGCAACGAGCAGGAAAAGGACTTTACTCAATTTGACAAACATGACACAGAAACCCCCGGAGCTGACTTGCAATTTGCCCTGGACAGACACTTTTGCTGCTGCTCCCTTCTCCTGCTGCTTCTGCCCTTCTGCTTCTGCTTGCTGCCCCGCATTGGCAATTAAATTTTTAAAATGCCATTTCGAAAGCTATTTGGAGCGCCTATGCGAATGAGCCATGGCAACTGCGTGCCTGCCAGGACTAAGGACTAAGGACTCAGGCCCGAGTACTTAGGCCAAGAAATTGCCTTGGCATTGCGGACAGACAATGACAATATTTTCACAAAATAAACCTAAATTCAATTTCAGTTAGAAGTGAGTACATGTGGCGTGTGTGGCCAAGTCAAAGAATACTCTATCAAGGAGTTGAATTAATATTTGAGCGAATATATAATGTAGTAAACAAGTGGTATTTGCGCTTTCAGTAATTTAATTAATCTAGATGGATAGGAGATGTCGAGTAGATAGAGAAATGCATGTAAAGTAAAGTACATCATATTGGATCCAAAGGGGAAATTGTCGACGGCAAGAAAAGATTAAAGAAAAAGTTTTTCGAATAGATTCAAGATTTTTTAAATATTTAATGGGCCTTTTTGAATGGAAGGAGTATTACTTTTACATACAACAATTCTATTTTTGAAATGAAAATTATGTTATTCTATAGAAATTTAGGACTACTAAATAAGCAAACAATTTATGAACTTTTAAGTTTTAATATTTCGAAAATCCGAATTGAGAGAGATCAGAATTAAATCTGAGAGCTGAGAAATGAAAATACTGCCCATTTTAATTAATAATATAAGAATTTTATATTCAAATTGCTCATTTCGATCAAATATAATCTGATTTTATCTAATAAATATATTCTTGAGGGTATTTGGTTTTCGTTTTGTCTAGCTTAGCATTTTGATATTTTGTGTGGTTTGTGTCGTATGCAGAGCAGGCGCTGGGCGCTTTGGGGCAGAGTGGAGGCTATTCAAATTTTTTGCGCCTTTGTTTTGCTTGCAATTTTCGCATGCCGCTGAATCACTTGACTCGGTTGCTGCCAACTTCCTCGTGTCATCGGCGGCCAGTGCCTCTGCCTTTAGCCCCTCGCTCTCTCAGTCTCTCTCTCTCTCTCTCTTACTCTCTCTCTCACTCTATGTTCAGCTCAAGGACTCTGCTCGAATGCAGCTGCCACTTGCTTCTCTTGGCCATCTGACAAGTGGGTCTTCGTCTCTCTCTTTCTCTCTCTCGTTTTGAGGCCTCTGGCGATTTCTGCCCGCATTGCAATTTCTCACAATGTTGTCTCTGATTGTTCTTCCTCTCTCTCTCTCTCACTCTGCTTGTCTTTGTTTTGTTTTCTGTTTTGTTTTTCTTCTCTGTTGTAATTTAATTGCCAATTTTCACAATTTTTCACTTTTTGCGCTTTGGGTAGAGGCAAAAGTTGGCTAGCTGTAGCTTGCCAAAGGAAATGGAATTTTCTTTTATAATTTGTACTTCAGACATTTTCCTACAGAAGATTTTGGCAGCACAAAATCGATTATCTAAGAAAGTTGCAATAAAACTTGGCAGTAGAAAAGTCCTTGAACAAATTGCTGCAATGAAAAAACGATAGAAAAACACTTCAGTAAAAGGTGCCAAAGATTTGAAAAGGGCTTTGCATAAATAGAAGAGGTCTACAACTTACAGCTGTGTAAATCATCCCAAGTGTAATACATATTCAAAGAAATAACATAGAAGATAGAAAGAAATAACATAGAAGGGAAATCCATGTTAAATGACTGAGCAGAGTGTTCTATGCACTCAGATGAGTCAGCTACAGCGATCTATGTTGAACTGCTCTCCTTCTCTGATGGGTAATACTCTCCACTAGTGGGACATACTCAGAGCGGTTCGAAGAAGTTGTTCGACTATGTTCGAACTATGCTACAGCGATCTGAACTGAGCTGTTTGTCGCTCCGAAGAGCAACGCTTTAAAATTCTTATATAATATCTATTTTCTATTGCCATGGTTTCCCATGGCAAGTAATTTGAGCATAAGAGACAAGTGTTTTTCATATATCTACATACACGATCGCTTTGACGTTGGGTATGGTCGTGAGCTCCTCAATGCTCTCCTTCAATACATTTGAAGGGGGCCATCAATATCATCTTCATGCTTGAACATTTTCCTGAGCTGCGAAAGCGTTCATAGTGGGGAAATAAACATATGTAATATTTTATTTATTCCCATATAACTATAAACATAGACCATTACAATATATAATACAAAAGTATTGAAAGTTATATAACATAGAATTGTGAATCATATAACAAAAATACTTGAGAGCTTTAAAGAAACATAAAACTTTTTGGTAAACCAGTTGAAAGCCCCAAATTTAAGATTCTGTATCAAAATATATATTATATATTTATTCAAATTTCAATTCTAGGTTTCGTCATACACAGAGCATTCGACACAATCTTTGCTAGCATAAAATTTCACTCTCTAGTAGAGTCTCTCTGTTGTAGTATGCTAATATTTTACAGTTACAGTATGAGTTACTGCTGATATGATGTATATATAAATAAATATATATATATAGTGTGAGTGGAGAAAAACCACAATCAGATCGTAACTTCCGCTTCATTGTACATTAGTATATATATAATATATATGTGTATAAATTGTATTTCCATTTATATGATGATAAAAATATATATGTGCTAAAATGTTATTTATGCTGTTCATGCAGAACAAGCATAGAATACAAATTGAGTCGCTCGACAAGCAGCAACAACTACAATACCAACTAAAGCCAAAAACAATTCAACTGGAAGGCAAACGTACGAAACCTTAACATATAACACATAATATAATTATGGTTATCGGACAAAGCAATACTCCATATATGTATATGCATAAAAATCCAAACCCATTCCATAGCAGACGAATGCTAATAGCTTAAGCCTCATTTCGTAGACAAGCTTGTGCTGTATATCGCTATATAGAAATATATGTACATATATATGAATATATAATGTACATAATAACTGATAATATAAGCAGACTTAACCCATACAAGCTGCTATAGTATATATCCATATCTAAAAGAATTGCTTTGCAACACAAGCCTCTATACTATGTGTACTCTCTTTATACATATATTATATCTTATATATGAGTACTTTTCTATGCAGAACTGAGCTGCATATAAATATATATAAATCTATATATTTATATATATATATATATATATAAATATTATATCTGTTATTATATCTGTATTGTAATTATTTTCTATGTATTTCTATATAAATTATATTCTATATCATTTAACATTCTTCCTTACATTTTTGCATTCTATATAAATTAAAATTTTACTATAAAATTTATCTATATCCACTTATATCTCTAATAAGTAACTTACCTATACCTCTAAATATGCAACATTCTTATCGTTATTAGAGTTAAGTCTCGCCTTGTATTTCCTTTTCTTTTGTAGATATACAAATTGCTAAAATAGTTTGCTGTTTTTTAATGAGTTCACAACTTTCTGATAACAAATTCATTTACTGAATATATATATTTTTTTTAATATTTTTTATCTTAAGTTAACTAATAGTATTTTAAAATTTTCTATATATACTATGTATATATATATGTATAAATATCTATATATATATATATATATATGTATATATTTAAATGAATATAATTTGCTGTATTGATTGCTGGTCATAAAAATCAGTGAATTATATAATCATTAATGGGTTTGACAAATCCCTAATTGATCAACAGTTATTATAAATCATTTGACTGTCAACAGTTTTTGAGGTCTTATATAGACCTAGCCCTAGCCCAATTGTTGGCCTTTGCCACGGTCGGCAGATAAGATACATTGGAACAGTCCAACATGGCTTTAAAATACCAAAAAAAATATTGGGAAATTCATATGACGCACTAAAATGAAATAAGTGATAGCCTAATTATATATATATAGGCAGCAACTGTTATCGGCAATATTTCAATGTTTCCTAAAAGGCTTAAACACCTTTTTTTCAACAACTTTCTTAAACTGTTGCCTCGTTAAGTTTTTGCCTTTCGATGCGAGTCTTTTGGCCACACCCAGTCAAATTATGTGTGCGACGGGACGAGACGCAACAGTTGCCCCATTATGACTGCCCCTAAAAGGCTGGCCAGCATTTGGTGAGTCTTTTGCCATCCTGTGCCGTTGTGCGTGCCTTCGATTGATGATGGCTTTTTAGTCGTCCTTTGTTCAGCTGACAAATCATTAAAATCCTTTCGTTACAGTGGGACAAGTGTTCATATAGTTGAGTTGAAATTAGTGAAGTCAAAATATTAAAATCCAAAAGAGAATTTATTTTTTTAGCTTTTTAATTAAAATAATATAAAAGTTGAATGTCTGATTAGAAATGTGTTTTTTTTTTATTATTTTGAAAAAATTTGTTTCCATTATTAATCAGAAATGCTGATAATAAATAATTATTCACTTTCCTTTGTCTAAATATTCTGTCTCTGCAGTAAATAAATAAATAAATTGTCTCCAATAATTATTTTGCATATTTTTTACAAAACGTAGAAAGGATTTGATAAAAGTTTCTTTGAAGAAATTCTGTTTAATAAGTATAAGCTTGGGGACTTGGTCTCTTAAGTATTATTTAAAGATAATCTGTCTGTGTTCAATTAAATATTTATCTACATTTTTTCCAAACATTTTGATAAATATTTGTTATGTTCGGTTATCTTTTAGCTGTGCTTACCCAGCAGAATAGTCCAAGTCGATTTTATCTAGTCAACATTGACCCTGAGCCCACTGTGCTGGCATTAGGCTAATTGCCAATGGCTTATCGCTCTTTGGTTCACCCGATTAATTTGCTTTCATCAGTTTTATGAACTTTGGCTTTGATTTAGGCATTTAGTCGCAAAGTAAGTTTAAATGGGTTAGATATGGAAATAATACATAACTATTCGATAACCAATTAGTTGAAAAGACTTTCTTTACCATTTGTGGCCAGATAATGAAAATAAGTGAATCATATTAATCAGCCAAATATTTAAAAGGTTCGACTTGATCCATGGAGTCTATTATTCCAGATGATGAAATTCTTCAAGTTAAACATGGGAGCCTTAAAGAGCAGCTAATTAAATTATTATAGACTTGATTTTATTGCCTTGATTAGTGCACGCATCTGTTTTATATATAGCAATATATCATTATTGTTACAGGTTCCATTTCGTTTCGATTACTATTTGAGCATAAAAGAGCAGAGAAAACATGGCATAAAATATTTGCAGCACGTTCAGATGCTGTTTGCTGTATTGGTTGATATATGAATGTGCTTGATACACTATAACTCATTGGGGCATGGAATTCTCAGAGCTCTCTCTGCTGCTGCTAATCCATTAAATTTGAAATATGATTTTCGCCAGCGACTTTACAGCCATTTTCAAATGGACCAGAAATGGAAGCGACGCTCGGAATTTTCGGATAAATGCAATAAGTTTTGTGCCAAGTCGTGGAAGGTTGGGGTCTTGGCTGGTTGGGCTCGGTCTGGCTGAGTGTTTGGGGGGGCATGGGTCAGAGTTCGAGGCCAAACACAAATCATGCAAAGAGTTTGCTCCTTCACATGAGTCGGTTTCACTTTTGGATTCTTTGTGCTTATGTCTGGCTAGGCACGTGCTCTCTGCCTTTCTGCCTCTCTCTCTCCCCTCTCTCTCTACTCCTTCCAGCCACCCACACACACACACAAATATTACGCAATTGTTGTCATCCAGCTGAGCACAGTGGAGCCATTTTATAAGCTCGTCGGGCGCCAGTGCTCGGGATTATGTGTGAAGTAAATTACATATAATAGAGCTGCAAATGCAATTCGCGAGGACTATTCAAGTCGTCCTTGCGGCAAAGCCAAATGAATGCCGCATATTTTAAGAGCGCAATATAATACAATGCCGCCGGCTTGACAAAGTTTAACTACGCGATTTTAATTTCGGTTTTTCTGGATGTAAATATAGACTATTGTACAATATTAAAGTATGTTCTTTTTACAAAGATATAGAATAAATAAAAAAAATAATAATTATAAATAATAATAAATAATTATAAATAAATTATAAAAATTCTTTAAATTATAAAAATAACATAAATTATATATATAAATATTTATATTACAGCCAAAGAAAATTTTGAGTAGTTCGGCTTACGGTTCGCATGAATTTTATGCTTTTTTCTCGTGAGTCTAATTTTTCAAAATTATTGTTAAAACCTAACAATAAATTTAATAATTATATATTATTATTATATATTATTTGCACAAGTGTGCAAATGTTAAAAAGAAACTTTAGTATATCTCTAAATTTTAAAATAAATACGAATTAAAAACTAATCAATTTTATTTCTTAATTAAATAATATTTATATTATTATCAAATTAGTAATATATATTCCTCATTCAAATGAAAATTTTCTATATGAATTTATATTTACGAATATTTCGTTAAGTTTTTATCTTTACTAAAGTTATGATGCTCTTGTCAAGGACATCTCATTCGCATGCCGCTATAAAGTGGCATCCGGGTCGTAAGTTCTGCGCTGTTTCAGTTATTTTTTTCTCACATTCTCCCGCCCTCTCCTTCTCTCTGTTTGTCTCTGTCGCTCGCTCGCTCTTTTGCGCCCACTTGTGGTATTTGTGCTGCCCGCAGCCACGCCCACATTTTAATATCTAGCCGCATTCTGTTGTTGATTGTGTGTGTGTGTGTCAGTGTTGTTGTATGTTGACTCTTCTTTATGTTTCTTTTGTAATTTTGTGCAATTGTCATGTAAATGGGTTAAGTTCTGACACTAAATTGTTTTTTCCGAAAAGCCTTTTGCTTAGTTTCAGCTTTATTGTTTTCGATATGTTCTGCAAATTGAATTTTCATGTAAAGCTTTTACTTTTGTTTTTTTTTTTGTTTCCATTTTATTCATTAAAATGCAACAATTGTGACCAGGGCAAAAAAAATCATATTTGCAATATACATACATATTCATTTTCCATTCCAAATTCCATAGTTTTAGTTTTTTCTGTTAATGCAAACGGCAAGAGCTGATGATGAATGAGAATTCTATTTGAATGTTGGCGTTAAAAGAGGAGTAAGAGTTAAAAGAGGAAGTCTTTACCATAAGGGATATATATTCTTGATTCTTGGTCTTAAGAAATAGCTTTATTTTCACACATTATATACTTTAAAGTAGTTACAAATTATTTTTCAAAACCGAATTGATGGTTTTTCGAATAGGTTACACTAAGAATGCCGGATCCGGATATTTGTTGAGAGATATCGATGTCCGTTTGATATTAAGGCACAATCTAGATTTGCTCTGAAAGAGAAATAAGAGCTAGTTGAGGAGAACATTTCGCTACGCGTTATATATATTCCTGATTAGGCTGACAAATTATGCTCATCTCGCCACGCTCTTTGGGCTTAAGAAGCTGGTCTATTTGCTTACCAGAGGCACAACGCCACAATACATATTCATAAGGCTCTCTGATCGAGTGATCACAGACTCAATGCACACAGCTCTTGAGTTCTGAGTCGTTCTCAATTGAGTGAGCCTACGCCCTATATAAAGGCGACGCTTTTGCAGAGGTTTCTTCAGTCGCAAATTTCGTCTCCTTGGGGTCAGTCGCAGTGCAGTGAAGTGCAGTGGTAAATGTTATTAATATTTAAGTTGTTAGTAATATTTTGTAAATTTAAATACTTAAGTTTATTAATAATTTAAGAATAAATTATATTTAATTGTTAATTGTTTAGCTAATAATTTTAGTGATAAATAATGTAATAAAGATGTTTATTTTTATATTAATTATAATGTTCATAATGATGTTCATGATGATGCTCATAATGACGTTCGTAAAGACAGTCAACACGACGTCCACAACGATATTCATCAAAATGTTCACAATAATGTATATAAACATACTTGTATTGATGTTCACAATGATGTTCAGAATGATGTTTATTATGATGCTGGTAATGACGGTCATAAGGATGCTCAAGATTATGTTCATGATGATGTTCATAATCATGCTCAACACAATGTTAATGATGATCTTGGTGATATTGTTTAGCACGATGTTCGGAATGATGCTCAGCATAATCTTCATAATAATGTTCGTCATCATGTTTGGGATGATGTTCGGTATGGCGTTTATAATGGTGTTCATAATATAGTTTAGAACGATATTCATGATTATGCTTACAAAGACGTTCATCATGTACTTAGTGATATTGATATTTAATGATTTTTATAACGAGTTTCACATTGATGATAATATTACATCCCACATTGGTTCGTCTTTCTATAAAGAGAAGTATATATATACATATATATATTTATTTAATAATGAAGTTCTTAAATAACACAGTTATTTGACCTCAATATCATATTACTATTATATATTATATGGTCAACAGCAGTGAAACGTATGTTTTCCTGATAAATTTTTATAAGATCAGGATTTCAGACTTTTATTTGAATACTGAAATCTATATATCAATTCTATATAAGTAATCTAGTTATTACTTTTCTATCATATGCTCGAATTTCTTAAATTGAGAAATCACCTGAAGAACATTGTTAAAGACTAAAGACTTTATGTCTCACTCAACTTTGATATAGCTAAAGACAGATATGTAGCTATATACACATACCCGTATGAACCTCGTTTTTAGCATATGCTAGAGCGGCGCCCAGCGTTGGCCAATGGAATGCAAAGCGCAGCAAAATAAAACGATTTTAAAATTGGCCATTGAACTTTCATATCAGCGCAACGAGCGAAATGCTTTTTAAAACGCTTAAACACGCGAACAAGCATACGGCCACGCCCACTTATAATTGGCAGAGTATGAGCGAAAAAGAAAACAAAAAAGAATGAATTATGAAGAGGAAGAGGGGAGTTGTTAAATACAGTTTAAATTGAGGAAAAATGTTACTAAAGAGGTGTTAACAATAGTTGAAAACGGTTATGAATTGGATAAAAGTTAATTATACTAAGGGTACTTATATGAATATGATACTTATATGAATATAAATTGAAAATGCACATTGAAAAATTCTAGAAAATAGTATTTTAGGTATTTTATGTATCTAAATAACCAATATTTGTATATATAATGTCTGTATATTATATGTATAGAAATTAATATTATTTATAGTTTTTAAAGTCTATTAACATTTTCTAGAAGTTTCTTTATATTATTTAAACCTATATCAACTAAGTAATATATCACATATCAATAGAAATATCTGAAGAATTTAAGACTTAAGAAACTCCCTCTGCTATGTATTTCTAGAGTATATAAGCTCAACACAAATTGAACTTCCGCACATTGTGCAGACATGGTTGGTAACCCACACTCCATGGCACCTCGAATCCCCTGCAGCCCTACACTGGCTATAACCAATTGCATAATGTAATCAAAGTGGCTGCCCGTTTGGAGCAGCTGTTAATGCTCGTGATAAGCATTTAGTTAAATGTTCGCAAATGCTCCATTAGAGCTAAAAATGCAATAAACATTAATAGTTAGTATGATGTTGCTCTGCAGCTGCATCTTCCAAAAGTTTTAGTTGGCAATTTCATTAATATTATTGCATAATAGTTTAAGAGAATTTGGCTTTAAAAAAAATAATTTAATAAATTTAATAAAATTCTTTATTGAATATTAAATAAATATATACGAATATTACTATATATATATAGTTAACTAACTTTATTTAATGAAGAATTTTCTCCTAGTAACAAAATTTTGATTTATAGTCATATTTTATATTTGTTTATATACGGGAAAATATATATATATATATTTAAAATTTTTTCTTTTGTATATATAAATATTTATTTCAATGCTCACCTTGACAATGCTTTCCTCCCCCTCTTTATATTCGCGTGCCAATCAATTAGAGCAGGTACAAGACTTTGGGAAAACACAACGTTTGTTTGTCGTCTATTATGTTTCACTTATCAATGAGGCAGTTCAGGCGTCGCCTGCTTCGCACTTACATAGCATAATTAGCGCAGTTGAACAAATATTTACACCGTTTGATATATTGATTATTAAGCCATTCTCTGTTGACCTTAACTTGCAGCGACTGTGATTCGAAATTCAATTTATTGAATTTTAATTTTTATACCCTGAACCCATTGTAAATGGGAAATTGGGGTATAAGGTTTTTGTTGAAAATGTATGTAACAGTCAGAAGAAGGCGTGGCAGACATCAAAAAGTGTATATATTCTTGATCAGCTCGACGAGCTGAGCTGATAAGAATTGAAAATTGTTATATTTTAAATATTAGAGTGTCCGGCTGCGATGTATACTAAATTTCATCAAATTTTTACGTCAATAACTGAATTTATTGCATAGCAAGAAGCTTAAAATGATTCAAGCAGCAGATCTGGCCAGGCAACAGGGTATTTTCTAGTTAGGAAGTCTCAATATTTATCTTGTTTACATACAATATGTATAGATTTGTGCGTCTGATAGCATTATCTCTTCAGCAGCTGCCCATATAAAATTTAATTGAATCTTTTTTCTGCGATTTATTTATCATATATATATATATATATATATATATATATATAATTTATAAATATATCAATATATTTATATATATATAATTTATTATATTAATTATAAATGATATTTGTTTTCGGTTTTCTATCATTAATTCTCAACTAATAATTGAAATTGTCTCTTTCTTTGCAGGAGCTCTAGCGACTAAATATAATTATGGCAAAACCTGCAATAAATGTAAGTTGGAGATTATATAGTACCTTTATTTTCATTTCTTAAATATATATAAATATTCGAAAAATATAGTAATTTTTTTTTTTTAATTGCATTTTAGATAATACCGCATAGTCGGCTTGCCATGCCCCCAAACGGCCGCCCACAGCGTAGAACAATCAGAAGGTGTTAAGAACTATATATGTACATATATAGAGTATTATGCTTGTAAAGCAAATTGTGCAAATAAAGCAAACGAGGAAAATTATAATATTGAAAAGTTGCAATCAAAACGAAACGAATGAAATCAAAATACCAAAGAAGAGTGACAAAACCAACACGCAAGAAACAACAGCAACAACAACAACAACACAACAAGAAGAAGGAGAAGAATAAAAACTAAATAATACACACACATATATACACACACACACACACAGCAAAAATGACTGGAAATCTCAGAAACAAAATGGCACTGGGCAAATCCATTAAAATGTACCTGACCATATTCGTAGCCACGACCTGCATCTATATGGTGCTCTATCAATATCATATGTCTCGACAGCCACTCGCCACGAACGAGGTAGTCAAGGTGAGTGACCCAATTATCTGTCAAATTGATGGAAAGTTATAAATATATATCTGAAGAAAGATGAGAGAAAGAGATAGATGTATGTGATAGATAACTATATTGATAAGACTGGGCATCAATCAGTTTCTCATGTTCTATGAGATCTTGACAATGGGAAAGTTCCTATAAACTGAGCAGTAAAAGAAACTGAGGCCAAAAATGATCGGTAGATAGGCTGGATAGATATATTTATATAGATGCACTTTCTAGTAGATTTAATAGATATGCGCACTTTGATTGCATCCATTCATATATTAAGTAGGTAATATAGATTGCATGCTAGACAATTTAGAACTGTACTTAGATATAGGTAGTTACATAGATAAAGCTAACGTCTTTTTGTATTATTCAAAAACATTTATTCTAGATAATTATAAAGAGACAAGATATGATAGAGCTAAATTCTACTTGATAAATAGATAGATGCATAAAGGTAAAGTCTACTTGTGTTATGCAAAAAGAATTAACTAGACAAGATATGATTGGGCTTAACCCCAATTGAGTTATATAAATGGTGTAGAGAAGAAAGGATAAGTTAACATTTCTTAATGCATCTAAAAAGATTGGTATATAATATGTATATCCATTAGGCTTAAATAAAAGAAAGCACTCTAAGAATCTATAACAGAATTGTAGAGATTAAAGAGTTTACTGAAAAAACAATCAGATATGCTACTCGTTGTTTGTAGTGCTTCGCTCTTCTCTATTTGCTTCTTTCGTCACCTACTAACTTACGCTAAAGCCAATGTTAACATAAATTAACATAATGTTAACATAACAAATAAAAACTATAAAATATGACAGTTCCTTGCTTCTCTAAAAGCTGCTTTTTGCTGTTAGAAATTATGTTGGAGATGAAAAAAAATTAAAAATATATCTTTTATTAATTGTTCTATTATTTAATGAATATTTTAAAGCTAAGACGAGCTATTCAAAATGAATATTTAAGAATATCTATACTATCTAATAAAATCTCTACTAGAAAATGATTTCACTTATCATATCTATATTATAAATCCATATTTGTCTACTTATACAGAGAATAAATTTTTAGAAATTTAGATAACTTTTATGTTAGAAATAATTCTAGAAGTAATTTTAAAATGTAGTCAAGTTTTATACTAAAATTGCATTAGTTATTCATGTAGTTCCCTAGGAATATCTATTTCTATCTATCAACTCATGCATTTAATATATATTCATTCAAGCATCAATCTCATATATATATATATACAACTGTGTCTTTTGTTCTTGTTCCTAAACACAATGCCTAACTCCAACATAACATCGAATATGCATCAATACACACGACGCAGCATCCAGAAAAGACATCATTATCATCATCATCATCATACATCGCTTCATATTTGTGGGCGCCCATGTTGAATAGCTCCGTCATTAATGGCACAATGGGCGTAGAACAGATACAGGTACATGGACAGGTACGGGTGCATGGACCAAATACCACAGACTCTTCCGCCTCCGCCTCAGCCTCAGCAGCAGCATCCGCGTCTAGCTCTGGTGCAGCTGTTTACTCGACGGTTTCATTGCCACAGACATTGTCGTCAGACGCCAATCTCAAAGGCATCTCCACAACAACAACAACAACGAAAACAACAACAACAACAACAGTTGCTGCAACAGTACCAACTACTACAACAACAACAACTGATAAACTTAAAACAACAATACCCCAATCCAGCCACGCCCACAAATTAATGGGAAAAGCCGCTCATAAAATTCGCTCCGCATTTGTTGCCGTCTCCGAGCCCGTAAATATTCCTTTAACCATTTTTGTCTCTAACAAAAAAAAAAAAGAATAAAAATATAAAAAAAAAATGAACTAACACAATATTAAAATATTAATTTTAAGACACATTTTCTTTAAACAATTTTTGCAAAATGCTTTTCTTGTCAAGTTCTTTGCCTGCTTTTCCGTGTTGCTTGTTCGTGTGTTGCACATCTAACCAAATTATACAGTCTCTTTATGTTACTACCACTACTCATCCATGTTTGTCTTGCAGTCTACGGTGTATGTAAATAGTTTAGTATATATATATATACAAGTATATATATATTATATATATAGGTATGCATATTACTTGTGCTCAGTTTTAATGGGAATTTTTGCACTTGTAAAATTTCCTGCAGCTGTCTGCATTCTGTTTGTTTCTGTTTCTGTTTCATTCTTGCTTTTACTTTACCTATTTTCCAATTTTCTTAATTGCTTTTTTAAGTTAACCCAACTGCGGGGCACAAGTGCGTTTCATGCACACTGTGTAGAGGGCAGTATGGGGGCTTGGCGGCTGCATGGGGCGTGGCAGCAGTTAACGTTACTTTGAAGTTTACATCTTAGTTTTATAGTGTGGGTTTGTGTTGCTGGTGTTTTAAAATGAAATTTTGGTATTGAAATTCTGTTTTCTAGCTGAAGAATATAATTGGAATAAGATAAATTTATATCATAATCTAGTAATATCACAATATCTAGTAATATAATATATATATATATGGCATTGCTGTCTAGGAAATCAATTAAAATGCATATTTAAAATACAAAATATTTTGACTATCGTATTGATGGATAATTGGTACAAATTTATAGTTAATAATGCATTCTAATCAGCTGTTAATTCCTCAAATATATATATATATTATATATATAAATATATATATATTATATAAATATATTATATATTATAACTGATTAGAACTTCAGTCAATTTTCATAAATATAGGTGCATATATGTAGCTATGGAAGCTTAGGTAATAACTTCGACATAAATAATATATATATATCTAAAGTTTTAAAATTTCTTGAAAACTGCTGAATTGAAGAAATAAGGACTATATATATGCGGTCTTAAAGAAACAAAGAAACGAATTCAAAAGTATAAAAGCTAGAATGCTGATAAATAATAATATTATTATTATTTCTCAATTCCTTCATAGAGTTTCTCCAGCTTTTACAGCATTATTCCTGCGCATCAAACAACAATCGCTAAGTCAATCAATTCATCATTCAACGCAAACATATTTATGATAATGATAATGATAATTGAGTGCTGGTATTGTATTCTATAAGTACTTCCATATCTACTTAGTCAATTGCGTTTGCGAATATAATTTATGTACGTGCAGCTCTTGCTAGAAGCACACGTCCACCTTAATGGATTGATTGATGTTGTCCTTGTGTGTGCGTGTGTGTGTGTGTTTGTGTATCTAAGCAAATGTCCTTTTCATAGATGTTGCCATGGATACATTAGAAAACTCATTAGCATTGTCCTCAACTGATGAGCACACAAATTTCGTTTTGTTTGTTTTGGTTCTAATTGTTGTTAAGCATGAGTAAATTATCCGTTTCATAAGTGGTCGACTCTTATCTATCCGTGTTGCCAATTAATTTACCTTTGTAGCTGTGCAATGCAAATTGCTTTATTTGTCTAACCACTCGCATGTTTTATAAACTGCAGCATCAGTTTGGCTTTCTAGGTTAATCAGCTGCTATATTATATCAGATGGCACTCGCACGCCTACCAAATTATAAATAATATGCAAATAAACAGGTTCTTAGTATGAAATTTGCATGAGTCTAATTTGTAAATTGCTCATTGCACATTGAAACCCAAAAGCCGAAACCGCGTACAATAACAACAACAACAATTTGCCATTGAATGGCACCAAGCCGAGGCGTGTTCCAGTTCTGGATAGTGAGTGGGTGGCATAGGGTGGTGAGGTGTTGGGTGGAAAGGTCCCACACTGATGATCCAGATTGCAAAATGCATTCTAAATGCAAGGCAATTGAAAAAGATTCGTGCATTTGTAGGTTTACTCGCTGTTAGTAGCTGAATATGTATGTATGACTGTATGTATGTATGTATGTATATATATCTAGGTATGCTCTACAGTCAATGTCAAAGGCAGGTTCCATTGCTTGGAGAATTGTTTCAATATCAGATAGCTTTCGGATATAGTAGATATAACTAAAGCTCTGAAGAAGATTACGTAATGATAATGGTGTAGGCAATAGGAATGATAATGAAAATGATTATGATAATACTAATGATGATAAATATTGATTATAATTATGATTATCTTATGATTATAATTTTTAAAAATTAAAAAAAATAAACACAATGAGAAAACTAATGCTAATGCTAATAGTGATGATGATGCTAATGTTAATCACAATGAATAAACAATAATAATAATAATAATGCTTATAATCAATATTCCATTCATAATGATAATGATAATGATCATAATATAGGTAATGGAACTGATAAACTTACTGAAAATGAGCCATTGAGGCACTAATACTAAGTGATATAGAACGTAGGACATGAACTTGGTATGCTCTGGTTTTCCGAAATGCAAATTGTGTGTGCCACATTCTCGGTAGCAACTACTTTACATGCAATTCTATTATTATTATTATTATAAATTTTTTTTTTATTTTTTCTGAATTGGTTTTCTCTGCTTCAGTGCCCTTTTATTTATTTGAATGTCTTTGTTTATTTTTGCAAATAAATTTGAATGCATTTTTGTGTGTCAACAATGGACAATTTGCAAAGTGCGCGACGTCTATATTTATTTGGCACACCAACAGCAGCAGCTGTGTGTGTGTGTGTGTGTTTGAGTGTGTGGCATTTGAGTGGCCTGCTTAAAGTACAGCGGGTTATCCAACACGCAGCTAAACCCGGTCAACTAGTTCCAACTATTCAACTAGTTAACTGCTAGCTAGCCGGTGGATTAATTTGCATAATTGCTCATAAAGCGGGAACTCACGCCGCGTTACGCATGTAAACACACACACACACACACGAACACACTATATATATATAATAATAGATAATAGAGTATATGGAGCCTCTCTCTTGTTGGCTTTATGTTAATATCTCAACTCTTGCCCATCTTAGCCGCCATTGTACATCATCACGCCCACTTATCGACGCCCCGAACAGCTGGCGGAGCTGACACGACTCGGCTACACGCTGAAGCATGTGCTCAACCTGCTCTGGCTGGTCATCGAGGATGCGAACAAGACAAACCCTTTGGTCGCCCACACCCTGGATCGCATTGGCGTGCCCTACGAGTACCTGGTCGGTGAGTATTACCACCAACAACACGGCCCTGCCATTGCCATTTACCACATATATTAACGAGCCCTCTCTAACCGCCTCGACAGCGCCCATGCCCGAGCAGTATAAGCACACCAAGAAGGCCAAGCCCCGCGGTGTCTCCAATAGGAATCGTGGACTCGATTATTTGCGGGCCAATGCCACCGAGGGCGTACTGTATTTTGCCGACGATGATAACACCTACGATGTTAACATATTTGAACAGGTGTGTAAAGGTCATCGCGACTAAATGTATACATTAAATGCACTCGAATAGCCTGTGACACGGTAATAATATGCATATTATTATGTAATATATGAGGTGGTGATGGAAAATGGGGAGAGGGAGAAAGGGAGAGAGAGCGAGTATCCCTATTTACCTCTCAGTCTTTTATTTAGGTATTAACTTTATATGCAAAATTTATGACTCTAACTTTTCCTTTAGCCTTTTCTATAAGTTGTTTGAAATAGATTATATATTGATTAAGATTAATACAAATTAGTATTACTAGAGCTATGCACAATCATATACGAGTGTGTTATTAACGATAGACAACAAGGATATTGCCAACTCTAACTTTTCGAATATTGAAAATCGCATAGAAAGGCGCTGATTACATACATGGAAAAACGTAAAGCTTACTTTTGTATCGCATTTCCTTAAGATTTTCATGATTTTCACTTTTAAACTCAAAAGCTACTAAACAAATTGTCTAAAGGCAAAGTTCCCAAATTCTTTATACTAATTCGCACAAAATTTACTTACAGATGCGCTATACCAAGAAGGTGTCCATGTGGCCCGTGGGTCTGGTAACCAAAACAGGTGTCAGCAGTCCCATAATACGTGGCGGCAAACTGGATGGTTACTACGATGGCTGGATAGGTGGACGTAAGTACCCGGTCGATATGGCTGGGTTTGCGGTGAGCGTGAAGTTCCTGCATGAACGGCCAAATGCAAAGATGCCCTTCAAGCCGGGCTATGAGGAGGATGGCTTTCTGCGCAGCCTGGCGCCGTTGCAGAATAGTGAAATCGAGCTGCTTGCGGACGAGTGCCGGGATGTAAGTACGATTCAAGCTATGCCTTAGACAGCTAAATATATCTACCTTTTCCGTTTGCTCTTCTCAGATACTCACCTGGCATACGCAAACGAAAAAGAATCCACCCGCGCAGCCGTTCAACGTGACGCGCTATGCGAACACGAATTTGGCTTTCATTGAGAAGTTGCTGGTGCGACCGTAGGAGCAGGAGCAGGAGCCCCAGTTTGTCCAAGTGTAGTAGTTAGCCTTAGATAGGTATTATTATTATGCGATTACGATTACGATTGTGTACGCAGCGAGTGAGCTCACAAAGTGTCCGCGACTTTGAACCAGTTGTACAGGTACAATCCTGTGTTGAAGTCGTCCCTCTTTATACATACATATATATATATATATATATATATATATATGAATACCGACTATCGTTAGTTTCGCACAGAGTATATATACCCTGTAAAATATGAGCAGATATAGACGCAAATACATATTAATGTAACTTAGTTAGGCTCTAAGCGCACAAGTTTATACGATATTTGAAGATATGGCCAAGGCCTCTATTGGTTACAGCTGCACACACTAAATACCTTTTAGTATTGTATTTTATAATGTACTCAACCTAAACTATAATATAATATATGTATTTATATATATATATATATATATATATATATATATATTGTACAGATTTGCAATACACACGATGCAAGGCTAAGGCCGCAACTCAATTTAAGACGATGAATTCTTTTTATAAGCGAAAAAGTATTTAAGTGCATTACTTTATGAAAGACAACAGCCTCTATGTTTAAGCTTTAGTTGATAAGGTTCAATGTTCTGCAATCCAAATATGATAATTCGTTGAAAACAAAACAACAAAAAACACTCAAAAAACAATATACACTTTATGGTTTCTGTTCCTAAATATAATATACTCTAGTTTTGTTTCATTTGACTAAATTTCATGATTTATGAATATGTTGTATATTATTTATCTGATATTCAAATATTATTTACTCAAATGCTGTGTTAATTTTTTGCAATCCAATGTAAAAGAGTTCAAGGCCCATTTGGCTGATTGGAAGCAGGGTAAGGGGCCAAAGTCGGGCAAAGTGTTTATTTATACAGAGCCCATTCGGAATGCAAACAAACAGCAGCAAAATGTGGGCCGCAACCATTTCAATAATGCACGCCGACAGACAGACAGACAAGCAGAGAGACAGACAGTCGGACAGCCAGTACCAGATAAAGAAGTGCCCGATGATTTGGTCACATGGTCGGTCTGATGGGAGCGCGGAACTTAAATCGCGTGTCAACTGATACCGTGGCTAATGGCAATTGAACAAGCGAAAGCTGCAAATAGTTTGGCAACTTCAGATAATGGTCTTGCTGATGGAATTCAATTACAAAAAGTGGCAAAAAATATTAAAAAGAAAAGAAACAAGAAACAAAAAATAAACAATATAGAAACATGAAACACAAGAACAAGAAAAATACAATTACGCAAAGATATTTAATTGCAAATTTCCAAATTACTTTCCAAATTTTATGATCTATATATTTGCAACTTAATGTAAATACAGAGCTATCGAATTATTATACTATAATATAAAGAAAGAAGTAACGAAACAACTCTACAATTTATACATACACTTAAAGAAACACTTAGTTAGGAACTTACCAAATCTTTAAAATTAATAATACTTATAAACTAATCTCAAGGGTAAAAGATCTTCGTGAATTGTTATGGCAACCAAACTAAAATATTCTTATAAATTCTTTAAAACAAATATATATATATATATATATAGTAATATATATATATTATACAAAATATTCTCGACTATTTCAAACTTTAAATACAATTACAAAACCAATCTACAATTACGAGTAAACTCTATTCTCCTATTCAGAAAAACATAAAATCAAATACGTTTTTTAATAAACAAAACAAAAAAAAAAACAATAAACTCTGGTAAATGGATAAACAAGGAACTTCAATCATTTTTATGCAACATTTAATAAAAATAAATATTTCTTAAATATTTAAAATATAAATTAAATACTAAGCAAAACAAAAACTTTTATTTGTTAAGGGGGAATTATCAAAAAATATGAAATAAAACTTAAAATAACTCGATAAAAGTATTATTGAAAAATATTTTAAATTTTTTTTTATATTTAAAAGTCTAGCTTTCGGAATTAAGTATATATGCATATGCATATTTTACGGGAGTCAGAGCAGAGCCTATAGAGCAGACCCTAAGCAGAGCCATAAGCAGTGCCTAACCAGGGCCAGGGCCAGAGTTCAGACATAGGCAGAGCTTGAGTTCAGTCAGAGCATTGCCATAGGCAGAGCCTAAGCAGAGCCTGAGTAGAGTTCAGTCAGAGCGGAGCCATAAGCAGAGCCTAAGCTGAGCCAGAGTTCAGGCAGAGTGGAGCCAGGCAGAGCCTAAGCAGAGCCTGAGTTCAGTCAGAGCGGAGCCATTGGCAGAGCCATAGGCAGAGACTAGGCAGAGCCTAAGCATAGCCATAGGCAGAGCCTAAGCAGAGCCATAGCGGAGCGTAAGCAGAGCCAGAGCGGAGCCATAGGCAGTGCCTATGCAGGGCCACGGCAGAGGCTGAGTTGAGTCAGAGCATAGCCATAGGCAGAACCTAAGCAGAGCCATAGGCAGAGCCTAAGCAGAGCCAGAGCAGAGCCTGAGTTCAGTCAGAGCGGAGCCATTGGCAGAGCCATAGGCAGAGACTAGGCAGAGCCTAAGCATAGCCATAGGCAGAGCCTAAGCAGAGCCAGAGTAGAGCCTGAGTTCAGTCAGAGCACTACCATAGGCAGAGCCTAAGCAGAGCCATAGGCGAAGCCTAAGAAGGGCCACGGCAGAGTCTGAGTTGAGTCAGAGCATAGCCATAGGCAGAGCCAGGGCAGAGCCAGGGCGGAGCCTAAGCAGAGCCTGAGTTGAGCCAGAGCAGAGCCTGAGTTCAGTCAGACCGGAGCCATAGGCAGAGCCCAAGCAGAGCCAGAGAAGAGCCTGAGTTCAGTCAGAACGGAGCCATAGGCAGAGACTAGGCAGAGCCTAAGCATAGCCATAGGCAGAGCCTAAGCAGAGCCAGAGCAGAGTCAGAGCAGAACCTGAGTTCAGTCAGAGCACTACCATAGGCAGAGCCTAAGCAGAGCCAGAGCAGAGCCTGAGTTCAGTCAGAGCGGAGCCATAGGCAGAGCCTAAGCAGAGCCAGAGAAGAGCCTGAGTTCAGTCAGAACGGAGCCATAGGCAGAGACTAGGCAGAGCCTAAGCATAGCCATAGGCAGAGCCTAAGCAGAGCCAGAGAAGAGCCTGAGTTCAGTCAGAGCGGAGCCATAGGCAGAGCCTAAGCAGAGCCAGAGAAGAGCCTGAGTTCAGTCAGAGCGGAGCCATAGGCAGTGCCTAAGCAGAGCCAGAGAAGAGCCTGAGTTCAGTCAGAGCGGAGCCATAGGCAGAGCCATAAGCAGAGACTAGGCAGAGCCTAAGCATAGCCATGGGCAGAGCCTAAGCAGAACCATATCAGAGCATAAGCAGAGCAGAGTAAGAGCATAGCCATAGGCAGAGCCTAAGCAGAGCCAGAGCAGAGTCAGAGCAGAACCTGAGTTCAGTCAGAGCACTACCATAGGCAGAGCCTAAGCAGAGCCAGAGCAGAGCCTGAGTTCAGTCAGAGCGGAGCCATAGGCAGAGCTTAAGCAGAGCCAGAGCAGAGTCTGAGTTGAGTTATAGGCAGAGCCATAGGCAGAACCTATTTAGTTTATGGTTTTATTTGATGAAATATTTAATTTAATATTTAATGTCTGACTATCTTTTAGACAGCTTAATATTAACAGAAATTAATTAAATATATTTTTTTGCAACCCCTTGGATTTGATCTCCAATTTTGTCATCTCATTCAATCTCAAACTCTCCATTCATTTAATTTTCCACCTCAACTCAATGCGAAAACAACTTCATTAAAATTTCTTGATTAGTTTGACATTTATTAAAATTTAACAAATTGTTTAATAATATTTTTATGTTTTGTTTTTAGTTTATATTTAAGTGCATTGGAGATTTTTGAAGCATGTTGGTGTTACATAATTTGCATAGATATGTCGTCTCTAGTGGCTCCAGGCGGCAACTGGTTGAGTTTTGAGCTCCAGCGATCGCTTTCTTTTGCAGAGAGGCCTCAGTAACAGTTTTAAGCAGGCATATTTGTGTAAATGATATAGAATTGATTTCTGTTTAAACAAATTTGCCCCTTGTTGATGTTTTTTCTGATACTTTTTTATGATACTCGAAATATTTTACGTGTATTTACCATCGCTGTTTGAGAATTTCGTTTCGAATTACGTTTCGATATCTTTTTATATCTTTTTCAAATACCCATTCGCAATTATTAAATGACAGCAACAGTAGAGTCGTTCTACGTAAACTAAGTGCAAGATATAAAACTAAAGTCATAGTGCAAGATGTTCAACTAGGAAGCTTACAAATCAAGGCACTATTTGATACTATAATATAACTACATTTTGATATAGATTTATAATCCATAAAAACTATGTAAGAGTTCACAAAAGTTGAGCTTAGTTTAGAAATGGTTTTGGATCTTCTTATAATCATTGGAGTACAGATAAGTTTTGAGTTTTCATAGATCCTATAATGAATATATAAAATTAAATTATTCAGAAATACTTAAGCGGAAATTAAAAGTTTTTAGATCTGAAACTAATAGTTCACATATGCTCTCGTTTGTATGTGTTTGCGTTTCTCTATGATCTATATAGTTAAGCAGTTAGGAGTTATAGGAAGGGCTTTTAGAATATATCCTTGAATGCTTACATTTTGTAGTTTGTAGTTTGCAGAGACTTACTTGGCTGGCTGTGTACTGGTAGAATTATAGGAATCATTTGTCTCGTGGAGAGTTTTGTATTGGTCATTCGCCAAGAAAGTCGATTTATATCATAGATTCAAGAGACAACGTAACAAGCTAGATGCAATGCCTTAGTGGAGTCACTGCTCTATATGAATAGTATTTTTTGATTAAAGTTAGACTATATACTAAAAATTTAGTAATACCAGAGGGGTTAGATAAGAATTGCTTTGGTTATTGAATCATTTGCTGTTCGAAATGTGGTTCTACTGTGTGGTACTGAAAAGATAACTCAACATCGATGGCTGCACGTGAAAGCTTATAGTTGCCTCTTCCCACTTGGTATGAATCAAACGCTGCAATGGGGTGTTGAGCGTTGACTCCTCCTTGGCGACCACATCGTTGCCAGCGCTAGCGCCACTAGCAGCACCACCAACACCACCGCCGCTAGCGCCAGCCACACCACCACCGGCAGCAGCAACTCCAACGGCTGTAATTGCCTCATCCTTGGCCTGTTTGCCAACTGTCTGCGAGCTGCTCTCCGGTGTGATTGGTTGTCGCTCCAACATGACCAATGCCTGCTCATTGTAGGTGCGATTATCGATGGTCATCAGTATCTGATGGCCCGAACAGCTATAGTAATTCACATCGAAACGTGACTCGGCATGATAATTCCTCAACAGATCCGGATTACGATTGAATATAACGCCGTAGTGCCCAGTGCAGCTGGTTATCCAAATCGGGTAGTTGGGCGTCTTCAAGCGAGAGCCCGGTTGCCGCGACTGATTGACAGCAGCCTAATGCAATTATAGAAACTCATTAGCTAATTCATTAGCTCAATTCAACTTCTACTTACACTTGCTGATTCTATGTCCCAGAGCAGCAGCCCAATCATGCAACGCTTCAATACTCCATACTGTGCCACAGCCTGAAATGCAAAAGGAAATTTGGAGTAAAGCTCTGGGTTACCGAGTCTACTGCTCACATAGCTATTCTCATCGCCCACATTGATAACGCCATTGTGTATATAGGGCGTGGCACGCCCTGTCAACAACAAGGTCACAATCATTAACGAACCCTCCTCATGGTTGCCCATGGTCAAAGGCGAAGACTTCGTTGAATCCAGATCCGTGCGTACTCTGAGTGGGTCGCATTGAAAAGAGTGATAGATGGGATTATAAAAACTCTTTTATATGTAATCTAATATGTGGGCGTAAAGTACACTCGCTTTAGCTGAAATCTTACTTTCCCATCGAGCGTGTGAGTACAGCGCTATAGAGAAACAGCAGAGTGCCCGGGGTCTCCTCTTCTGTAAACTTTTAAATGGCATTAGTCAAATGTACTAAATAAACATAGACTTAGAATAAAGGCAACTCAAGCTAAAGAAATTGCTTAAAATCTAATTTTTCAAACAATTTCTTTAACGCTTTTTCTTACGTATTGAAAGTTTCGCTTCATAAAGTGTTCCAGTTCTTCGTTGGGCGAGAGCGTAAATGTATAAAGCTGTAAAAAACAAATAATAAAGTAGCTATAATAAAAATAAAGAAATAAATAAATATAAAAAAAAAATTTAAATAAAATATTATGAAAAATGAATATCTAATGTAAAGAAAAAGATAAATAAATAAATCAAACAAATTTTTTGTGTGACTCTAGTCTTTGAGACTTATATTAGACCCTTAGACTTAGACTTAGGAAAAGTTTAAAGATTCGTAGCGCTACTAAAAAAAATTTAGAATATTTTAATAATATAGAATTTTTTAATAACTTAATCATTATTTTAAGTAAGTCAGCATATTAACTATTTCAATAATAACTATAAAGAACTCCTTATAGAATTAGTAAAAACTTATAATTTTAATGCAATTTTCAATATATTTGTAAAGTTAAAGTATTTAACTTATATTTTTTTATATATATATTTTATTTAAAATTTAAATTTTTTAAATTTTTCAAGAAATCATAAAAATCAATAGAATATTTCTTGAATTCCTTGTAATGCCAAAAGTTTTTCAGATATTGGAATTAGATGATATTATATGTGAGATAAAAACTTAGTTGAGAGTAGTACGTTATTAACTTTTATATTATTATTTATAATATTTTTCCAATTTCTTCATCCAATCACATAAATCAATAGAGTTTGGATTATGCAATCAAAAAGGGCTCACCTTTTCGGTCACCGTATCGTGAAAGTAGGTGGCACTGTGATCCACAAACACCTCGTCCGCCGAGGGCAGCACCATGGTAACCTTGCCCTTGTCCGATATAAGGCGCAATATCTCAATTAGAGCATTGAAGAGCGCATCTCGCTGCATCTCAGCTGTGGCCATCAGAGGACTGCAAGGAAGCCCAAGCCAATTAGCCGAATTAAGAGAACTACCTTGTTAGAGAGGACGCACTTGGTCGTGGCTGTGGCTCGACTGGTTTTGCGTGCAAACAGCAGGTACTTCAATATGAAGCCTTGGACCACGGACAGCATGCCACGCGTAGCATTGCGTGGAGAGCGTAGTCCATAGGCCAGCTCCTCCTTCCCGGCGGCACCAAAGACAAAGGACGTCTGCAGCCACTCGGCACGCATGGGTATGCCCGCTGTGCCAAAGACCAGTTTGCGCAGCTCCTATTTAACAGGGATTAGGGATTGTCATTAGAGCAGGAGTAGTCTGCTTTACCAATGCCAATTCGCTGGTGATGGGCGTGCCGCCTTGCATGATAAACTCCTTGTTCATGGTGCTAATTGGTCTGGGCGCTTTTCCAGCTCTTTTTTGCTTTTCCGTTTAGCTAATTTTGATTTCCGCTCGAAAGAGACTTTTGCTTCGTTCCACGATTTGACTGCAAATGTGCCTCAGCTGGTTTCCACAGCTCGCTTCTAGGTTGGGATTTGCTTGACTGACTCAGTAACTGACTAACTGACTGACTGAGTGGCTGACTGACTGACTGGCTGGCTGACTGTCGACATTTCAGGCCTTTCACACTTCAACGTTGATTTTTAATTTCATATTTAGTCGTGGGTCGAGCAACAACAACAACAAGAACAACACGTCACGAACGATGGAGCATTAAATTGTAGAAGTCCTTTAAGTACAATGGTAAGAAATAAGGTTTTTCTAATTGAATTTTTATAGCTAGCTGAATGGTTGATGCTGATCGATGCTGTATATAAGGAGAGTCTTTAAATAGCGAATGCAAGCCATAAAATTAAACTCGAAGCTCGGCTTAAAGCCTTAACCCTTGCCTTAAGCTTGAGGTAGAAATGAGCCTGAGTTTTCGTATACTTATTTTTAGTTTTATCTTGAATATATTTTAAATTATTTCTTTAAAAATAACACATTAGTTAAATCTAATTATAATTAGTTAGTTCAATAGCTTTTTATTTAACATAAATATATTAGTTTTAGCCCACTGTACAGCTTGATTCCGGCTTAGAGGACTTGGCTCACTCGTCTGTCAGTCAACGAAAGTAACTTTAAATGAAATTGAATTGAATTTAGTTCTGTGTGCTCCACGCGATATCCGATATGCTGCATATATACATATATCTTTACATACATATGCCTGGAGAAGTGAAAGTGTTATACAGAGTAAGAGAGACAGAGAGAGAGTTGGGCGCCAAGATTTTTTTTGGCATGTTTGAAGCCTGCCATGGCGGCCCGCACAACCGGAAATATGTAGTTGTTGACGCCCATTTGTGCCTATTTCGCGGTGGGGTGTGGGAACTGGGAGAACATATGTGTGCAGCTTAATAGTCGACATTACGAGTTATTTGAATGATGTACATATGTCGCTGCAGTTATTGTCTAGCTTTTCGGTTGCCTAACAAGCAGATACTCTCTATAACATTAAAGGTATTTACAAACACATAGACAAGCAAACTTAGTTTATAGAGTATACAAATTTGGCTATGCATCATATTATATTTTACATATGTAAAAATCGTATCGATTAGCTGGTTAACAAGTTCTGTTTTGGGCTAACCTTGGCACATGTGTGTTGCAATTTAATTAAAGTACCTGTCCGTTACATTGATAGCTTCGAATGGCTTTTATTATGTTACAATTTGGTATTATTAAATGTTTTTGACATTACACGATTTTGCTAGATTTAAAAAAATAGTATTGGTTAAAAAGCAAATGCATTGGACACCTGAATATAGCTAATATAGTAATAATTATAGTCATTTAGTAGCCGCTGTGTCGCTAAGTCAACACTTGCTTCTCCCGATCCATAACATCTTTCATTAAAGTCTTAGCCTCCTTAGGCGCTCTTCCCACCAGATATAAGAAGTTAAAGTACCAATTAATTAGACGAATCTTAAATCCAGACGCCCACAAGCAATATTCAAAATAGATGCGACGTCGTAACCAATTGAAGTACTCCAGCGGCGATCGACTACTGAGATCATAGATAGAACGCTGAGCATAGCGAGCCATGAGGCGTGGTCTATCCACCACATCGCCGTGCATGTTACTGATGGCGCGTACAATATTCAAATTGCGACTAGAAGAACAGAACCATATACTATAATTAAGTTAGTTAGATAAGAGGAATGCACTCACGTCACAAATAGCAAGCAGCGCGGCATTTCCCTCAGTGTATTCATTATTATCTCAAACTGTTCCGTGGCCACCTTCTGCACGTGTGCGATGTCCTCCTTCGTGAGTTTGCTGCGCACGCTTCCACCCTTAATATTCACAGGCTGTTGGAACAGCACCGAGGCAAACTTCATATGATCGACAACTTGCATATCATGCGCGGCGTCTTTCATTCCCATCTCATCCCGCTGCACAGTGGCCACCCAGAACTTACCCAGAGCGATGCGCACATTACGTGGCATCTCTTCATAAAGTCCATGATCGAGTAAGACAATATCCGCTTTGCCATTTCGGTTGTTTTTACGCACAAATACTAAAGAAAAAGAGAGTTGGGTTTATGTTTTCGATTGCTGAAGCGTTTCTTTGGTTACCCACTGTTGCCGGGATGGGGATCCGCATGGACAAAGCCCGATTTAAAGATTTGCTCAGCAAACATCGTAAACAACTTATAATCGACGTCTATTAAGCTAAGACCTTGCTTCTTAATGCTCTCCACATCGCTTATTGTAATGCCGTCAATCCATTCCAAGGTCAGCACACGCTGCAATATATTATAATATTAGATAATCAAAGTTATATATTCAACAACTAAAACTTACCGTCTTGGTGTGTCCCCAATAGACTTTGGGCACATGGATGTAGCTCAGCTTACGGAGATCCTGGGCGCAGCGCTCGGCGTTCTTGCCCTCTTGCTCAAAGTTCAGCTCTTGAACAAGATTCTTGCGCAGATCATTCAATATCCAGCCGAAATTATAGTCTTTGAAAATTAACTCAATTATGTCCTGCAGGAAGATAATCGTAGCCAAGTCGCTGATAAAACGCTTCTGTAAATCGCTATACTGCACTTTCACAGCCACCTGCTGTCCGTCGTGCAGCCGCGCTTTGAAGACCTGCGCCAAGCTGGCCGCAGCAACAGGTGTGTAGTCAAATTCCTTGTAAATCGTCTCGGGTAGTTTGCCAAAATCATTCTGAAAGACTTTCTGTATATCCGCCTTTGTGGTTGGCAAGCATTGGTCCTGGAGCTTTGCCAACGTTTTCGTGTATTCAATAGGCAATATATGATTGACGGCTGCAAATCCCTGGCCCACTTTTATATAGAGACCACCATTGAGCAGGCACGTTTCCAATAAGCGATCGGCACTGCATTGATGCACCAATTTCCTCTTCTTTTCATACTCGGGATCATTCTCGTTCAGCCCCAAATAATCTACGGCTATCAGTGTGGCGGTCTTGAGAGACCTGCCGAAGCGCACAAACGATCCACAGTAAGTGAACTCGTTGACGACGCCATCGTAGCCAACGGCGCAGGCACCAGCGAGCAGAGCTCCCAATCTTACGTACGGCACATGACGCCATTTAAATTGGGATTTAACTTGATCCTGGGCAGCGGAGCGCTTGCTATGGAATTGTTTCGACACCAACAGTTTCCTGCTAACATATCGAAGATTCTGAAATCAAATTTTTTAAAACAATAAATCATTGTTTTTATATAAGTATACCGCCCAAGCACTTACAGGTGTTTTTTGCATTTCTAACAGACTTTTTGTACTTTAAGCATTGGCAAACAGCTGTTCACCTCATAGCTGCAGTTATAGCATATCCGAAGCAATGTTAATAGCAGTAACTTTGAATTTTGGTTAAATTAATTTAATTTATCTAATATAAATTTACCAATTTTAAAACATATTTCTTTGCTGTCTCAAAGTTAGAGAATGCTTTCTTAATATTTATTTTGGCCAATGTATTCCTTTTAATTAGTCCGATAGCTATCGAATATTTTGAACTATTTTGGACTATCGATTACCATTGTATGAGCCTACCACAAATGCACATGTGCAGATTCAAGCCCTACAGGTACTTTTAGCTACTAATAAATTGATTTAAGCTATATTTTTATTACTTTAATAATTTAATTTTAGTTATATTTGCCCTAAAATATATTTCATTTTACGTTGACTATCTGGCTCACAATAGAAGCAATATAAACTTCATTTCATTTGAACGCCTGCCCTATTTAATTGTACATGGGTGTATTTTAATCGGTATTCAGCAACTATCGATGACCTGAAGATGATTCAGAGCTGTCAGCTCTTTTAATGTAAACAAATTCTTTTCAGTTATTCTTGTGTAACATTGCAGAAAATGACGATCAGCGTTTTACTTGAGTAAGATAAAATAATGAATTAATTATTTGCTTCACTTAAATGTGCTAATGTGACCACCAGCTGTTTGCATATTAAACTCCGCATGACGTGACATCCCTGTTATTTGTGTATACGAACGCCGCTTTGTTTGTGCCGCCGACAGCCGACAGATTTAGTTCTTTTTATAGCGTGGTATCTAAAACAAAACCCAATTGTTTATCTTAGCAAAACAGACGGAGAGCTAGAGCCAGTCTCGCACATTTACAGTAAGTGGTACACGCTAAAAGCCATGTCGGGCACCATACTCGAGAATTTGAGCGGACGCAAGCTGTCCATATTGGTCAGCAGCCTGCTGCTATGTCAAGTGGCTTGCTTCCTGATTGGTGGCCTGTATGCACCTGTACCTGCTGGCCATCAGATCGTGATGGGCATTAAGTGCCGCGATGTGGCTGGCCGGCAGAATGACACCAGCTTTTTTCTCTACTCGCGCGGCAACGGCGCCTGCGACTCCGTTCAGGATATCGACATCGAGCAGGATCCGTTGAAGATGGCCAATCAATTGGTTTATGTGTTCCAAATGCCACTGCCGCGAGACAATCGCACACTGGACTACTCCCGCTGGCAGCAAAATCTAATTGGCGTGCTGCAGATGGACATTGCCTACGACTCCTCTTCGGAGCTGCGGGAGCCCCCCAAAGAGCTTCAATTGACAATTGACACACGGCTGGCGTATCGCAACAAGAACGACGCGGACGCAGATTGGAAACCCTATGCGCACAGCATTGAGAAACGCTTCTTGGATTGCCGTGCCGCACACGTTGGCCTTCTGGAAATACTCTACACGTGCGATATAATCCCACTGTTCGAGCTGGGTGCACTGCATCACAGTTTTTATCTGCTCAATTTGCGCTTCCCAATGGACACGCCGAAGCGCTTAAATCTGCAGTTCGGTCACATGCACGATATCATACTGACGGCCATACATCAGAATGGAGGCTTCACTCAGGTTTGGGTGCTGCTGAAGACCCTGCTCTTTCCCTTTATAGTCGGCATAATGGTCTGGTTCTGGAGGCGTGTCCACATACTCCAGCGTTCTCCTGCGCTGCTGGAGTACATGCTCTTGTATTTGGGCGGTGCGCTCAGCTTCTTGAATCTGCCCTTGGAATACCTAACGCTCAGCTTCGAAATGCCATACATGCTGTTGCTTAGCGATGTGCGCCAGGGCATCTTCTATGCGATGCTCCTGTCCTTCTGGCTGGTCTTTGCCGGCGAGCATATGCTGATACAGGATTCACCTAACAAGTCGACCATACGCTCACGCTACTGGAAGCATCTGTCTGCAGTCGTTGTCGGCTGCATTTCGCTCTTTGTGTTCGACATTTGTGAGCGAGGCATGCAGCTGCGGAATCCCTTCTACTCCATCTGGACAACGCCATTGGGCGCCAAAGTGGCCATGAGTTTCATTGTACTTGCTGGCGTCTCGGCTGCCATTTACTTTCTATTCCTCTGCTACATGGTCTGGAAGGTCTTCAAGGATATTGGTGACAAGCGCACATCGCTGCCATCCATGTCCCAGGCGCGTCGACTGCACTACGAGGGTAAGTCGGAAGCTAGAGAGATAACTTTCAGATACTTATACTTACTTATATATATACTTAAACTTTCCTTATTCATATAATGAATCTGTCTGTTACCGGATCTTTCAATGAATATCCTAAACATCAGTAGGCGATCATATATTACATTTGAAGCAAGCAAACTGGCATTAGTTCAGTTGAATCTCATATATAGTACTTGCTGTGTGTGTTACAAAACATTATAAAAATGCCTAAGCGTGCAGAAGCGACAATAGATCAGCCGGCTTACGCCGGCTTCTTCTGTGTGATGGGCGTAACCGCGGCGATTGTCTTCACAACTATGGGCGCCGCTTATGGAACGGCCAAGTCTGCTTTGGGCATTGCCTCGATGTCGATCAAACATCCGGAACTGATTATGAAATCGATTATACCAGTTGTTATGGCTGGCATTATTGCTATCTATGGTCTGGTTGTCGCTGTCCTGCTGGCCGGTTCGCTCACCAACCTCTTTAACACCTTCAGGGCCTTCCTCAATTTGGGCGCTGGCATTTCGGTTGGTCTATCGGGCATGGCTTCCGGCTTTGCCATTGGAATTGTGGGCGACGCTGGCATCCGTGCTGCTGCAATGCAGCCAAAACTCTTTGTTGGTCTCGTCTTGATACTGATCTTTGCCGAAGTCTTGGGTCTCTATGGCCTCATTGTGGCCATCTATTTGTTTACCAAGTAACCCGCGAGAATACGGAATTAAAGAATAATTTATAATTTTATTATAACTTTGTTGAACGTAATCTATATATGTTATAATCTACAATTGGAAGTTTTATCTATTTTGTAGGTCTTATCTACCGCTTCAAATTCCTTATGCTGGCCACCTTGCTGTGCGCTGGCTTAACCGTCGCCGGCTTCATTATGGGTCAAATGGCCGAAGGTCATTGGAAGTGGAATGAGGATATTGAAATACAGCTGACCTCGGCCTTTCTCACTGGCGTCTATGGCATGTGGAACATCTACATCTTTGCCCTCCTCATCCTGTACGCTCCGAGTCACAAGCAATGGCCGACAATGCGTCACAGCGACGAAACGACTCAATCCAATGAGAATATCGTTGCCTCTGCTGCTAGCGAGGAAATCGAATTTAACAATCTGCCCTCGGACTCAAACCCCAGTGAGATCTCGTCGCTCACCTCCTTTACGCGCAAGGTGGCCTTCGATTAAGATCTGGCCAAGATTTTATAATTTTCCGCTGTGTGCCAAACTATTTCTAAGATAAACGTTTGGCGAGCGCGCAACTCCCTTCATTAGTATTATAGTTTCCAGTAACGATTCTTGCCTAATTTCTTGCATTTTACGAAACACACATATATATTATATATTAGTATTACTCATTAGCATTCATAAATGTATTTTTATAGAATTTTCTCTGCATGCTCAATGTAGTGTTAAAGTCCAAGTCCAAAATTTTTACTGATATATGTAGTAAATGCGTGTACTTATTTATTTTTCGTCTTTATGCCTCGGCAGTATTATCTATATATGGAAAACTTTTAAACTAGCCTTTAAGAGACTCTATAATCGAACTTTTTTGGGTGCTTCTGGTTGCATGCACAACATTTAAACACAACATTGAGAGATATATATTATATACATACAACCAATATCAAATCTTGTCAACTGTCAATCGTAGAGCAATTTCTTACTCCATTAGTAATTCAAATGAATAAATAAAAGCAATATTTAAATAGAATGTTTCACTTTCTACCATATAATTCGCTGTGGTGTGCGATAGTTTTTCCAATAGAATTCTTTTGTTAAGTACACGTAGAACGTAGCCACGTTCAGGAGCAGATGTACGCCCAGCTCCAGCCACTCCGCAAAGCCCTTGCGAGCGGGCCGCGTATTCAGCCGAAAGATTATATATGGCACCAGGAAGTATCGCACCTCGAGCAGGCGCTGGAAGCACAACACCAACAGCAGAGCCAGCGGAAACATCAGCTTAAAGCTATCGGACATATGCCTAAGCCCGCAACAGAGCAGAGTCAATGCGAACAGATAAACTGGCGCCATGACATAGCGGAACCACCAGAAGCGGCCATACAGCCGACTCCACACGTAGAAGGTATAGTGCCGATTGTCGGCTAGCAAATACGGATGCACCACAGTATTATAATGGACAATCGTAGCTATGAGCAATGTGGCCAGCAGCGAGAGCACTAAGTGACGTCGCAGCAGTGTCAATGCTAGTCGTAGTTGTCGTAACGTATTGGAAATGCCAAAGCCAACGGCAAAAATGGCAAAATAAAAGAACTGAGGTAAATGGAGAGTAGCTTCATGCGCGCTCTTGTCGCCCACCACAATGGAGCCATTGATGCATATGAAGCCAATGAAGGGCAATATAATGGAGGCGTAGAAGCAGCATTTGGCCAAAATACTTAAAATGCTATTGCATACCAGTTGCGGGCTGCCTAGCAGCTGTAGCCAAAGCTATAAAAGAACAAATTATATATATATATATGTATATATAGAAATTATATTAGATATGGTTGCGCACCTTGCTGCCAAATAGGCGTAACGGTCGTTCCGTGGCCGGACAAGAGTTCGTGCACTGCTGCACAATGGTGTCTAGAGCAGTCATGCCACAGCACATGCATATCCAAACGATGTTCGTCTGCCGCATAAGCACACTCGCCGCTCCACAGACAGCGGCCGGCAAGTGCGCCTCCTGTTGCCAATAGTTGTAGAACAACAGCACCATAGTCAGGGCCAGCGTGTCCGTATAGTAGAGATGGCTGAAAAAGTAGAGTGGCGGCAGCACAGACATTGTAATTGCTTCATGCGCCGCATAGGCACTGCCGCCTATGCCTGCCAGCGTTCGACGACGTATTTTATAGAGCAACAGAATGTTGATGCCAGCGCCGATGAGGCTGAGCAGGCGGAGGCCCGTAACGGTGCAACAGTTGATCGGCTGTAGCACTAGCGCAATTAGATATAAGCCTGGGAAGGTGGTGATCTTGGAGTCCCACTATAATAATTGCAATTGCCAATTGATTAGCTGCTGTTGCTATGGTTGTATCTGCATTTACGTACCACATCAAATTGCTTGCGACAGAAGGCCAAGCCCTGTGGTATGTGAAATTCTTCATCGATTATGTACTCGGCTGTGCCGTTTACCCGCAGAAACAGAGGCAACGAGTACAATACAAAGCCCACGGGCAGGACTATTTTCCAGGACCACGACATGCTCAGAGCTCCATGGATCACAAATGGCGAATTTTATTGCTCAGAATGTTTTTGTTTATATTTGCACTACACCGGCGCATCTCAAGAACTATATCGCCTTGAAACTTATCGATATTTAGGTATTTTAAGTTAGTATTACCAATAATACCAAACTTTTGCTTGAACAGGGCTGTTACTTGTTGGGCGCGAAAAAATAAAATTTCGAGCTTAATGAGAACTCGCTCATCAGCAAAAAAAAAAAAAGACGGTAACAATATAAATATTGCCATTTCTTTTGCATATTAGTTTAATTAACATATTCATTGGTTCTGTAAAAACTAGCTGCTAACTATTTCACTCTCGGGCAAACGATAGCAACAGGTATTTAAAAAATATGTTTCAGTATTCTTTTCTTACCATAAATAGAACGCATTTTCCAAGCAAATGACTTTTGGTCACATTGGTCCAAAAACAGCTGTTGCTTCCATACATTCAGCGAGTGCATTTTATTTAGTTTATGTTTACTTTCTGTTTAAAAAGTATTTGAAAATGAGCAAAACTATTTTAGATCTAAATGATGACTGTATTGAGTATTTATTTAAATGTCTACCGATTGATACTCACTTGAGATTAGCAAGAGTTTGCACACGCTTCCGCAATGTTTGGCTCAACTATCGACAGTATATTTATGCTCAACTTGAGCTTGGAAAAACAAACGCAAGAGGATTAAAACGAGAATTGATATTATTACGTCAAATAAGCCAACATGTTAAGCATTTTACTATAAATATGAACAGGAATTTCGACTGGAGTGAAGTGGCATTAGCACAGTTCATGTCTATTCTCAAAAATATGCCTGCAGTTGAACGTGTTTTACTTTGGATCAAGGAAAACGAAACCCAGAAGACATATGAATATATTCTGCGAGCTCTTGCGCAACTGCCAAGGATAAAAGGCATTGCCACCTACCAAGATAGTTAGTTAACTATACACACGCTAAACCATTGTGATATTTAGTGATTTCTTTCTTTCAGATTACATCGTTGACAGCTTATATGAGTTCAGCGACTGCGAAAGCTTGCTCAGGGATTCAGCTTATAGTAGAGATCCGCTAATAGAATCCATTGAAAACCATACAAAAATACGTATATTGTTGTTTAATAATGCTGCCATTCGGCCAACGCTCGAAGATCTCGCGCGGCACTCAACGCGTGTAAAGGAGCTCACCTTTCGCTTGACCCGCAAGCCTGCCGAGTACGTGCCTCTGTTTGAACTGCGCCAGTTAAGGGAACTACATATCTTTGGCAATAGGCAGCAGCAGCAGCAGCAGGACTGCTGTCCGCTACTACCAGTAGTAACTGCAATGTCGTCCAAGCTCTCACAGCAACTGCGTGCCTTAACGATCAACACACCTGGACTTGGCTATCCAGAAGCCTGTGAAATTGCACGCATAACTACTCTGAAGCGATTGGATTGCTATCTTGGAGAACCGGATTGCCTAAAGGCCTTGATTGCTCTCAATCAACTCACTGATTTATTTATACAACTGGAAAAATGTAGTCCTATAGACGATTTGGTCTTAGACATACTCAAACATTGCCAAAGGTTAAATGTTTTCAGAATAGATTTACCAAATTTGAGTTCAAATTTTCTTGTTGAAGCATATAAATTGCTGCAACAGGTGCGAGATCCAAAGAAACAGCAACCATTGGTTCTGCTGCTGGGCATAAATGGTACAAATTTAGATAGGGTAAGTGCCATGAGATTGAGTCTAAATCAATTTTATTAATTTTAATTTTACTTGCAGAATATGCATCGCTATTTGCATGTAATACGACAAGAATAAGAAGACCAACAGACGTCTATTAGTTATATTAGCATAAGAAAATAGATAGAAAATCCATACTTATATAGTCAAAATATTTTGTGATTTAAATATAGCGACAGCAACAAGGAATCGTCCATTTAGATGATAGATTTACGAAACCAAAACCAATTATAATTATATTTTTATTTTTTATTATATATTTTATTATTGTTGATTCGGCATAATATTTGAATTTACATATTTCGAGTTTTAACATTTTATAAATTTTAACAAACAATACAACTTAATGACTACCAAGAATCCTTGCCCAGCTGCTCAACCTAAGAACTAAGATGCGATTCCCTTAGCTCGTCGGGCATGACAGAGCAGAACAATTAGCTCTATTCAATATATATTTATAAGATTTATATATTACTTTTGTGTTCGGATTAGATTGTGTTCGAGTGTGAGTGTGTGTGTAGATGTAGCTGTAGCTGAAGCTGAAGCTTTCAGTTGTCAGTTGATCATAACAAAAACTCCACCTTGCGCATTCGTTGCTACTTGTTGACGCTGCGGTATATCATCGGAGCGGATCGATCGTTTGTCTTCGTGTGCCGCAACTTGATTGTGGCAAATTGAGAGGCGCTGCAAAGATGAACGAACATTGCGAGTAGAACAAGGAAGGCACGCCAAGCACACCAGCTAAGCTATGCTACAGAGCCACTTACTACAGACTGCTTTATACAATTAATATATATAAGGGAGGCAGATACTTTTGGAGACAGAGCTTAAACAGTTTGGATTTTGTGTTTTGTTATAGTGGATTACCATCTACGGGATTGTAATTTGTATGTGTGTGTGTGTTGGCTTAGTAGCTTAGTAGCCCATGGAATAGTTGCGATAAATACCGCGTCTGCTGCAAATATATATATATAAAATATATTTATTATATCTACCTTTCATTTGTGATGTGTGCTAAAAGAGTGTAACATGATGCAAGAGCTTATGACTAAAGCAAAAAAAATAATAGATATATATATATATAGGTATATATATATATATATATATACATATATATATATATAGGTATATATAGTATATTTATGTATATATGGTTTATGTGTTTATGTTTAGCTTAAAACTGTGCGTTATGCAAGGCACCAAAATAATGGAAGTGCTCACACGCTGTGAGCCTTGAAAGAGTAGTAAGCAGTCGGCGTTTGATGTTTAGAGCAATGGTTTAACTTTTCTTGATATATATATAACAGATATTTGGAAGCACTTGGAAGAATTTTAGAATAATTTATGATTTTTTGGAGATATCTTAATTTTTCAAATAGATGTTTGATTGGATTTCTTCTATTTCTCTGTGATTTTGAAACTTTCTTTTAGTTATCTCACATGCTCTCTTCAAGCGCCGTCACGCTCGGCGCATTTTCTTCTCTGGTAAGAAAACGGCGAAACTTAACAAACTTCTTACATTTGCCCCCTATTTGCTGCCCCTTAGCCCATTGCCCCCTGGCAAACTATTTCAGCTTGGCGCTGGCAGATTTCTGACTGGTTATGCCGTGCTGCTCCTGATCCCAGAAGTCGTACCAGGGACCGTAGCTCTTGTTGCCCACATGCGCCTTCAGATTACGTTCCAGTGTCGCGCTGCTGTTGATGTTGTTGTTGTTATTGATGTTGTTGTTGTTGTTGTGATTGTTGTTGTTGTTGTGATTGTTGTTGTTGTTGCTGGAGGATGATTTGAGCAGGCGCGTGCGTGGCAGAATTGTGGCAGTTGGTGCACCGGCTCCATTGGCTGTGGAGTTGCGGGTCAGCGTGCTGTCCTGCTCCTTGGAGCTGGACTTCTTCAGCGTATTGGTCGCCATTGTGGATGTGGATGAACGAAATGTGTGGAATTCCATTTGTTGTTGCTGCTGCTGATGATGGCGCCGCAGCTTGTCATCCTTGCGCACCAGATGATCATTGATCACGATGCAGTCATAGGGATCGGAGCTGGTTGACTTAAGCTCCGCCTCAGACTCATCCTCGCTGGTGTAGTACTGCTTGAGTATGTCCTTGCGCTTGAGCGTCTTCATGACCAGGCCATGATTGCCCACGCCTACTCCGCTGCCGGAATTGCCGCCTCCATCGTGCTGCATGTCATCGAAGAAGTTGTTGACGTCGCTCATCTTCAGCGTGCCATGGTCATCGCTGTCGCCCTCATCCGTGGAATGGGGAAACTGTTGCTGCTGCTGCTGCGATGGCTTGGAACGACTGAGCGTTTGGGTTTTGTGCTGCGGCGTGGAGGAGGCCAATGAGGCGGAGCCAGAGCCCTGTTTGTCCAGCTTGCGATGTCCATGTCCATACTCTGACTGCTGCTGCTGCTGCTGGCTGCGACGCATGGTGCTCAAACGTTCGTTCTCCGAGGGCTCTTCTATGTCAATCTCAATCGTCTTCATGATCTTCATGCGTGACTTGGGCGTATAGCCGCTGCTCCTCTGCTGATGCTGCTGCTGTTGTGGCTGTTGCTGTTGTTGTTTCTGTGGCGGCATAGCCGGACTGACGCCATAAATGTTCTCATCATCGTCGCCATAGAGCTCTGTGCTGGTGATGCTGTCCTTGCGGCCACGTTTCTCCTGCGACGAGCTGGAGTTCTGCGACTTGGTCAGCGTGCCAGTGCCGTTGCCATTGCTGGTGCTGTTGCTATGACTGTGACGCTCTCGATCCTCCTCGGAGCGCAGCTCATCACGCATCTCTTCCATATTGGGCGCTGCGACCAGATCGCGATGCTGCCAGAGCGACATGCCAGCTAGTATGTCCTCACTGCGTCCACCGCCAAACTTCCAGAAGGACTTGGTGCGCTTCAAGCCAGCGCTGGAGGCCTGCAGTATCTCATCGTCCGAGGCAATCAAATCGTATCGCATTTTACCACCAATGCCACCGCCGCTCTGCCGACTCAGCCGGTTCAAACTCTTGTCGTCGATCTGGCTGTCCACGCTATTGCGGAAATTGCGATTCAGCGTCCACGAAGCCACGTCCCTGGGCACCGTGTGGGTATTGGTGTCCGCGCGTCGCCTTCGTGGTTTTTATATATTGGTTGGTGGGTTAAGCGGATAGTCGTGGGTGCGGTTGGTGTGTGCGGGCGTGGTTAACACAAAGGATGCGACAATGATGAAGGGCAACAAAGTATATAATGATGATACATGAAATCAAAAGAACAATAAAAGAGCAAACGAAAATAAATAAGGTACTTCAATAGCAATATTGAATATATATATATACATTTATATATATATTCGGATGAGGTTACGATGGGTGCGCAGATTAGTGACAACAGCAGCGAGTGGAAAATGATATAAAAACATGCTTAATCTATATATATATTTCTGGTGGTAGGGCATGGATAGGCATTTGATAAGCATATATAGCTGAGCCATAAACTAATCTACTGCCACAAAGAATATTTATAACAATTTTGTATGTGTTTAAATGCATTAAATATATTTAAATAAATAAGTTAAAAAAAAAAATCCAAAATAAAAAAATGTTTTAAATTAAAAATTTCAAGGAATACTAAATAAAACAAAAAAAAATCATAAAAATAAATTGTTTAAACTAAAGTTCCTCAGATATTTCATATATAAAAGTAAAAGTCAAAAATTAAATTAAAATCAAATAAAAAAAAAATAAAAAATCAAACTAATACTCAAAATTCGGAATAATCATCCTACCAATGCCACACACACACAGAGATACTATGAACTTTAGCTATTCCACTTACCGTATGGGCACACGCTGTGTGGCTGGCTCCTCGTCGGAGTAATCCACCTCGGGCTGTGGCGGTGGCTCATTGGCGAAGCCGCTGTCATTGCTGCTGTGCAGCGAGGTCTTAGCCGCCGCTGCGGACTTTGTGGACGGCTGGCTCATGGAGCTCTGCAGAAGCAAAACAATTATTAAAGAACTCAATTATGGCAATTCGATGTGCTCACCTGTGCGCCATTTAGTAGCTTCTGCTTGCGTCGCTCCACGGCAGCTGGCACGCCATTGGTGGCGCAGAAGCTCTGCGAACTGTTCAGCATACGAGAGCTCTGACTCTGGCCGTTCGGCACTGGAGCGGGCAGCGTGGGTGGTGGACCTGGGCGCGGATTGGCTGCCGAGCCTGCGCGGTACTTCTTTTGCTGCTTGATGGTGTCGCCGAACATGCGTGTGGGCGAGGACTCCTCGGCGCTGTGATTACGACGTCGCCTGTACGTAGCATCGTTGTCCATCAGCTCCAGCTGCGCTTCGTATTGCTGCTGGTGCTGCTGTTGCTGTTCATGGTAGCTACGCAGGCCGCTGCTGCCGTAGCTCATGTGCATGTTCTCATAGCGCCGGCCGCTAGATGGCGCCAGCTCCAGGCTCTCAGCATTGGTGTAGGCTACAGGGAACCAGCCGAAGTGCTGCGTGCGCAGATTCTCACCAAACTGCCAGCCCTTGGCCTTGGCGCCCACCAGCGCAATGCGATCACCCTCCTCGAAGGACAGCTGATTCTCACCCGAAGGCATATATGCATACAATGCCTTGACCAGTGGACGCTGATCACCACGCTCCACCTCACCGAGCGGCAGTTGCTCCTCAATTATTTTGTGTTTGCTGCCTGCAAGATGGAAAGACAAGTGTTACATAGAGTATAGAGCAGACCAGGTGAGCCAGCCTACCTGTCATAGGTCCAGCTCCAACAAGTGCCAAATTGAAGTCGGATTTGGCTCGCGGCAAGGAGTTCTGTCCATAGAGCGCTGATCCCGAGTTGCCTTCACGCTCGTGCAGAGTGCGCATATCTCCATAAGGAGCATCGATGCTGCGCGATTTCTTAAGCTGAGCGCCCAGACCTTGGCTCTGTAACTGCTCATCGTCAGCATCTTTGATGCGCTCCTGGAGAGGCAGACAGACAGACAATTGTTAGCCAGCTAAGAGAGTTGTTAACGCTGGGGGCTGAGACTTACCAGGCGCCTTGTGTTGCTGTTGCTGCTGCTGTAGCCGCTCTCGTATGCGGCCGGCGGTATTATCTCACGGGAAGCGGCAATTTCTTGCCAATTTTCGAAATTATTATCAATTACTGTTTTGCCGGTGGTATGGTAGGCCATCCAGTGCTTGGCGATCGAGCACTGGCGCTCCAAGACGAAACCATAGCGACGACGCTCCTGTGTCATGGCCTATGTGCGTACAAAAAGATTTCTTGCTTATTCTCAGGGGCCTAACAAAAGACTTTGGCAACAAACTTACATTCTTATAGCTCTGATCACAAAATATATCGAGTTTCTTCTTCTGATCCTCCAACAATTGCAGACTCTGAAACAAGATTCGTGTTCGTGTTTGTGTTCGTTAGGGCAATTGATGAGTGGCTCATTGATGAGTGGCTATATACTTACTCTCAGCTCCTTTTCCGTGTTCTCAGGCGTGGCTTTTTTCTTGCGCTGCTTCTTCATTGTGGAGACGGCCTTCTGGTAGCTCTCCATGCGCACTTTGTGCTGCTGCATGAATTTCTTCTGCTCATGCTGCACCACTTTTGTGTCTTTCTCCAAATTTGTCTCCAATGGCACCAATAGATCAACGTAAAACGCTTTTAGCTGGAGGGCGAGATGAGAATAATGTTATATGCAGATATTTATATGGTGAACTTTATCATATAAAGAATAGTAACTTCAAATTTTAAATATTCTTTTTTAGAATATCCCATAATGCTTAAGCATTACTTGAAGCCATGAGAATCACATAGAGAGACCCTTTTTTAAATGGAGATAAAGGCGGGAAATTGGAGAGATAATTCAGAAGCAGACAATGAGTGCAGAAGGAGTGAGAGTGGGTAAAGCAGAATGCAGAGAGAGATATTGTATGCGTGAGAGAGAGAGAGAGAGATAGACAGAGCCGTGTCTATGAGAGAGAGAGAGAATGAGAGAGGCATTCTCTGTACATAAGAGAGAGACTTTTTATGCAATTGTCATGAACTCAAGCCATACTTATACCTCATACACAATTTATATTTTACTCACAATATTCATTTGTTGATCCTGAATCTCCTTGTTAACATTGACAACGCTCATCAAAGCTGAACCTGCATTGCATTATAAAGTCAGAGTATATATATATCATTGATTAAATATATAGGTCTCTCACTCTCAATTGCATTCTTTCACTGTGTGGTCTTACCAATATCGCCCGTTCCGCTTTGTTGCGCGTTCATCGCAATCTTGGCCAATGCTTCATTGAATAGACGCGAGGCTGTTGCGGCACCTGTTGCATGGAATGGCACGAAATGCATTACAAATTAGTTAACTGTACATATATGCCCAGTTGAATATACATATATATATATAGTAGTCTATATGATGATTACCATGCAACGCCTTCAGGTAACTTTTGCCCGCTGCAATTAGCTGTCTGGCACCCGGATTGAATCTATCGAGTATATTCTGCAATTGCATAGATTAAAACCAATTAATGCCGCTTGAATAAACATTTTGATGTGTTCGCTAATGTTAATTAATTACAATATAATTTATGAGCTGCCATATCGCATTCCTAACGACAGATCGTTTAACTCGACAATTATGCTTTATTTTTATTACTCTGTAAATAATCACAACGGGTATATATGTTGTGTGCAAATGAAAAAGACTTTTACTAAAATATAAATGGAATTCGAGTATTTAAACTATGAATAAAATATATCTGACACCAATATATGGTGTAATATCTTATCTGATGTTTAAAAAGATATTAATATATATTCTTAAGGAAGAAAGAATTTTCCTACATATCTGATCAGTTATATGAAACTTTCTTTCACTTTATATAAATTTATAAATATTTCAGCATTGCCCTACCTGTCTACAGGGTATGTGGCATGCGTGTGCCTTCCTTGAGCTACATACACTAATATTTCATTTAATTCCATGTCTCATATCACACGCTGTGCATTTCTTGCGAGCCTGTCTATCTGTCGTAATGGTTTTTCACGACTTGCTTCGGGTAGTAAAAGTTCGTTGTATAAGCCAAGCGAAATACACAAAAAGAAACATTGTTGTGGTCAACACAAAAGACATATACATCATTAGTTCCGCGTAAGCCGCCAGCAAACACTGCAGACTGAGTCGACATACGGCGTCGCACTGAGTTAACTGCACCTGCGCATTGGCTAAGGCCATACAAATGGTGAATGGAATCGCTCGACTAGGCATATGCCATATGCCACCGCAGCAGCACCTTAACGACAGTAATCTAGTCATCATGTATTCACTGTAAGAGCATTGCGAAAGCTTTCTTCGTTCACATATTACTTTAATAATCCACATAAGCAGATAGATTAAAGTCAGATTAAAAAGTTGTATAAACCAAACAAACACAGATCGGCTGTAAATTGGTATTTAATTAGGATTTCAATTTGATTATGTCTTCTGTATGGGCAGCCATAGTAACTTGGCTTTTCAGTGCAAGAGATAATAGATAAAGTCTATTGAATAATGAAACAAGCCCATTTACAGTTTAACTACAAATGAGTCGCATTTGTGGCGTTGAGGTATGAAAATCTATAAGGGGGAACTCAAATATGAAAATATGAGCTTATGGAAGCCTTTGCAGGACTAAATGATTATTTGAAAAATCAAAACAAATTTTAAACAAACATTAAATAATAAACAGCTTCATAAATATTTAAATTTCACAAAAGAAATATTCATCTTTATATTTTTATACCCTGAACCCATTGAAAATGGGAAATCAGGGTATAATGTTTTTATGGAAATGTATGTAACAGGCAGAAGGAGACATCGCAGACCCCATAAAGTATATATATTCTTGATCAGCTTGATGAGCTGAGTTGAAATAGCCCTGTCCGTCTGTCCGTCCGTCCGTCCGTCCGTCCGTCCGTCCGTCCGTGTGAACGCAGCGATCTCGTAAACCACAAAAGCTAGAGATCTGAAAATTTCAGAGAATACTCGTCTATAGCCTACGCAGTACGAGTTTTTTTTAGATTTTCGATAACTCATCTTGTTTCCTTATTATCGATAAAAATCGATAACTTTTCTTCGGCTAAGCATACCGTAAGAGCTAGAGACTCCAAATTTACTGTGTAGATCCGTGTAATGAATGCGGACAATTTGTAATTTTTGGATTTTGGATGCCACGCCCCCTTCGCCCCCAATTTGAAAAATTCGTATTTCAAATACTAGAGACTTGTGCTTTGGCAAATACACACATATGAATGACATAATGACGCTGTGAAAGTTTGATTAAGAAAGTCCATCCGCAAAAAAAGTTATTAAACATTTAATTTCCCATACAATAGGCATATTGCAGACGAAGCGCAGTCGCCGCGCTGACTGCGCAGTCAGCAGAGCGCGTGCTTATGCGTGCGTGCGTATGCATGTGTGTGTGTGTGTGCGTTGCTCGCAATATTTGTATATATAAAATCAGCATATGTTGAGAAGATTGGATCTTCGCAGGGTTCAGGGTATCTCGTAGTCGAGCCGTCTCGACTAGAGCACTCTTACTTGTTATAAGTAGTTTTTATATGGTTTTTATCTTTTATATTTTAATATTATTTGCATTTCTTTTGCAATAAAATTTTCAATAATTTATATTAGATATTTTATTTATCTTTTTCTATATTTTTTTTATCAATTATTATTATTTATGTGTGCTTCATATTTATTATTAAATGCAATAAAATTTTCAATAATTTATATTGGATATTTTATTTATGTTTTCTATATTTTTTTTTCAATTATTATTTTTTTTTGTGTGCTTCATATTTATTATTAGATTAATGACAACAACTTCCTCGGCTGGCAAAACAATTAGTCTGTGGGTGAATCATATAATCAATCAATAGAAATCTGTTAAGCTCACAGAAAAGTTAGATAACTTAAAAATGCAATAAATAAGCACTTAAATAATAATGAATTGAGTACTTGTCAAAAGCGCTAGAGTCACAAATGCATTTGCATACAATCGCAGGTGCAACTACATGTAGTTTCTCAGGTGACGTAAATTATTTGGTCATATTGAGGCGCGCAGTGACATCAGCTTGAGAAGGGCAAAGACAACAGCTCTATTTGGGCAGCACATAGACCAATCCTGGGCTAGGCTGGGCTGGTCTCTGTCTCTCTCTATATATTTGAAGACAATGCCAAACCTCTGAATCGCTGACACGCAACAACACCTCAAAGAGCTGTGAATGACTCACAAAGCGCTTTATTGTAAGCCACTTGGCATGGACCACTCAGACAGCGGGAGCTGGCGAACCTGTTCAGGCATAATTAATTACGAGCCCCTTGATGATTGGAAACAAATATATTTTGCTTAGAACCGATTTCCTGACTGCCAAGCGAGCCGCACAAAAGAAAAGCACTCATAAGTAAATTGTGAGTACTCACCTGTACATTCCGACATTCCGACCAAAATAAATACACAATTAGCAACAAACTGTCAAAAATTCAGAGCCAATAACAAAACAAAAATATTTCGCTTTACGAAAACAATTTCAGTTTTTGTATGCACCGAAAAAAAAAAAAAACAATGAATGTCAAATATTTGAGACCCCAACTTGAAGCAATATTTCTACAATTTTGTTTTTTGTTTTTCAACTTTATTTTTATTTGTGAAAAAATTTATTAGCCGCAAATCGCAGCGTCGAGGCGTGGGAATGCCTGCACTCAAGCTCAAACTGAAACTGGAAATCAAACTTCACATAGACAAGGTCAGAGCGAGGCTTATACTATATACCTTCCATTTATTCGAGTGTTTACTTTCATGATTTAGCTTAAGAGCTAGTCCTATCGCAATTAAATGTTTAATTTACATTCAGCTCGAATTTGTTTAATTAGTAAGCGAGTGCATGACAAGTGAGCCAACCCTGACATGGGCTAAGCCATGCACTCAAGTATCTACGTGTCTATGAATTTATATGTCTTTGTATACTATATAAATGTATCTATCTATGTATCTATGTATCTGTGTATCTATGTATCTATGTATCTATGTATTTTTCTATCTTTCTATCTTTGTATCTTTGTATCTTTCTATCTTTCTATCTTTCTATCTTTCTATCTTTCTATCTTTCTGTCTTTCTATCTTTCTATCTTTCTATCTTTCTATCTTTCTATCTTTCTATCTTTCTATCTTTGTATCTTTGTATCTTTGTATCTTTGTATCTTTGTATCTTTGTATATTTGTATCTTTGTATCTTTGTATCTTTGTATCTTTGTATCTTTGTATCTTTGTATCTTTGTATCTTTGTATCTTTTTATCTTTGTATCTTTGTATCTTTGTATCTTTGTATCTTTGTATCTTTGTATCTATGTATCTATGTATCTATGTATCTATGTATCTTTGTATCTTTGTATCTTTGTATCTATGTATCTATGTATCTATGTATCTATGTATCTATGTATCTATGTATCTATGTATCTATGTATCTATGTATCTATGTATCTATGTATCTATGTATCTATGTATCTATGTATCTATGTATCTATGTATCTATGTATCTATGTATCTATGTATCTATGTATCTATGTATCTATGTATCTATGTATCTATGTATCTATGTATCTATGTATCTATGTATCTATGTATCTATGTATCTATGTATCTATGTATCTATGTATCTATGTATCTATGTATCTATGTATCTATATGTCTATGTATCTTTGTATCTATGTATCTATGTATCTATATATCTATGTATCTATGTATCTATGTATCTATGTATCTATGTATCTATGTATCTATGTATCTATGTATCTATGAGATACATTTGTGCACCTTCAACTCGGTGCCTGTGGTTTATATCGGCTATTAAAAGATTGCATTTTGAACGATTTGTGGCTTGGGTGATTAAAGTGGTTAGCACAGCATTTAAATGGACAGCTATGATAATTTGCTGTGATCAAGTGTTTCTAAGGTAAGAGTATACTTGATTATAAGCCCAGTTCAAGGCAATAATGATGGCCTTCATAAGGTAACGGCCTAAACAAAGGTACTCAAGTCGCAAAAGCAAGGGATCAAATGCCATTCTTAATATATTAATGAGGCAAGATTAAACAATTTTAGTTAAAAACTTAGACTAGAAACATTAACAAAACTCAATCAAATATCTTTATCTTTTGTCATGCTATTTATATATGAATGGTATCATACTACCATGCTAGCTTTTAACTTTTGCAACTGAATCTAATTTGTTTCTTCATACTTGGGTATAAATTTCTTTCCTTATGCTTAGCCAACAGCTACTGCTGCCCACCTTTTGCTGAGTTACCTTTAGCCATGCAATTTAGAAAAGCGCTGACGCAACTTTTATCACACCCGCAAATCTTTTTAGACGGCGCAAAACATTTAACCCAAAATAAATTGAGCGCCCCTCTCGAGCCACTTCGGCCCCTGCCTGTGCCTGTAGTCGCCTCTAATCGGCGCTTAACATAAATCGCCTAGTGAGCTCGGCACATGTAATTTTTTTAATTAAACAAAACAGAAATAAAAAGAGTCGCAATTTTGTTAACTGTGCGCAGAGCCCTCTCTCCGCTGTTGCCTGGCTGGCAAAGTGGTATCAAATGGGCCTGGCCATAATTCAGCGACGCCAGCGGCCACACCCACCGCAGGCATGCGAGAATGCAATCCGCCCAAGCGCCAACAGCAACAATAACAACAACAGCAGCAAGAAACACGAGCCGCAATTATGCCAATTAGAAAATGAAAACTTGCAAATAATAAAAAACGAAATAAAACAACGGCAACAACGACGACAGCCAAATGGAAGGCAGCCAAGCACGCAACAGGTACTCGAACCACAACAACAAAAAACTTGTCCGTTGACAAAACTTTAGCAGAGGCGTCAGGGCGTAACCTCTCCCCCTGCCGCCTACTGCTACTGCCTCAGCGTGCGTGAAAAATGTTTGAAAGTGTTTGCGTGTGTCTTCCCAGACCAAAAAAAAAAAACAAAAAAAAAATGCGAATCGTAGGGCTTCGGCTGTCCCACTCGGACAATGACATAGTTCCATTGAGGCCCAACCTGAACCGTGTGACATCGTTCCAAGCTCTGTCTTCCTCTCCCGCTACCTGCCTCTCTGTCTCTCGCTCTCTAATGCTGCAGCCTTAGAAATGCCTGCGTCTTCCACTCACAATCCGTCACAGTCACATTCACATACACACTCTGTCTCTGTCTCTGTGTCTGTCTCTGTCTCGCTTCCCATTCCTGCTCCCACTTCGCATTAGACAGCCGACTTTGCTGTTGACGTCGTCTCCATCAGTTTCTGTAATTTTCATTTATACTCATTGCCCTCTATCTTTTGTTGTTGTTGTTGTTGTTATAGCTTCAGCACTTGGAACACCTTCGGTCGTCCCACTTGTGCGCCATGCTGAGCTGCGCTCTTGAGTGGCTTCGCCTTCAGCCTAGTCCCCAGACAAACCAAACCAAACCAATTGCCAGGTCTTTTGTATGCCCACCTGGGCATCATTCGCTTTGCCCAGCAAACCGCTTATTGCAGCTCTGTCTCCAGCCATGCCGACAGAATGTGCCATAAATCCATTAAAGTGTGTGACAAACAATTGCAACTGATTTATTTCTACATACATCATCAGGTGGACAATGATCAAGCAGATAAAGATCTGTGGCTAGGTTTAATATGACTACAATTATAGATCTGAAATGGGCTCAAATTCTTATTTATATTATAAAAATGTAAATAATTATATAAAAATAAGTATTGTTGTGGATAATTCATTAAAATATAATTATATTAGCTATGTACATATATAGATCTAAATTAATAAAGAATTCACGCCATAAAAATAGAAAATTTACAATTCTATAATTTGTTTTATTCATTTAGTTTTATCATTGAACTATATTCATTTATATTAATTTTGTTCTTTTCTTCTGCTTGTTATGTAGCACCGCTCTTCTTTGCAATTCATATAAATCCAATTAGTATTTTATCTATCGCCCTACTTTAACTGAATCTATTCTAATCTAACATTCGATATCACTACTCATACTCTCTCCAAATAAATTATTTAAAATATTATATATATTTTACTTTATCTCTTACTTTCTCTTTTTAGCAGATGTTCTCCCTGTGATCAAATCTAACTATCACTAAAAAAAATGGTAAAATAAACTTATGTTAAATTAAATATGACATTTTATTATTATTTTATGACAATTTATAACTCATCTACCATCTTTCTCATAACCACTTAAATTGTAAAAAACATTTTAATTATTTATTATTTTTTTATTTATTTATTTATTTTTATTTATTTTAACAAAAAAAAAACCACTTAAATTATAAACATGAAAGCTTTTTGAATAATAAATTTCAACTTGGTATTTAAAAATAATGATCAGATTTAAGATATGAATATCAAGAATTCCTCTCTCTCTCTCGCTCTCTTTCAGTTAAGAAGTGCAACCTAGTTCTATGCGAAACAGCTCTCACTCCCCTCCCTCTCTCTCTCATTCTCTCTCCCTCTCCCTCCATCTCTCTCTCCCTCTGTCTCTCCCTCCATCTCTCTCTCTCTCTCTCTTAGTAAAGCATCTCCTTAGTAAAGCAGCTCAACCTTGTTCTACGCTAAACAAAATCCATAAAAGAAACATGAAAATTATATATCCGAAAAACAAACTAAAATCAAATTTAAGATGGGGTCGCATTAGCAAATTGAGCTATCGCTGGCAATAAATATAAATGCCAATCAATTAATTGTGCACAATAACAACAAATACATAATGCCAGTCACATTATTATAATGGGTCCATAAACCACTTATGGCTGACAACTAATCAGAGTCTGTGACAGAGTCGAGTTCGACGTATTAATCACAGAGATATTAAATATATATATTTATATATATATAATCTTAGGGAAAAGACCAGGAAGTTATTTGATTAATTCACAGCGATTCATTCATATTCATCTGGGAGTTACGTCCAAACGAGTTCGTTTCCTGAGTCTTTTCGCGGATTTGTCACAATAATTAAATAATTTTTGTTGTTTTTCTTTCTTGTTTTTGCCTGCCTGCGCTGTGACACAAAATGCAGCCAAAACAAAAATGCAAATGCTGTTCGAGTCGAGTCAAGAAAATGCAGCCATGTGCAACATGAAAAGCCGAGGAAGCGCCAAAAAAAAAAAAAATCACAAAAAAAGAAACAGAAAAATTTCCGCAATTTTTAAAGCCGCAAAACAAAGACAACAACAACAGCAACAGTTGCTGCTGCGGCGGCTGCTGCCGCTGGTTGCAAGTTGTGAAAACTAAATGTTGCATAATGAAATAGATGCGCGAAATGTGCAACATGCCCCGCCCCGAACTGCCCCCTTCAACACTGCCCTGGCAGATGCCACAGCAGTAGCTGAAAACTTGCCAAACTCCCAAGACACTATTTCGTTTACATTGTTGTTGTTGCAACTGCCACACCACACCACACCGTGTGGCACAAACGCAATTGAACTTGTTTTGCGCCGTTTCGTTTGCCTTATGACCGTGTAAAAAAAAGAGGCCCAAAAACAATAAACAAGCTATATATTTTAAAGCCGAAGCGGGACGTGACCAAATTCGGATTTTGATTTCCAGCCAACGAAATTCACTTTCAAATGTCTTTCGGCCTGTCCCAAACAAGATTTGGTCGCAAACAAAACACATAAAGGCATATATTTATTGATGTTTTATCTACAACTATTTTGCTTTACTTTTTAGTTGTTTTTTTTTTTGTTATTTATTTTTTGATGTTGCTTTTTATGGACATCGCGTGCGGCAATAAATTTAAAGTCGATCTTAAATGACAGCTTGAACTGTGTTTTGGAAGCTGAGATACTCTGGCTAAGATACTCTATATATATATATATATATATTAATAATTGCTTTGATTGTCCACAAATCTTTTAAGACTAGCTGCCCAAGCTGAGCAATGCTAACAGGGCCTTAAAATTTGTATAGGTGTGAAGAGAGTTTATAGTTGTAAGAGTTGAACATTTAAGTAGTCTTAAGATTTTTTAAACATTCTCTACAATTAAGTATAAATTTTAAATTTTAAACTGATATCAAACAGCCAATGCAGTAAGATCTATATCAAAGTTATGAACCAAATCAACAGATCTTTAAATATTTACTACACAAGAAACCAAATTTAAGTAATTTGATAAATACAAAAATATTTACTAAATTATTCAACAATTATCCAATTATTAATTCAACTGGAAGGAGAATGAAACTTGTTTATCTCATCATAAGAAAATATGTATAATAAAATATAATTTTATCATATGCATTTTCTACATATTTCCTATAATTTGGCCCAGGGTATTTAGCCCCAGCTAAACATTTCTAGTATAATAAATTGTTTTACGTATAGCTGGGATCATTATATGGCCTGCAAGCGTTTAGAAAATATAAAAATTAGTCGACAGACACCTAATAACTAATAGAAATGGCCTTCACGCAATTCGCTTTTGCTTTTGGGCCAATTGTGAGTCGATTGCATAAGAGAAACAACTGTGGAGCTACCACTGTGAGGCTGCTGGCAGACAAATTGTGTAAGCCGCAAAGCAAATTGTTTTCCCCAGATTAAAATCACATTTTCATCTAATAGACGCGATAAACAAGTCGAGTTTTCACCTTGACCGAACTGAAATTTAATTTAAATATATAAATTATAAAAAAATAAATGTTTTATTATGTTCGATTGGGGAGACACTAGAGTCTTATCACTATACAAATAATGACTAAATTAAGGCAAGAATATTTTTTGTTATGTCTGCCGACCTGAGCAAAAGACTTTGGTATAGACTAACTATTATTTATATATATATTTTATTTAATTTCTTTAAAAACTAAAGTTTGTTTTGAAATATGAACCACACAAATTGAACTAAATTTTAGAAATTACAAATATTGTAAATCTCTATAAGAGAAGAACCATAAAAAGTTATTATGTTAAAAATATGAATATAAAATATTATTAATAAACTGTCACTAGCTTTTATTAATATAAAATAATATTTATATACTGTCACTAACTTTTGCTAAATAATCAACTCTTTTTATTTATTAACAAACAATAATTGTTTCTACTTTGCCTGCCTGCCTCAACGTACTAAAGGCCCGAAGAAAGCTCATTTGAAATTTCTTTATTACCTCCTAAACTACTTTAGGCTAACCCAAATAAAAAGGGCAACAACAAGAGTAATAGCAAAGACAGAAACAAAATAGAAAAAACCTAAACGACTTACCCTATAAACACCATCAACGAGTTTTGTAATTTCTTCGGCCTCCATTGTGGAACGTGGAGTCAGTTTGGACTGCGGCTCTATAGACGAATGTTATTTGGCTGGCGGTTGGGCCAAGTAGCTACCGGGGGCAGATGATGGAGCTCGCAGGCAAATTCACTTTCTGCTGCAGCTCTGACCGAATGCGCCTCAAACTGGGACTGCACTCGATTTTCACTTTCTAAAGTGGCACAAACACACACACACGGCACACACACGCACACACTGTGATCAGACGTTGAACCGGGCCAAAATGTAAACTTGTAACTTTGACTTTCGGCGCAGAATCTTGGAAATCTTGTTTTGAACCGCTTTGGATAGTGTCGTGACTTTCTTTTCGGCGGCCACACGAGTCCCCCAGCCACGTAACCAGCTAAATTAAATGCCAACACGATCAACGAGCCAACTGTTTTGTCAGCTTTCGGCTTCTCGACGAGTTTTATTTTTTTGGTTTTGTTGTTGTTGCTGGATCTTAGGTAGCGTTTCGAGTATTTGTTTGCACGACAACTTTTCGGCTACTTCTACCGAATTACACGAACTGTAGTTGCCGACACGTGATCTGATCAGATTTGATCTGATCTGACCTGAGCCGAGCTGATTGAGTTATTATCGAAGGCACTGTAATGAAAAAGAAATTATTCAACATTTAATGTTTATGCATAGAGTCAAATGAGGAAGCATTTAAAAAGAAATTTTAATTAAAACAAAATAAAACTATTTTGCAGTTGATCTACGGAAAAATTGGCTTACTATTCGATTTTCATTCATTCAGATATGCGTTATGGACTATAATTATTAGTACTGACGTCATTCTGAGAATAAGCTAAATATAAAGAAGTAGAAAGGAAGAAGATGCTGGAATATAAGCTAAAGAAGACGGACAAGCAGCTAGGGCTTAATAATAGGATATGTAATAATAACAGATGGACTAATAACAGATGGACTTAAAGAAGATGGGCTAACAGAAAATAAACTAACAGCAGATGGACTAACAGAAGAGGGACTAACAGAAAATTCACTTGCAGTAGATGCAATAACATGATACGGACTAACAAGAAGCATACATGGGATTGGTTAGTGATCCTACTCTATCAATTTATGTTCGCAACAAAAATACTAAATTTTAGTATATACCAAAAAATAGTATATGCCAAAAAAAAAAGCACTAAATTCCACCTTAGCAACTGAGGGAAACTTCATTTAGCAACCGCATTGTTTGATCAATCGGCAAAGAGGATTTCAGCCTGTGGCACAGTTAAATTACTTAAAAAAAAAAAACAATAAAAGATGAGTAAATTGGATGATCTGTTGGCCAAAAAGAAAACTGTGGTGCCTGTCTTAGATCTGAGCCGCAGCAATATTCAGACAATTGAGGAGTTCAAGCGACTCATGGAAAAGGTGCCCGACTACAAAATGCGACCCATTAAAGTGCGTGCTGAGGAGATTAAGATACGGGAAAAGGATTATGCCTTCAAAATGCCCAAAAAGGAAATGCGCAAGCTACTGAAAGCCAATGGCGAAAGAGAGACGCTCTACAGCTATGCCGATCCCATGCCCGGCGAAATGAAGGACGTTGTGCTGATGGAGCTGTGCGCCGTGCCCATCGACTGGAAAATGCTGACCACGCTGAGGCCCAAGTCCAAGCAGGAGGAGGAGTACTTCAGCCGCATGGTGGAAATGGGCAAATTGGAGCTAAAGACCGAAGCGCGCGACAGACGCGAATTTGCTCTGAACAACTGCATCAAGAAGATCAAAAACAAGTCGGGAATTGTGGAAACGCGTCTCATCACCTGCGACTTATGTGGCGAGGAAATGTGCTGGGGTAAGTTATAGGACAATGTAGAACAATCATAGATCAGTCTAAACTCAACTATTTTGCAGGCAAATTCTGCGGCGACTTCAACTACGATTTATACGTGCGCGTGGAGGCCAAAGTGCTGAAGCCAAAACCCTTGGCTAATTCGACCAATAAGGCAAAGCTTAATGGACGAAAGAAATCGACTATAGTTGGCACCAAAATCAAAGTTAAGAAGTCAGCGAATGCTAAGCAAACATAAATCAACTCAAATAGAACTTTTTTATGAATTTTTATCTATATTTTTATAGTTCTAAATGTAAATTAGTTTTTTGCTCGTGACTGGAGCGTTACAACTCTTAGCTAAATTGAAACTAATTTAAATTTAATTTATGCATTGCTGTTAAGTGTTACTTTAGCTGAAAATCAATTAAAATTAATGTAAATTTAATAAATATATTTAAACTAATAAATTTCCAATTGGCATTTCTAACAGAATGTGACTGTTGACAGTGCGCTATAAATCACACTAACAGAAGTGGGACTTCAGCTGCTTACAGTCCACTGTAATATGAACAGAGCTTTAACATCGACTTCGAAAGGGCTAAAGTTGTTTACATGGCGCTGTTAACTTGCAATGAAAACTAACAGAATTTAAATATGCCAAAATTCTAATCAGCCAGAGTTGTTAACAGTGCACTGTAAACGAGTTTACAGGCAAGTTTTTGTCTCAAATTGTAATGTTATGAATTAGTATATGGCTGTTAAATATCACGATTGAGTTAGAGTGTCTTTTAACAGTGTTAAATATGCATTGAGTTTAACAGAATTCTAATAGATTATCTTTTGCTTTACATATTTTGCCGTAAGCCGGTTAACATATAAATTGATAAAGAAATGTTGAATTTTTAAAGATTATTCAAAGCGGAGGCTAGTAAAGGTAAACATATTACTCTTTTGTATAGCTAGAATAAAGCAAAGCTCTTAACAATATTTCAATATATATAACGTATGCTAACATTTTTAAAGTTTCATATGCAAAGCAAAATGTTATCAAATAAAAAAATAATCAAATTTGAATGTTGATCAAAATATAAAGCCTGATTACTAACTAAATGAATTTCTATTGCAAATATCTATTTTATGCATAACAGAATTCACTTTACCCCTTTGAAGTGTCTGAATTGTATAAAAGAAATTCGTAAATTCCTTAAATGTTAAGTAGCAGGGCAAATGCAAAACAGTAGAAATTTTTAAAATATTTTCAACGGCCATAAAAAGTCAAAGACACAAGTTTTGCCGGCAAAACAAAAATAATAAAAACAAAAACACAACCAGGCAAATGGAGAGCCAAAAAGCAGCGCTCAAAATGAAATGGCTAAAATATTTAAATTGCCTCTAAACAACAGAGGCAAATAGCCATTAAGGCAATATAAACAAGACAAGGCGCTGCTGTCGCAGTCGGCGCGTTGCGCGTTGGCGCGCTGGCGACAAACGTTCCCAGTGGCAGCCACCTTATAAAAAAAATAAAATTAAAAAAAAAAAAAAAAAACAGCCCACTCACTCGCTTGTGCAACGTTTTGTGCAAGCTTGCATCTCCCTCTCTCTCTCTCTCTCTCTCTCTCTCTCTCTCTCTCTATCTATCTCTGCCTGCTGTATGCGCCGTCTCAGTTGCTCAAAAAGAATGCATTGAGCTGTGGCTGCGGCTTCGGCGATTGCACAGCTTTTGATTACTAATGAGAAGTTGAGTTCAGTTGAGTTCGGTTGAGTTCGGTTTGGTTTCGGTTTCGGTTAGCCGATAGCTCTGATTTATGTGGTTTATTTATGGAAATATCTATTCGCGTTGAAATTGAAAATTTACTTTGAATAACAAATTTATAGCATAGCACCCAGCCAGCCAGCCAGCCAGCCAGTCAGTCAGCCAGCCACGCAGTCAGCTAGCCCTGCGACGACGGAATTTCAATTTGATCAGCATGAGGAGGTTCTGTAATGTGGCCAATTAAACTTAGGGAACTTTGCTCCAATTGCGAGTTGTTGGCTTGCAGAATACCCTGTAAATAGTGATGCTGTAGGAGAAGAGCTGCAAGAGCTGTAGGAGATAGAAGAGAGCTGTAAAAAGTTTTAGCTTTAAGTTGAACTTTGGAACAGAAAGTGCTACTTAAGGACTTGGCTGCTAACCGAGAGAATATATAATAATAATGAGTATTTGTTTCAATAGAATAGAATAGAATAGAATAGAACTTAAACTTAATCAAGTTCTCGATTCCTATAGTAAAGAAAACGAAGAGGAAGTTTATATGTGCTTAAATACATCAGCTATTGATCATGATATATATATGTTATATCATATAGCATATAGATAGCTGTATATATATATATATATATATATATATATATATATATATTGGAGATAGATTATGAAGAACTCATGAAGATTATATATAGTATACAGAGTATAGTAGAAAGATGCTGAAACATAATCACTCAGATAACGAAAACAATGCCTCAAAGATACAATGCCACAAAACGGAAGTCACAAGATTCAATTGAAATGCTGTCATTGTCTTATTGGACTTTCATCGCATCAACGAGAGCTAACTAGGCCTAAGCCACTTTCAGATCTTGTCACTCATCAATAAAGCGAAAGACGTGACAGCAGCGATTACGTGGGCAAGGAGAGAAAAATGAAATGATATGCCACAATAACAAAATAAAACTAAACAAACAAAACACACATAATAGCTATAATGAAAACACGAATGAAAACTCACACAAGACTTACGAAATCGATTTCGAGTTGTCGTCTTTTGGTAGATTCAAAGATGCAAGATAAACACGCTCAAGTGAGAGTGTTGTGGAGGTTGGAAAGTGTGTTTGCTTTCAATATGGAAAGATTTCCGCGCGGCTTTGTTGATGTTTGTCACTGGCCACGCCCCGCTGCGTGCCAGTTAGAATTTCCATGAAGTGACAAAACAAAAGACTTAGGCAGCGAACTGGCGAGGCATTCAGCATTCAGCATTCCAGCAGCGAGCCGCAAGGTTGCAGCTTGCGGTCAACACTGACAGCTGATACAGGTGCAGCCAGCGCATAGCTCGATTACGAGTATTTTGCAGATGCACAGCGTTAGATACCTCGTGCTCGTACTTGCACTTGTTCAATTTATGAGCCAGGCTGACTGGTTGGCTCGTTGGCTGTGGCGTTTAATTACGAGTCTGCTATGCAAAAACGTTGTTTAACTATTAAGAACAAGGCTAACTTGGCAATCTAGCCAGCCGGCGGCAGCAGTTAAAAACTTGTCCACTTGACTGGCCATGATAACAGCATATCGAATGGAATTTTCTGTTTACAAAAACCGCCAATAGCTAAATGGAGTTCAACGATATAATAAAGCAGCCATATTTACACAGTTAAACGAATAAACTTTTGAGTTTTGGCCAGCTTCAAATGAGACTTCCCTTTCCTGTCTGCAGAATCTTCAATTCCACTTCGATCTATCGTTAAACTTTCGCCAAATCGACAAAAGTCAACAACAATTTTCCAAATATCAAGCTGACAAGCAGCTAAGGCCAAAGTGTAAGCAGGGAGAGGTAAGTTGGGAGAAGTAAGTTGGGAGAGGTAAGTTGGGAGAGGTAAGTTGGGAGAGGTAAGTTGGGAGAGGTAAGTTGGGAGAGGTAAGTTGGGAGAGGTAAGTTGGGAGAGGTAAGTTGGGAGAGGTAAGTTGGGAGAGGTAAGTTGGGAGAGGTAAGTTGGGAGAGGTAAGTTGGGAGAGGTAAGTTGGGAGAGGTAAGTTGGGAGAGGTAAGTTGGGAGAGGTAAGTTGGGAGAGGTAAGTTGGGAGAGGTAAGTTGGGAGAGGCGAGACCCTGGGCTGTTATTATCAAATGCTCATCATTAACATTTGCTGGCTGCTGAGCTGGGATCTCGACGTGACGATCAAATTGCAGCACATGCGAACACGTGTGATGAGCACACAAAAAGATTGTTGTTGTTGTTTCTGTTGTTGTGAAAATGAAATTAAACTAAAGACTGAAAACTGAAAACTGAATACTGAAGACTGAAGACTGAAGACTGTAGACTGAAGTCTCGCACAGCTGAAGAGTGAACATTGTAACAGACAATGCACAGACATGAACAGCTCAACATTGGAGGGGTCCAAATTGCCGCCAGATACATTTGCAAATGAGTCTTAGACATAACAGCAAAAAAACAGAAAAAAAACAGCGAAAAAAAAAACAATAACACTGTAAGCCGATGCAAATTGAGAGGCAAAGCGTCTGCGGCCCCCATTGAGACATTGCCCCCTCCAGCAGCCGTACAAATTATTGGCAGTGAAAGTAAAAGTTTAAGTTATTTTCTTTGGGCTGTCGAACCGCACAGCTCACAGCTCACAGCTAACAGCTCACAGCCCACAAAAAATGGGGCAAATGCCAGCAAAGTCTTCAAATCAAATTAACATATTTGTAGTTTTTGCCCTCTAACAAAACTATTCGAGGCGGCGTCAACACAGCCAATTGATTTCAATTGCCATTTCTCGAATTGTTATGCCATGTATCAAAAGGAAAACATCATCAGCATGGAGTCAGCCAGCTATGCTAATAAGATGTTAGCTGGTACATTAAACTCATATTACAGCCATCTAATCAAAATCAGCGTAACGTAACACAAGACGTAACTACAGGGTTTTTCGCATCTTAGACAAAATAACAAAAAATAAGTAAATATCTTACCTAAAGCATATCAAAAACTGCTGCTACTACAGGGTATCTATGTCTTATCTTATCTTTCTATAGGGTCTTTAGCTGATATGATGATAGATATAGATAATAGATACAACAAAGAACTCATGTGTGCTGCTTATACTTAATTGTTCTAATACGACTCAAACCAAAGCTGACCATTGAGCCAGATATAAGATTATACGAGATTATACGTGTACCGACATATGATACATTAGGGAAAAACCTATAATAAATAAATGTATTCTTAAACTAACCTAAATGGATTACACTTTAAAAAATGTTGGCAGTCATTTTATAAGATATCAGATTCAATACATATCTAATTTAAGGAGCATATAGAATTGTTTCTACAGGGTATCTACCAGTCATTAATATTTATTAGATATATATCCCTACATGGTATCTTTTAATATACGGAACTCCCCCCACAGAGTATCTCTCAGCCACTGCCATTCATAAAACATTTAAAATTTCACTTACAGGGTATCTATCAGTCATTCATATTCTTTCAGCATAAAGATTTTGACATACAGAGCAGACATTCACACGTATATCTCTTCATACCAAAAGCAACCTTTCAAAACTGCAGCATCAATAATATTTACAGGGTATCCACCCGCCATTAACATTCCAACGACTCGTGTTATATATTTCTCCCATCCCACAAACAAAATGCAAGACAAAACAATTCCAGGCGGCGTTCTATTAACCCACTAGCTGTTGCTGTAGCTGTTGCTGTTGCTGTAGCTGTTGCTGTTGGTGTTGCTGGCGCAGTTGCCTGCTCGTAATTGGACACACCTAGCACCGCCTAGCCATGGGTATCTTCGACCCGGACCCGATCGTGACTTCATTTGGCAACGTTGTGCACGTAGCTGCCGCATTTCTGGCATCTCTGAATGTTGTCGGTTCGGCTGAACCACTCTCAGTCATAAATTAGGTGTAGATGGCATCTCAAAGTGCCGGCTCGGCATCCTCTCTCGCTGCGCAATTTAATGACGACACAAACACACACACACACACACACGAGATCTGAATGGGTGTGACTGTACCTATGCAACTAGGATGGGAGGCTAAACTAGCATTGATATTAAAAAAAAAAAGTATTGTTCAAATTAGCTGCGTCTTGCACTTGCCCACGAATCACTTAACAGCAGGTGATTAACATAAAGATAAGTGGAGATGAAGAGAACAGTTCTATATATATATATTATATGTGTATATTAATATATGATTAAATTATATATGTGATATATATGATATATGATTCATATAGAAGGTATCCGAAGCATTCCTTAGAGTTAAGCTTTCAGACAGTCGAGCTTTCGCCTCACATACATTAACATTCATTGGTCTAAACAGAGCTTGAGTGGAGAAATGAGTATATATAGTTTATTATTGGTACTAAGATTTCTCCATATGAAAGAAATTTGTCATTTTATACAAAGGATAGGATAGTTGGAAAAATTTAGAATTTATGAAAAAATATTTTTAAATACCTTTAATTTTTTAGATTTTTTTTATGTATTTCTTTATGTTCAAAGTATTTTAAAATATATTATTTTGTAACTTACTAGAGTTAAAAGGTTAAATTACCATTTACCTCTGTCTACTCCAATCAACCTTTGTTTCTTGCCCAATTCAGATAAAATAGATTTAAACAGCTCCAAGGACAGGCAACGCTAGTATCAAGTATAAATACTAATACATTTACACACACCAACACACACACACACTTAATACATTTCAAATAGTAACTCGCTATAGTTCTGCACCCACTCACTACTTTGAAACTCCACAAACCTAAGACCAATTGCCTAAAACACACACAAATACCTGATAAATTTCATGACAATTGCAAATGCGTATAATTTATCACTTAGAGCCAAGTACAGAACAATCCAAATAAGAATTATTGAATGACTGCGTCAGTGCCAAGGAATGCGACCTTGAGCTGTCGTCGTTGTCGTCGTCGTCGTCGTCGTTGTCGTTGTTGCCGTCGTCTGTTGAGATGTCGTGACTGGTCCAAGCCCGCAACGGGGCTGCGAGTTGCGGTCCCTGGCGAATAGTTATAACAAGTACAACTGAATGGCAATAGCCAGAGAGTCGGCTAACAAACGCTTAAAGGTACTGACAATAAATTCAATATCGAGAAAGAAATCAGAAATCTGAAATCAGCATCGCTTGGCAGAAAATAGCACAAGTCGTCGCATACAATAAAACACGTTTGACGAACGCTTTGATGAAGATGAAGATTGAATATCTGTCAGATACATGTAGAACGAGCCAGCCAGCCAGCCAGCCAGCCAGTCAGTTAGCCAGGGAGCGAGCGAGCGAGCGAGTGGCTCACACAAATGTGGCAACCAACCGCAAATAACAACAACAACGTTCACTTTTATTTTCAACATTGCAACCACAAATACAACAACAACAACAACAACAACAACATCAGCAACAGCAAATGGCACAACAAGCCAAATAACAAAGATCAAACGTAGCTCAAAGAGAACAAAGCGAAAACAACAACAACAACAGCAACAAAAGCAACTACAAATATATATACTACTCATTTGAACTGTATTTGTAGATACACTACACATACCCAGTAAAAGTTTGTGCAACTGCAATGGGGTATATCGGCGTGTATATCTAAGGCAACTACAAGATGTCACTATATTGTACCTATTATGGTAACTATGTGAAAAGTAATTATTTGTACTGCATATACCCTGTAAAAGTAAATTCAGTTGTAATGGGGTATATAATACAATTGTAATTTTTCTATATATATAATTTCTATATTCTGCGCATTGCATTTTGCTGAGTTGAATTTGATTTAAGCTCTTCTCATTTATATTTTCTATAAAATTTAGGGTATCTTGCAGTCAACCATTTGCTCGTATTTACTTGACTTAATTTTCCTCAAGCTTAGTTTACTCTGTGCATTAGGAAATGTTTCAAAAAGTTTTAAGTCAAGCGCCGACTCCCACCTCAGAGTTTGGTATGCGTCAAGGCTACAAGTACACAGAACCCATATACCTTATATATATATATATATTTATGATATATATGATATATACTATAAACGATACTTATTATTAAAGCTCTTTAATTTGAGAGGCTCATTAACGATTTATAAACTCTAAGAGTGAATTTATTTTTATAAGTGTAAGTCATTAATTAAAATTTATTTGATTTTGTTTTTTTTTTTTTTTTTTGGTTCTGCTTAATGAATTCCTAATTAGACAATTTAATATACTTAAATATACATTATATATATATTATATATATATTTTTTTTAAATATTTCAAGAAAATGTCATATATTCATTTTAACCTAAGCTTATAATAATTCAGAGTAAAATGACTTTGTTCAAATTTATATAAGAGGCATGAGAGTCATCTGGCGAATCGGCATAATCTCATCGACTATCTGTCTATCCGTTTGTCTGTTTGTATGAATGGTTGATCTTGGAATATATAAGAATTAAGACTTAAAAGTCGTTCTATAGCTGTCTTAAGTTCGTTCTTTTTTCAGGAAATCAATTAAAATCTTAGTTAAACTACAGTTATTGAAGCATATCTCAGAAGTTATCAGAGTCCTGCTTACCAAATGTGATACATAACGTAAATTATCCTAAGGTGTACATAAATATCGAATACCTTTCCAATAGCTCTAAAATTTAGAAGATTCTTTAATATCTGGATATCTGCATAAGTTTTATTTGTTTATTCCTTTACGACTCTCTCTACTCTCTGCTTTTACCTATGCCTTTCTCTTAGCAAATGTTACATTAGCGGTATTCCTTAGGCAACCATTAAGTCTTACATAATTAAGAATACCAAAAATCGATCACATTTTGCGGGTTTTTCAACTTTTAACATTTTATTTATTTATTTTCTTGCCTATGTTTGTTGGCTTAGAAGCTTCGAACAGCAACAAAAGGCCAAATGGCAAAAAATGAAAAGAAGAAAACAAGAAAAAAGAGTCAATGAACTCGGTTTATTTATGCAGTCAGAGACCCAATTGCATAGTTTAACGACTTTTGAATAGTATTGGCTAAAACTAGACTAAGATCGTTATTTGTGGCGTGCCTTGGACCTGATTAAAACAAATCTTTCTCAATTCGAAAAGCTTGTGTAATTTTCGCAACGATATCTCAGACCGAGAACCGGTTCCAAAACTGTGCCAGAATTCTGTTGGCTATTTGTCAGATGGCTATAATCATATTGTCTCTAATTTGCATATGTAAACGGCCAGAAACAAACTCCCTTCTAAACATATTTTTCATCTCATAATTTCTTTGCTTAAATAATTTTGGGAATTTTCGAGCTGTCAATCCAACAAAGGCCAACAATTTGTTGTATGAAATTTCTATTTATATTTAGATTAGCTTCAAAATTTCTATAGAAGTTGGGGTTAAGTTCAAGTTTAGCTTAGCCATAAACAAGAGATGAACTCAAGTCGAATAAGATTTTAATGAATTATAATCCACAGTATCCGCAATTGCTTCAGAGCAAATGGCATATTAACTCTACCATTACAGAGACCAATTAAATTAGGGGCATTTATTTTGTGGCTCTCTGGTTAATTTAAGCAAATAAACAAGCGCTGCAAAACAAAAGACTTAGGCAACAAACTTGGCGCGTAATTACGGCTACGTGCTGCGCATTTTGTGTTAAGCATTAAAACTTAAAGAGGCGAACGAAAAAAAAACCGTAGTTTAGAGCAATCATACGGCAGGTTGAGCATCGGCACTTGCTAAGATCGGAAATGTGAGTAGAATAAAAAAAGAGCTGAAAAACAAAAGACTTATGCAACAAACTTGGCCTATACCATCAAATTTTCATAATTAGCAGGCGAACGAGAGAAATCCACAGCGACGTGAGCAAAGCGAATCAAACTTCATTTTTTTCTCATTTTATCTCGAGGTAAAAGGCACTGGCAGACGATGAAGTTGTCTGTACTCAAGTTATCCGTGCATTTAATTAGCCATTTTCACACATTTCACTTTCAACAAGCTGCCAAATTGTCAGAAATATATACTATATATATATATATAGATATATATGCATACAATATAAGCTTATATAGTTATGGAGCTGGCCTCAGCGATTTCTTCAATGAAACGCAAAAAAGCCATTAACGGTCAAGCGTAGGTTTGGCTTTGACAAGACACTCTTCTGTCTCTCCTGTCTCTTTTGTATTTGTATCTGGCGGCTTCATCTCTGTGAACGCAGCTGCTGCTTCCTCTGCTTAGCTCTTGACTGCCGCAGAAGCTGCGACTCACTTTCAAGTGCTCAGCGCAATTTCTATTTTTTTTTTTATTTTTCGAATTTCAAAATTGAAATTTTCCCATTGCATTGAACTTGAAACTAGGCAAATTGAAGCCTGGCCAAACTGAGCAAACAAACCATTTTCACTTGAATTTCCACTTATGACTCGCCCACTAATGTGCCTTTCGAAGGCTTTACAAACTTTCTGCACATCTTCCACATTTGATTTATGCCACACATTCAGCATTTTTTTGGCTGCGCAATTAGCTTTTGAGTTGGGCTCTTGGATGATGTCTTTGGCATTGCCTAGCCCGCATATCATGTTCAAAATATGTATATAAATAGCAAAAATACTTAAATACCTAATGCTGTGTGCTGTATGATGTGTATGTACCCAATGATGAGCTCAGATTTGATTGGCTTATTGTTGGAGCATTAGCTTAAGTATTAGGCACAAACCTGCAAAGAGAGAAAACATGTTGAATGAGTTTATAGTTGGCTGTATAGAAGAATTTCGAGTAGCTTATGAGAGTTCTTAAAAAATATTATAAATATATTATTATTATTATACAGTTCCTATAACAATATCATAATATATATACTTAGCATTTTGTTTAAGAATTCCGAAAATTAAAAAACAATAATTATAAACTTTTTATATTTCATATTTAAAGACCTTGAATAGGCTTATGGAAAGCATAAAGAAAACAACAACAAAAAAGAGCTCAAATTAGTTCCTTAACATTTTTAAAAATATTTTTAATATAAGTAATATGCAAGAATTTTAACAATTAAAATTAAGAAGATATTAAAATTAATTTATCAACTATTTTTTATATTTTTAATTATAATATTAAAAATTGTTAAAGAAACTTATTAGAATATGCATTAACAAATTCCTGTTTATCATATATTTTTAATTTAAAATATATAATGAAGTTAATTGAATAAAACCTAAATAATTTCAAGCTGTTCATAGTTTTTTAATATTACAAGGAAGTAATTACAATTTTTATATATTTTTGAGCATTAGATACAGAAGTTTTGATGGTAATTTAATAGCATCGAAAAAACTAGTAGCTCTTTCGGACAGGCTCTTTTTTGTATATTTAAATAATTATTAATATATTTAAAAATTTTTATAGAAATTGAAGATATTAAAATATAATCAATAAATATATATGCAAAGATTTTCTGATCAATACCAGAGTCATCTTTTATTCAAAATATATTATATTTATCAAAATATTTATTAAGATTCAATAACTAAAATCTTGTGTTACTCAAAGATATATTTTAAGAATTTCCATGTAAGAATTTCATTTAATATTTTATAGCGTGCGTAAATATTTCACACAATATATATATATATATTTTTTCATAAAATGTGAGCGCCACACGATGCCTAGCCACAATGTTGATTTACCATAAATGGTAAAAGTTGTCGATGCTTGAAGCTGGTATAGTTCACACATTATTAGTTTCTTGTATTAACTAAACCATATATAAAACTCAATTTCATATGATTCGTTTCAGTTTAAGCAGCACTTTTTAACCAAATTTCAGTCATTGTTAAATTCCTAATCAGCTCACAGTCTTGATCATAATTATCATGATATAGCGCGTATTTTTGGGCTAAACGAACTACCGACAATCGTAACTAAGTCTCTTGTGAAAGTTTGCTAACGAAATCCACTAAATTCTTAACCAAAAAAAAAAAGTGTTTTTCTCACTCGCATAAACCTGATTAAAGTCTTGCGATTTTTACTTTAAAAGTGAATGTTTTGCCGAAAAACTAAAAAAAAAAATGCTTGAGATATTTTAGCATGTGCGATGAGAAGGCGAGCTAATAGATAAACCAAATATCTATATATATATATATACAAACGCCCCTTTCGCCAGCTGCCACCATTTGTGGCAGCTAATAAATGGAGGCAACAACCCAGTCTAGAGCTGCGGCGCATTCAATAATCGTTTACAATGCAAATGGGACATAATCAGCCGGACTGGCCGAGGTTATTAGCCACTCAATAAGCGAAATGGCAATTAAAAACGTGTCGACTGGCAAATACCCTAGACGTGAAAATGTTGCGTGCCATTTCAATGAAATTCGCTGTGATTCAGCTACGATTTAATTAAGGTTAGTTAGTTAGTTATACTCGTGGCTTGTTAGCTGAGCTGCCTTAGGAAATTGCTACAAATTATCTGTGGCATGCACAAGTTGTTTGCCTTTTGCTGTATTTTTGTTATTTTTGCTGCATTTTCCTTAATGCGATTTGCATTGAATTTGGAACAAGATTTTCGCGTGGCATGGGTTGGGCCTGGGCGGGTTCACCTGTACGGTCAGCGTTCGCATTCGCATTCGCATTCGCATTCGCATTTGCTCTGCCCCACATAAATCATGCAAAATGTTGTCGCTGTATCTGTAACTGTTGAATTTGCAGCAAAGCCTTTTAGGTGTGAACTCTCGCTTTGAATTATTTTTAGGTCATGTAGTTCAGTTTGGGCAAATATCGAAAATAAAATATAATAACAAAATCGAACTCAAGGCAACGCCGAGATACAAATATCAAATGTGGGTCGACATGCGTGCAGCATGATAAGCCGAACTGCGTTGACTGAAAATTGTTAAATAAATCAAATTAAAGATTGCTTAAACATGGCGAAAAAAAAAAACTAGGAAATATAGACATATGGATGTATAAATTGAATAACTACTTCTCTATATATAGCAGTTAACCACGTACCACAGGGCGTATGCGCAATTTCAATTGAAGCTTTGTTTTTTTTTTTTAATAAATCGTTTCGGGCTGCGACGTGTGTCCAAAGATTTTGATTGATTTTTCTATGGAAATAAGCAAATCAAAGCGTCTCAAATTGTAACAAAAGCCACAGCAGCAATCAGATTGCCACGCCCACCAATAATGATTGGCAAAAAAAAGGTGGGGGGAAATATAAGAGCTGCGCAATTTCAATTGCCGCAGGCGGCCATTGGCACATTCTGCGGATTTCTATTGCATTCGAACTTTCGATTTCCAAATCAAATACTCTATAAGACTTCACACAAAAAATAATAATAATAAACAGAAACTTGTTCTCGGAAACAAAAGCTAAAGAATTGAATTGAATTGAAATCAGAGCAGCAGATAGCTCAATATTGTTTAGAAATAGTTGTACCAAAAAAAAAAACTTGTTTCAAGACTTGTTTATTAGTGGAGATTTTTTTTTATTTATAAAAAATTTAATGGTGAGTAAAAGAAAAAGTGAAAGAACTAGCTAATTAGTTTAACGAATATTGAGAATGAATTGATTGTTGATAAAAAAAATAAATAAATTAAGCAAATAAATAAAATAAAATAAATAAATAAAAAATAAATAAAATAAAAATTAATAAAATAAAAAATAAATAAAAATAAATATTATATTATTTATTAATATTTAAGGTTTTTTTCTTAATAGTAATTAATATTATACTATTTTTTTAATCTATTGTATTTTATTTTACTTTATTTATGTCTGGATATATTATTTAAGATATTCTTTTATTTCAAAATCTTAATTTAATTTGATATTATAATTGTTTTATTTTTTTATTATAATAATTTTTATTTATTTTATTATTTATTATTTTAAAATTTTTTAAGTAATTTTGACTTCTTTTTTAAATACATATTATTATAAATAATTATTTAATATATATATAAAATTTTCTTTTAAAATTTTTTTTAATTTAGCTGAAATATTTTATTTGTAGAATATTTTTCTCAGGTATTTTTAATTCATTTTAAAATATTTTTGCCAATTCAATTGAATGCTGTTTTATATTAAACTAATAATTCTTATTCATTATTATTTATTATTATTTCAAAGAAACTCTCTTCTAAAAACTCTGCAAAGAAAAATCCTAAAACTTTCAAATCAATTTCAACTTTATTAACTTGAGTTTCAAATTTCATGTAAACTATTTAACTAACATTGCCAGAGATCTAGACTGAGATACCATTAATGTGAGAATGTAACAAATTAGTACCATGTTGAGCTGCAAGAATTTCTATGCCATTCCGAACCATATTTGGAGTTGTTGTTTTTTGTTTTTGTTTCTATGTTCAAATACGAATTAAGAGCAGGAAATGTTTAGACTTTGACTCTGATTTCGATTTCGTTTTCAATTTCAATTGCTGGAACGAGAATCCAGCGTGAATAGTTAGCTAGGCTAGCCAGTTGCTGCTCGGCCAGACAACTTTCAATGCAAATGCAGCTGCTCGAAGACTAGTTACCGTTATAAGGCACTGCTCTGTAATAGGTGTATTACAAGTGAGGTTGCTCGAGTGGAGGGGCTAAAGCTTGTTATAGCCGCAGGCGACGGGGCGATTAGTTGTGCTGGGTGACATATTATACGCTCTGCTTGAGTGACTGATGGAAAAAATGTGGTTGTTGATATTTTTGTTGTTGTTGATATTGTTGTTGTTGTTGTTGTAATTGTTGCAGTTGTTGGTTAAGGTAAGTTATGCACTTGAGCATTTTCTTAATTAAGTCCATATTTTATTTCAATTTGTTTCCATAATGTTTAGTATTTAGTTATTTATTTATGTTGCAAATGTTTTTGTTTATGTCGGAATTTATGCAGGTGAACGGGAATTATCAATAGGTAAAAACCTTGAATTGAATTTATATTAAGCAAAAATGAGATTAAAGAAGCTGTTGAGGCAAGTTTAATGCAAATCGTACAGAACTTTTAAAACTATTTTCTCAATTGATAATTATTATTTAAATAATTTTTATATATTTAAATTTTAAAAAAATGATAATTTATTATAAAATAATGTAAATAATATATTTAAATGCTCTCAACTAACGCTAGACTCAAAAACATTTTTCCAACAGATTTTTTAGAAAATATAAGTGAAGAATAATTCAGACAGTCTTTGTTAGATGAACTATCTATCAAGTAGTCATGTTAGGTTGTTAGATTAGTAAATAAGTTATATTAATTCTTTCCAAGTATATCAACTATAAGTATATCAGAATACAGTCTTCATTTCAATTTTTACAAACCTCTTAGCTTTTAATATTTATCTGTTTATCAATGAACGCTCTAAAGCCTTATATTTTTAATTCTAATAAATATATTCTAATAGATTTCAAAAGATTTTCAATTGAACTTGCTTAAATTAGACTAACAAATCTGAACTGTAAACTTAAATTCATTAACAATTAGCTAACCTGCACTTACAACATGCCAATAATTTAATAGCTTTCATAAATAAACTGTGGACAGAAACTCTCTTTTTCAAAGTGCCAAAAGGTATTTAAAACCAAAAATATGAATGATATAAAGTTTAGCGATCATTAGCTAAGAGAGTAGTGAAATTTCATTTCATCTCACTCACTCTATATGTGCACATCTCCATATCTCAATATCATGGCCATAATCTTGAGTTGAGTTTTAACTCCAAATTGAAAAAGAAAATCGATTAAGTTTTTACAGCTTGCATAACGTGCCATAAATTCCATTTTAATTTCTCCAAAAGGCGTTTCGTCTATTTCTCCGCCGCGGATATGAAGTGTGCCTAATCAGATTTGCATTGAACAATTAATTTGCGTTGCAAATGCGTGAATGACAGTGAGTGTTTTTTTTTTTTTTTTTTTTTTAATAGACAACATATTTGTCGAGGCAAAGGCAAAGGCAATGCCGGCTCAAACCATTTTCATTTCCATTTCCAATTGCAATTGCAATAGCAATTGCAATTGCATTTCCATTGCCATCAACATTAACTAACCAGACGAGTTGCTGGCAGTTTGTTTTGGTCTGCCCGAGCCGAAACTTGAAGCTGCAGTTGAAGCCTACTCCAAACCTGACCAAATGCTGATGAACTTGTTTGCAGCGCCTACAGCGGCCAACACGAAAAGTGAATGGGGCAAGGGGCCAGTCGGAGGGTGGGCAGCGGTTTGTCGCTTTAACAATTTGGCTAAAGTTTAATAAACTTTATGAAATGTGGTCCTGAGTGGGAAATGCAGCCGTCGACCAACGACCAACGACCAACGATCAACGGCAACGACACCAAACATCAATGACAGCGCAGGGAGTTGGCAGAGGGGCAGCAGCGTCGTCTGCAAGCTGATAAAGGAAATTCAAGGAAAACCCATTAAGCAGGAAGCGAATCAGACACATTAGAAAGTTGATGCCAAAAATTACTGCAGAAAAAAACCTATTTGAATAGCTGCTAAACAGTCTTTGATGTTTTCATAAAAATATTAGTTAAATGGAAGTCGTGTTTGGAGAAGCTTGAAAAAGTTTTCAGACCATATGTGTAATTTTTTTTTTTTTTTTTTATACTTAAATATATTTTAAACAATTTTCCTAATATATTTTATGTTTCGTAAGAGGTTTGCTATTAAAAGACGTATTTTTTCCTATTTTAATACATCAAATAGCTCGATTTGTTTTATGGTAACAATTCTTTTGGCATTTTGGGTTCGAGCCATGCATAAAATTAAAATTATAAAAATATAAGAGTTATGATTTATCTTGAAATTTGGAAACTTTTTTAAAAATTAATGTTCCATAAGTATATTTTTTTAAATTAATTTTTTTTATTTTAAAAAATATTGTATAAGAATTTATAATTTAAATTGTTTTATAATACACTAAAGACTTAATAATAATATATATAATTAATGTATAAATATATATAATATTTATAACATTTAAATATTTTACATGAGTCTTTATAGATAGCCTAAACGCCTGACAGTCTATGCAGCTTGCACACAATTCAAACTATAAAGTTTTCCCAGTCAATAACATTTAATTATAGCATTCAATCTGATTTAAAAATAGACTATATCTCTCCCAGTTCATCTTCATCTTGTATAAGTTTTTATAGTCTGTCTAATCATATGTGTATATATATTGTGGGAGTGTCTTTGGGCCACATCTAAATCCGCAATCAGTAAGAGGCCAGGCAACAGGAGCTGGCAGAGAAAGTGCGCAAAGTGGGGCGCTAAGAGGATGGCGCTGCAAGACTTATCAATACAAATACATATAAACATATATATATACTATATATATATGCAAAAGTGGATCTGGATCAGAATCTGGTAATAACATGTTGTTAGCCAAGCCAGTATTTCGCTCGTATGTGCTGTGCACTCCAAATTGTATCTAATGGCTGTGAATTCTGATTAATTGCAATAGCCAGGCAGTCCAGGTGAGTGGCAGCAACTGTGGCAGGTTGGTAATTACCAACTGGACTTCTAGCAGCAGCAACAGCAGCAACAGCAGCAGCAGGAGCAGCTAGTAATGAACTGATAAGCGCATAATTAACTGGCATACTAACCAGTTTCCATTTGCCTGCCGCTCCCCCCTCCACACCCATCTCTCTCACCTGCTGCACCTGGTGCGCAGCGCTGCTGAAAATATTTTAAGGCGTGTTTCACTAGCCGATTTCAATAGATTTTTTTTTTTTGCGTCTTTAATGACTTTTGGCCATTTGCTATGGCCAAGCTAATGGCTTTCGGTCGGGCTTTTGTTCTGCCAGCGATTGGCTTTAAGATTTTGCGTTTTATTTGTTTGCAAGTGGTAAAAAAAAAAAAAAATGAAAAAGAAAAACCGCTAGACCGGGCACATAACGAAGTACAGCTAGCTATGCAAAAATACAAAATAAAATAAAATAAAATAACAAAAAAAATACCTGCTCACTGTTCCCTAAATGGGTCAGGTGTCACACATGCCGAGCTGGGCTAACAGCTTCTTCAATTAATTACTTTCGATAAGAAATTTGTAAGGAAATTCAATTTGTTTTAATGCGAAAAGATTTGCTTCTTCAATTGAAGATATATATCTCGGGGTAGCTAATAGAAACTGATTGAAAGTGGAATATTGGAAATTGAAAAGACAATCAAAAGAAATTGAATTTAAAAATTTTTAAAAATATTAATAATTTATTAAAAATAAATTTGTAAATAATTAAAAGAAAAATATAGCAAGAAATATTTAAATCAATAAAACTTAAAGTTTATATCATTAAAATATATATATAATACAATTATTAAAAATATTACTAAGTTGTTAAAAATACTACTAAAAGTTTAGCAAATATTCTTTAATTATTAAAATCATTATATAGCGATTTGTAAAGACATTTAAGTTGTTTTATGGCATTTTTTAATTGCACTTAATTTATAATAAATTTGAAATGCAGCCATTGACAACAATTTGGATCAAGCATATCGAATAACAAATTCCAAATTCATTTAACAAATTCAGCGAACTCGTCTTAAGAAAAACAAGTAATAAAGTTGCACTCGAATGTAACTGACTGCGTAATACTCGTTCTCAGCACAAACATCTCAGCTTTTAGGAAGTTGATTTAGAGTGGATTTTTTGATATTTGAGGAACTTCGCTAATGGCTCATTCTGAAAGGGAATACTTAATGCTGAGAAACCCAACAAACTCTTTTCACTTAGTGAGCGAGAAAACTGAAGCATTACACATGAAATAAATGCCACAAAATAAGAACAAGCCGCTTTGTCGAACAGCAATAAAGAAAAAGCACAACAGAAAATAACATTTATATATATATATAAAACAATCAACAACAAGTTGGAGAATCGGAGAATTTGAGCAGCAAAACACACCTTTAAAAATGCCCAAGACAGGTAGAAATGAAGAGTTCAATGCACGCAAATCGGATTAAGCAAAGAAATTAAGTAATACACCGTGCAGATAGATACATAGATAGATAAATAGATAGATAGACAGCAACATATATATATATGCCTATATGCGAGAGCCAAGCTGCGAATGGAGAAATGGAAATGAAAATGGAAATGGAAACGGAAAACAAAATCGAACAAAATCAAGCTGAAAATTGAACCTCGATGGGCGTTAGAATGTCAGGAAGTACAGACAGGAAGCAGAACAACGCATAAGTATGGACTAAATCATCACGTTTAATGGCAGCCAAGAAGTATTTAAAAGTAACTAAAATTATGCTGGCAATTTCATTAAAACAAACTTAAACTTTTTAAAAAGTTGTTGAAAGTTTTTGAATAAGAATAAAAATAAAAACTTAGATAAGAAGTTTGTTTTTAAAAAGTATTTAAAAAGTAAAAAAATATAAGCAAATATTTATTTATTAAGAAGTTTATTGAATGCAAATGAAATAAGAAGGAAAAAACTAAAACTAAAACTAGAAACTAAGGTATAAAATATTTATACATTTTATATTAATTGTTTATACATTCAAAATATTTAATGCAAGTAATATTTTTATTATATTGTATTTTTATTATTTTTTATTTGATTATATTATATTTATTTATATTCTTATATTTATATTTTTATTATATTTTATTTAAGTTTATTAATTTTTATTTTTATTATTTTTTTGCTTTTTATTTTATATATTATTTTTATTATTTTATTTTTATTATATATTATTCTTAATATTTTTATTTTAATTACATTTTATTTAATTTTTTTTTTTTTAATTGTATTGTTATTTATATACATATGTATAATTTGATCTATTTTATTAAATTTCTCCTATTTGTTATTGTAGTTATTTTCATTTTTTCTATTTCTTACATATTTTTAAGTTCTTATTCTTTTAATTTACTCCACTTACCTTAAAGTTCCTTAGCAGCTGCTGGCGATTGCGTAAATCCAAATGTGAGCGAGTTGAAAGATTTGAGACACCTGTGCACACTTTACACCTGTTGCATATCTATTAGTATATGGATTTAAACAATTTGTGTTTTGTATTTAGCTCGATTGGCAACCGTTTCAAAATGCATAAAACACGCGCAGGCGTTACGACTTCCAAAACAATGTGAAGAAAACGGGCACAGAGCTGGCCCAGGCGATAGCGATATAAGAAACACAACCGAACGCATCGAAGCTCGAAACTCAACTGCCGGCAGCTTTGCCGACGACTTCTCCAAGCGCCGCTCAAAAGTTGCGCCACAAACGAAAAGCTCTCCGAGCATCATTTGCATGCGTGTGCAAAGAGTGAGAGAGAGAGAGAGAGAGCGAGCGAAAGCTTTTGCTTAGTTAAAACAAGTTTTAAGCATTAATTTGCAATGCAAATAGTTTTTGTCTCCAACTTCATTTGGCACGCTGAGCTTTAAGAGCAAAGAGAAAAGTTTGCTTTAGAGGAAATTTAAAGCTCTTTCTTAATATTTAATTTAAGTAAAATCAATTTTGTTCTCTTTCAATTTGTAGTAGTTTGTATTTTATTCATAAGTTCTGCTCTATTGCTTTGAAATTTATAAAATGTAAAATACTTATTAAAGCTGTCCAAAAAAAAATGGATTTGAAACAATTTCGTGTTCGTTGGAATGCATTAAACAATTGCACTGGACATTATTTGTTTGGGACAAAGTACCAAAGACAGAAATCAAATGTTTGAACAGAAAAGGAAAAAAAAAGGATAAGTGCTCTGTCTAGGTGTTAACATTAGCGTATGAATATATATAAACAATATCAATACCAATATCAGTTATGTTCAGACGTTAAGTAAAATGCTTTGCTTTTCTTTATCATTTTCATTTTCATTACTTTTGTTTTTCCTTTTTCCTTTTTTGTTTTGCTTAGTTAGGTGAGTAGTTTGGGTTAAGTTTAAATTTGTAGTTGTTTGTTTTGTTTTGTTTTGTTTTTTTTTCGTACGTTTTTCTTTTTGTTTTGCTTTTATCAACTGGTACAATTACGAAACATTAATTTACTTTTACAATTAATAATTGAATGACGATTAAAGTTAGCCTCTTTAAACTGGATCCACATCATTCACGACCAGAGCACAGAGCACGTACATCATTCCAGCGCTGAGCAGTGCTGTCACCGGCACCGTGACTATCCAGGCATAGGCGATATTCCGGAACAAATGCCAATCGACGCTGCCATCCTCCATTGGTTCCCCAGTGGCTTGTGTTGCTCCCTGCTGCTCCTCCAATGGTCCACCCAGCTCCTTTTCTTGCTGCTGACGCTCGCGCTTGCGGCCCGCGGCACTCACATGACCCACAAAAACCACCGAACCCACCTTGCAGTGTGTCGTCGAAATGGGCAAACCAATTTTGCTGGCCAGCAGTACGGTGATGGCGGCGCCTATTTCAATTGTGAAGCCACTACAAACAGATGGACAAAGAAAAAACGGAATAGGATTATAAGATATGTTAGGCGAATATGTTAACTTGTGCTACAATCTCTCTCTCTCTCTCTCTCTCTCCCTCTCTCTTGATCTCTCTTTATCCGTATTTGTATCCCTCTCTTTAGCGCTCTCTTCATCACTCTCTTTATCACTCTCTTTATCCCTCTCTTTATCACTCTCTTTATCCCTCTCTTTATCCCCCTCTTTATTCCTCTCTTTATCCCCGTCTCAGTCCCTCTCTTAGTTCTTCTTTATACCTCTTTTTATCCGTCTTTATATCCCTCTTTGTATCCCTCTCTGTATCCCCTCTTTATCTGTCTCTGTATCTGTTTGTGTCCCTCTGTCCCTGACTGACTCTCTTTCCTTTTCCTTTTTTACTTCCCACTCATTCTCTTATTGCCAGAATCTTCTTTGCTCTCATAATATCTCTTCTTTACTCTAATATTCGTACTTACGTTGATGAGGTGATCTTTGTTAAGTCATTGCCAATGGTTTCGATGACCCGCCGTCCCCACAGCCAGAGACCCACGGAGATGCCAATGCCACCGTAGATCAATATATAAATGGGACTTTCTGCCTTCTGCATTACGGAGCCCTCGCGATAGATCATATAGAGAGCGATGAGTGGTCCAATGGCGTTGCTAACATCGTTGCCGCCATGCGCAAAGCTGCCGAAGGTGGCCGTCAAGATTTGAAGGAACGAGAAGAGCATGGATACCTCCTGTGTTTCCTGGCTGCCGCTAGCGCGTCGACCCGCTGCACGCTTAAACTCCTCCTCCTGCTCATTGAGCGCCTCCTTGCTCTCGATGAGCGGCACCTTGCTGGAGTTCGGCGATAATGTGGTGCTGATCATTAGATCCAAGCTGCCGGCACTTTGCACCACTTGCAAATTGTTATTGGTAGCATTGGCAGTTGAGCTCGCATTAGCATTGACATTAACATTGGCATTAGCGTTCTCCACTGCTCCACTCGTTAGCAAATGCGGCTCCGGCTTGCGCTCCTCCTTGGGCGACTGGACACGCTTGAAGCACTCCTGAAGTTTGCGTCCATTTTGCTGGTGCTGCAATTGCTGTTGCTCATCGATGTAGTTCAGGCTGGTGACAGTCAGATCGGGATTATCCAGACTGGCCTTGCCAAGCAGATCCTCAGCCTTGCGTATTATCTCTGGATCGATCTTGTAGTCCTCGGCAGTTGCATTGTTATTCTTGGCCGCGAGGCCATAAGGCGCTAGCTTAAAGGTCTTCGGCGAATTGTCGCTGAGCGAGACCAGCTCGGTGATTTCGGCAATAGCCGGCAGTGGTTTACCCTCGCTAACGAGCGAAAGCGGACGGCGCTGCTTCTTCGGACTGCCGGACGGCGAGGACTCTACGTAAAATCGAAAGCTGAGTAAATGCTGCTGCTGCTGCTTAGTCGGCTCTCCACTTACCCACAGAGTCCTCGAAATTGAACTTGACCGGATTCTGGGCGCGCAGCTTCTTGGCAATCGAGCGTCGCTGCAGCGGCACCACCACCAACTGCGTCAAGAGCGCCACCAGCAGCGAGAGAGCAACGCTGACGCTCAACGCTATCCAAGTGGGAATGTTATCCATATAGAGCACTAAAGATGAAACAAACAAACTCATGATTCATGAACTATCTCAACTATTTGCTTCTTCTTCACTTACACTTGGGCCCATCCAGCACCACGCTGATGACATTGATGAAGAACGTAACGCCGTAGAAAATGGGCAGCGAGCGAAAGCCCGCCTTGAGTGGCTCCTGAGCGCGCAATATGAAGCGACGTATGGCCAGAAAGAGTAGAATGCTGACAAAGCCGCTCATCACCGGCGAAATGAACCACGAACCAACGATCGTGCACAGCGTCGACCACTTCAAGCCCTGCACGCCACGTGCGACCAGCGAGAAGCCAATGGTAGAGCCAACGATGCTGTGCGTTCCAGAAATGGGCAGCTTCAGAAATGTCGCTACCAGCAGCCAGATGGCGCTGCTCGCCAATGCCGACATGCAGCCCAACATGAGCACCTCCTCGGCGCCCTCGTACAGGCTCACCTCGAGAATACCTTTTCGCATTGTATCCGATACTTTGTAGCCTGCGGAAAAGAAGACAAAATAAATTAGGGAAGATTTAATATTTAATAAATAAATATATAAATAAATAAAATTTAAAAATTGATCAAACTTACACTATTAAAGCTTTTAATCAAGTGCTTAAAGCTCTGTATAGACTACTTATAATAACACTTTAATGCATTAACAAATTATTTTTCCAACTTACCAATTAAAACAGCGCCCGAAATTTCACAGACCGTGGCCAAGACGCAAGCCTGACGTATAGTCAGAACGCCAGAGCCGACGCTAGTGCCGAAGGAGTTGGCCACATCGTTGGCGCCGATGCCAAAGGCCAGAACGAAGGCAATAAGAAAGCCAATGATGACCATCCATAGCAGATCCGCTGAATAACTCTCCATGGTGACAAAAAAAACTCACTTTTTCGAAAGGAAAACCAAAAACACAACAAACAACTCTTGCCCCTATTCACACTGCCTAACCGCCTGACTGTCTGACTATCTGTCTCTCCGTCTGTCTGTTGCTCGAACTCTTTAACTAGTGTTAAATATTGGAAATTTATTGAAATTATTATTGTGTTGTGTTGTGTTGTGTGTAGAGGAAATGAAATATTACGAATTTTGTGCAAAGAAAAACGTGTTCTTGGGAAAACTATAAAATACAATACTACAACAATAAATGATATACGGAAAAATAATCTTAATTATTAATAATTGAAAAATTCTTTTCAAATATTCTCTAAACAGCCATATTTGCGCTTAGACTTCATTGTTGTTATTTTCATAATGAAAAACTGAAGTAGAAGCGTGCAGCACACCAAATTGAAGATACGCGCGAAAACGGAGTGAAAAGCCTGACGTCTTCTTTGAGTCTACCCTCTCAAGCTGAAGCTCAATGCTCAGCTCGACCTGCCTAAAAGTATGCAATAAATTACGTTAACCTAAACACAAAACTTAGTGCTAGACTGGACTGGACACTAAATACTGATTAGAATCGATTATATTAAGAATAAGTTAATTAAAAGCTGCTCTCCCTCTCCCTGTCTCCCTTGCTCTCTATAACTAACTCTCTAACAGTTGACGAAACTCCAAAGATCTAATTGGAATCGAATGAAAAACTTGAGTTTTTCCGTTCAGCTGCTGCAGTTGTTGTTCCTCTTCTTGTTGTTGTTGCTGTTGTTGATTGAGTGAAGTTAGTATTGTTGTTGTTGTTGTTACAAAGAAGTTTCTTGTTATGTTGAATAGGAGCTGATGGTAGTTGACTTGGTTAACTGCAAAATAGAGAATTTGAATACCTTATGTCAAAACTTATAGTTCACTTTATCCACTCACCTGACGTTTAGGACAGCAAAGTTGTTTCCACGTCAAAGGGTTATTCACCATGTCTGCAATAACAAATTGAGAATTATAAAAATCAGAAATACTTTTAAGGCATTCAAGTTTGAACAAAACATAGTTAGATCTTTAGCTTTATAACTGGGACTGTACAATTCTCTTTCTTATTTTATTACACAATTTTTCAATAATACTGATTCATTTTCCTTACGAACTACACTTAACATAGCTGCTCTTTATTGCCTATCATATCTTGCAATTAAAATAGAAATGGGTTTGCAAATAGTTTATATATTCTCGCCTTCGAGAACAAGCAGTTCTAGCTCTGCTCTCGTGCGTACACAGTGCGCTTTTCAATTGGAAAATGAATTGAGGAAAAATTGCATATTGCTTAAATTGGCGCAATTTAGTTGTTGCATTCAGGTCGCGCCCCACTGGGCACGTGTCCCACCACCACAAGCACTTTTAACTGGAATAGCTGCATGTGATTAATTTCGAAACGATTCTAATGGGCAATTGAATTCATGCTCGTAACTGTCATTTCTTTATTGATGTTGGCTAATATAGCAAATGTTGGAATTGCTCAGTTTTCCGATATGTATTATAGATGCTAAGAGTTATATTCTAGATAGATCAGATGTTTGTATAAATATATAATTTAATAAGATGCTCGTACATAGTTTTTTAATAATCATGATACTAATGAGCAATGACAATGACAATGATTATGATGGTGATAATGATAATGACAATGAAAATTAAAATGACAATCACAATGTCAACGGCAGTGACAATAATAATGATAATGATAATAATAATAATAATGATAATGACTAATGACAATGACCATAACATTTAGAATAAAATTTCAAAGACAATGACATTGACAATTACACAGATAATGATAATGACTAATGACAATGACAATAATAGTGATAAGGATAATGCTAATGACAATGAGAATTATCATGACAGAAATTACTTATACATACATATGTCAAGATACTACAACTTATAGATATTATTGGTGTCAGTTAAGGGTCTCGATAGCAAACCTCAATAAGAATCAATTTAACAATGCACAACATATGCCTCCCATAGGACAGACTAAAACTATCTAAAAAATAGCGTGTTGCAAACAAAAGAGCGCCACAAAACGAACCCAAAGGACAAAGGAGCAAGGGACAAGGCGCACAAGGCGCCGGCTAACTAACCAGGACAATGGCTGTTTGCATGGCTGTCTGCCTGGCTGCTTGCTGGCCAAGGTCGATACGTTGACATATGCTCGCAATATTTCCATAAGTAACGCCCTCTACAACCTCTATAAGTGTATAATATATAACACTGATATAACCGTAGTTCTCACAATAATAGTTGGCAATTTATGGCATATTTTGAATCGTATGGCTATAAATAAAGACTACAACGCACGCCATAGAGGTTTCAACAGCATTGCAGTGCAGCCAAAACTATTTTTGGGCTAGTGGGTATACCTTACATCCGGCAAAGTCTTATTTATAAATTGACTGACGTCACAAATATATATTTATGACTTAACTTGTGAAGAAGCATGAACCATGAAATCAGTTTGTTTACACTAATTTATTCTCGATTATACATGCAAGATGTATAGAGTACAGCATGCCCTATTTTAGTATTGCCAATTACAGAGTATATAACTAAGTTATTGATGCAAACACTATGTTTTTTAATGATGCCATAAAACAGAAATAAAGAGTGTATTTCATCAGAGTTGAAATGTAGTTGAAGCACAGTGTGACAAAACCCATTTCCCTTATGCGATTTCTGCAGTTAGAAGCTTAGATATTACAAGAATATTATCAATAGAATTATTATTCACAGTTTACACTTAATTTAAAATATAATTCATTTATTTAAATGTTTACTAAATTTATTTTTAAAATTATAAAATTATTTATAAAACAAAATACAAAAAAAAAAAAAAAAAAAAAAACTTTATTAATATATTTATTTTTAATTTTATAAAAATGTTTTTTTATATATAATTTGTATAGAATTTGTAAGTAAAAAAAAAAAAAGTTTAATGTATAGTTATAATTTATAAACACAATTTATAATTTATAATATAATATAATTATAAACTGTCCGGAGTACCGAATACTGCAAATATAAATACGAATTTAGCATGAAATAATTTGCAACATATTTTGCAAAATTGACCCACTGTGCGCATATATAAATTACAGATTATGGCCCATTGAAACGTTTGCTATAAAATGGATTGTCATAGGCTTTCAACTAGACACAGACAGCGCATTATATCTTCCCTTCAAGTGGGGCTTGAGGGCGTCGATGGGGCGTGCCATCGGCTACCGTTGCTGGTGTAGGCAACCTTGAAATTGCCAACTAAGAATTGCATTTAATTCGTTTATAGAGATATTGATTTAATTTACCGCATTCCAACAAGGACGAATCTCTACATATCCAGGCTAAGCGAAAAGGGACTACCCCCAATGGAACAAACCGCCCGCAACACTGGCTTTTGGGGTGGTTTCTCTTTTATTTTTTTTTCTTCTCCTGTTGTTATTCAAGTTCAAGGTCATGCGAAACCTTTGGCTTCATTTGTTTAATGAAAACATTAACTGTGACTCTCAAACTGTGCCCAGTGAAGCGTCGCAATTTTCCATGCAAATCAATAACATGGAATTGGAAATGCTTTCATCTATGCCTCACTGAACCTAAACTGTCTATATAAGTAATTAACAAGCACGTGCAAACATAAAGTGCAACAACAACAACAGCAGCAGCCGAAGGTCTCGAATCAATTAAGTGGAAACTTTTACCAGCTTGCAGCTCGCATTGAAGTTCAAAGTGAATTCGAACCTTAAATGGGGGCTCGATATTTATTGTTAAATGTATCAATTTTCTAAATTGAAAAACTGCTACGATTGGAACCGTAAACTGTACCTAATAAAAGTGGGAATACGACAAAGACTAAGTTTATATACAGTATTCCCTACACAAGGCTTTTTCGTATGAGAAATCAGAAGAATTTACTGCCCTGCTATGTGATTCTCACAGTTCTTTCTACGCCTTAAGCAACACTTACTCCTCGACTATCTAAACTGCAATATTTTAAAACCTAACGAATTGACAAAAAAAAAACTATGCCATATTGATGTATATATATTGATGTATGTATGTATGCGTATATGTATGCTTGTATGTATGTTTCTTTGTCTTCTGGAATATATACAAGAATTGTATGCATGCAAATCAACTTTGTGCACTAGTTGCAAATAAAAGAAAGAACTTGAACTGCTGCCCTCCTACTCAATTCTCATAACTTCAAATAAGACTTGTGGGGCTTTCAACCAACAAAAAATTGTTGTATTTGGTAATCGAACAAAAGTTTCCTCTAAGTACTTCTTTTATTGCCCTTCTATTTGGCTTCTTCTATTGTTAGTATATTTAAAACCTGCATGTACACACACACATACAAGCATGCATATGTATGTATATATATATATATCACTTGATTTAAATATGTTTTTATTTTTTTTTTATTTTATTGTTCTGTTTTGAGTACAGCAAATACACGAGTTTATTGCCAGATATGAAATACGAGAAGCCAAGAACAACAATAGAAGTTTTGGCGGCGCGCAGAGAAAATAAAAAAGAAGCAGCGAAACGAGTGACGCTTTAAAGTTCTTATTGGAAATTTATATGCAAGCGAGTACACACACACACACACACACAGAGAGAGAGAGAGAGAGGTAGCATCGTGACAACAGCGAAAGCGTAGGTGGAATAGAGTAGAAGAAGAAAAAAAATAAGAATTAAACGAAAGCCGATGCAGAATAAACTTTATTGATGAAAGCCAGACATATCCAGATAGATCCAAGCAATATCCGTTAGGTGCAAAGTTCTCAGAGAGCGGGAGGGGAGGATGGTGAGAGAGGGAGAGAAGGAGAGAAGGAGACACAGGGAGATGAGTTGTGTTAAGAGCATAACAAATGCTAACTGTACTTTGCCAACAATTTTTAGCTGCAATAGAACAAAATTGAATTATTGCCTGTCCAGCTGCTCAGGTCTTGTTGGGGTTGTTGCTGCCGCGGCTGCTGCGACTGCGGCTGCTGCCAATCACTTTGTTTACTCATGATATATGTATGTATGTGCAGATAACACGCATTTATCCCTGTTTGACGTAAGCTTAAGGAAATTATATGAAATATTAGCTCTGTAGTACAAACACATGTTTATGTATGCACGTGTGTGTGTCCATGTGTCTGTGTGTGTAATACAGCAGCCAATAGACCAATACAGTTTGACAGTTACTGCTCAAGCAGCATGCGGCATACAGTTTTAATAGCACAGGCATATTTATTGCTCAAATATTTATAACTCTTTAAAGTATAACTCATTTAGTTAGTTCTCTCTTACTGCTTACATTGCTAAAATCTCAGCCAATATTGAACTGTACTAAAAAAAAACAGCTCCAATTCGCATATATTCAGCAGTTCTGTATTTCCAATAAGATGCCAATAAGAAACGCGCGTGAATCATACATACAAGTGTTGGGTAAAGTGGGGGGGTAGGGGGTATGGGATGAATGCTTAAAGGGATGACCAATTATTGTGCAGACAAACGAAATTCGTTCGGATTGGGAATGTCGGCAGCTAGAAAGTGCTCGAAGAGGATAGCAAGATATCGCTGTGCCTGTCGCAGCAGCTGCGAAGCGACAACAACAAACTTGAAAACAGCTGCACATGGCAACAGCGCATGTCGAACTGTAATATTTGCGAACACGCTGCCCAAGGCAAGGACAATAACTGTACCCAAACAGTTAACAAATAAATGATACACGAAAAGTGCATGAATTTACAAAATAGGGAGATAAAAAGTAAATAATTAAGCAAAACATTTTGTTGCTTTCCATGCGCTTAAATTTCCAATTCATTTATTGATTTTTCCGATAAAAATGTTTAAAGCGAAAAAAAGGTTTTTCTTTTTGCTAATCTGCATTAATGGAGGTTTATATGTATATATACACACACACATATAGAGAAATTTACGCACATACAGACAGGGCCCACGCGGACTGATACAAAGAGGAGCAGAAAAAAATATAGACACGCGGCGCCAGCAGGACTACGCAAGGATACACAGGAGACCACATACATACATCCACACATATATATATATATATACATATATACACTTATTGAACACGACTGTTCGCTGCAGTTCCGTTATATATAATTACACATATACTTAATATGTTAATAAATGATTTTTCATTTGATTATTACTCACTTAGATAGCAACACTTTTTTTCGAATCACAATTTATTTGACGAGAAATTGAAGCGTGATGAACGCGCGCGCACAACTGCGAGCGCCGGCTGGCTACAAAATGACGATAGTTGCAGTTATCGATAGCTTGCTATAATCGATGAGTCTAGTTCGCCAACTTAACAGCCGATAGCCAGACACTTAACAGCAACCTAACTTCAATTACAATGATTTAAATTAATTAAAATTAAATACAGCTGATTTTTAATAAAAACTTTTAAAAGCATTGTAAACACTGTTATAAAATTGGGTTATTTTATTATTTTCCAGCAGCAGTGTTAATTTACGTCTTTTCTCGACGATTTCAAATTCGCCGCCTAACTCCAAAGACTTTTGTAACAGAAAGCCTTACATTACAGGGCTAATCGATACTATTTAACAGAACGACTTAATCAAAAATCGATACAGATAAATATATAAATTAAATAAACATTTAATATTATAACATATATTCAATTCAAGGCTATCACAACTTTCTCATGCAACTCAATTTAACCAATTGAAATCACTTTCAACCCCTGCTGTTAATAACAGTGGCAAACTATTGTCTGTTGTTGCCACTGTTATGTTAAGTAACATATGTAGTTGCCTCAGTTTGTGTTTTTCTTCAAGCACAACAAAAACAAATCGTGACATTACAAAAAAACTTTGGAAACTCCAAAAACAACAAATTATATATTTGGTTGCCCATAAAGTCGAAATGTTCCACTTTAGTGGCTTCAACATGATGTTCCCAGACGGTGGACGCAGCTTTCAAGTGGCCTACAAATGCTTCTCAGTTTCCATGCTCCCAGGCAACGAGCGCTCCGACGTAGAGAAGGGCGGAAAGAGTAAATGAAACTATATATAAATATATATATAATATATATACAATATACCATTACAGTTATAATGCCGCCATCTGCATTGGACTCTCTCACTCGCTTAAACGTCGAATATCCGATGCTCTTCAAACTGACAAACAAGAAGAAATCGCGTTCGTCCCACGCCGGAGTCTTGGAATTTGTCGCGGATGAGGGCAAATGCTATTTGCCGTATTGGATGATGGACAATCTGCTGCTGGAGGAGGGTGACATATTGAGCATCGAAAGCGTCTCACTGCAGGTGGCCACGTTCTCCAAGTTCCAGCCGCACAGCACCGACTTCCTGGACATAACCAATCCGAAGGCCGTGCTGGAGAATGCCTTGCGTAACTTCGCGTGCCTGACCAAGGGTGATGTGATTGCTATCAAGTACAACAAGAAGGTGTACGAACTGTGCGTGCTGGAGACCCGACCGGGCAACGCTGTCAGCATCATTGAGTGTGATATGAACGTGGAGTTCGAGGCGCCGGTGGGCTACAAGGAGCACGGCGAACAGCAGCCGGCCACGCAGTCGGGCGGGCAGGCAGTTGGCGCCAATGAGGCCGCAGCTGGTGGTGGCACCGTGCACGAGGAGCTGGTGGAGACCTTTCAGGGCTCCGGCGTACGTCTGGATGGCAAGAAGAAGAAGGACAGCCAACTGGAGACGCCGGTACTAAAGAAGGTCTTGCCACGCGGCGTGCCCGACTACGATTTCCAGTTCGGTTTGCTGCGCTTCGATCGCAACATCAAACCGATCAGCGATCGCGGCCAGGCGGATGCCGAGGCAACCGGCGAGGCGGCCGGCACCGATGCGGACAGCTTCCACGGCACCGGGTTCTCAATGAAGAAGACGCGCAAATAGTCTGTAAACGCCTCTCGCATAGTTCTTTAATCGTATGTTGCACAGATAGCAAATAGCAAAAGTAAGAAATTAAATTTCCTCATCGAAAAAATATCCGGATAATTCTACAGATTGAGCGTCAGCTTGATCTCCTGCTCCTTGGGCTTTGGTGGTGGGGCTATCGTTGTCATGGGGGGCAATCGACGTATCTTTCGGCCATGTTTTCCCTCTTTTCGCTTCCACAGACCGGATCTAGGGCGATTGCCCAACTCTCGCATGCGTTGGGCGCTGCCCACATGCTCCTTGTTGTGCTCCACGTTGGACAGGCGGCCCACGGTGGCCATGCAGGTACGATCGAAGGCGAACTCCCGCTTGGAGGGCAGCTGCACCACGACTTTGTCGTCGAACTTGCGCAAAATCGTGCCGAAGGTGCCCGCGGCATGAATCAAGTGGCAGGGCTGGCCGGGATTCTTCTCCAGGCAATGGATGCGAGTGCCCACGGGCAGCGCGCCCAAAGGATAGGCATCCCCATCATTCGGACGCACTGCAATTGTGTCAAGATTGTGATGAAGTTGATCTGGACACAGTTGACGACATCGACTCACCTGGTATACGGGGAATTACACGGGACGTCTTCAGTATATCGCCCTCTCGCATGTTCTCTGTGGCCAGTATATATTTGAGCTCTTCTCCTACGGCGACCAGTGCCACTTTTGCTGTACGGCATCCATCGCGCAACAGCTCCACGACGATCTCCTCCTGGGGGGCTCCCTCGCTGGGGCCGTCGCGCACCCATTTGATCCAACGATATTGCTGTTTGATGCCGCCGCCAATACCCTTGGCGACCATGCGACCGCTAACGGGATCACGGCCAGCCAAATGTGTTATTTTCAAGGGCGCCACAGTATACTCATCAGGGAAGTGAACTGTACGCCGGAATTGCTGCCCGGCACCTGGTTTGGGCTTCTCGACCACCTTCGTCTTAGTGCGCAGCTGTTGCAGCACAGCCAATGCACCGCGCTGCTGCGGCTGCAGCGTTAAGGTGCATGTACTTAGCAGGCGTGTGATACTTTGCATTTTCACAGAAAATTCCACTTAATTAAAGCTCATGCAAATTGGTTACAAAACATAACCAATAACAGACTTTTAGCATACTGTTAACAACAGCTGTGGACCAAGTGTGACCAGACAGCGCCAATCACTTGGTATAATTTGGCTGTAAAAATGTGCATAATCAGGGCTGCAGTGAATGTCTGCTTCTTCTTTATCGTCACGTCGTGTGGGCAGCTGCTGCGGAGCGCGCTGCTAGCAAATAAGAATTGAAAAAACCGCATTAAAATTGTGAAAAGTGCACAAATTAAGTTAAAAGTAAGCTTATGTATAAGGTGTAAATTCAATTTGTCATCAAATTTGCATAAAATACGCAGCGACAACGGCAGAAAAAAAAGGTACGAAAAAAATAATAATAAACAAGGCGAACGAGCCGATAGAAAGAAAAATAAGATACACACACAAACATGCTGTTGATACACACTCACGCACACAATCTCACACACACAAACACATACACGCTCAGTGGCGAACGAACTGCACGAAAAACGTGTTGTGTGCTAAATTTTCTGTGCAAAAAATAGAAAACGCAAAAACAAAAACTAGCTAAAGCGAAATAATAATAAAAAGCGACAAAACAAAAACAGTTGAGTTTGATAATCAATCGAATGTAACAAAAACAAAAAATATGTATGTATTAATTAATAAGGCAAGAACAACAGTAAAAAGTAGTAACAGTAAAATATAAATAAAATTTATTTGTTATTTTGGAACATGTTCAAGTGATGTACATACATGTGTGTGTGTGTGTGTGTACACTTAACTGTGTGTACATATTTTGGTGTTAGGTGGAAAAAAAAGCGGGCGGCAAGTTTACGCAATCGCCAACCAACGAACGAAGCAACAAACATACACACATACATACACAAATACATACATACATATGTATGCCTGATGTACATAGAGTGAAAAGTGTGCTTTTTGTATGTTTACGCTTTGCGTCTGTCCTTTTTGTCCGCAGTCGCCGCTATGAACGAGAGACAAACAAGAGACACACACGCATACACATATACATTTTTCACATGCATACATACAAAGATATGTATGCACATATGTACGCATACTCAAGCAGGTGGAGTCGCGCCGACGTCGTTTGTTTTTAATTCTTTTTGTTTTTTTCGGCTCCGTTGCTAGCTGAAAAATCAACGAGCGGCATTTTTACGCATTTTCAATATGCCTATATGTATGCATGAGTATGTGTGAGGGCTTGTTTATGCATGCATGTATGTGTGTATGTATGTATATGCGCGCGCTCTTGCGCTGCATGTGTGTGTGTGTGTATATTTTGGTGTTTTTATTTATTTATTGTGTTTCTGTTTTGCTGATGCGAGCGTAGCAGTGACCTAACGACGTATGTATGTATGCGTGTATGTGTGTGTTTGCTTTGTTGTATTTATTTTATAGCATTTTATTTACGTTGTTTTCGTTAATTTTATTTTGGTTTCATTTTGCATGTTTAGCGCATGCAAGCTCGCTCGATCGATTGAATGGGCGCCATGTGGGGGCTTAGCTATATGTATGTAAATATGTATGTAAAGTACATTAATTTTGTCATACATACATAAGTAAATACATTCATTCAATGATAATTGTCTTTTGAGGATTTAAAAAAAAAACAAACTGAGCACGCTACTGGCCAGTGTTGCCAACTGCTCCAATAAGCTTATTGTCAGAAATGTAACTGTTAAGTAGAGTTGCCAATTGAAGCTAAAACTTTTAAACTGAAGTTTCTGTAAATACTAAATTTTAATATAAATTTTTAATTATTTATTCTTGTATACAGCTTCCATGATAGCTTATACGATATGCTTATAAGAACCGTTGCATGTTTATTTTAGTTATTAGCATTTGTATTTGTGTGCAACTGTGCGTGTAATGCGTGTGTGTGTGTGAATATAAGCACGTTTTCATTACTTTTGCACATTTAGCAACACTGGCCGGGCACAGCAGAAAACGCAAACAGCGAGAATTGACAAATTGTCAGGCGTAAACAGAATGATGATGCTACACGTTGAACGCATTGCGCGCGCGTTCCTCAATAGAAAATAATTAAATATTATCTTAAAGCCCAGTTTTGCAGCCGGCAGCTGCTCCAATTGAGCGCTATTTGAGCACTTTGTTCGCTCTCTCTCTCTCTCTCTCGCTGGTTGCTGCCCGGGCAAGCCGATACCGCATAAAGAGTGAGCGCACGCGCGTACCATACGCGCATTGTGTTTTGCTATGTACTCAATTCGTATGCTTACATGTGTGTGTTCGTGTGCATGTGTTCGTTTACTCACGTAGTGCCGCAACGTAGTAGTAGTAGTGTTATTATTGTTTTTATTGTTGTGCCGAGCTGTTTTTGTTTTTGCTTGTTGCCGAGTGCGAGTCGGTTTAATATGTATGTGTGTGTGTGCGACTATTTGTATGTATGCATGTGAACGGCTATGTTAGCAAAACATAAGCAAAGCAAAAACGAAAAATAAGTACTTGTTTTTTTTTTGTCGCGCTCTCTTCGAAGTAAAAGACTGAGACAAACTGCGTAAAGAGTACATGTGTGTGTATATATATATATATATATATATATATGTATGTATGTATGTTTGGGAAATATATATTTTGCGTGTGTTATTTTGGCTATGGCTGACTGAAAAACCTTGAGAGTCTGAAAAACACGCGTGAAAAGCTGCACAAATACATACTTACGTACATATTATTCGGTCGGTGTGCAACACGCGCTTTGTCAGTTTTATTTACAACACTTGAAAGCGCGCCGCATACAGAAAAAAAAGAAGAAAACGAAAGACAAAAAGAAAAGAAAATAAACAAAAACAATGCGCTGCTAGTGTGTGTGTGTGTGTCTCTCTCTGTGTGTGTGAGCGAGCAGAATTTTCTTGTTTATTTGCACTAATTACTTAAACGGAAGAACAATAATAGTAATAAATGAAATTTTCTGTTTAAACTACAGCAACAACAATAACAACAACTGGAAAAGCAACAACAACAACAGCAGTCAGCGTGCAAGTGGATACCTCTCAATGGCCGCCACAACAACAACAACCACATTATTAGCAACAACCGTCAATATAAGCAACAACAACAACAGCAATAACAATAACAATAATAACCATAGCAATACCAGCAGCATCCATAACAACAACAACAACAATAATAACAATCACATTGTAACGGTACACACCGTCTTAAACACACCCACCTCCGCAGCAGCAGCAGCAGGAACAGGAGCGAGCTCTGCAGACGCGGCAACTGTTGCCGCAGCTAAGGACATGCTGCAGCTTCATCATGGCGCCGCTGCAGCGTTAAACAACAATAACAATAACAACAATAATAATAGCAACGCCGAATTGGCCAACAATAATCAAAATAGTAACAATAACAACAACAACTCAGCAAACCACCCACCTGCCCATGTAGTCGCATCCTCAAGCTCCCCGCCGGCGAATGCGTTCGGCGTGCTGCGCTTCAACGAGGATCTGCTCCATATAACGGACGAAGTGACAGTCATTGGACGCAATTCATCCACATCGCTGGTCCACTTCAACGTAGCCGAGAACAATTTGGTCTCTCGCAAACATTTCCAGGTGATCTACAATCCGGAGCGCCGCGCCTTCTTTGTGCAGTGCCTCAGCAAGAATGGCATATTCGTTGATGACTTTCTGCAGCGACGCAATGTGGATCGCCTGCGACTGCCCCAGCGGTAAATGCTTGAACTAATTTAATCATTTATTACTCAGCTTAAATGTTCTTTGTGCTTGTTTTGCAGCTGCTTTTTTCGTTTTCCGAGCACTGAGATACGCATCGAGTTCGAGAGTTTCGTCGCGGCGCCAGCGGACATTGGTTCGGATGCAGTAACATCCGTGCTGAGCAGTCCGCCCGTAGCTGGTACAGCTGGCGCTCATGTTATTATAACGCCGCCGGCACGCGATGAGCTACACTCGCTGCAGGCGTCGCATCATCACAGCCAACAGCAACAACCAGCGCATCACTTGCAGCAGCCGCAGCAACAACAACAGCAACAGCAACAACAGCTGCCGCCACACAACCCACTCCCAAACACACCACACCACCCGCTTCACCACACATCCTTGCAGCAGCAGCAGCAACAGCAGCGCCTGCCCGGTGCACCGCCTGCAGCATCACAGCTGCTAACCACCGGAGCCGACGGAGCTGCCATCTATGCACCGCTCAAAATTTCAATACCCAAAAAGGAACAAAAGAGTCCCTATCTATCACCAACTGGTAAGAGGCAGTCACACCACTCCAATTAGACTCTGCTCCAATTAGCTTGAATGTATAGACCAACTCGAAACTTATTGTTTGTCTAGCCGCAGCTCTGTGTTTTTTAATTTATATTATTCAACTGCAGCAGCTGTGTAAATAATATATTTTATGCTACTCGTTCAATCAAGATTTGTTAGCCAGAAATGCCAAAGAATTCAGCTCATATTTTCAAGAACAAGCAGACTGGCATTTGAAGAGAAATGTAAACAATAAGCATATACCTTAATGACTTCGACTAAAGATCTCAAACAAGCCGATAATAGATTCTTATTATCTTATATACGTATATGATTTCAATTGAAAATGTAGACTAAATTGGCAAAGTTTCTTTGACATATGTTCTCTTTATTATGATAGTCTAATATATTGTCAGCTTTTCATCCTAATCTTAAATATCTATTCTCTTTTCTTACAGGTACAATAAGCGCTGCCAACAGTTGTCCTGCTAGTCCTCGCCAGGGTTTCCATCAGAATCAGGCCAATAGCTATAACAATTATAGCAACAACAATACGGTAAGCATTAAACAATAATAATTTAAGCAATTAATTTAGTTGCATTTACATTTGCAGCAGGATCTATTCCAGACACCGTCAACAGCCAGTTACAATCATAATGAGAAGCCGCCATATAGCTACGCTCAGTTGATTGTACAAGCCATCTCTGCTGCCCCAGACAAGCAGCTGACACTCTCTGGCATTTATTCGTTCATTGTCAAGCATTACCCCTACTATCGCAAGGAGACCAACAAGGGTTGGCAGAATTCCATACGTCATAATCTCAGTTTAAATAGGTTTGTCAACGGTTAAAGTCTTCTTAAATAATATATCTAAACGCTCATCTGCTATTGTAGGTATTTCATCAAGGTGGCGCGGTCCCAGGATGAGCCAGGCAAGGGCTCCTTCTGGCGCATCGACCCGGATAGCGGCGCCAAGCTGATCGATCACAGTTACAAGAAACGTCGCCAGCGCAGCAGTCAGGGCTTCCGTCCGCCCTATGGCATGCCACGCTCGGCGCCCGTCTCGCCCAGTCATATGGGTAAGCTAGCTGGCTATATATACTTAAAATCCCTTTCAAAGTTAATAAACTACTTTGTTTGCTTTGCAGATAACTCACGCGAGAGCTCGCCATTGCAGGACATTGTACTGCAATCAGCTCCTGGCTCACCAGGCATGTCCCTCGAACAGCGCGCTGCCGATGCAGGTAAACAGAGTTGACATCTGAGACCTAATTTAATACGTTAAGGTTTTATAAGCAGTTGTATATTGTAAACTATATATAGACTATATTGTAAACTAATTTCTGTGCTTAGCTAGCGAGCTAGTTTTAATTGTTATGTATTACTATGAAATGTGAACCATAACTGTAGAGCCATTCGATTTTTAATCACTGTTGATTGAGATACGTTTATATATTATTTAAGAATAATTATAAACTGAATACATTAACAACAAAGTATGTCAGCTAATGTCTATGTGCTAGACAATACAATACCTGTATATTAGATAAATAATACTTTTTAGTGAGCTAAAAGTAAACGTTGTTAGAGTAGCTATATTGCAAGGACTTAGTTCTTACCCTGCTGTCCTAACTGTGACAAAGATTACTAATAATATCTTTGTATTATAATTTGCAGAAATAATCTACAACTCTCAAACTGCGCACCAGCAACAACAGCAACAACAACAGCAGCAGCAACAACAGCAGCCGCAACAGACGTTGGCAAATAATTCCAATCAATTCAAGTGGGTTTTTCTGCTGTTTTATGTTAATATGAGTTCTCAATTTCTATTGCAATTGTTTATTTATATTTATTTTGCAGCAGCAGCGGTAGTCCGTACTACGTAACCAATCAAAATGCCAGCGTCACTGTGCAGCAAGCTCATGTGGATGGCGGGGGCGGCGGCGGTGGTGTGGGTGCTTTAATTGCGCTCAAGCGAAATCACGTAATGGCCGTGTCGCATCCGGCGCAGCCAACGCAACTACATCAACAGCAGCAGCAGCAGCAGCAACAACAGCAACAGCATCCTGAGATTATTTACGAAGAGCTGCCAACCGATTATAGCGGTCACATGGAGGCGGGCGAGGAGGAGTGCGTCACTGCCGATGCCACAGCGGCCAAGCGTCCCAAATACGTCTCCGAGGTGCTCTGATGCGTACGCATACAGAACCAGAAACAAAACAAAGGCAAATAGTAGTTCGCAGAGAAACAATCGCAGCTGCTTAAGCTGCAAATGCAACTGTGACGGCGACGGCGAGCAGATGATGAAACTCAGAACCGTTAGGAAGCAAGCAACATGCAACAACAAAGCCCACTTTAAAAACAAAACAACACAAAATTAACAAAAAAAAAAAAAAGAAAAGATAAAAAAAAGGAAAAGAAAGGAAATAGTATCTCCATCTTGTATATTGAATTTGCCAAACCCAAACCCAAGCGGAAGCAAAGAAAAAGAAAAACAACAAAACAAAATTGATACGGAAATGTTTATAAATAGAACTTTGAGATTGTGTTTTAAGGTGTTGACCGTACAACGGTTAAACGGCGTGCAAAACACTATTCAAAAAGAAAAGAAAAGGAAAAAGCCCAATATTTACGATTTAACCCTTAGCTCTGACGAATTCAATATGCTCGATGACGCTACTCTCTAAGTACATATAATAAATATTAAGATTTAAATCGAAGTAATGCAAATAATACAAAAAAGAAAAGTAATATATATATATATATATAATACTAAATATATATATATAATTATATACGATTGATTATTGTAATGATGTTTAAGATGTTATAGCTATGTGACCGAAATGAGAGAAAATAGGGGTAAAACCTAGCAACCAACCACACAAGTAACAAACAAGCAAACAAACAGGCGAATGAATATTATTACCTATCTACATACCTTTACCTATATCGATTAAAATATATATATATCTATATATATATAAAGTATATACAAAATATTAAAACTAAACGAAATGATAAATATCTACAAATTTACGGATACAAATACAAATACATAATAATACATAAACCATCTAAGTATATAAAAACAAAACAAATCTAAAAACAATTGCACTTTATTTCTTAATAATGAAGGAAATCCCATTTAAGTGTTTGGACAAATTGTGTATTAAAACAAAAACAAAACAAAAAAAAAGCAAATGTCAAAATGTAATTGTTTTATTTCTATTTTTAAGAGCTTAAATGTTATTTGACATAAAATATGGCGTCAGCTTATCACCTAAGCTAAAATTTACAATCTCAAGATAATGTCCTGATTAGTCGGTTTAGCTAGCGATAAGATAGCCATAGGTAATGAATTATAATGGATACTTAAAATTTATTTCGATATTCACATAGCGCGATATTGATTTAGTAAAGCATTTAGGCGACTTATTCGACGGTTTTGAATTTTGTACAAGATTTCATATTTGGCTTCCAAAGTCAGGAATTTGGATTTTCCCGGACCTTCGTAGAACTCGTCGCCGGACATTTTAGTAAAGTTGATGTGGCCCAGTAAATCCTGGACATATTTGTCTCTATTTATTTGACATTCTTTTTCTTTTCTCTTCGACTTACATTCCGCTTCTACATTATTTGTTTCGAATTTCAAACTGATGGTTTCGTCTTTCTTTAAATTGTTATTGATTTCGCAATCGTTATCCTTCAGCTTTAGGCTGCAATCGTCGACTGAATCGTTCTCATTCAAGAAACCATTCGATTCCAGAAACTTAGCAATCATATTATAACGCTCGATTTCCGACTTGAATTTCGAAGTAATGGACATATATTCGGAGAACGCATCGTAGCCCAGCATTAGAACTTTGTCGCAGAACAAATGTTTATAGTGCTTGGATGTTAAGATTGAGGAAACATCTTTGATTAGGTTCTTGTTGTCGAAATTGTGCCCCAACTCGAACAGATCAATCAAATCGTCCACCTTCATGGACTTGGCCCGCTCCGTCAATATGGTGAGACAGTCCTCGATGATGGATGGGACTAGCCAACGATTTCCGCACACAAACAGTTCAATGATTGTCTGTGTGCTATATTCGCACAGATTAGTCTTCTCATATGTGTAGATGTATTCCCGGAATATATTGAATGTCGTTGCCGTAATATCCTCCAGATATATTCGACCCGACATCGCCTCCTTAAAGTCGCCCAGGAACATGCGCTTAAAGAACTCCGAGGCGTACGACAGGATCAGTTTATGACAGTTAAAAGTTGTGCCGCCCACCACAATAACGCAATCCGTAAAGCTGGCATCGTTGCTCATTATTTTGGATGCGTCTACCAACCTTGAAATGGATCGCTTAATAATAGGCATTGAAGGAAATTATGGACATACCACTTGCTCATGATTTAAAAACATATATAAAATTATACGAAAAATAAAAAAATAAAATTCAATAAAATGGAAGAAATGTCAAAGGCCAAGACTTAATAAGGACGTAATACGCATCCAATTTGATAGGAGTCACAAAAAAACAGTGCTGGAAAACGAACGAAATTCTACTTCGATAAGTAGGTGCGGCTTGAAATTGTGACATCTCTGCGATTCCAATTGGATTTCGGCCACTGATTGCAATAGACCAATTGATCATTCACTTTTGAGTTAGCCAAAAGGCGTTTATTTAAAGAAATTGTTCAAAAAAATAATATAATATTGTTGCCTTGATTAAAAAACAGAGTTGATCAACATTACTCATATAGCATTGGTTTCTTTTTTGAGCCAGGCCAAGGTGAAGGAGTCATCGGCCAAAAGTGGCGAGAGAGTGTCCCAAACCAATTTATGGTAGTCGTTGAGCAGCTTAATCTCATCTTTGGTCAACAGTTCCTTGATAACCATTTTTGTCTGCTTCGGGCACATCGTGATGGTCTTGAACGTTAGAGCGCCACGATTCGAAAAATTATGGTTTGATTGGGCGGACACGATTTGGACAATGTCCTCGATGCGTATGCCAAACTCGCCATCCTTATAGAATCCGGGCTCATTAGAAATGAACATATTTTCCTGCAGTCCGGGATCATCGGGCATTGGTCGAAAGCCAACGCCCATTGGTCCCTCGTGAACGTTCAAGAAATGCCCAATGCCATGTCCAGTGCCATGGCCATAGTCCAAGCCGACATCCCAGAGTGATTTTCTGGCCAGCACGTCCAGAACTTGCCCCTTTGTCTTGGTTGGAAACACCGTCGATCCGAATGTAAGCTGACCCTTGAGAACACGTGTATAGGTTTCCTTTTGCAGTTCGGTGGGTTCGCCAAAATGAAAAGTTCTGGTCACATCAGTGGTACCATCCAAATATTGAGCGCCCGAATCACATAGATAGACCTCCTTGTCGTTGATGGGTCGATTTGTCTCCTGCGCGGGATGATAGTGAATGACCGAACCATTGGGACCCGACGAACTGATCGTCGTAAAGCTGAGACCCATGTAGTTGTCCTTGGTCTTACGAAACGCTTCTAACTTATCCGCACCAGATATCTCATCGACTTCCTCACCCCGCTCCACCGCCGATTCCAGCCAAGCGAAATACTGGCACAAGGCAACGCCATCCCTGACATGGCTATTCACAAAGCCCTCGATCTCCTGATCATTTTTGATCGCTTTGAATAAGGCAATTGGTGTGATATCTTGGTGCCGCATTGACTTCGGCACTAAGCAATTCAAATACAAACTGCTCGTGGGCGATATCCATATCTTGTCCTTTACGTCGGACGTCACTTGCCGTAGTCCGTTGCCAATCGATTCGTAGGGACGTATTGATATCGTGACACCATTCTCCTTCTGATGGGCTTCAAAGTTGGCTGGCAGCTTTGACGAATCGATATACAGGACAATGTCATCGTGTCCCACGATCATAAATGCAAAGAATACCGGATTATAGGCAATATCCGAGCCGCGCATATTCAGGAACCAGGCAATCTCATCCAGAGCGCTAACGATCAAGGCACTCGTATGATGTTGCTTCATTTGCTGGCGAGTGCGTTCCCATTTCTTGGCGATCGTCTCGCCGGCAAAGTTCAATTTCAATGTGATCAGCGTGTTGGATGGCCGTGGCGGCTGATCGTCACCCCAGACCTGATCGATGAGGTTCTGCTCGATGCCCACCAAACTGCAGTCGGATGCATTCAGATCCTTCTCAATTGTTTTCGCTGCGCGAAATGAGAATAGTCGAGGATCAACGCCGACGGCGCTGCCTTTGGGCAAATTGTTGCCCAACCAAGTACCAATCGATGGCGTCGCCGCCAGCCCATCCTTGACCAACGTCCAATTCGCATCCAGTTCCTTCTCCGCCTGCTGATAATACCGACCGTCCGTCCACAACAGCGCATTCTCGTTCGTTATGACCGCCGTGCCGGCCGACCCGGTGAAGCCGCTTATAAACGCTCGTCTCTCATCGTGCGCACATTGATATTCGCTCTGGTGTGCATCATCGGATGGCACCACATACGCGCTGATTCCCGTTACTTCCGGCGCACTAGCGCATTGCATCAGCTCCCGCAGCTTTGCCAACTTCTGGGTTGTCGCTTTCATTTTCATGCCTCCACTCCACTCCACTTCTACGCTAACTAACTACGCTCGCTGCACGTACACTCAGCTAATTGTGGGTTGATAAGCAATCGCTGTTCGTAATTGGCTTATCATAAGTTATATTACCACCAAATCTATTTCTAACTTCGCAGCTGCGGTTATCAAGCGATTTCAGTTTTTCTCTTTCCAGCTGGCTTTTTTTTTGTTCTTATTTAAATAGTGTTGAAAAACACAGAAAGATAAAAACTAAACTTAATGTTATCGATAACAAGTTAAGCTGTTATTTTTGAATACCTTTTGCTCGTTATAAATTATTATTTATTATGATTATTACATATTGTTATTTAATAACAATTATTATATTTTTATAATTATTATTACATATTACTATCATTACATATTATTGGCCAGCCAGAGTGACAGCCTGACTGCACAAAGCATTTTTACCTATCTTAGCCACAAAAAAAGAAACCATCAATATTATAATTACATATTATTATTATTAGTACATATTTTTATTTTTTACATATTATTACTATTATTATTATTACATATTTTATTTATTTTATATATATTTGCATATTATATATTATTATTGAATATTTAATTTATTATTTAAAAATATGAATATATTAATATCTCTAATAGTTCTGATAACGTGTTGGCGACGGTTTTTGCGAAATTTTGAACATCATTTCGTATTTAAATTCTTGTGTAAAGAATTTTGACTTTCCGGGGCCAGCATAAAATTCGGCGCTACTCATTTTGGTATAGTCTATAGATTCCAATAAAGATTTGACAAATTCTGTTTTGAAGGGGTCGCTTCCTTTTACCTTGTTGTTGCATTTTAAGTCGATATTACTTTTCAGATTTACCTCTTCAGTATCGTCGTCTGATTTGTTGTCCTCAGAATTATTCATTGTGCTATCTTCAGAATCGGTTTGCGTGGAGTCTTCACTATTCCTATAATACTCTTCATTACTGTCTTCCGATTTCGCCAGACATTTGCAGTTGAAGTACGGATTTTTTTTCCATTTGATATCGTTTACACATCCATTAATTTCCAAGTATTTTGTAATCATCTTAAAGCGGGCTATTTCCGGCACAATGTCTCCGACTGATGCAATGTATTTTTTAAAAATATCCGAATTTAATAGAAGAGCTCGGTGGTTATCCACCGCAATTGTAAAGGCCTTTAAAAGCGTCTTAACGAGGTTTAAAAGAGATTCGATATCGTAAACACATCCAAATTCAAACATCTCAATAAGTTCCTCAATTTTCATATTTTTAGCACGAGCGATCAACAACTGCAAACATTCTTCAGTAATCGATGGCGCAATCCATTGATTCCCGAATTTATACAGACTTATTAACATTGTGTTATCGTATTTCTTAAGCTTGTCGAGATTGTAGGAGTAAACATATTCGCGAAACAATTCAAAAATCTCTGGCGTCACATCCTTTAAGAATATATCCCCGGAAATGGATTCCTTGCACTTGCTTATCATGCGCCTAAAGACATCCGAGGCACAGGCCAAAATTAGCTTATGGCACTCGAATGTTTTGGATTCTACGAACACACGACAGTCGGCAAACTGCGTATCTATATTTTTAAGAGCAGGAGACAACCTTAAAAAAAAAAAAAAAACAATGATTATGGTTTACTTTCAGAACAAATAGCGCATACAGCATATTTACCATTTATTCATATTTTCAAGCGCCATTAGTTATTCCCAGAAGCTTTGAAAGCCTTTTTTGATTAAGAGAAGTAAGTTTAATACGGGAAACTAAATGTTTTAAAGGTTAAAATCAGGCAGATGGAGTTAAATTGAATGTATAGCATTCAATTGAAATTTAATCAACTTACATGAGCGTACAGTTTTACCTTCAATACTTAACAGCCAATACGAAAGCTTTTTGACTTAAAAATCAGCGTTTTTAAACGCAAAGGAAGTTCCTGGGAAAAAACATCGATAAATGATTGTTAGCAATCGATTGCTAATTAACAGCTTCATTAACAATGGAATGGCAAACTACCCAGTGCTGCTAATTTAGCTATTTTTCAATAAGTTTTGGCGCTTTACAAACAGAATGCTGGAGAAAATTGTGATCTGGCTGTATTTCGGTGCAATGTTGACTGATTTTATGCCTATTGACATATATATATGCAGTCAAATAAATTTGTATCCATCAAAGCAACTAGTTACCAACAACAATTGCTCATCGAATGTTATTAACAAAACTCACGATTGAGTTATAATGTCTTTTAACAGTGAACAAAACTTTAGGCACGTTTGAGTTATAGTGCTTATTATTAGAATTTGATACTAAATACTTTATTTTGGTTGCTTTGGAGCATTTGCCGGTTGTCAGTTTAAATGCCCGCCAAATTCCAGCTGGGATAACATAGGGCTGTTAGTTAACATTAAAAGTAACAAAACTGTTCTTTGCATAACCTAAAGTGTCTTTTAACAGTGGATGCACACAGCTGAAGAAAGCGGGGGAGCGAAAGACACAAAAGCCGGCCGCGCAGAGAGCGCAAAAAAAGAGAAACAATACTGTAAATATGTTTCAAGTGTGGAGAGCGCGGGCACATGAAGGCTCAGTGTGCGTGAGAAAGAGAGACATTTTACTTACTGACTAAGCCTTAGTGCCGTGCTCAGTTAGAGAAAGACAGAGACATTTTGCTCACTGCCTAAATTCGTAGAGCATCTACAGAAATCCAAGTTTGGGTAGCTTAACCCTTATTTTTGTTTAAAAATTCTTTAAAGATCACAAATAGTTATTATTGTCGAGTATTATTTATTAGTATTATTTTGTAAATGCTTTTATGCATTTTATATTTACAATTGTAGAAACTTTGGTACAAAATATATTCAATTTTATTATTTATCAAAATGGGGAATCCGAGTATGTTTTTGTTAAAATGTAACAGGCAAAAGGAGAGCGTGGCAGAGCCCATTAAGTATATATTCTTAATCAGGACGGCGAGCAGAGTTGATATAGCCATGTCCGTCCGTTCGTATGTGAGAACGCGTCGATCTTATAACCTAGAAGAGCTAGAGACTTGAAATTTGTTGTATATATAGCACGTGCAGATCGAGTTTCTTTCAAAAACTCGATAACTTATCGTTTCAATATTCTCGATTAATAACGTTATCGAAATTCAGTGATTAAATTATATCTGGTACATTTTTAAAGCTAGAGTCTCCAAATTTTATTTATAGTTTTTAAATGCACATTATTTATAACTTGTGAATAAAAGTGGTTTAAACTGAGTTTGCCTGGTGTCTGTTATTGCATAGTAGTTTACATTGAATGAACGAAAAATTTGGCTCATAGTTTCATACTTAAATTGATACGTAAAGAAATTCGATTTCCCAGGACCTGTATAGAATTCACTGCCACTCATTTTTGAGTAATCTATGGATTCCAGTAAAGATTTGACAAATTCAGATTTTGGCTTAACAGATTTTTTCACCTCGATCTCGTTTTTGGAGTTTTCATTAATACTTTGCACCTCAGCTTTGTCACAATTGTCTGATTTGTTTTCAATAATACTTTGCACCTCAGCTTTGTCACAATTGTCTGATTTGTTTTCCTTTTGAATAAGTGTATCTTTTTTATTTTTATCCATCAAACTTGATTTATCATTTAGTTTTGACTTGTCATTGGCATCTTCTTTTAATTCAATACAGTGTAGAAAGCCATTGATTTCCAGGTATTTTTCAATAGTTTGAAATCGGGAAAATTCCGATCGGCTCTTGGCTACGGAGGTTATATACTCTTTAAAAACATCTGAGCCTAGTAAATAAACTCGTTCATTTAGCACCAGATTTGGGGTTTTACTTAAATGCGAAGTAACTGTTTGAATTAGATACTTGTGGTCTAAATTGTATGCGAATTCAAATATATCAATAAGTTCTTCAACATTCATAGTTTTGGCACGCTCAATCAACAGCTCCAGGCAATCGCTTGTTATTGACGGCACAAGCCATTGGTTACCAAATTCGTATAGAGCCATTAGCGTTGCGGTATTTTGTTCGTTCAGCATGTTGCGGTTGTAGGAGTAAATATATTTACGAAATATTTCAATTGTCTCTGGAGTTACATTTTTTAAGAATATATCCCCAGAAATGGATTCTTTGCACTTGGTTAACATCATGCGCTTAAAGACATCCGAGGCACATGCCAGAATCACTTTATGGCACTCGAATACTTTCGAATCTACTAAAATACGACAGTCGGCAAACTGTCCATCCATACTACTAAGAGCAGGCGCAAACCTTCAAGCAAAAAATTAATTAAAATTTATATTTTTTGTGTATAGAAAAATATTCGATTTGAGCTATTTACCATTTATCCATGTTTACAACCGCAATAATTTATTTCCAAACGCTTTCGAAACTGTAATGATAATGATTCAATAACGTATATTAGCGCTAGCATCGCCCGAAGAACAAAAACATGGGGAATAACCATAATTGAGTTATAGCTGCTGCCAAAGGGCGCACAGCTCATGCTGTTAGTTAACATTGAAAGTAATAGAACTGCTCTTTGCATAACCTAGTGTTTTTTAACAGTGGGGAATAACCCACTAAGCTTGCACACACACATACACACATATGTATGTGCACACATACATACTACTGATAAAAGACTTAGTATTGCTTAATTGCGCTCACATACAGGCTGCTTAACTTACATGAGAGCTCAATTGAACTTTAACAGGCAGAATCTCCGTTTCTTAAACTTTTAATTATTTATTATGCACAGAGTGTGTCTTAGTTAATGCTCAGCTAAAACTTTTGAGCGTGCTTTTGGTAGCGATTATAAAACTTATCGATAGATTATTGTTAGCGAATGATCACTGTTAAAACAATTGTGAACTGTTAAGTCAATGTTAACATTAAATAGAGAAAAAGAAAATCGAATGTAAAATAAATCAAAGAAATAAATAAATAATTATAATAATTAAAATAATTACAATATATTAAAACAATATTTGTATTTGTATTACAATAATAATATTGAATACGCTTGATAATGGTTGGAGTTTCAAATTTACTTTTATCGATACATAAACGATAACTTTTTATTCTCCGCAGCCATTTGGTTGCTCGCTGTGCGATAGACAAGTTCGGTCTGTGACGTTCTTCATTAAATTACTTACTATTTCGGGTTTAAACTATAAAAGCTACTAAAATGGTGGTCAAAGCTGTATGCGTTATCAATGGCGACGCCAAGGGCACCGTTTTCTTCGAACAGGAGGTAAGAATGTTTTATTTCTTGTTAAAAGAAAACCAATATGAAACACGAAGGTCAATCAGCCGGCCGCACCACCGCACCTCTCCTAACTAACACAAGTGCTTATATATATGTATACTTGTGTGTATGCGCATACATATATATGAGCATGCATGTATGCGCGTACATATGTGTACATATGGAATTGTGCAAAGTTCTTGCGAAGCTACTTGAATTTTAATTGCATGAAATTTGTGCAGTATCATTTGATAAATACGCTATTATATAAGCACAACATTGCGCACATGTAGGAAATGCCCTAGTATGTGTGAAGAGCTCAATTTTCCTATTTCATTTATTTATTTTTTCACATTAAATACATTTTTTGTGTCCTAATGATTTTACAATTGGAATTTAGACTTTATTGTCTTTTCTACAATGATAAGTTAAATTTTTATAATATATACAGCAGCTTTAACAATTATCTTATATTCAGACTTAGACTTATACGAATTGCTTTAATTTTCTATAATGTTATCAATTACATGCATTTAATATGCTAACACTTTTGGATTACATTTTATGTTATGTTATTATATGCTTATGCTCGTCGCTTACATTTTCAATGATGTTGTGTTACACGCTAACATTCGTAATGAACTGTTAAGCACTTGACTGCTTTATCGCCATGATGAGGCACAATTTGATGGAGCTTATCTGCAGCCTTATCTTTGTTTCTATTTTGTTTGACACTTCTTATATCTGTTTCAGTCGGATGGTTGCCCGGTGAAAGTTACCGGAGAGGTGACTGGTTTGGCGAAGGGTCAGCATGGCTTCCATGTGCACGAGTTTGGCGACAACACGAACGGCTGCATGTCCTCTGGACCGCATTTCAATCCACACCAGAAGGAGCACGGCGCTCCGACTGACGAGAATCGTCATTTGGGTGACCTGGGCAACATAATCGCCTCCGGCGACGGGCCCACTCCGGTTGACATATGCGATTGCCAAATCACACTATTTGGAGCCAATAGCATTATCGGACGCACTGTTGTGGTCCACGCTGATCCCGATGACCTCGGCAAGGGTGGTCACGAGCTGAGCAAGACAACCGGAAACGCTGGCGCTCGCATTGGCTGCGGTGTAATAGGCATTGCCAAAATCTAAATAAACTTTGAGCATTCTAATAAAATGCATATATACATATATATATATACATAGACATATGCTTATATGGAATTTAGTCTTACGAATGGAATATAATTTCGCTTTCAACTTTCTATTGGATATATACGAGCATAAAAAGAGATTTTCCCTAATGTGGTAGTTGCTAAATATCAAATTTAAAGGATAATAAATGGTGTTATCAAATCAAACTTCATTCAGACTTTCTTTTTATCTGTTAGTAACTACGAGAATTACAACAAATGTACGCACTAGTGTGAACATTTTATTGGTTTAAAATTTGTTACTAAAATCTGTCGTAAACAACGAGACAATGATACATATATTTAAATTAGTAATATTTACAATACATGACACATTTCAATTAGCTTGATCTATGGCATGACTATAAAAACAATATCAACGAGTTTCCGAAAATGATGATTTCTACATAGATTAGCAAATAGTTTGTTTGGTGGTTTGGTAGGTGCTTCCATTAGGTCTTGTTGAAATATGACTGATAGACAATGCCCAATGATGAAGTGGCAAAGAGCGTAAAGTAGCTCCACCAGGTGGCAAAGCCTAGAAAGCCTTTGTACACTTCTGTTGAGAATACCTGAAATGGTTCAAATATCTTAGTTAAAAAATTAACTAAATCATATGTGGAGACTTCTTACATTTTTCAAACTAGCGAACGATGCCTGTAATGACTGCGCGGATTCCAGAATATTAAATTCGGCTTCAACATTGTTCTCAACTGGAATCGTGGCCAATTCCGCTTCAGCGGCACATTCGTGCTGCAGCACAACCGTTTCCTTAAAGATGCCCGCCCAGCTAAAGCCGCCCAGACTCTTGTACATCAGCGTCAGATAGAGGCACAGAATCAAAGGCGCAGCAAACTGCAGGGTCACAACACACAGATAGTAGAATATTGAGGAGACCTACAGGGACAGCAAAATATGTTAATGAAACCTGAATTATTTATAACTATTCTTATGCCTGCCTTCTTTTGGAACTCGACGTTGGTAATGCGTCCAGCCTCCTTACGAAGATCAATAATCTTGTCGTAGGCCAAGTTGAGATACGATTGCAAATAGATGGGCATCAGAGCAAAGCGCACAACCACCACAAAAACGACCAGCAGAAGGCGCAGTGTTTCAAAAACATGAGGCTTCAGACTTGATAGAAAAGCTGATATAATATTTGTCAATCAATTCGAAAAGATTCTTTCACTCACAGTGGCTGTTGCATGCCCTCAAAGACACGCACCGTCAGGTAGTCGCGACTGATGGGTCTTATCCACAGTATGACCAGTATAAAGGGCAGGACGAAGCTCACATTGAGCGTGACTTGCAGCAGGCGATTGCCTCGACAGTATTTTAGGGAATCCCAATGCATTTTGGCCATGCGCAGACCCGGAAAAGTGAACAGGGAGCCCAGCAGACCGCAGCTCAAGGCGACAAAGAATTTGACCACAATCTTGGAGGCTGGTCCACTGTCCAAAAATAAATACATTAGTGAATATAAATACGATGATATAGCTCAGATTGAACTCACGATGAGGGCAGACCCTGCTCGGTGAGAAACTTCGATGCGCTGGCATTGAAGCTTGTATAGGCATCCTCCAGACCCGTTTCCAGGATGCGCTCATCAATGATGAGCACAATCATGGCAATCAGTAAGTAGACCAGGCAGGCGACAATCACCATGGAGCGCTCCCCTATCGACTCCTCACTTTGGAAGTACATCACAGTGAGGGAGGACAGCAGCTTGATGGCAAAGAAGATGACCAGAAGACACCAGACCATGCTCAGATTGATCTCTTGCTTGAGCGGATAGAAGTAGTGAAAGATCTCCGAGATTACATACACAATGCCAGCATATACGCTGAAGTCCAACAGCCATTGGTATTCCGTAAAGTAGCGCAAATGGATGACATCCCGCTCCACCACGGGCAACGTCTCCAGCTCAATCTCGATGCTGCGCGGTATGTGAAACTGTGGCGTGGCGGCGCCGTTGCTCAGCCCATTGCTGTGCTGCTGTTGCTTGTGTTTACCTTTGCCCGCACGGTCTTTCGGTACGCCGCCCTTTGCGCGCAGCTCATCGTCCGTGGGATGCAGATAACGGTACAGCCCGGTCCGGCAGAGTATCCACTTGGCAAAAGAATAGTGGGGGCTCAGCTTTTGGATAACGCTGACCATCACCAGCGTAATGACCAATTGGGCGCCCAGTATGGCCTAAAAGCACATTTTCATTTCATTAGAGTCTACAACAAACAACATTTCTGTCATCTATAACTATTTTTGGGTCAATTCTATTTTTGGTCAATTATTATGCACATTCCATTTTTCCGGGCACGCCGCACAGACATTTGCGATTTCTGCTTACCATGATGATTTTGTGTTACGATGTGCTAAATTTCGTGTGTTTGTTTGGGTCATGCAGCAATGTGTGTTAATTGATGTTTTAATTAATTCATGTTTCCTAATTAAAAGAAGTAATTTAGAATCTGGTTGAGTTTTGCAGCAGCACTTGGAACTATTAGGAACGAACGACTCACAGCAAATGAAGTGAACGCTCTTTTTGAGTTTGAACTGCTTGCTTTCAAAGTACAATTATGCTATCGATATTTATACAAAGCATATCGATACACAAACACTGCTCGTGCACCCCTGGTGGATGCACGTTTTTGAATGCCGGCACAAAACAAAAGTGAAGATTAATAGCGAAAAATAATGTTTATGAATGCAAATCTATTCGAGCCGGGCAAATCAAAGTCCGAGCGCAGCTTCATACAGGGTGCGGTCAAGCAAAATACACGCTTCGATGGCCGCAAATCAAACGAATTCCGTGATGTGAAATTAACCTTCGGCTCCGACTGGGGCACCGTGGCGGTGTCCATGGGCGATACAAAGGTGCTGGCCCAGGTCAGCTGCGATATTGGCACACCGTCCAGTGCACGTGCCAACGAGGGCACACTGTATCTGAATGTGGACCTCAAGGGTGTGGCATTTCTCGACGAGATTCAATCGACACACGATCAACGCTTCTTAACGCTCAACTCATTACTGGAGCGCACCTTTAGGAGCTCCCGCTGCTTGGATCTCGAGTCCCTGTGCATCGCTGTCGAGCAGCATGTGTGGTGTGTGCGCGTCGACATCAATGTGCTTAACCATGATGGCAATCTATATGGTCTGTAAATAGTTACAAATTCGATATAAATTGTATTAAAAGGCTTTTCGTCTAACAGATGCTAGTACGATCGCCGCGCTGGCAGCACTCATGCACTTTCGTCGGCCGGAGGTGTCCTTTGCGGAAGAGAAAATACACACGTTTAGCGAAAGGGAACGCGAGCTGATGCCTCTGTTATTTCTGCACTATCCTGTGAGCGTTACATATTGCGTATACAAGAGCAGTTCGCAGCCGTTGGTCGATCCGACGCTGCTGGAAGAGAACGCCGCCGACTCGATCATTGTATTGAGCTTCAATTCTTACCAAGAGCTGTGCACGCTCAACGCTGGCGGCACCGCTCCGACCAACGTGCGCACCATTATGCAGTGTGCACGCAGCGCCGCGAATCGATCGAAGGCCCTGGTGCAATTCATACGCAAGGCATTGGAGTTGGACGCGGAGCGTCGGTTGCCACCCAGTCGAGTGGGCGGCTTGGTGGATCTGTTGAACGGTACTGCGCCCATGTTGAGCTTTAAGCATTTGATGGAGGTGGAAGTGCAGGGGGAAACTGTACAGCAAATGAGCTGTGACGAGCCCATTATACAACCAAAGGACACAGTTGCTGATGAACAGTCGCATACGGACATCCAAATAGCTGGTAAGAGTTCCGTCGATGATTGTTGATGACGTCTTTTAAATTATACTCCATTTACCTATGTCAGAGACGCCTGTGGATGAAACCAGCTGGCTGCCGGAGGAGCAAAATTCGTTGCTGGAGCAACAAGTGGAAGAGCCAACGCAGACGACTGCCAAAACGAGCAAGTCTAAGCCCAATCGGGGCAAAAATAAGGCCAGCAAGAAGCAAGCGCTAAAGAAACAAGGTAAAAGGAATTTGTATATTCATGCGGTCAATTAGCAGATATTTACAGTTTGATTGTTTACAATTTGCAGATCAAAGCGATTCGGAGGAGGAAGTTACACAAATCATTTGAGAAACGAGTATTGCTCATCACTTAAATACAATCTATATGTTATATTATTACATACATATATATGTACATAAGCACGTGTATAGTTTCTAAGTCAAATATATGCTTAAGGCGAAATTTGGTATAAGTACAAATTTATAGAATTTTTATAAATTTTAAGTAACTGCAGTAATCTAAATCTAATCTAAAACCAAAATAGTTACAGAAGCTGTTGCAGGCTTGCGTGGGATGACATCAAAAACTTCTGTGGCATATTTGTGTGAATTTTTATACTCATTCACAAAGTGAAATGAGTATATTGGTTTTGTGCAATGTCCGTCACGCTGTCCGTCCGTCTGTCCGTCTGTCCGTCTGTCCGTATGAACGCAAACCATTTGCACAGTTTTGAAGCTAGAGAGTTGAAATTTGGAATATATACTCGTGTATACCCTCGAATTATAAAGTGTCAAGATTTTCCCGATACGCCCACTAGGGGCGTGGCAAATCGGAAAATGCATTTGCCCATACCTCAGAAACACTACTTCTAGAAGTGCTAGAGAGTTGCAATTTGGAATATATACTCGTGTTGACAACCCAAGATCAAAAAGCTATGGCGGATATATCTACGCCCATTGGGGGCGTGGCAAATCGGGTAAAACTGTATCTTCTACAGTTTTAAAGCTAAAACGCCCAAATTTGGCACGTAGGTTACTGATACGATCCTATGAAGATCGACCAAAAATCTATATATCCACGCCTACTAGGGGCGTGGCAAATCGGATCTGACTATATAGTGATTTTTCAAATTCTGTAATATTTTGAGCACTATTGATGCTAGAGACTTGAAACTTGGTATATATACTCGGGTTGACAACCCAAGTTGGAAAAGATATGGCGGATTAATCTACGCCCATAGGGGGCGTGGCAAACCGCAAAAGTTTGTAGCTCCTACAGTTTTAGAGCTAGAAGCTTCAAAATTGGATGGTAAGTTACTGGTGAGCTCCTCTATCGATGCGCCAAAAATAAATTTTACGCCCCTTATGGGGTATGCCCGGCTAAAAAATACCCTGTAATTTTCTCATTTTTTGAGTGTAAGCATCCAAATTTCACACTTACGCTACCCTTCACTACTTCTAAGAACTGGCCAAAAATTATATGTCTACGCCTACTGGGGGCGTGGCAAATGGGGAAAAACTATACGTTTTTCCGATTCTCAGTGAGAAAATCAGAATTATATACAGATATTACTGCTGATCTCCTCTATTGATTTCCAAAAAATTATATATGTACAAACCAATTGTGGGCGTGGCAATGGGCGTGATCTGTGGGGGTGTGAATGAGTATCCCGCAGTCGGTAGCGCCCGACTGCAACGTTCTTACTTGTTGATATTGGTTTCGATACGTTCAATTTGTAAAATTGCTTTTAACTGTGCTTACAATGTCTACAGCCATCCAATTGTTATGTAGTTATACAAACTAAACTAGAGTTAAGAGTAGAGGATGAGTGTCTCTCCAGCAGCGTTTCAACTTTGATAGTTTGCTTGTTGACGTAGGTAAAGGCAGTTTTTGTCATAAGAATAACAATTCTCAGGGCAGGCGTCACACTGGTCGTTGTCTGGATCTGCGACAACAATCTCCGCTGCTCTAGAATTGATTGAAATCTTCAAACGTAATTTGATAAGAAATTTATTTGCTTTGAAAAGCATTCAGCTCCTTCTATTTGAATGAAACCTTTTCAATAAAACATAATGATTTAGTCTACAAAATTATAATTTATTTGATCTGCCTAAAAGCATGCAATACTTTTTTTCAAACGAACAAATTTATGTTGACTTGAAATTCTTTCAAATCAAATATGTCTTCCTCTAAAATTCCTTTCAACATTTGCTCACTTTAACAAATTTCTTGTGTAAAAAATACAAAAAAAATATGAAAAAAACAAAGCAATGCCTTGTACCCAAGATCCTCGATATGGGCAACTGGGAGTCGAGTAAAATTAGACACTACAGTACCTTGCCAAAAATCCAGAAGCAGTTGCGTAGGGGAAACTGGAATTATATACAGGAACATCCCGAGGTAAAACTTGATAGTAAATAATATAGCTTTATTCTAAATTAATTGGAAATTGATTATCTCTGTCAGATACGCGCCATTATACGTGTCATATTGCAACATGTCATCAACGAAAATCCCAAAAATGTTCGAGAGTGCATAGGTGAATTCTTCAACTGCCGTCGTACACGATTGCTGGTGCCCATGGTGAGTTGAATTTGGATTGAACCTGTTGCCCGCTCAACTCTCTCAAAATTGAATAAAAATCAACTTAGGTAAACACGCAATTAAAGTACGTTAATGAGCAGCTAAAGCGCGGACGTTGGAGCAAGTTTGATGCGGAAACATTGTTCATGGAAAGTCCCTCCACACATTCGCTGCTGTCCACAGCATCGACTGATTTCAATGTTCATCCCGTGCTCACCTACGCACTGGTCTTCAAGAAACCCGATGAGTGCGGCATAGACAAACCTCCTTACTAACGACTAATACATTATTCACCGGACACCTTTTGGCTTGTGTTTGCTTTTTGTTGAATTTCTTGAATAAAGATGATATATAAAGGTCTATCACATGTAAATGAATGTATTTAAATGCATACACATATATATTTATATATACATATATATATTTATATATACATATATATTTATATATAATATGTGTTAAGAACTAATCTCATATATTAAGAACTGTTTGATTATATTCTACATAAGTGTTCCCTATGATTGAGTTAACAGCGTCTTTTAACACTACACCTATGTAATGTATATTTAAGATTGATCTCCTTGGAATGTGCCTGTGTATGCAGCTTATGTTAAATTTAACATGACCACATTATCACTTCAGTTTAACAGTTCTGTTGCCAAACACTATGTTAACACATTTACATTAGCTGCTTTCTCTCTGTAATCTTGGCTTTCTTGGCTTACTCTTGCATGTGTGCAGTCTATGTTATGTTTAACATAAGCATGTTGTGTGTCTGTTAAGCAACATTGATTGCACATTTGAGTGCAAATTTGTTGCGGTCAGTTTATTTGTGGCAGTTGCGGCGGTTGCATCTTTGAAAATCGTGTGAAATTCGCCATTCTACATGCAGTTTCGAATGGTTCGATGAGTGCACTAGATTCTCATTCTGGCAACGTGATTATAAACAGCAGACGCAGTGGAGCTGCAAAAAGAGAAAACACTCGAATTCCTGCGAATTTTGACATTCGTTCTTTTGTTTTTAATCATATCCCTATATCTATATCGTTTTGCATTTTAAGCCAACAACTGCTTTAGAGTTTGTTTCCATTTTTTGTGTTTTGGGTAAGTTTCTAAGCTATTTTTCGATTGTGTAATATATTACCTTGATTTAAATATCATTTTCTATTTCGTTACGCTCTTCTCTCTCTCTCTCTTTTTCTCTTTCTCTGTCGCTCGCTCGCTCTGGCTGGGCGACCTTGACGTCGTCTACTCTGTGGGTTTTGTGGTCTAATTAAAGACGCAGCAAATATGCCCAAATTACCAGCAGTTGGCATTGATCTTGGTACAACATATTCGTGTGTCGGGGTCTTTCAGCATGGCAAAGTGGAGATCATTGCCAACGATCAGGGCAATAGGACCACGCCCAGCTACGTCGCCTTCACGGAGTCGGAGCGTCTCATTGGCGATGCGGCCAAAAACCAGGTGGCCATGAATCCAAATAACACAATCTTCGGTGAGTCCCACTTACTAATCACTTGCGACCTAATTCATGAATGAAAAACACGCGCAAATTAAGGCACTTTTATTTTGTTGAGGATTTTATTTTGAGACTCGACATATACATATGTATATATCTATATGTATATAGTACATGGCTAGTTCTTGGCTGCTCGCGCTTGCAGCCAGCTAAATGTAGTTGCCCAAAATGTATTTTTGCACTTTTCGCTCGAGCTCCTCCTCCACGCCGTGCTCTCCCTTTCATACATCCAATGAGTCGCATTCACTTGTTGTGTCAGTTCGCTCGTTGCATGCCACCGCCCGCTGCCAAAATGTTTATTAGCATAATCTGTGTCAGCGCATTTCATGGTTCCACCACAACTGTGAGTCAAAACAACAAAAGTATTTACAAATAGATTATTTACATGACAATATTTACAAATTGACTTTGCTCTAGCTGCATATGAGCTCTTAACCAGGCCAATATATCTCTCAAGCACTCAAGAGAGCAACACATTTTATGTTTCGCCTTGATAAGAGACATTTCTAATTGATTAACTTGCATAGCTTCTCAGACACTTTTTTTTGTGAACTTGATATGATCTGAGACAGTATGAAAATTATAATTTTTGTCATATATTTATACTCATTCACAAAGTGAAATGAGTATATTGGTTTTGTGCAATGTCCGTCACGCTGTCCGTCCGTCTGTCCGTCTGTCCGTCTGTCCGTATGAACGCAAACCATTTGCACAGTTTTGAAGCTAGAGAGTTGAAATTTAGAATATATACTCGTGTATACCCTCGAATTATAAAGTGTCAAGATTTTCCCGATACGCCCACTAGGGGCGTGGCAAATCGGAAAATGCATTTGCCCATACCTCAGAAACACTACTTCTAGAAGTGCTAGAGAGTTGCAATTTGGAATATGTACTCGTGTTGACAACCCAAGATCAAAAAGCTATGGTGGATATATCTACGCCCATTGGGGGCGTGGCAAATCGGGTAAAACTGTATCTTCTACAGTTTTAAAGCTAAAACGCCCAAATTTGGCACGTAGGTTACTGATACGATCCTATGAAGATCGACCAAAAATCTATATATCCACGCCTACTAGGGGCGTGGCAAATCGGATCTGACTATATAGTGATTTTTCAAATTCTGTAATATTTTGAGCACTATTGATGCTAGAGACTTGAAACTTGGTATATATACTCGTGTTGACAACCCAAGATCAAAAAGTTATGGCGGATATATCTACGCCCATAGGGGGCGTGGCAAACCGCAAAAGTTTGTAGCTCCTACAGTTTTAGAGCTAAAAGCTTCAAAATTGGATGGTAAGTTACTGGTGAGCTCTTCTATCGATGCGCCAAAAATAAATTTTACGCCCCTTATGGGGTATGCCCGGCTAAAAAATACCCTGTAATTTTCTCATTTTTTGAGTGTAAGCATCCAAATTTCACACTTACGCTACCCTTCACTACTTCTAAGAACTGGCCAAAAATTATATGTCTACGCCTACTGGGGGCGTGGCAAATGGGGAAAAACTATACGTTTTTCCGATTCTCAGTGAGAAAATCAGAATTATATACAGATATTACTGCTGATCTCCTCTATTGATTTCCAAAAAATTATATATGTACAAACCAATTGTGGGCGTGGCAATGGGCGTGATCTGTGGGGGTGTGAATGAGTATCCCGCAGTCGGTAGCGCCCGACTGCAACGTTCTTACTTGTTTTATATATATTTCATATTTGTTTTATAAAAATCTAATTAGTTCATTTTCATGTTTCTTTTGATAAAAATCTAATTGGATTTTGTTATTCAGCATCAATCTATCTAAAAAACATTATACCCTGATTTCCCACTTTCAATGGGTTCAGGGTATAAAAACTACATATAGAGTTAACCCCGCATTTGCAACTCCCACACTTTAATGATATAAGGGATCAGGGAACTTTAGCTTCGGCACAAGTTTATATAGATAGTTAGAGACTTTTCTATTGTGGTCATGATGTAAAAGATCAATGTAAATTTTTGATATTTTAAAACGGGGAAATTCAAATTAAACTATCCTTAATATATAGCATTCTATCATGTATACTAGCTGTCAGGATATTCCTCTACTTAAATAGTATAGGAAATTATCATGATTACTTGAAAGTTTTTTGAGTAAACTGTTAACCTGGCTTAAACATTTTTCCAAATGTAATTACCTTTCAAAATTCCTTTATCTTAAAGATTCACAATCCCTACTCTCTTGGCATACTCTCAATTATTTGGAATATAGATATAGAAATATAGAATATTTATTATAAAGTTTGGCCTCTTCATTACTCAGTGTTGTTTAGAGATTGGAATAGATGAATGAATTGAATACTGATTATAATTCACGATCCCGACTCTCATTGCTTTCTACCCAAACTCTTTCTCCCCCTCTCTCTTTATCTCTTGTTTTAAGCATTCTTCAGTTTTTAGTTGGAGCTCAATCCATTTACCATGCTCAGCTCTGTTCTGCCATTAGATTTTGTGCGGGTCTAATGCAAGACATGTTTTCTTTTTTTGTACTTTCATTTCAGTCTCAGAGTCCACATAAATCTGCCTTGCCCCGAAAACCCGCCTAGCCTAAGCCTAGACCTGCGCCTAGTTACGAAATACTATAAGCTTAGTACAGTTTGTAAAAGCCCCGTCCTCAGATATTCTGTTCGTTAGTTAATAAAGATAAAGAAACAAAACGCCCCAATTCTGATGTGTGTCCACTTACTACTCTGCCTGGGATTCTCTTACAGATGCCAAGCGGCTGATTGGACGCAAATTCGATGATGCAACGGTGCAGAGCGACATGAAGCATTGGCCGTTTGAGGTCATCTCGGATAATGGCAAGCCCCGGATTCGTGTGGAGTACAAGGGAGAGAAGAAGAGCTTCTATCCGGAGGAGGTGTCCTCCATGGTGCTAACAAAGATGCGAGAAACCGCCGAGGCGTATCTGGGCGGAACGTTGACCGATGCCGTAGTCACTGTGCCGGCCTACTTCAATGACTCGCAGAGGCAGGCCACTAAGGATGCGGGCGTCATAGCCGGACTCAATGTGCTGCGCATCATCAATGAGCCAACGGCGGCAGCCATTGCCTACGGCCTGGACAAACAGGGCGGCAGTGAACGGAATGTGCTGATCTTTGATCTGGGCGGCGGCACCTTCGATGTCTCCGTGCTGACCATTGAGGATGGCATCTTTGAGGTGAAGGCCACGGCAGGCGACACCCATTTGGGTGGCGAGGACATTGACAATCGCATGGTCAATCATTTTATGCAGGAGTTTCAGCGCAAGCACAAGCGAGATCTCAGCCAGAACAAGCGCGCTCTACGTCGTCTCCGTACGGCTTGTGAGCGGGCCAAGCGCACGCTCTCGTCCTCCACGCAGGCCAACATCGAGATCGACTCGCTCTTCGAGGGCATTGACTTCTATACATCTATAACGCGTGCTCGCTTCGAGGAACTGAACGGAGATCTGTTTCGAAGCACTATGGAGCCGGTGGCCAAGGCACTGCGGGATGCCAAAATGGACAAGGGTCAGATACATGACATAGTTCTAGTGGGTGGCTCCACTCGGATACCCAAGGTGCAGCGCTTGCTGCAGGACTTCTTCAATGGCAAAGAGCTGAACAAGTCCATCAATCCGGACGAGGCAGTGGCCTATGGCGCTGCCGTTCAAGCGGCCATACTGCACGGTGACACTTCTGCAGCTGTGCAAGATCTGCTGCTGCTCGATGTAACGCCCCTTTCGCTAGGCATCGAGACTGCTGGCGGGGTAATGACGGCGCTGATCAAGCGCAACTCCACTATACCCACCAAACAGACGCAGACCTTTACCACCTACGCGGACAATCAGCCGGGCGTCCTAATACAGGTGTTCGAGGGCGAACGCGCCATGACCAAGGATAATAACATTCTCGGCAAGTTCGAGCTGTCGGCCATACCGCCCGCTCCGCGTGGCGTGCCTCAAATCGAGGTTACCTTCGACATCGATGCGAATGGCATACTCAACGTGAGTGCAGCCGAGAAGTCCACGGGCAAGGCGAACCGCATAACCATTACGAACGACAAGGGCCGACTGTCCAAGGAGGATATCGAGCGTATGGTCAATGAAGCCGAATCGTATCGCCAGGAGGACGATGAGCAGCGCCAGCGCATTGATGCCAAGAACCAGCTGGAGTCCTACTGCTTCCACATCAGATCCACGCTGGAGGATGAGCAGCTGCGCAGTCGCATCAGCGATGCCGATCGACAGACAATTGTCCAGAAATGCGATGAGACCATCAGCTGGCTGGATGCCAACCAGCTGGCCGAGAAGCCGGAGTTTGAGCACAAACAACAAGAGCTGGAGCGCATCTTCAATCCGATTATGACCAGGCTCTATCAAAGCGCAGGCATGCAGCCGCCTTCTGCTCAAGCCACTGGCGGTGGAGGAAACTCCGGTGGCGGAGTTGGCGGCGGTCCAACCATCGAAGAAGTCGACTAACCTATCCCATAGCATACTTTCGAGCGGCTTTCAGCTTGTTGCAATCTGTTTGTTAGCACTAGCAAAATTATAGAGTATTTCAATAAAAATTTCTTTATGAATCCAAAACTATTTGGAAATGAAAACAAATTTTTAAAAATATTGAAAAAATAATTCAATAATTTTGAATCAAATTTAAAAATATTGAATAAATATTTTTAAATATCTGTTTGACGTATAGTTAAAAAACATTAGGTAAAGAGTTGGAGAATAAATAAATACATATTGAAAAAAGTTGCTGTTTCTTAAATGATAATAATTTCTTTTTCTAATTCCTTGGCGTTCTAAATATATAAATAAATTGTTTATAAATTGGAAAATTTCAGTATAAACACGTTTTTTTAATAGACTTTATTTTCAAACTTATTAACTATTTCACAATATTACGGAGTCTGTCTGCTGTTTCACGTACTATATGAATGCTAGGGTATTACAAGATGTCCTGATAACAGCAATTAACATTATGTAAGTTAGGCAAAGAAATGTTGAAATGAAACGAAAAACAAGTGGAATTGGATCTGAAACAAATTGGAAACTAGAGCTATGGAATCTAAGGTATTTTAAATGCAAATCATAAGAGTGATGGAAAATTTGATAGAAATTATATATATATAGTATATGGGAATTGCGAGTTCCTCAACTGATCTCAGTTTGTAATTGCACAATTTGGATATGTTACAACTTCCTAGAGAAGTTTTGGGAGATATGTATGTTACAAATGTCATAGACAATAGCAAACATAAATATATACATATAGAGTATATATAGTATATATATTTATAGCAGCGCTATGAACATAGGGACTACAAGTAAAAACAGTTGAACATTGGCAAAGTCAAAGTCAAAGGAAATGTTTTGAACAACCTTTCAGGCAAATACTACATATCAGTTAATAATATATGGTATAAATATAGTATTTGGATAGTATTTGGTATAGTACATTTCGGTTATTGTATTCAGTTTGAAACTCCTCTGTGGAAAATGCATAAATTATACAGATGTATTTGCAACTGGCTCAAGGTCAGATGCATATCAGATGTATTCATATTGTATGTGCCATAGGCTTATCATTAACACTAATATTTGTCTCTATAACTGACGACTTCACTAATTATTTGGTAGATAATACAGATACGATTTGTACAACAAACACTGCAAAAGCTTTCAAATCAAATATATTTTACTCTATATTTCTATAGCTAAAGAGCTATTCAATTCATTCATTTAACACATATATATATATATGTGATATATATGTATGTATATATATATACATTACATTTAACTATATGAAATTCCGAATATAGGAAACATCAAATCAACAAGGGATTATTAGAATTTTGTATAGATTCGCTTTTGTCTAGATGTTTTTTTTTTGGGTCAACCAATGCTATTCATAATTCGCCTATTAAATACTCTATTATTTTTACATAATTGTTATTATTATTATTTTTTGTTGGTATATCCATATAATACCATAATGTATAAATTGTATAAACCGATTTTATAAATTCATTTGCGTATATTTAATCAGTACTAAACTTTAGGGTATGCACGCCTAAACTCACTATTAACAATTAACTTTACACTATCCATTTTCTATATCATATTGCTTACGATATATAACTTTTTTTTTTGGTTTTTATTTTTAAAGGGTATCAAGTGTACATGTGTGTGTATGGATGGAAAAAATTGATAAAAATAAAATTAAATTTAAAAAATTAAAAATATAATTTAATTAAAATTAAAAACAAAAATTGTGTTAAATTATTTATAAAATTCTTTACATTACCAAAAAAATTAAAAACTAAATTTTTCTTTTCAAATTGCAAATTAACAAAATAATATTTTTAATGGATCCAAAAAAGTGTTAAGAAAAATATTAATAAATATGGTTTGTTATGTTTGTATTTCTGTCTACAAAAAATGACGACAATACGCATATAGAACACTGTATATATGCATACATATATATACACATATACATATATATATATATACTGTATATACGATATAGATACGCATCCAATTGGAGGATAGCGCCTATGGAATGCTCTATAGGTCAGCTCTTGCCTATGAAAGGAGACGCTTACTATGTTACACATAATCTAATTGGCTATAACTAAACACGTTTGACGTTTAATTCAGTGAACTAACATTTAAGCATTGAACTTAACTTCGATTACGTTTAAGAGGGGGGTTGACTTAAGAGCTACGATCGATATTAGATCAATTTGTTTTTTTTAGAGCGCTTCAGTCGATGAGCTGCAGGGACCGTTATAGCCATTTATGCGGCCGGAACTGGAGCCGGAAACGGAACCGGAACGGATGCCTGCGCCAACGCCAGTTATAGTGGCTGCTGCGAGTGTTGGCTGCACCAGCTGCTTGTATGTGCTCTCTAGCCTGGGTGGATACTGGAGAAAAGTAGGAAAATAGAGGGGAGTCTGTCTATATAGTAATGACAGTCCAGCATACCTCCTGGTTCTCATCTAGCGATGGCAGCAGCTCGTCCAGCGAATTGGGCGTCAGCGGACTGGGCGTGGCCATTGTAACACGACTGAGCGCTCCATGCTGCAGCAGCGCCTCTCCAATAATAATCTGCGGCTTGTTCTGTGTGAGATGCTGTTGCTGCTGGAGTCGAGCCAGGCGCAGTTTCATCTCCTGCCTGATCTCCTTCTGTTGCACCTCCTTCTCAAAGCGCATCATGCTGTAGCTGCGCACCGAGGAGCTTGTGCTATGCACAGACGCTAGACTTGGTCTTCGAGAACCTGAAAACGGATATAAGTTTTATATAAATCAAATTAACTTGTTACACGAAATTCTTCAGTTCTGTAAGCAGCATATTATATTATCGAAGCAGAGGCAGAAGCAGACAGAGAGACAAATAGAGACAGAGAGAGACAGACAGTTACAGCAAAAGAGTAAGATAGAGATACAGAGAGAAAGAGAGAGAGAGAGAGAGAAAGAGAGAGAGAGGCAAAGCAAACGCCATCATTGCAGGCAAGGCATCTATGTCTATAAGCTCTAAAAAGGTATTATAAAAATATTCTATACATCTTTAAAGCGTCAAGGTGCATAAATTAAGCAGGCAATCGAAAAGAAAATATGCTGAAAGCCTGCTTGAAAATCTGACTGATGGTTCTTATAAACATAAAAGTAGATCTGAAAAATATTTCAATTGTCTGCAATTAGGAATTCAGATAAAATTTGAGATATAGACCAGAATGGAAAATAAGCTATGTGAATTGGCAAGCGAAACGCTGGCATGAAACAACCTGCGAAAATCTTGTGATTGCGGCAACAGAAAACAGAACTCAGCCTAATATACCTAAGCACTACAGTGGTGGCAAAAAAAAAGTATACCCTGCATATACATAGTCTGTTAAATGTTAGATATTAAGGCTAAGTCTTATGTTAAAGCTCGATTAAATGCTAGAAATGAGTTAAATACATAAATTAGAGAAAGTACTGTTTTTTTAAGTTACAAAATACATTCAGTCTCATTCAGATAGAAGCGACACAGACAGATTAGATTATCGAATAACGAATAAGATAAAACTTGGGATCGGTTGGTGTGCAATTAATCAATGGAGTGTTCCATACAGTCCACTCTTAGGAGACATGCAATTTGGAATATTAAGTGTAGGTGTGTGTGTGTGTGTAAATATTTGTGTGTGTGTGTGTGTGTGTGTGTGCGTGTAGATATCATAGTAATTTGCATTATTTTGTTTTAAAGAATTAGATAATGGTGTTATAAAAATTTCTGGAAACAGGAACATAGTCACCGCCATATTGCTTCGATATCATATTGTCAAGCTGCAGTTGTATCTATATATGTATATATAGAGTATATATCATTTGCGTTATTAATCAAGTTTAAGTTAGCTTCTGAAATATTATCAATATCGCCGGCTCAACTGCATTTTGCTTTCATTTTTATTTTATTTTTTTTGTACTCGTGTTTAGATATTCATTAACAAACTATCAAATGTCGGATCTGTGAATATATAATTTGATTCGTTGTTGTTTTTGTTTTAGCGCTTTTCTACAGTTGTGTGTGTTTCATGTGTCTTTGTATGTTGTATATTTATTTTAATTTTTTTTTTAAATTTTTCTTTAACTTAAATGAAAAGAAACCAAACAATCAACTTTGAAATTTGAAACAGAGATTTGGAAGCACATTAAACATCGATCATTTAGAACATAAGACCAAGAGTTGGAATTTTCGACGGGTTTTGTTTTATTTGTTAACTATTTAAGGAAATACTGCAAAGATGATTTGAAATGAGCCAATGTACACATCAAATGGAGCCAATGAGAAGATGAAGTTAAGGTCAATGTGGCGGAGCATTTATATTGTGGTAAGGTGAACTAAGGAGATCGTTTTTGAGACTGCTCTGACATATTTGGTAAGAAATCTATATGATCTATAATCTGTATTATAATTATCTATAATTTTATATAGCATATAGAATTTTATATAAGCGAAAACAGAGAGGTCTCAAAATTGATATCGATAGTTCTATTCGAATATTAAGTATACGTAAATATCAAGTATACTTAGTTAAGAGGTCTTGTTTGTATATGTAGTTGTCAAAGCAACTCAGCTTAAAATTTTGTTATATATTTTTTTCTTTTTAATATATTTATTTATTTTATTTTTATTTATTATTTATTTGTATACTTTATAATTAATAAAATAATAATAATATTATTATTTTTATAATATAATAATTATATTAAAATTTTTTAATATAATAATATATATTTAAAAAATGAATTTTAAGCAATGAAATAAAAATATATCGCAATAATAATATTAAAATAAAAATGTATCGAGTTATTAATGTTCGTATACAAAATGAATATTACATTTAAACTCTAGCTAAACTTTGGGCTCAAGTTATCTACAATAGTAAAATAAAATCTTTTTCAAATTAAAGCAAAAAATAATTATTTTTTAATTTTAGAAATTGATTTAATTTAGTTTGCATTTCATAGTAAATAATAAATAATAATTCATTAAATGAAAACCTTTTATTAAAAGAATTTTATTTAAAGCATATAAAAATCGAATTATGTAAAATATCTTTTATCTAGATGAGAGTCAAGATATGACATCTATGATATCTGAACTAGTCCATATGCGAAACGACTATTCAAGCTAATGCCGTTCACAATATAAGTCAGCTGCTTGCTGAATTTGCTCAAAACAATGACCTTAACTGAGTGTATGTCTTTGGTTATGAAAAAGGGTTTGATACACAATGTATAGAGAGAGAGAGAGAGAGAGAGAGAGAGAGCAGGAATTCAAAACACCAATAGAAGAACAAGAGAACTTATAAAGAGAACACATAGTTGCGGGATCGAGTTATTGATGGAGGCTACAAATTGGCCAATTGTGATTGTTAGTGATTGATGTTGATGTCGATGTTGATGTTGATGATTGACGCTGAATGACTGCTGACTGATGAGTTGATTTACCGCAAATCTGGGCGTTTCGCTCGCCGGCGTGGGCAGGGCGCCAATTTGCAAATGATGCAGCTCGGCACCGCCGCCAATGCCGTGGCCATAGTCGAAACCGCTAACGCCGCCACTGCCACCGCCACCGCCACCGCCACCGCCAGCACCACTGGCACCTAGTGCATCTATGCTATTGAACCCATCATCATCATTATTATCATCGTCATCATCATAATTATGAATGCCATTCATGCCCAAGAGGGTCCTAAATCTATCCTGATTCTTTGTCTTCGCCGGCGACAGCTCAAAGCTGAGCAGGTGCCGTTGATGATTCAATTGCTTCTGCAGCTGGCGGTTCATTGAGAGCGTGCTCTCGCAACTGCGACAGCCGCCATCGCTGCCACCACCACCAGCCCCGCCCGAGCCGGAGCCGTTGCAGCCGTTGTTCTCGTCAAGATTGTCGCGCGAATGCTGGCTGCAGCCGGCGCCAGACGTGTGACGCGACGAGCCGCGTGAATTTTGTTTGGACACGGCCGTAATGTGACACGATATGAGCAATATGGCGGCCGATCTAGCCGCACCTGTACGAGACGTCGACACAAGTATGCCCTTCGAACCGCTGCCACCGGGTCCGCCGCCGCCGCCACCACCACCGCTGCTGTTGCCGACGCCGCCGCCAACGGCGCCAGTCAATCCGCCGGACGAGGCGCGACGATTACCAAATGACCCTATCGAGCCCGTCGACCGGATGCTGGAACGCGACGATGGACGTGCCGAGTGCACGGTCAGCGGTATGCCTGAAGGAGCACAAAGCACAGAATAAATTATACAACTCCAACCACAGAGCAAATCCCACCTCAGCCCACTCACCTGTATCGCTGGAGTAGAGTATGGGCGGCGGTATATTAGCATCACCGAAATTCCGATGCCTCGGATACTTGGTTTTGCTAAACAGATGCAATACCATGCAAATGAGACCCGCCAGCACAGCAATGCCCGTGGAAACGCCCAGTAGAGTGGGCAAATCCGAACTCAGCTCGCTAAGATCTGTCCAACAAAAGATAAATGATTTATCGATTCAGTTAGGAATGAGTGAGTGTCAGCCCACCTGGTGTGCAAAAGACCCGCCTTGTTGGCTTCGTATAGCTGACCGAATGATAGCCACTGGCGCACTGACACATCGCATTGTGTCGCACCTGAACACAGAGGGAGTTCTCATCGTTGTAGATGCAGGTCTCATCGTAGAAACACTGATCGCCCAGTTTCTTAGCTAGATAACAAATACAAATAGAGTACCAAACTTACATTGATGGCATAATATTAATCTCTCACGTTTCGCGCAACCCTTTATCAGTCCCAACTGCACGGGATAGTTGCGCTCGCAGCTGCACAGCAGCGTCTCCTTATCGCAGGTAACATGCAACAGCTTTGCATCACACTTTAGCTCGTTGCATGGCGCTCCAATGTATTTGCCTTTAGCTGCAAATCAATTGTTCTCATTATTATTATCATCATTGTCATTGGCATTTTCATTGTTATTGTCATTGTTATTGTCACAGTGATTGTCATTATCAGTATCATTGTCATTGTCATTGTCATTGTCATTGTCATTGTCATTGTCATTGTCATTGTCATTGTCATTTTCCTTATTTATCTTTATAATTTGTATTATTATTATTAGTATTCTCAGACTTAATTTCATATTCATTGCTATTATCATTGTCATTATATTCATTGTTATTATTATTATTATATGTACTAGTATAATTATTATTATTATTATAAGCATTCTCTATGTCATTAGAACTCTCATTATCATTGTCATTCACATTGGTATTAATATCGTTAAATTTATATTTGTCATTATTATTATTAGTATTTTTTAGTAACATTCTCATCAACATATATATTAAGAATGCTAATTCTTACTAACAATATGTCTGTCATTATCTTTCTAATTATCATTATTCTATTCCTTAATGACTAATGACTAAGACAATAGCTATTTCTGGGAAAGGAGATACCCTGTAACTAACATTGAAATACCCTATATTGATATAGGCCTATACACGTAGCACTCAGTTTATATTGGAACACATTCTAGAACAGAGGATTATAAATTCAATTTGTAATTGAGAGATTAGATTTGGTGTAAACATGTTTATTTGGCATATAATATTAAATTAAATTATAATTTTGATGCCACTTTATTTGAATCTGCATCTGCAGCCAGTATAGAGGGGTTAACAATATATTTATTACGTACTGCTGGCGTTCCCTTGACCTTTCAAACATTTTGCATTGCCAAAATGCTGGCCAGATTTGTGGCCAGCACAGGCACCCAAACACACACACACTCACTCACACACACAGATAGTTATAGCCATGTTGTTTCGGCGAATTAATTCCCCACAGATCATAATTCTCATAAATTGCACAACAGCTGCAGACTAGCCTAGCCTTGCCTAGCCTAGCCTTTTGTTGAGCTCCTTTTGGTAGCGACGCAATGAGACCGTGAGATTGCGAGCTTGTTGCCATGACTCTATCTGTGCCATATTGCCAGCTCTTGGCCAGGTCGGTTATTCGTTTACCAAACAAAGCCGCAATGATTCAGCGGCTTATTCAATTTATTTTCGGACCAACCTGCGCAGTTTCTGTTGGTCCTTTTTTGTTAGAGGTCAACTTATGCTTATGCTTATGCATGTCCAGACCACTCGAATTAAGAGTGGCTCATTTATTTAATGATTTCCCCAAAGTTACTATCAACTAAAATAATATTATATACAAAGATATTTAATAATTACTTTTTTTTTAAATAAAAAAAATATTAAAATATTTATGATTCAATTATGCATATTTCTATAAGCATTCAGAAATATGCTATATATATATATATATATATATATATATATATATATATATATATATATATATATATATATATATATTATAACCAGTCTATCTAACTTTTCTCTAGAGTCGAAGAACTCTGTTGCAAATAGAAGGAAATCTATTGATCCACTATATCATAAAGCTAGCAAGGGAAAGTTTGTTTTAAACCAATTTTGGAAAAAGCTTACAACAAAATTCTATATGAAGATAATATATTTTTAGGAAAAATCAAAGATTTAAGCTGACAGACAGGGAAAACTATTATTTATGTTCTAGGAAATTATGAATACTGATAAAATTTTTTTAAGGATTTGTTTCGTAGCTATTATATCAAAGATTAAAGCTGACAGACAATGAAAACTTTTATTTATGTTCTAGGAAATTACGAATTTTGATGAAATTTTTTTAAGGATTTGTTTCGAAGCTATTATATTCAGCTACAAAATAAATCCTTAAAATTTTTTCACCAGAATTCGTAATTTCCAAGAAAATAAATTAAAGTTTTTTATGTCTGTTAACTTTTCAACTGATTCCTTTGCTAACTATGTAGAAATTGTTATAAACTACAGTTTATAAATATAAACTTACTCATCTGCTTGGAATATTTTCATTTAACTGAATTTCGTATGCTAGTTCATATTATATTTTGAGGTGAATCTAACTAAATCTGCCCATATTCATATATCTTCTATAGTTGCAATTGATCTAAACGCTTCAAACTCTTTTCTCTTCCTCACATTTGACTTAAATTTATTAACAATTCATAAATTAACCAATGAAATATTTTTTATTGACTCACCTGACTTATTGTTAATCAAAGCATCAATATCATCTATATCATCTGGATAGCTGGCATCGTATTCATCGTCAGGCACATGGGCAACATCGCGTTTGGGTTTCGGTTCGCTTATGGCTAAACTTATTGCTGTTGTTCTTGTTGTTGTTGTTGTTGTTGTTAGATTCGATTCGAGCGACATGTTTGCAGTTGTTGTTGTTGTTGAGGATGCTGAGGCATGCAGCATTAGATAGCCATAGATGAGCACGGCCAGCGTTAAGTAGTAGTGTCCATTGCCATGGCACAAATGCAGCCAGCTTAAAAGAGCCATGCGGTGTCTATTGTTGTTGTTTGGGTTGTTGTTGTTGTTGTTATTGTTGTTATAGTTATTGTTATTGTTTGTGTTGTTGTTGTTGTTATTGTTGTTATTGAGTTGCGGTTGTCGCGTTGAAGTGGGCGTGTCGTTGGCCAACTGCAGCGCCGTCAGCTGCAAACGCTGCAGTAGACGGTGCAATGTTAACTTCGCCATTTTGTCATCTTGCGGCAGCTGCCTCAACACATTTTCAACACTTTCGAAACTTTCGTCATTTGCAACAATAACTATTTCTTGATTGCACTCGACGTGTGCTATTTGTTCTTTGCTCTTGTCACAGTTGTCGCTCGGCTTTCAGAGTTCAGTTGAGTTGAGTTGTTGGTTACGTTGTTTGTTTGTTTGTTTGTTTGCCTAGAGATTTTGTTTCTTTTTCCTGGGCTGATTTTGGCAATTGGCCACAGCGCCCAGTGCCTAGTGGCTAGCGCCGATTACGTATACGTTATACGTATATCACGTATACGTCATGCAGTCCGCACGCAGCGCCACGTTTGCAGTTGAAGTTTAGCCTCGTTCTTGTTGAATTTGAGTGGCCAAGTTGGCCGCTGCCTGCGCTGCATGATAATTTTATATAATTTGCTCTCATACCAAAAATGTTCGTGTTGCGGTCATCATTATCATCATCATCATCATGAACATCGCCATCAGCAACAACAACAACATCGTCATCATCATCATCATTATTATTATTATATTGGGGCGTTATCCACCATCCGCCACCCACCACCGCCGCACCACAGCGTGCATATGACCCAAAAAAATGCGTTGCATGCACTATTTATATGTACGTATGTGTGCGAGTGTGTATGAGTGTGTGTGTGAGTGTGTGTGAGTGTGTGTTTCGTATTGTGTTTCGCTATTAATTTCATGCAATCTACAGATTTATTACACGAAATTGTTCCGTTTTGTTGTTTCCATCCACCAGCTGGCCCATTTATCCAGCTAAAATTATACAATAGAAAAGGTCAACGTTAGAAATATATATTTGAAATTTATCATCGCAATTTTGATTACTTGAAATTGTACAACTGAATTAGGGTGAATAGGGTTTTGATTAGCAGACAAGAGTTTTTAGCAACCTTTTTTGTAAGCTTATTTTCAACAAATTTTTGTCAATACTTGCTGAAATGATGCAGAACCCAAATGTGTATAAAACACAGTTCAATAGGAAAAGAATTGTAGAACTATAGCTCGAATGAGATAACAAATATTTAACATTAATGTAGAACGTGAAGGGTGCGCTATCCTGATGATGCGCAGTACATGTTATATGATGTTGCTTGGCGCTATGCCAATCTGTAGGATGACCAAGCAAGAGTGTTATTATTATTCAATAGCTATATTTCAGCATTTGGTAAAGTTACCGCTGACATAAAGGTCTCAAAGTAAGATTTGACATTGGATGCGGACTTTCTCTGGGATAAATACTTAATTGCAGACTCTATTGCATTGTTCAAGCATGAATCAAGTATATAGACATATGAAAAACACTTGTGCCCCATGCTCCAATTAAATGCCGTGGGAAACCATGGCAGTAGACATAAGTTATTACATTAGAATTTTAAATAAAAGGCGTCGCTCTTTGGAGCTAAGAACAGCTCAGCATAGATTGCTGTAACTTACTCAACTGACTGCAGCTTAGACCGCTATTCTCACTCATCCACCTGGTCCTTTGGCCCTCTCTGAGTATCCCCCACCAGTGGTTAAAGACTCAGAGGAAGCGAGCAGTTTAGCATAAGCCGCTGTAGCTCATAAATGGGAGTGCAGCATAGATAGACAACTCAGTCTAATATTAAATCTTAATACAATGCTCTTTCTAACATAATGGCATGGATGTGGCTTCAAAATAAAATCATAATACATTTAATATATCAAGCTACTTTTATTTTAATGCAATTTCTTTTTCTATTGCTCTTTTTTGGTCAACCCCGCAGATTACTTATTTTTAATAAATATTTCTTATATATATATTTATTTATATTTCTTATCAAAATACACTTATGGCTAATGTATACATAAAAATATTTTATTTATGTATACATAAATATATAATTTTATATTTATATTTATTGCATTAACATGTGGGCAGATTAGGAATTGCAAATCCGAGTTAATTGCAAATCTGCAGAAGCTATAAATATGGAAAATTCAGTCCGTTTAGTTTCAGTCAGCAAGTCTCAAGCATGAAGGCAGTCTTAGTGGCATTTGTTCTAGTTGCAGTCGCGCAGTGGTGCATCGCAGGTGAAGCTGCAATTGAGGAGGAATGGAATTCCTTTAAGCAAATGTACGATAAAAGATATGCTGGGGAGAGCGAGGAGCAGCTGCGCAGGCAAATCTTTAAGGACAACAAAAAGCTGATTGCTACGCATAATGCGCGCTATGAGGCGGGAATTGAGACCTACGCAATGGGCGTTAATCAATTCACGGATTTACTGTCGACGGAGTTTGTATCGCTGATGTGCAGCCGTAATACGACAGCTGTCCATGCAGATTATGTTTACGTTCCGTCCGCCAATCTAGAACTGCCGGAGACTGTGGACTGGCGCACCGAGCGAGCTGTCAGTGGCGTTAAGAGCCAGGGCGAATGCGGTTGCTGTTATGCCTTTGCGGCCGTCGGAGCCATAGAGTCTCATCATTTTGTGAAGACCAAGAAAATGATTGAGTTATCTGAACAGAATCTGGTCGACTGCTCCAGTCATCCGCCGTACAAGAATGAGGGCTGCAAATGCGGCACCGTACACGATGCTCTGAAGTACGTTAAGGATAACAACGGCATTAATACCCGCAGCTCGTATGCCTATGAAGGGAAGCAGGGCAAATGCCGCTTCAGTAAGAATCATATTGGAGCCATCATCAAGGGCAGCGTCGAGGTGAAGCATGCCGATGAGCACGCTTTGCAGGCAGCCGTGGCCGAAAAAGGACCCGTCGCAGTGACCATCGATGCTCAGCATCTGCAGCATTATGCATCTGGAGTTTATAGTCAAGCCTGCAGCGGTGCTGCCTACTATCATTCCATTCTACTCATAGGCTACGGCAAGGACAAAGGGCACGATTATTGGCTACTCAAGAACTCCTGGGGCAGCTGGGGCGAAGCTGGCTATTTCCGCATGGCTCGCAATAGCAACAATCTCTGCTCTATCGCCAGCTGGGCTATTTATCCACTGATCTAAATATACTATATAAATATATATCATTTTTGTATGTACTATATAATTTCTTGTAAATTTTATTAAATAAACCATATAAATGAGTTTTTAAGAAATTTTTAATGCATTTTTATTTTTTTTTTTCAATAATTCAATTTGATCAATAGGAAATTTAAATAAGGAGTTTAAAATAATTTAGAAATATATGTTTATACGTATATATATTTATTTATATGTATCAATGAATTTTTAAAATGAATATAAAAGATCATAGGCAGACAAACTGATCAGGAATATATATTGAGTAGTAAGAACAAAGAGATGTTAGTTGAGACAGGCCGACAGACAAACAGATATTATTTATAATATGTATATATTGCTGATCAGTAGGACAGTCTGAGTGTATATAAGTATGGACATATATACAATCAGACAGATATACTGATCAGCTATATTAATATATATATTATATAATATATGTCTGTCCATCTGCCTGTCTTAACTAACATCTCTTTGATCTTACTACTCTTTAAGCATTGAGGTCTTTGTTCTTACTACTCTTTAAGCATTGAGTAGTAAGAACATAGAGATCAACAAAGTACTCCTCTCTTCCTTCATAGAAATAACTCGAAACCCACTCATTAGCTACTGCGTCTCTCCACATTAAGTGACTCCATACTGAGTGTGACTTCACTTTGAGTGACTCGCTGCCCTATATAAAGCCAAGCCTGCTGCAGAGCTTCTTCAGTCGGTCTCCTGATCTGCTGCTGATCAGTCGTGTTGCAGTGAAAAGCTTGTCGAAATTGGTTTTCATATTTAATTTAATTTAATAAGAATATTTAAGTTTAAATATTTAAGTTTAATAATATTAGAATAACAATTAGAATATTAGTTACAGTAATAATCATATTCAAAATGATTATTATTAAGGTGATTGCTAAGTCATTTGAATATTATATAACAATAAGCAATTATATTCATAAGAGCAGCACTTGATGTTGGAGTTGTAAGAGCGGAAATGTTGCGCTCTCTCTATGTTCAATCCCCCAGTGCTCGCTCTTCCTGTGCTCGCTTACGGTGCTCGCTTACGGTGCTCGCTTACGGTGCTCGCTTACGGCGGTCGCTTACGGTGCTCGCTTACGATGCTCGCTTACGGCGCTCGCTGACGGTTCGCTTATATACTGAATAATGGTATTGCTAAATTGAAATTCAAAGCGGTCGGATGACACGCACTGTATATACATATATAATATATATACATACATATACATAAACATATAAGTAAATCCATGTTCCAGTTAATATTTGTGGATTTCTTTTAAACTATATTTAAATACTTTAACTCACATTAGAAAAAAGCTTAATCGACCTTTAGTCACATATTTGTTCAGCAGCTGCAACTGAATGCATTATTTCCCAACTCTTGCATACTAATCCCAACATAGAAACTGCAGTTAATATACAGAGATACAATAGATACTATAGTTAAATAAGAGATATTCGCCAAATGTCAACAACAACTCCTTGTTATCTCCATCTCAAGCAAAACTTTTTGTTACTTTGCCCGGTGACAACGGCGAAAAATACGCTCAAGGCCATGATTTCCTGATTGGTCAAGAGCAACTAAGGCGTCATTTGGGTCTGGATGTCAAGATGTCACGCAACCAAAGCATTTCCCTCTCCAAGTGGATGAGGTCTTAAAAGATTTCAGACACTAAGGCCAACAGCTCTTTAATTAATAAGAAAGGCGAAGCGGAAGGAAAGAGGAAGACCTCGAAAGATAGCAAAATAGGATTAAGAAAAAGACATTAATGAAAGCGGAATGAATAACTGTGACGCAATAGATAAAGAAAACGAAAATACGAAAAGGAAGGATAAACAAAAATGAACACAAATAAATACATTTGAAGAGATTTAAGACGAAATCGATCAAAATATAAACCAAGGGAATTTCAATCTGAATTATTAAATGATAAATGTGAACAGAGTGATTAGAGAAGATATGTGATTGAATATATGTATATTTATTAAATTACATGATAATATAAAAAAATAATGTTGTTTAATTTTTATTTAACAAACTAAGACTTTTCTGCAATATTTAATAATTAATCAATGTTGTGATTAATCAATGTTAATATTTTTTTTTTTCATTCGTAAAAAAGTTTAAGTTTATATGATGCCGCCCGATCTTTGAGCCTTACTTCAACATTGTCTAACCTCTGCAATTATTGTTCTATGATAGTAGGGAAATATATATAAAATTTACAATTTCGCCTTTCTATTTTGACTCTTCATACTGAATGCACACATATATATATATTAATTTTATAATTTATTAACTGACAATACTAACAGAACAATGAATTATCACTGACATCAATGCAGTAAATATTAATAAAATAATTAAAATATTAATTCAACTAAATTAATATTTATTTTTCCAAATTTTTCTTTACTCTTATCTTTAACATCTTTGAAATATATATTTTCATAATTCTTCACACACAACGCTGCAATATTAAAAGCTAACAAAAACCCTTTTTGGGTCTTTAATTACAAAGTTAAATTGTAATATAAATAAATGTATTTATAAATAGCTTAATCCTTAGCAATAACAATCGTTCCTCCATATATGTCTATATATAGTAAAAGTGCAAAATGTAATTGTGACGTCAAACCCGTGTTGACTTGATTTTCTTATCAGAATTTCAATTGGATTTTATGCGCCCACATAAGCAGACGCCATATAAGTGCGCTGGCAGCCATAAATAGCAGCCAGGCAGTCAGGCCAGGCTGGCAGGCTGGCAGCCAGAGTGTCAGCCAAGGGTAATTAAAAAGCTGCCTGTGCCACCCACTAGCAACAATTGTTAAATAGTAACAGCAACAACAATAACAATAAACTGCAACAACAATGATACCATTGTTTTCACTTCAAACCCAACATCCTGACATTGACAGTGCCAACTAGATATCCACAGCGCTGGGCTGCGGCAAGCAGAGCAAGTAGTTGGTCGTAGCTGACTGCACAATGCTCGTTCAAGGTAATAGAGACTTAAATTTATATATATATATATAAATTAAAGTATTTTTCTAGTGATAAGAAACTTTGGAGTTCAATTATGATCTATAGACCATCATATGTTGCAGATATAGTATTTTCTAATTTGCCACGCCCCAAAAGGCAGACAATACAGCAAACCTTTATTAGACAAAGAAATAATATTCAAAATTTCAAGTCCTTGGTCCTTAGTCACACAGCCAATATACTCATTTAACTTTATGAACGAGTATAAAAACCCACATCATCGTATCCAAGTGTTTGTCTGGCATATAGTGTTAGTCGAGCCGCCGCCAAACCCAACCCACTTGCCACCACCCATTGTTAACAAACCCACCCACACACACACCCACACACATCACACACTACCCAAAGCATTCAGCAATTGCATAGACACTTCAACTGCCGCAACACTCGCTGCCACCCGCAGAGGCAGCTTAGTGTGCGCCAAAGTGTGGCAACAATCTGAATCATCGTTTTAGTTGATGCTCTTCCTCTTTCCTCTTTCCGTTCTCCTTTTCCGCAACGCTTGCAGAAAAAACAAACAAAAAACTGCCTCTCAGTCAATGTTAATATCTGTAGCTGATGCCTTAAGAGCAAAATGTGATAATGTGCTCTAAACAATGAACAAATGCCATAAAAATAGCCGACTATAACAAGTGGACTACGTATGTGTGTGTGTGAGTGTGAGTGTGTGTTTAGTGCCATGGCGAGTCTGAAGTGGATTTCTGATTAAATTAGATATTTCTTAGGCGAGGATAGACAAGCTCTGTGTATGCTTTGATTTGATTTATGATTTATGATTTTTTGTATTAAATTAATATTTATTTTCTATTGAAGTAACACTTAAAAATTAATATATGTGAGTGATTTATGTTTAGTACTAAAAACAGGACAGTTCATATTTGGGATGAAGCTTCAGATGGAGTTTAGTTTAAGTGAATAGGTTTAATAACTTGTATTGTATATAGGTTGTGAATAGACCTAGAATAGTATAATTTAATCACAATTTGATATATTTTAACTCCTCAATATTATGATGAAATAAAAAAAAATAATATATTAAAATTGAAAAGTTTTCGTCCATTTTCCATTACCACACAAAATTAAAGATTGTACTTCTATAATATAATATCTCAGCTGCATATAAAAAAGTCTTAGCTCTATACAAGCTATCTTTAAGCAAATCATAATAATATGGAAATAAAGCAAACATAGAAATTTAATAAATATTAAAATATACACATATTGAAAAGGATACATTTTTCTCACTATATCATATGGTCCTTATAGGATAGTCGAGTTTTTCTATGAAATTATTATTTTTTTTTATTTCTTATACAGTCGATTCGAATATAATAATAATAATAGTAATTTGTCACTCGCTAAGTCGAAAATCTCAATTATTCGTAAAGGCTGCAGTCCCTATGAAAAAATTTATTAAACCGTCAAAATTCCTTACATTTTGGTCCTCTCGTTGATTCGTAATGTCGAAAAATATAAAATCCATGTTAATTCGAATTATTTTTATTTTTTAGCCTCGTTAATCAAATTTATTATAGAAAAAAAATATATAATATAAAATTTTATAATTATTTAAAATTAAGAATCATATGAATTTATATAACTTTCATCGTGTGACATTTACTTTATACAAAAAAACTATTTTTATGGCGTTAAACTTCATATTTTATGTGACATTTTATTGCTGTGTGCAGCCGTCGTCATAAATCTTCGCAAATTATATAAATGATAATAATTTAATTATGATTTATTACGCGCGACTGTGGGCGAATGGGGTAAATGCAATTAAAGTTGAAATGAATTGCAACAAAATAAATGGCTCATATGCAATTTATTTGTACGCCTTCGAAAGCCATTAAAGAAAAAAGTCCATAATCCAAAACGTTTTACGTGGAAATTCTAACCGCGTGGAAAAACGGAAATTGCGAATGCAGCACGCACAACAACAACCAGGTTGGCCAAGGCAATGGAAAAGAGTGCGAGCAAGGGAGAGAGAGCGATAGAGAGGGTAGGTAGGCCACTTTGCCTTTAGTGGACAAACGCGCGCCCATAACACGCGTATAATTGGTTATGTGTGTGTGTGGGTGTGTGAGTGTGAAATGGCGAGCAAACGTGCGAGCGAGCGAGTGAGAGACGCAACGAGCTCGCTTCGTATTTGGCAACTCTCGCGAGAGTGCGCGTCGTGCCCTCGAGAGCAGAGCTGGGCAAACGGTATATAAGATTTTGTGAAGCATGCATTTGTGTGCCGTGTGTGTGTGTGAGTGCAAGTGTGTGTTCGTTTTTAGGCACTGATAAAAGCAAATTTACATGTGCCGCCGTCACAGCTTGAACCCCGCCTCCTTCAGTGCAGCGCCTACGACGTCGTCGGTCACGGATTTGACTTGTGCTGGAAGAGTAACTGTAAGTGTGAGTGTGAGTGCGAGTGTGTGTGCCAATGTATTTGTTGTAGTTGTCGTTTAAAATGTAGGTTACACACAGCGAAACATCTACTGGAACACATACACATGCACACTGTGTAGTTCTATGTACGTATGTATGTGTATGTATTTGGTTGCATACGTAAAATAGTTTCCTTTCAAATGCGCTTGTCAAAGGCTTTTCTCTGGAGTTCTTAATGCTGGCTTTTGTTTGAAATGAAATATTGTAATGCTGTCAAAAAAAAACAAAATCATATTTCTTGTGACATTTTATTGTCAAATTTGAGTAAGGGACTTAACTAACGGTATTCATATTTCATATTTCCTATTGCTCACCCTTAATTACAGCTTAACTAGTTTTATATAATGTACTATCAAAAATATTTTTAGGTCAATTTGAATTTTCATTCGCAACATAACAGTAAAGGTAAGGGCAAATAATGTCAAAGATGCCGAATCTATATATACATTTGTATGTATATATGGGTGCTGTATACACAGTTGAGATAAACAACAACAATAGATGTGCTTACCTAGGAAAATGTATAAAATTCGCATTTAATTATTTATTTTGAAATTTCACATAATTTTCACAACTTTTGATTGAGGTTTTTTTATTTTTATTTAATTTTTTTATTTACACAATTGAAATTTTCAAAAATAAAATACCGTTGGAATTGTATTTGCTACACGCACTTGTACGGATACTTAATGCATTGCAAGAATGTGCGTACGCATGTACGTATGTATGTGTGTATGTATGTGTGTACTTTTATTCACAGTGCACACTTGCAGCACGTCTTGCACGTCGGCTAATCGCACTAAATCATTTATGTAGCACTCTTTTTGGGGCTACGACAAATATGTACTATTTGTGTGTGTTTGTGTGTGCTTTTATATAGTTGTGCACTTTTCACTCGTGTTGTTGTGGGCTACACACTGTCACTGCACGGACGTTTGAGTCTTGGCTGGTGGCAATGCTGCTCGCTTGGTGGTTGCTTGGCATCTGTTCGGGTCCTGGGCAGCCAGTCTTTTAAAGCTCGCACCGAAGAGACCAGCAGGCCACCAGTGAGAGTGCGCCTAGATAACTGAGAGTAACATAATAAAAAAAAACCCCACAGCCAACAGCTGTTCTCTATTATCCTTACATGATTTTAAATCTCGCGCCATTATTAACAGATTTACGTTACGAATTGGTATTTAATAGTTTTTTTAGTTTTGGTCACACGCTTCACTGTTAATGTGATCCGCATAACTTTTAACAGCGGTTATCTTAAGCTGTGCAAGCTATCTCGCTCATACACGCTGTTAGCCACGCTGGTCACACACAAAATTAACATTTCTTTTATTACGATCAAATTTGTAGCTTAACAGCTCTTAGTTTTAACAGCGCAAGCCAACTATCTCTCTCTCTCTCTCTGTCTCTCACTTAGTCTCTCTGTGCTCACGCTAGCTTTCGTCGTTTGATGCGCCATAGCAGCAGCTCAATAGGTTTTCGACTTTTAACACAAGTGCATTTAGATTTGAAGTAAAGTGCAAGCAAGTTAATAAATATAGGCATTGAAAATAAAAAAAAATGCGTTCGTGGTTAAGTTTAGCACTGCTGGCGTGCTTAGCACTGGCAGGTGAGTAATATTAAATAAATGCAAAAGGGGCCAAACGCAGATTGAATCGTAAATCGTCTATGCGGCTTTTTCTGCTGGCATGTGTGTTAGTTTTTGTGTGTGTGTGTGTGTTATATATAATAACGTGTGTGTATATTCAAATCGTGGCGTGAGGCCGTGTGCGTGTGTGCGTGTGGCAATGGCTGCTGGTACCGCTATAGTTTGCTAAACTGCCGTTTTTTCTGTATAATTTTCAGTTCAGAGTACAAAGCCGCCTCGCTGGGATCCCAATTACATAGTGAAGGGCACTCTTTACATACCCTATGCTGAGATAGCGGAACCTTTTTATGCCTGGTATGACAAGCACACGAAACGCTCTCGCATCGATTATTATGGCGGCATGGTGAAGACCTATCAGCTGGCCGGCGAGGGTCAGTATGGCACAGCTCTGAAACTGGCGCCCATTTCCACAAAGGAGGAGCTGAACAAGCTGAGCTGCCTGCAAGTGAATGGCACCGCCGATCAGGTTGTGGAAATCCAAAGTATATTGCCCGATGCGAAGCCATTTGAGCTGATTGGCACTGAATCCTTCCTCGGCTATACGTGCGATAAGTTCCGCTTGGAGCAGACAATTGGCCAGAAGAAGAACGTCTACACCCTATGGGTGCGTTACAAGAAGTCGCCGCATTATCCGGCTAGTCGAATGCCCATTCCAGTGCGTTACGAGATGCGCGGCTACAATACGCTGTTGGGCTCCCATTACGATCATTACTATCTGGACTACGATAGCTATGAGCATGATGATATACCCAATGAAGTGTTTGAGATTGATGAGAGCCTCACCTGCACTGGCTTCCCAGGCCCGGGTCACTTTGCCACCTTCAATCCGATGCATGAGTTCATCTCCGGCAGCGATGAGCACGTGGACAAGGCGTTCCATCACTTCAAGCGCAAGCATAGCATCGACTATAGCAACGAGAAGGAGCATGAGCATCGCAAGAACATTTTCCGACAGAACCTTCGTTACATTCATTCCAAGAATCGTGGCAAGCTTACCTACAAGCTGGCCGTCAATCACCTGGCCGATAAGACGGAAGAGGAGATGAAAGCACGTCGTGGCTATAAGTCATCCGGTGTCTACAACTCGGGCAAACCTTTCCCCTATGATGTGAGTAAGCACCAGGATGAGATACCCTCGCAATACGACTGGCGTCTCTTTGGAGCTGTCAGCCCGGTTAAGGGTGAGTGCGACATCGCCTCTCGCATTCCTTTAATTTCTATAGCAATAATTTCTCTATTGACAGATCAATCGGTGTGCGGCTCGTGCTGGTCTTTTGGTACCGTGGGTCATCTGGAGGGCGCGTTCTTCCTCAAGAACGGCGGCAATTTGGTTCGTCTCTCGCAGCAGGCGTTGATCGACTGCTCATGGGGCTATGGCAACAATGGCTGCGATGGTGGCGAGGACTTCCGGGTCTACCAATGGATGATGCAAGTTGGTGGAGTGCCCACGGAGGAGGAATACGGTCCGTATTTGGGTCAGGATGGTTACTGCCATGTGAACAACGTGACGCTTGTCGCACCCATCAAGGGCTTTGTCAATGTCACCACCAACGATCCCAACGCCTTCAAGTTGGCACTGCTGAAGCACGGACCACTCTCAGTGGCCATTGATGCTTCGCCCAAGACCTTTAGCTTCTACTCGAATGGAGTCTACTATGAGCCAGAATGCAAGAATGATGTAGATGGCCTCGATCATGCCGTGCTGGCCGTCGGCTATGGCACAATCAACGGCGAGGACTACTGGCTGGTGAAGAACTCCTGGTCCACCTACTGGGGCAACGATGGCTACATTTTGATGTCTGCACGCAAGAACAACTGCGGTGTCATGACCATGCCCACCTATGTCGAAATGTAAACTCTCAGTTACATATGTAGTTACACACATACATATATTGTACAATTTCATTTTTATATTCTATACTATGTCACGCCCCAAGGGCTTTAAAAGGAACAAGCAATAAAGCATATACCAATACTCTTCGTAATCCAAGTCTTTGGCTTCTTATCGCAAACTAAGGCATATAGCTAGTTCTATAAAGTTCTACGATTCCACAGCTGTATCGCTATGCCATTCTCTCTGACCCCAACTACGCTCTAGCGATAAGTTTTAGATGACAATGACCAGCTATGCACTGACTGCACTTTGTTCACTTTATCTCGTCTGTTGTTATTCATGGATGAGTTAATATCACGTATTGCCTTATGGAAATAAGAGATTGGCTAATATAACAACTTATTTCTTATCTATCGATAGCATTTCCTAATCATATTCAATATTCCACATATGCCACTAAAGGAAACTTCCCCATATCAGTAAGAAAACACTTTGAAAGTTTTTAATTTTATTTCGTTTTATTTGTGTTTTTCGTTTTTCTGTTTACTGTGGTAAAGAATCTTACGAATCCAATTTTTTTTAATGTATTTTACAGACGGAAGTGTTATTAAGATTCGCCCCATTTTTTCTGTTTGTTTGTTTTTCTGTTTTCTGTTTTCATTTAGTAAATAATTAACATATTTAATGTACATCAGTTAAACCAAATGTTAAGGCTAAAAACTCTACTCTTATTATTCAAAATTCGCACTTAAAATTTATGCAAAATACTTAATTTACAGTAAAAATGATTATATTGAATTTCCTTCAAATAATTTATACGTAATTGCTGTTTGTAATGCTATAAAACTAATTTTGTTTTCTTTTCTGTTTTTGTTTTTTTTTCTGTTTTTTTTTTTGTTTTCAATTTTCATTACGAAATTTTCGTTTGTAAATGTATTTTATGTCTAAATGTATTTTTTTAGTATTATACAAATCTTAAATAAATTAACAATATATTTGTTTTATATAAAATCGGCTTCTTAAATTTGTTTTTGTATTTTACACTTTCTTCGTTACAAAAAAAAAATATATTCTTAACTGTGTTTTTTGTTTATGTACATAAAGAAAAACCCATGAAAAACAACATATTCTTAAAAAGTTAATATCTAATTTATTGATAGTCCTACTCCATTAATCCGACCGACTTTACAAGTTAACGAGAGCATTTAAATCTATTAGAATAAATTCTTTTACAAAATAATCTTTTTCTTTTCGAACTCAACTTTAATTGGTATTGAACTTGTATTAGTGGGATCGAAAAAATATGATGAGGAAACTGTTACGGCAATACTTGTCGAAAGTTGGGCGTACAAGTGGTTAAGATAATATAAACTCTATTTGGGATATAATCTAAGTATAGAATAGCTCAATTTAATGACAAGAACACCTAAAATGAAACTATGTTTATAGATAGAACAGATTATAGATTACAGTTCTTGAATATGACCCAAGCCTGAACTATCCATCATCCTAAACATGACAACTGAATATTGAATTTTGAAACATCTTTAACAGCATTTACTTAAGAATTTCTGTTGTTCACTAGATTGATTCATCTTAGTTAAAATTTTTTGAACCTAAACGATTATTAAACCTCTTAAATGTTATATGTAAAAACTTTTGTTGGTATGTACAAATTTTAAAGTGAATAATTTTTAATCGGTAAAAAAACATTAAATTAAAAAAAAATTAATTTTGGGTTTTCAAAATTTCTTAATAATAGTTATACATATTCACAGGGCTACTTTACTTTTGTGGTTTAACCCAAATTAAATGTTTAGAAACTTTTGGGCATTTAAGGAAATAAATTAAGCGGATTATTTGGAGAAAATTAAACAATTATTTACTGAAATATCAAAATATTTAAATTTATAGAGCACAGAAATAATGTTGATGGTACTTTCGATTCCATTTAAAGAATATCAAGTTTGATGTTGGTCTTATACGTGAGAGCCCTAAGAGCCTTGCTTTATATACAATATTTAAATTTGTTGTTGTTTTTAGGCATTACTTAAATTTAATTACGTTCAATTAACTCGCCTTTTGTACTCTTTTTTTCAATGTTTAGCTTACATACTAAAGTAGCATTGTTGTTTCGTGTTTATGCTAACACTCAAACGAGTTAATTTCGTTTTCTCTGGATTTTATGTACAAATATTTAACAATATGCGATTCGCTTTTACTCTTGCAAATTCCTATTTACAGTTTAGTTCCATTTATTTTGGTTTATAGTATTGCTTGCGTTTTAAGCCTGGTTATGTTGTTATCAATTCATTATTTTCTTTATTAAATGTGTAACTAATGTATTTGTTTTTGTTTTGTTTGTTATTATTATCATTTAATCTTTAATTACAGCTACGAAAAAAAAAGGATAAAGAAAACAATAATCATATTTTGTGTACACGGAGTTTTTGTTTGCATATTTCAATTAGTTGTAAATAAATGTAAAAATTCTTGAAACTCTACGCAACTAAAAGTGCTAAATAATAAGGTAATCTTAATACAATATGCAATTAATTACTTTAAAAACAAAAGGAAGTCTAATGCTTACAGTTTGCGAAACTTTTCAATTATTTTTAGTTTGTGTGATTCTTTTGTATATCTAAGCATTATATACGTCTATAGCGCTATATATAGTATTTATATATATATACTACTTTATAAAGATATATATTTATGGAGTAGAATTAGATAAGTTGATCGATTGTTACGAAAAAACGCGACCAGTTGAACTGCTAGTTAGCTTAGCAGAAGGCTTTTCACTATATTCTTGTCATCGTCTCTTCTCCCAAACTCAAAGCAATTACATATATATATAAATACATATATATGAGATATATATTTAAGTAGTATTAATTATAGCGAGTTATAGCGTTTACAACACAAATCATAAGGTATAAATTTCTCTGTGACTGCCTTTACGTTTCTATGTCCGGATTTGCTGTACATTTGTTTAAATAAGGAAAGCGCTTAGCATAAACATATATATACACATTTATATTTATATATATATATATAACTATATATGTGTACATATATCATTGGATACGCCAGCGATTGTTGTGCACATCCAGATTTTGATTGCTTTTTCGAGTTGAGGTTACATTTTTGGTCTCATCCGTGTTCTTCTTTTTGAGATAATTCCTGTTGTGCAATAAATTTTAATATAATTAAAAGATTCTATTACTATTTACTCTCATCTCAATTCTAAAATTACCTTTCCTTAGCCCCTATGTTGCATCTCGCCTGGCGCTCGCTCCAGTTGCCTTGTCCACTAGGCTGGCGCTACCAGCAGCTGTTGCAGCGGTGCCCAGGCGCTCGATGACACGCGAATCACAGGAAATAGTGCGCTGCAGGCAACGCGAGCGTTCGCTCATCTTCTCCTGCTGCTGCTCCAGCAATGTGGGCGCCGCATTAAAGTGGCCACCTGCAAAACAGAACTATTAGCAAATGGATTTCCAGATGAGATTCAGAGCTTACCCTTAGGCTTGTCATCGAACATGTGCAGCTTGTGGGCAGTGCTCAGGATGCTGTTGACGGTGCTAAGCGTGGCCGCTGCTGAATTTATCACGGAGTTCTTGACGTTGCCTTTAAGCGCCGACGAAGATTGCTGTTGCTGCTGCTGATGTGGCGACTGTGGTTGGTATAGATGATTTTTGCCACTGCTGTTGTTCTGGTTCTGATGGACGCTTATGGAATTGCGTCGATCACGCATCGCCTGGTAGCGTTCGGGTGACTGCAGCGAACACTTGTTAATGGTTTGCGGCTTGGCAAAGCAGCGCTCCGTTGGCGTTGTGGGCGTCGTTGGAGTTGTGGGCGCGGTATCGACCGAGGGACGATGTCGCATGCGATACTCGCTAATCGAAAGCTTACGCTTAGGCATTGGCGCTGGCTCCGGCACTGTAAGCATCGGATTTAGTCGTGGATCATGGCTGGCAGTGCGTGTGTAGAGCTTAAGCGGCGTTGTTGATGGCGGCGGCATGCTCTCCAGCGCTGCAGCCACTCCGTTGTTGACAGGCGTGGCAATTGTTGCTGTTGCAGCTACTGCTGCCGCTGCAGTTGTTGCTGTTGCTACTGTTGGTGGAACAGCAACGACTGTTTGCGCCGTCGCTGCAGCTGCTGCTGCTGCCGCTGCCGCTGCCTTCGATTTGGTTGCCTCCAAATACTCCGCCAAACTAGGTATGCTGCTGCTTATTTTGGCCAGCGGCGAGGACACCAATGAAGCACTTGCTGGCAGCACAGGCGGCTCCTGCAACTTGCCATAAATGGTATTGTAGAAGGGCAATTGCTTGGCTGCACCGCTGCCAACCACAAGTGGCACAGCTGGCAATGGCATTGGCATTGCTGTTGGTGTTGCCAATGTGGGTTGCGTGATTAGCACGGGTATCGGTGCTGCTGATATCGGCACTGGATGCGCAGTGGGCGTGGCTGGCTTTGCTAAAGTGGTCTTAGCTAATGCTGCCTTCGGCATTGCATTGACAGTTGTTGCAGTCGTTTGCTGCTGCTGCTTCTGTTGATTATTGCTCTTAGCCTTTGTTGTCTCCTTGTCCTTATCTTTGTCCTTTTGCTTGCCTTTCTCCTTTTCCTTTTGCTTCTTCTCACGGTCCTTTTTCTTGCTCTTCTTCTTCTCCTTTTTATCCTTCTTCATCGCTGCCGCAATGAGAGCCTGCTGCCGACTGCCGCACATAGACTCACGCCGCCGACTGATCGGCGTCAACTTGCCGCTGGCGATGGCCGCTGCCAAGCTCATCGAACCGGTTGCCTCCTGCTGTTGTTGCAGCTGCTGATGGTGATGATGATGATGATGATGATTGTTCTCCTTGCGATGCTGCTGCTGTGCTGTTGTTGGCGCAACAATTCCAGCAGCTACTGTTGCTGCTGCTACCGCTGTTTGCTGATGTTGCTGCGGTGCTTTGCTGGTATTGAGCAATAAACTGCTGCTGAGTATTTGGCTGTTGGGTTTAGTTAGCTCCTGCTCAAAGTTGGTCTGGCGCTTCTTTGCTGTTACTAGTATTGGAGTTGTTAGTACTGTGGGCGTTGTAGGCGTGGCTGGTGTAACACACATTGACATGGTGCGACGTCGCAGTGCCGATTGCTGTTGCTGTTGCTCGAGTATGTTGCTGTTGTGTTTGGTCTTGCCATTCGTTGTTGCTGTAATAGTTGCCGCTGTGACTGGTGTGAGTGTGGCAGCTGTGGGTGTTATTGCTATAGCTGCTGCAGGTTGTTGGAATTGCTGCTTACTATCTTTGGGTTGCTTCTTTTTGGTCTCGGGTGTCGCAACTGCCAAGGCCGCTGCTATGGCTGCTGCCTTTAGCTTATCCTTTTCCTTTGACTTCTTTTTCTCCTTTTTCGATTTCTTTATCTGCTTGTCACGGTCGCGCTTCTCATCCTTTTCCTTGCCGGACTTTTTGGCGGGCAGGTCAACGCTGGCTGTGATACTATTGCTGGTGCTGCTATTGTTACTCTTGCCGGAGCAGCTGCTGGTTGCCTTCTTGTTGCGCGATTGCAAATAGGATATGTTCTCAGCATGGAAGGATAACAAACGCTCCTGGATATCCAACTCAGTTAGGTTCTTGCTGCTGGCAGCAGGCGCTGCAATTGCCGGCGCTGTTGCCGTTGTGGCCGTTGGCGTAGGAATAGTAGGTGTTGCTACCGTAGCAACTGTTGCAGATGTTGCTGTAGCTGCTGCTGCTGCTGATGTTGAGTTGGCTTCCAACTTGGGTTTCTTTTTAAGCGGTTCCTCTTCATCTTTTACAGCTGTGGAGCGCGGCTTGATAGTCGCCTTTGTCGTATCTACAGCTGCTGTTGCGATTGCAGATGTTGTTGCTGCATTTGCTGGCATTACGGCATTTGCTGCAGTGCGCAGCAACGATTCACCCGGCTTGGGTTCTGGGATTGACTCCATTTTGCTGACTGTCAGTTTAGCTGCTGGCTCTGGTTTAATCTCTGCCTTGGGTTCAACTTTAGCCACCCGCTGCTTCTCTTCTGGCAATGCCTCCGACTTGGCTTGTTGTTGCTGCTGCTGCTGCTGCTGTTGCTGTTGCTGTTGCTGTTGTTCCTCCTGCTCACGCTTAACATTTAGCAATTCTTCAAACTTATCACATGCTTGACTCTCTTCACGCTCCACATCGATCTTGACATCCTCCGCTGCGGCACTTGTATCCTCCGGCTCAATCTTGACCAGATTGTCCTCGGCAACGATTTGCTGGGCGCCTGGACTGGGCGACCGCAAGATGTCCACATCGTCATCCTGTTCGAAGTGCTGATGAGTCTCGACTTTTAGAGCTTCTGTCTGTGATTGCTCTAATTGCTCCACTTTGTGCTCCTCCTCGCCAGCGCTACCAATAACATCGATATGCGGCTCCTCGACTGCCGTCGCCTCGAGGCCACCATTGCTGATGACCACCAGACGTCGCTTCTTCAACGGCGTACTAAAACCATTCGAAAGCAAAGGTGGCGTCTGCTGCTGCTGTTGTTGCTGCAGTGGCGATATGCTGGGCGTGGGTGTAATTGGTGCCTGGGGTTGATTCTCATCGGTAGTCTCCTCGCTAATGGCTTGACGCAGCCAACGCTTCTTAACCGACGAATTGTTCTGCACTGACGGCATCTGGGAACGCTCAGTGGCCTCCACTTGATGTATGAAGTGTTCCACTTTGAGCAGCGCTGGCGCATCTATCTGGAGTTGCTGCGGCTGCTGTGAAGGAATTTGCTGAATCTGTTGTTGTTGCTGCTGCTGCTGTTGCTGTTGCTGTTGGAGCTGCTCCCTGGAGCCATTTATTTCGCTCATGGCGGCCTGGACTAGACTGTCCAAGCCGGACTGTTGCTCGCATTGTTCCGACTGAAACCAGCTGGACATGAGCGACTTCTTTGTCTTGGCACCACTGGGCGGATATTTGAACTCTCCCACGGAAGGTGATTGCAGCGATTGCTGTTGCTCGGGCTGCTGCTCCAGGGGACCCATTGCTGCCTCAATTAGCAAACAAGCGCTGCTAACTCCAGAGGTTGCTGCTGGCGGCTTGAAGGGCTCGCAGTTGTTGTGCGCCAATGCTAGCAGTAGGCCAGCAGCCTGATCTGCCGATTGTTGTTGTTGTTGTTGCTGCTGCTGCAACGAGTTGTTGCTGTTGTGTTGTATTGAGTTCTGATTCTGTAAAGCTGGGGAAGCTAACTCTGATTCGGTATGCGATTCAGCATCGGATTCACTTAGACTCTTTCTGCGCTTGTTGTTGTTATTATTGTTGTTGTTGTAGCTGCGACTGACTTTGCGCTTCTTTTTGTTGCGTCGCGCTGCGCTACCTTTGCTGTTATTATTGTTGTTGTTATTGGCGCTGGTAGGTGTACCCAGCGAGCTTCCGTCGGCCGATTCACTCATGGAGTTGCTGCTAGCATTGCGTTTGCGCGGCGATGCTGGCGAATTGCTCATACGCTGCTTGCCACCCACTTGGCGACTATCCGCGCCAGCTGCTGATCCGCCAGCCTTCTTGCCTCGCGCCTCCTGCTTCTCCATTTTGTCAATGGCACGCAAAATGGCTTCCAATTTGCGTTCCTCACGAGATTTCGGTTTGTCCTTTTTGGCAGCGGGCGTTGATGTTGCCGGCGTGCTAGCTGCTGATACGGATGTGGTTTCCTCCACATCTTTGGCCTCTTGTGCGGGGCTACCAATTGTTGGTGTTGGTGCTGCTGCTGCTGCTGCTACGGCTTTTGCGGGCGTTTTGCGTGTTGTTGGCGTTATATTGATAGTATTATTATTGTTATTGTTGTTATTATTATTGCTGTTGCTGCAGTTGTTGTTGAGCTGCGCGGTCAACTTTGAAGGGGTTTTTGTGGGCGACATTGCTGCATGATAAATCTGTGCTTGTGGCTGAGGCTGCTGTGGCAGCTGTGGCGAAGGCTGTTGTTGTTGCTGTGGCTGTTGCAGTTGGAATTGCTGCAGTTGTGGATGCTGTTGTTGCTGTTGCTGTTGCAGCTGTGGCTTAATCGGCTGCGTTGTAATTTTGATAGGCGATACCATGTGCGCTGTGGGCGTGGCATGTAAAGTTTGTAGAGCGCTAACTGCCATGCGTGCCTCATCAGCCAGCTGTTGTTGCTGCTGTGCGTACTGCTGCTGCTGTTGTTGTTGCTGCTGCGATTGCTGTTGTTCTTGTTGCTGTTGTCGCTGCACATTGATTTGTTGTTGCTGCTGGGGCTGAGACTGGGATTGCGGCTGCAAAAAGAAAGTAGCCATTGGTCGCTGTGCCGCTGCTGCAGCTGCAATTACTGCCAGCGGCTCCTGTTGTTGTTGCTGCTGCTGGTGTTGCAACAACGAAGGTTGCTGCTGTGTCGGTTTTTGCAGCAGCTGTGGCGATAGCAACATCGGCGTCGGCAATGCAGCGAGTATCTGCTGTTGCTGCTGTGTTGGACTTCGTTGCAGTAACGATGTTTGTTGTTGCGCCGGTTGTTGATGTTGCTGTTGCTGGTGCTGCTGTTGTTGTTGTTGCTGCTGCAACGTTGGCGACTGCAATTGCGTGGGTGTTGGCGATGGAATGGACACCGATGGCGACGAAGATGATGTACAAATGCCCGAATCATGCAGCACGCTGGACATGGAAACTGAACACGAGTTGTTGCTGTTGCCGCTATTGCTGTTGCTATTGCAGAGCATAGCAGCTGCAGTTGCCACTGCCGTCACACCGTTTCCAATCGTGGCCGCCGTCAAGGCAGCCGGACTGGGCTTAAAGCCCAAATTCAGCTGACTCAGCTGCGGACTATTAAGGCCCATATGACTGCTGCTCTCACCACTGGACGAGGTGGAGCGATTGCGTGCTGTTGCCGCTGCCGCTGCTGCTGCAGCGCCTAGACCCATGGTCAGCTGTATCGCTGCTGCGCTATTGGCAGCTGTTGCTGCTGCCAACGCTGCAGCGGCCGCCTTGTTCCGATGACTGCTGCGCGGCTGGGCGGGCGGCGCCTGCAACTGCTGTTGCACAGCCAGCGGCAGGGCGAATAAACAGTCGCTGCCCAGATCACAAGCACAGCGCGTACTCGTCGGCTGTATGACCGCCGAGTGGGACTTCTTCTGCTCCACAGCAGCCAAATCATGTGGTTCATGCCGCACCGTGATCTCCGTCTGGGCTCGAATGTGCGTCAGCGCCACTATATACAGATGCAGTGTACCCTTCTCGAAGTAATGTTGTAGTTCGGCATTGGGTCGGCACGAGCGACGCACAAAGCGGGCATCGTTGCCATAGGTACGCGTATCGACGCACACTTCGGGTCCCTTGAGGTAGGCGGGCAACGGTGGCGGCGGCTGATGGTTCGCCAATTGCTGATGCGTTTGCATGGGCGCCTCCACGCCGGGCAGCTGATAGAAGAACACAAACTGTCCGGGCGTCTTGTGCACCTTGAAGCTGTTCAAATAGTTGCTCGGCGGCGGCGTATTCATGTTCACGGTGGGATTCTGTGTGCGAAACTGTGTGGTCAGCATGTACTTGCCACGCAGCTCATGGATAGGCGCATGCGGCGCCAGATCCACACTGCTGATCAGCACCTTAGCGCCCGCATATGGTATCAGCTGGGCGCGCTTATCCAGTTCCGTGGCACAGCCGGCAGCAATCAGACGCAACGCCTTATTCTCCGTATTCTGTATGCTCTGCAGCAAACTAGGCTGCTTTTGTATGGCATGGAGTCGGGCGCGCAATTCCGGTGAATAATGATTTGTTACGGCGTATTCATAGTGTTCGATCCACTGACGCAAATTGGCTGCATGCTTCTCGGCGGCAGTCAAAGCTGGACTGCTGCCACCAGCGCCATCTGCGCCGGATTTACTCTTCCGCTTGCTGCTCTTTTTCGTCGACTTGGAGTTGGCTGTGCCGCCCGTTGAGCCGCCACTGGCATTTAGCTTGTCGCCGCTCTTCTTACTCTTCTTAAGCGTGCCGGCTGCTCCATCTTTGGTTTTCTTTGATTTCTTGGTTATGCCACCGGCAGCAAGGCCAAAGCCACCATTAGGGCCAGCTCCAAGCCGTTGTTGTTGCTGCTGCTGATGCTGTTGTTGCTGCTGCTGCTGCTGCTGTTGTTGTTGTGACAGCTCTTGGCTGTTGTACAGCAAAGTACCCGCTGCTGTTGCTGCGACACCCATTGGATTGGCTGCTGATGCAGCGACTGAAGCGGCCATAGAGGCAGCCGCGGCTGCTGTTGAAGGCGGAGCACCACTAGCTGCCTGTGTAGCTACGAGCAACATATGCTCTCGACGCTTTTGACGTTGCAGCGCACGTGCCCTGGCCTTGTCCACGGGTCGCGGCTGGCACAGCTCACACTGATACTCCTCGGGTATGTTGAGGCGATCAATGCCCATGCAGTCCACATGCTGCCAGGCGCTGTTACAGCAAATAAACATTTTCGATTAGTAAAAGCAAGAAGATTGAACATTGTAACACTTACGAGCACTTGTCGCAGCAGATCATATAGCCATCGTCATGGGTTAGCTCACAAATGCAGCGGGTAACTGAATCGTCCTCAGCTTCAGCTTCGGGTGCCGTTTCTGTCTCCTCGCCTGGATCAATATCGGCGCCGGCCAAACGAGAGCTGCCGCTTATAGCCGAGTGAGCATCATCATCATGCGGCACATGACGGCCAACTGGATAGAAAGAAATATTTAGTAAATCGTTGCATTCAATTATCTTTCTTAGGCATAACTCACTCTGTTGTCCATAATAACTGTTGTAGCCACCTGGCGTAGTTGCGGGGCCGGTGACAGTGACACCAATGCCACCAAGCGACCATTGCTGTGGCTGCTGTTGCAGTTGCTGTGCGGATGTAGCTCCAGCGATGACTGACTGCTGTTGTTGCTGTTGTTGCTGCTGTTGCTGCTGCTGCTGCTGCTGAGAGGCGTACGTGTGATCCTGCATAATGGCATGCAATTGCTGCAAACGCAAGTCCTGCGTGTGCACAGGCACTGGACGCACTTCCTCTATGTACAGCTCCTCCTCATTTGCATTCAGCTGCTGATGCTGCTGCGAATGCGGCTGTGGCTGCTGTTGCTGCTGAGGCTTCATCATCAACGTCGTTGTCTCCACGTGCACGGATGTCAAATGTGGAGTCGCTGACGAGCCCAACGTGGTCGCCGTTGTATGTAGACTCGTGCTGGAGTTGCTGCGCAGGCCACTATTTAGATTGCTCAAGCTGTTGCTGTTGTTGTGATTCAGACTGCAGGCGAAGGCGAAGAAATTTCAGAATAAAATTGTTGTTCGTTAGTTGTGCGCGCTGTTGAGAATTTTTTTTTGGAAAGACTCGACTTATAAACAAAACCTGTCCGTTTCGATATCGGCACAGGAGTAAACAGAGCTCGATAACGATAGCTACAGATGAAGCTGTACACAGTAGGTTGGTGACACAGCTGCATGGTGCTCAGAATCAGGGCAACTTTTCCGTAACGAAATCTACTTGGCAATAATTTATACTCTCTCTCTTCCTTCAGACAGTTTAAAAATGCTCAACAAACTGTCAAGTGGCATGAATGTGAACGCAAAACAAACTAGATCTACAAAATTGATTTCAAATTCTGCTTGACAAGTTACTAATGATGTTCATAGGAGTTTCTCACTTGACCGAAACATTGAAGAGCTCTACCGATTGGTGTAAAGTATAAAGTATATAAAGATAGGTAGGTAAAGGTATAAAGATTTTCGTTCGTATAAAAATTTATAATTTTAAAAATTTATTAGAAATTTATGTTGTAGAAGAATCCTCTAAACATACTCATTATTCTTGGAGACATTTTGTATACGTTTATGCTAGATACAGGCTCTAAAAATGCAGATCGGACAGGGTTCACCCTAGCCTACCTCAATATGATGTTAGCCTTGCTCATTACTCACCTGTGCTTATAATACTCGACCACGCTGGGCGGCGGTTTGCGTATGGTTGCTGCTGTCACAGCCTCGTGTAGCAGGTGTTGCTGTTGCTGCTGTATTTGCTTGCGCTCGAGCGATGTGGCGCGGCTGCTGGGCGCACTGACCGATTGACGACGCGCCGCCGTTGCCGACATGTAGGAGGACATTGCGGCACTGCCGCTGGCAAATCCATGCGAGGAGATGCTCACCGAGGGCGTGCTGCAGGAAGTCACCGTCAAATACGATGCAGACGATGATGGCGATGGCGATGGCGATGAGGCTGGCGTTAAGGTTGCTGCTGCCGATGAGCTAGGTGACATGCCAGCGGCTGCTGCTGCTGCCTGATAGTGGCTCAGCAGCAGATTGTTTGACGATGCACCCACAGCGTTGCTGTTGCTGTTGTTAGTGTTGCTGCTGTTGCTACTGCTACTGCCATATATCATTTGCGACGTTGGCTGCGGCGGCGGCATGCTTGTATTTGCTGCTGTCGCTGCTGCTGCTGTTGGTGTTGCTGTCGTCTGCTGCTGAAAGCGCTGCTGCTGCTGGCTAAAGGACTTTTGAGCCATGCTCTGCAGTATGCGTGCCGATAGCTCATCCGTCATCTGCGTGCCATTCACAATCATCACATCATCTGTAATCAGGGACGATTGGTGATGATGATGATCGGCGCTGCTATCGCTGCTGCTGCTATTGTAGTGAATGCGCTTGACCTGGCTCTGTGGAGGATGCTGCTGGATGACGGTGCCATGCGAGTTGACAAACTTAATGGCGCCCGCCGTCGATTGCTGCAACATATAGCCGCCGCCACTGCCCGCCGCGCCCGTTGTTGTCGTTGTCTTCTGCTGCAACTGCGTGCCCTGTGGCAAGTTGGCAGCCAACTGTTGCAGCGGCTGCTGTTGCAGCACATACTTCGTGTTGCTGCTGGCAGTCAGTTTGTTTAGCTTATTGGGCGTCAATTGTTTACCATAGATACTCTGCTGCTGCTGCTGCTGTTGCTGTGGCACCGCAGCAATGGACAAGCCGCTGGCTGCGCTGCTGTTGTACTGCTTGACGAATTTGGTTTTGACGGCTGCCTTGTGTGTTGCCTGCTGTGAAGAGATGAAAGCTTTTAACTGTTGCTGCTGTTGTTGTTGCTGTTGCTGTTGTTGCTGCTGTTGTTGTTGCTGTTGCAACATGTTGCCTACACTTTTGACAGTTATTTTCTGATTGGCTTTCTTAAGCAACGCCGCTGCTGTTGTCGTTATCGCCGGCCGATTGCCCACAGAATTAATATATTTTTGCTGCGCCGCTGTTGCTGGCTGCACAATTATCTGTGGCGGCTGCTGCTGCTGCTGTTGCTGCGGCGGCACATACGATTGCAGTCGCGTCACAACCCGTGAGCCCAGCGTCACCTTTTGCATGACCGGCGTGGCGCCCGCCTGAGACGTAGCCTGCGTAAACCCCTGCAGCTGCTTGGCATTGGCGCTGGCATTCACAGCTTTGTAGCCGCCAATTGTGCCAAACTTTTGCTGCTGTTGCTGCTTGAGCGCGGGCGTTGCCGTCACATAGGGCAAATTCTTTGCGTTGATATAGCTGAGCTGCTGCTGCTGCTGTTGCTGATGTTGTGACTGGGAGGACATGGCTGGCGCCTGTTTGGACAGCACCGTGAGATTACTAAGCAAGAGCTTTGAGTTATGCGGCGGTGTTGCAGCGGAGGTATCGATAATGACATTGCTAGTGCTGCCATCGGTCGTCACAATTTTGTAGATTTGCGGATTAAGCAATTCATGTTGCTGATGCTGCTGCTGCTGTTGCTGTGGCAAATGTTGCTGTTGCGCTGTTGTCGTACGCACTGCGTACTTCTGGGCTGGCTGCGCTTGAATGGACATGCGCCGCTGCATGATCCGCTTCAGCTGGGCCTGCGTGGACAAGTTGCTGCCATCAATCACAATATGTGGCGGATGCTGTTGCTGCTGGGCGCCACTGATGCCAATGCGTGTGCTGGCGCTGTTATTGCTGCTGGTGTTGCCGCTGCTGCTACTGCTGCTGCCGACGACAGGTTCCACGAAAACCGTGTCGTGCGTGGACATGGGCATTTTTACAAAATTTAATTACTCACAAAATAATAATTTTTGTATTTTTTTTTCTCTCTATATTTATATTTATATAAAACTAAGGTTTTATGTATTAGACGGGGGCGGGAGGCTGCTTTTAACTGGTGCTAAGTTTTTGTTGCTCTTCTGTTTGTTATGCTTCTGCTGCTGCGTATTAACTTTTGGCATTTCACAACACTGCCTCACTAGACATCTTTTGCCTCTGCGGCCGCCGATGATGCTGCTGTTGTTGTTGCTTTAGTAGTTTATTATTATTTTGTGACTTTAGTCGCGTTGCACTGCAGTTCCTATTGCTGATGGTGCCCCCAAACGTTTGGGGGCCTAATGCATAACCAGAAATGCTCTTTTCGGCGGCGTTTGCCTGACCGCTGCGGGCGGCTGCTAATTGTGGTTGGCGCGCATTCAAATTGCATAAACGATTTCCAACACTGTGCCACATTACATTGTTAGCCATTACAAACATAACGGTGCGTGTATTGTTGCTGTTTCTTCTACTTCTACTACTCTCTCGCTCTCGTATCTATCAAGTCGACGCTTCCTTGTTTGGTGCGCCTCCTGTTATAACTTTAGCTTTGGAAGTTCTATTTTCACGCTCGTTGTTCTTTTTTTTAATCGTGCGTATCGTTGTTCTTTTTTGTTTATTCTTGTTGTGGTCCAGCACAACAAAAACTACTTGAAATTTAACTCATTAAACGAACCTTCGTTGTATGTTCCATTTGCTGTGAAGGAAATAAAAGAAAGAATAAATATAGATATAAGTAAAGATAAAATATATGTATAATATAATTAAGTGTAAATAAAATGTTAATAATATTCAAAACCTAATCGATAACTGCTTATCGATTAGCGTGCTCCTCTAATATATCTGATTTATCGCACAGCGTTGCCAGATGCCAGTGTAAAGCTTATGTAATGACAAAAACCAAACGCATGCGCGTCACAAATTCTTGTTTAATATTTTCTTTTCGTATGCCGTTTGCGAGTAGAAGAAACCAACCCGAGCCGTCAACTCGTTAATAGAAAGAGAGAAACGCCGCGAACATCAAAACTGCCAAAGCAGACCAAAGAAATACGTTATGAACCTGCATTGTTTACATTTGTATGCGTGCGCAAGCACAGTGGAGCCAAACCAACCCAAACCATTGCCTCCCCCCTCTTTGTAACACGACCACTAACACTGTGTGCACTTGTGCTCAAGCTAATAAAACCTGTTATTTTGACTCGACGAAGTCAGGTCAGTCAATCATATTTATGGGCACTTCTAATACCTAAGAAGAGGAGGAAGGAGTAATCTATAATAAATGCTTAGAGAAGGTCATTTTAGTTGCAGTTTCAAGCTGTTATTATTGTAAGGCTGTTCAAAAAGTTCATTTATTTATTTTATTTTATATATACTTTTTTTTTTTTTATATTATATTTATTTATTTATTTTTATTTGTTTTATTTATTTATTTTTTATTATATTTTTATTATTATTATTACTATTTTTTTTTATATTTTGTATTTTTTTGTATAAAATCCTTTCTAGTTCCTTAATTATAATGACTTAATTGTTGTTTACATCCATCCAAGCAGCATTATCTTATTTTCTCTTTCTGCTTCTCATTGTTTGGCATTTCTGCTATGCGCATGTTTCTCTAATTTTATAGTTTTTATTTGCAGTTTCTCTCTGCATCTAGCTATTCGCATTTGCAATTTACACACATCTACACACACATGTATATATACCGTACTGTAAGTACATGTGTGTGTGTGTGATTTGCTTTTGCTTTTGGCCGTTGGCAAAGCCAAAGCACAAAAAGTGAATGCACTAATTTTGCCTTGGCATCCGGCGCGGCATTCACGGCAGTCGACGACATCGTCTTATTTGCCGCTGCATTGTTATTATAGTTGTTGTTGTTGTTGCTGCTGCTGTTTTTAGTATCTATTGCTAGTTGTCTCGTCTCGCCTCCTCTTGGGCTGCACTTGGCTCTCGTCGCAGTTACTGAGTGCGCGCCTATTGAAATTTCATTTCTAATTGAGACGCGCAGGCAGGCAGCAGCGAGGGCAACACACACACATTTGCATCTGCCGCTGCTCAATTGAATGCGATGCATGTGTTTATCTTCTGTTTGCCTTTACTTTGCTGCCATCAATTGAAACAGAAATACAGAAAAAAGAGAGAATAAACCGCAAAACTCGCCAGAATTGCGAAATGCTAATTGCACAGTCAATGTGTTTATGTAACCCCATGATATGTGTTATAAATATGCTTGTATGTAAAACGTATAATACAAATTAACAATGTATAACAGAGCTTATTTAGTCTGTTATGTAACGGTACAATGCCTACTGTTACACACTGCGTGCACATGTATGCAGCATAGCAGATGCTATCCCAAATAGTCCAATGTAACGTTATATTCACGTATTCTTCTAGTCTTTCCTTCTTAAACATATATATGTATGTATGTACATATGTTGAAATACCTATATATGTACGCATGTGTGTGCACATGAATTATTTCCGTTTGATGTTATGTTGCCCAATAACAGCGACAAAACAACAACGCTCATACAGCCACAAGATAACAGAAGCAACAAATATTTTGGACTTGGGCTGATTTGCTATGTATGTACGTATATGTGTTTATAAAAACATCGCATTAAAATAGACAACATAATATAAAATAAGTTGTAAATGCATTTAAGTTAAAATATCTAACACACATACACATGCATACATACATACATATACATAAATAAACACACACGTCACTCAAGTGTTAATGCGAGAAGAAAAACTGTGTAAGCAAAAGCTTTAGCCCTACCCCAACCATCTTCTAAAATGCGCGCCATAAACAATTTACAATGTGTGCGTGTGTGTGTATAGCAAACTTGCGAGAGAGCATGTTTGAATGCACATTAAAACATATTGACATAAACACACACACACACACATGCACATGCATTTGTACTCTGCGAATGACCGTAAGCTTTGCTGACGTTAAAAAGAGAAAGAAACAAAACTCACTCACTGTCTAGGAAAGCAAAGGTTGGGCATTGTCACTCACACGGCGTCAGGTCACAGGCGAAGCAAAGCTTCCCAAGTTCGAAGAGAGAGAAAATCTAATCGGAACAAACGATCGATAACAACAATATCACAAACACTGTTTATCGACTACTCGCAATCGTTGCAAATGCATCACTACGTGATTTGATTAGCTAATTTTGGCATTGCGTTGCATAGAGAAATACATCATGGGCAGCCAGCCCCACACCCAGAGACCCACCCACCCACACACTAGCTGTTTGTGCGCTTGTGTTTTGCATATGGATTTGTTGTTCATGGTGTTGCGCGAGTGTCAACTAATTGCGTCTTATTTTTTGTTGTCGCGCTTTATACGCTCATGTATGCCCATGCCCATGCCCATGCCCCACTCACTGGGGGCTTGTTTGAATAGTTCTATTGGCTAAGCTTCGTACAGCCTGACATTTGCACATCTGTTTAATTGCATAGCCATTAGGTATTAATATCATGCAAAATATATAAATATTCATTAAATACATTTACATATGTGTGTAAATATGTAATCTAATAAGGTTACACATTTATAAACTTCTTGCACATCCTCTTTCGCCTATAATACCTACACACATGTGCATGCACATGTATTATATATAAATTTTTGGCGGGGGTGTGTATTCGCGGCTAATACTGACATCCCTTGAAATATCGAATATTTTTACTGATTTTCCCTTGCATTGTTTGTGCATATATATAAGTTTCGTATGCGCCAAACGAATACAAATATATATATATATACATATATTTAAAACTTGTCCGTCGACTTTTGCTTTCATTTTTGCCCATACCACCAGAAAGTAGCGAAAAATCGTACAGAGCAGGCAACGCAAAAATCACGTATGCGTAAAGAGTAGCATTGGCGGCATGTGGCATTGCCTATGCGCTAAACAGAGACAAACATATGAAACACCAATACCAATAAAGTGTACAACAGCAGCCAACTTCATGGCGTATACGCGTGTAACACAGCCAGAATTGAGAATAAATCATTTGACGAAAACATAACATACGCTTGGAGTGTACAGCAAAAATGAAAAAATCAAAGGAAATTGAAAAGAAGAAAAAATCTAAGCAACGGCGGTACTGTTCTAACATATAAAATTTGTATGAAATTTCAAAATGGCGGAAAAAATGGCAAATACCTCTAACATCATTTATTTAAAACAAATATATTTTTGTAAATAAAATGTTGACAATTATTTTTCATTTTGTTGCGCTATTGCTGCGCATGTCAAAACAATGCAGCGTGAAAAAGAAACAAAGTGGTTGCAGATTCTGATGAAATGTTCCCACACAAGTGCATTAGTTTTTCAACAATTCAAAATAGACAGATTTAAGTCAATTTTCGCACATTTTAATTCATATTTTTTGTGAACAAATATGTCTTTAAAAAAAAAACAAGTTATTTACACATATATTCTTTGCATAGCTGGCAACTCTGTGGAGCTCAATTATGCACAACTAACTTCACGTTGCACAAAAGAGAATCGCAAGCAAAACAAACGAATGCGCTAGCTATATGCCACACACGTGAGTGGGACAGAGCACAGCATATGCTTACATTGGGGGAAAAATACGAAATTAAATATGGCTACCCACTGTGCGAAAAAAAACTAACTCGAAACTGACAATATCACAGTAAACAGTTAATTCAACAACAATAATACATAGCTTTAATCGCAGAAGGAATACAAATACTATAAGTTTCAAGTGGTAAATGAAAAAAGCCGCTAATATTCCTATTTGAATGTAACTGGAATTTACGCGCGCGATGCTGATGTTTTGTTTAGGAGGCATATTTTACTCACCGTATATGATTATATAGTCTCACTTCATTGTACACAACACTGATTTAAATGGCAAGCTCTGATTTTGGTTTAGTGTGTCGTTTTTTTTGCTTTATTCGGCACTTGAATTTTGTTTTGCATTCACTTGCTTATACTTGGGTTTTTTTTTTTCTTTTTCTTATATTACATTTTCACAGATTTGAAACGCACACACTGTAATTGGGATGCAGGTTTTGTGGTTTTGAATCGCGACGTTGTTTAAACGTTTGCTGCCTGCTTAAATAAACGTTTCCACTTTGATTAATCAATTTTATTATTAATACGTATGGCATAAGAAACAACGAAAATGCGCACGAAAACACGTACTGAGCGTGTGCTAGAGCGAGATGACCATTATGTGTTGTGCTGCGCGCGCGCACTTGTATTATAACAGCAACATATAGTGTTGCCGTTTCAGCTTACAGACCTAAGCATGCCAACTAGTACAAATCCTACCTATTATCGGCTATTTTATTTTGTTCGCGTTGCTGCTTCTTCTACCTTGTCTTTCTTTAGCCTATTACTACTGCGCCTGCCATTCCGCAGTGTACTTTATAGTGCTGTACGTACATTAATTTCGTCTTTCTGTCTGTTCGTCGATACATACATATATGCATGCATGTACACACACGGCGCCACTGAAATATGTACCTACGTACGTACATATATAAAAATCTATACGCGGATATTGCCGCTCTTATACACAAAAATTTTTATATTTTAATAGTGATATACAATACGAATTTGTAGGGTAAACATAACCACCAACTAGAAAAAACGAATCGACACACATTAACTCAATAGCAGAAATTCAAATATATGCAGCTTCTCTTTCAAATATGCAATACAAAAATTAATTTAACTATAGTTTGATCAAAAATATTTGTAACTACATTTGTACAATTCCTCTTTACATTTTGTACCTCGTTTCGTACTCGCACACAAGCGCACGCTTAAAAATATACAATGTATGTATGTATGTATGTATATGGACCGCTGCTACAACACTTTAATGGCATCTCGCTTGCTCTAACGCTTTATACGTATTTTACCTTTCACGTCCTATGTGTTTTTCATCTTTACCAACACGCTAATAAGATAAATTTTAAAACTACATTTTAGACTATAACAAACACGTTTCACCATTACATTTTAGTGTATTGTGTAAGTAGCACTTGCAAACAGTGCACAAGACAATTTTTTATGAATTTATTTGTTGTTTTAACACCTTTAAACGCGTTTCACACTCCGCGTTACTCCGACTCTTCTTCTTACTCTAGTGTAAACGCAAGAATGTTAGCTTTTGGTTATGTTAGCCAGACACTTTACTCAAATGGGACTTTTAAATTGTTAACAGAGTTCATATGGGAACAGTGTTGTAGAGAGCATATTTCAGCGACTTACAGCACTGTCATGAATGCAGGGATTTCTTAGTATTGGCGCTGCCAACTTGTTATTTATATAGCAGCTGATAATAAAAATAATAAATAAATAATGCTGCGATGGAAGTAAATCCTTTGGCCGTAATACTTGTTTATTTCGACAGCAAAGGCGATCGCCTGCTGTATCGATATCCCTACCATACGCTGGGTCAAACGCACAAATTGGAGGAGCCCCGCGAGGAGTTGGTGCATAAAAAACGAAATCCCTTCGCCGTCGCCCACGCAGACGATTTGCTGCAGACGCAGAGTCAGAATCAGAATCAGAACCAGGGCACGGGCCAGCTGCAGGGCTTTGCCGATGATGTACTCTCCACACTCTTTGCCGTCAAGCCGCAGTTGTGCAATCAGAAGTTTGAGCTGAAGCTAAACGATGTGCGCTTCGTTAGTCATCCGACTTTGATTAGCTCTGCCTCGACGGCTCAGGCCAATCCCGCCCTAACGGCCAGCACAACGGCCGCCAGTGCGGTTAAGAAGCAGCAGATGCTGATCAACATTGTCTTCGCACTGCACGCCCAGGCCAGCTACTCCATAGTCAAGTGCTACCATGAGCTGAGCAAGCGCCTCGGTCTGGCGCTCAAGTTCGAAGAGCAGCGCAGCGGCTATCTGACCGAGCAGACGGCTCTGATGGCGCGCACCCACGACGAGCAGCAGCAGCAGCCGCTGGAGCGCACGCTGGAGCTGATTGCCGAGCGTTGCAGCTTGGCGCAGGCCTTGAAATCCATTTGCAATGATCTCTGCACCACGGGCCTGCTGAGCACCACCTTGAACCAGAATCTGACGTTGACCTTCTGCCTGCCGGCCAAGGCCCATCAGCTGCACAAGAAGGGCAGCATGGTGGATCCGGAGACCATCGATCGCTGTCTGCGCGCCCTGAAGCCGTACCATGGCATGCTGCTCCTGGTGGACTTTGCGGAGCTGCTCGACTGTGTGCCGCCGACGGGCGCTCGCATGCTCTGGCAGCTGGTGGATGCCTACAATCCGCTGATCAGCCTGCAGAGCATGGCCTCCAATGCGGACCTGAGCATCGAGCACGTCTACAAGCTGGTCTCCCACCTGGTCTACTGGGCCAAGGCAACCATTATCTATCCGTTGTGTGAGACGAATGTGTATGTCATAGCGCCGGATGCACCGCTGCACACACGCTCCCACCTGGTGGAGAAGTTCTCCACACGATTTGCCGGCATGTCGCTATTCGAGGTGATTTCGGACTTCTCGCTGCCCACGTCTATTGGGCACTTGACAACGCCACTGCAGCAGCCGGCGCGACAGGGCATACTCGCCCAGATGGTGCTCTGGATGCTGCAGCATCATCTGCTCATGCAGCTGCATACCTACGTCCAGTTCATGCCCAGCGACGTGGACGATGAGTTCGGCGATTCTGCTTCCTGTGCGCACGTGGGCACCGGCAACCTCACCGAGGAGGAGCAGGATAGCAATCACACCGAGGATGAGTTGAACCGTGAGCGGGATACAGATGATGATCCCGTGCATGGCGGCTCCATGCTAAGCATGTCCAGCCAGCCACTGCCCATGCCCGCAAACTCGCATCGTCGTCATCTGACGGACGATCACTTCTCCGTCGCCTCGGACAATATTGCCGTGCAGCCATCGTCCAGCCACAAGTCGAACTTCAGCATGACAGCCTCCATGAGCACGGACAATTGCGACAGTCTCGACTCCATGGAGGATGAGCAGAAGCTCAAGGAACTGCTCCAGGTCTTCAATGATGCGGATCGCGCTGCCATACGTCGCATACCCGCCTCCCTCAACGTTGACGATCTGTCGCTCCTGGTCAAGCTCTACCAGATGGGCTACTTCAAGAGCGAACATCATCTGGAGGAGATTATGTACTTTGAGAACTTGCGTCGCTCCCAGCTGCTGCAGCTGCTCGACAAGTTCCGCGACGTTCTCATCCTGTACGAGACAGAAGATCCGGCCATAGCCTCCATGTACAACAACAAATAGAATTTATTATAATAAAGCAAGCATTCCAAATGTATTATGAATGTAAAAAACAAGAGCTGGAATAAGGGAATATTTTTTAATAATTCCTAATGAAATTGATAGGATTTAGGAACTAAGAATGGGAATTCGAAGTCAGTATGGTCTTATCAAGTATATATAGTCCTATCATGAAATCAGCATAGTCCCATCATGTCAAGTTCTAGATATCATCTAAGGGGGTTTGAAGCTACGGAATGGTAACTGCGGCATCTCGACTTGAGGTGCTGAAAATTTTAAACATTAAATCATAAACATAAAAGAAAACACTTAGTTTGCTTTTTTTTTTTACATACATAACATAAGCTTTATTTGTTGAGTATACCTAACTAACTAACATTTAGTTGACTTGAACAATTCTGGACTTTATCCAGATCGAAAAAGTGCTTAAAATTCTAATAGCCAGCCGATTGAAATTTCTGTGAAACGTTTCGTATACGCCTATATATAGATATATATTCTTAAAACTAGTTTACAAAAATATATATATATATAAATACATATATATAAATGTACTTTATGCTTACAGTAAGATTGTAACTAGCTAATATATAGATGTGATAGATCGTTTTAAATGACTGAACTGTAATCAGTTTGAGTTTGAGGTGCTTACAAAAAATAACTGTAGCAAAAGATGTGTTTATCAATTTGTTTTGATAACGATCCAGCTTGCTATATATATATACACATATATATAATTTATAGTGATATATACATATATATATATATTCGATTCGTGCCCAATTTTCATCAGCGGACTAGACTCGCATTCACAGCTCACAGGCTCGATGAAAATGGGTTCATTGCCGAGAACTAAGATCAAGCTTTTAGCAGCAAATAAAAGAAGACGGCTTGCCGCTAGGATTTGTTGTTGTTATTGTTGTTGCTGCTGTTGGAAATGTTGTTGTTGTACAAGTAAGGTATCAGATTGGGCTCAATTTCCAGCTGTTGCCGCAGTATGGAGCTCATCACAAACTCCGTGGAGACAATATGGCACTTGGGATTGCCATGACGCGTTAGATCCGCGCACAAATGCATATCCGTTGGGCAGGTAACAATGATATATGAGTCTGGCGCTTGGACATGCGCCTCGGCAACAGCTGCACCGCTGCGTCGCTTAAGCTCCACTTTGCCGCCGGACGATTCGATCATGCGTATGATTTCATCACGTGCCGGAAATACATCCGGCGTAACATAGAAGTATCTGCCCGCAAAGAGCGTTGAACGTGTCGGCGCACACAGAACGGCATCCAAATCGAACTGCAAGTTCTCATCGACGGGTATGTGACGGATGCGATACTCATCCGGCGGCACGAACTTGCCCGCCTTGGCGCTATCCACCAGCCAGGTGGACTTGAGCACGTAGTCAACATGGCAACAGGCCTGAATCAGTTTGCAGGTGCGACTCTCGCGTGTCATAACCAAATGTGTCGCATCCATCGGACTGTCCACAACAATGCCGCCCAGCAGTCTAAAGAAAATGTACATTTCTCAATATATCAATCATTCAATCAATTTTCGGTATCCATTAACTTACTCGACAGCTTTCTTGAGCGCCTCCGCATCGGCGACCTGCGAGAAAATAACCTTGGGCGGTTTGGTTGTCTGTGGATATTCAATGCAAACAATTTGCTCGGGTAGATGCTCCTGATAGACGCACAATTTCTGGCGTTTCAGCTTCTGTTCGTTGGCATACGGATCGGATAGATGACGCTTGACCCGCTCATGTGCTTCCTGGGTAAGATTGATGGGCGCCTTCCAAGCAGCTAAAAAGAAGCAGTTAGTCTATCATTCTAAATATTGAATATTATTTAATTTCTTACCTAGTAAGTGCTGCACCAGATTGCATTCGATGCGGAATGGTGCTCCTAAATTGTACTGCTGATACTTGGGATTCTCGTACTGGGTTAAACCACTCAGATTTCCGATGCAGACGTCGCTTAGCCACAGGGCATTCACCATCGGTATGTTCCACTCTTTGGCGGCATTGAATTTGTTGCCCTCCAGTTGCTTGCAGACGACTAGCGTGTTCACCTTTGACAGATAGGAGGTGTAAATGGCGCCACATTCCTCGGCCATTTGCTGCAATCGCACCACTTCCTCGCCCTCGAAACCCTCCGATGTGATAATGTAGCGCTCCAGCGGCTTGCGATAGCCAAACTGACTGGGGAAGGGTAAGTGCAGGGGCTGCCACGGCGGCGTCAGCTGTCGCTTCAGGCAGATGTCGCTTAGCCAGTAGGCGGTCACACAGCGCTTGGCATCACGCAGCGCCTGCATAACCATGCCATGTCGCTGAGTGCGGCAAATGACGTGGGTGACGCGGGCGCAATAGACGCGTTCGATGTCGCCGCCAAACTGGCGTATGGTGTCCAGCCAAATGGGTAGCTCATCGCTGTCCGTCTCGTCGTATTCCACAATGTAGAAAGTGCAGCCGACCAGGAACAGATCTGCGGGCAACTTCAGATTTGGATTGTGGCCATAGAACTGAGGACGCGGCGGCATGGGGATGGGCGGCTGACCGGGACGCACCTGCATATAGACATGCGGTGGTCCGCCGGCCACTTGTACGGGCACGCCTACTGGCAGCTGTTGCTGCTGCATGTTGGGCGGTGCGACGACAATTTGCTGTTGTACGAGATGTTGTTGTGGCAACTGTTGCTGTGACACGCCGACAACACGACGCATTTGCTGTGGATGTTGTAGCAATTGCTGCTGTTGCTGCTGCTGTTGTTGTTGTTGCTGTTGTTGTTGCAGCATCAGCAGCTCCTGCGGTGTGCGTGGTTGACCTGGCACACCCACAGCAGCATTATGCTGTTGTCCCATCATGCGCAGCGTGCCAGCTGCAGATGGTGTTTCCACGTGTTGCTGGGGTCCAGATGATAGCTGTTGTTGCTGTGCCACAACCAATTGTTGTTGCTGTTGCTGCTGTTGTAGTAGCAATTGTTGCTGTTGCTGCTGCTGTTGCGGTGTGCCACCGCTGACAACAACTTGTTGCACAATCTGCTGCTGCTGCTGCTGTTGTTGTTGTTGCTGCTGCTGCTGCTGCTGTACATCGTTCATGGAAATAAGTTGTTGCTGTTGCGGCGGCGCCTGTTGTCCATTGTTGCCCAAGCGATTGCTGAGCATATTAGCCAAAGCGGTTTTCGTCTTCAGATTCATCTGTTGCGGCGTCTGTTGCTGCTGTTGACCATCAGGCGCTGCCGTAGAAGAAGAATCTGCGTTAGTTACTGAATACATATCTAGTAGGATCTAAATACGAACTCACCTGTTGCTGACATGACTAATGTTTGAGTCATTATGTTGCCTCCTGGAGCCCCACCAACAACTACGCCTGTTCCGGGCGTGGTAGGCGTACCCGGTGTGGGCGGCTGCTGCTGGGTTTGCTGCTGCACAATGGTTTGCTGTTCGATTAGCTGGCCATTGGGCCCGGGTATAAGCTGCACCGTCTGTTTGCCCAGTTGCGGCGCCGGCGCCGCTTGCATGGGAATTTGTTGCACGCGCAACTGTTGACGCTGCAGCAACATTTGCTGATTGGGATCATTGGGATTGAACTGTTGCTGTTGCTGAGGTAGTTGCTGCTGTGCACCACCCGGAGGTTGTTGCTGCTGCTGTTGTTGTGTAATCGGACTCAAGCCGGGCGCACCACCCGCACGCACCACCACTTGACGTGTGCCCTGCTGCTGGAGCCAGAGCATTTGCTCCTGCTGCGTCAGTCCGGCGGGCATTTGGCTTTGCACAATGATGTGCGAAGTGCCTGGCCCAGGCACCGGCACCGGGCCCTGCGCACGTGTCGCTACCACGCTGCCGGGTGCACCCGGGCGCGGCTGATAGGCCACCTGCTGGCGCAGCATGACTCGCGGCTTGCTTTGATTCAGTTTCGTAATATATTCGGCACGTTTGTGCGCATCCAGCGACATGAAGTGCGCATGCATCTTCTCATCCAATTGGATTAGTTGCCGCTGCTGCTGCTGTTGCTGCGGCGGTGGTAGCACCAGTTGCTGTTGTTGCTGCGGCTGTTGTTGTTGCTGAGACTGTTGCGGCTGCTGTTGCTGCTGCTGTTGTGCGGGCCAAGGTGTTTGCGGTCGCAGACCACGTGGCGCGAATTGTGGCGCCTGTTGCTGGGGCGTGGTGGGCGTGCCCGGCAATGGAGACTGCATGCCCATGCTCGTGGTGGGCGTGCCTGGTGTGGAGGGCGGCAGCTGATTCGTCACAGGACTCTGAGGCGACCAGTGCGGCTGCTGCTGCTGTTGCAGCTGCGTGTGATGCTGGGGCGATTGCTGTTGCAGCATCAACTGTTGCTGCTGCTGGGGTGACTGCGGCGGTGGTGTACGTTGCGGCAGATGCTGTTGCTTAATAAGCACTTGCTGCATGATCTGCTGTGGCGGCTGCTGTTGTTGTTGTTGCTGTGACACTGGCTGTTGCTGCTGTATAAGTATTTGCTGCTGTTGCTGTGGCGGTCCAACGAGCTGTTGCTGTTGTTGTTGCTGCTGCTGTTTCTGCTGTAACAATTGCTGTTGCTGCAAATATTGCAAACGCTGCGGATCGCTGATGACTTGCTGATTGATCACAATTTGTTGTTGCTGTTGTGGTGGTTGCTGCTGCTGTTGCTGTTGCATTTGCAGCCGTTGCTGTTGTTGCTGCTGTGTGAGCAGTTGCTGTTGCATTTGTGGAGGCGCCTGCTGTTGCTGCTGTGGGGATTGTTGCTGCTGTGTCAACATCATTTGATTTGGCGGCATTTGCTGTTGCTGTTGTTGTTGCTGCTGTTGTTGTAATAGTTGTCGCTGCTGCACAAGTTGTTGCTGCTGCTGTTGTTGTTGCTGCGATAGATTTGTGGAGTTTACTATGAACACATTTTGGTTTTGCTGATTCTGTGCCAAAATTTGCTGCTGCTGCTGTGCGCTGAGCTGACTAAATTGCTGTTGACTTATAATAAACTTTTTGGTCTGCATAGGCTGTGGTGGTTGTTGTTGTTGTTGCTGCTGTTGTTGCAGTGGCTGAAATGAGATTGAATACAAATTAAACGTATGTCAACAATCAATAAATATATAAGCTTACGTGTTGCTGCGGCTGCTGTGTCAACACTTGCTGTTGCTGCTGTTGTTGTTGCTGTGGCTGCTGTGCAAACTGTTGTCCCAGCAACTGTTGCTGTTGTTGCGGTGGCTGTATGGTTTGCTGTATGATGCGCACTTGCCCACCACTGCCAAGCGCAATGTTTTGCTGTTGCGTAAACTGCACTTGTTGCTGCTGTTGCTGCGGCTGTTGCTGTAGCTGCTGTTGCTGTGGCAGTTGCTGTTGTTGCTGTTGTGTCTGCTGCTGCTGCTGAGGTATCATTTGCTGTTGCTGCTGCTGCTGTTGTTGCTGCAACTGCAACATTTGCTGCTGCTTCTGCTGCTGCTGTTGTATGCTCATCATGTGACTCTGAATTATCTGTTGCCCCTGTGCAGTTGAAGTGTTTATGACGTGTCGCTGGGTGATGACCTGTTGTTGCTGCTGCTGTTGTTGTTGTTGCGGTCCAGAGGCAAGTTGTTGTGGTATTTGTTGCGGCTGTTGCTGCTGCTGTTGTGCTTGCAGTTGCTGTAAAGGCTAAAAAGAGAAATGGAATGTAAGTATATGTCGAAGACATTTCCATATATATATTTACCCTCTCTGCTTGTTGTTGCTGTTGCGTTGCTTGTTGTTGATGCAATGGAGACTGCCGCGGCGAGGGTGTGTGTTGCTGTACAGGCATTTGTTGCTGCTGTTGTTGTTGTTGCTGCTGTTGTTGTTGCTGCTGTTGTTGTTGCTGCTGTTGTTGTTGTTGCTGCTGTTGTTGTTGCTGCTGTTGCTGCAACTGTTGTTGCTTCAGTTGCTGTTGCCGCATAATCAGCGAGTCCTGATTGCTTGCCAGCGTAGAGCGACTGAGCACTTGAGCCACTTGCACAGGATCTGTTGGATCGATGGGCTGTACAAAGGATTGCTGTTGTTGTTGTTGCTGCTGATGCTGTGCCGTCTGTTGCTGTTGCTTGTTGGCCATGGGCGGTGTTTGCGATATCTGAGGTGATTGCGGCGCTGAAATGTGCTGTGGACTTTGTTGCTGCTGCTGTTGTGCCAATTGTTGCTGTTGTTGTTGCTGCTGCAGTTGCATGCGTTGTTGCTGATGTACGGGTTGCTGAAATGGTTGTTGTTGTGGTGACATCATGGATGTGGGCGTTGGCTGTTGCTGTGGACTGCCCATCATGTGTTGCTGCTGCTGCTGGCGACTCTGTTGCAATTGTTGCTGTTGCTGGCGCAAATGCTGCTGGGCACTCTGCGGTGAGGGTGGCGGTGGCGGCGTCATTTGTGGTGCGGGTGATTGCAATTGTCTGGGTGATTGAGGCGGCAACATGTTGCTCAAGTGCTGTTGCTGCTGCAGCGAAGGCGATGGTGTGCCGGGTGGCATGACTGGCGAACGATTTTGCACCAGACGTGGTGATTGCTGTTGCTGCTGTGGTTGTTGTTGTTGCTGTTGTTGTTGTTGTTGCTGTTGCATTTGCTGCATTTGCATTTGCAGCTGTTGTTGCTGCTGCAACAGTTGCTGTTGTTGCTGCTGTATCTGCCGCTGCAACACCTGTTGCTGTGCGGTCAAACTCTGGCCATTTTGCACTTGCTGATGAAGTTGCATTTGCTGCTGCTGCAACATCTGCTGCTTGTTCATCAAGTGCTGATGCAGCACTTGGGGTGAGACGGGCACCGACTGTTGTTGCTGTTGCTGTGGTACCTGTTGCTGTTGCGCCACTTGTTGCTGTGGGGATTGCACGGGCTGCGGTGTTGTTGCGGGCTGAGGTGTGCGCGGCGTTTGTCGTCCACTGGGCATGGCTGGTTGTGACATGGTGGGTGTGGTGGGTAGACGTGGTTGTTGCTGTTGTTGCTGAAGTAGAAGCTGTTGCTGCTGCAGATTTTGTTGCTGCTGTTGTTGTTGTTGCTGTTGTTGTTGCTGTTGTTGCTGCTGTTGTTGCTCCTGCTGCTGCATCAGTTGCATTTGCTGCTGCTGCTGTTGTTGTTGTGTGTTCTTCATTTGTCGCTGTTGCTGCAATATGCTTTTGATCTGCTGTTGTTGCTGCTGCTGTTGCAGATTGGCTGGTATGATTTTTTGTTGTTGTATTATGATTTGCTGTTGCTGCTGTTGTTGTTGCGTGGGCGGCGGTGGTGGCGGCGGCGCTTGTGGTGCGCTCTGTTGCTGCAATTGCTGTTGCAATTGTTGCTGCTGCTGCAAATTGCGCGGCCGCACAAATACAACTTGCTGTTGCGCTGGCTGTGGCAATTGTTGTTGCTGCTGCTGCTGCTGCTGCTGCAGTTGCTGTTGCTCGGCTGCGGCGCGCTCTGCGGACGCCTGCAGCTGGGACTTAATGCTGGCTATGCTCTTGGCAGCGCTGTCATCGCCGAAGCCCAGTATATCAGATAGCTGGGAGTTTGCTGGAGGAGGTTGTTGTTGCTGTTGTTGTTGTGGAGGTAATTGCTGTACCATATGTTGTTGTTGTTGTTGCTGTTGTGCTAGTTGCTGTTGCAGTTGCTGCTGCTGTTGTTGCTGCTGTAGATTTTGTTGTTGCTGCTGCTTCTGCGCACGTTGCTTTTCGATCGGCTTCAACAATCGGGGATGATAGGGCTCACAGGGCAGGCAGCTTTTGCATTTAAGGCAATCGGTGACCCAGTCGGGCGTGACAATGTTCATGGCATTCTTGGGCAGCGCCAGCGCTTTATTGTAAATGGTCCCCGTGGCGGCGCCGCATACCAGATGCGTATTGGTCGCTCCGTACGTATTGGTGACGACGGCTCCGTGAAAGGTCAACATGGCAAAGAGTCGCCTGCGATCGCTGGGCACTACATTCGTGATGGCGATGCGTATGCCGCGCAAGAAACGCGGCTGACTGGGATCGAAGGCACGCGTCGAGGCCATGCGACCCAATTTGACGCTGTGCGATATCCATTGCTCGATCACAGGTATCACATTGTAGAGGTCCAGATTCATGGACAGCTCCTCCTCGGAGTAGTTGCTGGCACATATCAAATGCGTGATTTGGTCGGATAGATAAAGCTTCGATTGTGCGCCGCCGTTCTTAAGCAAACGCTCGCTCTGGAAAAAGTAAAAAATTAAAGATTTATTTAAATGACTTTTGAAATTGCATTAGAGATGAGCAATATTTAATATTATTATATATTATATGAATGTCTAAATAAATAATAGCATTTAACTTCTCAATTATTAATAAATTTTAGTTAGTATATTAAAAATTAACTATAAAAATTTAGTTCTAGCTATAAAAAGATTTAAATATTTAGCTATTTCCACAAAATTTTCCTAGTCACAGTTCACCAATATATCTCTCATCTCTATTTTCCCCATATATCGCTCATCTCTGTTTAGACACACACACACATTCACACACCTAGAAATTTGCCGGCAACATTTTATGGCGCGAATTTGGACATGCACAAAAATGAAACTCCCTGTGTTGCCAGCACTGATAAAAATTTTCGCACACACATGTAATTAACAAAAAATTCAAACTTTAGGCACACTTTTTGATTGTCCAAGAGATATTTAATGCATATATTTGTTAATTGCATTAGCTAAAGTCGCCCTGTGGCCTGTACAGCTGCAACAGAACACACACAATACACTCGCACTCGCACACACACGCACACAAACAGAGAATGCCAACAGCGGGCGCACGTACAGCAGCCCTACGGAGTCCACGGAGTCTCAATGTTTACCTCATCATCCAAGCTGCCGAGCACATAATATATCACATCCTCGAATAGCTTGTCGCTAATTTTCAAATTTTCCATTTCTTTGTTGTTACGACTAGCATGCGCTATTCCTTTTGCTCAAATTTCACTTTTCTTTCGTTTCGCTTTTGTTGTTGCTGCTGCGGCTGCCGCGGACATGGATATGGAAATGCCTGCAGCTTCACTTTCACTGGGCGCCCATCGCTCGCGTTCGTCGATAATTCAAAACAAGCACAACGTATAAGACAAAAAGCGCTTGAATTGTTTAAATACATTGAACTAAAGCCTAAATAACTCGTATTTTTTTATATTTTACGGAAGTCCATCCGTCTCTTGTATGCAACAAAAACCAACGCTAGTGATGTGATAACTGACATATCGATTGAGCAATGCTAGGTATCGATAGAGATATGTTAACATGCTGCTCGATAAGCATACTTGATAACATAAATTTGTTATGCTAACAGACTGTTAATAGATTTTTCTATAAAAAGCGCGCTCAAATTACTCTCGTTGTTCATTTGTCTAACAAAGGTTGGTCGGCGAAGGACGAAAGTAGCGATGGTAATTAGAGCTGAACCACGATTGGTGTCTTTTAACAGTGGAGTGGAGACTTATGTTAACAGTCTGCTAAGCTACGCAATAAATTGTTCAAAATTAAATTCTAATTTTTAAACTTTTAAATATATTAATTTTCTTTTTTCTTTTTTTTATACAAATACACATTGGCCTATACATATTAGCTTATTTTTTATAATTGGTTATCTTAACACATTTAAGACATATATAGATCTTGAGACTGATTCCTTACCAGTGGTATATATATTTTATTAATTCTGTTTCGCTTAGTTTTTACTATGTATTTTTCTGTTTTGGATTTGATGTATTATTCGTTTTGTTTTTGTTTTTTTTTTTTAATAATTATTTTTTTAATTTTTGTTGTAAAACATCTACAGAGTGGGAAATTCTCTTTAGAAGCGTAGAAAATCTCTTGTAAGTAAATTATTTGATATATATCGCGGTTGCATAATTACGGATGTGTTTTGGGTTGTTTAACTATTCAAATCGTTGCTATTGTTGTTGTTGTTGTAGTAGTTGAAAAGAAAGAGTTTAGCGCCTCCTGCTCATAACTGGGCTGGGAGAGAGGCGACAACAGCTCCAGCAGCTTGTTCGAATTTCTTGTCATGCACGACAGCGTTCTTCATCAGTATGAATCATGAGGCGCTGTTGGATTCGCCGTTGCTCTCATGGAAATTGGTACCATTCACAATGAACGAGGTGCCCAGGCCATACAGATGACCCGAATATTTGGCATGATCGATATTATCCTCAAAGAACATCTGTAAATTGAATAAAATTTAATAAGACATAGAAAATTGATTGTATAAAAGTTTTGCTGTATAACAGTTTTTTGTAAACAAGTTTTTTTTTGTATAACAGTTTTTTAACTAGTTAAAATTTTGCAAATAAGCAGTTAAATTAATGTATGATCTTTTAGGTTGAGTTAGTAAAGCGTGAATGATAAGCGACAAGAACAAACATATATATCTACAGATGATGTGAATATATATAATATATATATATCTATGTATGAAGTGTGCAGCTACTAACAATAATTAAATCATATATTTTTACATAGTTGTTAAATAAATTTCAAGTTACATACCATTTACCAATTTGTGTTGCCTTTCGGTATTAATTTTTTTTTTTAATTTTGCTTCGATTACTTTTTTTTTAAACTATTTTTCAACGGGTTAATCACTTGCTATACTTAATATATCACAATAAAGTGGAAACTGAATAAACAAAAATTTTCCATTTCGCTTAAAATTATAAAAACAAAAGTGTTAAAAATGATAACACACCAGCTTAAAGCTAATTAACTTAAATTTAAAAAATATTTTTATATATATGAATATATATATAAAAAGTAGTTAAGATATAACCATATCTAGACTAATATAACTAATATATATTACATACTATTTTATGCAGATTTTATTCATGCATCACAAAATAATTTTGACTAGATCAATAATGAAAAAAATTGATAACTATGTAAAAATCATATTTTATGATCACCATCAAAAACCGAAATATATATAAAATAAATTAAGATAAAGCAAATTTGTAAGCAATAATATATCATAATAAATGTTTTATAGTGAAGCAAGTGTGTGGCAAGCAGCTGATAAAGTGATAAAAAAATATATTGGAAAAATAATATACATAAAGAGATATATAGATATAGATGATATGTGTCTATGATGTGTACAGTAAAAAAGCCCAGAAACCACAAATGATTAACAATAATGAAAAAGAAAATTATTGAATTTCAATTCATTGTTTTAATTTTCTATTCAAAGTTTCAGCAAATTATTTGTTGCACTAATTTCTTCATTTCTTTTTATACTCATTCACAAAGTGAAATGAGTATATTGGTTTTGTGCAATGTCCGTCACGCTGTCCGTCCGTCTGTCCGTCTGTCCGTCCGTCCGTCTGTCCGTCTGTCCGTCTGTCCGTCTGTCCGTCTGTCCGTATGAACGCAAACCATTTGCACAGTTTTGAAGCTAGAGAGTTGAAATTTGGAATATATACTCGTGTATACCCTCGAATTATAAAGTGTCAAGATTTTCCCGATACGCCCACTAGGGGCGTGGCAAATCGGAAAATGCATTTGCCCATAGCTCAGAAACACTACTTCTAGAAGTGCTAGAGAGTTGCAATTTGAAATGTAGACTCGTGTTGACAACTCAAGATGAAAAAGCTATGGCGGATATATCTACGCCCATTGGGGGCGTGGCAAATCGGGTAAAACTGTATCTTCTACAGTTTTAAAGCTAGAACGCCCAAATTTGGCACGTAGGTTACTGCTATGATCCTATGAAGATCGACCAAAAATCTATATATCCACGCCTACTAGGGGCGTGGCAAATCGGATCTGACTATATAGTGATTTTTCAAATTCTGTAATATTTTGAGCACTATTGATGCTAGAGTCTTGAAACTTGGTATATATACTCGGGTTGACAACCCAAGACGAAAAAGATATGGCGGATATATCTACGCCCATAGGGGGCGTGGCAAACCGCAAAAGTTTGTAGCTCCTACAGTTTTAGAGCTAGAAGCTTCAAAATTGGATGGTAAGTTACTGGTGAGCTCCTCTATCGATGCGCCAAAAATAATTTTTACGCCCCTTATGGGGTATGCCCGGCTAAAAAATACCCTGTAATTTTCGCATTTTTTGAGTGTAAGCATCCAAATTTCACACTTACGTTACCCTTCACTACTTCTAAGAACTGGCCAAAAATTATATGTCTACGCCTACTGGGGGCGTGGCAAATCGGGAAAAACTATACGTTTTTCCGATTCTCAGTGAGAAAATCAGAATTATATACAGATATTACTGCTGATCTCCTCTATTGATTTCCAAAAAATTATATATGTACAAACCAATTGTGGGCGTGGCAATGGGCGTGATCTGTGGGGGTGTGAATGAGTATCCCGCAGTCGGTAGCGCCCGACTGCAACGTTCTTACTTGTTTTTTTTTGTTTTTTTTGTTTTCAAAATTTTTTTTTGTTTTTTTCTTCTTTTTTTTTTTTTATCAAAAATTAACAACATGTTTAACATGAATTCCTATCTGTTTTATGTTGGTTTTTTGTACAACTGTAAAATAGTTACAGCGTGTGTTTAATGTTTGTTTTTGGTTTTTGTTTTTTGTTTTTGTTTTTGTTTGCCTTCATCGGGTATAAAGTTTGGATTTTTACAAATTTGTGTTGTGTTGGTTAGGGTTTTAGCCGATGAAAATGCGGTGCATGCAGCAGAACAAATAAAATGCATTTCGTTTTCGTATGTGTCCAGCGGCGTTTAAAAGCTAATTTTATAAAAAGTTTTTATAAAAACAAAATGAGAAACAAAAAAAAAAAAAAACAAAGGAGTAGATGGAGAAACTATTTACACAATGAGGAAATGTGAGAAGAGAATGTGGTTATAGGAAACATTTAACCTTAACAACTGAATTGAATGATAAGTAGTTAATGGTAAAGCGAGTCATTAGTTGCAATCAGCATCAGCTCAGCAACAACAACAACAACAATAACAATAGCAACAACAACCACATAGCCAGCAGCAGCAGCAACAGCAACAGCAACAGCAGTTGCAGCAGCAACATTAGCAACTCCTAAGAATGCGTGTTGTTGAGGCTGCTGCTGCCGCTGCTGTTGCTAGTGCTGCCCAAAAGGCTCTCGGACGCAGACGAGGCCGATGGCTCTACGGTGCGTGTATAGACTGTGATGGTAAAGCCCACTGACTGGGAGCTTGAGAGTATTTGTGCCATGCTCAGGTTGTTGTTGTTGCTGTCGCCGTTTGTCTTTGTTGTTGTCGATGTTGTTGTTGTTGCAGTGCTGGGAGTGCTGCAGCTGCTGTTGTCGCTGTTGGTGTCGTAGCTGCCGCTGGCGATGGCAATAAAATTGTTGCTACGCAAGCTGACCATAACAACCGACTTAAGGTGCATGGCATGCTCAAGCACATGGGGAAAGAATGTGCAAGGCTCTTCAATTTCAAAATGTATACCAAATGTGTGTTGTACCTCACGCATTTTGAAGAAGGCCATGCCCGTTAATAGCGCATCCGAACCGGCCTGATGCTGGGGACCGACGCGTCGCAGCTCCAGCTGGTCGGCCACCTCCTGCAGGCCGCCCTTTAGATTTTTACATGACTTCATCAGATATTTGATATCGAAGATATTGGGGAAATATATATGCAGCAGCTCAAAGAAGTCGCTCTCGTCGGCGGGCAGATTCTGATCGGTGAGCAGCTTCAGCAGATATCCAAAATCGTAGCCGGAGTGAAAGCAAAGCCATTTGATATTATCCATCAGCACAATGCCCGAGCTCATCAGCAGTTCGGCAAAGTCTATGGGATCGATGCCATCTTCTTCATGTTTCTTAAATTGAATGCCCGAATTCTGAAGTAAATCGATCGAGTCTTGCGCGTACATATCCTCGCTGCAAAGAGACCCAAAGTTAGGGTTATATAACCTTAGCTAATGCCAATACAGAAGCTTACCTTAGATTGAATTTGAAATTGAACTGCCAGGTGGAGTAGCCCGGCGGCGTCTTGCCATCGTCATCCATAAATGTGAGTCCGAGCTGTATGATTCTCAACAGATCGACGTTGCAGCGCAGCAATTGATAATGATAATCGGCGGTTGAACGAAATTCACCAACGGGTCGCGCCACAACACCTGGAAACTCTGTGTCCATGGCAACAAAATGATATTTCTGGACTACCTTGCGTATGGTGCGAAATTCCTCCTCCAGATTGTGTTTCCACACGTCCCGTATGCCGCACTCCTCATTGCTGGGTATATGCACCTGGCCATGCGCCCCGCCGCTGATGGCCGATGGCATTGTCTGTGAATGGTTAAGCTTTGTATAACACCTTTTGAAAAATATATATATTCGTGAAAATATGTGAATGTTGGTGTTGCGGTTGTTGGAGCCCATTTGAATGATTCGTTTGATTAAGAATTCCGCACAGCCATTTGTCTTCATTCGACCTCTTTTATTATTATTTATCTTTATTTTTTTATTTATTTTTTTGTTGCTTTTACAATACATATACATATATACATATATTTTTAGATATATGTATATACATATATATATATATCATATTTTCAAAATTTGTAGACAAAGAAGTCTCTGGTCCTATATACATATTTAAAATACATATCAAAATGATACTTAAACATCATCAACAGACGACTCGATCTCTAGAGATCGAAACTTGGCAAAGAGATTCAGATTTTGCAGTATGCAAAATAAAGCGAAAGGACGTTGATTACAATATCTTATAGATTGCTATGAGGATTTTGCGTGAAAACCTGATAGTTTAGGGGGAAAAACTTTGATATTTCTCGAGTTACCTTTGCCTTTTCCAAAAAAGGTTTTTTTTTTGTGGAATCTTTTGTTGGGCATAAAATAGATTTTATAGAAAATGCTGATGTATTTCTCTAGAGATCTTAACTTCATGGTAAAAATCTTTGATTGACTTTCAGAAAACTTTATCCCTTAATTATTCTATAGTCAATTGAGTTATATAAAAGTATGCTATATATAAATTCTATAATCAGAGACAAGTTGACGAATCTTAATTATCTTAAAAACTAAACGATTTGATATATTATATATTTTTATATTCAAGAGGGCTCCATTTGAGTGTATTTATTGATAAGCATATGTAAAGATGTGTCCATATAGAAATTTCTTAAATGGGATGTTAGCAACATAAAGATATACGAAGTAGCCAGGCCAATTGGTTAACACAGTCGGAATTCAAGAAAATTGCTTTTTGCTTTTTTAGGGTGCGAATAGTTATTATATAATATAATATAATAATTATATAATAGTTATAGAAATGCTTTTTGTTCTTTTGCCAATTCTGCAGTTAGAGAAAGGTGCTACAAAATTTTGCTCGCTGCTAAAGAATAAAAACAAATACACATAAAAACAAAATTGCAATAGAGAAGATTGATTGATTGATTTGATTTGTTTTTAAGGATTGGTTTACTTTGTGATTGGGAGTTACTTGGGCGCTACTTACATCGTCGACGGTCGCCGTCTGTTGCTGCCGCTGCAGAGCCGCTTCAGCCACCTTCTCACCAAAGTTAACCTTAAGCTATGTATAAGTATTTTGTTTTCTTTTCTTTTCTTTATCGTTTTTCGAGTGTTTGTTTTATATATAGTTTGAATTTAGTTGTTCTCTGAGCTGTTTAGCATTGCCTGTAAGAGAACGTTAAGTAACGTTGACTTCAAGGCTAGCGAAAGTCGAACATTTAAACAACTGTTACAAATAAATAAATAAAAAAGAAGGGGAACATATATATAAATATCCCTGCGTAAACAAGGCAATTTTTAATTAAATACCCCAATGAAAATGTCAACTCTTTGCATTATGCGCTCTCGCTTCAATTTGACAATTCTCTAAGCGAGAGTGAAAGGTATGAAGGTAGAACTTACAAGTGTCACTATTAGAGATGACACTCGGTTGAGTGCAGTTATACGTTTTTGTATGTATGTAAAAGCACTTTGCCTGCTTGGGGTGCGGTCAGAGGTCATGTGATGTGCAAAAAAAAAAACAGAAGACGTTTAACAGCACAATTTAAACTGGGGCACGGATGAATGCAGCGACAATTTTTTTTTGCCGCGCTTTAAATTGCAAACCCTGTGTGTAAGTGTGTGTGAGTGAGACAGCCAAGCGCACACAACTGTATTATTATATGCATGTGTGTGTGTGTTTGTAATCAACACACGCACACACATATAGGGTAAATGTGTGTGTTGAACATGAAAATCGAAGGCCGCCACCGTTGTAACAAGGAAGAAGCCCTTAAGCCTGCCTAAAATACAAGTGATTTGGCATTAGAGCTTGCCTCTGGACACTTACCCATTTCATAGTATATGCTTGTTGTTTAACAAAATGCTTATTTTTTAGGCTGCTGCTGCCGCCAAATGAGTTTCACTTTTCGGGGTTTTCGGGCTATCTATACATATAATATATATATATAGAGATATTTGTATCGGCGTTTGGTTACCGAAACCGTTAGAGCGTTGACTGTGGCGTTAAATTAATTAATTGGCGTGATTTTTGTTTATGTTAAAGTGCCATAATGAAAGAAATGAATCTGTGATAGTGTTAAAAACAGCGCAATGTTTCTAGTGTTGCACAACGAGAAACCAAAGAGACAAAAACCTGGGCTGCACAATAACTTGTGGCTCTTCTTTTTTTTGGAATTTTGTTTAGCTATGTCTTACTGTGAATAAGTATTTAAAATAAACAAACAAAAATATATTTCCATTATCAATGACTTACTAGGTTTAATTTTACTATACATTTTGTTGTTTATATAAAATGTCTAACAATTTCATTCATGTAAAATAGATGGCGCTGCTATCGGTGGTCAAGCTGGCAGTGCTGCGAAATCAGCTGTTTTTCTATGCACAATATGCAGTTTTTCAACTGAATTTATTAAGTGTAAATTAAAAAAATTACTTAGCATGTGCATTTTGAGTAGTTTCGTAGAGGGGTTATGTCGAGTAAATTTTTTTAGCAAAATATTGAAGTCTTATATATTATATGTGATTAGCGTACCTGACTTAGTCCATGCATTTCGTTGCTTAGTTTAAATGCTTCACAGTTTCATTCATGTACAATAGATGGCGCTGATATCGGTGGTGAAGCTGGCAGTGCTGCACGAACAGCTGCTTCCAGTTTCTAAACGCAGTATGCAGTTCTGTTTACTGAATTTATGAAATATATTAAAATACAAAATTTATTTATTAAGTGAATGTGAAATTTGTGCAGTTTCAAGGAGTTTACACAAGTAAATGCATATAGCATTTAATTCTTATTTGTAATATGTGCGCAGCGTACCTGTCTTGGCCCATGCATTCAGTAGGGATTTAGACGTCGAAGCGCGTTGTTGCCGGCAGCCGCTGCGCCCAGTGTCACAGTTGTGTTTGAAAACAATAAGTAAGTTTGCAAACCAGGAAACCTAAGGAAGTGTACATTCACATTATTTGCTAAGTGTTTTATTTACATATGTTTTGAAGGCTGCCTTCTCATGCCAGCGTCAGCGTCAGCGTCAGCAGTGACTAAATTCTGAGCATCTTTCACTTGGCCTAATTTTTTTTGGTCTTTACAGTAAACTGTTAAATGCTTTTAGTGTTGTTAAATACTCTTTTTCGTCACTTGCAGACATCAATTGAGACGAATTGATTTGCTCTGAGTGTTTTCCTTGGTTTGTTTATGTGCCTTAACCAAAACTAGTTTTCTCTTATCTTGCCAATTTCAAGCAATCAATTGGCCATTGACATGCGAGTGAGAGCTTTAGCGGTTAAAAAAAAAGGCGGGCATTCCATTGAGCTGCTCACATAAATACATACACTTACATACATGCACATACATACATACATTTACATGAAGACGTTTTACAATTGTCTTCTTGTAACTGGTCTGATAATAATTAAAGTGTTTTTGTGTCCGAAAAGGGGCCTTGACGTGGCATTTACTTAGAGCTCGAAGGTACTATCCAAAATCTTTAAAGTTCTGATAATTCTAGAGATCGTAAGCATTTATATTAGATATCATATTAACTAAACTGTTTATAGATTTGTGTTTATTTAATTTGAAAGTAAAAATTCAAAAATTACGAGTAAACATTAGTTATAAATGGTCGTAGCTTAATAATAATAACAATGTTCACATAAAACAAATTATTTAGAATAGATCGATCTAATCATATTAAATTAATTATCTTTAATAATAAAAAAAAACTATAAAAATTATACAAAAAAATATTTAAAATAATGGGAAACAAAAAACAGTAAATAATAGTCGTAGAAATAATAATAAATAAAATGTAATAGCTAAATAGATAGTGAAAAATAAATAAAATTAATAATAAAAAAATGTAATATTATAAATAAAAAAAATCATAATAAAAACTATAATAATATTTCAAATAATAAAAAAAAACAGTAATAAAATATAATTAATAAATAATTAAATAATAATTAATAAAAATCATAAGAAATAAATTGTAATTGTAATAAATAATAAAATTAACAATAAAGAAATCAATAATAATAAATAAAATAATTTATTATAAAATAAAAATTAAAAACATGTTGCGTAAAAGTTCTTTTTGATAAGGCCTTCAGCTACTGCTTCAACTTAAGTTTCGATAAATATTAGTAAATAAAGTTCTTATCGCGTGTATTTCGTTTTGGATTATGAATGCAAATAGTTTCATAATATAACAAGGCCGACTCTTAAAGTATGCGAATGTTCTTAATAGAAACTGCAAACATCTAAAGTCAATATAGTATTTCGCCTATGATTAAGATATAGATATTTATGATTAAGAAAATATAACTGAAAGACTGAAATTGAGGTTCAATTTGTGACAATTTGTTTGTATAGATATATATATATATATATATATACTATATATCTAGTATAATGTAAATTTGATCGTTCGCACTGCGGTCACGTTTTGTGTCGCACTCTTATTAATTTAATTGAATCGAATCGTGTGACATAAACAATTTCTGCACGCGATCGATGATTGCATTGAAATTTTGTCAGTCGTCGAGCAGCTGTCGAGTCATTCTGATCGCTCGCTCAATTCTTGTTATCATTTTGTTCGATATTTTGGTTTAACGTTGTGTAAAGTGTTTATCTTTTAAAAGGTACATTTGTGCAAACATTTCTGTGTTTTCATAATTTAAGAAAGAATGTTAATGGGATCTTAAGAAATATGCGTGACAGTTTCAGCTCGAGTTAAGAAAGAACCTTGAAATAATATTGGTTTCTTAAATGATAGTTTAGCTATATTGAAAATGATGAGAATTGCATAGAAAGGAGTTGAGGCAATGAGCGAAAGCAGGCACAAGAGAGAGAGAGAGAGAGAGACAGTATATAGAAAATTGGTAAAATAATATGAAATTTATTTTAAAGTGAATACTGCTTATAACAATTTCATGTTGACTATTGAGGGGCATAGATTTCAGTAATCTAAACAGTTGTTTACAATATGTATTATGTATCTAGACAGGAGAGACTATACTATATTTCAATTATAAAGCATTGAATTCTATTCTTAAGAATTGCATAGAAGGGCGATAGCGATTAAAAGAGTGAGATAGATTGAACTATAATGATAGTTGATTTATGATATTTAAGAGTGTGCAAAAGTATTAGGAATAGCTACTAATACAGCTTGTTTACAATAGTTTATATTATTTAAATATTAAATAAACGAAATTTGTAAAAGTCATGCAAATGGCATTAAATGACGAATCGATTTATAGAATATGATATGTGTTACTCAATAATGTGTAATCATAATATGTATAAACATAAACAATTAAGAATTTAAAATAATAATTAATTATAAATATCTTTTATTACTTTACAGATATCTCAAGATGCCTTTGAAGAGCTTGAGTGTTTTGTTGCCGGGCTTGAAATGGCTGCAAGGATATACGGCGCAGGATGCAGTGGCTGATCTGATAGCGGGCATTACGGTGGGCTTGACGGTGCTGCCACAGGGCTTGGCCTACGCCACGCTGGCGGGCTTGGAGCCACAGTATGGTCTCTACTCCGCATTCGTGGGCGGCATTGTGTACGCTTTGCTGGGCAGTTGTCGCCAGGTGACAATCGGACCGACAGCATTGTTGGCTCTGATGACCAGCCGGCACACGGGCTTTGGCTTGGATTCGGGACCAGCTTACGGCATACTCCTTTGCCTAATCTCAGGCATTGTGGAGCTGGCAATGGCTGTGCTTAAGCTGGGCGCCCTAGTGGACCTCATATCGCTGCCTGTTACAGTGGGCTTCACGTCGGCGACGGCCGTCATCATTGGCACCTCGCAGCTGAAGGGTTTGTTGGGCTTGCGTGCTGGCTCTGGTTCGGATTTCTTGAATACAATGCGTTCTGTCTTTGGCAATCTGCAGCAGGTGCGTCGTGGAGATCTGACATTGGGACTGGTGTCCATATTTGTGCTGTTGCTGCTGCGAGTGAGTTGTTTATAGATTCTTTTTGAGAGCTCTCACTAATACACTTATCTTACAGAGATTGAAGAACGTCAAACTGGCAAATCGCGTGAGTAATTTGCGAGCTCAGCAGCTGCTCAGCGGCAGCATTTGGGTAATATGCACCGGACGCAATGCACTCGTAGTGCTCATCTCTAGTGTGCTGTCTTATAGTCAGTGCCGGCAGCGGGATGACTGTCCCTTTATACTCACGGGCAAGGTGAAGAGTGGTTTGCCAAGCCTGGCACTGCCTAAATTCGAGACAACCATACTCGGCAAAAATGGCACAGAGGAACGACAGGATTTTGAGCATATGGTAAGCTAAGCAGTTGTCATAATTAATTATAATAATTATAATATATTTTGCCTATTTTGAAGCTTTCGGAACTGGGACCCTCTATGCTGATCTTGCCGATAATCGCTGTGCTTGGCAATGTGGCCATTTCGAAGGCTTTCGGCGGCGCTGGATTGAGTCCGACGCGCGAGCTGGTTGCACTCTCCCTGAGTAATATTTGTGGCGCCTTTTGCAGCTCGATGCCAGTCACGGGCTCCTTTTCGCGCAGCGCTGTCAATCATGCGAGTGGCGTTCGCACGCCCATTGGCGGCTGCTATACAAGTGTCCTCGTGCTGCTGGCCTTGGGTCTGCTGGCTCCATACTTTCAGTACATACCGAAGGCGGCATTGAGTGCTGTCATCATCTCGGCTGTGATATTTATGATTGAGTTTGAGGTCATTCGGCCGCTGTGGCGCTGCAGTCGTCGTGAACTGCTGCCGGGTGCCATTACCTTTGTCATGAGCCTGGCAGTGGGCGTTGAGATTGGCTTGCTGCTGGGCGTGGGCGCTGATGTGGCATTTCTCGTTTATCGCGCAGCACGACCCGTGCTTACTGTATCCAAATTGCAGACAATCAATGGCATTAGCTACATTCTGATACGGCCTAAGCATAGTTCGCTGTATTTCCCGGCCATCGAATGGGTGCGCTCTGGCATCTCTAAGGCGCTCTCCACGCACGGCACAGCGCCCGTTGTCCTTGACTGCGCGCAAGTGCATGGTAAGCTATAGATTTTGTATTTAATATACCTTTCACTCAACTCAGCTATATTTCTATCTTAGATTTCGACTTCACAGCCGCACGCGGCATGGGTAATCTCCACAAGGAGTTGGCCAAGGCGAATGTGCCGCTGTTTCTTATGGGCGCTGACAAGGATATTAGCGTCATACTGAAAGAGTCGACAAACATTGAATTTCCCACGATAGATTGCCCCAATGAACTGGAGTTCATTCTCGAGCAGAGTAAGCAATGCATAAGCGGAAATATATAGATCTATATATAGATGTTAATATGATACATTTTCTACTCTTTCAGCTCCTAATTATGAGCTGCATTTGCAAGTGACTGCGCCGCTGGTAGAGTCTAACGCCGACGACAAAGTAACTGAACTGAGCACACTGAGTGCAAAAAGTACGTGAACATATCGAAGCTTCGCTTATAAACAGAATTGTTGACGATAAAGCGCACACGGCTACACCCACAATTCAATACTCTTCCAAAACAGCTGCTTTTTACCTCTATCTCTAAGCTTTAAGTTTACAACTGCCAAACATCCCATTGGTCCAATGTCATTCCTATTTATACCCCAATCGAATAACTTATTGTAAATTGTAAATATGATTTATGTTTTCTATGTTCGGTTAGATTAAGTTACGTTTACTTTCAGTTGCATTGCCTACGGGTTATTTCATTACAAATTCAAAAGAGAGAGAAACATTAGATAGATTATGCACTGAGAATATATATATATATATATGAACATATGAATATATGAGTTGATTAACACATTAATATTTGATTATGATTATGTATGTAGTAAACTGGCTAAGATAGTTTGGATAAAATGCCGTTATATACTTTACACAATTGGTAGAACGGCAAAGCTGGCCACCTTACACATATTGCCATGGTTGCGGGCCAAGCGCATGTAGCCCTGTTCTCCCCAGCCACCCCAGGAGTTCTTCAGTAGCCAAAAGTTATGGCCGTAACCAACTGCAAGCATGGCATGATTCACTTGTCGACCACAGGAAGGTTCACTAAAGATGCCTCCCCGATAATGCTGGAATCTGCTAGCATCGACGGCCACCGAAACGGGACCCATTTCTGCGACAGCGTGAGACAGTGAATTTTCATCGCGTCGCACTTGTGCCACTCGTGAGACCGTGGCACCAATGCTGGAGCGACGGAAGCGACATCGTCCCACGTGGCCCTCATACGGATACGTCTGGTCATTGTCCATGCCTCTATTGTCCTGCACATACCTGAGTGCAGCCGATGGCCAGCCCCCGTGGCAGCCATGATTGTTATACCGAGCGGAGCAGTCCATTAAATTCTGTTCGGAAAGCGGGATCAATTGCTTGGTCTTTAGAAAATGCTGTCCTTCCAGAGTGCCTGCAGCGGAAAATGCCCAGCAGGAGCCGCATCTGCCCTGATTCTTCACCGCCGTAACGGCGCCCTTGGCACGCCAGTCAATCGCGTTTGGTAAGTCAACATTGTGGGGTGAATAGATCAGGTCAATGCTGGAGTCAAAATCAGTGGTGTTCATGGTTGAGAGCATTATTTCCTTGAATTCGTCTGCCAGCATATCGGAGAATTGGTTGACGCCCATCACGTAGGTCTCCTCGCCTCTGGCATAGCGTGCGTTGTGCTTGTCGATGGTTTCTTTGTTGAGTTTGAAGATCTGCAGGCGCAGCTCCTCCTCGTAACTGTCCTCGTAGCTCTTCTCATACTCCATCTTGAAGGATTCAAACTCGGAAGCCAGGACATCCTCGTAGTTGAGCGGCTGGCTGGATGCCACGACTAGTCCGATTAACAGCAAAACAAACGACTTCATCTTTAGCTTCAAGTCTTGAACAATAATGCCAGCTTTGAAAGGTTTGCTCCTTTATATATTCATATTATGTCCCGTATAATGCTATTTGCCCCGCATTATAATTACATTTGGATTCATTTTTATGGTTGTGGTTAAACGATTCCTCGAAAAGCCATAAAAATATGAGTTTGATCGTATTATTGTATATTGTATACTCGTTCAAGAAATGAAAGGAGGATATTGCTAATGTGTTAACTCTTTTTCGCTGCCGCTTGTCTGTCTATATTCAAATGCCCTAGTTTCATATGCCCACTGGGGGGGTATGGAAAATCGGGAGTAACTACATATATTATTACAATATATATTAATTATTGGGTACTATTAGATCTAGAGATTTTAAATTTAAATTTGAAATATTTGTGTAGAATTGCGATATTTAAATATAGTTATATAGCTACGTTCACTGGAGGCTTGGCAAATTATCAAAAACCTATAGCCCACACTGTTTTATATAAAATATTGCATTTTGAATGCATTTAGAGCCTAAACGAGTATTCTTCCGTCCGTTGCACCCGGTTGCAACGCTTTTAATGCGCTTTTGATCAATTTAAGGATTTGTCATCGGCGTTTGACTCTGTCGTCACGTGAATAAAGAGTAGTAAATACTATTATGATTAAGAATTGCTTATTCTTTTATACAGAAATATATTTATATATATATACATTTATAAGGATCGGTTTACTCTGCAAGAATGCGGAGCTTGAGAGTCATAGGCAGAGAGCATGAGTTGAGTCAGAGCAGAGCCGCCCGCAGAGCCATAGGCAGAGCCAGAATCAGCCTGATCAGCAACCTCAGAATCAGCCTGAGCAACAGCAGCCGGAGCAACAGCCTGCTCAGGCTGCTGCAGAGGCTGTTGCTGAGTCTGTTGCTCGGACTGAGGCTGATGCTGCTGCTCAGGCTGAGGCTGATGCTGCTGCTCAGGCTGGTGCTCAGACTGACGCTCAGGCTGAATCTAAGACTGGTACTCAGGCTAGTGCTTAGGCTGACGCTGAGACTGGTGCTCAGGCTGCAGCAACCAGAGTAGTAGCCTCAGCAGCAGCCTCAGCCTGAGCAGAAGCCTCAGCATCAGCCTGAGCAGCAGCCTGAGCAACAGTCTCAGAATCAGGCAGTGGCATAGGCAGAGCCATAGGCAGAGCCTTAGGCAGATCCTGAGTTGGGTCAGAGCAGAGCCATAGGCCATAGGTAGAGACATGGGCAGAGCCAGTGCAGAGCCATAGGCACAGCCTTGGGCAGAGCCTAGGCAGAGTCTGAGTTGAGTCAGAGCAATGCTATAGGCAGAGCCTCAGCAGAGCCATAGGTAGAACTTAAGCACTGCCAGAGCAGAGCCTAAGTTGAGTCAGAGCAGAGAAATAGCCAGAGCCTAAGCAGAGCCAGAGCAGAGCCAGAGCAGAGCCTGCGTTGAGCCAGGGCAGAGTCATAGGCAGAGCCATAGGCAGAGCCATAGGCAGAGCCATAGGCAGAGCCATAGGCAGAGCCATAGGCAGAGCCATAGGCAGAGCCATAGGCAGAGCCTTAAGCAGACCCTGAGTTGGGTCAGAGCAGAGCCATAAGCCATTGGTAGTGACATGGGCAGAGCCAGAGCAGAGCTATAGGCAGAGCCTTAGGCAGAGTCTGAGTTGAGTCAGAGCAATGCCATAGGCAGAGCCTAAGCAGAGCCAGAGCAGAGCCTGAGTTCAGCCAGGGCAGAGTCATAGGCAGAGCCATAGGCAGAGCCATAGGCAGAGCCATAGGCAGAGCCATAGGCAGAGCCATAGGCAGAGCCATAGGCAGAGCCGCCGGCAGAGCCATACACAGAGCCATAGGCAGAGCCACAGGCAGAGCCATAGGCAGAGCCTTAGGCAAGCTAGAGTTGAGCCAGAAGCAGAGCCTGAGTTGAGCCAATACAGAGCCATATGCAGAGCCTGAGTTTCGGCAGAGCAGAGCAGAGCTATTGGCAGAATCTATTTGTTCTGACAAATTTGACATCATGACACTGAATGTTTGATTAAGAGAGTCCTATGATATTCGGTCTACAAAAATAGTGATTAAATATTTAATTTCCCATAGCAAAGCTCATAAGGGCAACCCAAGTGCAGTTGCTGCGTAAACTGCGCAGTTAACAGAGCGCGTTTATGTGTGCGTGCGTATGCATGTTTGTATGAGTTAGTAAATCTTTTAAAATAACTCTTAGCTTTATTCTCTAACAACTTTTAGTAATAATACTTTTTATATTTTTATGCCTTTTTTTAAATTTTATTAATTTTTATAACTTTGAAAGCCTCCATCACACTCAATAATCATTCAACTTTAACATTCTCTATCAGATTCAGTTCTCCATTTGGCCAACAACATTTTGATTCATGCCCTGCCAAACGCTTCATTGTGTGCTGTTTATTTCTATTTCAGCGAACTCTGATTAATGAAACGATTTAAAAATATGAAAAGTATTTGTGGAATGCTGGTATGCGTAAGTTCGTAAGAAACGATAAATGAATAAATAATATATACTCAATACTATTCCAAGCCCGCCATGAACTGAGAATGAACTGAATTGTTAGATAGCTCTTGACTATGGCTGAGACTAACTGGCATATCTTTAACATAAAGCTGAGATAGTTTAGTTTAATTACTATCATATCCTTTAGACAATAGGCAGAACGGCAAAGCTGGCCACCTTGCACATATTACGGCGGTTGCGGGCCAACCGCATGTAGCCTCGTTCTCCCCAACCACCCCAGGAGTTCTTGAGTAGCCAAAACTTGCCACCACGTTGAGCGCGACCGTAACCAACTACAAGCATGGCATGATTCACTTGTCGACCACAGTGTCGATGGTTGAACACGCCGCTTCGATAGTGCTGGAATTTTCTTGCATCGACGGCCACCGAAATTGGCCCCAATTTGGCCACTGCTGCAGCCAAAGCTTTTTCATTGCGTGGCACTTGTGCCACTCGTGATACCGTGGCGCCAATGTTCGAGCGACGGAAGCGACATTTTCCAACGTGGCCCTCATACGGATACGTTTTATCCTTGTCCATGCCTCTATTGTCCTGCACATACCTGAGCGCAGCCGATGGCCAGCCACCGTGGCAGCCATGATTCTTATATCGAGCGGAGCAGTCCATTAAATTCTGTTCGGATAGCGGGATCAATTGCTTGGTCTTTAGAAAATGTTGTCCTTCCAGAGTGCCTGCAGCGGAAAATGCCCAGCAGGAGCCGCATCTGCCCTGATTCCTCACCGCCGTAACGGCGCCCTTGGCACGCCAGTCAATCGCGTTTGGTAAGTCAACATTGTGGGGTGAATAGATCAAGTCAATGCTGGAGTCAAAATCAGTAGTGTTCATGGTTGAGAGCATTATTTCCTTGAATTCCTCTGCTAGCATATCGGAGAATTGGTTGACGCTCATCACGTAGGTCTCTTCGCCCCTGGCATAGCGTGCGTTGTGCTTGTCGATGGTTTCTTTGTTGAGTTTGAAGATCTGCAGGCGCAGCTCCTCCTCGTAGCTGTCCTCGTAGCTCTTCTCATACTCCATCTTGAAGGATTCAAACTCGGAAGCCAGGACATCCTCGTAGTTGAGCGTCTGACTGGATGCTGCGACTAGTCCGATTAACAGCAAAACAAACGACTTCATCTTTAGCTTTTAATGCTAAACTATGATGCCAGCTTCCAAAGTTTCATTGCTTTATATACTCCTATCATGCCACGCATTTTACCGCACTTGAAATACGTTTCTATTATTTTTTTATGGCTGTGGTTAAACAATATTATGATATTCCTAATAAATAATGCGGTCATTTTATTTACTACTAAATTCAAAATATTTAATGAGTGTTCTATAAGTAATGCCAATAAATAAATTATATATTTTTTATATTATTTTAGACATAGATATATTTATGTATAAAGTTTGACATTTTTAACTAAAAGCTTCTCGCGCATTTATTAAGTTAAAGGAAGAAGTGTTGCATACGTTGAGGCGCAATAAATTTTCTTTAAATATGTATCAAGTTTACATAAACTTATTTGTTGTATGTATGTGTGCTATCCGATATATATATATATATATATATATATATATATATATATATATATATATATATATAAAACAATTTAAATCTTATAATAATTTTGTTATATGTTTATGATAATTCTTTAAAAATAAATTATATTATAAACATTTTATATTAAAATTTGTATGACTGTAAAAATAAGAAAAATATATTTTAAATATATTTAATAAAAATATTAATCAAATTTTCATTTAAACTGAATATTTACTCTGATTAAACAATTACTTATTTATTGATTAATCTTCTATAAAATAAGAAATAAATAAATTCAATAATTTAATTTAATATTTTTCCGATAACTCAACAACGAACAAACTTTATTAAATACAAATCTTGTATTTAATATAATATAAAATCTCTCAAATGCTACTTTCCCAGCATAATTAATCACGAGGAACAAATCAAAGACAAAATTTCAGATAAGTTGCCATCAAGAATGTGTCACAAATCATTTACCCCTCGAGTGCCAGCTCCACCTTTTCGGTGGAGGAAAGTGGATGTGATATTAGTGCCGTGGTAGATAAATAGAAAGCCACACAGAAATTGAAACAGTTGCTTGGAAATATCAAAGACGAGAGACTAGAGAGAGCAACGAATCTAGTTACCCCGAAAACAACAGCCACTGAAGCAAAACCTGGCCTCGTGTAATACAATCCGTGCGTAACTGCAATTACTTAGTACGTTCCGTGTGCATCTATGTGTCTGTGTATCTTTGTATCTGATGGAGGCAGGCGCAAGAGGTGAACAAACTCTGCTGCGCATGCGTCGCCTTCATTTGTGGTTTCTTCTCCACGCTCAACACCCTACCTATACAATATGAAATATTTGTGTCCATTTCCGTCCGTACGACAACTCCTGTTGCCGAGTTGAATGAACTTCGCACGCATCCTGACATCCACAGAGACTTGTTGCCACAGTGGCACAGTGGGTACAGTTGCTTGGCTGCCTAAGAGGTGTGTGTTTCGTTTATTTTTTGTGGAATTTGAGAGTTTTTAATACAAAATTGATCTTGTTAATTGAAAGATATATGTGTGCTGTATAGAAGATTATTTACTTTTGAAGTCTGCGAAAAATATCTTTAGTCATAGCTTTTGATTTGATAAATTACTCTTATCTCTAATTGTGTTGATACTTAATTATATTTAGCAGATATTACATTGATATTTAGAAGGGATCTTAACTCGGACAAAATATAATTTCGAAAAGATCTTTTTGTTATAAAGGATTGAGTACTGTTTTAGAAAGTATTTTTCTTAAGTTTATCTAAAACTACAAAAATTTATGATGATTATTTGAAAGTTCTTCAGCTTTATACTATTTTTCAAGTTTATAATAAAAGTTTATTTAAAAAACTTTTAAAAATATTTGAATTATTCTTATTCAGAGCTAAAACTATTTTGAGATATAGAATATTGCATACCAAATCTAAGTTTTATGAAAAAATCTGGGACTTACACCTTTCCAAACTTCTATTACTTTTTGTAGTCGAAAACAATTTAGGATATAAACAAATAGTTAGCCTATCAAGTCTATTGCTGCTAAAGTTTTTGGAAAATAATTTGTCTAGAAAATGTCATTGGCAATAATTTATGTTTATATATCACTTACAAAAACTTTCACTTTTATGCCTCTGTAAACAGATTTGTCAGAGGAGGAGAACAGTTCGGGATTTGCATATTTCCGAGCTCTTTCGAAATAGACAGACACAGCGTCTGCTGAGGTAAGGAATCTAACAGAGAAGTGACGGACCCGCGTCGACTGCACGTCCGTTACGGCTGGCGCTATTTTTAGATGCCTCTCGTCTTCGCCTTCGTGTTGCGCTGCCTTTTCCCTGTCTTCGTCTAGTTAGGAGCCGAGGGTCTCTTGTTGCCGAGGGCTGATGCTTGGGGCTGCACACAGTGGCACAGCTCGAGCATCAATTCAATTGCATTCCAGCGCGCGTTCGGTATAGAGAGAGAGAAAGAGATACGGCAGCCAATTCGAAACGGATATAGATATAGATATACGTATACGATTTCAGAAATTAATGCTCTGCCTTGGATTATCAGTGAATGTGTATATGAAATTTAAGCAATAGTGATAAACAATTGTGCTCGGTTCCTAACGAAACATACCAAAAATATATCAAAAAGGATAACTCATATTAATATATATACAAATTTAGTGTTACAAAAGTGTTACAAATATTTTAATGCGCAAACTTAAAACTGTTCAGCGTGGATTTTGGAACCTTACTATATTTCTAAAAGAGAACTAAAAGGAAAAGAAACCATATTTTTAAAATAAAATATATTCATAAAGGTGTGTATAAAAAAATGTTGAATTTAAAATAAATATATATTTTTTTAAATTTAATTTATATAAAAAATAATTAAATGTTTGAATAAATTGAAATAAATATATTTTTTTAAATCAAGAAAATTTAAAATGATGAAAAAATATTAATTAAGTAAAATACCATAAAATATATTTATTAAAACATGTTAAAACCTTAAAATTTAGAAAGACTTAAAGTAATAAAATATCATTAATGTTTTTTTAATAAAAGTCAGATAAATTTAAAAATTTATGAAAATATATAAAAATAGTAGAAAATTTGAATTATTTTGAAATAAATTATATATATAAATACATTATTAAAAATTTGTTTAAATATATTAAACATAACATCAAATATTATAATTTTTATTCACAAACAAATTTATAAAAAAAAATCTAAAATTAGATGCAAATTAAAGCCGATGATATATTTATAACATTTTTGTTGGAATGTAAATCATGAAACAAATTAAACTAAAATATTTTTAAATTTAAATTAAATTTTTTAATAGTATATGAATATATGCGTATAGGTTTAAGTCTTATACCCTATACCACTTATATACTCTGTTATTTGAATATACCCTATATCATTTGAGTATACCCTACAATGATTGCTTCTACGTGCTTTGCCTTTCCCCTTGGCAAATGAGTAATGCGAATGTAATTTGATGTCAGGGCTGGTTGACAGAATTAGCATGCCTCTTCCATGTTGCATCAAATGCTGCAAGCATACCAAATATAGCGCCAATGAGTGACCACATCCCAAAGCATTTAAGTGCCAATGTCTGGAACAAAAACAGCTTTAATTTAAATTGGAAAATACGACTGAAATATGTCGCCAGCAGCTCCCCTTTCCACTTCTTTTCATTTCACTTTCCACCAGAGAAAAGAACAAACGACGAAAAAAAAAAGAAATGAAATGAAAAAAAAAAAAAAACAATAAAGAAAAACCTAAGGAAAAACGTAAACAACAAGCAAAAGAGTGAACGAGGCACAAGTTCAAGATTCTCTCACAGTTAGAGTCGGGGATGGGGCTCCCAGCAGCTAAAAGTAGAAACACACGACGAGACGACGCAATAAACTGAATGCCGAAAGTAGTTTAATGCAGTTTGCTGGGGATCCTTGACTTCTGCTGCTGCTGACGCTGCTGCTGCTGTTCCCAACTGTTCCCCGATGCATTTTCCCGCTTTGGCGCACGACAACAACAATAACACGAGCAGCAACAACAACAACAACAATGAAAAGAGACATAGCTGCGTTTAGTTCCTCTGCCTATGAGCGCATTGCCGATCCAGTTCCCGTTCCCGAACCGATAGTTTGCTTGATCTATTTTTGGCCTAGCCAAGCCAAGTATTGTCTTGTCGCCTCGAGTAATTTGTTTGTTGCGTTAGTTTTTGTGTGCAGCCTACACTGAGCAAAATAATGTTGTACAAATATGTAAATATATATATAAAATACAAATATGTAAAGTAGAGAGAGTGAGAGGAGAGAAAGAGGGAAGAGGGAGAGAGAGAGAGAGAGAGAGAGAGAGAGAGAGAAAGAGAGAGAGAGAGAGAGAGAGAAAGAGAGAGAGAGAGGGGGAGAGGGAGAGAGAGAGAGAGAGAGAGAGAGAGAGAGAGAGAGAGAGAGAGAGAGAGAGAGAGAGAGATATACAGTAAAAATTAGGGCGAGCTCTTAATAAGCTGATTTAGTTTAAAGTTCACATAGAAGAGTCTTAAATTTAAACAGTTTTTTTAAGATAGAAGCGACTCGTTCACAGGATAGTTTATTTGAACTAGTTCATTCGAAGAGGCTCGCTGTATATGCTGGCAGAGAGGTCTGTTTGTACATTGGTTCATTTTAAGTCGTTCATCTTACAACCATAAAAAAGACGCATTCTTCATATGCAAGTCTTCAACCAGTTCCAATTAGAAACCAATTTGCCATTTCATATCCAATTGGGAACTTGCACAAATGCAGAAAAAACTTTAAGACAAGCTGAGAGCACCTTTCGGCTAGTTTGCAAATAATCCACCTTCTTTACGCATAATTTTGCCATAAGAAGTTTGCACAGGTGTTTTAGGTCATACAATTTGTCGCGCAGTGTAGACAATATATATATATATACATAAATATACATACATATCGGCAGCTGTTGGATGTGACAACAGCGGGACAGTGGCAAACAAACAAAGTGACTGATCCAATAGCAAACGCCATTGGCATCGATACTTTTGAGATCTACATCAAAAGCAAACAGAAACCGTGAAAAATGCAAAAATTCTTTTTGTTTATGGCAAACACACACACACACACACACACAAAAAGGCGATGCCAAGTGAATATGCAACTGCAACAGCGACTGCAACGCGTGTTTGTTTTTCCCCAATGGCTCGCAAATTAAAAATAGTGAACATTAGATGAGCGAACAACAACAACAACAACAACAAGCAGAGCTACTTGAACAGCGTCTGGAAATGTCAAGAGTGCGTCGACATTGCATGTTGACAGTGGAAATGCAACGGCAAACGTCAACGCTGACGCTAGCAGAACTATTACGAGTTCCATGTACCGTCAACAATAACAACAAAAACAACAACAGCAACAACAACAACAGGAGAGGCGCGCGCGCGCACGCTCATCTCCCCCACCTCTGCTAGGCAGACATGCCGCACAGAATCGTTGCAGGGGGCAACCAAATGGAGTTGCCCATAAATGGGGGAAGTTGCGTGCGCATCTATCGTGAGTCCACTTCCGTCTCCCACCTCTCTTTCTCTCTCACACTCACTTTGAGTGAGTGAGCGTGTGAGTGCATGTGTGTCTGTGTGTGTGTGTGCTTTGCCTGGCTACCAGGCGTGTGCGCATGTGAGCTGCCAGATTTATGTTGAAACAATTTCACATTGCGCTGGCATTAAGATGCATTAAAGCCATAGGCTTATCATTTACAAGCTCGCACCTAAAGATACACAAAAGCGTAGGAAACTCACACATGGAGCTGAGCGTAGCAGAAAGAGAGGGAGAGAGAGAGTGAGACAGATATAAAGCAGAGCAGACTAGAGAGCAGAGCATGGATCAGAACTGGAGTTCATTTCCGCTGGCGCTGCGCAGTTTGGCTGCCATTTTAGTGCATTTTTATGACGGCGTGAGAGAGAGAGAGGTTATTCGAATGTTGACATGCAATAGGTAATGCCTAGAGAAAATTAGAAATGTTAAGTATCAAGGCTCTAGGTTAAGGTATATACGGATCAAAACTATGTTTAACGACTAAGTTTCTCTGTTGCAAAAGTTATGTGATGTGCAGTTTAATCCATTCATTTTATTTAGCTGCAAGATGATAAATCTTTTATTAGTTTATTTTATTTATAATTTATGATAATTTATTGATTTTTTAAGTAATTTATTATGATGATATTTGATTCTCTATTGATGAAGTAGTACATGTGGTATTATGAAGAAGAATTGAATAAGACGGAATAAGCATTCAAATTATACTGAATTGCATTACTAATTTCCGTAAATTTAGACATATTTTAATAATATATTCATAAAATATTAATTTTAATATATTTATATAGTTATAAAATATTTATAATATATTTATATAAAACTAATACAAATATTTTTATATATTTATTATATATTGTAGGCATAATTCGCTTACTATATTTATGTTTTCTATACTCGAATATATTCTAAAAAAATCCATTTAATTTAAATATATTGAAAAACTTTCCTAAAAAATCTTTAAATTTCTTTACCAAAAAATTAATAACTAAATTTTGATTAGCATTAACAGAGATCTATAAAGTAGAAATAAAATTAAAAATTAATTGAAATATTAAAAATACTTTCAAAATATTATTTTTTATACTTTATTACAATTGATAGTTGAAATGTAATATTTTTTAATATATTTAATATTTTTTAAGCATAGTAAAATAAAATATATAGTGTATAAATATAGATCAAATAAAAATGAAATAAAATATATGTATAATTATATATTACTATATTTCTATATATAGAATAACTATATATATATATTATTTTACTATATATTATTATTAATTCATTTTAAATTAATTATTATTAAAACTTATTCACCTTAAAAAACATTTATATTTACAAGTTAAGTAAGAGCATTCAAGCGTCGCCTGCTCGAGTTTCGCCTCCATTTCCTATTGTAGTTTAATGGCGCATTTGGTAGATCGTTAAAGTCAAGTCCCCAAATGGCGTTCAATTTCAAATTTTGTTTTAATGTGCAATAAGCAAGCTCTTTTACAGTTGTTCATTTGGACTAATTGCACACGTTTTTCTGCTTGCAGTTGACCCCATGTCAATGGCCACAATGCAGCTGCAGTCAATGGACGTGGAGCTGGAGCTGGAGACGCCACCGCTGCCTATACATCCGCCGCCAAACATCAATGCCAGCGGCATTGTCTATGGCTTTCGCACACGCCACTTGTCCTGCATCGAGGAGAATGACTCCGATTCCCTGCACGGCTCATCCATACCACGAGCCTACGATCTCATGCAGCAGGCAGATGAAACCTTTCAAAAGCTAAACGCTGGACAAAACTACGCAACGGAGGAGGAGGACGAGGAGGAAGATGACGGTGAGGATGAGGCTCAAACGGATGAGGATGAAGATGTGCAGGACACCATTGCCATGATTGATGAGTCGCGTTTGTGTGATGCCGACTATCTGGACGAGCTGATTGCTGAGGAGCAGCATGAAGCAACGAACACTGAGCTGGCCGACTCTGGCAATGTGGAGGAGGACTTTTGGCAGCCCAGTTTCAATCGCAACGACATCATGATGACCTCTTGCTATGGCACACTGAACAGCTCCTTTGGCAGTGAGATGTCCACGCCAGCAGCGACACCCAAGAAGGCGCCAGAGCCGCTGTATGCCACGCCCGAGAAACGTCGCAAAAACAATCGCAGCTTCGACTCAACTTGCGCCTCGCAGACCAGCTCCATTTATGGCGGCTCCATGAATTCCTCCTTAGAGCTCAACTACATAACGAGCGGGGCCAACACGTTGCGTGGCGCCTCTGTGCCACCTATGGATCTATCCCTGATATCTAACGATGGCATCAGCGCCCTTGACTGGGGCTCTGCCAGTGTCACATGCGTCTTGGACACTGGCAATGGCAATCCCGCCGAGGAACTTGATGAGGAGACGGCAGCCAAGTGCCTGAGTGCAGCGGAGAGCGGTAAGTGATCGCCATGATTATTAAATAAGAAAGTGAAGTTGAGCGAAAAGATTGGTTGAAAACATGGAAAATAACTAGTATTTATATACTAATTATAATATTATTTACTAATTATATATTATATTATATATGTGATGTTAAAAGTAATCAAAATCCAAGAAGCTTTTTGGTGCAACAACTCTAGTAACATTTGTATTAAGCGGTTCAAAATGATTTAATTGAAAATTAAATTCCCAAAATAAAATTATATATTCTTCCTTCACAGTACTGAAAATCCTTTGAAATACAATCAATTTTCAATTCAATTATTCCATCAATATTCAACCAATAAATAAAAATTTAACTGCAAACTGACATTTATGATGAATTTATGCGCTTCTTTAGCAAAATGAATTTCACTTTGACCCATTTACTCAACTTTCGTAAGCCAGTTGACGATTGTCAGGCAATCGATCAATGCATCCGGACAGGTTAACCAACTAAATTCAAGTAAACCCATTTATAATCCTTCATTACCTGGCAAACAGACAAAATGCACAAAGAGCTTTTAATGATCCGCTCGCAGACTCCTTTCAATGCTCGGCATTAGAAAGGTGGCCCGCAAGGCGGTGGCTGACCCCCACAAAAACGAAGCCACATTCATTGCCACATCAAAAACCAACAAACTAAAAAATAAATAGAGAGAGAGAGGGAGATAGCAGATGTGAGCGAGCGAGTGAGAGAGCTGTAGTGAAAGCCATCAGGCTGCCAGGCAGACCATTTCACACAGATGTTTAACAGGCCAGTCAGGGTCATAAATCATCGACCAATATATATATATATATTTGTATAAATTTGGATATGCATATGTAAATATATATATCTCTTTCTATATCCCTCGGGTGAAATTCGCTGACATTGACAGTTTCTAATAAGAAAATTGTTGGGATTTATGCCGCCCCGTTTTGGCCGCTCCGCTCCGCTCTGGCCCGGCCCGCTCGCCCGCTCAACTTTAATTTAAAACTAATCAATAAAACGGCACAGAATGCAACAAAATCTATTCAACAAATTGCAAAATGATGCTGCAATGTGCAATGTCACAGTAATTTACGTGCCGACCACAAAACTGATGAAAATTTATGCAAAGGGTTAAGAGTCAGACTCGTCGAAGTTGCGCACAGTGGTACAAATTGAACATTTAATGGGCTAAAAAATATTTTGAAATAACTTATGATTCTTTTTAAGTTTTTGCAATAAAAAATAATGAAACAATCGTAAAGATCTATAAATAAAATAGGTAACTTATATAACATATAAAATATCATATAATATTATATATATAACAACAAATCAAATGAGTATAAAAATAGCTAATAGAATAATTTAATAAGATGAATTTTTGTTGAAATATTTCCTCATATTATATTTTCATATTGACATATAAGAATATAATTTTAAGAAATATTCCAACACAAATTTCATTTAATATTTAGTCAAATATTAAATTTATATATTTTTTAAAATATTTTATTTATTTTTATACCCTGAACCCATTGAAAATGGGAAATCAGGGTATAATGTTTTTGTGAAATGTATGTAACAGGCAGAAGGAGACATCGCAGACCCCATAAAGTATATATATTCTTGATCAGCTCGATGAGCTGAGTTGAAATAGCCCTGTCCGTCTGTCCGTCCGTCCGTCCGTCCGTCCGTCCGTCCGTCCGTCCGTCCGTCCGTCCGTCCGTCCGTCCGTCCGTCCGTCCGTCCGTCCGTATGAACGCAGCGATCTCGTAAACCACAAAAGCTAGATATATGAAATTTTCAGAGAATACTCGTCTATAGCCTACGCAGTACGAGTTTTTTTTAGATTTTCGATAACTCATCCCGTTTCCTTATTATCGATAAAAATCGATAACTTTTCTTCCGCTAAGCATACCGTAAAAGCTAGAGAATCCAAATTTACTGTGTAGATTTGTGTAATGAATGCGAAGATTTTGTAATTTTTGGATTTTGGATGCCACGCCTCCTTCGCCCCCAATTTGCAAAATTCGTATTTCAAATACTAGAGACTTGTGCTTTAGCAAATACATACATATGAATGACATGATTACGCTGCGCAAGTTTGATTAAGAAAGTCCATCCACATAAAAAGTTATTAAACATTTAATTTCCCATACAATAGGCATATTGCAGCCCAAGCGCAGTCGCTGCGTCAACTGCGCAGTCAGCAGAGCGCGTGCTTATGCGTGCGAGCGTATGCATGTGTGTGTGTGTGTGCGTTGCTCGCAATCTGTGTATATGTAAAAGAAGCATAGCATGTTGGAAAGATTGGCTCTTCGCAGGGTTCAGGGTATCTCGTAGTCGAGCCGTCTCGACTAGAGCACTCTTACTTGTTAAAAAATATTTTTTAAAATATTTTTTTTTTAATTTTATTTGTATTAAAATTACTATTAAAAACCATTAAAAAAGGTTCTGTTCACATATCAATCATATCAAATACTATTCTATAGCCATAGTCAGTTTTTTCGAAATATGTTTTGATTAAACATTTTAAATTTACGCCCACTGTGCAGTATTTTCATCCATATTCCACACTCTTTTTACCCTGCCTCGCGTGCAAAAGTGAAAAGTCATGAATCATATAAGCATACATCTAGTATGTGCACAACGCACTTTTGCAAACTGAATAATAATGTTAATGATGATGATAATGATGATGGTGATGATGATGATGATAGTAATGATGATTGTGTATTGCAGTTTGCTAAGCTGTCCAAGCTCCAGCGATCCATCCGAGTCGCTAGACTCTGAAGCATAGAATTCGAGTGGCCATAAAGTTACATTGCTTATCGCTGAAGAACTTTTAAAAAACACTTGAGATAGCGCGCTGAGAACGTGCAGTGAGACTGAGACCCAGAAGCAACACGGGGCCCCCAAGAGACACAGGTAGAACAAGTGAGAACTTTCCAGTTGGGCATAAGCGACTGCGCTTTACTCTCTTTTAAAGTGTGAATATGATTGGCTGGTCGAAACGCGATTTTCTGACTGAAATATGTAAAGTTGGGGTTGTCAAATCTCGCTCTTTGGAGTCGGTTTCACGTTCTCTTAGGAATGCAGTGTTATAATTTTAAGAATTACAGATTATTGACTAGGCAACACGCCGTATATTATTCGATTATTCGAACACAGTTATTCCTTTTAATGCTTTCCAATATATGTAAAGTTCTAAACTCAGTCTATATAAATCTAATATACTCTTCTTCATACCGAATGCGAAAAGAGTATAAGTAGAAAAGTACATGTAAGGATGATCTCACGCAGTCTATATAGCTTTCAATAAACAAGTTTAACGTGACAGTAAAAAACAACTAATATGCTTGTCTTTACTTCCTGCGAACAGAATAAATAGTATTACATCTAGACCACTCTCAACTGTAGCCTATACATATATTCCTAAATATTCCATGCAATGCTCATATCACGTAAACTCTACAACTGATTATGAGCAAACCTAATATACTCCTTTTATCCACTCTGCGTACAGAGTATAACAAGACCTAAGTACACACACCGCAAGCCACTGAAGAAAGAGATAGTTGAAGAGAAGAGCGAGGGATGCGAGAGGTATAGACGAGGATCTAGAGGAGTCAGTGGCAGCAGCAGCAGCAGTTGGAGCTGGAGCTGGAGCTGGAGTTCGAGTGCTGGAGTGTCCGCTTGTTAGGTATTGCTTGTATCTACAAATAGACTCCGTCGAGCTGACGGCCACAAGACAAACTCAAACAAAAGACCAAACGGTAGTTGCCATGAATGGTCCGTCGCACCAAAAACCGGCTGACAAAAGAGAGAGAGAGAGAGACAGAGAGAGAGAGAGAGAGATGGAGAAAAAGAAGAAACAGAACCGAAAGAAAACTTCGCTTGCAACTTTGTTGTGGCAACAAGCAGCAAACATCGTCCAGTCGCATCTCTTGCCCCGGCGACTATTTATTAACATCGAGCGCTACAGCGAACACCCAATAACAACGTCTGTCCGCCTAGTTGAATGCATTTTGTGTGTTCAACGATTTCCCACAACTGATATATACCTATATATATATATATATATATATGTATATGTATTGATTGGCTCTTCCAATATTTATGACCTGCAAACTGTTGTAGATTTCGTTTTCTCAACTCTTCAATCTTGCATTGCTTTTTGGTTTTTAGCCATAGATAAGCTGGAGATATATTTAGGCGGATAGTTTGAATAGTTTTCGAAAATTAATGGTTTCACTTTTCATTTAGAACAGAAGTAAGCAAAATCCTTTTGATGTAAATGTTGATCTAGGAGAAATTTAAATGCAAGTTAGATAGACTTATTTTATAATCTATCAATAAGGTAAAATAATTTAAAATACTTTGTAATAATATATTAAAGTAGTAAATCTATTACAATATAATGAATCTATCGATATTATCTAATATGAATATGAATCGATAAACATTCCGATCAATTTAATTTAGAATCTTATTAACTCTAGCGACATGTTCATATTGTCGACCACCCACTGTTAATCGCGTAATACTCTGTCGCCGTCGGCATTTAGAACAATAGACCACAATAGAGCGTATCACAATAGAACCAGGTAGTTGCTAAGTAGCCCAATCAGAACGCACACAGTGAAGCACATGTAAAGCGCTCAAATGAGGTAATTCCTTTGACACAATCTTGATTAATGAGGCAAGCTGTAATAGATGGCGATTTGTAATGGCTTACATTCGACAATTTCGAAAGGGAAATCTGTGCTAGAGTTCTATTTTTAATAGAGTGATGCAAAAATCAATCAGTTTTTATTTTACAGTTGATAAGCGAATTTTTAAGTGTGTGCTATAGAAATATTTCAGATTAGATTTTAACAAAATGATTTGAAATTTGAGGTATTAAATCAAAAATGATTAAATATTACAAGTAAATATAAATCGTGAATCTTAGTTGTGTAAATAAACCAGTTCAATGAACATTCGTTGAGTGGTTCAGTGTCTTGTAGACTTTTGTCTTCAATACAATTTGTTCCATCCTATTTGTAAGCTCTCCACTTTCTAGTCTTCCATCCTTCGTTGACCCTCATCAAAAATCTTCCGTGTTGCACCTAATGTAACCCTTATTAGAGCCGCTTATCTGCATTTCCAAAAACCTGTGAGAAGTCAGCACGAGGCAAAGTCTTGCTGCTTGCGTCATCAGCTCAGCGCCGTTGGCTGTGTCGCTATTTCGGGTACGCGTGATAAGCGCGAGTCAGCGCCTCAATCAGTCAAAACTCACAAAAATAAAAACAACAACAACAAGAAATACAAATACAAATAAGAGCAACAAAAACAACAACGTGAAGCGTGAATGAATTTTTCCACACAAATTGAAAATGAAAATGAAATGTGCGATAGTCAACTGATAAGCGCAGCAGTGAACACGCTCTGAGCGCCGCATTTAGATCTCATATCAGCAGCGGAGAGTGAGAGCGGCAGACTGAGCGACAGACAGAGAGAGAGAGCGAGAGACCGAGAGAACCCACGCAGTGAGCGGCGTTTTGGTTAACCGGTAAAGCATTTCATGTAGACTTTCCATTGTAGAGTTGCGCTCTCAGCTGACTGGGCTGACACTTGTTTGGCTTTTCTGCTCAGTGCACTCGTTCAGTCTTAAAACGCGTTTCAAAGCTGGCGCGTCGCGTCTTTCTCGTCAGCGCTCGCTTACGTCTGCAGCGATCGCGTCTAGCGCGACATCATTTGGATACGGTTTCATTACGCGTCTCGTGTGTAAATTGTTTAAACGAAAAGCGCAAAATTTGCAAAAATTAACGAAATCTATGCAGGCTATGCGTCTACCGGTCGTATGTGTAATGGTATACCTGAAAGTTGTCTAAAATATATTCTTATTGTGTTCATCTTTAAGTGGAAATATAAATAAACGTAAAACGATTTTTAAATCAAATTTTAAAATTTAAAAAATAACTGCCAATTAAACTGTGTAGAGCTAAAAAATTCAAAAATTCCCATTATATGTGAACAAAATATAAAATTCCCATTATATTCAAGTAAAAAATTGCCTGAAATTTTGAAAAATTCCCTTTGCAACATCTTTATAAACGAAGACAGCAAAAAGAAAAGTGGAAACGAAAAAAGATCGTGAGTCTGTGGAGCAGACTAAATGTAACTTGGCCATAATCGATTGGCAACAACTGGAAAGGATACGTCAGGCTGCAGCAAGCAGCTGCAACTGCCACACACACATACAGATGTCGATGCAGATATTCTGAATACATCAAGCACACAGATACGGATACAGCTACAGATACATGAGGCAGCCTGCCATATAAAAGATACATGCCATGTTCCCACTAACCAACCGCTCTTCGAGTGGCAAAAACACCAACAACATTAACAACAACAACAACAACGGCAACAACAGCGGCACCATTGGCAGCATCGACAACGGAAAGGATAAAATAAATTTCCAAAATAATTGGAGCTGCAATAAAACAACCGGTCGACGCGCTGGAAGTGGGTATAGCTGCAGTTTCTTAGGTAAATTCTCATGGGTGCCATAAGAACAAATAACCGTTAAGTGTGGCATACGTCATCAAGGGAAAATGGAACCTTTTTTTGGTTTATTCTAATTATTTTTTGTTGAAGTTGAAGTTAATTAAATATGTGTGGTTAATGTTGTTATTGATTGCTGTGCGGGCTGTATAATTATTTATTGCTCATCATTAAAAATCGAAGCGTGTAAATAATCAACAATTGATTTTTCAGCTATTCATTTAAGCGTTAATTTGAAAGGTGTTTCACGCAGCGTCCGCCCACTCACGTCGATATCCAAATTCTATTCAAATACATTGCTTTCCATGATCATCCATATATCTCGCTCCCTCACTCTCATAGTAGTTGTTCTTCTTACATTTTGCATTAAATTGCTAATGCTTTGCACTCATTTACATGTCGCGTCGCAGATTATTCCAGTTCCCCTTTGTAGAGACAATGCAACTCTTTTGTCATTGGCTGGACTATGCAACGGGTCGGCAGGAAGTCTGTCTGTGTGTGTGCCATGAGACATGCCATAAGAATTCCAGCAGCAGCAGCAGCAGCGACGGCGGCAGCGGCGACGTCTTCAGCTGCGCTTTACGCTTGCGCAATTCGTAAAGCTCTTTTTTTTTGCTTTGCGCTCCTTTCGTTGCGCATGCCAAAGCTTCAATAGAGAGAGAGGTGAAGGGCAGTTTGCAGCGTGGAAAGAGTGGAGAGCGTACGGCGTGCTGTCGGTGTGTGCTTTTATTTGTTTGCTGTGTAGAATTCCCAGAAATGTTTTATTTCGAAATTTGTTAACAAGCAGACACAAACACTCATACACACACACATGCATATACACATATCCAATGCTTGTCTCAGTCTCCACATTGTGCTCAGGAGCGGCAACAGCAGCAGGGTTTCAAATAGTGTATCAAGTGTTTGTACGTTTATATTGTTTATGTGCTGCGCTTTCAAGTTGAAGGTTAAAGTTGAGATTTACCTCGCGTTGTCTGCTCAATTGAGTTAGAAAATGAGTGTAGAGTTGTGTGGCTGTGTGTGTGTGTGTGTGTGTATTTGTTTGGTTCTTGAGAGTTTTGAATTTGCTTTGAGTGGCAACAGACAAATCCTTTGTGTGTTCGCATCTCAGACCTTCAACTGAATGGCACAAAAGAAAGAATTTACAAATGAAAATATTTACCTTTATTTGTCGAATTGTTTATACTGAAATACAGCAACAGGTACTCAATTAAGCCATACAATGGCCAACATCAAATGCCAATCAAACTAAACAATAACAAAAATAATCATAATGCACTCCAGTGATGCCTCGCAAATTAACATCGCTGATCGTGGCTATATTCAAATTATTTTTAATCGCAAATTGCTAGAGCTGACCCGTCATAACAAGTCTAATTAAGATGCTTAAAATAGCAACAACAAGTTGAATAAATTAAGTTTTGCAGCTGTTTAAATATCGAGGTCTCCGCATTTAGAAAGGCAGAGAACCACTAGGAAGGAGAAGAAGAGAACTCCATGAGTCCATGAGTGTGTGGCAATGAGTTGAGTCTTGCTGCTGCCAAAACACACCCTCAGGGCTCATTAGGCGCAGTTGCCTGAGTGTGCGTGAGATTTATTAGCAAACACTGGCGGCAAATTAGCTGGAAATGTGCAACACGCAGAGGAGCAGTAAGGGGGGAGTAAGGAGGAGTAAGGGGAACTCTGGACTGGAACGTGGCCCGTGGCTCTCTTGGATGGTTAATTGCGCGGCTGTGCTCAGCGGGTCGCCTGGCCAAATGAGCGTTTAAAGTGTCGGCGATGTTAGATTGCAACATGCGGCAGCCGCAGCCGATTGGCATGCTAAATCCAAACAAGTTGGCAGCCCTGCGCACAGTTAAAGCCGCTGCGCCATGCCAAATCGCATTCGATTTGTTGTTGCCAGCGCGCGCAGTCACATTTTGAATTATTTGACACTTTGCATGCGCTCATCTTCCTTTCTCTCTTTGTCTCTTTCTTTCTCTTTCTTTCCTTGCAGTTTATTAACTCATTATTTTGCATTGAGCGTCTTTGGCCGACGGCTAAAGCATGTTGCAAAAGTTTCCTCTGCTTTGACAAGTTGTTGTTTATCTCTCACTCGCTCTAGCTGCGTCAATCTCTCTCTCTCTCTCTTGCACAACTTTCCTTGAGAGAATCGCACAATCTTTTGTAGTTGATTGAGTGCCCGGCACTCTTTTTCTCATTAGTGAAATGAATATTTTTTCTTTTATTTTTGCATGCTTCGTAATTTCGAACATAAAGTTTAATCACATTGCGGCTTGTCTTTTAATTAAGGCAATCAATAATTTGTGAGTAATCCTTAATTGATGTCGACGACAAAACGAAGCGTCACATGCAGAAAATTTTGTGTGTGTAAATAATTTGGAGGAATTTTTTATTGAATTTCTTTGAATAAGAAAAAAAAGTTTTGGTTTTTTGAAGTTAGCTGAATTGATATGATATTGATTTATATTATATTATATTATATGTATATATTGATATGAATTCAAAATGATGGTTATCTCTCTAATAATTACCTAAATATTTGAATATTAAATATTCTTTATCTATTCTGTTTCATAGATGAAGATATAATATAAGATAATATAATAATATAATATAATATAATATAATAATAATAATAATTGTGGGAAGATTTGGAATTCATTTAACATATTTCTGTGAATTTTAATTTTCAACTAAAGTAAGCTTCTTCTGTTCGTTTTTCTAGTATTTCACTGTAGAAGTCTTATATGTACGGCAAGCATTCCTCCTCTACCTTCTCCTTCTCTCTTGCTTTACTGTAGTGGCCTTTTATGTACAGTTAACAGTTCATTCTCTACCTTCTCCAATTAATTTCGACACGAAACCTATTTTTTTTTTGCACTTAAATAATTGTTGACCTCCAACAAGATTTGACTCGAATGCCGACAAACATTTGAAACACACATACAGCAAAAAAAAAAAAATCTTATTAATTATTTGCACATTTGTTTGTTAAAATTGTTGTTTTCGATTGCCAAATAGCAATAGCTGCCGCGTAACACTTTGTTGTAGTAAGCGCGTCGGCCAAAGATAAAACAAAAACAAAAGACAAAAAAGAAAAAAACAATCAAAAATTCATATCTCATCTGTGTCGAAGTCAAGTTGTAGGCGTTGCTTGACGGTAGCTTCGACATTGTCAAAAGAGACATCAACAACTTGACGTGGACACGTGCAAAAAAAAAAAAAAGCAATCGAAAGATACATTAACAATCTGTTACATTAGGGAATATCTTTAATGAGTAAAGAAATGTATAGAAAGTTAATAGATATAAAGTACAGGATATATAATTTATAAAAATATGTATATTTTGGCTAAGAAAGCGATCGAAAGAGATAGCAAAAGTTAGTTACCCGGGAAGTAGCCTTCCAAGTAGTCTCTAAAAATATAGATATACAAGTTTAAAGGATATTAATAATATAATATAATATATATTAAAATAGATAAAAACAAATAAAAGGGCAATCGAAAATTTTATCAACGGTTAATTTGATAGGGAATACCCTTAAAAATCTTAAAAGGAATACTTTTTATAACAATTAAAACGTTGTTATCAAATATTGTTAGCAAATATTGATTTCATTAATCAATGTAATTTGCAGATATGTTGTCTTTGACATTGAATAAATATATTTATTAGTAATAAAATATTCCCAAATTGAAAACTATATCAAAAATTTAAAAGTAGAATTCTGTTGTTCAAGTCTCCTACTCTTCAATGAAAATATTTTATATATCAACACTAATTCTAATCTTTATTTAAAACACATTCCTCAAATAGTAGATAAGTTAGTCACATACAAGAATTTCGTCAGCTTGTGATTAACTCTTTCATACAAAAATTTATCAGTCAAAAGTTTTGATGACGTAGTACTTATAGTTTATTTTAGATCTTAACTAGTCAATGATTATATATTAAACATCATTTATAACTGATTAGTTTTTGATTTAATTATAGCTTTGAAATTAATTTCAGAGAATTATAATTTGACATTTTTTGTTACTTGGCTTTTTATCTATTATATATATATATATAATAGTTAGTCAACCTTTTCTGATTTTTTGCAATATTCATTCAGTTAGCACGCTAAAACTTTTGATAAGATAAGAAAACATTTATATATTTTTTATATAAATGTCTACAGCACATATCTATAAGAATTCCCTGACTGTCGCGCCTTTTGACCGGCGCACCTGTCGCACCTGTATTTGATAAACTTTGTAGGCGGCGCCAGGCGCTCGTCGTGCTTTTTTTTCTTTTATTTTTTTTTTTTTTCGCTTCAATATTTGCCAATAATTAAAAGGAAAAAAAAGAAGGTAATTGGCTTTGCTTGTTAGCTCGGCTCGTATGCAAACATATCTCGCTATCGGAGTTGAGTTTGCTTTGTAGATTGTCGCGAAAAACAATTACAAATAGTTCGTTCCACAGTTGAGGAAGCGAGTTACTTTGACTCTTTTTTCAGTTCGCTCTCCAGAGCAAATACGAATTTGCTTAAATCGCAAACATAAAAAGATGCCAAATGTTTGTCCAGCAATTTGTTGTGTGAGCTGTGTGTCTGTGTGTGCGGGGGAGCGGTGAGAGAGCGTGACTTTAGAGCGTTTGAGCTCGAAAGATTTGTCAGAAGTTTGCATTTGAGGTTCGGCCATGGCTGTGGGTCAGCCAGATAGCCAGGGTCAGCACTGGGTCAGCAGTTGAGCAGCTGAGCAGCTGAGCAGAGGTGTGTGTGTATGTGTGTGTGAGAAAAAAGATGTTTGACTATATGAACAGCTGTCAAATGTATTTATATGTGTGATGATAATGTTAAGTTTAAATGTGTTCAGAACAAAATGTAAGCATGCTGAAAAACACCTAGAAAAACATTATTTCAAGAGAAAGATTAAATAAAACTAAGAAAGATATGTATATAGTTGGTCTAAGAGAACGTTTCTCAGCGTAATCAAGTTCTTTCCATTTTTCCCATAATAATATCGCTTATCTATGTTACTTAATCATTAATTCATTCTGATATTACAAATTTAATAGAGAAATAGATAGACAAAGAAAGAGAGAGAGGGAGAGAGATAGAGAGAGATGGTGAGTGATCAAGTATATTTGTATTATAGAAAAAGGTTATTTAGTTAGAATAAATCCATCTTTCGATGTTTTTTTTATTGTAAGTGCCGTCTTTCTATGTGACTCTCATCAAATCCGCTCAAAGTTGTTAAAACTGCATGAAATGGTTAAATAGACAGTAAATGAGAAAGAAAGAGACAGAAAAATAAATTTATTACTGACAATTACGCTTTATCATCATACCTGGTTAGGACAAGTGCTGCCTTTCTATGCGATTTTCATATATTGCAATGTTGAAGCTTAAGAGAAAGAAAGAAAGAGACTGATCGATAGTTCTGTCTATAATATTCGTTCTTTATGGAAGGAACATTTCTCTGGCAACATGGATTTTCTCTCTCTATTTCTTCACAGTACAAATACCTTTCTATGCGATTTTCAAAATTTTAAATAAGATTTATTTACATATATTTAAGTAGAATGATTCTATATTTAGTTTTCAAGATACAACAGCTATATCTAACAGATAAACAGACTCAATTCTGAGTGACCTACCGGCAGAGATTAATGTATTGTAAGACACTTGCACTTCGAGCAACAACTCAATATTGAGTCATGTGCTAATGCATATGCCCTGTATATATTGACAGACATTTGTAAAGTGACCTTTCTCTGAGCTTATCTGTGACTAATTTCGATGATAATAGAAGGAAAGTAAAGTTTTGGCACTGATTTATTCATAGGTTTACCTCGAATTTAATGACCATTGCATAATCCCAGCTAAAACCTTCGACATTCACTTAAATGATCTTTTATTTGCGATTTGACATCAAGCAAACATTGGCAATTTTTGAACGTGGGCTGTTTGTTCAATAAAATGTTGAGTGCACTTCAGTATTTATTCAAAATCTAATAAATAAAAAAAATTGTGCGCTGAAAATAATAATTTCAAACTTCATTTGTCATCAGGCTAAACGTTTCTCATTTGAATTTCCTCAAAAAAAATCATTTTGAAAATAAATATGAATAATTTCATTCATTCATTGAATCTTTTTTTTTTTTTTTGTATATTTGATTTATTTTTTAAGGTTTTTTTTTTGTTTTGCTGTAGCTGAAGATGATTTAATGGATTGTTTTTGTTTTTATTTTTATTTGTATTTTTGTTCGTGCTTTAACGTTAACTTTCACCTGGGTCGTTTAAGTGAAATTGTTGCCTAATGACTGAGCATTTCTTTTAATTAGAAGACTCATCATGCGAGAGTATTTACAATAAAAACATTTCCCAGTTCCCAGACAATGGGCGGAACCAACGGCCAAGTTTGTTGAACCTGTTCCCAGTTGACAAGGTGCGTGCTAAGGGGCAATGCACAGAGTTGTAAAAAAAAGCACTGAGAATTATTATTCATTATGACTAAAATATTATCCGACATTAAGCTGGAAGAAATATAAAAGATTGAAGAGATTTTTTTTCAAGATCAAGATTTCAGATAAATTCTGTAAAATTTATTTATAAATTTAAAATCTTTCTAAGTAAAAATCTTGGCGTAGGCTGTAAACGACAGATCGTTTACAGGAAAAGAAGTTGAAGTTAGCTTGAAATGAAATTTATAAAGGCTAGATCTGTAGAGAAGATCTGTTGAGTCCATAGACTTTTCAGATTCTGTTAATCAAATGGTCTTTCAAATATATATTTTAACTGTTTCTAATTTACATTTTAAAGTATTTTTCCCTATGTGAATGAGTGCAAAAAAAAACAAGAGCTATAAAAATTTGCATTACAGTTATAATTCGCAACCAGCTTTAGCGCTCAATGCGTCAAGTTCTAGGCCAACCGTTTGACAAGTGGTTTTTCTTCTTCTTCCTCTTCCTCTTCCTCTTTTGCTGTTTGTTGTTTGCCGCCTCAAAAGCGAATACATGCGAAATGTCACTTGATAAATCCAATTGTTTGCATATATATGTTTATATATATATATATATAGGGCTGACAGTTGTGCCAAGTCATGGCGGACATGAATCACCTTCAGTTGGTTTTTGGGCTTCAGCTTTTGGGGCTGTCCGTGCAACTGCGTTGCAAACTGCAGCGAATTAATTTATCAACATTTACCGCTACAATGTCAACGCTGCCACAGACTCTGACACGGCCGAGAAGTGCAGCATTAAAAGGCTATAAATTGTATATATGTATGTTTGTATATATGTACAAACGTATCTCAGTTGGGGCAGGCAAAGTTCCAAGAAGTTGGCAAGACGCGAGTCCCGAGTCGGGCAATTTGATCTGACCAAACAGTTTTTGTTTTTGTTTTTTTTTTCCTGTGCTGAAGAAAAACTGCAGACCAAAGTTTGATTTATGCGTCGAGATGCTCAATGGGCGATATGATGGGATGGCCCGGGACGAGACGAACTGAGCAACCAACAAGCAGTAGAAGACGACGAAGAAGAAGAAGAAGAAGAAGAGAAATAACCCAACTAAACGGCACGACTACCCAAAAAACAACGCGCTATGTTAACGCCGCCTGCCCGGCGGACATACGCTGCATAGACATAAATTATAAGCCATGGCTAAATAGGAAACTGTTAAGCAGCAGCAACAGCAGCTAAGCACAATGGTAGTTTAGCTAAATTATCAAATAAAATGTGCAATATTTAAAAAATAATATATATTTATATAAATGGTTATTAAAGTTTCTTAAAAGAATCATTTGAAAATATTTGTTTATATATTTTTAAATATTTATTTATTATTTATTAATATTTAAATATTTTTTTAGAATATCAAAATTTTGTTATATTTTTTCACTCTTATATTTATTATATTATTTTATAAATAATTTTCCAAATTATTTTAAAATTTTACATAGTTAAACAATGGTAATTGTCTTTCAAAGAAATATTTAAAAATTATTAATTATTTTAATATATATATTCCCATGAAAATATTTATCGTTTATTTTTTAAAATTATTTTAATATATATTTTCATGAAAATATTTATCATTTATTTTTAAAAATTATTTAAAAATTTGTAAATATTCAGGCAAAGTTATTTATCATAAAATGAAATAATTTGAATCCACATCCATCTCCTAAATTCCCTTCAGTTAAAACATGTGTTCAACATATTTTTGAGTTTTTACTTAAAACAATCTATTAGACATAAAATTACTTTATAAACTTGCTAAAATTTAAAGCAGTCATCAAATGTTGTCTATGGAACTAAACACATTTCGCCCATTGTACATATAATAATCTTTTCCTACGGCTTCTGGCAGCTGCATTTAAGTTTTAGTTATAGTTTCTCTTTCCATCATATTGTTTACAAATATTAAAACAAAAGTTTACAGTTTATTCCAGAAGTAAATGCACACACACATAAATAAATATATATATATATATATATATATATATATATGTATCTGTATATGTGTGTAGAGTTTATCTGGCTTGGCTGTTGGGTGTTTGTCATGTTTTGCCAGCTTCGGTTTCATGCTCCTGGCCTGCAACATGTTGCACTCACGTCAATGTTGCGCCTTTGTCTCGTAAATTTTAACATTTTTATTATAAAACCAAAATGTGTTTGTGTGGTTTTTGTTGTTGTTGTCGATTGTTGACGTTGTTGTTGTTGCTGTTTTTTTTTGCTGTTTTTGCTTACTTTTCACACAATGCGCGCGATTTATTTTGTATGCATTTGGGATTTGAAATTGATTAATTACACAACGGAAGAGCTGGCTGAAGTTATCAATGGGCTGCTATAAGCCCGATTCCAGCTAGTCTCGAGCCTTTGTTTTGCAGCCACTAAAATCATTTTTCATGCTTAATATTTTACATTACTATTATTAATATTATTATTATTAATATGTTATTAACATTACACAAATCCCAAGCTTAGCTCACGCAAGTTTTTTTAAGTCACGGCTCAGTTGGTCAGTTTTTTGTTGTTTATTGTTCTACTGAAGGCCGCGAGCTCACAATGAATTATCAGAATGACACTGAACTATTGAACCTGCTCCACTTGGTTAAGCAGACAGTGAAGCATCATTAAGTAGAACTTAGGTTTGTTTGAGATGGTTTCAGGGCTTCTTATTGTCGAATTTCTAAATGTTTCAACTAAATATAAATTTTTTAAAATTAAATAAACAGAAGCTGAAAAAATTCAAGAAATATTTATATTTCACACAATATTAAAAAATAAATAATTTATAAAATTATTTTATAAATTAGAGCATTAAAAAAATGTTGAAAAATTATTATAATAATTAGAATATAAATTTAAATCATTTAAAAATACTTAGTAAGTTTTCTACATTTCTAACAGTTGCACATTTCGAGGGATCACTGTACTAGTTCACCGAAAACGTTTCTTTTATAATCATGTTATGTGATTTGTGACATGTTTATGAAAAATAATATTAGAAACCCATTCCTTAACTTCCTACATTATTTGTTTTATTATTTACTTGCAAGCCATAAAACTGTCTGACAAAATAACATAAAGACAGGATAAGGTTAGTTCCTGCCTCTGGCCCAGCCCCATTTTCTTTAATATTTACTTGCGATGTTGCTGGGGCGTGTCTATGTAGAACGCTTAAATTGTTTACACAAACTGGCGTCTGGCGCCAATTCAAAGACATCCACTTGGAAAGCAGTTGGCGCCTGATCTTCAATTGCAAATGGAATGTAAAGACCGAGAAGCCCGACCGACAAGGGGATCCGACTGCAATTGCAGTCTGCAGCTTGCAAATTGTTTTTGATCTCGAGGCAATCTCTTGAATGTGTTAGACGATTGTACAGTGCAGCTTCACAAAATCCAAAATAAAAAGATGTCAAAGCAATTAGTTGAAATCAACTCTACATACATCAAAAACAAAAAAGAAAAGTACAAAATATTTTGCCTCTCAGCTCAGTTGTTGTTTTTTAATGCCACATGTGTCGCCTTTTTACGACTCTGAACTACTTAAATTGTATGGAATTTTTGTTTTTGTTTTTTTAATGAGCTATATAAATGTTTGAGGTCTGTGGACCATGCACAGACATCTACGGAATTGTCGTGGAAATTAATGTGCGTAGTGGAAGACAAGTACTAAAGGCATAATGGGAAACACTTTTTCATAGCGTTTAATGGGGTGAAACTTTTAACCCTAGAGAGGGATAGGCTTTTGTAATGTAAACAAATGTGGTAAAAGCATAATAAGTTACAGAAAATTCAAAATTAGAATTTTTAAAAAATTTATTAAGAGTGAAATCAATATTTTATTGAATTTAATTTAAAGCAAAGTGAGAAGATTAATTTAGAATTATTTTTTGTTGTTGATAGATGAGTGTTTTGAAGAGTTGGGGCTCGTATCACGAAAGGCTTTAGAATTACAAATCATTTAAATAATATTTTTATATATAATATTATTATAAATAAATATAAATATATATTTTTTTCTCATTTTATAATAATATATTTTCTAAATATATAATATACTACATAATATTATATCCTTTATTTTAGGAAATTTTATGTCTTTAAGTTTAATTTTAATTTATATTTTTTAAATTTTAATTAAGTTTTGTTTTCTCATTTAATAATGAATTTCTCTTTTCTTCTTTTAGGTAAGTTTCACACGCCTTTTACATCATTTTGTGTGTCATGAAAGTAAAAAATAAAATTAACGTAAGTCTTAAGAGATATTTACTTTAAGCTGAGATAAAAGAAAAAAAACTCTTCAAAACATATATATTTGTTGCCAATTAGTTAACTGTTTTTTCTTTCTTCTGTTACGCGTTTATTAACACATTCCTTGAACTGATGAGATAAATGACTCAACTCAGTTGTTACTTCAGCATTAGTCAGTTTTTCAAGCTAAACAAACTATAAATAAATAGAAATTTAGATAAAGCAAAAGGTGCTTAACCTGAGCTCTTTGCATTTTATGATCATAGATAGATATTAAAAAAAAAACAGGTATTACAGAAATAGATGAGAGATAAAGCTTGATTTAACTAAGAAGTTGAAGTTTACCTGTATTTTTGTTTGTCTAATATAAATTTAATAATTTCCTTTGTCATATTAGTTTGCCAGCTCATTAAACCTAATTAGGATAGCATATTGAATGCGCTTTCAGAAGCCAGTTTCATTTTGCAGATCCTTTGATTAATTGGCAAACTTTTGCGCATCAGCGCACAACAAAAGGAGCTAAAACTTAAGAACTTTGCCTTTTTCTTGTTGTTGTTAAATACAAAATTCATAATTCAGAATCAAATTTATGTTTGCACAGCTCAATTTTTAGCCAGACAAAAAAAAAGAAGACACAAGCTGTTGTCTCTTCTTAGAACTCGGTCAGGTCTGTGTATATATAAATATATATATAAGTATATATATATAAACGTCGGCAAAGCTACAAAGTCTGGCATGAAGCAGACTTGCAAAAAAAAAGATATATATATAAAAATGAGAAACTTCAACTGAAAAGTGAAGCTCACTTTGAAACTTCTTTGAACCATTGAAATATACATATATTGCAGTGTATTTGTTTTATTTACAATAGATATAGCTTGAACGATGTGAAGATACATTAACCTTCGTATTTTTGTTCGTTTCGACAATTCTCGTTGTTTTTGGTTGCGCAAATACGACAACGACAACGACAGTGAGTTTTGTATCTAAAATCAACAAGTTCACAGCGAACATGAAAAAGATAAAACCTTTAAGCCTCAGGCATACACACACACACAGTGACACACTCACACACTCACACACTCACACACTCACACACACTTATACACTCCCATTCATTGTCAGGCATTTGCTTAGACAACAAACACCAAAAAAAAAACAAACCACCAAAACCCAGTTGACATGACTTCACAAACACGTAAATACTGAAAGACGACTCAAATATAGAACGTAACTCGATCAGATAATTCAATTTTGTGACAATTTTGGGGTGGAACGTAGCGCGGCCCGAATGTGGAGAGAGTGAGAAGTTCTGTGGCTTCATTAGTTTGTTTGATTAAACTCTTAACTTGAATTTACGAATGAGTAATGTCTAAGTGTCTAAATAAAGTTAAATTGATTTGCAGTTGGTTAAAACTATATAGCTAAAGGGTCTTAACTTATGCTGCTTTGTAAGGGGTCTATACTAGAGGTGGGAAACTATCGATAGTCGGCACCATCGATAGCGGCGATAGTTTTTTACCAAACCATCGATAGTGGCTCGATAGTGCCTCGATAGTGCCCAACATAAAACAACTAAAATTAATTTTTCAAAAACGACCATAGGTCACACGTTACAGCAACACTAGAAACTTCTTCTAGAATGGTTGAAAGCTTTGCCGAAGTTTCTTTAAACAAATCCATCATCAGCACACTTTGTAAATGACGGCGACTTGGCAGCTTGTACCTGGCATCCATAATTTTGCTGTAATTGATGAATCCACGATCCTCTAATATGCTATACGGTTGTACGTCCAAGGCAACCATCTCCGCTAAAGTTTTATCAATAATTTTTTTTCGCGATGAGTTGGAATCGTACAGGACAGATTTTTTAATGTATGAATCTAAAGATCTCATACTTGATCGGCAGCTGCTGCTGGTGGATAGCATGCTGTCACCCTGATCTCCATAATTAGCGGAGTTCCTTTCATCGTCCCTTAAACTAGGATGAAACCGTTTCAGGTGATCCCGCAAGTTGGACGTGTTTCCGCTTGTCTTGTACTCCTTTTCACAATTTAAGCATTTCGCAAATTTTTTATCATCTGATCTTTTAAAGTAATTCCACACATCAGATATTTTTGTTTTCTTCTTTAATTTCTGGCTAGATGTTGTAGCCGCAGAGCTCTTTTCCGATTCCGATGAGCTGCAATCGCATGTTTCTTTCGAATTGCGGCGTTTGCCCATTATAAAGCACACATATTAATAGTTGCTTTGAAATTGCTTCAACGACTCTTATTTTTATTACCCATTTGGAGAAAGCGATCCATTTATTAACTATTAACTATTAGTGACACTATCGAGGCACTATCGATACACTATCGGTAGTGCATGACAATCGATAGTGAGTCGACTCGATAGTGCTCAACCATCGATAGTGTCGATAGTGCCATCGATAGTTTCCCACCTCTAGTCTATACCCTGTGCCTTTTGAATATGGGTATGAAGCAAGGCTAAAACTTATCTCAGAATATTCTATATTCCCTGTATTATGGGCCAGCGTATACAGTCTTTTAACTTCTATTTGAATGCATAGAACTAATAAATCATATAAACTATAAGAACTATAGATACTTCTTGAACGACAAATCAAAATATAGATCAATAATTATCGTCTCGCCATTTTCATATGTATGGCTAATGATAATGCTAATACCATATTCAAACATTTCTCAGCTTCAATATAGAATTTCTTAATAGTCTCAAGTTAATTCAAGTAATATTTTGTTTCTTGAAGCACTTACCATGCTTCATCTGATTGTTCCACATAAATTATCAAGTTGTTGCAACTGGCAAATGTAAATTACAGTAATTTATCCACTTGCTGGTGCAAATATTTGATGACAATCTCACATGCAACTGCCTAAAGTGCCTTTCACCAGCTAAAAATAAGAAGGCAAAGAAAAAACACTTTTGTGGCATCCACAAAAAAACATGCCCCATAAATATACGCGAGTCAACTAACGTAATTTGGACAGAGAGAGCGAGAGAGAGAGAGAGAGAGAGAGAGAATGTTGGTATTCGATTCCGATTACCACAAGTGCATCGGCGTCCGTGAGTAATGCAAATGGAACCTGGACATGGGAAATTGATACGTGGCTTAATTTGAACTCGAACAACTGCCCGCTGAGGTCGTTGCAATTGGGGAATTCAATCCAAAAGTATTCGCTAATTTAGCTGATATTCTATTTCAGCTTCAATTAGCAAACACAATTTTAATGACAAAGGTTTCCTACAAATATATATAGGGATTCGTATGTTAAAGATGTCGAATGTTAAATACTCTATGAAATATATTCTTTATTCTATAGACTGAAATTTCTGTATATTTGATATATATAATGTAGATATATATATATATATAAATATATTCTATATTGCTTTGTATTAGTTTACCTTATTCATTCTAGTTTCGAACTTCCGTCCTTTTCTCTATTCTTAATCTCATCTTTCTCTTTGGTTTCTGCCAAGACTAGCGCTTGAATTTTCTTAAGTGTCTCCTCGATTCTTCTGTTGTACTCTTCTTCCTCATTCGTGCTCTGTTCCTTGCTCTCTTGCTGCGCCGCTGGGCTGTCTCCTTGGGTGCGTCGTCCCATGGTTAACTTGGTGATCAGATGCCTAGGCACACGCACCTCGGCGCCAATGCGATTTGCGCTCTTATACTGCTCCAGGACGCGCATGAAGGGCTGGAGAGGACAGCCTCTGGTCTGCGCCTCCACCATCAGTCGATGGGCGTAGTCCACGAAGCGCGCATCTTCGCGCAGGCATTCCAGCTGCGCCAAGCGATTGTAGTTTGTGGCCGGACGCGACTCCTCGTCGCGCCGCTGCTGCTCCTGCTTGTCGAGCTGAGCGCGCAGTTCGTGCTGGCGACGCAGTTGCTCCTGGCGCTGCTGCAGCTTGAACTGCACATGAATGCGTTCGTTTTCCAATCGTCTAGCCACATCATCGCTGTGTTCCAACTTCGTTCGCTGCTTGGCTGCCTCGGCTTGCTGCTGTTCGGCCTCCTGCATGGCCAGGCGATGCGCCTTGGACTGCTCCCGCCGCTGGCGACGCGCCTGCTGCTCCACACTGTGCGCTCGTCGCATCTCGGCCAGCTGTCGCTCGTGGCGTCGCTGATCCTCGCTAGCGCTGTAGTGCAGCCGAGGTGCTAGCTGCTTTGCCAGCTGCTCATTGTGCTGCAGTCGCCGTTGCATACGCTGCCTGGCCAGATCGCGCTTCAAGTTGTCCAGCTTGGCCTTGGCCTCGTTGTGCACGTCACATAGCGTCAGCTCCACCTTGTCCAGCAGCTGCAGCTGCTGTCGTTGGTGCTCAGCTGCCTCCAACGATGCCAAGTCGAACTGTCGTCTCTGCTGCACCTTGGCCGCCTGCTGCGCTCGCTCCTTTTCCAGGTGCTGCTTCACTTGCTGCTCGTTGCGTTGTCGCTCCTGGCGCTCCAGTTCCAGCTGCTCAGCTTTCGCAGCGTTGCGTTCTTGCTCTCGCTCCTCGATAGATTTGAGCAGCTCGCGCTTGTGCTCGCTCAGCTGCTGGCTTCGCTGCTTTTGGCGCAGCTGCGCCTCCTCCAGCCCATTGAGCACCTGCTCGCTGTAGATGCGTTTGTCTAGCGCTCTCTGCTGCTCAGTGGCTGCTGCAAACTGTGTCTGCAGCTGCCGCTGAGTAATAATGCCGCGCAGCACCTCACTCTGCTGCTTGGCGCAGTGCAGCTCTCGTGGACCCGGACGGAGTTGCTCTAGCAGCTGTTGCGCCTTCTCAATGCGTTGCTTTTGTCTGAGCTGCTCCTCACGCTGCAGCGCAATGCTCTCTTCTTGGGCTCGTTCTTTGGCCAGTTGCTCTTGCTGCTGCTGCTGTAGTTGGTCCCTTCGGCACTGCTCCTGCTCCGTGGCGCATAGATTACGTCCGGCAAAGCGACGCAGTAGCTCCTCACCGCCCTGACGCAATTTGTCGTCGTAGAGCTGACGTTGCTTCTGTCTTTGCTGCTGCTGCTGCTCAGCCGCTTTGTTGGCATTAGCCTGAATCCGTGCATAGCGTTGCAGCGATATAACCAATGGTGGCTTCTCGCGTATCCTCACCTGGCGTCGTTCCTGCGGCAGCCAACTGTACTGCATGGCGCTTGACTAGAGAATCTACTGAAAGTTTTCCTAGATGCCCTTTGCCGGCTGTTTGTGTCTGAGTTTGTTGGCTGTTGTCAAGGAGTTTTGTTCGTAGTTATGGGAATAAGTTGTTATATGTTTGCACTGGAGATTCGATATATATTTGCTGTAGTTATTTATTGGGGAGTAAAAGAGAGAGAAAGAGATGAGTTGCATAGAGAGGGAGAGAGAGAGAAAAGGTAAAGAATTTAGTTTGGCTCAGACTCAATAAAGTAAAGAAAGAAATCGAGTTTTGAGCAATTGAGAATGAAAAATAAAAGAAGGAAAGTGGCAATTTAAAGAGTTATAATATCATATGATAAATTGTAGGTATAGAGATCAGCTTATATTTCTATATTTTTATATGATATACTATATATAATAATAAAGGAAGATTATAAGATCTTATGATAACTATATCTATATATAGATATTAGATTATATTTGCATTTATATTATATTCTATTTTTTTAAATATCTTTAAAAATATTCTTAAATTATAAAAGAAATTGCAATCTACCTTGGGCTATGCACCCATACAAAAATATTCTCTAAAAGTAAATAAAACAGCTCTTAAAATTTAAAATATTTTAATAAGATTTCTTTTACCATTTCTGAGACACATTTATTAAATTTAGTAGTTTGAAAATATAATATAATATTTATTACATTTTTAACTCATTTTATTTAGTTCACACTTTATTCTCTGAGTGTATTCGCTCACTTAGTTTGTGTTATTCTAATAACGATTTCTTATCTTCTCAAATGTTAATTGATTTCAGTCTGCGAGCACTAGACTTATTCGGATATTTGCATTTTTCTAATACATTTAACTACTAATTGTGATACTTTGTGTAAAAAAAAAAAAGAAAAAAAATGTCAATGCTGTCAACTCACTTAGGCCAGAAATGTTGTCATTATTTTGATTAATTAGCCAAGTTAGCGCTTGCTGACAACTGTCAACGCAAATGGCAAACATTTTCCCCGAATGCCATTCGCGATGGCTTAATTATGTCCAAAACTTATGTCTTGGCCATTTTGCAAGCGACTGTGCATCTGGTGACGGGCTTTTCTGATAAAAAAAAAAAATAAATAAAAATACAAAAAATTGTTGAATGTGCGCAATTTACGGGCGTACTTCACGATGCATAATACACACACGACAACTGGTTGCTGAGGTTGAGCTGAGTTTCCGAATTGGCCACAAAACTCAAATTGTCAACTCATTTCCCGATGGGCCATTACAAGTTTTGGTGTTAAGAGCTACCGAACCCAGAAAAGGGCACAAAACAAATCTGTTTGGGCACGCTTCATTTGGCTCACATTGAAATCCAATGAGTCGTATCTGTATCTCTGCAGCTAAGGTTCAAATAAATTTAATTAACACTTAGCCGCGAATGGGCACTAAAATCTGACAATGAACCCTTTGTAAGCTCACAACTCTGTAATATATATTTCAAAGCAAACAGTTGGTTTGTAAACTGTTCCTAACTGCCTCATATGAAGTCAGATCTGAGCAAGATTGTGCGTTTTATATTCATTGAGGTTTATGGATCAAAGTCGAGTTGAATATATTTGAATTGTGCCAAATCCCAAAGTACTTGGCATATAGAAACAAAAGTAAAGTGAAATACTGAAGCGTAACAATTGGGCCCTTGAATTGGGTCAGTGATTCAACATTGTCTACGAAGGCCCCGCCCATAAATAAAGCCAATAAAACACGCGATAAAGGTAAACTAGTTAGTCATATCTATAAGAGTGTATAATAGGTTATGCCACTCGCAGCTCTGTCTACTTATCGAAGTGGTCAGACGGCATTATAAGTGATTTTGAAGTTTATCGATAACTGTTTAGCTATGACAGCTATTTGGCATCTACTTAATATATACACTTATGAGGTAGTCCATAGAAATTTGGAGAATGCAATGAAAACTTACCAATTGAAAGCTATTGACATATTGTGGACTTATGTTAAGTGTAGAGTTATGTAATGTGGATGTTAAGTCTCTGTTAACTTAGACATGAATGAGAGGGTTCGAATTTATGTTAGTTTTATAATAGATTTTTAAGATACTCCTCCACTAAAACATACATAAAATATTTATTTATTAACAGTGTATATAGAAGATAAGGAAATAATAAGAATACCATTTTAAGCCTCTTACTATTACAAAGATATTTTCTAACAATATCTTTATAATACTTTTCTATACAACCCAAGCAACCTATTTGTTGATTGCAGACAAAAGGTCTTTACACTCTCAGTTCTTCTTCATAAATATTAAAGCCCCTCATTAAAATTTACCTGTAATATGACCAATTACTTAGCAACAATAATCTTATCTTATCTGAGGTAATTGATTCCTCGTAAGCTTCAACTGATGGAATTATAGACTTTAGGTATGGATAAATAAGTTTTACAGCAATAGTTTGCCAGCTGACTGCAATTGTTGCTGCTTCACTTCAACGTCAAGTGCAAATGACAGCACTAAACAACTGGACAACAACAAACAACCAACAGCCAACAGCCAACAGCCAAGAGACAACAGACAACGGCCAACAACAACAGAAGCAAAATTGTGCCTTCTTGCGGTCAAGCTCTGTGTCTTGGCCCTTGTTCGGTGCGGCTCTGGGCTGCTGTTGCTGGTTGCCACTTGAATGACTTCATGTGCCCCTGTCGGAAAACTTGAAAAACTTGTCTTTATCGAGAGGTAAAGCCAAGGGGCAGTGTCTGGAACGAGAGCCATAGCCACACGTACTTTATGCAGTAGGCACTCGGACACGAGAACGACCAGGTGAGAGGAGACAAAGATAAACAAGAGCAAGAACAATGATGGCGACTGGGACAACAAATGAGTGCAACTGTTTCTTATAGAACAAACTTCATGCACTTCTCCAGTTTGGCTCCGTCCAGTTTTTCAGACCGAAAAGAGAAAGAAAAGCAAGAAGCGACCATTCGCAAAAGTCCACAGACATTGTCCACTGAGCTCCAAGTTTGGCCAACAACAAGACGAAGTCTCCGCAGAGTCGCCGTCTTCCACTTTGTATCTTCTGCAGATCTTAACTGCGTCTCGGAACGCGTCCACATTCGCCAGTTGTTCGTCTCGATTGTGGTTCGGGCAATTAACATGCAATTAAAAGACGTTTCAATCTAAACAACTTTAGAGCGTCGCATACATATTACCACTTTGCACGGCATACACAGATACACACGCACACACACACACTCACTCACACATATACTGAAAATGTAATTTAAGCATCGTAAACACTTTAGAGATCTACACTGACTGACAAGCTTTGAAGCACCGATGTCCACATCGTCAGTGCCTTTCCCAATGCTAAATAGCCAGCTACTGCTTTTGCCATAAAAAGCCGATAGTCCTACATATCTACAAGGTTTATGTTTAGCCAAGTTTTATTATGAATCGTTTGAGTTTTTTTTAAGTTTATACAAATAGACCTATATCTGAGATTATGAATCATAAACCAGGCGTAGATGCAGTCAAGTTATCTATCTAAGCTTTTCCAAACTTGTTTTAATTTATATAAATATTATTTATCAGAATATGTATTGCAATGGCTAACTTGTTAATATTTTACTATTATTATTTTATTCAGTTTACTTAATATTATATATATTATAATATTGATCTATGTAAATGTTCTTTAAGCTAATGACTAATGGCATTTACTTTAATACTTAGCATAAACTTTGACAAGCAACATTTCAAGTATAATTTGTTTAAATATTCTCTTTCGTTACGGCAATTTACAATTGTTAATATATGAAATGGTTTTTATACCCTGTAGCCGTTGAATATTGGAAAAAAGGGTATATTGTTGCTGCCACAAAGTATGTAACGGTTAGAAGAAGGCTTCACTAATTTCAGATATATATCCTCATTGGGGTATTAAGCTGGATAGATCTAGGCATGTCTTTCTGTCAACTCAATGATCTAAATTGTATTGGATCTCATAGGGAATATTCCAATTATCAATATATCGATTTTGGATTAATTCGAATTAATAATAGACTTAATTTGAATACTCGACTGTTTGGAACAGACACACATTCGAATATCATATTCATGCCCTATTCATAAACTGAAAAAATTCAACAAAATATTTGCTATAGAGATTAGCTGTACAGTATACCTACACTCATTTCAGGGTATCTCCTAGTCAGGCACACCCGACTCTAGCACTCATACTTGATATTTCTTACAAATTTACTTCAAAGTTGTTTGCTGAACTCGACTTGTTCAAGAAATACTTTTGCGGCTTATGTCATTTTTCGTGTAAATAACGTACAATAAACACAGTAACAACAACAACTACAGCTACAACAACAACAACATCTACAATAACGATAGCACTCATAAGTTTAGAAACCCGTATTAGACATGTCTTTGTTCGACCCTCTTCCGAAACTAAAGCCCGCCATCAAATTGAAGTAAAGCGCGTGTTTATTTTTGTTATTTTTGAAGGCGTTTCCATTTTGTTGCGCTGGGTTAGATCAGTTGAACGTTTAATTATGTGTTTTCATTATCAATTGAAATGTTCTGTATGCCTTCCATTAGATGTCTCTCGTTTATATAGACAATTTCATAAGCCGTTCTGTGGCATTATCGTCGTCATGTTAGATTTGTCCAGGCACTTTTCAATGCCAACTCGATCACGTTTTAGACGGCAAATTTGTTAACTTTTCGTTTTGTATATGCTGCACGCTCTAAAGAGCATAGCCAATTGCATGTGTGTCTATTGAGAGCCCCATTATCGGTTAACATGAGCTTTACATCGATTTGTCAGGCACACCTGAAGTCGAGTTGATGCTGTTGATGTTGTTGTTGCTGTTGCTGTCGTTGTTGTTGTTGTTGTTGTTGTTGTTGTTGTTGCTTATGTCAATTTTATTAGTAGTTTTTTTTCAGTGTCAGTTGAAGTCACTTTGGATGGCTGTTGCTTCATTAATAAAATGGACTTTTAATTGAGGCTTAGCAATATGGAAAATTATTATGAATATGCTAATGTGAGCAGAACTCTTGGAGGAAATATAAATAATATTAGCACTTTAGTTAGAATAGAGAAAAAAAGTAAAAGCTGATAATAATATATACAAATCGGATTTAATATACGCTTTAGCAGTTAGCTTGTAAGCTCTATAGAATTTTATTTATTTATTTAATTTATTTAACTTATTTTATTTTATTTTAATTTATTTTATTTCTTTTAAATTTATTTTAATTTATTTTATTTTTATAATTTTAAGTTATTTAATTTTTTAAAATTTATTTAATTTATTTTATTTAACTTATTTTATTTAATTTATTTATTATACTCATTCACAAAGTGAAATGAGTATATTGGTTTTGTGCAATGTCCGTCACGCTGTCCGTCCGTCTGTCCGTCTGTCCGTCTGTCCGTATGAACGCAAACCATTTGCACAGTTTTGAAGCTAGAGAGTTGAAATTTGGATTATATACTCGTGTATACCCTCGAATTATAAAGTGTCAAGATTTTCCCGATACGCCCACTAGGGGCGTGGCAAATCGGAAAATGCATTTGCCCATATCTCAGAAACACTACTTCTAGAAGTGCTAGAGAGTTGCAATTTGGAATATATACTCGTGTTGACAACTCAAGATCAAAAAGCTATGGCGGATATATCTACGCCCATTGGGGGCGTGGCAAATCGGGTAAAACTGTATCTTCTACAGTTTTAAAGCTAGAACGCCCAAATTTGGCACGTAGGTTACTGATACGATCCTATGAAGATCGATCAAAAATCTATATATCCACGCCTACTAGGGGCGTGGCAAATCGGATCTGACTATATAGTGATTTTTCAAATTCTGTAATATTTTGAGCACTATTGATCCTAGAGACTTGAAACTTGGTATATATACTCGGGTTGACAACCCAAGTTGGAAAAAATATGGCGGATATATCTACGCCCATAGGGGGCGTGGCAAACCGCAAAAGTTTGTAGCTCCTACAGTTTTAGAGCTAGAACCTTCAAAATTGGATGGTAAGTTACTGGTGAGCTCCTCTATCGATGACCCAAAAATAATTTTTACGTCCCTTATGGGGTATGCCCGGCTAAAAAATACCCTGTAATTTTCGCATTTTTTGAGTGTAAGCATCCAAATTTCACACTTACGTTACCCTTCACTACTTCTAAGAACTGGCCAAAAATTATATGTCTACGCCAACTGGGGGCGTGGCAAATCGGGAAAAACTATACGTTTTTCCGATTCTCAGTGAGAAAATCAGAATTATATACGGATATTACTGCTGATCTCCTCTATTGATTTCCAAAAAATTATATATGTACAAACCAAATGTGGGCGTGGCAATGGGCGTGATCTGTGGGGGTGTGAATGAGTATCCCGCAGTCGGTAGCGCCCGACTGCAACGTTCTTACTTGTTTTTTATTTATTTTATTAAATAAAATATATATTTATTTTTTAATTTATTTATTTTATTTTTTAAAATTTTATTTTATTACTTTATTCAATTCAATTTCAATTTCACCAAATTAGATCACCTTAAATTCCATTTCGTTGAGTTAAAATTGCTCTCGAAATTATTTAATAATTTTATTTATATCAATTTGGTTTAACGAGCCAATTTTTCGAGTTGTCAATCAAAGAATTTTGAAAGCCAATCTGAGTAATTTTAAGTTTGTCAGTGAAAGATTTCATAATTTCATATAGATATCGCCAATTCTGTGTTACAACAGCCCCCGAAATCAATCAATCAAAGCGAATTAAAGAGATACAAAAAAAGAAGGAAAAAAATAGAAAATAAATGATAAAATAAATTCAAAGAGCCGCTGTCAATCACACGCTCTATTTACAGCAACAACAACAAAAAGCCGGCGACCGTGTAAAACAAAACAAAATTGAAAAAAAAAAACAAAAACAAAAACTAGCACAAAATATTGGTCAAAATATTTACAGCGAGCCGAAAAACTAAATGCCACGCCTCGCCGATGATTAATGAGGCGCAGACGGCTTAGAAAGCGCCACAAATGAGTCCATTATGACAATAAGAGGCCAATGAGTGTCCAATAGGAAATAAGAAGAAGCTGCAGCGGCAGCCGCAGCATGTCGTCGACGTGTTGTGGTCCCCAGGCGTTGCATGCAACCAGCTCGCCAGCTCGCCAGCCCCCCGCCTCCTTATCAAGTGGCGCCCACACGCCGTAAACTCATTTGTATGCAGCTCGTCGCCTCATCGTGAAGCACCGATAGCAATCGAGCGCCAAGCCAATGCTGAAAGCTTGTCAATCCAACCAAAAATCTCAGGGGCTGGAGACTCAGACGCAGACTGTGGTCTGCATAGCTGAGTCTATCTATGGAGTTGGCCGCTGCGCACGCGTGTTCCCACAACGAAATTTATGCAAATGTATGCACAATATTGAAAAAAGAATATCTGTCTATAGATATATATTTATATGTGTGTGAATAAATATATATTTTTCTAATTTGTTTTCAAGTTCTGTGCCGATTGGCAAGCAGCACTTCCACTTTAAGCCGCTTTGCCAGAGACGCCTCATTAGCATAATAGACCCAAAAACAAAATAGAAGCGGCAGCCGCAATCGGTAGTCAGCAGAAGCTCAGCACATATGAGATAAATGTAAGCTATGGCCAGAATCAATATTAGGAAATCTGAGTCGAAGATCTACTAATGATGTGAAAAATAATATAATATTTGACAGCCGCAACAGAAATATTGCCTTAAACCAATAGACAAAAGTTGATTTCCGATGCTAAAGGCGCTATTTTGGCGAATGATAGTTATGCATATATTAAAGATTGATAAATAAATACGATATTAAAGAAAATAAACTTGAGATAATTAAACTATTCAATACATTTTTACAAGTAATTTTTAAAGTATTTTAAAATTTTCAAAAAATACATATTAGGCTCTCCACTATCATTCAACTTTCTGATCTCTGCAGATATAATAAACTTTAGCCAGCTTTGTTAACAAATAGCTAGCATTAAGTCGCATCATTATGAACTCAATTTTCATAACTTGTTTTCAAATTTCTCTCTTTGTAATCAGATATCCATGAGATCTATATATAATTTTCATTTTCACTTGTTATAGTAAATTTTCCTATATTTAAAACTCAAAATTTCATCACTTTATTCAAATCAATTTTGTTATTGTTAAATTGAATTTTCATTTTAATATAAGCCAAAACAATAAACAATTTTTATCACCTAAGCATCAGCACAAATAGTTAACTAAGCCCCAAAAATAAAAAAACAAACAAACTTAAAAAACTAAATCCGTCGACCTTGTAGCATTAATTTGAACATAATTAGGGGCGAGAGGCCCAATAAAAAATGCATAGTTAAAGACTATATATATAAAATATAATCTGTGCATCGCATTCACGTGCCTCGACTAGTTAGCAAAGTATTTTCGTAAAAATTAGATTGAAATTAATTTCACGCAATTAAGAGACTCGAAATTTCTTTCGAAACGCCACACAAATTAAATGCTCATTTTCATTGAAAACTAATCAATTTTGTTTACTTAAAAGACAAAAAAAATAAATAAATAAATGCTAATTCGCCCACAAATTAATGGCACAACAAATTGTGGGTTCAGCAGCTCTTAGGAGCATTTTCAAAATTGTTTTTGTTAGTCAAACAAAACAAAAATAAAATCATTTGCCTTGCAAATTCTGAGTGTTGAAATAGATTTATGAGCATATCTTAATTACTCTTTAAGTATGCCAAAGTGCCAAAATGAGTTTGCAGAAGCGTGAGAAACTATTAGGAGATTGGTAATTAAAGTTGCATTAAAAATTGAAATATATATTTTATATATTTATATTTCCTCTTACTTTTCAATTCCAATTGATTTACCTGATTTCTGACACCTGCTCAGGCTGCATTTAGCCTGCTTTTGTTGTAGGCGATTAGAGCTAAACAAATTGAGATTTCCATAAATAATGCACAAATTGAAAGAGATGCATTCGACACTAAATCATGAGAGTGTTAGCACACCAGCACCAACAAAAGCGACCCGCATTAACTAACTGGCAACTATAGAAATCGATGGTCGCTGCCAATTATGGGCAGCCCAACCACCACAGTTGGACCACAGTTGCGACCCACAGTGTGGCAGAGTCAAGTCGAGTCGAGTCGAGTTGAGTTGAGTCGAGGTCCGGTGTCTCTGAAGATTGTTTGTCAAAAATGTCGCATAAATGCTACGTGAAACGTGAACTAATGAATGAACCAACGAATGAGCTATTGAATGAATGAATCAGCTGTTCGCACTAGCTGGGGCGTATGAGCTGAAATGACGAGTGAGTGGACGCGTTGTCTGCGCTGTTTGTGTGTGGGTTTATCCCACCGAAAAATAAAAGCCAAGCACACAATTTGCACTAGATTAAGAAAAGGTGGCAACTTGAATGAAGTGAGAAGACTTAATGATACCCTAGCAGGTTTGAAGAAAAACAGAATTGGCATTGCAATTTATTGTTATGATGTAAAGATGAATATATTATATTGTAGTAAAAGAATATAAATTAGTTCCTATTTTAATATATTAAATCCTTAGGCTGAACTGTACTTGTTTTTGTTTCCATTTCTGGACTTTTAAATTAGTTTTTAATTAATACATTAAAGTAATTAGAGTCTTTAGAGTAGTCTAGTCTAAAGATTATAATATTTATTTAATGTTTTAATACAAAATTTATTCAAATAAATTTATAGTAATAAATCTCTTCTGACATAAATGACTATCACAAGTTCACAATGCTTTTAAGAATAAGCTATTGGAATGTAGATAGGTATATCTATATATATATATATATACTTAAATTTATTAATATTTTTAAATCAGAGTATTTAAATAATATTAATATCTAAATACATGTAGTTTGAGGTTTCAGAATTTCATTTTATGCCAACAAATGTTAACAGGCAATCAAAAGAATATGGATTTCTATTTACAGACTGCATAAGTCTGCATATGCTCTTATTAGATCATATTCTTTGGAATATTATATAAATATATTGGAGATTTCTACATATATAGCTAGAACTTAAGTCTTCACAACTTTATACTAAACCCTTTCCAATTACAACAGGGTATCAAAATAATTAGCAAGGAGTATGTCTGTCTGCAATAGCATTTGCTGACTACATTTTTGGGCTTCTGTCTGTTGCGTTGTCTTCCAATAAAATTGTCACTTTTCATTTGGTTAAACGTATTTCTTGTATTTCTCTCATAAAGCCCACGCTCAGCGGAAGTGCCATTTGATTTATGCATATTCGCATTACGAGTTCAGTTGCGTGGCTTATTTTTTACTCATATACAAATACGTATGTATATATTTTCGTATATATTTTTTTTGTTTTTTGCCAAGTTTCCGGCCAGCTTTGACACACATTTAAATGTGCAGCTTAAAAGGCAATAAATATTCATTTATTTTCACGCACTGTGTGTGTGTGTGTGTGTGTGTGTGTGTGTGTGCGTGTGTATGCTTTGGCATCACTAATAGAGTTATAGAGTTATATTTGCCCGAAGATGTGTCCACAGAAATGTGTCAACAATTTTGATCGTCTGCTGAAAATGTCGTCTTACCTTTCCGGGAACTGGGTCAATGCTAGCAGATAAAAGAGAACTTGCGTTATTTGATACTTGAGTTTCTTGCTTGGTTTAATTTGATTTGCATGTTTTGAAGTTCTTCTTCTTCTTTTTGTGTGTTGGCTTTGGTTTTGAGTTATTGATGAGGGTAAGGTAGTATATGATAAAAGTTTTCCATTTTTGAGTAAATCATAAAAGAATACTGAATTGTGGGAGTTTCTTTTTAAGCAGATAGTATTGCAGAAAGTTTAATAAGAAATATAAAGTGTCTATGTGTATCCATATCCATATCTGTATCTATATCTACATATATCTATATATCTATCATTTGTATATCTAGTAATATCCTATTTCTATTTTTATTTTCACTCTTGCCTTCCATAACTTTTATATAGTGTGTATATAGACACACACACACACACACACTCTGATACTCTACGTGTGTTAACTCTAGCGAATCGCAATCGCACATATCAAATACTTGGTAGAAAACATTTTCCATAATCAGTAACATTTCATGTGCCAATGTCAGCTACCGACTGAACCGGAACATTAGATAAACAACATTTGATTTCCTTGAAAGTTGTGACATTCTACAACGTTTTTATCTCTCACTCAAATTGAAAGGGCCAACGTGTTGCAAGTAGCTTTGTGGCAAGTCACAGGCAACACTTGCCACACAGTTGACACTTGGCACAAAGCGTTGCGAAAGTCACAAAAAATGTTATGAAGTTTAATGGATTTTCCATGAATTGAGTTTGAGTTTGAGTTGGAGTTTGCCACAGCACACGGTTGCTATCGATGTCTGGCTACGCCTCGTTTTTCCTACTCACAGTCTCTTTTGTTTTTGTTTTTCTCTATGGACCCGCTGGCTATGCTTAGGTAACGCTTCTCGTTCACGTTTTCACGAACTGCGAGCGCATCAAAAGGCAAAAATCTCACGAAATTTGCCAATCGAGCGACCATTTGGGTTATTTATGAGCTGCGATTTGTTTGCAACTCATTTAACCGCCAAACTCTTTAAGGGTTTATGACACTTTTTTCTTCATCTTCGCTCAACTCGTTTGCGCAGTTCCACTCGAGAAACCAACCAATTTCGCGCTTAATTTGATTTTTACAACGACTCTCACCACCTGCCTACCGTTCAGCGTTTCTTTTGTTGCTTTTCGCTGCACTTTTCATTGTTTTTAAACTTTTGTTTTTTTTTTTTAGTATTATTATTTAAGCGCGCTGTTCGCACTTTCTACCTTGCGACTATCTCTTTAAATTCATTCTGCCAGAATGATTTATGCATCCTGAGTGTGCTGAGCTGGTGGTCTCTAACACAGTTGAGTGAATTGCAGTGACTGTTGAAATTGAATCTCCTATAGACTTTAGTTGTTAAATTTTATATACTTTACTTAAATGCATTTAAGTGGAACTAAAAAAACTCATACTAGTTGCCAATATATTTTTACTGTACTATATTTTGCCTTACGTTGTGTATCTAAGCGCAACGAATTTTTAATTTCAACTGTCGATTTCAGTCGTGCTAAAAATATTCTCTTGAAAAAATGCAAATCGAATGCATCAACGATGTGATGTGTGTGTGGTGTGTGTGTGGTGTGTGTATTTGTGGTGTATGTAATTACAGACTTTGCATGGTCGTCCCACTTCCGACGCGTTGGGATGCTGACTCATGCAGGCGAGCATAGGCGATGACAAACACAATCCAATCACACACACACACACACATCTAATAGCCACGCTAACCAATACAGTCACAACAAAAGCCAACCATGACCCACGCAAAGCTACAGCTCGAAATCGGAAACTCAACAAGTAAGAGAAAGATGGAAAAAGCGTGAAAGAAAGAGAGGGGTAAACAGAGAGAGAGAGAGAGAGAGAGAGAGTTAGAGAGAGATAGAGCTAGCGAGCAAGGGCTAGCTAGCCGAAACTTGAATGTTAAATTTTTTATGCTTTTTTTTTTTGCTGCCCACGCACTGAACTTGAAAATGTTTTACCAAAACAATGAAGCTATTTTTACGCTTTAAATGAAAAAGAGGCAAAAAATAGAATCGACAGCAAAAAAAAATAACTCAAATCCAATTAAAGGGGTATAAAACACAAAAACACTGAAAAGCTTGACCAAAGTGCAAAAGTAATTTTGTTAAATCTCAGCGAAACAAAGAAAAATCGTTGTGCTTGAAAATGTTCCATGTCATTGCCAGATACATATTACTTGTTGCTAGAAATACCCTGTAAATGAGGAGGAGAAGGCTATAGCTGACTATGGAATTGATGGGAATTAAATGTTAGCAAAGTAATGTGATAAATAGAAATTAAAATATCCATGATATGGACAAGCTTAATTGCTTGTTGATGTGCTAGAAATACCCTGTAAATGAGAAAGCGAAGGCAATAGTAGACTATCTATAGAATTGATGGGATTGGATTCAATGTTATCAAATTAATGTAGTATATTGAAATTACATTCATGATATTTCCAGGTTTATTTGCTCGTTGACATGCTAGAAATACCCTGTAAAATAAGAATTAAAGCTGACTATAGAATTGATGTGAATAGTTTCTATATGAACAAATTGATATGATAAATGGCAATCCTATCTATGATATGTAAATGTTTGCTGACATGCTAGAAATACCCTGTACTTTAGGTATAGTAGCTGACATAGAATGGATGGAATTATTTTGAATGTAAGAAATAATGTATAACCAGTTTGCAGACAATATATGATTTATTATAGGGTATCTCTAAGTCTTACACATGTTATTTTCGGTTCCTTTTGTGATTTGCTCGCTTGGCGTTTAAATTTAATTGGAACTGCAAATCGCTGGCCACTGGTTAGCACATAACAGGTAGATGGTAACTGGCAAGAGGCACATGGTAAATGGTAAATGGTAAATGGACCATGGTTCGTTGGGTGCGCACTTCAAGCTTGAATTGTTACGCTTGTGGTTTGTGTCTAGTCTGTCAATCAATTGTAATGAATACGCATATTTGTGAAACTCCACATCAGGTGGGGGGAGGGGAGGGGAGGGGAGTGGAGGGGCATATGCCACTCTCTATTTATGATGGTGTACCTCCAATTAACCCTGAGCCGTCTCTCAGCGCTGTTCAAATTGGCAGCCCTGACCTGACACATCGCATTGCCAGGTGACATTTATTTTTTTGTGTGAGTTGTAATTGAAACATTTCAGTTCTCAAATTTCATAGCTATAAATATAGGCCATTTACATAGAGATTTAAGCATTTACATATATATTTTTAGCTCAGCTTTTATTCTTTTTTCCATACCTTTATCCATAAGCAGCAACTCTATAAAAGACAACTCGTGCCTCTTCTTTATTCAGCTTTGTTTTACGATAATTTCATAGAACCTCAAACAAGTTTTGCCAGATATTTAACAAGAAAAGTTAACGATGGGAAGGTTTCTTTGTAAATATGCATGGCAAATAGTAGTCTTAAGCTAAACTGTTTCTTAAGGGCTATCCCTAGTCATGTTGGCAATAAAACAATTTTTAGAAACTTTGCCGGAGAACAATATGCGTTATTTTGAGACCAAAATGATATCATAGCTCGTTATGGAGAAATTTCAAAGTTTTGTAAAAATGATATTCAGGATTTATGCAAATATAGTCAAGTCAAGTCTATTATATATCTACTTTGCTCTTTTGCACTTCTGATACTTTGCAATTTACAAGTCTTTGCTGATTTTCCCTTGCCACATTCCTTGCAGCAATTTCCCAGAAATGCCAGAGAATAGTTTTGTAACGACTTTGTGGGTAATTTCAATTTGCGGCTAGCCCTATTAGAACACATTCCACGGCATGCCCTGGGAATTGTGTGCAGTCCTCTGGGTAGTTAAATTCTCAATTTAGGGCCGTGAAGATAAACCGCAAATTGAATTAGGCTCCAAAGCTGCCGCTGCCGTTGCCGTTGCCGCTGCTGAGGCAAGAAAAACTTGTGTATTCAAAGTAATTTGCAAAGAAATTACATAAAGGAAAACAAGTGCCGGTGCCAACAGGCAACACACACCACACACATACACACACACACATACACACACTCACACATATACACACACGCACACACACTCATACATAACGCCCACATGCGATTCACAGCGACCGCAGGCCGCGGTTTGCCAATTTAACTGAAATAAAACGCCCACATGAACCACATGATGTCTGCACCACTCACACACACACACACACACACACACATACACACACTGTGGGGGCAAACCGGCAGCCCAATGCAATTCATTCATTGAACCAAAATAAAATAGGCAAACAAAAAAAGAAAAAAAAAAAACAACAAATGCAGCGGAAAATTCAAATCAATTTGGCGCAAACCGCAGTTATCTCAGCGATTCGCATAAATCTAATAAAATTAAAAGCGAAAAAAAAGGTTGAGCGCATGCGTAGCGCGCAGCTCAAAGGGGGAATGCCCCTAATGCTCGCCCTCCCCCAGCTGCATAATTTTGCAATTTAAATGCATTTCACAGTGCATTGTTGTCAGAGAGAGAGAGAGAGAGAGAGAGAGGGTATATAGCGAGTACATTGACTCAAATGGACTCACTCTTTCACATAGAGAGGAGCAAATTAATCTGCTTAAAATCCATGAAATTAACTAGAATTATAGCATGGCAGAGGAATTGCTTATACTAATATTATAGAATTTTTATGCATTGAAGCCACAAAGGCATCCCACTCACACGTGGGCGTGTACATGGGCAGAAGACAAAGGAAATACGTGAGGGGAATAGTTGGAAGGGGAATAGTTAGAGAAGCTTATGTATATGTATATACAGAGGAAGTCTTTCAATCTAAAAGTAAAAAAACATTAAATGGATAATTTGAACTCCATATTATATAGAAAATATTTCACAATTTCTATTAATATAAAGTATTTGAAATTTGATGAAAGTACAAAAAAATTCTGCTTATTGATTAATTTTGATTAATTTCAGATCTTCCTAGAGCTCAGGTATTTCCTAGTCGGGCAGTCTCGACTGGAGCACTCTTACTTGTTGTGCTATAAATTTCCTACTTGAGCAAACTTGTCAATGTTCTCTTCCCTTGCCTGTTGCATGCAACATGAGCCCTGTTTAGCATACCTTCTGCTGACTCCCATTATAGGGTATTTGCAGCAGTTGACGTGCCAACTGCTAGACAAAGGTAGCCCAGTTGCAACCCCAACTGTTTGTGGCACGAACAGTTGTCGGTGGCATCTGCCGCGCTTGTGCTTGACAAGCGACATGCCAATTGTCGCATGACATTTTGTAAATTGTTTTGTTTTTTTTGTTGGTGGGTGAGGCAGTGGTGCAGGTGGTGCGGGGAAATGCCAACGACAGGCCACACTTGTTGCCTCTCAGCACAACTGTTCATAATTTGCGCCATGTGCCAAATCGGGCAGGGGCAGGGGCAGGGGCAAGGGCCCGACCACTGGTCGAGGGTTGCGCAGAATTTGCATAGCAGCTGCAGCTGCCCCTTTTCTTGCCTTGCCATGCCACGGCGGCACCTTGTCCACTTCTGCTGGCCAGGCTTACCAATTCCCATGACACCGGTCGAAAGTTCAAGCTGTGTCGAGTTCAGAGTTTATGCCACACGATAAGGCGGCGGCAACAACAGCAACCGCAGACTCAACGTGGGCTGTGCCTCTGTAGGCCCCCAGACTGTGCGTCGTGTGGCTGTTGCTGGCAGCTGGCAGCGGCTGCGGCGGCGACTGCGCCGGCTGCGGCCCACGCGACGACTGCGCAGAGAACCTGGCGAAACACTAAAACGAGTAACGGAAATGTGTGTAATGGCGACTAAGGAATACCCTTTAAATAGTAGAATTTGAAGTGAAATGTGATATATTCTAGTTGAACTGCGAAAATATTTTATATATATGATATCTGATAAACATCCTTTTAATTGAAGAGTCTTGAAATTTGAATAAAATCTTTTCAAATTGAATTGCTGATATATTTCATATATAGAAGAATGAAAAGGATTAAAGGATTAATGAAAGGATTAACCAGTCTTCCTGACAATTAAATTCTTACTCATACTTTATCTATATAGAATTAGTTTAACAATTCATGGAGGATTTCCATATATCACATATTACCTAATAATATCACAATATCTTTAGATAGATAGAGCAACGCTTTAAAAAATCGTTAAAAATATAGAGAGAAATACTTTGACTTTTGATTTGCAATAAATAAAGCAAGCAAAAAGGAAAAATAGCTGGCAGACTTCGTATTGAGTGTTTGTCAAGTGGGCATGAATGGAATGGAAGCCCAGACGCTGATCGAGCGGCTGCGCTTGTAATCCACTTTACGACGACCGGACGTGGTTCTCGTTGGCGTCGACGACGTCGTCGTCGTCGTCGAAGTTGATGTCGACTTTGCAGTTCCCACTCACCAAAGAAAAAGAGAGAGAAAAAAACCAAAACAAAACAGGAATTGCAGCCTGGCTTTTGACTGGGCTTCAAAATAGGACGTTGAATGCTCAAGAGTTACAAAAGCCTCGTTCAATTTCCATATTTTATGGGGCTGAGCAAAAAAAAAAAAAAAAACGAGAAAAACTCAGCAGCTTGCTATGGAAATATATTGTATTGCATCCTTATAGATATGCAACATGCTAATCATGTATTCTCGATGCCCAAAGAGCTCTTTGAAGTTGCTTTTCTAAAGTGATTGCAAATAGAACTCGAGAGGTTGGTTAAGAGGCTAAATATTGATGAGACTTCAAGTAATAGGTATAGATCTTTGAGATAGAATGAATAATAGATATTTGTATGTATTCACATATTACGTGAGGTATGTAAAGTGATAAAAAGCAATTAGAGATATAGAAAGAACTCGTAATAGTCTTTATTCCATCAATATATTCAAAGCTAATGAACTGGTTAGACTTGCGGTTCGTTTAAGAAACCTTGAGTAAAATATTTCTCTAAAAGCTTTTTATATTGAAATTCTCGTAAGAATCGACGAATCGACATCTCTTATTGATGACAAGTGCTGCTGTCAGCGCTTTGCCACCAAATTGTAAACATTTGCAACGAAATGCCACCGATTGTTGCACACATTTTTACATAATGTTGACACAGAAAGACAAAGTGCTAATAGAAATAATAAACCAAGCGTTTCAAATTAAATCAATTAAAGTGCAGGCAAGAAAAGAATTCCCGCGATTGGCATTGGCAGGCGCTGGGGCAGGGGCAGGGGCAGGTTAGGTAGTTGCTGCTACTGATGGCAGAGATAAATGCGAGATATCAGAGAGACGACTTGATGCAGTTGGGTAGTTGGCGCACACAGTCAAAGATTGGCAGTTGGAGTCTGGGACAAACGCAAACGACATTTAATTGACAGACACAATTTATGCAAACGGCTGCAAAAAATACAAAAATAAATAACAACAAAAAGAGATAAATAAAAAGAAATAAAGCAAATATAATAAACAAACAAGTGCAGTCGCAATTGCGACTGTGAAGCGTGGAAATTGCTTTGACATGAGGCAAACAAGTCAAGAAAAAGATCCAGCTGAATGCTTAATGTATGCATAGAATTTGTGGCGATTTGTTGGATAAGATCTAATGGTCATATAAGATGATGCAAATAACGATATTCTAGTAATCAGTTGCAGTAAAAATGTTGAAAATATAGAAAAATATAAAATAGTTAAGAACTACGAGTGTATAAATTAAAGTCAATGTAAATAAAATTATAAAATATAAAATATAAAATTTAAAATATAAAATTTAAAATATAAAATATAAAATATAAAATATAAAATATAAAATATAAAATATAAAATATAAAATATAAAATATAAAATATAAAATATAAAATATAAAATATAAAATATAAAATATAAAATATAAAATATAAAATATAAAATATAAAATATAAAATATAAAATATAAAATATAAAATATAAAATATAAAATATAAAATATAAAATATAAAATATAAAATATAAAATATAAAATATAAAATATAAAATATAAAATATAAAATATAAAATATAAAATATAAAATATAAAATATAAAATATAAAATATAAAATATAAAATATAAAATATAAAATATAAAATATAAAATATAAAATATAAAATATAAAATATAAAATATAAAATATAAAATATAAAATATAAAATATAAAATATAAAATATAAAATATAAAATATAAAATATAAAATATAAAATATAAAATATAAAATATAAAATATAAAATATAAAATATAAAATATAAAATATAAAATATAAAATATAAAATATAAAATATAAAATATAAAATATAAAATATAAAATATAAAATATAAAATATAAAATATAAAATATAAAATATAAAATATAAAATATAAAATATAAAATATAAAATATAAAATATAAAATATAAAATATAAAATATAAAATATAAAATATAAAATATAAAATATAAAATATAAAATATAAAATATTGAATATAAAATATAAAATATAAAAAGTAAAATATAAAATATAAAATATAATTTATTAAATATTTTGATAGTAATCCTTCAACTAGTTATTTCATTTGTTTAACTATAGCAACTATATTTTTTGTAAAATTCCATCTATGTTTATCACTTTTTAGTCCATGTTTATCACTCATTAAGAATTCAATTGTCATTTCCTCAAGATTTTTATCATCATCAGCAACTTTATGAACTCCATCCAATCCATTAAGACTCTTAAATTACTATCAAATTTAGTAAATGCTTAAGCTTAGACTATAATACCTTGTGCTAAATGCCACTTTAATGATAATCACTTTTATGTGGCAAACTGTAAATACCAAATGAATATGTAAGCACACACACACACATACACACACACACACACACACACACTCATTCCTTCTTTATTCATCATTTTTTTCCATTTTCTTTGCAGATCTTCAATCGATTCGACGGCTCTTGGAACACGATGCCAGCGGCTCGGTCTGCCCCTCGTGCCGCATTTCCTTCGATAAGGGCAAGCGACGGAAACTGATCGACACCTGCGGACACGAACGCTGCTATTCCTGTATGTTCCGCAACGATCAGTGCCCCATGTGCATGAACAGTTCGCTGAAAGGTGAGTAGTAGTAGCCAGTGTCTGGCTCTGGCTCTGTCTCTGTCTCTGTCTCTGTCTCTGTCTCTGTCTCTGTCTCTGTCTCCGTCTCGTCGTATCTTATGGACATGCCATATAAGGCAGACAAATATGTGCAACAACAGCCGAACCCTCGACAGCTCTGACTGCAAGGTGTTGTGTCGAGTGTTTTTTTTATGCTGTTGCTGCACTCTTATCTCGGAATTCGCCATTTAAGTGTACATATATATATGTTTTATTTTTTTATGATATCCTTTTTAATTTGTACAGCAAATACTTGAAAACATAAAATTAGGGGGTAAACACTTTTAAAATTACAACAAATTGCAGATTCCGCCGTCCTTCACATAGTCAAACATACAGCTTAATGGTTTATTGTCTGATAAAAATAAAATGATTTATGGCTTATGTTTGGCAGTTTTGTGTTGTTTGTAGTTATAAACTATAATAATAGTATAAGTTTTTACAATGCCCTGCTAGTCGTAACTCGAAGCAAATTAGTCTAAAACAAATTTAGTTTTCTTTAATAACTGTTGCGTTATTTATGGTTATGAGATCGAGGAGTTCATGATGAGCAGGCGGACAGGGATGTATACAAAGGGGATTATATTAACTTGGACAATATATTGTATGTTGGCTAGATGTTCTGTTGTGCATTTGACATACATATTAACACAAACCTATCTTAACTTTAAAGTAAAAAGTTATTCTAAAATTTCATTCATTGCCAAATGCAAGTCAAGAGGTTACAAAAACTCTGCCCAAGCCTAAGATACCATCTTCGAGAGCTGTAAAAAAAGTCTGCAAGCTTAAAATACATTCAACTATTTATGCTACAGCTCAACATCTTTATTTAGCTCGGTTTCATTTTGTACTTGTCATGTATCGATACTTCAGTTGATTGCCAAGTACTCATTCAGTCAACTACTCAAAGCCCTACAACTCGTTCGAACTGTATCACTTAATTAGCTATGCTAATAAGCTAAAGCCAGTTGGCTGCTTAGGGTTCGGTCAGCGCTGACACAAGTTGTACACTACACCTCCGTGCCCATTACCATAAATAAAGTCAAGACGGCAACGTAGCTTTGCCAGCTCATAAATTCACACGGACACGAGAGTGTGCGATGGGCAGCTAGTCAATAAATTCAGCGACAGTGTGTACAGTGTGCACAGTGGAGCCAAGCGAAATCATGTCAGAGTATTAACTAAAAACGGGCATAACTTTCAATTTTTCATGGGCAGTGGAGCAACGGTAAGTCTCGCTGTGCTCAAGTACTTTCTGAAGTCAACCGACTGGCCCCATGTAAACCTACTTTGCATGCCAAGCCGCATAGTCAGCGCACACAGTTGGCATATGAATTGAACAACAAACGTTGCGACTGGGAATAACAAATGTAAATGTACTTCTGGTATAGGCATACATAATAATATCTATATAAATAGGTATTATAAGCTATTGGCATACGGGGGCACTGTAGAGCGTGCGATCGATCAATCCTCTGTGATCAGGCAAGAGTACCTATAGAATATGTATTTACTTTAACACGCATTGTTTATTGCGATTTGCATACTGTCAGGTGTCCATCGAGCACTTGCTTTAGTCTTAAATATAACTAGATCAGTTCGATCTGTTATCTATTTTATAGAGTAGATCACTCTCGTATCCGCAGTCGTGATCGTTGATCTGTATTTATCCCACATTTATTTCATATATTCCCATATCATTAACTTTAAAATGCATTATGTTGCTTATCGTCTCATCTTGTAGTGCAAAGATCCCATTTTCCTAAATCTTTTTCGCACATTTTAAGTCGTTAAAAAGTTGATTGTTGGCTCGATTATACACATTCATCTAACTGAAACTGTTTCCCTCTCTCTAATATAGATGTTGATGGCGCCAATGCTCAGGGCTATGACACCGGCATCGGGGGCTCCACATCGACGATTGTCAGTCCGTTGGGCTCACCTCAGCCGCAGCTGAGATCCCATGCGCAGCGGAATGCAGCTTTAGCACGTTATATGCAGGTGAGTGCGTACTTTAAGATACAAAGATACAAATGAGCATAAGTGTGTGTGTATGTGTGTGTGTGTGGAGGCGCATTAGATGCGTCGGGTTTGAGCGTTTGTCTGCGTGTTGACCCTAACGACTAGTTGATGACTGAGTCGAAGAAAGAGAATGATCCGAAGAAAGGCTGCAAGAGATCATTTTGTAACTGTCGAAACGACTTTTTGTTATTATTATCGACCATCGACCATTTCCGTTCATCTTTATATGCTGAGGCGCCTCTTTTATCTGCCAGCTAAGTTTATCCGTTATGCCCTAATACATTTGTTCGACTCAGCTGCCCGAATGTGGGCGAGGCGTCGACTAAGCACCGTTAATTGATCATTGTGTGTGGAGCTCAGAAAGTGACATAAAAGCGCATTAGGGAACCAGCTCATAAAAGAGTTGATTGGCTTTTAATCGCGCCATAACCAAGTGTCAAACAATTTATTTTACGATAATGCAATATGATTATTACGATTCTGATTTGCATAAGTAGAGTCTAACTTGTTTGGGTGGTCAGAATGTTCTTATAAGGAGAGCATAGAAGAGAGTATGGAGCCTAAGGCATGAACTAAATTGAGTGTGATTTTATGACTGAATACCATATTAAATATATATGTTGTATATATTTGTTGTATACTTTGATATTATTATTTAGAAAGTATTGGAAAGATTTTGCTAGGGCGTGAACTCGTTCTAATGCTGTTTTATTATATCATGCCCAGTCAACTTTTTGAACTGCTCATGACCTGAAGATGTTTCATATAGTATTTGTGAGTAAGAAAATATATAAAAGTTATGGTATCTCTAAGTATATTCTAAAGTGTATTAAAAACTATTTTAAAAGAAATTTATAAGATATACCAAGATATTTTCAAATATAATTACTGATTTCTCATCTAAATATGATCTATTTAAAAGAGCTTTCAAAATACCCGTAAAGTCCAAATAAGAAAGTTCACTCAACAACTGTAGAAAGACAAAGACGAGAAGAAGATAAACCTCTCACAAACACTTGAAATTATTTGTAACTTTCGCGGCAAAAGTAGCTGAAATCTTATTTTTTTTTATATTTTTAATAATTAGAAATCAATTTACACGTCGGATTTGAGATTTGAAATCAGTTTTTTCTCTATTTATTTAAATAACATATGTTAAATATTGTTGTTGTTGTTGTTGTTGTGTTTTTTCTGAAATTTTATTTGTTTTGCTGTCCTTTTGAGTGTCGGCTCAAAGTCTGGAGCTACTCGGTACGTCCAATTGCATGTCATGTCCAACATTTGGCACATTTTATGTTTGCTTATGCGAGCATTAACAGTCTTAAGTGAAATCCCATGTCACGTGTCAGCGAGAGAGCGAGCGAGCGAGCGGGCAACGAAACTGAAAATTGAAATCAATTGGGGAATCGCGGCAGTGAAATAAATATCCAAGTCGAATGTTCATGTTCATAAATATGCTGCGAAAAGTAAAACAGTTTTTTTTTTCTTTCATTTTGGGCTGGCTTAGAAAGCAGAAGACACCGACGACGCGACGTACCGCCAGTTTGTCTTAAACGAGGAGCTAACCAGGGGGGGTGGGGAGTTGGGTATCTGGAGATCTGTCAGTTCGTCCGGCTACGGCACTTGAGCCGACTGCGAGTCGACTTGAAGCAACTGCCTGCAATGCCTGACCCAATTTCCCGTCTTGGCAGCACCAGCCAACAGCCAAGCACAACCAGAGCCACAACCAGAGCCACATCCACATCTTTGCAAAAGCCAACTGTCAGTTCAGCCATTTGACAGTCGCTTTTGCGATACACAAGCGCAGATATGAGATACGACTGAGAGAGTAATCGTATCTCTAGCTACCAGACAAACAGCCAGCAAGGCAGCCAGCCAGCCAGCCAGGTTTGGCCTATCTGTATCTGTGCCGGGGATCTGCTGCTTCCACGTCTGGCGGCGCCCCACCAATTGAATCTTTTGCGCCGTTTTGGCGTATTTAAAGTGACATTCGCTGACAGTCAGCCCGCAAATCCCGATGCTCCTGTTGCCCACTTTGCTCGTTGACAATGGAACGCGAACTGCCGAACTGAAAGCGAGACTCTCTGCAGTTGAAATCAAATTAAATTAATTACACGAAAAGTGATTCACTGTAATTGTATTGTAGATCCGAAGATGCAAGATGATCCTAAGGTGCAGTTAACCTTTGGGCAATTACGAAACCTGTGAATTTGCCTTGTACGATTGCACTTGTATTTCCGGAACATTGAAAAGAGGAAAACTCTTGGAATTAATTAACTTCTTTAAGACATAGATACATGGCCTAAAGCTTAGGCATCTTTATGGTTAGTTTACTACTCTTTATAGTCACATCCTATTCATGTGTGAGTAAAGATCAATAAACAATATATAGGAAGAATCCAGAGTATTACAATCAATGCTTATATTTCTTCTACAATTTCTTCGCTATCAAAGGCCTTTGGAGGCGCCTCTTGAGCTGAACAATGCCAGCATCTGTTTGCCAGCTGCTTGATATGTATTATGAGAGTAAGGCCATAAAATAGCTAACACCTCGATGTATGCACAACAAGTTGGAGAAATAAAAACTGAAGAAACTTTCCTTTCGAGTTGATTTGACTCGATTTGATTTGATTTGATGATGCGCCCGGAAAAAGTTGCCTATTGCCGCGTCAATTGAATGGAATTGAATTGAGTTTATGGTGCTCTGACCATAAGCTTAACGGGTACCGACTCAATGAGTTATCATTGTCTTTGACCAAGTGGAGCAGCCAGGCTGCCTGGCTGCCTAGCTGCCTGGCTGACTGGCAACTGGCTTTTCTCCTTATGGTTATACGGTTATATCGGAAGTGTGTCAGTGATTGGCTGAGCAGCTAACCAGCAAGCACTTTACATAACTTTAACTACGAGTATCTGCTGTGTATCTGCAGTCTATCTGCAGGTAGCTATCGCGAGTCTAAACCAGAAGTCGTTTAAGCAATTACAACTTTGCCGTGTGGACTGATGGAGTTGTGGGGCGTGCTGTTGGGGTCTGAGAACTGTCATTAGATTAAGTGGCAGCTCGCTGTGGTGGTTATCCTCTGGCTAATTATCGTTTGGAAATCGTGTTATTAGCAAAAAGAAGAAAAAAAACTCATATATATAAACAGCAACTGTAACTCGAAGTTTTGTGATTGACACGCGCAGGCGACAAATCAACTTGCAACGTGCAGCGGCAGCCAAAATCTTGTGGTTGTTGCGTTTGATTCAAATTCAAATCGTTTGCATTAAAAATGCCATAAAAGTCGCTCACGAAACCATTTTGGCCACATTCGAAAGCAAAACTTAGTCGATTTTTATCGCACATGCAATTTATTTTTGGTCTGTGCGCCGTCTAATTGTCAACAACAACAACAGCAACAACAACAACAACAACAAATATGGCGTTAATTATCCCACAATTTCGATAGCATCACGTATCCATGATTAACACAAAAAAGCGCAATCAATCAAATATATCTTTAACTCGAAGCTATGCGAAACATTGTAATTGGTATTTGAATGGCATTTGCCGCAGTTGTTTCTCGATATCGGAAGATTTATATTACCTATGCGACTAGTGACACCTGCACACGCTCACAGCCAGCGACGAATTGACACCTATTTTTTTCTTAGATGTACAATGTCTGACTGACTGGCTGCCAGACTGGCCCACCGCTGGGCAATCAATCAATTGTGACTCCTCTGGACACTATATTAAATTGATTTGAAATCGTTTCCAGACAAACTTTTTTCTTTGTTTTAGAGACTTTTGTAATATCAATGTTTGCAGTTGCTAATTGAACTGAAAGAGAATTTATATATATATATATATATAGAAGAAGAAATATAGATTAATTCTTAATTACTAGTGTGGATGTAGTTAATAGCAATGATAACATAAACCAAACTTTAGTTTAACATGGAATAAATTCCGTATTCATACATTTCTACATCTATATTTCCCTATACATCCCATCTGCCTAGCATATCTGCCATAACAACACCAATCAACAACTTGTGACCCTGACATGCCACAGCATTAGCTTCACTTTATCATCAGATGTACTCCATTTCCATTTAGCATCAGTCCTCACTTTCACTTAATCAGCCATTCACTTCGTAGCAATAACAATAACTGCAATCAAGCCACAAATACGACCAATTTAGCTTTAATCAATCAAAACATATATACGAGTATATATCGCAATGTCGACCGATCAATGGACACAAATGCCAACACTTTGAGAAATAAGAGAAAAAAAACTTGAGTTTATGTTGAATTCGCGCGCGACTTGCGGGCGACAAAAACAGCGAGAGCATTTGGCAGCGCCACCTGCCGGTCGGTATGTGTGGCCCCTTTAATTAACACGACAAGGCGCAATTTATCAATTTTTATCGATAGATAGAACCAAACAACAATACAATAAACCTCGGCTAAACCGCTCGCTAATTAGTTACAGTGTTCACTAGGCAGTTGCGACCAGGCCAATTGCGAATGGATAACCCCGTCGGGCAATTGGCGATTGAGTCTAATGCCAGATCCTGCCGCCCGCTACCCGGCGTTGCCCGCATCACACGGCTACTAATTGCCAGCTGCGAGTTGTTTATGCTAGCCACAAGATACATTTTTGTTGTTTTTTTTTTGTGTTTTGCATATATTCGCATGCACTATGCAAATGAACAGTGTCCGCTGTAAGTTTCTCTACCAACTCCCCCCCACCCCAAACGGTGTACCCGTTCTCAGCCTTGTCAATTGTTGTGTAGCTCGCTGTGGGCCGCTAATAAACGTAAATTGTGGAAAATTGTTTATTAAGTAGCGCAAAATATGTTCGCCTGCCGCATTGCCTGACATTTATAGCTGGTTTAAGTCTGGCCAAAACGTTATAAAGGGGCTAACTAAATAATCTAAATTGGTCAACATTTATAACAATCATTTGCCAAGTACTTGGTATTTATCCAATTATTTTCTAGGTACTTAGACAATATATTGTTTGAGAGATTTTGTAAAAATTGTGTTGCACCTGGCGTATACTTGATATTCTATGGAATAGACTTGGACTTAAAGATTGCTTGATTGCTTGGGGAATATGCTTAGACTTAAAGAACAGGCTTGAGCTATCAGGCTAACTGCCATCAGTTCATTTATAACCATTGCTAATTGCTTATCTGCAAACATTTTAAATACGCTTTTCAATTTATACCAAATAATTATTTATTATTAATGAAAACCAAAAATTAATCAAACACACCCACCTCAAATTGACTTTAATTAACTTCAGCTTTACTCAAAATTAATAAACTTTTTTTTTATTTTTTTGGCCCGCATATGAGTTTAAAACAAATTACGCGGCTTATCTGAGCTGGCCCAAATTTCAATTTGCCAGTCAGTTGAGGTAAATTAAAGCCTTTGCCATGCCAATGCAATTAAAGATAAAAACAAAAGCCACCAACGAACCACTCAAACAAGACCAGACAGACACAGTCAAAAGTCTGCCTGTACAGTGAACACAGCACTAAAAAGAAAGTTGAGCTGCAGCAAACGGGTCAAAGGACCGAAAGACAACCAACCAAATGACATCAGGGCAGCAGCCACATGTCAGCATTTGCCATGCGCTTTATCATAAAAAAGACATATATATATAAAGATTTATATATATATAAAGATTTATATGTATATATATAAAATATTAATCATTTGGCCGCCACAGTGGGGCGACACACCCACCAAAATAAAAGCACGAGGCACGAGTTTTGACTGAAATTAATTTGCCTGCCCTGAAAGATGGATGAGGCCAACTTGCCAACCAGCCTGGCCGAAACTGGCGAAAGGTGTCTTTCGCTGGGCCCCTCAGGTGCTCAGTCGCGCGCAGAGGAAGTGCAAAAAGGCATAAAACATGCTGACACCTTTAGATTAAAGTACGCGATAACATTAGGGGCTCTACTTGTTGAACAACAACAAAAACAGGCTCAGATACATATATTATGTCAAGTGAGTTCTTAGACATAAGAAGAGAAAACTTGTAAGGGCAGGAAACTATTAAGGATAAGTCAATTAATGCAGGAGTGCTTGAAAATAAATATGAATTCTTGGGTCTGGTATAAGTTCTCTTCAGTAAAACAAAACTAAATTCGAAATTGAGGCAAAAGAAGTAATGAAAACCTGGGGGGAGCTGTCTGAGTGAGACAGTCCCAGGGTATGCTCTATCTATAAGAAAGTGTCAGCTGTGAATATCAGGCATAGTAGACATTTACTATATATTTGAATATAATATTGTTCTTTGCTTATTTGAGGTACAACACTTTATGTTTTACTCAGATTATTGAGAGACAAAAATTTTTGCTGTAGTGTTAGTCGCTCCGAAGAGCGATTCCTTATATTTAAAACTCTTATAAAATAACTTATATAAATTGCCATGTGTTCTTCGTATGTCCCTATAGTCGATCATGTTGATGTTGAGGCTGATCATATACTCATATTTGCACCTTCATATATCTCAGTCCTCTCTAGCAGTCCACTTGACGACGTCAGTAAGTGACCGTCAATACCATATTCATGCTTGAACAATACTCTTAATATACCTTTACTCCATGCTTCAGTATAATATAGTTTCATGCTCTTACAGCATCAAGAGTTCAAGCTAGCACAATTAGCAGCTGTCAACAGCTTTGGCCCTTAGCGCCCACGATTTTCACCTAGCCTAATTAATTTGTAACCCGTTTAACGTGCGCTCATTAAAAATTAACGAAATATTTTCAAATTGATTGATTGAGAAAACACAAAAAAAAAAAGATGCCGACAAAAAAGAGTTTTAATTGTTTATCACCAGCAACAACAACGACAAAAATACAGTCAAAAGAAAAATCAAAGAAATTTTTCTTTAAACCCCACTTGGAACTGTACGAAAATGTAACTCCGCTTGATCATCAGGCAGGCAGTGCCAAGCGATGATCCCCACACTCCCCAATCGAATGGGTTTTTATCGCCGCTGAAGTTTGTTAGTGGAGGCTTTCACTTTTTAGGCCCAGTTAAACAAAGTTTCTGTTTTTTCATTGAGCGAAGGTTTCGCATTTTGTTCATTAACAATTTTTGTTGTTGTTGTTGATTTTGGTATGTGACGTAATTTGGTTTAATGATATGGGTAAGGCCTGTGATGCAAGAAATTCTGGAATATAAAAAAGTCTTGAGCTCTATGCATATTAGCAAACCTTAAACATGTCAAGTCAAGCGCGCTTTTTACAGCTTTACGCTATAGAGAGAGAATCTTAGGAAACATTTAGAACAATGCGAACAGGCACTTAGTTTTCTAGCCATGGCCATAAGTCAATTGTAAAACTCTCACCAACAATTGCAGTTCGGTGGATTAGTTATGCTTTAAGCTCGGCTCAAGTGCCTGAGCCCGGTCAATGGGGCTGTGAGCGTGGTGCACTCATATATAGTTATGACTGTACGCTTTAGTAAATTTTGGCATGCCAGGCACGTTTTACACACACAAACACAAACACACACACACACACCTGATGAGATGCAGAGTGCAGAAAAGAAACCCAACAGGGTCATAAATGCACTGGCATTAGAAAGCAGCCGATGGGGAATGGGAATTGGGGATTGGGGAATGGGGAATGGGCAATGGCCAGTGCAATGGATTTTATGCCCAGCTTGTTCTCGTTACGTGCATGCGAGCACTAAAAGTGCGAGATCCAGCGAGCTGGGAGTTTCAATAATTCAGCATAAGCTGCGCTGTCTATGAGAAATGAGAAATGCATTTCACTTTCTTGGAAATCAATAACTCGGCCCAATCTTTTGCCGCTCCAGGCCTGGGCACTTCACACACTCTCACGATCCAATCAAACGGCAAATGTTTTACAAGCACAAACGATCCACAACTGCCACAGCTGACTCAATGACCGACTTGGCCCAAACCCCACTTAAACTTAATTAAACAGACAGCCGTAGCGAAGAGCAGCCGGACAACAATTGTCGAAATGACCCAATGAAAAAATCTGTTGATTAACGAAAAGTGTTAAAAGCAACACATGCGAAGCAAACTGTTTGAAAGATGCATTTGTTACGGAATTTGGAGAGATATATAAAGCTTTTTCCTTTCGCACTAGTATTAGTGAGCTTTTGAAAGCTGCCCCACATAGCAGCACAATCAATTCATCAGGCTCAGTCCATGTATCCTAACAGTGTGTGAAAGCTCAGTATTGCCTAGGATTAACTATTAGATCTTACGTTAATTGATTGCGATTGGATTGTTCGCTTTCCAAATGCCAAAAAAACAAAAAACAACAACAACAACAAAAATGAATGAATATGCGAATAACAACTTAATTTCACTTGGTTAGCAAATGCATTTTTAGCATACACAGTCGAACACATTTTTCTCACCCATTTCACCTGGTGAAGCCAACCTGTTCAACTCATCTCTCTCCCTTCCTCTCAGTATCTGCTTTGCATGCTCGTATCTAGGCATTTATCTGGGATGTCTTGTTTATCTGTTTTTATCTGCTTTGTGGGGCTTTTCTGCTTTTCGGCATTTGGCATGCGAGACGCTTCCTCAAATATAAATCGCACGGCATTTGCATGTGGAGAAACAATTTCTCAAGCCTCGTTGTTGGCTGTTTGTTGGCTTTAACGCTTAGGAGGCCGCCTTTGATATATGCCACATGACGATGGTCATAATATTTTTGCGCAATTCGGTTGTCGTCGGACAGCTTTTTTTCAACTCAATTTATCGATCGTTGAATTAATGCATTATTTTTTGTATTTTTCAATTTTTGTTTGTTGATTTTTTTGTCTAACCAAAACGCGATTTGGCCATGTTTTATGCCCCACTGCGCAGATTTCTTGTCCAGTCGATCGGGCAATTGATTCATTTCTCGTGTTCGCAGCCAACACACAAACTCCACAGCCCGGGCAATTAATTATGAATAAAAACGTACTCAGCTCTATTAAAAGCTCATATTTTCCCACTGTTTTCGCCTCTTATCGCAGTTGGCACTTGGGACTTGGCAGTTGAAATGCAGCTAGCAGCAAGCAGCAAGCAGCTAACAGCAAACGGCAAGTTTATCAGCGAGTGCAGTCGCTACGCTTTGATTTACACTTTGCTTATTTGCTTAACTGATTAATCTTTAGAGTCGCTTTTACCTACGACATATATATGTAGGCAGAGCTCTATTGTTTATCATTTCATTAGTGGGTTTTTTTCCATCAACTCTATGCACTGTTTGGTATCCAAACGATTGTTGTCTGCATCGAGTGCATCAGTTCTTATGCAATGTATCTTTGTGGTGTGTCAAATGTGTTTCTCTATAAAGAGAACTCATCCTAGATATTATCATAGTTCACAGATTATACAGATCAAAATTTAAGGCTGCTTCAGTTCTACTCTTTAAGGCAGAGTTCTACCCCTTAAGAAAAGTAGCGAAATAAAAAATGGAGTATATGAGAATCGCATATAAAAGCTGTTCATAGCTAAGAAGAAAGAGAAATCAGGCAAGAAAGGGAAGAAAAAGAGAGACAAAGAATAGAAAAGAGTAAGAAAGAGCAAGAAAAGGAGAGAATAAGAATAGTAAAGAGAAAGAAAGAGCAAGAAACGGAAGAAAAGGAGAGAAAAAGTATAGTAAAGAGAAAGAAAGAGCAAGAAAGATCTAATTAAATATATGAGAATCGCATGTAAAGGCGTAATTTTACTTAGCTAAAAGAGAAGAGAGAGAGAGAAGAGAACAGACAAAAATACTGATTGCATGAGAGTCTAACAAAAAGACTAAGAGAAAGAAAATGAAAACTCTTTTAGCAGTCATGAAAATCGCATTGGAAGACTCTTCGTGTTTAGGCAGGTGATATAATAAGATATAAACGAATGATTGGAATATGTTAAACCATATCTCCCGCTGTTATATATGTTATACAAGATATAACAGATAGAATATGTAAAAACTGAGAGTCTCAAGACTTTATTGCTTATTACATAAATGTTGTCGTATTTCTATGGTTTGCGCATGCAAACGTATTTACATGTATCAGATGAATCGAATGCAGTCATTAGCATTCATTATTCCACGTCAAAAGCAAACAAAGTCATTTAAACTGCCTGCTTGGTGATATCTATAGCTATCGGCTGCAATTTATACATATATACATACATATATATATAACTCTATATATATCTATACTAACATAGCTGCAAGTGGGCCAAGCCCAAGTCCATCAACTAGACTAAGCTCAATTTCAAGCACCTGAATCCGAACCAAGCCACTAGCATTGATATGGCCACAATTCTGCCTTGATTACGATACTCACAAAACACAAAATAACAAAAAACAGAAAATAACAAAAACCAAAAAATATGTTTTAATAATGTTCGCTCCAAATGATTTGGCAATCGAAATTTGATACAACGAGCGAGTCGAGTCGAGTCGAGTGCATAAATTACCAAGCTAAACGCAAGTAATTCTCATAAAAAACAAATGCACAGAATGCACGAGTGCGATTACGACTAGCCGGGGCAGGGGTGCGTCAATGGGTGCTCAGATTGCAAGCGGCCCCCCTCTAATGTTGGGGCCCCGCTGGCCCAAGACGCGGTCAAAACGCGGCCAACACACAATGGCACCAAAATGTGCAAATGGCGGCAGCCCAGAAAGCCAAACGGGGTGCCAAAACTTAAAGCGAGGATGAGGACGCGGGCAGGGGAGCCAGTAGGAGCTGCGGGTGTTGGGCAATGAACGCGACGATTTTCCATTAAATGCAAATGCGAGAAAAACAGTGGGCGGCATGTGCGCGCGTTTTGCTAGCGACTATAAACGCGCGCGCGCGTGCATTTTGCCATTGATGCCTATTTTAACAGGTTTTTTTTTTTCCATTTGTTGAATTTAGAAGAGCTTTGCTGGCGTGAACAGCTAATGCACATTAAATATCAATTATTTTTGAGTTATGTTTGTGGCTTGTGTGAAGGATCCAAAAGTTTTTGCGCCGCTTTCAGCGTCTTTTGTTGCACATTTCAGCGCGTTTCGACGCTGCAACTATATATTTTTATGACATTTAAACAATTATTTTCGAACACTGGCAAACAGTTGTTGTTAAAATATCATTTTGTGCGGCTGCAGCGGCCAAGCCCAAGCGCTCAGCTCAGCTCAACCAAATGGCGGCCAACTCGTTGCCTCGACTGGTGTCAACATGTCTCAGACCGGCAGGCACCAATTGTAGGAGCTGTTGTTGGTGGTGTTGTTGTTGTTGTTGCTGTTGCTGTTGTTGTTGGTGTTCTCGCAACGCCCCGCGGCGTAACATGCGAGCTGTGTATATACCCTAGTTGAGTGTATGTGGAAAATGTCATCTAACATGCATTGCCCAAAGTCTCTCTTGTAGTATGAGCAGCTGTCTCATTTGCCAGATCGTATTGCTATATCTTTTTCCATCATAATACATCTTGTTTATATACCAGCCTTCCTCCTGCAAGAGTATTTGTTCTTCGACCAGCAACATTTGCAGTTCTATTTGATAATTTTTGAAGCTTTTTGATTTCATATTTTGCAGCCGCCTAAAAACTTGCCAAAAAATTAATATGAACCTGTTGCTGTTGTTGTTGTTGTTGGGGCTGCTTGTTTGGGGCTGCTTGTTGCTGGCAGCTCGTTGTCTGGCTTGTCTGAAAATCGAATTCTTGAATGAACCATTAATCTTATGGCCAGCTCTGGTTGCTCCGGCTGCAGTCGCACCCCGGGCCGATCATTAAATGGCTGCAGTAATTGCGCTGCGGCTGCGGCTGCAGCTTCAGGTTTTGCCCCTGTTTCCACTACATTTAATGCTCGTTCGCGAAAAGATAAGGGTATATTGGCTTTGTGCGATGTTGGGCTGTTCGTTAATTAGAGTTAAAAACTTTATGTTTTCCTGATTTTTCCTCAATAATCGAATGGAAGAACGTTTTGAACTAGTTTTTTTATAAGGACTTTCGATTAGTAAAAATATATTAGGAAAATAAGTTATATTTGGAAGATATTGGGTAAAAATATTTAAAAATTTTTGTAAATCTTGTCTAAAACTTGAAGTTATTCAGATATTTTTAGGAGAAATTTTACCATTTTAACATATGATTATTAAATTTTTCAATTAAGTTTTCACTTCTATTGCAACTCTTGATATTTATAAGATATATATTTCCAATCCCTCTTTGGGTGCGCCAAATCGGAAACAAATAAAGCATTGTTTTTTTTTTCCTTACCTTTTTTTTCCAATTACGTCGCCCAGTTGGCATTACACCTGCGCCTTAACGCGACGACCGCTTGGGGGCTCCAAGCCCGAATTGGTTCTGCCCGGCATTTTGTGTGAAAGGTTGTCGCAGTTTGTCTTTGTCTTAAGGTTAAGCTGCGAAGAGGGGGGCGACTCGAGCACAACAATGGGGCGCAGCTTACAGCTAGTTAAATCATTTGACAATTTATTAAGTTTTGAATGGTAATTGGCCTAGGGCTTGGTCAAGAAATAACACAATTTTTAGATGCTTACCAAACTGGGTTGAATATTCATATATAGAAATGGGAAAACATTAAAAATTATTGATTTGAAGACTATGTTCGAAATACTTGAATATAAGTCGAGTATAAATGTTATTAGTTTTATGATATTGTTTTCTTTATTGTCGCTTCAAGTCGGTGGTTCAATGATCCGTTGATCCACGGTTAATGCAGATCGCCGCATTCCAACACCTCTCACTTAGTGTTTGCTGCATACGCGTTTTTATGATGATAATACAATCTCCCAGTGGCGACCGACTGTGCGCTGTAGAAAAGTGAAAATCAACTTTTAAAGCGCTGCTGGACAAGACATAGAAATTTCAATTTCCAATGTGGTGGCCAGGCATAATTTGTTAATTAATTTTCAAGCAACAACTTAATCAAAATGATGTGGCCAATTAAAAAGCCACCGCGGGGATGCCAGCGATAAGACGCGAGAGCTGTAGAGGGAGAGAGAGAGAGAGAGACAGAGACTAGTGAGTGGAAAAGAGGAAAAACAACAGGTCGAACAGTTTGAACTAGTTTAAAGAAAGGCTTTCTTCACTGCGGTCGACTGTGGTGGACTGCGCTGTCTGACGTGAAACGAATTGCCGCCAATCGAATCGAAGCGGAACTTAATTACGCCCGACTGCGGATCGATAGGTCAGATGTCTGGCGGATCAACTCTGGCAAAGGCGTGGACTGTCAGCTCAATCAAAGTTTGCTCAGAGTTTTGCGCCGCATCACGTTTCAGACAAAAACAGGTAGACAGCTCAGGACGGCTTGGACGGGTGGACAGTTAGTCAGTGGGTAGACACTGCATGATTCTGCAGCATCCGCAGCGGAAGTGGGCAAAGACGACAAGTTATTCCCAACATCCGTGGGAGTTGACAACATGCAGCATCCTTTGTGCTGCATAAGAAAACAGTTTGCATCTATTTAGTAGTAGTACTTCAGGTTTTGCTTTCGTAACTGGCAGAACATTTTGTACTCGGCAAAAGTCGAGTCTTTTAATCTGATCAGACTCGGCTCGCACATCGTCTCAACTTTCAATTAAATTCTAACCCAGAGGCCTCCAAATTTATGCTCGTCGAGACTGCGTCTTCCTTCACCTGGCCTGTCAATTAAAGTACCCCGTGCCGAAACCAACCAATTTCCAACTTATTATCCCACACAATGCAAAGGCAGCCAGGGAACGGGTTCTGGTCACGTTTTGGTCCAGCTCAGCCTACCCAGAGAGCTAAAGCAAAATAATATAAAACCAACGCAGACACAAAATGATTTGCGGTTCATTAAGACGCGAAGCCCCCAGACAGACAGCGGACAGAGGACTGGGGACAGTGGACAGTGGACTGCAGACTGTGTCTACGATGACTAAGGCAAGGCACTGGCGGAACGGTCACTAAATACACTTGACAGTTGCTGCATTTGAGTGAAATGGACTTTGGGCTGGTGTCCGGCCAACGCAGACTCAGCTCGATAAGGCGTAGACTGGACACATTTGCCTGGAGCTCACGATTAACGCCAACAGCTCCTCCAGCTAATCGGACAGATCGCGACAAGCCTCAGCAAATACACACACACACACACACACAAACAGTTCACTGTCTGGACAGACACAATTAATATGATGCACATAATGACGTTGATGATGTTGTTGCTGATAATAATGATGTTCACATTTCTACATAGACTGCAACAAAGTGGGTTCTTCATCTAGCAGATTGTCGCAAGTAGGAAGTCGAACAAGCTCTGTCAGCTGTGTAGGTTGAGCAGCCAGAAAGCAGATGAGTGTAACATGATCTAAGGACTAGATCAACGCGACAAATGTGGGCTGAGACAGGTAGAGGATCAGGTTGGAATAGTTAAGGCTTTGGTACAGTAGAGCACTGATGAAGCTGTCAAGAGAAAGCAAAGTGGGGAAATGAGGGAAATTCAAAGCAGTTAGGAATGATCTATCTTGAGAGACTTGTTAACTAGGCAAAGGAAGAGGCTAACCTGTCTCAAATGTATTTTTTGTCATGAATATGTATACATAAGGCTAGTGAAATGATTTCAAATGTATGCGATCCACCCCTCGTACCAGCTCTATAGCCCAAAGCCTCCTTAGCTCTAGGTAATGCTACGCTTTCATCCTCTCATCATCTGATACATTCCCTCTAGCATATATATTCCACTCTCAAGCACATATGACTAATCAATGTGCAACGCCTTTCTATTCAGCGCATTCTGCCTGGGCCTGGCCTGGTCTGGCCTGGCCTGTCTTGGCTTGGCTTTGACTTAGGCTTAGGCTTAGGCTGAGGCTGGCCTAAACGTTTGAGGCATGTTTCATATTTGGTAACTTTCATCATTGATAAGCCCAAACACCATACACCATACAACTAGTTATAGACTTCGACATTTGGCTGTCCGAATAGGCAACTCATGTTGTTTCTTCATTCACATTTGCAGCAGCATCGTCAGGAGTCGCAGTCGCCGGATTATCACCGTTATGCGAGCATTGGCAAATTGCCCCGTGCAGCAACCAATGGCAATGGCAATGGCAATGGTTTTGTTGGCAACACTCACACCGTCACCGTCGACATACATCAGCACAATGGCCCGGCCAAGCAACAACAGACAAACAACAACAGCAACAACAACAACAACAATCTACACTTGCCATACAGCGATCTGAATGGAATGGCTCCGGCATTTGCAACGCCGCCAACGCGTCGACGTTTCTTTAATCACAAGAATCTACGTAGCGCCCTTACAGGCCATCGACGCACTGCCTCCAATGGCGGCTATCCGCTGGATACAGCTTCAATTCTATCGGGAGGTAAGTTCTCTTCAAAGCTTTAGGTGTTGGAACAAGTCTTCACTTAGCAACTCATCCTTAGTTCCTAGACTCATTCATTAGTTTGTAATATATAAGCTTTGCACCTTTCTTAAACACTTCAACCCCTTCAACCTGCACCACATCATGTAGATCATCATTCGCATCATCATCAAGCCAATGGCAAGGAGTCGAACGCCTTGAATACCTCAACCTGTTCGGACTCGGCAGTGACGCGCCGCCGTCGCAAGAACTTCAGTAATAACAATTTGAAGGCATCCGCGGAGCACGGAGCCAACAGCGAGAATCGCTTGAATCGCCTCAGCTTGGCGGGCACCTCTATCAAATCCCTAATTAAGTCGCTTTGGAGTGTCAACTCCTCCAACTCAAGCGATGCAGGACTCAATCAATTAGCAGGCATGGCGTCTACTTTACGACTCTTCTACTATTTGTTGTACATATTGCATGAGATTGTTTTTTTTTTTTCATATCAGATTTACTTAATATATGAGATATTTTATATTGAACATAATTAATTTGCATTATAATTGAGATAACATTCGAGCTATTAGAGATCAAATAATTGCCATTTACATAACACTGTTAAAGTGAGACTTTTTATGCTAATAACATTTTGTCAGCATTTATTGCATCTGCTGTTAAAGTGCGGCATTTAATGCTAATAACATTTTGTCATTAAAGCATTTTATGTTAATAACATGGTAATATCATTTTCTTGTCATCATTTGCTGTTAGACAGCGGCTTTTTATGCTAATAACATTTTAGCATAAATTCATATTTGTGAAATTATGTATATTAACATAAATGAATTTTATAGCGAAATTTAAGCTGTTTATGCTAATATAATGCATTTTATCAGAATGAACAGCATTTTCTGTTAAATTTTTGAATTTTAATTTTTAAATACTTATACTTGTCTTATACAAATTGTTTTCTCTTATATTATATGGTACTATATATTAATAACATTTTATAAGAGAATTTTCTGTTAAGCTGAGCTCTCAGCTCAGCTCATTTTGATATAATGGAATGAATTTTAATACTTATACAAACTTATATTTGTCCATTGTTAAATGACTATAGCTCAATCGTGATACTTTTCTTATGCATATTGTTTTCTCTTATACTTATATGCATTACAATTCCTTCTAACCACTGCACATTCAAATTCTAATCAACTTGTTGCATGATATTATATTTTCACAATGTTTTAACAATCTTAATGTTAACTTTTGGTTTATATTCTCAGGCAGCGACACCTTGGGCATTGAACACCATCCGCAGTCGCTGTTGAACTTGAAGCAGCAGAAGGATCAGCTGCGTGCTCGCCTTGGCTTGTTGTTCAATGACAACAACAACGGCAACAACGTGAACAACAACAGCAACACGAACACCACCACCAGCAGCAGCAGTAGCAGCAGCGATCACAATGGCAACTCGACGCTTCACTCGACGAGCATCTCGAGCAGCGCAGGTGTTGGCAGCGGCGCCAGCAACAGCAACAGCATCAGCACTAGCAACAGCATCTGCACCACGGCCAACAGCAGCAGCTCCTCGCAGCTGATCAGCCCGGAGCAGACGTTGGCCAGCGCTGGTCTCAGCGGCAGTCAGCTCTCGGTGGCCACGTCCCACAAGGACGACACGCTGAGCCTGTGCAGCAAGTTCAGCAAGATGGGCTGCACCATGCAGGAGCATGCCTATGAGCCCTTGGCGCTGCCCGGCAAGTCACGCAAGTCGGGAGCCACTCGACGTTCGACGCGTGCGCAACAGCTGCCGGCCAGCCTGAGCGCTGGAGCAGCCACAGCTGCGGGCGCTGTCAACAAGCGAGCAGCAGCTGCCGCTGCCTTGGCTGCAGTGCAGCTGGCCCTGAAGCCACTGTTCTTCGAGGTGCCGTTGCAGGAGCCAGATCCGCCTTATGTGGGCCGCCAGTGGCTGGTGCAGCAGCTGTCGAACATACTCCTAGGCACGGACACACGCGTGGTGCTCATCAATGGCCAGCCGGGCACGGGCAAGACAGCCTTCTGCCTGCAGCTAGTGGAGTACTCCTGCTTCGGCCGACGACAGATGCAGGCGCAGCAGCAGGAGGATGCGGATGCCATCTACAGCCAGTTGGGTGCACAGAATGAGCGCATGCGCGGCCTGGCCTCCCACATGGTGGGTTATCACTTCTGCCAGGCGGACGCCAATCTCACCTGCCAGGTGCCGGACTTTGTGCACTCGCTGGCCGCCCAGCTCTGTCAGGCGCCACAGCTAACGGCTTACCGTGACTATCTGCTCTCGGAGCCGCATCTGCAGGACATCCTGAGCGTGCGCGAGTGCATTGCGGATGCGGAGCGTGTGATGCGACTGGCCATACTGGAGCCATTGGCGCAGCTGCATCGTGCCGGCAAAATCCCGGCCAAGGTGGCCGTCATACTAGTGGATGCACTGTGCGAGGCGGAGTATCATCGCCCGGACCATGGACATACCATAGCCAGCTTCCTGGCGCAGCTCTCGCCACATTTTCCGGCGTGGCTCAAGCTGGTTGCCACTGTACGCACCCAAATGCTGGAGCTGGTCAAGGCGCCCAGCTACACGCAGCTCACGCTGGACAGCTGGGCCAGCAGCCAGACACTGCAGCAGGACATGTTGGACTATATCAATGCACGCATCTCGCACTGCCCGGAGATTCAGCACAACATTGGCGGACAGGTGGCCCAGTCGCAGGCGAAGTTCGTCTCGCATCTGCAGTCGCTGAGCCGCGGCTCCATGCTGTATGCCAAGCTCATACTGGATCTGATCTCGCGTGGCCAACTGGTGGTCAAGTCATCCAGCTACAAGGTGCTGCCCGTCTCCCTGGCCCAGATCTTTCTGCTCCACTTCAATTTGCGTTTTCCCACGGCGCACAGCTTCGAGCAGACGTCACCCATTCTAAATGTTTGCCTGGCTGCACTCTATCCCCTGACGCTGGACGAGATCTACTACAGCATGGAGGCGTTGCATCATGGCCAAGAGCCACTCAGCTGGCCGCAGTTCATACAGCGCTTCAAGCTCTTGGACGGTTTCCTCATCAAGCGACTGGACAACACGTACATGTTCTTTCACAGCTCACTCCGAGAGTGGCTCATGCGCCGAGATGAGGGCGAGTCCAGTAAATTCCTCTGCGACGCACGCCTAGGCCATGCTGGCATTGCCTTCCGACTCTCGCGCCTTCAAGCACCGCTGCAGCCGCAGCTGACGCTCGAGCTGGGCCATCACATGCTCAAGGCGCATCTTTACAGCAGCAGCCAGGCGGCGCTCTCGCCGCGCGATCTGCAGTCCTATTGGCTGGCCGGTGCCGCGGACAACATCTCGGCTGCTCTGGGAGCACTGCGCAATGTCTACAGTCCCAATGTGAAGGTGTCGAGACTGGTGCTGCTCGCCGGCGCCTCGCCCGATCATCGCACCGACTACATGGGCGATGCGCCTATTTTGTGCATTGCTGCCCACGAGGGCATCCTGCCCATGGTGAGCCTGCTGCTGGAGTTTGGCGCGGATGTCGGACTGACCAATAGCCAGGGCTGCACGCCGCTCATTCTGGCCGCCATGCGCGGCCACTGCGATGTGGTGCGTCGACTGGTGGCCGCTGGCAGCAGTCTCGGGCAACTGGACACCACGCAACGCTGCGCTCTGGTGCATGCCGCACGCATGGGTCATCTCAGCGTGGTCCAATATCTGTTGGCCTGCGATTGGTCGCCACGTCCCCGCTCCCAGGATGTGGGCCGTTCCCTGGCGCTGCAACAGGCTCTAATTGGAGCTGCTGCGCAGGCGCATGTCAAAATACTCGAGGATCTGTTGGATCTCAACGAACACGAGCTGGACGACCTCAGCGTCAATGTGAACGGCCTGGAGCCGAGCAGCGGCGAGCTGGCCCTCACAGCAGCTGCACGACACGGCTGCGTGGATGCCGTCAACATTCTGATGTCTCGAGGAGCGCAGATCGATGCACGCAATCGTCAGGGCTACACGGCGCTGTGGCTGGCCGTCAAGGAGGGCCATTGGAGCGTGGTGGAGCAGCTGCTGCAACGTGGCGCCTTGCTGGACGAGCCGCTGGGCCAGGCGCGCAAGACGCCGCTTATGATTGCCGCCGAGGAGGGGCATCTGGAGTTGCTGGAGCTGCTGCTGGCACGTGGCGCTGCCCTGGAGGCCGAGGATCACGAGGGCTTCACGGCATTCAGCTGGGCGTGTCTGCGCGGTCACTTGGCCGCGGCCAAGTGCCTCATCGAGCACGGCTGCAATCGGCAGCATGAGGATCACAAAGGACGCACAGCACTCGATCTGGCGGCCTACCAAGGTGCCGCCAGCCTAGTGCTGTATTTGCTGGAGCAGGGTGCCAATCTGGAGCACATCGACGTGCATGGCATGCGGCCGCTGGATCGCTCCATAGCCTGCCGCAACATACAGGCGGTGCAGGTGTTTCTGCGCAAGGGCGCCAAGCTGGGACCCACCACCTGGAGCATGGCCATGGGCAAGCCGGAGATACTGGTGGTGCTGCTCAACAAGCTGTTGGAGGATGGCAATGTGCTCTACCGCAAGAATCGCTTCCAGGACGCCGCGCATCGCTATCAGTATGCGCTGCGCAAGATCTCGGGCCTGGAGCAACTGCTCGAGCGGAATGCGGTCTTTGCCCAGCTGCGCACAAATCTGTTGCTGAATCTGTCGCGTTGCAAGCGAAAACTGAATGTAAGTTATATAAATAAGATCTTTGACTAGATAATTCAGGGCTTAACTCTTATTGCTTTGCAGGAACTTGACGCCTCCATAGATTTGGCCACGCAAGCCATACTGCAGAAGCCGCACAGCTACGAGGGCTACTATGCTCGGGCCAAGGCGCGCATGGAGCTGGGCGCTCTCAATGAGGCGCTCGTCGATGCCAACGAGGCCATGCAGCAGGCGGCTCAAAGCGGCGTCCTCTGCGAGGTTGTAGAAGTCCTTAAGCGCATCCAAGCCGAGCTGCTGACGCGCATCACCAGCGAGGATAACAAACTGTCCGGCTATGGTGCCGGTGCAGCAGCTGGCGCCTGTGCCGCCTACGAATCTCAGCAGGAGATGACCGATTTGTAAATGTCCTTTGTTGTTGTATCGCATTCGAATCACAATCTTAACTTAATAATAGTTCTTAACTGTTTACTATTTATTGCCTTTTGGAAGTTTTATTAATTTAAACAAAAAAATTACTTTTTATCATTCTTTTTTTCTTAACGCATGTAAAAAATAGCTGTAATAAATACATATACATTACTTAAGTTTACATTTGCTTAATCAAATAAATACGAATTTATAAGATCAAACGAGAAAATGAAAATTGAGATTGTGAATATAAAAAGTGTTGCATACTTTGGGGCGGCACGTAGAAAAACAAGGGTGCTGAAACTGGATGAGGTTTATGTCTTTGCTATTGCTTAACATAGCAACTGCCAATATAGTGAATACACAAACCGTATTCCGAAACTTCATTTGAGCTTATCCGCATTTATCCGAAAATCACATATTAAGACAAACAACATGCTTGGTTAGTAAAACTCACAATATATTTTTTAAAAATTGTTCTTAACATGCTTAAAATTTAAGTCTTATTCTAAAACTTACATCTAAACAATGATAAATAATACGTATATAACTCGTATTCAAGGCCACAAGTTGGTTTATAATTTTGGATTGGGCGTACGTCTAAAAACAAATTTTAGTTTCAGTCTCGCTTTCGTATTCTAAAAGCAGATTACATTGTAATTGTAATTGTAAGTGTAATTGTAATTGCAGGTAAATAATTTGATAAATAATTTTTACACAACACAAAACATCAAATTTGTACAATTTTAAAAAGTTTTCCCTTCAGAAAGTCAAATTATTTACCATAAATATTGTTGAATTAACTTAAACTAGACTCGAACTATAGCTAGACTAAATGCAGCGACTCAATATGAGTCAGAGAAGGAACTTTTTGCAGGCTGGCCGTGCAAAATGCTTTCGTTGTTGGGCTCAACACTTCCATTCGGATGGCACTTGGTTCGGTTGTCAGATGGATCGATGCTGTCAGTTGGCTAGAACTTCTCGTCGTCGATGTTGGTGCGGCAGTTGTTGAGCGCCGACTGACGCTTCAGCGTGCCCGTCTCGCAGTCGTTGTAGGTCTTGGCCAGCACCTTGGGCGTGTTGTTGTGGTGCATGTTGTTGCGATTCAATGTGCCACTCGCAATGTTGCTCGTCTTGACGGGCATGCGGAAGCTGGACTGACGCTTGGGTCGTTGATCATAGTACTGCAAGTGACTCCAAATTAATATCAACTGCAATGGGCCAGCTAAATTTGATACTTACATCCTTGGTGGGCAAACTGGAATACTGATTGGGATAGGTGTCAAAACTCGCTGTGGTCGTCGTCGTCTTATTGAGCGCCTCTTCAATGTTTTGCAGATAGCGTCGTTTCGTAAAGTGGAATGTGACCAAGCAGCAGGCGACAGTCAGCAGCATGCAGCAGCATATGACAATGGGAACTGTGGCGCTAGAGGCACTTTGGAGCTCTGAAAGGCAAGGGATATTAGCAACAGGTTTCGACTCAGGCGCGTACTTCGACTTACCTTCACAATCGCCTGGCACGCAGGCGGTTTTCTCGAACTCAGCGCCTCGGCACTCGTGCGCCGCTGGCTGTTCCACTAGACAGCGACGATGACGCAGGCGTATGCCATCATTGGAGCAGGCAGACCACTCATTCCAGGAGCTCCAGCCGAGAAAGTCTGCAAGGAGAAACGAATTTAGACTCTCTCTTTGAGCAGAGATGCAATGTCAAACAACTCACCTTCACAGGGCACCATCTCACACTTCTGCTCCTCGAGCGCACGTCCCGTGCAGAGTCGCTCATGGCCGCCCAGGCATTTGCGCGTGCGTCGGCGCACACCCAGGCCACAGGTCACGGAGCAGCTGGACCACTCCGACCAGCAGCCCCACTCATGCTCCAGCTGATTGTCGATGCTGTTGTCCGGCTGCTCGTCCGTCGGACAAGCGTGCATATTGCAGGCGCGACTCTGTGTGTTGTGTCCACGCCGACGCTGCTGTGTGCCACCGCCGCAGCTAACACTGCAAGTCGACCACTCGGATTCGGAGTCTGTGGACTCGTGCTCGCTGTGCCGCTGACAGCTGCCGTCCTGGTTGCAGTTGCGTGTCTCCTCCTTGGCCAAACTAATACGCACCGAGTTCGCATCTGCGCTCGTCGCTCGGCAGGCATAGCGATAGCGTTTCTCTACATGCGCCTCCGACGAATTGCCGCCTGCTGACGTTAGCCAGGGAGTCCAGGCGCTGAGCTTGCGCACCTCGGCGCAACTTTGCATATTGCAATCCTCGTAGTCTAGCCTGCAGCCAGGGCAATCCATACCTCCGTTCGATGGCTTGGGATCATCGCATTCACGACGACGCATGCGGAAGCCGCCTCCACATTGCGCGCTGCACTCGCTCCACTCACCCCAGGGACCCCAGGCGCCATCGGTAGGCGGCGGCTTGGGCACGGGGCAGGGCGGTAAGTGGGTGCAGTACATCTCCGCAAGCTCGGGTCCCAGGCACATGCGTCCGCCGTGTGCGGGTCGCGGATTGCTGCAACTGCGTCGACGTCCCTTCACGGCCACGCCACAGGTCTGCGAGCAGGGTGACCAGGCTGACCAATCCGTCCAGCCACCGTGCTGGGTGCAGTTGGTCACCTGTGTGCTGATGCCCTCGCAGCCGAGACCGCCGTGCTGTGGCTGGGGATTGTTGCAGTTGCGCTGCCGGCACAAGCAGTTGCTATCGGGCTGGTCATACTGCTGGCAATCGGCCCAAGGCGACCAGGTGGACCAGCCGCCATCGATGGGCGCATTCAGCACGGGGCAGGTGAATTGGGTTGGCTGCAACCAAGGCTGTTGCACTGTGGGATCGAGAGGCGTGCAACGTTCCACTAGCTCATTCCAGCCACAATACGGATCCATGGCATTGAAGCAGCTGGATTGCGAGACATGGCGACTGCAGCGTTGGGCGGGAATACGCGTCAGAGCCAGATCCGTGCCCAGGTACAGAGATTCCGTGACCTTCAGATAGGACATATGCAACAGCGTGCTACTGCCCGTGTCGTCCGCCTGCCACATCTCCACCAGACAGGTCTGTGTTTTGCCCTGAGCTCCATACTTCACCGATAGCTTCTTGATGTGATTCCCACTGCTGCTGACGTAGAGCACATGCAGCTGCTCCGTTCTGGTCTGAACAATGTCCAGGGCAATGTGCTTGAAGTGCTCCAGTCGGGAATGATAGAGCGGTTGGGCACCTATCGGCTGTATGGCCTGATCCATGAGTTGATATCGCGAACTCTCCAGCAAATGGCCAAAGGCTGTGGCTCCACTAGCACACTGGAACTGACTGCGTTGCGGCGTGTTCACCGTTTTCCATGCTGCATCCGCGTGCTCCTGATGCTTGAAGGCGCCCTCGAAGGCGGCATTGATCGAGCTCAAATTGTAGGCGCAGACGGCAGAGCCAAAGATGTCTGACCTAAGAGAGTAGATGGAGAGTCAGAATTAGGGAATCTGATACAAAGAGAGTCAAGTGTAAGTCCTTACCCCGATGTGCTGAAGGTGGCATAGAGCACCTGCTCCGACTCCGCATATGTCATGCCCTGTATCTCATCGAAGTAGTAGGGATAGTCGCCTGGCAACGAGCAGTTGATGCGCGCCTTAAGAAACGAGGTCCAATTGTCACGCAGCACCTGATCCCCGCCAGCATCGTTCTTGCAGACGCGCGCAATGCGTGAATAGATTGCCTGTTGAGTAAAAGGGGTAAAGAGAATATTAGAGTAGAAGTTTGCATTGAATATGCCGTCTCTCTTACCTTGCCACAGCTCATATGCTCCGACGCAGATTCGCGCAGCAGAAAGTAGACAAAGTTGCCCGCCTCAAAGCTGCCCACAAACTGAGCTCCATTTAGCCAATTGTTGTTGTATTGCTTAGTGCGCAGGAAACGTTTGCGATCCATCTGAGGAGTAGAATATAAGAGAAGGGAGATTACTAAAAAGTTCGGCAACTTTTCAAGCTACCCACGTATTTTTTATATTTTTTCTTTTATAAACAAAATTCAAATGAATTTATTGAAATTAACATCAAATATTAAAACTCGACAACTTTTTAAGCTACCCTCGCATACCTAAAATATTATCTCTAATATTTTTCGATCTTAATTTGAAAATACAATAAATAAAGATTTAAATACTAATTTAATTTCTTTATATTAATATATACAACTTTTCAGACTACCCTCGCATATAAATATAGATGCTTAACTACTTACCCTATTGGACTGGATGGGTGTGCGTATGATGGCCACATCACTACTGGAAAAGTCTGTGGCAGTGCCCGCAAACATGTTGCCATTGGACTGCAGGAGGCTGGTGCTGTTCGCCTGCGGATGAAAGGGGCACTTGACCACGCCATCCTCCAGCTGGGTGACGTTCAGATTTTCCATCTACAGCAAAGAGAGAGAGAGAGAGAGAGAGGTAGAGAAAAATAAAAGAGTTTAGCTCAGCTGCAGTTGTTGGGCTGTCAGAGACGTCGCCAACTCGACGAGACGACGACGACCACTCACCTGGCGCCACGAGCAGCTCGGCTGGAAGGCGTTCGTCCCACACGCGTACAGTTGGTTCTCACCGTAGCTGTGGAGCACGCGCACATAGTTGCGACACCAGCGCTCCGATTGGCCTTTCTGCTGGCACAGCAGCACGTTCCCAGGCGTCGCCTCCCAGCTGGCCCGTTCCAGCAGCTCCAGCTCGAAAGACATGCGGTACAAGGTGTCTCTGCAAGCGAAAGAGAGACGATAAAAAATGTTGCGAATATGTTGCTGGTAAGTTTATAGCCAAACGAATGGAGGGAATTGTAACAGCTAAATTCGGCCCACAATAAAACACCTCCTTGCTGCCCCTGCCCTCTGTCCCTCTGTCCCTCTCTCAACTATTGGCAGTTGTCATAACTTCCAACTGGTCTCTGGTGTCAATGCACTGCAAGGCAAACAGGTAAAGATACCTGTACACGGGCACAGTGGTCGACAATCGCCAGACATTTGAATAGGCCCGCTTGTAGGCGTCTCACGTGGGGGCAACAACAAAATTGAAAACAAGTTGAAGAACGAATCGAAATTATGGCTTTAGTGCCACATTAGGCAACTGTTGCAAGAAGTTCAATTAAGATAAGCAAACGGAGTGTGTGCTTAGCCAGGCTAATCAAAGATATCACTATATGTCATACACATACATAAGTGTGATTCAAAGTGTTAATATAGATATAGAGATAAACTGGGTACATAAACGATATGTATGCATCATTCTTTGTTTTATGAGAGTTCTATAAAGTCAGAGGACATATGCAAATATAATGAATAATTATATTTGCTAAAGAATAAGAGAAGATATATGAGAATATTTATTAAACAAAACAAGTCCAACTCATCATTATTGTCCAAACTACTCAGAAATCTAAAGCAAACTCTAAAGCTCAACAGATTTCTTTTTTCTAAATATTTCATTATTATTTTAGAGAAAACTTAGTTTTTATATTTATTTTTTGAATACATTTATTATTTATATTATTTTATAAATTCTTTTTATTAAATTAAATGTGTTTTATTTTATTTTATTTATGAATAATTAAGTGATTGTTATTATTATTATTTAATTTTATTATTTATTATTTTTATTTTTTATATATTATTATTATAATTTAATTGTATTTTTTATATTTATTATTATTATTAATAATGTTTTTTTTTGTATTAATATAATTATTATTAATTATTTTATTTTTTATATTAATATTATTATTAATAATTAATTTTATTATTTTATTTTATTTATTATTTTATTTATATTTGTATCTTTTTTATACACATTTGCGAACAAATTAAATGAAAATATCATTTCATTTCAATATTCATTAGGCTCACATTATTTATTGACCTGTCAACCAGTGTGCAAGGTGTTAGCTGCTGGCACCACTGTGCTAGCACGTATTTGGCGTAACATATACGAAGATCAATAGATCAAGTGCATACGAATGCGGCTAGCACAGCAGATAAAGTAGATAAATGGTTACATCTCGAACTGGACAGCGTTTCGCTGGCTAGAATTCGCATTCGCATTCGGATTCGGATTCGGATTCGAATTCGCTTGAAGCAATGCCGCCGACCAGACGTCGCCATAATATTGGAGCCAGCCCACAGTTGGCTTTGGACAGCTTTAGACAACTTCACTAACGAACATTTGATGCAGTTTAGCGACATAGAAAATATTGCTGTCCCTGCCGCTGCTGCTGCTGCTGCTGCGTTGGCCAATGTGGGACTTGCGGACCGGATCGGCTCGGATCGAATGCCAGCTCGCCCAATATCAATCAGTCAAACGCAGCTGCCGCGCGTGGACTGCGAACTGTGGAGCGTGGCATGGCTGAGAGTGGCGCGTGGCTCTGACCAGGGTAACCTGAGCTGCCAGCCCGAGCCGACTGCTGCGGTACGTGATGTTCATGATGAGGTAATAAACAGGCACAAACAACATTTGCAAAATAAGCCGACTGCAACAGACGCCCTTCCCCAAAAAAAAAAAAAAAACACAGCTGTCAACTACTAAGGTGTGTGTGAGAATGTGTGTGTATGTAGGTGTATGTGTGTGTGTGAGGCGATAATATCGCGTTGGCAGATGCAAAAAAAACTGTTTTTAGTTCTGTCATTATTTAAATTAAGGTATTAAAATTTATACATTAACAAGCAGCAGCAGGTAAATGGTAAGGCAGAGGAAGAACGCTTATAAATGTGGCTTCAAAAATGTTGAAAAAAAAAAACAACAATGACTATAAAATATTTTATAGCTCTTACATCACATTTACAACATGTCAAACGTTAAATTAAACAATGAACTGAAACAAATCTAATCGACAAAATGTTTTTTATACCCTGAACCCATTGAAAATGGGAAATCAGGGTATAATGTTTTTGTGGAAATGTATGTAACAGGCAGAAGGAGACATCGCAGACCCCATAAAGTATATATATTCTTGATCAGCTCGATGAGCTGAGTTGAAATAGCCCTGTCCGTCTGTCCGTCCGTCCGTCCGTCCGTCCGTCCGTCCGTCCGTCCGTCCGTCCGTCCGTCCGTCCGTCCGTCCGTCCGTCCGTCCGTGTGAACGCAGCGATCTCGTAAACCACAAAAGCTAGAGATCTGAAATTTTCAGAGAATACTCGTCTATAGCCTACGCAGTACGAGTTTTTTTTAGATTTTCGATAACTCATCCCGTTTCCTTATTATCGATAAAAATCGATAACTTTTCTTCCGTTAAGCATACCGTAAAAGCTAGAGACTCCAAATTTACTGTGTAGATCCGTGTAATGAATGCGGACAATTTGTAATTTTTGGATTTTGGATGCCACGCCCCCTTCGCCCCCAATTTGCAAAAATCGTATTTCAAATACTAGAGACTTGTGCTTTGGCAAATACACACATATGAATGACATAATTACGATGTGAAAGTTTGATTAAGAAAGTCCATCCACAAAAAAAGTTATTAATCATTTAATTTCCCATACAATAGGCATATTGCAGCCCAAGCGCAGTCGCTGCGTCAACTGCGCAGTCAGCAGAGCGCGTGCTTATGCGTATGCATGTGTGTGTGTGTGTGTGTTGCTCGCAATTTGTATATGTAAAATAAGCATAGAATGTTGGGAAGATTGGCTCTTCGTAGGGTTCAGGGTATCTCGTAGTCGAGCCGTCTCGACTACAGCACTCTTACTTGTTTTTTATTGATATATCGATCGACAAAGTTTTCTGTCATATTTTATGCGACTCTCTTTTATGAGCATAACTGTAAAGAGCATAGAGAGCGATATCAATAGACTAACATGTCATATTCTCTCTCCTCTCTCCTGTCGTATTCTCTGTCATACAAACTCTTCTGTCATATGCTCTGCCATACACAGACGCTGCCTTTTATGAGTAACTGTAAAGAGCAGCGTTTGTTGGGCGAGGTTATGATCAGTGCTGCCAGCTCTTTAGGGGCTCAACACGCCAGATCCAATACTCAAAAAAGCCAGAAATAGCTAGAAAAAATTGTTAACTCTAGAAAAAACGCTCTTCATGGTTTGAAGGCAACTTTTGTATAAATTTTTATATCAACAGGCATAAAATACAACGAAATCAGTTTTTTTAAGGTTTATATTCCTTAATTCGCATTCAAGTCGCATCTTAATACAGCAAAATCACAATTTTCTGCCGCATTTTGTGTTTGTGAAACGCCGGAACTGGCAGAAAAATAGCTAAATTGGCAGCACAGGCTATGATAAGCGTTAACAATCGACAACGGCAACAAGTGTGTCAATAAACCAGAATCATATAAGACGAAAAATACAGCTGAGCTTTTTTTTAAGTATTTCACTCAAGTGGCTACGCTCCTTGGTATGAAAATGTGACGTGATAAACGTCGCGTAGCACGACAAAAAAAAAGGGCGTGTAAATTGCAAGCAGACGTAACGGAAGCGAAATTTAATTATTGCTGCTTGTGTACAGTTGTTAAGTTTTGTTGTTTTAGCTGTGCAAGTGCCGCCAAAACGTGTGCCATTACATTTCCAGGGAAAAACAGAGTAGGGCACAACAAGTGTGCTCAAAATTAAAAACTAAAATACCAAAGGCCTCTAAAGCTAAACATCAATTACAGCAATCTACTAAAAATTGGTAATTTTATGCCAACTAGTTAAAAATGAACTAAATTTAGGCATATTTATTTGCATTTTAATGAGCAAAATTAGCGCAAACTACGTTTATAATTTGTAGAGTTTCGTGTTTGTAGAGTTTTAGTGTAGCATTTCTTTGGCAGCGCAACAGCGATAAGCAACGGCCTTGCAAATTAGCATTGCGTTCAGCAGAGGCCTCTCGGCTCGCCCCGCCGCCTTCACCGGCTTTTTTTTATCTTTCGCTTCGCTTCACTTGAAGCTGGCGAATTCCACATTTGAGGTGTGAAAAGTCGATACACATGTTTTTGCTGTTGCTTATCTCTTGTTCGTTTTCTTTTAATTTGTGGTTTTTTTATGTTATTTATTCTGTTTGGTGTTGTGTTGCGCCTGTTGTTGTTATTGCATTTTGCTTTTTACAAATATTTGCTTATTGTTTTGTCAGTTGTGTGTTTTTCTTTCATTTTTTTGAAATTTGTATTTGTTTTAGTTCTTTTCGCCGTCGCTATCTTTAAACGGCGCGTGCGTGCAGGTGTGAAAAGTATTGCGAAAAAGACGTTATCTTTTGTGGAGGCCTTTACAAATGTTTAAAAGTAAAGTTTAGTCTTAACTTTTTAGTATGAGTGAGTGGTTTGAATTAAGAAGTCAGACAAAGCTTTAACTTGTTGCGAATTGTAAAAAGTTATCGAATTGATAATAATTATTTCCGACTTTGATAAGATGGCATATGATTTATATACCTAGAAGACACACCTAAAATATAGTAAAAACAAGTAAGAACGTTGCAGTCGGGCGCTACCGACTGCGGGATACTCATTCACACCCCCACAGATCACGCCCATTGCCACGCCCACAATTGGTTTGTACATATATAATTTTTTGGAAATCAATAGAGGAGATCAGCAGTAATATCTGTATATAATTCTGATTTTCTCACTGAGAATCGGAAAAACGTATAGTTTTTCCCGATTTGCCACGCCCCCAGTAGGCGTAGACATATAATTTTTGGCCAGTTCTTAGAAGTAGTGAAGGGTAACGTAAGTGTGAAATTTGGATGCTTACACTCAAAAAATGCGAAAATTACAGGGTATTTTTTAGCCGGGCATACCCCATAAGGGGCGTAAAATTTATTTTTGGCACATCGATAGAGGAGCTCACCAGTAACTTACCATCCAATTTTGAAGCTTCTAGCTCTAAAGCTGTAGGAGCTACAAACTTTTGCGGTTTGCCACGCCCCCTATGGGCGTAGATATATCCGCCATATCTTTTCCAACTTGGGTTGTCAACCCGAGTATATATACCAAGTTTCAAGTCTCTAGCATCAATAGTGCTCAAAATATTACAGAATTTGAAAAATCACTATATAGTCAGATCCGATTTGCCACGCCCCTAGTAGGCGTGGATATATAGATTTTTGGTCGATCTTCATAGGATCGTATCAGTAACCTACGTGCCAAATTTGGGCGATTTAGCTTTAAAACTGTAGAAGATACAGTTTTACCCGATTTGCCACGCCCCCAATGGGCGTAGATATATCCGCCATAGCTTTTTCAACTTGAGTTGTCAACACAAGTCTACATTCCAAATTGCAACTCTCTAGCACTTCTAGAAGTAGTGTTTCTGAGGTATGGGCAAATGCATTTTCCGATTTGCCACGCCCCTAGTGGGCGTATCGGGAAAATCTTGACACTTTATAATTCGAGGGTATACACGAGTATATATTCCAAATTTCAACTCTCTAGCTTCAAAACTGTGCAAATGGTTTGCGTTCATACGGACAGACGGACAGACGGACAGACGGACAGACGGACGGACAGCGTGACGGACATTGCACAAAACCAATATACTCATTTCACTTTGTGAATGAGTATAACAAGTTAACAAAATATATTTATCTAGGCATGAGATATGATAAAATAAACTTCCTTATCTTCTTATCTTTACTATACTTTACTATATACTCATATAGATAAACACACCTGTATGACTTTTAAGATACATCCTCACATATTGCATAATCTCTTTTGAAGCCCCCTTTTGGACCAACAGTTTTGACCCATTTACAGCAGCAACAAAGTGCGTTACGTGCTCCACGCTGTATCTGTATCTGCTAAACATGTATCTGCAGCTGTGTATCTGTATCTTTCGCTGCAAATGTATCTCTGCTTAGCTGCGGATGCATTCACAATTCACAATTTTCGCACACCTTGCGCCGTGGCTAAGTTTTGAGCGACAAGCGCGACAAGATAACAAAAAGGCACCACCGACCGACTGGTGGTGGTGGTGGTGCAAGTGGTGCTGCAGATGAAGGCGGTGCTGCGAGTCGTGTGTGTGTGGAGCTATTAAGGCCTGGCTTGGACTGTGGCGCCGTCTGTCCGGCTGTGGCAATTGCTGCGCCGCTGATCAAGTGGACGAGCGTGGGCGTTCGTCTAGCGCCTGTTTGGCGACAGCTCGAGGCAATCGACGGACGGACGGACGGTCGGACGGACGGACTGGCGGGCAGGCGGGTTACTTGTAATTAAAAGCTGCCCGCTGCTCCGTTAAGATCTTGTACAAAAAAAAAACTGCTACAAAACTGCTGCGAAATGCAATTGCAATCTCAATTTCTGCATTGGCACTGCCTACGCCGAGCGCATTCCTTGCTCTCAATCTCAAAAAGCTGCTCCACTATTTCCATTTTTTCTATTTTTTTTGTCTTTTGAATAGAGAAATATGCAAAACGCCCCCTTGATATGTTTTACTTTAACATGCTTTAGCTTTGATTAATTTTGATTTCAATTTCGCTGCTGCTGTTGGATTTCGAATTCCGGATTCCGGATTCCAGTAGCTGCCTAAACTGTCTGTCAGCCTCTTAGCGTTTGCGTCTGTCAAGTGAAGTTTTGTGCCCGGATTGCCAAATTTAGCCAAATAAAATGCCAACAAAAATAAATAAATGAATGGCAATGGATATATACGATATCTTAAAAGGCTTAATGTGCTAAGCATTCAAATTGTTTGAATGGCTGGGAAAAATATTTATATATTTATATAAGTCTTTTCTGAATCGTACTACAAGATATTTATAGAGATTTTTGTATATACTTAATACAGTAGTTGAATACTCTATTTATATTTTAGTACGATTTCGAGCAGTCTAGAATAATATACTATAATTTACTACTATAAAATATTAAGAAAGAATTTTATATACATTGAGCAGAAATTTATCCTGAATTGGGATTTTAGCTAAATTTCTTAGAGTATCCTTTGTTGTCTGCAAGACTCAGCCAAGGAATACTAAATATCTCAAAGCTTTCATATACACTAACCACGAGCTCTTTAGCTTTATAAACGAAAACTCACATTTAAGTAAGTCCGAGTTTAAGGAAATACCTTATTATCTGTTAAAACATTGTTAAACTTTTTGGCATGCAACTTTCTTCAAGTCTTCGACCAAAAGCGAACAAAAATTGCTTTCCCATGGTAAGATTTGGAAATGTGTTTGCATTTTGGTTGCCTTTTCGCTGAAGGTACTTATAAGGTTATGTTCAGTCATATGTATAAACATTTCAAATGCTTCACAGCAAAAACATTTGCATGGTCCATTTGCTTAGCAGAGACCCCTGCATAAACAAAGAAAAAACTGAAAACGAACCTATATAAAAGGTTGTTAAGGCAAGGAAGAGAAGCAAGGAGAGAGAGCAAGACAGAGAGGAAAGTGAAAACAAAATGGTATATTATTTTAATGCAGTCTATATCAAATTTCGTAGTCCGTTGCACTGCACATGACACGAAATTGTGCGACGTGCAACACGGAGGCAGTTGCCCCAGCGCCTCGTCACTCGTCATGGGGGCCATTCAAAATGCTTCAGCTCGTAATTCGACCCAACAGTCGTGTCAAGTGTGTGTGTGTGTGTGTGAGTGTGTGTGCCAGACAAGGAGCAATGCTTTATATATATAGACTTTGTCCCTAGCTATAGCCATATCGTGCCATTGACTCTGCAATTACCCAACTTTTATATATGCCGACCACAAAATCATAAATGTAGTCCACAGCTCAAGAGTTGAAATAATATTGCAACAATTAAATTGCGGTTAGTGATTAGAAGATAGAGAAGACAAGAAAAAGGTTCACAATGTGGTTTGTGTCGGTGGTGCAACAGAACGTCAACACAACAAACACCACTGGGAAGGTCGACCGACAGAGGCGGTTGTTCAAACAAAAAAGATTTGTTTAAATTATAGACACGAAGTTTATCTTAGTTAATTGTAAAGGATACAATTACAAACAAAGGAAACTCAGTTTGGGGAAGTAGGATAATTAGCTATAGGGGTAAGAAACCCTATGAGAACTATGAATTAAAGAGAAATGATGATTAGAAAAGGATTAGGAATAAGAAAAAGTTGCTTATATATAAATAAAGATAAATGGAGAGAGGAAACTTAACTTAACTATAAAGATCTACAGCGAAATGAAGAAGAAACTCTATAAAGAACTATAGAGAAAACTTTAGAGCAAACTGAAACACAGGTAAGTATCTATGTTGTATCTATGGGCCTTAAGAAAACTTATAAGAACTATGAAATAAAGAGAAGTGGTGATTTGAAAAGGATTTAGAATAAGGAAAGTTTTTCATATATAAACAAAGATCTTATGAGAAATGAAGAGGAAACTAAACAAAGATCTATAGAGAAATGAAATCAAACTGAAACACAGAAAAGTATCTATGATATAGCTTTCTTATATCTATAGAGTTATAGAACACCCATAAAAACTATGAATTAAAGAAAATTGATTCGAAATGATTGGAAAAGGATTTTGAATAAGAAAAGTTGTTCATATATAAATAAAGATCTACAGATAAATGTAGTGCAAACTGAATCACAGAAAAGTATCTATGTTATATTAAATATACATTTATTTCCCCCTCTATTAACACTTTACGCAATGACTTAAACTTAAGGTATTTCTGCTTTATTTAGGTAAGGAAATATCTAAAGTCCATGCCTAAAGGTATTATGTGGTTTTTCCAACTAAAACTTTGACCAGTTGCCCTGTCTAGTCGAGTCGCATCTAGTTGCTATTCGCACTATCTCAAGCTGCCTACACCTTGTAATAAAATAAATCACATTTAATATGCCCACGCAGTTATCTATATATATATACATATATACCACATATAACTAGCTATCTTTACGCCTACCTGTTAGTAAGTAGAGCAACTGCCCTTCGTTATCAACAACAACAAGAAGAAGAAGAACAGCATGGCCAACATAATTCAGAGCCTAGAAACTATCTCTGAGAATATGTTAAGAAAAGAAACGAATGACAAATCGAAAGAAAACAAAATAAACCTGAGACGAATGATTGACAACAAGGTAAAACCAACAAAACAAAATAAAGTGAAAAAGTGAAAAAAAAAAAAAGTAGCGACGACATTTTGATAAACGAGCCAATGCGTATCTCTCCATCTCCCTCGCTCTGTATCTCAATGAGCACACGCTGTGGCAAGGGGTTAAGATCCCAAAGGGACAACGCAACTTCTTATCTTATGCGTATATTCTCATTCTCTCTTTTCTTATAAAGATGACTGGGAGTTAAAAGACGGAGTGTAAATGAAAAACAAACTTTGGCTACACGCTAAGCACATGAAGCAACACATGAAGGAAAAGGCAATTCCATGGGAAAGTCGAATTTTATATACTCTAAGAATTATGCTTTATACAATATCATTATATGAAGATATTGAGACTGATCCAATGGGAAACATACACTATATATGTAATATACAGAATCTAGAAATGATCTTGTCCTGGATAGCTAGTTATAGTAATCTGATATTTAACAGATTTCATATATTTAGATTTCAGATTAAAGTTATCTTTATATGAACTTCATATACGAGCGATCATAAATATGCGATATAGTTATCTGATAATTAAAGATACTTCTCAAATAAATATATTTGAAATCTCTGAAAATTTAATTTTTTACATGAATATATACTATATGATCTGAGATATAATCTGTATATGAATTTCTAAAAATCTATAATTATTAAAATATAAAATATATATATATATATAAATTTATTATTATCAAAAATTCCATATACTATTCCGATGCAGTGTATAGCAAGTTTGATTACAATATAATTAAAATTGAAAGTGTAATTCGAGGAACATTCCCATAATACTCCAACTCTCGATGTAGATCAAAAGCAGGTACAAAACATTTGCTTTCATGCGTAACACATTGCATGACCGAACTATAAAACCCTGCGCCGGGGCATACGGAAAATAAACAGCTAAATGTACCATCAAATTGCTTAACAAACAAGCTGAGAACGTTTGTATCTATGTATCTATAAGTACGTATCTGCGTATCTTCGTGTCTGCATCCACTTGTTGCGCATAGAGTATATTTTGTACTTCTGTTTGCTCAACTTGTTCTAGTTGCTGCGTTTTCCGCCTTACGATAAAACACATTGATAAGCTCTAGATTAAGTGAAGTGAACCTGCTTCACTTTCGATTTTCAGCAGAGATTCTCAGAGACCTTGCCAAATAAATATGAAAAGAAAACACCGAAAACCCTTATCAGTTTTGGGATTTACGCAATAAGCTGTGCTACTTTAGCTGATAGTGGAGCTAAGGGGCATTACCGATCTCTGAACAAATTTAATAGTTTCCGCTAAGTTACGCTATTTCGCATACAGTCATTATGAGTCGTGTGTCCGTGAGTCAATTTTCAGGTAACTCAATATACCAAATATTTATGTCTATATCGTAGCTTACCTGGCACCAACAATAACCTGCTTTCTGGCCACATCGTATAACAATTCTGAATACCAAGTCGTATCGGGATCGTAAAATCGTTTGGCTGTTGACATCAAATCTGCATAGGTAAAGAGAAATTTGATTAATACTATGAAATTGAAAGCCAAATCGAAAAAGAAATTATGATTAGTCTAGACAAGCGAGGGTGGCGCGAAATATTTATGTAGATTTTTTTGAGTTTATTCTTAAATTTATAATATTTATTTAATAAGTAAGGGTATTCGTCAAGTCGAGCATGCTTTATATTATATTACTTTTTAGCATTGCATAACTAAGAAAGGTAAAATACAGTTAAAAGCCTCGACTCGGTAAGAAACAAACAGAATAAGTAAGAAAATAATAAATGCCTATAAAAATGAAAATCAGAGTCAACAAAACTTGTTGCTGAGTTTGCACATCGAGAAGTCGTACTTCAGAAAATGCATTCCACAGGCATGCAAAAAGCACAGATTGAGACAATGCGCAAATATTTGAACAATAAACACGAAGTGTTTTCTGATTAAGAGACCCGCAGGTATAAACACAAATACAGAGATATATATATATATATATAGTATGGAGGTGCTAAGATTCTTTGGAATTGACATCTCTATCAAGACTTTGGTCAGCCAGGCTTTTGCGCAACAAACTACTTACAACTGCCTCGAGATATAAGTAGAATTTTCGTATTTTTCAAGTGATTGATTGCCTGGCAATTGACACAGTTTTGTAAGTTTGTTTTTTGATAATCCAGAACTTACCTTGATATGATATGTAACGCGAATCAATTTCCAGCAACTCGAAGTTCGACTGCGCCTGATAGCCGTTCAGCAGAGCCCGCGCGCTCCTGGGGCTTTCTAGGGTTAAGAATAGCAGAAGTAGTAGCCATAGCTGATGCTGCATTTTGTCATATTTTAGAATTAACATGCTGCAATGAAAGAGAACAAAAGGTGGTTATAATGAGGAATATGCAGGAATTTATATATTTGCATATATAGCGGATCTACTCTACGTATGTCGGATTGTCAACATCTAATGTTTTGATCTGGTAAAACCCGTCTCGTTATAAAGTGAACTATATATACATGTGTCAATATAATAATCGGACATGGACCGAAGATTAAATACCCTTCAATGGGTAAATGGTTATTTTTAGTGATAACTCTATATATAGGATATATATGGGACTCATGCCCACATTATAATGCCCAGTAACAATCAACAATAATTGCGACTATTTTTACTCATTTATATATTTGTAAGTCCCCTTTACACACAAATCATGTGGGCTAAGAGTGAAAGCGTTCATTTTCAACTTAGGTCCGATATTTAGCTACATTTATATACTTTTTCACATGGCCCGTGCATAACTGATTAAGAGTAATCAGAGTTAAGAGCAGTTCGAACTCACTTACTTTATATATTGTCACGTAGCGCTTAAACACAGATTATATATGCTTTTCCATTCAGCTTCAGCAGTGTAGTAAGTGGGCAGATTGCCAAAGAGTTGTGTTTATATAAGTATTTATTAAGATGCCTGATAGCATATATATATGATGAGATTACACATTCATCGCACAATTCACAATTCACAATTAGTTTCGATCATCAATTAGTTTCAAAACATATGCGTACACAGCACTGATGAAAAACACAAATTTTCCTCATTTACAGTTGTTGTTGTCGTTGGGTTTGGGTTTAGTAAGTAAAGTAAGTAACCGGAAGATACGACACGAAGAGTTTTTGTTTTTGCTGTTGGTTTTGGTTTTTAAGCGCGTCGCGCATGCCGAAGTTAACCGCGCAGCGAGTCACAACAAACTGAGCTGCAGAGCGGCAGTCGTAGCCGTAGACACCACAAGCGAAGAGCGTGGAAACAACAAAACGGCCAAGGAGCGAGCGAGTGAGTGAGTGAGTGAACGAGCTAACGAGCGCACGAATAAACGAGCAAAGCAAAAGGGGACAAGACGCCGACGCGATGTGCACAGCCCACGAAGATGTTTGTTTTGAGAACCGGCTTCGGCCTGCGCAGAGAGCTCAAACGGCAACAGCAACAGAAACAACAACACGAACTTGGGCTTGGGCCTGGGGGGCTTAGCGTTGGGTTTTGATGTTGGGCGCGGTTGCAGTGGCAGCAGCAGGGCAGGGCACTCATATATCATGCGACAACGACAGCCAACTACTTACTGGCTGCAACTACAGCGCGACTTGGCTCAGCTCGGCTCTGCTCGTCTCAAATGCTTGGGATCGTCGCCCAGTGTGCTGCTGCTGCTGCCTGGATTGACAGACGACGCGACGTCGGACATCGAACGTCGAACGTCGATTGTCGAGCGTCGACCGACGCTGGGACGTGCCCAGAACAAGGACAATTCTTAGCTGAGTCTGCGTTTTAATTTGGTAGCCCAACAAATTGACATTAACGTCGCGCCGCATAAGGGCACGTGATATAGAAGACGACGACGACGACGACGACGACGACGGGCTGGACAGGGCAGGGCAGCGCGATCTTATCGTATAACCACGCGTATCCATTAAAACTCATATACTGATACTATACTAGACGTTTTATGGATATATCAGATTATGCTTAAGTTGAAATGAATTTTCAGACTCGGATTTTGGTTGCTGGGCATAAGTTACAATGTATATATAATATATATATATAACATATAATCTGTTCTTTGTTTAAGAACGAGTCTATAAGAAATTTACTAGAATATATATTAAGTGATACCTAGCGGTGTATGGATGTATATCATATCTGAGTCTACTAGGAAGTACTGGATATGGCATTGACAGAAAGAAAATAGAATTTTGGTGTATTGCAGCTTTATTTCATTTAATTAAAATAACTATATAGACCATATAGGCCTCTATTGCAGGCTTCGAATTTTGGATTATAAAAATAAATTTAAATCAAACCAAATTTAATTAGTATGTTTAGATATATAATTTTTTAAATTTATAAACTTGATAGATCTTGTAAATTCATAAGTATCTCTTGTAGATTTGAGCCCAGACACTTGTGTTTACTTTATGATCTGTGTAATAAGATCGGTTTCGCCCACACTATTATTTTAAAGATCTCTCAGAGTAGTTGTCCTGTAGCCTTGACTTTTGGGCCAGCTGCTGTTGATGTTTTTGAAACACAAACACAAAATGTAGAAGTGAAACAATCGCGGAGGATCGGTCGCTAAAGTCAGTTCTGTTTATGCCACAGCATGCAGCGAGAAATCGGCAGTTGTTCAGTCTAGGTTCCAGTCTAGGTTCCAGTGTGGGCAGAGGGCCAGAGAGAATCGAAAAACCATGTACCTATGACAATATATGTTACGACTACCTGCATTGTTCATTGTCTTGGATTTGTGCTACGAGTTTTTCTTTTGGAACGTTGACTAAATATGCTAATTACGGTAGCACCAACAGCCGACGACGACGACGACGACGACGTAGAGGTTGCTTTGTTGCATTTTTCGGTCTCTGGTAATTTACGGCTTTACTTTGATTGTAATGCTAATGTCCACTAGGCGACCCTCGACTCGATTGCTTTGACTGCACGTGAGTCACGGAAGTGGCAAATAATTTCGGTTTGCCCTTATCACTCGAACAGAATGCAGAGTGCACTGCAAATCCTGACCCTTCCTTCCGGACCTTTTATGGGTTTCACCTGTCAAACATTATTATGAATATGAACATGAAAGGTTTCCATTTCGATGAAGGGGTGCTCGTTCTCTCGTTTGTCAATATTTGCGCTCTGAATTATGACTTTTACCTCAACAGATAACACACAAAATTTATATTATTTGATTAGCTATACAAATCGAAAGAGTTTCGGGTGGGTTCTCCAGGTAGACAATGCTGTTCTTTGAACTACATTAAACTATGTATATTTCCATCAAATTATCCAGCTGTTTAAATGCTCATAAAATTAAAGTAATGTTTTTTTCTGCTTTTCTAAATTATAATACAACATTTTTGGTCTATCTCTGATCTATATATGGGTCAAAACTTTCTTTGCGCAGGCATCTGCGGAATTTGAATGGCTTTAATCGTACACTAAATGAATATCTTTGTTAGAATAAGCGATAAATATATATATTATTTACACCATTCGGTTAACAACGGGAAGTCCATTTCATTTTATCCATAGTCATAATCTAAAACTTTCGAAACGTGCCTGCCACACACACACACACACACACACACACACTGGGCACTAAAAGTTTATGACCAGCCAAACAATAAATTATTAGTTATTGAAATGATCGAGATCGCAAAAGTGCAGATTTATTCATACTCTGTCTCGCTCTCTCTATCTCCCTCCCTCTCTCTCTCTCTCTCTCTCTATGTCTGGCCCAATCAATGATATTTGCTGATTCTGTATGCAAATTAAAAAGACCTTAAAATAGAATTGAAGCCAATGAAGGAAGCGCGAGCTGAAATATGACAAAATGTAGCTGAGTGGAGCTTCCACTTGCTTAAGTGCACATCGATTGAGGACAATACAAAAGCATTAAAGAACTGACACAAAACAATTAAGGGAGAGCAGCATGAACGACTGGCAAATACCCTGTAAATATATAAATATGTTTGTAGTTAACAAACTATTTCTATAGCCCACTTTCTATCCACTTTTATGAGCCTAGAGCATAAAAATAAATATTTTCTATATATTTTATATGTATTTATGGACAATCATAAATTAGAAGCTTGTTGGCGACAATTAAAAGACTTTGGTCTCGCATGGTTAATGTCCAAACAATTAAAAATACAAATATGCTAAGCGACTTTCCAACAAATCTCATAAAAAAAATCCAAAACAAAATAAAACCAAGTACGAGTAGGGCTTAACTGACTGCATAATACTCGTTCACGAGGCTTAAAAAGCTAAGGTTGTTTACAAACTTAAAGTTTTTGGATTGTTAGATCTATTATTAGAGAAGATCGACAGTGATCTGATTAGAAAGCTTGACTATCCTGTCTTGAAGACTCTAGAAGATATAGTTGTTTGAGAATTCACCATGCCCGTTATAGGTGGCTATATGAAAAAGAAGCATACCGAAACTCATTCAACCATGGCTCCATTCCATCTTAAAACTTTATAAAGACTTTATTAATTCTTCAAGTTTCAAATCTTCAACATTTCATACCGTCAGACTCACAAACAGCAAGACAGACATTACCTAAAACCAATATACTCTTGCCACAACTTGGACGAGTATATGACCACAGCACATAAAACTTAATAAAATATTATGCGATAGAAATAATAAAAATTAATGTCAAGAAAAATGCCTAAGCCTGGTGTTTTTTTTTCGAAAATACTACACATAATTGAAAATAAAGGCAGCTGCCATAATTTATCAATATATAATACAAAATACAAAAAAAATATGAGTCGACGACCCGGGCCGCTGCTCAGGTTCAAGCTCAAATTGACAACTCGTAAATTTATGACAACATTTATGGGCGATAAGAGGCTGGCGCCCGCCTTCAAAAGATTTCGAATCTATGCGGAAAGCCGAGTTTGAGCAACGCGCGTTTGGCAACTAATTTGGAAAACAAAATTACATTACATATTTCATTTTGGGAATTGTGTAAATATATTCGAAATCGAAACAAATCAAGTGTCGATTAAATTAATAAACGAGCAAATGGCTGAGCAGCGCTTAAAGCGCGTTCATTAATTTGTTGCATCGGGCCTAAATGTATGTTAAAATATGCGATAATATATATTATGTATAAGCCTAATGCAAATGTGAACAATATCTGGCACATTAGGCCGCCGCTGCCGCTGCCTAAATCACATATAATTTAAAGAGCTGCTTGAAACCGGTTCAGTTCGATTGAACCAACTAGAACCAAACATGAACTGGAACTGAACTATCAATGTTGCAAAAACCAATTAAGCCACAAATATGTTATGGTAAGCTTTCATTTAGGCCAAAACCTATTATTAAGTGTTTCCCAATTTTTCCATTCTCTATGATCTGTACAACTCTAGTTGAAGATTCAAGTATAAAGCAGAAATAACTGGAGCTGTGATCATTTGGCAATTATCCAATTGGAATTTTGGTTAGAAATTGACAGAAAATATGGAAGAGCTTTGAATATTTGTAAAATTTATATATAAAGTTATATATATTTAAGTGAAATATATTTAGTTTTATATAATGCAGGGAGAAGAGCATGACCTCATAATGATAAGCTAAATTGTTCCTTCTGCACCATAAAACTCAGCCACATACTGCAAGAGTAAGCTTTAGAGCCGCTTTAATGGGATGCCTTACCACAGCAGACATTGCCCTTTCCGATTACCATTTGTTGCGGTCATTGGCTCAAGGCCTGGCTGAAAAACAGTTTAATTCTTAACTCTTACAAAGAAAGACCATTCTTGAATCGTTTCAAAAGAGGGAAATTTGGCTTAAAACGTAATCTATATGCTACCTTAAAGCTGGAATAAAGTTGTAGCTAACATAGGAAAATACTTTTAATAAAGAAGCGCACTGAATAAAGATATGTTTATAAAGAAAATTAATAAATTATAATAATAATAAATAAATAAAGAAAATAATCTGTAAATTATATAATATAAATATATAAATCACATAGAATCTGCCAATTTCATTTACGTCAATCATTATCTCAATTTGATATTTGCAAAATAATATCAGGCTCTCGAAATGCATTTTAAGGTATCTCTCTCTCTCTCTACTTAAGCTAGAATCAGAAAATCAAACAATTACTTAGACTTAACATGGATTGAATTTAATTTTCTGACATGAATAAGAAATGGAATGAAAAATAATTAATTATATTATAATTTATTTATTTCATTAAATTCATTTTGTTGGCCTATTCGCTTATAGCCTGCCTCAATTTCTTCCCTTGTACATTCTTTTTACATATAATTTTTATTCACATTTCCTTTACATTATTTTCAATTTAATACCCTCTACTCATACCCAAATTTCTTCAAACATATCAAATCTATATCTATTCTATTTTGCAGTTCCGCCTAAGCTTCCCGCATGCTTATCGAACCCGATTTACATATAAATAAGTTTACGATGATTTCATTTAAATGACGATTTATTGTAGTCGAACTAATTTATCAATTTTATTTTGTCTTTTTCGTTTTCTCTTATATAACGCAGCGGCATAAATAGGTTTTAACAACTCCTACTGTAGCACCAATAAAATGGGCCGTGGCTGGAGGTTTGATATGCTAATCTCGCGCTATGAATTCCAAATTTATGGAACAACAACAGCAGTATCAAAATATTGATCTTTTACATATCCACCTGCTGTGTCCCTAATGATCACAGTTAGCAAACAGCAAACAGAAAACAGAAAATTAAATATTCCAAGCATGAATCGGGCCAAAAACACTTTTGCATCGAAATGGAAACGCGCAACGAAATTCGCACAAATCGATTACAAAGTTGATTTTTTGTTGTTGTATTTTTCTATTTTTTTTTTCCTTTCTGTTATTTTTATTTTTAGAAATAAGCTAAAAATTTAGAGCAGCGTTCGCCTTTTTTGGTGCTAACTCAATTTACAACTTTTCGAAAAGCATAAAACGAGCAAAGATTTTGATTTTGAGTTTTCAATTTGAGTTGAGATTTGTTGGAAACGTTCTTTATATAGACAGATTAATGAGTCGCTCCGCTCGCTGGCATTTCATGTTTTTCAGTTGTCAAATTAAAGGCTATGCAATAATCACACCAACCAACCGACGAATGTCTTCATAGTCGCAGAAGTCTCGCCATCTTAATGGCCCCCAGCTGACAGCACGCAACAGTCCACACAATTATGACAGACACTGTGCAAATTATTTGCATTACATGCGACATGCAACATGCGACATTCTTAAGTGGGTGAGAATTAGTGAATTAAAAAGTCTCGTCTTAACTAGCCGTTTGATCTGACTCTGCTTATTAACGATAAAAGTTGATTCTGCGAAAATTAAATATTAATAATATTAAATTTATATATGTGGCTTGACTGCATTTGTTGTTGACTAAAAGCATTCTAGGAGAAATATATATATATTCCTAAAGCTGTATTTATATGGAATTTAATGCACATACCATTCGGAAAGACAAATGCAATTAGTACCCATTCAAAAGTTTTCTATTTCTAGGCTAGCGATGAACAGGTACATTAGGTACGATCAAATACCTGTGGATCCATTGTGTTTCTGATATAAGTAAGTGAAGTTTCCTATTTATATGCCAGTGATTGGTCAGTTGGCTCCATAGCGCTGTACATTAGCTACGTCCAATTACCATGGATCATTGTGTTTCTGTTATAAGAAAGTGAATTAGCAATGTTACGCTGTGCCTTAGATTTGCATTATAGCTATGTTGGACTTATTAGCATTACCCCATTGCTGAAATTTCAAATTAACCATAGACATTCGGCATGTTTTTCATTTAGCAAAAAGACGAACTAGCGATGCAAGCACCTATTCAAGGCAAATCCAAGTTATTCTCTTTAACAATTTCACTTTAAGGAACATTTTCACTCAACCTGTAAGTCCCCAGCTCTACCAATTCTCAAACTCTCAAACAAAACCTCAGCAATTACTGTGCTTTATGTTTTTTATGACACTTGTCTTGAGTACAACTAGCTCAGACTCTTGTCCGTAGTTATAAAATCATAACACTTTGCTCAAAAGGTGTTTTCATAACATGTCGTACAAAACAAGTTCTTATTATTTTTAGCGAATTGCTTAAGAAATAAAAAAGAAAACATTTTTGTAGACCACACACAAAGTTAGTTTACATTTGTAACTCTTTAAAAGCGAAAATTTGTAAAGTCATAAAGGTAAATAGAAAATGTTGTCCGGTAAAAGCTAGAAAAAGAAACACACACACACACAATTACAAACCCAATTGACTGAAGTTGAGGAACTATTTGGAGATATTCGACCGTGGCCTAATAGGGAATAGCTGCTGAAAGAGAGGTGTGGCAAAGCGTCTAATCCAGAAGCCAAAAAAAAACTGAATTTATATAAATTTCAATTGGCGCGCCTTCCCTGACTGTCATATATATATATATATTTATATCTGTTGGCAACTCGTTTAATGTCTTCATTTCAAGTTAATTTTCACTCGCTGTGGGTGTTGCGGCTCACACAAATTTATGTGCGACAGTGAAAGCCATAGAAATATGAGGCACACCGTCTGACAGCCTTATAAATCAACTCGAATGTCCCATGGAACGCACCCTTTTTTGGTAATGCTCATTGTTGTTGTTGTTGTTGTTGTCGTTGTTGTTGTATAGTCCGAAAGAAAAGGATTAAATGCTCATAAATGACCCCACGGCAATAGTTTGTTGTCGCATCTGTATGTGTAGCGTGTGTGGTCTTCCATATAAATGATATAAAAACTTGTATTTCCAGGCAATGCGAAAGTTAACCAAACAATTGTAAAGCAAGTAAGAACTTTGTGGTAAGATGCTACTGACTGCATAATACTCGTTCACAGTTCAGAAGACAATTACTGATCCAACTTAAAATCTTGGCTGCAGCTCTAGGAATATCTACAGTCAAGTTCATTGCCAAGTTTTCTGTTAAGCTATGCAAGATTTAGATTTCCCAGAAATCCAGAGAGCATCGGCTGAAAATGAAATATCAAGCTGTATACATGGCTAACAGCAACCTCTCTGTCAAGTTTTAAGATTGCAGCAGAATAATTAAAGAGATTTGCTACGATCCCAATTGGAGTGGCTTATACATATACTCGACATTATCTGACCGTGCTATACATATTTCAAATTTCAAGTCTCTAGCTTTAAAGACCAAAAACATTGATGATAATATAGTATTTATTAGTTTTCCACGCCTCAAATTACCTTATAAGGAGATCACGCATGTAAACTTAGCAAATTTAAAGTCCAGATTGCATAAAACCAATATACTCATTTTACTGCGTGAAAAACAGTATAAAATATATAAGTACTAAATGCACATGTTTTCTGTAAGCGATCAGATTCAGATATCTTATGGAAATATTTATAAATATGCTAGACGTTCAGGCATGCGTTACATCTAGTTATTTAAGATTATGATTTTATTTAAATAAATAACTCCAAAAGGATTAATTTTAATAAACAATGAATACGAGACATGATTTGAAAAGAAGCTAAATTTAAAGAAGTAAAAGTGCTTTTGTTTTAGGAGCAATTTTTAACATTTTCGGAGCTTAAAATGGCATCTAGATGTAAGTATTTGCTAAAGCACAAGTCTATCACTATATGAAAATCAATTTAAATATATGTAAAATACCAAAAATAAAATATTTAACCTAAACTAGTTCGCAAAATACCTCAAAATACAAACTACAATAAAAATACTGAATATAAATACCAAATAAAATACCACATAAAATACCGCATAGAATACCAAATAAAAAATTTAAATCAGCAAAGATCTAATTAGAATTAGTTCACACTCTAGTAGATTTCAATAGTAATTAAATTAAAATTGTATAAAGCCTCGTCACACTCTGGAATTTTCACATCATGTTAATTAACACACATTTTGGCGCATAGCAAAAAAAAAATCAGAAACAAATGTAAACAGAAATGCGAAATAACTGAAAGAGAATAGAAATATGCTTAGCCATTTAGCACTTTGACAAAAGTCAACAACAAAAGGCCATTAAGTAAATTTACATAAATCAAAATTATGTTTAGCCACGACAAAAGACAATACAAATCGATCTGCGGAAGGGCATTGAATCTTAAACAATTCAAAACTCTCGAATATTATTTCTAAATAGCTAAAAATCAACAGACTGAGGCGGGCAGCAGAGGGTTACCCAGAATTTGAGTCGATCTATCGGAAGGTGTTGATAATTTATTATTATTATTAGCATGGCATTGTTGTGGCCCTTTGTTTGTGGCTGCGACTCGCCTTATAGGAATCTGAGGTTAGCTAAACTTGACAAGAGAGAAAAATAAATAAATAAGAAACTATATTTGTAATATGATCTGCCCAGACTTGGGCTGATCAAATGACAGTTGAAATATCCAATCGATAAGAAGTCCGGCTCTGCCGTTTATGTCGAACTGAGTGTCTGAAGTTTAGGCACTCGGTTTGACACTTTGAAAAATCAGATATCTTGTTTACAGAAAATTCGTAATATTTCCCAAAAAAAAAAAATTAAAAAAAAAAAACAGAAAAATATGGCGCTGGCGCAGCAGTACTCAAATATATCGGAAGAGGTGATGGAATATCTGTTCGATCAAAAGATACGGGAACGTGATCTAATTGCCGAAAAGGAGGAGCTCAAGCTGCGCATGAACAAGATCGAGGAGCATTTGGTTCTACTGCAAAATCGCGACGACGAGCTCACCTGCATGATAGCCTCAGGTAATCTGTATCAGTTGAGCACCGTTAAGCTAGTTCGAGAGGGTCTGCTAGCCAGCCTGACGGCCAGCATGCAGCCCTATCTGAAGCTGCATCGCAAGCTATTGCGCCTCCAGCGACACATCCGGGAGGATCACAGCGTTCTGTATGAGAATTTGATCAGAAATCCGAGTACTTAATGCAATGCACCTTATAAAAGACGAAGTTTTGGGTAAATAAATTTAGTTGAGATGAAAGTCGTAGTTCTGTGCTTGGCCATGATTTGTTTTTATGTTTTGTACTTGAATCGAACCACAACAAATATATGAAATGTTATTTATAATACGGATTTCATATGTAAAATTTATATCTGCATTATCTATTCGAAGAACTCCCTCAAGTGTAAAGATCATCTCAGTGTCAAAAAGCCTACGAAATTATCTTCACCATCCCACGATCATTTTCAACTGCCTTTTGGATGTAATTTTCTTGGTGAGTTGGCGTTGAAGGGGGGCTTCATCATCTCTAGATAGAGGTCCAACAACGTTGACTTGTCATAATTAAATGTGTAATATTTGTCTACGCTTTCGACACCTTTCTGCCCCCTCTTTCTACCCATTTCGTTCGGCTGCTCAACGAGCCGTGAGCCGTGAGCCGTGAGCCGTGAGCCGCGCACGCGCTGACTACATGAATTTGGAAGGGGAAATGGCAGCATACGGACGGGCATGCGGTATACCCGGATCGTGTAAATTATAAACAAATCATGCACATTTCATCAGCTCGGGGTCTATGCCTCGGCAATGCAACACGGAGCGCGTTCCGCTCGCTTCGTTTCAAAAGCGAAAAGTGCGTCGGCTTTTTTTTTGTTTGTTGCCTATTGTATTTCCCCAAAGCTTTGTGCCTCATTTTCATGATGTATGCTTTCAACTTTCGTTCGGTTTGGATTTTTTTTACTCTTTTCTTTTCACTTTTTTATTTCGTTGTTTTTTTTTTCTGGATGCTGCGATTACATTTCGCTGGCACGTGCGTTTAGCTTGTAATGCCCATGTGGAAATTTACAAAAAGTATTTGAAAAGTGGAGATATATAGCTTATAAAGTCTTATAAAATGGTATATGGTATGGTATGGTATATGGTTATATTTTTATTAATTATATATTTTTTATTATATTTATTTAGAAAATATATTTAAAATATCTCTCAATTTAAATTCTCCTTTTTTGACAGCATAGAAGAGGTAGAAGACTTAAGGTTGGTATTCCATAAATAATTAAATATCAAAACTAACAGAGTATGAAATCTTTCTCAAGACAGTTATGAAATATATAGTAAATTTGTATATAAAATCGAAAACTTTTCAATTTCTTCAATATATTTAATAATATGTGACATATTTCATTCCAAATTTGCATTAATATGAAATTTTCCACTGGGTATATGCCTTTGCTGCCTTTGTAATATTTGCTTAAATTTATAAGCAGTTTGCTTGGCCTTACAGCTCCATCAATTCCATTTAACTACGTTTTTTTTATGAATTTTATTTATTGTTTGGGTCTCAGTCGAGCCCTTTGGCTCGTGCTCAAAACTTTTTGTTAAGCAGTCAGATTAATGGGCCCGATTAGCATAAGTAAATATTACGCAAATTATGTGCCAAGTGGCAAGTGCGCTACGACAACTACAAATCGTGATTCAATATTAGATTTTTGGGGCGGGTAAATAATAGTTAGTGGGAAATTGCAGCCAAACAAGTGCACAAATGGCCGTACAAAGCAGCTAAATTGTGTCTACGTTAATTAAAAAACCACACGAAAAATTTGCATACAAGACGAAATTGGCCACAAAAATTGAGTTTGTCTGCGAATTCGAACCGCCAGCCGGCGGCCAATTGGCGTCTGTTGTTTTTTTTTTTTTTTTTTCTCTCTCAAGCGCTGTCACTGTCAACTGTCAGTGCAAAATCAAACACATAAATTCCACACACATGAAAAAAAAATCTCTGTAATTGCTTAAATAAATACACAAGAAGATTGGCATTCATTCGACCCGAGGCAAGTTATTGATTTGATAATAGATAGCTATATGTATATAGATATATACCATATTGTGTGGAAATATTATGCTGGAACTTGGTCTATCGTTCGTCACTGTCTCTCATATGTCGAAATTCACCTTCACTCTCACTTACACGCATGAAAATCGCATAGAAAGGCGAGCAGGCATGCCAATCGGCTGACATTTATATAAGTTCAATGACGTTTGACAAATTAAACGTCAGATAGATACATCTGTATATAGATATCATGCTGCTCCATCAATTGGCGTTCAAGCATAAATTTTGACTAATATTCATAGCATCCATTCAATGACATAATACCTATTAACTTTCTGATACATGTACAGATATACAAACTTCATATAGTCTGGAAATATTATGTTTCAGTCCGTCAGTAGCTCTCATATTTAAATTTGCTTTCCCACTCCCACTACATATTCATGAAAATCACATAGAAAGGCGTTCAAGCATCAAATTTAGCTCACCTCCATATAAGTTCAATGACATATTTATAATACTGCTCATTAAATGTCAGCTCATCTTATCAATTATTTAAGCTACCACTCACCTGTCCATACAGATTCATTCATTAATATTGTAGAGGTGGGATTCCAGGAATTTCAGCTGAAAAGAGACGTAGACGAAGACCAATGCAAAATTAAAAAAAAAACATACAAAACATATTGATAAATAGCTTTTACCAAATCAAATTTGGTCAATGGAATAATTTAGTGGACTAGCATAAATAATGGATCTCTAGGCAGTTACAGGCAGCATAGAGACGAGCTATTTACCATGCCGAGGGCCGAAACGTGTGCCACTTGACGATCGCCCCCATATAATGCATGGCACGATCCCCCACACACACATTAATAACCAACGATTGGCATAATACCATAATGGTGTCATTTTGATATGCGATGTGCTGCCAACGCCAATGACGCCCCCACAGTGCCACGATCTTCGTATAGTTGGCCTAATCTTTGTCTTAGCAAAGCTCTCGAAATCCACAAATCTTGCCACCACTGGCGTTTTATTCGTGTTAGGCGTGCGTTTAAACTCATTAATACAGCCACTATGCGATACGATGCGATGCGATGCGAAGCAATCCAATGCGATCTGATCCGCTGAGATAGACTCCGTACTCGATTTATGTATGTGCATTCGTATATATCCAATGCATTGTACAGTGGGACAATGCTTTAGTCATTATTTTATATTAATATTTGATAATAAATATTTTAAAATAATTATTTTCCCTGAATAAGCCATAACAATAATTCGAAATGTCTTTGATTTTGCAGCCTTGGCAATTTTTAACAGCTTTTTAACAGCTTTTACTACACTGTTACATTAGCTCGCAATCAAAAGCATATTAGATGCAACGACTGTTAACTTAACAGTTTGCTAATTGCAATGTTCAAGAACATAAACAGAACTTCACTGCTCAGCACTGTATAAGATCTCTTAGCATTACAGTGCAATTTGCCTTTACTGTTAACTTAACAGTTTGACAATTGCACTGTTCAATAACATAGGCAGAACTTTAGTGCTCAGAACTGTATAAGACCACGATTGAGTTGAGTGTCATTTAACAGTGGTATAAGACCTTTAGCATCACATTGCAATTTGCTATCACTGTTAACTTAACAGTCCACTAACAACGTCTGGTTAGATAACATAAGCAGCGCTCAACAACTGTTAAACTGTCGTTTTTAAATCATTTTCAATAGCATAAAGACTGCTAAAAAACTGCAGCTTCACTGCGCAACTTTATCAGAGACTTTTTCACAACATATCGCGATTTTCACAAAAAGTTTTATTGATACTTGGACGACGCCCACTGTGCTCCGATGCCGCTCCGATGTGCATCGTGTGCCCAACAAAAAACAGCGCCTCCAAATTCGTAACCCCAGGGTCTGCGTTGGTGTTATTTCGGAGGTGCAGTTGCCGCATTATGTTTTGGCTCAAACACAGCGATTTTAAACGGATTTATGCATCCATTGCCAGATTTCATACAAATTTCCTAAAGGGTTTCGTTTTTCACTCTTTGCTGCTGTTACTATTGCTGCTGTTGTTGTTGTTGTTGTTGTTGTTGCTGTTGTTGATTTTCTTGTGTTTTTTTGTTTCTTCAACTTAACATTGCGTGGGCCAGGCCAGTGGAGCTTTTCATTTCGCTGCAAACGGCTGTTGCAGCCATAAATTGTAGTTGCTGCTGTTGTTGTTGGTGTTGCATGTGGTTTTTGTGGTTTTTTGTTGCCGTTCGTGAAAGTTGCGTAAATCGCGTGAAGTAGAAGAAAAGTTCAATACTTTTGAAAATAATTGTAGAAAGTTTACTTTTTGATATGCATGTATATCAGTTGGCCCCTGCATATGAAGTGTGCTTATGCAACAGCGCACAAAACCAAAATATGATCAGAGATTCGATTCAAGCCTAATTGTCTATCAATAGTGTGGTTAAACAATTTAATTGACATTGACATGATACGACAATGAGCGAGGGAAATTTCAAAGAGCAGAGAGCCAATTGGGAAATATAGCATACGAGTCTTATACAATTTCTTTACACTGAACCACTGTTAAAAGACACTATACCTCAATCGAGACACTGAACTATGATAACATGAGAGGAATATGTTAAAGAGCAGAGAGAGTCTTATAAGATATTTAACACTAAGCAGAGTGTTATACGATTTTTATAAGGGAACAATTTTAAAGAGCAGCGAGTCAAACTTTATGAAGGAGTCTTATACCAGGTCTTTAGATGATCTTTCTAAACTATGCTAAAATATCATAAAAGGGAAATTTTAAGAAGGTCGGTCTAATATGCTTATCAGTTGATACAGAAATGTTATACAATATCTTACAATACGGATTTTTTAACCAAAGTCTAATATGATACATATATACAAAACTATTATACAATTACTTATAATACTAAGCTACAATCCCATAAGAGAGACTGAGATCAAAGAGCTGAAACAATTTTTATATAAAACTGTCATAAAATGTATTAAAATACTGTGCTCCACTATGCTACTCCATCACATTCAGGCAATAACCAAGGTAGATCATTTATTAAAGTCCTACCACAAGATCCGGGTACAAAATTCCGTTTTGTACTCAAAGTACTCACAATGTAGGACACTAATTACGTACTTCATATTTCATATTTCATATTTCGGTGGCAATAATAAATATGTACAGCAGATAATAACACCTCACGACCATATCTCGATTCCCACTGGACTTGTGTGTAATACATCCATCAAGATATTATGCGTGAGGCCCCACGACGAGTGTCGCCGCTTGACCCACATACCAAGTATGTAAGAAGCAATCAGGCAGTGGAGGCTGCTGCTGCTGCTGCTGCTGCTGCTGACCAACTCCCCAAATGAAACTCGATTCAAAATCAAAATCAGAGGCGAATTGGCAAAAAGAAAACCACAAATCGGCTGACTGACAAAATCGGAGCGCGTCGCCCAAAAGGAAACCAGTCGACAGCTTTACGATGGGAACCAGCGTACAAAATAAACAGACAACATATTGAAAATTTCGAAAACTGTGTTGACGTCCGCCACAGCAGCAATTAGGCGACTCTTATCAATGTCGTTCACTCTTGCAAATAAATCTCGACGATCCACTACTGAACGTTACGTTCAAAAGTAACTCTCTGGGTAAACATGAATATGCAAAAAAATAACTTAAAACAAGTAAGAGTGCTCTAGTCGAGACGGCTCGACTACGAGATACCCTGAACCCTGCGAAGATCCAATCTTCCCAACGTGATATGCTTATTTTACATATACAAATATTGCGAGCAACGCACACACACATACACATGCATACGCACGCACGCATAAGCGCGCGCTCTGCTGACTGCGCAGTCAGCGCGGAGGCTGCGCTCGGGCTGCAATATGCCTATTGTATGGGAAATTAAATGTTTAATAACTTTTTTTGTGGATAGACTTTCTTGATCAAACTTTCACAGCGTGATTATGTCATTAACATGTGTTTATTTGCCAAAGCACAAGTCTCTAGTATTTGAAATACGATTTTTGCAAATTGGAGGCGAAGGGGGCGTGGCATCCAAAATCCAAAAATTACGAAATCTTCGCATTCGTCACACGTATCTACACAGTAATTTTTGAGTCTCTAGCTCTTTCGGTATGCTTCACCGAAGAGAAGTTATCGATTTTTATCGATAATAAGGAAACGGGATGAGTTATCGAAAATCTAAAAAAACTCGTACTGCGTAGGCTATAGACGAGTATTCTCTGAAAATTTCAGATATGTAGCTTTTGTGGTTTACGAGATCGCTGCGTTCATACGGACGGACGGACAGACGGACAGGGCTATTTCAACTCAGCTCATCGAGCTGATCAAGAATATATATACTTTATGGGGTCTGCCACGCCTCCTTCTGCCTATTACATACATTTCACAAAAACATTATACCCTGATTTCCCATTTTCAATGGGTTCAGGGTATAAAAAATGTAAGTGTTTCACCTCAACGAATATTGTAGACTCTTTAAAGGTGAGAACTTTTATAGTCATATAAAAAATATACTCTGCATATGAGATGAACTTGCACATATTGCTGGAGGTATGTCTTATAATCTATATTCTACACCATACTCAATAGGAATTTATGGTTGCCTTTATGCCTTTACTAATTAATGTCAAATATCACAGAAATATCTAAAATAACCTATAAAAATAATATATAATAAAATATATGGTATAATCGACTAGAGGATATCCTTACCTTAATTTCTAACTATCCTATCTCAGATTTGTATGAATATATGCAAAAAAGTACTTATTGATCAGATAATATATAAACTATATCCAGCTAAGCTTAAAAATTTGTTTGCACTTGTTTTTTTCATATTGATTATCAGAATATACATCATACAGAAGGACAGAGAGGTGAAAATGAGGATAATAGCATAGGCAGATAGAGTGGTAAACATTGAGACTAAATCAAGTCAGCTCAATCTACAGTGCTGCTCAACTGAATAGGTTTGGTATAAATTCATATATTGTATATAGCAGCTATATATTATATATATATCAGTTATTTATATATTACTGATTTATATTCTTTATACAATCAAAGTTTCAGCATGTTACATAAATTTCCAAAAAATCATTATACCCTGACTTAAACACTTTCTATGCGTAGAGGGTATACGAAACATAAACTGTGCATTGCCTTTAAACGACCTTCGCCATTTCGCGTTGCCTTTAAAAGTATTTCGCTGTTGTTGTTGTTGTTGCTGTTGTTTTCTTCTTAACATTGTATAAAGTTTGTATACATATACATAAGTTTTTTTCTTCTACATTGCCACGGATGCATAAAACATGTTACCGATCGCTCCGGAGCTGCCTGCGCCATCGCCTTCGCCTTCGCCTTCAGGTAAGCGTAAAAATCAACGTCTTCTGCGTGCTCATCCGATTGGCAACATTTCCGTCAGGCCAGGCCTCACCGTACCCAACGGCCAAGCAACAGAGCTCAGAAACTTGGCAACAGCGCTTCAAGTGGCGTGATCTCTGTCCATATGTGTGTATCTCTCTCTCTCTACCTGTAGCCCTCCCCTCTCCTCACCTCTCTCTCTGTCTCTCTCTGTGTGTGTGTGAAGCGGAGCCATTTGAAGGTCGACCAATTGGGGAGGCCTGCGTGAGAGGCTTGTCGCAAAAGCTAAGCGCAGAAAGCGCGCCAAACAACAACAACAACAAAACGCAGAACCCGTGGCCAAAGTCGAGTTCAATTTTCAGTTGCAACCAAATGAGTCTCAAAGATTTATGGCAAGGTGTTTTTTTTTTTTATAGCTAATCCAAGTTTGGGCCATATGATTTACGGGCCTTAAAAGCGCTTGCAGCGTATGGGAAATATCTATTGATTGATGCTTTATCAATGCTTCGCACAGTTTTCACTAGAAATTTCAGCGAAAATGAATCAAATGCTATTCAAAGCCCATTTCTGAGCTGCCAAAATATAATTTAAGGCGAAAAAAAAAGAGAAAACTTATCAGATAAGTGGGAAAGTAAAAGAAAAACTATAAAATAGCAGTTGAGTTTAGATTAAAGGACATACGAGTATATATTTATAACTCAGTTTTATATAATAATTTTATAATAAATATATAAATAATGAAAAAATAGTTTAAAATATATTTTAATTAATAAAAAATTAATACTTTATTTTATATTATTTTATAACGAATAATACAAGTTCAAAATGTATATAAACAATTGAAAAACAAAGTAAAATTATCAATCTAATATAATTAATATAATTTCATTTGCACATTGAATGTTCCATCAATTGAGAATTGTTATTCATTAGCTTTAAAGTGGCAAATGATATGCGTGTGATTGAAATTCATCGAATGCAAACTGACGCCTTTGCACTTCATTTCTCAAGCAGAAAAAGAAGAAGATATGAAGAGTGACAAAGAGAGAGTGAGAGGGGGGGGGACAAACGTGTTTCGAGTGGTTCCTACAGCCGATCTGGCGATTGAAGGCGTATCTGGTTACGCCTTCGCTTTTCAACTGCAATCATTTTCACTTGAGTTCAGTTACAAAGCCCAAGTCCGCAGCCTGTCAATTCGCATTCACAGCGATTGATAAAGACGAGCAACAAGTTGGCGCTCTTCACAATTCCGAATAGTCAAAGCCACAGAGCCGAAGCCGGAGCCACAGCCAGAGGCAGAGGCAGGGGTTGTGGCAGAGGCGATCATGGTCATTCACTTGTCTAGCGGTAGCCCACATAATGCGTATAATACTTGGAAGCCGCAGGTTTGTTAATCAAATCGCGTACAAACTTGTAACACCTTCAAAGCGGGCCCTTCATTAGCGGCTAGAGATGGCACCGTGACCAGAGTTAGCTTTAAGAGCAATCGAGCATAAAATACTGTGTATAATGTAAGATTTTTACAACTTGAGCAAAGTTTGTTCTAGATATAGAAAGATTAACTATTGAGGAATGCAGTTAGCATCAATATCGCTAGGGTTAAGAACAAAGTTTTTCATTGTTAATATATTTGATTTGAGAAATTCACTTAGAAGTTGTCTTCATAAGACCCTAGAGATAACAACGTGTCACAAATTCAGAGGTATAAAGAAATATTATTTTAAATTATTGGCGATTAGAATAATTTAAAAATATATTTATTTTTTATTTTTGAATTTCGTACACTGAGAATATACATTGCAAAAGAACATTACACAATTTAAAAAAATATATATTTTTATTGTTTTCCTACATCTGTAAATATATAATATTATGAAATTACATTATTCTAAAATTTTAATATTCAATTTATTTTTTACTTTCATACAAGCTAACGCTCACATCTCTAACAACCAACATTTATTTACTTACCTAAAAACCTATATCGAGTATATGTTAATAGTCTCAACAATTTGATATGCCAGCCTCTAAATATGTAAATGAATTGTATATATTGTACGCGTGTGAGTGAGTGTGTGTGTGGGGTACTTTAATTGTTTTAAATAATTCCCAACGAAATTGCGGCACCAAGGTTTTAACTTAATGTTTTTTTAACTGTGCTTTAACACATGTTTCTTTGTCTTGACCTTTGTTTACACTTTGTCTTAGGGCCCCAAAGACAACTAAAAGAAATTTTACTTGCATTTTGTTAAAATTTCACTCTATTTTAGTCACGCATTTGGGAAGGTCAAGTTGTGTACTGTAAGTACTCGAAATGCTATGCTCTTGAAACTCAGATATGTGAGCAAATTTGTAGTCAGCTTCTGTCTGATATGAAATAATGGAAATTGTCTCAAGAATCAGCTTATCAACTGAGGCAGACCAACCTACTTTAAATTTAGCCCGCAAATTGCATAAAGAGCATTTAAAATGTATAAGAGCAAACTTTTAGCCATAAAAGAGCTAAAATCGATTGTCAACTACTTATACTTACTTCTACTTCTACTTATACTATTGCTGATATAATTTCACTGGTATAAGAGTAAAGTTTTTAGCCATAAAATAGCTAACATAAGTTTTTAATGAGTTACTTATACAAAATACATCATTTAGCTACACTTATACTTATACAAATATCATTTCCAACGTATAAGAGTAAAGTGTTTAGCTATAAACAACAGCAAAATTGATTCATTTTCATTTATTTATATAAATAAATATAATTGATGCATAAGCAAAAAGTTGTTCCTCAGCGCACCAATTTGTTAAAATATGAATACCAGGTTCACTTTGTTATTATTTATTTATTTACAATTTATAAAATATAAAAGTCGACTACAGTGCTGGGATCTGTGTCAGCAAGTTCTTCGAGCTATTAAAATCCATGTGTGTTGACTCAGCCTTGAGCTCTGAGTGGAGTTGTTTGTGCCACACAAAGCTGCGCCATTCATTCAATAATTGAAACTTGTGCATAGATCGAATATATATGCTATTTATATATATATATATGTATGTATATATAATTTTACACACAATATGTATATGTATAGCAGGAAATGCAGCGTATGGCAACATTTGAAACGTTCTTCATGTTTCTTGTTTTGTTTGTGCAAACAACTGTGGACGGAGGCACACACACACACAATGTGGCATGCTGCTGCTGGATGATTTAGTAGGCGTTGCAACATGTGCCATATGCATGCAGCATGCCCATCCAGAGCGCGAAACCACTTAAAATTTTAAAAGGCTGCCACAACAACAACAACACACACTCACACACACAGAAATCAACTTTTTTTTTTTGCCTTGATGCGCAGCGAACTTTTCGCGCCTGCTTTTCAAGCGTCGCTTAAGGTTTCCTTTTGGAGTGGGCTGCATGCCCCTGCATGTCTCTCGCTCTCTCTCTCTCTCTCCCACACACACATGCATGCAGACTCGGTTCAGCCTCATTGGGGGCAACGCATGCGCAAATTGTGCGCCGGCTGCTGTGGCAATAAATTCATAAAAAATCATTAAGCAGAATTTAAAATCCAAGAGAGAAAGAGAGAGGGGAGGGCGAGGGGAACTGAGCTCGGAGGGGGTCTGCAGCAGGCCAAGGGACAACTGAAAGCTGATGTCGCATTCATTTCAAGCTTAACCGCAGCATTGAACCTATAAATGGTATCTTAAGCGGCCGGCAAACACTCACAAACACATAAATTGAGACCAGGCTTAATGCAAGTCCACATGATATGGAAACCAGGTGCAGCCATGAGATATACGAATCTTAGAGGTCTGCCCGACAATAATACGCCTGGCATTTATTTATTGTTTATTGTAAGTGAACACGGACATTGGAGTGATAAAAAGCCGATGGCTATATCGAGAGGAAAAATGCTAAGCGCCTTGGCTCAAATGACTAAGATATTGAAGGAAAAGTGCTTGATATAAAGAATAGAATTTAGAGTTGCTTAATATAGTTATTTACATATGACTAAGAGCATGTTTACATATATAATCAATATTCTAAGGATAGCTATAAGCTATCGACTATCTTCGACTATCAGCTTAGCTTCCAGGCAGTTCGACTAATAGACACAGTTTTGTGATCTAGGCATGCTCTAGTACTTAAATTTAGAAATTGTAATCAAGTATTTTCTGGAATTTAAATAACTTTAAAAGCTATGTAATCTTAGAAAATATTAAAATAATTAATCAAACTAAATTCAGGAATTTAAAAAAATTGTTTCTAAAATAAAAACTGACTAGAAAAACAAATTAAAGTATATTTTTACTTTTTATATTATTTTATACTATAATTAAACGTTAATAAATTTAATTTTTAAAACTTTGAAAATTTAGAAAATTTTTTGATAATTATTTATGCAAAATTTAAGAAATGAAAAAATAATTTCTAAAATGAAAATTTACTAGAAAATATTTAATAATAAAATTTTTAAATTAAAATACATTTTATACACATTTTATATTATTATTATAATAAAGACTTAATAAATTTAATATTAAATAATTTCTAAAACTTTGAAAATTTAGAATATCATACTAGAATTATTCAAGTAAAATTCAACAAATGAAAAAATAATTTCTAAAATGAAAACTTGCTAGAAAAATATTTAATGATACAATTTTTTCAAATTTTGATTGAAATTAAGCGTTGTTAAATTTAATATTAAATAATTTCCAAAACTATATAACATTAGAAAATAGAATAATAAATATTCAAGCAGAAGTTAGGAGTCAACAAAAATAATTTGTAAAAAATAAACTGACTAAAAAATTCTAAGCCAATTAATAATAAATTTGCTTTACAATATTATCATAATTAAACGTGAACAAACTAATTTTAATTATAATATCATTAAACATATATTATATATTTTAAATACTAATTAATTATGCATGACTAGCCACAGCGACTAAGACCTTCAGAGCTCTAGTTAATTCATGAACAACAAATCAGCGAAGCATAGAAAACTTATATATTTGTTGGATTATTTCAAATTGTTATTCTAGATTGCAACAATTGACTATGTCATAGATATTTAACTTAGCCATAAGTAAATTTATATATACTATATTCTCTCCTCATCTTATTCCAGAGCCAAACTCAACAAAAAAAAAGTGATTAACAAAATTTTGCATGCTGCGCATGAACTCCGCCAAGAGACAACAAATGACACCACAAAAACTTAAACGAACCGAGCCGAAGCAAAAAACACAAAATTATTTTAATTTTATGCTACATCTTGTGCATGTTTGAATACCCTAACTAAGGGTATTACGAACTAGGCATAAGTGTGAAAAAATTAGCAAAAGATTTTATAGAGACTCAAATTTTTGAAGTATTTCTTTTTTGATGTGATATTTTATTTGTTAATATTTATATATTTCTTTATATATTTTTTATGGATATATATTAAAATTTCCATAGATTACATATTTTTCAGTAGTTTAGTACTAAAGTTTATAGCAAAAGCTAATGCCTCAAATCTGTTGTTAGTGTATAGAATATTCGTTAATAAAATTAGTTTTTTTTTTCAGTTTGCACATCATCTTCAAGCGTCAACAGTATTTTTGCTTATAAGAGTTGACAGACCAAATGAGCAAAGAATTCAGCGTAGGGTGTGGCAAAATATGCGCCACTTGCAGAAACTGAAACAGAAACTGAAACAAAAACAAAAACAGCCAGCCAAACAGATACAGACACAAGATACAGATACAAGATATGGACTATATGGCTATAGAGTTATGTGTATGTGAGCATATGAGAAATTTATGTGACACTCGCATTGGAAATTAACAGCGGACTGCTTCAAATTAATGTTGACACTTGTTGGCTTTGCATGTCGCTCGTTTCTTTCGCTGCAAATAACTCATTAGACGGCCCAAAGTCAGCTCTCAAGGCTATATCTAAAGGGGGTATTCCAGGCAAATCCAACTCGAAAACTCTCTCGCAGTCTTCTGCCTTCTTTCGTTTTGCTTCATCTGCCTTTAGCTTAACCCTTTTAGCAACAACAGCAGCAGCCTCTGTGCACAGAAACAAAAGAGAATCTCATTGTTGATGAATCTCTTCTCAGTGTCCCCCCCTTTCAACAGCAGCCTCGCTTCTCCTCCCCACTTCACCCAACCATTTGCCTTTTGCAGAGAACTTGAACTTATCGACATGTCTATATCTATATTTCTCTGCTTCTTCTTCTGCTCAGCAGTTGTTGGGCCTGTTTCTGCCCGCTCTGTTCTTCAATCCGTTTTCGCTGCTCAGAACTAAAGAAACTTGCTAAAGCTCAAGTTACTTAGAGATTTATATGCTAGGTGTAGAGAAATTACTTGATACATGATTAAGATTTATAAATAACTCGTTGTAAATCAGGCTTGTTATATTATAATTTCAAATAAGTTTTATCTCTGCAGTAACTATGGGCAATTTATTATTTTTGGATGCAGTTCTTGGTAGGTTAGATTATTAAGATGATGGATAAAACAGATGAGTATTGATGATCCGGGTTTGAATACCAGGTTTAATGTTAAGCGAGGTTGATACCTATTATATATATATGCTTTTCAAAATTAAATGATATATATTTCTATAAAATATCAATTTTATTTTATATTATTTCAATTAATTTTTTACTTTTGAAGTTGACGCACTTTGCAATGTCTAAGCCCCCCGATTAGCTTTTCTTGTTCAGGTCTCGGCTTTCTAGTTTCTCGTAATGCCCAAATGCCTTGAATAGGATACCCAATGTCCAATCCGCTCAAGTCATAACACGCATTAGTTTATCTGCTCGCTGGGGCTGGTTAACATTACAGCACTTGAGTTAAACCAGGCTTTATGGCTCTGTCTGCCCGTTGCCATGGATCAACAGGCACTCTTCGCCTCTGCCATGGACCACATGTGGTGTTTGTTGTGCACACACACACACATACATAGATAATACTATTGCGGATTTCTCTTCATGTTCTGGCAAATGTTTGCCATTTGACAACAGCAGCAGCAGCCTGAGCAGCAGCTCTAGCTCGCGCGCTTGGACTCTGTCTGCGGCTCTGGTGTTTTCTCCAATCGTTGCTGCTGATCTTTGGGGTTTTTCGAGGCTCGGCAACATTTCTATTATTTATACCAGTTGAGCAACAGCAACAAACAGTTTCGATGCTCTTACACTTTTCACACTTTCCATGTAGCAATTAAATATATAATTTGTTTAACTTGTTTCGTGTCAAAACCCATGAAAATACATCATAATATAAATGTTATTCAAGAAGTGTTAGGATGCTACATAGATAAAGCCGATTAATATAGGTGCAAATGGGTTTTGTTTCAGATTTAACACTTGATATCTGCAAAACCAGTTGGGAATTTTAAAAATTCAGCTGGCTGCCCACTTAAGGGCAGTTCTAGGCTAGACTTTAACTTCCGACAGCCGACCTTCAGAGAGACATGTCTCCGTATATGTAACTGGTTATCGAGTAGATAGATCTTGAGAGCTCTTTTTGCTCGGCTGGGCACGATTTTGATTGAAAGGCAAATAAGCTGCCGTTTTAATGAAACAACAACAAAACAACAACCCGGGGGATGGCAGGCAAATGAAAATCCATTTGATGACGATGACAGCGACAACAACGACAAAGCGCATAAATCATTTGCGTAGACAGCAAATGCAAATCTTTGCAGATTAAGACAAAAACAATGCCGCGTATAAATAAACGAGCAGACAGCTGAAAATAAAAATTAAAACCTAAACCTGTCAAATCCACGCTATCGAATAGATAAGCGACGTCAACTCCAGCGTCTATCGTATATCGAATATGCTATAGACTCAGCACGCAGCTCAGCTCTGCTCTGCTCTTTGCTCCGCTCTAAGCTTTGACCGCATCTCATTTGAGTGCGTTTCCACTGTTCGCGTTAGCTCTGAATGTATGTGTGTGTGTGTGTGAATATTTGTTTTAATTAAATGCCAATCGATGTACGTAATTGCAGGCACATTAGGCAAAACTATAGCTAAAATGCCAGACGTGAGTATTATCTGCCTTAATTGAAATCAAAGCTGACATTAATTGACTAAACCGATAAGCTGGCAGTTGAAAGTTGTTTTTGTTTCTGCCCGTATGCCTAACCATATATAACTGTAGGCTTCAGTTACTCTCATATATATATATATATCTGCATGCATCAATATATGTAACTGAAGAGCAAACGTTTTGCATGCTAAATGCATCAAAATAATGCATAAATATATAAATAACTATTTATAGTTATCCCAAATACCCTGTAAATTATTTTTGATTAAGTCCAAAATAAATATTTATCTTTTTTAGTTAATATATAAATACTTATTCCATACGAAATAATAAAGTAAAAATTTTAATTGCACTTTTATTTATTTTTTTAAATATTTTTTAATGCATCCGCTTTCAAAATATCTCATAAAAAACTTTATTAAATAAAAAATATTATAAGATATTAACAACTGCAGCTGACGTCAATTATCAATGCGAAACGGACACAACAATAAACCAAATACTCAAAAACTGATATATTATTAAAATTCATAATTTTCATAATTACTGTAATTACCTATATTATTGTTATTATCACAACAACAACAGCAACAGCCAAAAAAAAAAAAATAAGGAAAAATAAAAGCAAATTACGTTGCCTTGACTTCGTATTGATAGCTGCCAATAATTTGGCAAAACAGCCAAAAGCTAAGGTCTGCCTCTAACCAAAATATGATCTTAACATTTGCATTTGAACAAATTTTGCAATTGAAGGTCGCTCATACATACATATACACTTCTATGATTGTACGAATGGCAATACATATATTTTCGTTATGATAATTAAATGCGGCACAAAATAACACAAAAATTTCGTGTTGATCTAAGCTTGAAAAGTCAGGTTCAACTTGAGAGCAGTAAAACAACAAATGTTAGCAAAGGTCAATGGATATGGTTTATCTTGAACTATTTCCTATGGGGCGTAGCTGAACACCTAAAACCTTAAGGTGTCTTAATAAAACGTTTAAGGTCAGCAAAGTTAGGGATAAAACGTAATAAAACAAAATATTGGCATATTAAAATTGAAGAAAAACAAATATTTGATTTATAAAAATATTTTAAAAATATATTAAAATTGAAAGATAAATATATAAAATTTACGAAAAAGTTTTATTATTTTATAGAATTCGAGGAAAAAACAATAAAAAAAAAATCATATTAAAATTGAAAGAAAAAAATATATAAAATATATTATTTATGAAAAATAAAAACAAATATGGGCATTTAAAATTGAAGAAAAAATATATTATTTAAGAAAAAGTCTTATTAATTTACAGACATTTAAGAATTGAAGAAAAAATATTTTATTTATATAAAATATAAGAAATTATTGGCATGTTAAAATGGAAGAAAAAATATATTAAAATTTATGAAAGAAATATATTATATTTGAAAAATAAAAATATTGGTATCTTAAAATTGAAGAAAAAATATATATATTATTTATGAAAAAGTTTTATGGATTTACAAAATTCGGGATAAACCATAAAAGAAAATATATTGGCATATTTATTATATAAAATATACAAAAATATTCGCAAACTATAATTGAAAGAAAAATAATAATAATTTCCAGAATTTATTATTGAAAAATGCAAAACACTTAAATTGACTTAATTGATATCTCTTTTTTCCTCGCTGTTTCCAACTCTTTCTGTCATATTCTTAAAGTCAAGTGCTCCACACACATCCCACACACAAAGGCATATTTGTTCATTTTAATCAATATTCGTTTCGTGCTGCTTTGTAAATTAATCAAAATTGTAATTAATTGGCAAAATTGCATATATTGAATAATGCACTTTACGGCTAACAACGATTTATAATGCTTTGCATTTGCCGATGCAAATCGCTGTCGCCAACGTGCAAATTGTCTATCGAATAATGCCACCGGGTAAACGAGCGTGTGTGAGTGTGTGTGTGTGTGTGTGTGTGGGTTGTAATTAGAAGGTCGCTTGAGCGCGCTCGGTCTATAAATTCCAAATGGCCATTAAGTTGCCTTTTGAATGGGCCATTAAGCTTTGTTTCCACCGTAGAACAATTGAATAATGAAATTTTATTCTGCAAACAATTCAAATTTATGTTGTAGCTGGATGAAGTTAGTCTCGGTTGTAGACAGTGGAAAAAAGTCGTTTGAATCTAAGTTTACGATTCGCCGAGTGCGTCATTATTTACACGATAGTATTATTATTATCTCAGCATGCGATCGTGGCGTGCAATTAGAAAATTTATCGATTTTCAAATAGTTCCTATTCATGTATAAAATCTATCATTTATGCCCATCTCTATGATGGCTGCTCCTTCCGCTCCCTCCCTCTCTCTCTTACACACACATGCACTCGCCAGCTAGCTGCTCATCCGTTTGCTCGTGCATGCAACAACATTTCATGCAAGAATTCTCAAACCTGAGTTCGTGCTCTTGGCCAGATGCACTCATTAATGCATAATTGTAGACAATTAACTGTGAGCCAACTGCGACGCAGTTTAGCCCACGGGGCAGGGGCACCAACGTTGAGCTAATGGCGATGCTGGAAATTGCCAATCAATGTGAATATTGCAACAATTTGCCCAAGCCCCAAAAACCGCAACAAACTTTCAGATAACTGCAGACTGCGCAGTCTGTGCATTGTTTGTAATCGATATCTGTGAGTACAAATATGTATTCGAATTCGAATACGAATACGAATACGAGTACAAGTACGAGTACTCGGACTGTGAGTACACACTCAGCCAAGTACTTGTATTTGCTCTGGTTTTCTTTTGCTATTTGTATTTTTTTATGTCGCCACAAAATGCAACGCGTGAGCGATTTTCCTTGCAACGTTGTTTGTTTAAACTTTTAACGCTTTTCAGCTTGACTTGATTTTGGGGCGTTCGCAATACCAACAACAACAACAGCAACAACAACAGTGAGAGCAATGGCAATAACGACGTTGAACTCGTTTTCCCACGTTGGAAATTCTTCAATTTGCATGCCACAAATGCGCAATCACAACTGACACCTTTTCAGATGTCGATAGATACACGTACTACACTCACTTCAAATACTCGTATTTGTGTCAAGTATTTTTTTTTTTCGTTGCTGAAAAGTTGATTTTCTTTAAAACTGCAAGGGGCGTGTACAATGCAGGCAAAGTGAATTGACTAGCGTAAAAGATGTTTAAGTATTAAATAGAAAATTTAAATTATTTTATGCAGATTTATATAATATTATATAAAGCTTTAAGTCTTTAAGTCTGCTGAAAATTTCAAATTTGAAATGAGTATTTTAAAATACTAAATAGTGATGTGAAGTGTGACCTTATTCTCAAAGGGAAATTTAAATTACAAACATTCAAAATTAAGCCTTAATGGCTCTACTATGAAGATGAGTATCTATAACAGAAATTTTCAAAAATATTTGAAATCCAGATTGTATACAGATATACATGGTAAAACTATCCCACGTTCCCAATGCTTACACTAACTGGGAATCATTGAAAACCTACCAAAGAAAGCAACAACAGAAAAATCATTAAGAAAACAACTGTGCACAATCTCTAATTTGGGGACATGCCTAAGCTCTAACCGAAAATTGGCAAAAATGGCACGGATGCTATAAATAAAAAAAAAAAAAAAAATAAATAAAAAAAAAACAAACGAAAATACGTGTAAGTACATTGAAAAAAAAAGCGTGTGACAAAAGTATAGAAAACAAAAAATCATTGCGAATCAAGCAAACAAAGCACAAAACAAGAAATTTGACACAAATTTTTTTTATATACAAAATTTGTTATACAGTTTATGAATGGGAAAATAATTTTGAATGTTGCTAAATAACGTGTATTACGATACGCATTTGTTCATTTGAGTCAGTGGATTTAATTGTATAATGGTTCCGTTAGCACGACTGCCTCAACTGGTTCACTCCCTCGCGTGCCGCTGCTGCTTTCCGGCTTTCCGGCTGCCACGAAATCCGTGTCAAAATTGTTTTCAAAGTCAAAGTCAAAACCGGACCTCCCCATCACATGAATATTTAAGACAAAAATCTATTTTTTTTTCTTAATTTTATTCAAATTTAAATGCGCTACTTAATTACAGCGCTTGAATTTACGTGCTCAATGTGGAGATTCAATGAAAACACGGGTTCAATCAACTCCGCAACTTCCAAATCCATTAATCCATAGATAAACAACGGCAAAAACAAGCAACTTAAGCTATATCACTGACACTATGATAAATGCGCTTCGACTCATTAAATCAAACCAAAAACTGTGTTTTTCTTTTTTGTTTTTTTTGCCAAATATTATTTTTATTTTTAGTTTTAGTGAGAGTGGCCGTGGCTTTTGAATTTTCAGCTCTTTGTCGTGTGGCATAGGCAAAACATGTTTTATGTTAATTAGTCTCTTTTCACAGCTTTTTTTTTAGGTTTTTTCATCTCTCTGTTCAAAAATCATAATTAAGTTGTACATCCCGTTCGTTGGAAAAATTGTTGATTCCATTTGCGCTTTAATCTCATTTGGTGTAATGTATTTGCGGATCACAAGAGATTTATTATACATATATATACACAAATATGCTTGTTTATGGCTATTTTTGGGGTTTTTGGCAAACAAACTAACCACGACATTGGACATAATACTTATTAATGGACTCCGTTCGAAGGTTGATTTACCGACTTTCAACAAATTTAGGTTATGGCATTTGCTAAAAATAATTGGATTATCGTTGAGGATTAAAGAAACAAAGTTGTCTTTCATAAGTAGATGAAGACATAGTTTATGGGCTAGAAAATCGTTAAAAGAGAGTTTAAAAGAGATACGAGAGATAAAATATAAATATTTAACAATACAGATAACAGGATTTTATCAAATTTAATATAAATAAATTATATTAATACAAATAAATATAAGTAACATAAATATATTATATAAAAAATATAAATTTAGTCCCAACAAAAATAGTTTTTTAGCAACGAACTGTAGCAGTAAAAGCTACATGATTCATTTGAACTGAACCAGTTCATTTCAGTTATTTATTCAGTGTAAACCGAAGTTTCAACTACTTTATATGTAAACTATAGTTTTGTGAACAAAACTTTGTCTGAAATGAATTTTGAACTAATTAGGTAAACTGAAAATGAACTTGAAACAAAAGGACTTTCAGCTTTTCTTATAAAATATATATTGATGTTTTTAGTCATATTGGAAATCTTAAAATAATAATAATAATAGTATTAATATTAATATTATGTTCTCTCTCTCTCCACACACATTTTACAAATTGCATATAGCATACTTCTGAGTATATTTGAAGAAGAAAAGAGTCTGTTTTATGAGTGGAACGTGCTCTTCTCCTGGTTCTTGCACTGTGAACCAGTTTTGTGATTTCTGTCCGATTTCTGCGTATCGTTTAAGTTGCATATACATATTTAAACGCTGTCAGATAACTCAACTGCTTGTTGCACTGTTGCACATTTCAATTGGTTGCCGCCGCGCAAAGCATTTGCGAAAATGCATTCATCAGCATAATTAAGTCGTCAATAACTGCCCGACGTATACTATGGCTGCATGTGAAGTGGACAATTTATGTCATTAGCAAACGGACGTGCAGAAGGCCTCCGAAACTCCAGTTCGACTCGTCTGCCACATTGATTTATTAGGTACTACATGTGGCATGCCCATGCTAAACTATAGACATATGTATATACGAATACATACTTAAATATATATATACATATATTACATAACCGGCAACAGCATGTACCGTTACTTGCCTTGTTAATGAGCACACATTTAAGCTGAGAGTGAGAGAGAGAGAGAGGAAGAGAGATGCGCTCATCTGTGGGCCAAGCACGTAGGCAGCTATCTCGCTCACGCCAGTGGCGACCCCAAGAGGAAGAGACCAGACCCAGAAGCACAAAGAAATGTGCATATTAAGATAAGAATGTAATGGTCAGACACAGCAGATCAACAGCCGGACAACTGGACAGCCGAGCAGCCGAGCAGCCGGACTAACAGTGGCCGCCAAAAGTTGGCGGCCAAGGAATGCCAACAGTTTCAGTTTCGGGCATGTTGCATGTACAACATGCACTCACAACTTGCAACTGGTTCGTGCTGCCAGCCGGGAGGTGGAGAGAGGCAGATTCTAGGCTTTGTCTGAGTCGTCAGTCTGGTTTCTGTATCTGTTTTTTTTTTTTTTTATTATTTTTCGTATGGCATCGCCTTAAGCTCTGAAATGGGTCAATTTAGTGACAAGCGATGGCGTTGCGATCCAATGTCACTCCACAAGACATAGTCTACCATCTAACAGCTAACAGTGGACAGCGACAAGCTTCTCTCGTTGAAGCAACTGCTGCATCTTGGACAGACTTGACACATAATAATCATTGTAAATGGACTTTCTTTTATCTGCTTTCAAGAATTTTTAGAGCTACTCTAGCCATTAGTTAAGACTATGCTAGAAATAGAGAAATAGAATTTATTTTATTCCTTTATTTAATTTAATAAAAAAAATATTATGTAAATTATTATTAGTAATATGTTTACTTAAAAACTAATTATATAATATATTATTATAATTCTGAATTATACAAATTTCTTTGCATATAATTAAAAATAATCTTTGCCTATGCCAAAAGTGAATCATTTATAGTCGTATCATCAGTTTCCTTTTTGAATTTTATACAACTTCCAGGAAACAAATGTTTTTATCGAAAAAATAAATATATATATTGTATAATATATATATTGTATAAAGATTCGAAGTCCATTATTTAAAAGTACCCAATATTATCAACAAGAACTCATGCACTGGGCCTCCACGTTCTCCACGATAAGTGCAACCACACTAAAGATAAAAGTTTTATATCATGGCAGATATCTATGCTGGAATTATGGTTTATTTATAGGTAATTTAACCTGCAGGTAGGCGTAACAAAAGAACAACTTTGTTAAAATATCTGTATATTTTATCTAACAGACTATATAGAAACCATCCACCCACAGCTTTGCACTCGGACTTTGCTGTAATCAATTAAGTTGGAGAATTATGGAACTGTCGAGGGCAATGTTTGGTTGTTGGCATTGTTTGGCGGCGTGGGCGGAGTGAGTGACCAGACCAGAGTGCATTGATATACCATAGCTTTCCCAGCAACGATATATATTTTATTGCAGTGCTTTTTGGTAAACCAAGAGGCGGAAACTTCAAGGCGTAAATAAATTAGAGCAACATGACCAGCAACTGAGTGGCTTAACTTATCAATCGAACAATTATATTTGGTGGCTTGGCCTGGCTTGGGCAAAAAAAAAAAAAAAATGTTCCATGCGACCCACTCGCTTTGGCCAGCACGCAAACGAGTCACGAATCTGGGAGACTCTAGAGCTCAAGTTTGGCCCAGCTGCTTAAGCCTAAAGATGATGCCAAGCCAAACGCCTATTTTTTTTACCTATTAATATAACCCAGTTTTATACTCGTGCCGCTGTTCAATAACAAATTTGGAAAGGATAACATTTGAAAAGAGAGTTATCAAATTAATGCAATCAATTGCAGTCGCTTTTCCATAATATGAAATATGAGAGAGTCAAAATGTTAATTAGATAGATAAGATGAAGTACTCAAATTGTGTACAATCTTAACTTTCCAATTAAATGGTTTGTTAAAGTGAAAGATCCTAACTGTAATGATGTATATACATACCATATGGAAATATATATGTAAATGAAGTCTTAAAATATTTATTTTAATAATATAAAAGATTTTTTTAATAATATGACGTATTTATTTTAATAATAAAAAGGATTAATGCCAATCTCAAAATGCCTGTTTACTTAACCCCTTTCTTATTAGATTCCTTTCTGATTAATCTTAAATAATCAAAAAAAGAACTAATAAAATTATTGAACATGACTCTAGTTCACTTTTCACGGTTGACTGTTCATCATACATCAAATTCAATTCTTTTTACTTCTTTCTTATTAGAACTCAAATGAAGAGTTTCAAATAAAACGAAAAAGAACTAGCAAACCTATTGAACATGACTCTAGTTCACGGCTCACGGTTCATGGTTGACGATTCATCATACATCAAGTTCGATTCTGTTTGCTAGGTCAGGTTTATGCTACTCTTATTGCATACACAATATAAAAGCGATACGTAAGGTGGCGGTGAATAATAAGATACAAATATAAATTTATGTAAATAAATCAAATTTTATTTGTCTAATAAAATAATAATATAAAGTTGATATATTTAACTTACCTATCGTAATTCCTGTAATGCTTTTTTAGCTTTTACACAGCAATAATATTTAAAGAAATCCAAGAAATAAAGTTACTTTCTTCACACAGACACAAAAAGTTTACTTAATTAATTTAATAGTCTTTGCTTGCTATTGACAACACATGCAACTTTTATTTATGTCTAAAGGCTTTGATAGACAGTTGTTATACACTATTAATATTTTATAGATTTTAAATGCTTGTCAAAATCACAACAAATGGAAAAATTTGCACACACAAATATGCCACGACTCGACGAGCGCGTCAAAAACGAACGAGCCTGAAACCTCGACTGAACCTGAACCGGAGCTGAGCTTCAAACTTTGAGCGCGTGAGTGAGCGAGCGAGCGAGCGAGCACAAACAAGCGCACATACGCTCGCTTACGCTCGCGACCTCTCTCTCAGTTTGTGTTTTGTTGTGCTTGTTTGTCATTGTGTTTGTATTTGTGTGTGTGTGTTTGTATGTGTGGGAGTGTATAACCAGTTTGCTTGAGTTTAACTGCTTGCCACATGTGGCAAATGTGTTTGTTTGCTTGTTGCGCGCTTGCCTTGCCGATCTACCCCTTTTTTCGTCTCTCTCCTCTTTATGGCGATCTTTTCTCGGTTTCTCTTGCGCTCTGCACGTTTTCTACTGCCTTTGCCAGCAACTTTTTAAATTAAAAGCCAACGAGCGACGTTTTTTTTCAATTCTTTTTCTTTTCTGCTTCTGCTTCTGCTTCTTTTCTTCTGCTTTGTTTGTCACATAATCAAAACAAACGCGCTTTTCGATCACGATGCGTTCTTTGCTTTTGTTTTTATTTCCACTTCTGGTTGTCCCTGTTGTTGTTGTTATCGTCGTCGTCTCTCCTTCTTTGCTTGCTCATTAACTTTTTACAGCTACTGTTTCTGCTCTCTTCTTACGAAGTACGTAATTAATTTGATGGCTCCGAATTGTTAGAGAAGCGCGCATAGCCAGCCGCCCAGATAAGCCGCCAACCTCCAGTCGTAAATTGCCTTGCGTCAAATCAAATTAGTTTCAGAGTTCAATCTGTCCGTCCATCCCAAGCGAGCATTAGCAGTTGATTTTCTGTGTGTGCTCGCTCGCTGGAGTCTCTTTATTGTTGGTTATCTCTTGGTCTTTGTCTAAAGCTTGACCTTACCGCGAGCTGTTGGTCATTTAAAGATTTTCTTTACAGTTAGATGCATGACTTGATAACGGTTTAACGAATTAATCGTTTTAAAATTGTAATTTTAGTTTGTTTATTTACATGTTTTTTGTTTTTTTTTAACTAACTTTGTTTCATATCCGATTATGCCAAATGTTCCTTTCCCAGATGCTCCCAGTTAATCAGTGATGGCAACTCTTCAGGGCTTCGACACGCTAGATCAACTATTAAAAAAAGCCAGAAATAGCTAGAAAAATCTTAAAATTCAAGGAACAAAAACTTTGTGATATAAAGGCTGGTAGAAATTCTAGCTATATTGAATGCTTAAATGAAAAAAAAAATCATACAAATCAGACTTTATAAAATCTAAACAGATTTCTATGTGTTTTATGGCTGTTAAGTTACACAAAAAATGAGCATATTTGCTAGATTTTCCAATTTCTGTTTAGCTATTTTTGGCTTTTTTTTTGAAGCGTTAATCTAGCCTGTCGAAGTCCTGAAGAGTTGGCAACACTGGTTCTAATACATTATTGCTGGTGTGTGTATGTATGTATGCATGTAGAAGTAGGTACGCTTAAGCTGGTTTGGGAACCTTTTTGGCTGTGCCACATTTATGTAGATTTTGTTTGGTTTAAGTAAACATATCTTATCTAGTGTTGCCACCCACACACACAGGCCGCCTGAACAAGGTGGGCTGTGGACGCGCTTTGCCGTCTGTTTGCAGCTAGAGATGTGCGTGGCCCAAAATGATGGGCTGGCCGCGTGACACGAGCCACAAACTAATCGAAGAGTGCAGACACGCCTTGTGGCAAAAAAAAAAAAAAAAAAAAAAAAAACCAAAAACCAGTTAAATTAAAGCAAAAGAAATACAAGCGACCCACGTCAAGCAAAAGGGACATGGTGAACATAAATGCAATTGAGAGACATGGCCATAGGATATGCAACATGTCAGCTGCGACAGGCCACAGCGAAGCTTTGGCCAGGCTCATGACAACCTGCAATCAAGCGCCAGAAGGCAGCCAGCCAAACAGTCAGCCAGCCAGGCAGAGGTTGCAGTCTGCAGGCCATCATCAACAGCATGTTGCATGCAATCGCGTAGGCAACAAACGTCATTGCAACAATGAGGCGACATTTGTGCGAGAGGCTTTAACTTAAATTATGCGCCAAGAAGCAAATAAGGTCTACAGTCGCCCGTCGCCATAATGATGCCAATGCCTGGGCCATAATCAAGTTGGCCGCTGCACAAAGTCATGGTCATGTCTGTTTGTTGTTGCTGTTGTTGTTGTTAAAACAACGGCCAACAGAAAACAACCACAGAAAACAATTAAGTCCGAAAGCCACATAGAGCGCATCCAGCTTTGTGGCAAGGAAGCAAGTTTTCAAGCGGCAGCTGTTTTATCAAATCAAGCGCGTGCCACAAACATTTCTGCACCTGTGGCACCTCCAATGCGGTTTAATATTTCGTTAAAGCGACAATTTAAGTGCTAATTTTTGGCCAAAAACAGCTGCGTGCGAACAGAACACGAGCCAAAATTTCAGAAGGGGGAATGAAACAAGCTTATTAAACTGGTTGCAAGATGATGCACTCTTAAATTGTGTTTTTGAAGACGCTGTCAGACAGCGCTCGGAGTCGACTCAGCTGCTGCTGGTAAAAACAAACACAGAGAGGCCTTGGGGGGTTCGGCTTTTCAATTCTGTGAGAGATGGAGCAGCACCCATTAGACGTAATCGTGGCGCAATTGCCGTTGATTGTTGTCGTCCGTTTTTCTTGTGCTCTTTCTCAGCTAGCCGCCCGCTTTCCGCCCATCCAAATGTAGATGATTAGCTAAAATGCGTGCGAATCTTCATTGAGTCGATGACAATTGCTGATGACAGTCAATTTATTTAGATCTACATAGCAACAATTGTATGTAGTTGCTTGTCTTGCTCCATTTATGCAAGTGCTAAACTCATGTTTTTTAAATTGAGATAAAGCAATGAAACATTTTTGAGTTATGGCAAATTTAAATTGCAGATTTTAAATTGCAATTGCGCGCCCAACAATACTTATCGAACTAGAACCAGTATTTATTTTTTTTGCAGCCAATACTGTTTTATCGATACAGTTATCGATATTGTTTTAACCAATATGCATTGGTGTTGTAAAATACCAAACTAGAAGAAGCTGCTGGCCTATAGCAAAATCTGTAAACAAAAATAATATTTAATTGCCTGCACAACATGAGATCCAGCAATGGTCAGCCTATCAGTCAACGCTATCGGGTCATTAATAACAACAAGAAATTGAAAATAATACACAGAGCCGTTGTACCGGCTCACAAGCGATTTACCCAAACAAAGTTGAGGCAGAGAAATTTCTTGCCCAAATCCGAGGATTACCAGGAGGAGGACATGTCCCCATTGAGTGATATGGAGTGTATGACAGAAACAGAGGCAGGCAGACAACGTACAGCATGCAACTAAAAATTAATCGATTTGATTTTGTAGATGGCACAGGCCGACCATGAGAAAGATGCACTCAAGGCTTTGTCATCCACGATTCGCCCGCTGCTACAACTGTTTTCCGACGATTCCAGTTCAGCTGCCATGCACAGTCGAGCAGCCCAGGCCAGCAAACAACAGATTGTTTATAAAAACATCAGTCTTTCCTCTGAAGAGGAAGAGGAGGAGGAAGTGGAGGAGTTGGAGCCGGAGGAGGTGGAGGCGGAGCAGATAGAGGAGGTGGAAGACAAAGCATTTGCGGATGATGAAACCCTAAGACAGTCAGAACATAAGCCAAGATTAGACAGTCTCAGTCGATTTTTATGGTCACCGAAAACAACAAACATATTCCTGGATTTGTGGGAGAAGAATCTAAAGGATATACGAGGCACACGTAAGAATTCGCTCATACACAAAGAAATGGCCGAAGAAATGAGCGAATATGGACCTACTCATAGGGAGATCAAATCCAAAATGGACAATATGTCCAGGAAATTTCGGTATATTTAGACTAAAGTCTGATATATTTATAAATTCGTAATGCCTTTGCTATACCAGGTTAGAAATGGAAAAGATTAAAGCTGGAAATCGTACAAATTGGCGATATTTCAAAAGAGTTCAATCCTTGTTAATTGGCACGCCCTCGGTGGACTTTGAAGAAATCATATTCGATAATACGGGTAACTAGTTGAATTAAACTTGAAGTATTTTCAATTAATTTATAATCAAATCTTAACGCAGATTCCTCGACATTTTTCAATGCGGACAGCAGTGATGAAGACAATGAAATCCATTCAAATTCGCACGAAGATAAGGAATCGGAGCAGCAGCCTATGCCCACAGAGGAGACTGATCACGCTGCGGCAGACGACCCCGAAGACCAAGACCAAGCGGATGAGAAAGCAGAGCGACCTCCGTCAATACAACCAAGATCGGAGCGAGACGATTACTATGCATCAAGGGAAGATCCAACGAATCGAATGCTGGATATCGAGGAAGAAAAGTTAGTTATTGAGAAACAGAAGCTTCAGGTCATGAAACATATATCCAGAGAACTGACATCGATTAGTAAAACGTTAATTGAATTGCTGCGGAATTCTAAATAATAGAATAAAGAATGCACAATTTTTTAAAGAATTTTTATTATTTTTAATAGATATTTTTTTAATAATTAATTTAAATTTAAATTATGCAATTTTTTAATCTTTATTATATTTAACAAATATTATTATACAAACCAACTTTTTTAAAAAATAAATTTTTTTTTTTAATATTTTAATAAATAAATCTGAATTTAAATTATAGTTTTTTAATATTTTTAAAGAATATTATATTTTTAAAATTTTTATTTTAATTGAAATATTTTAAAAATTTATATATAAAAATAAATCAAAATCGAAGTACAAATTGTAGTGTTAATAATAACACCAGCCCTTTTAGTATTTTTTCTTAACTATATAATTTTTCTTTTGCCAGGCACGGTCACACTGATTAGCACGCTATGGCAAAGCCCATAAAACAAGCAATGTTTGTAATAAATGTTCCGGAAGAAGAGGCCAAGTGCACAGAATCCCAGTTGGATATATTACTGAAAATCCATGACGGCCAATACAGACTAGTGAAAAAGAAGAAGCGCAGCTCCGTGTGGAACGTGTACAGGGAAATCGCCCGTCCCGACGGCACCAAGCTAAAATGGAGATACTATTGCTTGGGCTGCAAGCGTGTAATGCAGTCAACTGGCGGCACTACGTCTAACTTGCGCATACACAAATGCCATGTACGCTACCTTAAGCAGCACGGCAAAGATGCGGACTCCGCAAAGTCACGCAACAGTGAGCAAAGGCTGTCAATGCCAGCGAACAAGCGTCAAATTCAGCTCTACGAGGAGCTCAACGATACGAAGGCCACAGTGGAATACAGCGATGAGGAAGAGGACTATGAGGAGCTCAACATCACACCTGCCTCAAATGAAGAGGTGAGTGTAGATAGTAGACAAATATATGTTGCTAATGTGTCTTATCCTTATAGACTGACCAAATTGGTTCACCGGAACCAAATCGTGCGGCCACTGAAAGACCGCTTCTTAAGTTGTTCTCAGAGGACGAGGCCTGGTCGCCCGACATAACCGAAGAGCATCCCATTGAGATAGATCATGTGACTGAAGATGTCTCGATGGACTTCCGCAAGGAGACAATCCGTCCCAATTCTTCGAACGCAATACACATTGACGCCAGCTCGATTTCCGAAGCCGAGAGCTATGCCCGCGCCTGGGCGCACGCATTCCTCAAACTGAGCGAGGAGCAGAAATTCTATGCGAAACGTTCGATTGATGAGCTGCTGGTATTGGGTCGATTGGAACGTTTGAATCTCTCGACGGTGACATCGCTAACAACCAACTTATAAGGCTCGAGAATTAACAACTCTTAAATAACATAGCTAACATAGGCTTAACTAATTTAATCTTTAAATTTATATAGATTATATATATTCCCACGAAGACGTAGAATTCTGAAATTGCAATTGCTTCTTAGTTGAAGCTATAACACCTTTAATATTTGTATTTGCTCGCAAGATGAGTAAATTGAAATCATAGTCTGCTAAATATTCTGCTATTCTCTAATATTCTGAATTTAATTTAAACAAAAACCAATTCTATTCACTTGTAAAATCTATTATACTATATATATCTAACCCAATAAAATGATGAAATGTTTTCTTCATATTTTTCAATTTTTTTATTTTTTCCAATATATTTTTTTTAGTTTTTTTTTGTTTGTTTTTCTTTGTTGCATTTTGCATTTTGTATATACTTTTCTTTGCTGTGAATTACAAACTGTTTCCTCTCATCATCGGCTTTCGCTTGATGTTTGTTTCGTGTACATTTGCGGGGCATATATATGTATATATATATTGCATAAGTTTCTCCTGATCTGAATTTTTAGTATTACAATTAAATATGTGACTTTCAGTATCGAGAGCTTACGTATTTCAGATGATGGGACAATCAATGTGGTGTGTATAAGTGTGTGTGTCTGTGTGTATTGCATAAATGAATGAGTTTTTTGGTCAACATCTTCGATACGAAACTCTAAAAATATTGAAAGCTGGCAACAAACGCGCACAACAAAACTTTCATGTAAAATTACAAATTCATAATGTTTCAAATAATTTTTTTTGCATTCTTTGTATAAATATGTGTATAAATATAGATATATGTATATATATAATTTGTTGCCTTTAAAATATGCAATCTTAAGCTTCTTTCTGTGTCTATGAAGTTTATTGTTTGCCTTCGCTGATTTTATAATACAATTTTAAATTTATGCAATATTTTTTTGCCATGCACACACATAAATATGGTATATCAAATATATCATTTTGAATTGAATTTGAATGAAGTTGTTGATGTTTTTTTTTTGCATTTTCTCTTTTTTGGTTTATCATTTGTAAATTTTACATTTTGGTTTTCCTGTTGCTTGTCCCAGATGAAAACGAAAACATAAAATATATGCGGCGGCCCATTTACAAATTTATACATGTACGAATTTTAATTTCCATTGTGGTTGTTGTTGTTGTTGTTGCTACTGCATCTGTAGTTGATATTTTAATTGTTGTTGTTGCTATGCAGTAGTTGCTGCTGCTTGTTGTAGTTTTTTGATGTTTGACTTTATTTTTTTAGCTTGTTTTTCTTTTCTTGTTTTTGTTTTGTTTAAGCGGTGCTTTCTGTTGTTGTATTTTGCAGCTCTTGAGCGCCGTTCTATGAGAGGGGTTCGGGCATTATGTCAGATATTGAAATAATAATAATAAGAAATTATAAATGAGAAACAAAATAATAATTAAGATCGTGTTATTTGTATGCAGTTAAGTCTGTAACACACATTTCGTTGCATCATGTTGTTGTTAGCCCCACAAATAAGTCTATGTACAGATACAGATTACATATGTAACGTTAATTCAGCGGCGCGCTGTTTTACATGCATTCTAAATGAAATGTTAAGAACCAAAAAGCCTCTTATGTTAACAACCTAAACAACTATATACACAAATATTAATAAATTAATATATATATATAGTTGTAGGCGTATGTGTGTGTGTGTTGTGTGAGTGTATGTTAGTGGTTAATTAATTATGTGAGCACAGTTTAATGCATTATTCTCGTTAGTTTGTAGTTGCCGCCACCGAAAGCCACGCTGTTGTTGTTGTAGTAGTTGTTGTTATTGTTGTTCTTGCAGTGCTGCTTGTTGTTGTTGTTGATGTTGTGGTTGGTTGTTATCGTTGGTGTTTTGTTTGTTTGCTTTTGGCTATTAGTTCATTACCTGCTGTGACTGCTGTTCCATGCCACCGCCAGGTCCATTGGGTTTACGGTTCTGACGACGCGGACGGAACGGCTGACGTGGCGGTCCTTGGCCACCTTGGACTATATTGCAAAAGAATTTATTGCTTAATTAACTACTTTTGGATAACTTTTCGTCATGTGAACACTCACTGTACTCGCCACCATCACGACGCGGCGGTGGTCCGTTGCGTCGGAAGAAGCGTCGCTGAGGTCCACCAACGCCGCCACCACGACGCGGCTGTCCATCGCCGCCTCGCTGTAGACCATCTGAATTGGAATCGTGAACGCCAGGCTCAGCGCTGCCATCACCGCCGCCTAGGACGCGACGTGTCTGGCGCGGATAGTAGTTGTTGTAGCGACGTTGTCCGGGTCCACCGGGTGGACCACCAGGGCCGCCACGAGGAGCACCGCGTGAGCCACCGGGTGGACCACCAGGGCCGCCACCGGGTCCGCGACGATAGTTCTGACGTGGCTGGCGTGGACCCGACTGCATTTGCTGTTGCTGCTGCCCATCCATCTGCTGTTGCTGCTGCTGTTGTGCCGGCGCCATTTCATCACCTTCGTTGTCACCTTCGCCGGGTTGCTTGCGGCGATTCTTCTTCATCCATGGCCGGAAGTTGCGACGTTTGTCAGCAGCAAACTGACTGCCGCGCACCGGCTCTCCAGATGGCCCAGTTACGTTGGCCGCCTCGTTGCCCTTCTCACCAATTACCACATCGAATTCAACAAGTTCTCCATCGCCGACCGAGCGCACTGCCTTCTTCGGATTGTTGCGCGCAATGGCACTCTGGTGCACAAAGACGTCCTCTTTGGTGTCGTTGCGATTGATAAAGCCGTATCCGCTCTTCACGTTGAACCATTTCACGGTGCCGGTAACTTTAGTGGCTGCAAAAATAAATTTCAATTTGTAATAGCTTAGATAGGAAGTAAAATCATTATTTTTCCCCCAATTATTGTACTGATTGTACTGATAAAGAAAACAGTGAAATATATTTAAATTAAATCCTGATTTATTACCATTAAACACATGAATGCTATTAATTCCTATCAAAACAACGTTCTACATGCTGAAAAAGTTTCTATTGGGTGCTCAAACTACTGTGTATACAAATAAAGTTACCAAAACAATGAACACACACACACATACACATATACACACGCATACATACATAGATACGCGCACAATTCACTCTCGTTTAGGGCAAGCAGAGAGTGCGTGAACCGATAGACTGAGAGAGCGAGAGAGAGAAAAGCAAAGAGAACTGGCAGCCAGAACGACGACAAATTGGGTTGCCAGCATTTGTTCGGTCAGGCGTATGATGGGGCCGCGGGGGTGGGCTGTGCCCACCGGCAAAAAGTAGAATTTTCATTTCGTTTCTTGCGCCGCTTTTCACATGCGGCTGCGGACGAGCCGGCGAATGTGTGAATATGTATGTATGTACAGCATACAAAATGGCGGCGCGCGTATATTTTAAGACACGCACACACACATACACATAAACACGCACATTTTTCACATACATATAGCCCGCCCGCCGTTCCTTTCATTGCTATTTTGGTAGCACTTGCCATGTGTTTGGATGAATGAAAATGCAAATTGATTTGTACGCTTACCAATTATTTCCTTTGGTGGCGGCGCGGGCTTGCCCTGCGCTTGCTGCCCCTCATCCTGCTGTTCTTCCTGGGCCAGCGGCTGCTGCTGCTGTTCAATGGGTAGCTGCTGCTGTTTTTCCGAGTCTGCCATCTTTCTAGCTACGTTCGTTGTTCTTCTACCTCAAACGCAAGCACACACACACACCTACACACAGTCGAGCTTCCAAAAAATAAAAGCAAGAATAAATAAAGTACCTTCTCCTGCTGTTTTATTTGTACACGGAGTGCGGCAAAAGCTTTCGGTCTGCTGGTTGCCGCAACTTTGTTTTTTCTTGACTTGAGTTTTTGGCTGCTAATTTCAGTTAATCGGTTGGTGTTTGGTGTTGGTCTAAGTGCGGTTCGAGTAGTGGCACTCTTTCAACTACCACTTTGATGTTATTTTCGAGTGTGATGTTAAAACACTCACTCGCAGGGTTTTCTTGGCGATTCTATTTTGTTCGCAAGCACAGGAAGTGAAACATGGCAGCTATAGTAAGTGTTGTACAATTTTTCGATTGCTCTAGCACAATGTTGCTTTTGACATATCGATATGTGTGTGTATAGTATCGTATGACAGCACGAAATGGGGTGTTGACTGGTTTGGAACTGGTATTAAATAGTAATATCGCACTTCATTCGATATACGTCGATAAATTCAATCAGATATTTATTAGTGTCACTTCGGTCGGCTGTTTATTTCGCAAAGCTCTTGTACAATTGTTGTTTATTGATTACAGAACAAAACTGAATACAGTTGGAAAATGTTTATACAATTAGAAAATGCACTCGCGTATATAAACTGCAATCTATAGATGTTTCGAGCTTGAATTATGGCCGACAACTAGCTGCGCTAGTGTTTTAAAGCAATAACATTGTGCTTATTGGATTTAAATAAACAAAAAGTAAATAGTAAAGTGTTAGTTTCATTAAAATCTTTAATATATGCAACGTTTTCATGCGTTTTAATTGCTTGCTGGTCAATTAACTGGAAAGTGGAGGTGACATCGGCACTTTGCCGTCACATCGTATGATTCTCGCGCGCAATCTGATTGGTCGAGAGGCGCTTTTCACGTTCATAAGCGTGTGCATGCGTTGTGTATATGTGTGTGTATTTGTGTGAGTGTGTGTGTTTATTTGTTTTTGTTTGTGGCTGGTGCTATTGCGCCGCTTTGAAATAGAAATTTCATAAACAAAACAATGATTACAGCATAACAATACCCTGTATGCAATAAATTCGCAAATGGGGTTGCATAAATTTGTATAAATAAAATGAAATTAAATAAACTATATGTTTACTTATGTTTGTTAATATTAAGCATATAGGGTATTTATCAGCCGATAATTAATTCAAATTTGTTTTATCATCAGCATCAACTGAGAATCACACCAATAAACACGTCAGCTGAAAGAATTTAAACAATGGACATCGATCCAGCATCGTTGGACATGGAGTTCATGTCCAATACTATGGATATGTGGAAGGAGGAGGAGGATGCTTTGAGCATAATCAAAGAAATGATACCCTCCGATATGCTGAACACTTTCTTAAATGAAATGGACTTGGATTTAGATATGAACAATTCGACCCCGTTGCTCGAGTGCGCTTTGGACATGCAACAGCTACCGCAGCAATCGCCGCCACTGCGCGTGCAACAACAACAACAGCAACAACCACCGCCACCTCAACAACAACATGTAAAGAGCGAACACGCTTCTCCAGTACACGTCAAGGAGGAGCTATTCTCGCAGCAGAGCAATCTATTCGATCCGCCCTTGTATAAAACGGATCCACTAATTGCCTCCAACTCGAACTTTAGTCCGCAGGCTATGCCGCAGCTGCTAAAGCCACAGCCGACAACGACCATTCACCATATGGACTCTAGCCAGCGTTTGCCGCTGCCTTCGCCCGCGCCAACCATTTTGTATGCGACAACGTGCAACAATGATTTTGTCTATCAGCTACCGGAAACCGCATCGCCGCCACCAACTGCAGCCACAGCACCATCGACGTCTGCTCCGGCAAAGGCTCCGCAATATGCCAGCAAGAAAATACCAGCCATGTTGCCGGCGGTTAAGCAGCAAGGTTTTCTACTACAAGCGCCAGCTGTAAATCCGGCCACAACGCTGATGTACACCAGCAGCAATGCAACCATATTGGCAGCTGCGCCGATGCCGGTGCTGCTCGAGACAGTTGCATCACCGGCTGCTGCTAGTCCGAAAGCAACATCTAAGGCGGCGCCTGTGGAGCTGGCCCCAGCACCAGCACCTGCAGTCGCACCTGTACCATCTGTAACGGCAGCACCTGCTGCTAAGGTCGCCATTCAGCGCGTGCAGCCAAAGGTGAAGGAGGTGAAGCGCTCGGCGCACAATGCCATCGAGCGACGTTATCGCACCTCTATAAACGACAAGATTATCGAGCTAAAAAATCTCGTTGTCGGCGACGCGGCGAAGCTAAACAAATCGGCTGTGCTGCGCAAGTCCATTGACAAGATACGCGATTTGCAGAGACAGAACTATGACCTCAAGTCAGAGCTACAGCGTCTGCAGCGTGAGCTGATGGCACGCGACGGCTCCAAGGTGAAGGATCTGCTGCAACTGGGCAACAGCAACAGCAACACAATTGTCAACTCAACGTCAAAGAAACGTCGCCAGCAATCGACATGCGATACGGATGCGGGTTTAACTCCGCCACGCAGCGACATTTCCGATCCATCGTCATCGCCGCTGCATTCGGATATTTCGCTGCCACCCTCACCGTACGGCGGCTCCACTGGCAGCTGCAGCAGCAAAGATGAGGTGTTGGTGGTGCCGAGCTCTATGCGCGGCATGGCCAATCATTCCCGGCTGGCGCTTTGCATGTTTATGTTCGCCGTCCTAGCAGTTAACCCCTTCAAAAAGCTCTTACAACATAGTCAATTCGGCACGGATTCCAATGACTTTGATGATGACGATCTGGGTGGCGAGATGAGCCGCCAAAGGCGCAGCATTTTGGCTTACGATGGTAAAAGAGAAACAGAAAAACTGATTGTCATGTAGAATATTATTGATAAATTGTAATATTTCAGATAACGCGGACTACATTGGATGGCATCACAACTCTTGGTTATGGCTATTAAATTTGGTTTTCATGCTTGGCTGCCTGGTGAAGGTCTTGGTGTACGGTGATCCCCAGCTGGATGTGCAGACGGATGCCTACTATCAGCACAAGAAACGGGCCGAAACTCACTTTGCCCAGGGCCAACATGCACAGGCCTATACTGGCTATCTGAACTGTTTGCACATGTATGGATTAAATTTGCCGACGTCTCGCCTGGAATGCCATCTGCATACTTTTTGGCAGTTTCTACGCTTTCTATTCCATCGACTCTGGCTGGGCCGTGTACTCTCCCGTCGTGCAGGCGGACTCTTTTGCAATGCAACGACACGCAAGCGAGCTTTGTCCTCTGCACGGGAACTGGCTTTACTCTTCAATCGTTTGAATCAACTTAATTTGACCGGTGATCGTAGCAATGATCGTAATGGCATTATGTTAGCTCTCTGCGCCAGCAACATGGCTGAGGTGGCACATAATTTGCTAACGCCACGCGAGACCATTTGCATTCATGTAATGACAGCGCTGAGGATGAAGCGAAGCGCACCCAAGTGGTTGCAACAGCTCTGCGCCCGCTACTACATGAGTCGAGCACGTCAGGAATGTGGACGGACACGTGCCGCTGAGCAAACGCAAGAGCTGCGCTGGGCATTCACCACCTATGGCTATGGGTACTGTGGCGCGCATGTTTTCAACTATGAGCTGATCGCTGGCGAACAGGATGGTTTCTTCACACGCTTGCGCAATCCCTGCGATCCGGCTGCATATGCCATCAAGGTAACTGAATGAATCAATGAATTTCTTTCAAATATATGTACTCACCTATTTTAATGTTTACAGCAATATCGCGAGCACTTGCTGCACAAGGCTATTCAGTGCTTGGTGGGCGCCGGTTCACATAGACAGAACAAGACGGCGCCTAACAATAACAACAACAGCAACAACAACAACACTGGCAGCGAGACGGAACAATTGCAGCAACAGCATAGCGGCACCATTGTAAGCAACGTGCTGAAGTACACTTCTCTGCTACGGGATACACTATGGGCCGACGAGGATGAACGTGACACAAATGTTGTTTGGTGGGCCAATGTCCTGGAAATTGCCGTACACTGGCTGTTGGGAGAGGACACGCTGGCCGAAAAGTTGTATGATAGCATAAAGCAGCTGCCAGCTGAACTGCAGCACTGCAGCGACAATGATCATCTGCCCAAAGCTTTGCATGCGGTGTTGCGCGCCAAGATGATATTGCTCATGTATGTGGATACTCTCTATAAACAACTATATTTCTATATTTAAAATTGTTTTCCTTGCAGGAACAACGGCAACACCTTGGATAAACGCCTTAAGCATTCGATCAACCGACTCTGCGACGAGTCTAGCGCCCAACTGCAAGAATGCCTTACGGTTAATCGCATCACCAATGCTAAGGGCATTAAATTGGTAAGGTTGAGCGCTGCCCCGTTTATAAAATATTCGGGCATCTTTGGAGCTGTGACGGAGGTGCATTGTAGTCGCATTGTCTGTATCCTTTATTTTCTGCGGCAATACAACTGCAGTGCAAGCTCCGTGCAGTTCACTCGCAACGTCGGACGCTATAGAACATGGATAATGGAAGCCATTAAGATAATTAATGAAATGATTTTTGATTTAGCTTTTTCAGTTGCTGACCTGCGATTGGTTGTTGGAGACCCGCACTGCTTTGTGGGAGCTGGAACACATGGGCATCGATGATGATGGGTACTATCAGGTTGCTGGTGACGTGCTCGAAAAGTTCCAAACGGATTTGAATTCACTGCGTAGCATTGTCGAAAATATACCGGTAAGTAGGAGTAGGAGTAAATACATCTAGCTAATCCCAGTCTAATTTGTATTTCATTTTGCATTCACAGAACGCTCAGTCGCGTATTTACTTGTATGAGGCAGTTTGCCGTTTAATGGCCGGCGCTTCACCATGCCCCACGCAGCAGCTGCTAGACAGAAGCCTGCGTTCCCGCAATGCCCAATCTTCAATCTTTTGCGGCAGCAAAGATCGACGACATCAGAACTTTGAGGGCGGCGAACGGGAGCGAGCGGCTGCCATGTATGTGGCCTGCAAGTATTTACCACCTGCACTTTTAAGTTCGCCGGGCGAGCGTGCTGGTCTACTAGCCGAGGCAGCCAAAACGCTAGAGAAAGTGGGCGACAAGCGTAAGCTTAAGGAATGCTATCAATTGATGAAGTCCCTGGGCAATGGCGGCGTCACCGTTAAGGCTTAACCAACTATTAGTTTAACTGACAGCTAAGCTAATCCCAAATGTTCACACACGGCAAAAGGCAGCCGCCAGTTGACAGAGGACACTGTCTCGAACAAAGTATCCCCAAGCATTGACAGCACGCATCAATTGTTCTACTGTACCGATGATATGATTGGAGTTCATTATACAATCCCCACGCTTTTTACCTGCTATATAATTTCTATTTAGTTAGTAATTACTTTTATTCACAATTTGTTTAAACGATATGTTTACTCACGATAATGGTTACCACACACACACATATATACATATATATATAAATATGAATATGAATATGAATATTTATTTAAATAAATATGTCATTCATGCAGTTAATAGTTCAAATTAGTTTGGTTTATTAAATTGAACAACTTTGACATTGACTAGGGCTTGATTTAAATGGAATTTATATACATATTAATAAATATATATACACTGATAATATATGACTATAAAAAACAAGTCTAAAAATTTAAAAAAAAAAAAACTTGACTTACATTTATGATGTATTGTTTCTTAAATGAAATGAAATCGCGCTTGGTTCGCGTTAAGTTTTTTCCTACTTTAAGTAATTATTTTTATATATGAAAAGGTTTAATTTCTTCTTGTTTTGTTTCTTATATTTTTGTTTATCTAAATCTATATTTAAAATATAACTCCTCTACATAAGTTGAACTTAATTGCAAAGTTTTACGGTCAATAAATTTAAAGTCCAAAAATATAGTTTATCAAAAATTGTTTTCAGCTTTTAACACAGTTAAAAATTAGTCTTAAGCAAACTATTTTGATTCACACTATACTACATATATCAAAGAATATGTTTTGTTCTTAATTTAAAATAAATTACTATACATAATAATTACAATATTAATAAATGTATTTCATAAATAAAATTTATTTTCAAACTACTTAACTTAGCGATTTTCACGGTTTCTATAACTTTTTTCTTATGTATATATATATAATTTTTCTAATATCTAAATGGTTTCTAAATATTTGATTAGCAATTATTTGATAACAAGCTATAATTCCATGATGGATATGTAATTAAGCTTTCATTGGCAACCTGGCTGATGACTGACTATATAAAGCCAAAGCTTGGGGTGTTTTCAATAGAACTTGATGTCAAGATGTTGGTGGAAACAAGTTATTGGTCCACCGTCTTAAGTTTTCTCGGTGAGTTTCGTTTCTTCTGATTTGCATAAGTTTTCGTTATTAGATATAATATTCAATGTAGCACAACAATATTTGATGGATTCACATGCCACTTGCGTATTGTGGCACTCTTCGTTTGATATACAACTGAGGACAGCTGAGCCGCTGGCTTTGCTCATTTTGGAGCCTGCGAAATGGTTTATCCCAGGGCAGGATAACGACTTTTATGACTATCAACCAAAACGTTTCGATTTCGAGCAGCACAATTTGACTTATAATGATTGGATCTTGCGCGTAGCTGTGGCCATTGAGCAGACCCATTGCGAGGTAAGTTCTTCAGAGCCAATTTAGGCCTGGAATCGTTGGCTTCGTATGCCGATCAAGTGCACACAGCGAGCAAGCAGTGCCAAGCCAGTCCAATTGCAACAATTGCGAATTTAAAGTTTCATTTAACTGCAACAAAAATAGAAATCTTCAATTCTTGGTTAAAATCTTTATATGTTAGTTATTCCACCTGGTTTTGTGTTGCCTTCGAAGTTGACAGCTCCAGCGTCAGCTTCAGCTGCCCCCGTGCTCCGTTTGATGCCTGTTGGCGCAGCTCCTTTTGCAAGGTGCTTAAAAAGCTACTCCATTCCTCTAGCCCCCAGCGCTTGCCCAGCTTCAGGTGCTGAAGCTTTGTGCATTTGGCAATTATGTCCATCAATTGCATCATGCTAACTGGCGGCTCAGTGGACTGCAGGGCCAAACACTCCAGTTGTTGCAATTTGCTCAGGTGCACGAGTAATGTGCTCGGCCACATATAGCAGGTGAGCGCCTTCAGACTTTGGAGCATTACTATATGCTCGACGTGCACGGGATTGACTTTTGTCAGCTGCAGCTGCTCCAAGCGGTTCGCATAACGTTTGGCCAATGATCGAAAGAGCTGACTGTTCACGCGTATGTCCAAACGCCAAAGCAATCGAAGAGATCTTAGTCGAGGAAAGTCACCCACATCCGCCAGCGTGCCTTCAAAGTTCTCCAGTGATAGGTGCTCCAGCAGCGGGCAATGGGCAGCTATAGCCGGAAACTGTCGCCGCGAAACGAAACGTAGCGAAAGTCGACGCAATCCCGACAAAGCCTTAAACTGTTCTATAATTTCCTCGTCTGTTAACTCAGTGTCAAAACCATCGATATGTAAAGCCTCTAGTTCAATAAAGTTGTGTAGCTGCAGAACTGTAAATGATTTGAAGAATATATGTAGATTCAATAACTATTTACTTAATAATGTCTAGATCATTCATATCCTGAAATACAATAATGGGTCATTATATTTAATTATACCCTGAACTCATTGAAAATGAGATATTGGCTATAATAATTTTGTTAAAATTGATGTAACAGGCAAAAGGCGGCGTGTCAGACCCCACAAAGTATATATATATTCTTGATCAGGGCCACGAGCTGAGTCTATTTAGCCCTGTCCGTCCGTCCATATGTATGAACGCGACGATCTCAGAACCTATAAGAGCTAGAGGCTTGTAATTTTTTTTTTCTGTGCGCTCTATATGAGTATTTTATACAATTTTCATGGGTGTTTGGCTATAGAGCCAAAGTTGAGCCAGAGCAGAACCATAGGCAGAGCGTAAGCAGAGCCTGAGTTCAGTCAGAGCGGAGCCATAGGCAGAGCCTAATTAGAGCCATAGGCGAAGCATAAGCACAGCCAGGGCAAAGACTGAGTTCAGCGAGAGCGGAGCCAAAGTTGAGCAAGAGCAGAGCTGTAGACAGAACCTAAGTAGAGCCATAGGCAGAGGTTAAGCAGCACCATAGGCAGAGCCTAAGCAGAGCTATGGCAGAGTATGAATTGAGTCAGAGCAGAGCTATTGGCAGAACCTAAGTAGAGTCATAGGCAGAGGCTAAGCAGCGCCATAGGCAGAGCCTAAGCAGAGCCAGAGCAGAGTCTGAGTTGAGTCAGAGCAGAGCTATAGGCAGAACCTAAGTAGAGTCATAGGCAGAGGCTAAGCAGCGCCATAGGCAGAGCCTAAGCAGAGTCAGAGCAGAGTCTGAGTTGAGTCAGAGCAGAGCTATAGGCAGAACCTAAGTAGAGTCATAGGCAGAGGCTAAGCAGCGCCATAGACAGAGCCTAAGCAGAGTCAGAGCAGAGCCTAAGCAGAGCCAGAGCAGAGTCTGACTTGAGTCAGAGCAGAGCTATAGGTAGAGCCTAAGTAGAGCTATAGGCCGAACCTAAGCACAGCTAGGGCAGAGCCTGACTTGAGTCAGAGCAGAGCTATAGGTAGAGCCTAAGTAGAGCTGTAGGCACAGCAAGAGCAGAGCCTGCATTGGGTCAGAGCAGAGCGATAGGCAGAGCCAGGGCAGAGTCTGACTTGACTCAGAGCACAGCTATAGGCAGAGCCTAAGTAGAGCTGTAGGCAGAACCTAAGCACAGCTAGGGCAGAGCCTGAGTTGGGTCAGAGCAGAGCGATAGGCAGAGCCAGGGCAGAGTCTGACTTGAATCAGAGCACAGCTATGGGTAGAGCCTAAGTAGAGATGTAGGCAGAGCCTAAGCAGAGCCATAGGCAGAGCCTAAGCAAAGCTGTAGGCAGAACCTCAGCAGAGCTGTAGGCAGAGCCTAAGCACAGCCAAAGCAGAGCCTCAGTTGAGTCAGAGCAGAGCTATAGGTAGAGCCTAAGTAAAGCTGTAGGCACAGCCTAAGCACAGCCAGGGCAGAGGCTCAGTTGGGTCAGAGCAGAGCGATAGGCAGAGCCAGGGCAGAGTCTGACTTGAATCAGAGCACAGCTATGGGTAGAGCCTAAGTAGAGATGTAGGCAGAGCCTAAGCAGAGCTGTAGGCAGAGCCTAAGCACAGCCAGGGCAGAGCCTGAGTTCAGTGAGAGCGGAGCCAAAGTTGACCCAGAGCAGAGCTGTAGGCAGAACCTAAGTAGAGCCATAGGCAAAGGTTAAGCAGCGCCATAGGCAGAGCCTAAGCAGAGCCAGAGCAGAGTCTGAGTTCAGTGAGAGCCAAGCTAAAGTTGACCCAGAGCAGAGCCATAGGCAGATTATTAAATTAAATTAAATTATAATATATAAATTAATAATACAGAAAAGCAAAATTATCTAATAATAGTTTAAATAAAAATAAAGTTTTTATCACATTTACCATCTGCTGCCTTAGCATCGATCAGGCTGAGGCTATGCAGATTTTTCCGTTCGAGCACTTGTAAAATATTCAGATCTCCTTCCGCCGGCGGCTTTAGATCGGAGTGGGCGAATATCAGATGCAAATGCCGCAAGTTGTTGCAGTGCGTGTTTAGGAGGCAGATGAACGGTTGCGTGATGTTGTTGTCCCAGCGTCCATGGCGTAGCTCGCACTCCTCCACAGAGTCACCGCACAGTTTTAATAGATAATCCCAATCGGAAAGGCATTTCAGCATACGCATATTTATTTTAGCAAAGCGACGAGGCGCATCGCTAACGAAAACTTCGAAGAATTGCGGATGCGCTCGGGCCAAGTTAAGTTTGTCTTCGAGCGCGGATAGGTACGAGAATATGTGCACGTAACAGTCATAATTTAAGTCCAATATATTTGTTTTAATTCGCGGCGGCTTGCTACCAGCAAGAAATGCCAATGGACAAGCGAGTCCTAACTTTTCCATTGTTTACATTCGGTTGTTAAGGTGACGCACGTTTTTGATTTATGGCCAAACAATGTGACCAGCACATGGCAGAAAACAGCTTTTTATGGTCAAATGTAGGACTAATAATGGAAAGTACTCTATACAACACTGGTTGCAATAAAACCCACGGTAAATTAGCTTAAGATAATTTATACAATTAAAAATTTTAATATGATTATTGTTTGATAGTTAATTAATTCATTTTAATAGATTTTACATTACATTTTATAGAGTTTTGTAGCATTTCAGGAGCAGATACCGCAATTTATTCGGTATTTTTATAAAGCCAGCACTTATTCAATTTGGCGCTCAATTCAAAATCATTTTATTTTCGTGTACACCGATGAATTGTTAGAAAAGCCCATGGCATCTGATAGTTATATGGATGGTTATATATTTCGTGGTAAGCTGCTTAATTCTTTTCTTTTATTTTTTCAGTTATTTTGTCTATTTTCTGCAATTTACAGATCAACCAAACATTTTGTTGGTCAAGGCTCAGTTTCGCAATTCGAGTGTATTTGAAATTAAAACCAATCGCTTTGTTGGTTCCCGATTTGAAAGCAAACCACATTTTGACATGCTGCACATTTATGATGCCGCAGCCAAAAAGCTTATATGGAATAGTGATACTGATCTATCAAGTAAAATGAGAAATTTGCAAGGACGCGAAGTCGTGTTGGGCTTATTCAATTACGAACCATTTATGCTGCTTAGCTATGTACGTAAATATATTTATTACTATTTTTTCTAGCTGTATACATGTAAGTTATTTGCTTTTAGATAAAGCAACCAGCTCTGTTCGATCGCGCCTTCAATATTACTGAGGCGCATGCAGATGGCACCGAAGTTCGTGTTATCCTCACTTTCTGCGAAATTTACAATTGCACTCTGCAAATAGATACAAGTATGTATTAAAATTTATATATATATACGATGTCTGTTCATTTCAAATTTCCGCGGGCTACGTATATTCCATTTTTTTTTTTTTTTGGTGTCATTATGTTAGTACACATGTCTCTGACGTTTGCCGACCATTGCTGCCAATTAAGCTATTTACCTCTCAGTTCTGGTGTTTCATAAACACCAAAAACGGGAGAAAATTGTGATCTAGCTGTATAAAAGGTCATATAAATCCAAATTTATTAGGGTGACCAGATCGGCCTCAGGCCATTCCGGGACGGTCGACGACTTTGTTGCAAAAATATGCCTATCTGCGCTGCTTTCCTCAAAAAAATTCTTCACTTGTCTTGACAAAAGCGGGACATGTCCCGGAATTCCAGGACGTATGGTCACCCTAAAATTTATGCAATTATGACTGATTTCGATGTATTTTATGCTTGTCAACATTAAAATTCATACAAAAATTTCCTTAAAACCGTAAAAAACTTTATTTCTAGACTTTCCAATTTTTTTTCTAGCTATTTCTGGGTTTCTTGAGTAGTGGATCTGGTGTGTTGAAGCCCTGAAGAGTAGGCAGCACTGATACCGACTGATGCAAAGAGCAGTACCCTTATTTTTAATGTTAACTAACAGCCCTCTTGTGAGGGCTATGGTTAACGCTAGTACTCCAGCTCTAATTCCTATTGGCCTACTGCAGTATATATGTACATACATAGAGTAGAATCTGGATCTCTTGTTTCTTCTCACTGATGACAAATGAAGAGCATTAAAATCAACTCTTGAAGCGCCTGAGAGCTGAGCTCTATTTGGAGTGAAATTATGTTCGCTATATAAAACGTTTGGCCTGCTGCAGTGCTCCCTGCTTTGTGTGTAGTTGTAGCAACTTTAAATAAAAGGGACTGTTCTGCTGCTTGCTCAGTCAGCTCTCTGACTCGCTGCAGCTCAGCCCTGCTCTGCTTACTTTGAGTGACACTGCTTCAGCTATAAAAGGGCAGTGCAGCTGCAGTGTTTGATCAATAACTCCTCAGACTTGGTACTTGTCGGTCGAAGTGCGTCAATTTTTTTTTCTTGGTCGGTCGTCAATATAAATATGTATAAATTTTTAATTATATGTATATTGTAATATTGATATTCATTCATATTCATTTTATTTATATATTTATCTCTCTATATCAATTGTTTCTGTCTATTAAGTCGTTCTGTTAGAAACTTATCGATTAACACTGTAAAGCAAGGCTTACTGTTAACATAAGATTATCGAGTATTTGAAATCATCGAGGAAAGACGTTTCTGTTCTTTGAATTTACAATATACATATTTATATGTTAATGTAAGTTTGTATTACTAATAAAAATTAGACCGTTAATTATAATTTTCCGACAGAAAATCTCTTATGTATAAAAAAACTTAATATTATTCACAGGTGAGAAATCGGAGTGGGGCGACGTCTATCCAAATGCGACAGGTGTTGGACTGATGGGAATGGTATTGGAGAGAAGAATTGATTATGCCATCGGCGGCTTGTTCATGTGGTATGAAGTCTATAAGCAAATGGAGATGTCAAGTTTTCTTGGACGTTCCGGTGTCACGTGTCTAGTGCCAGCGCCGCATAGAATTATTAACTGGGCTTTGCCGCTGAAGCCATTCCAGCCCAGATTATGGCTATGTGTGGTCATTTGCCTTGCCTTGGAATGCCTGGCTCTGGCCGGTACACATCACTGCGAATTTGCAGCTTTAGAGCTGAGTTGGCGAAAGAGTCTGCGCTTTGGTTATGTCAGCACGCTGAAGCTATTTGTTAACCAGAGCACCCATTATGTGGCCAGATCATATGCCCTGCGCAGCGTCCTGTTGGCGAGCTATATGGTGGACATAATCCTGACCACTGTTTATGGTGGAGGACTGGCATCCATACTGACGCTGCCGAAACTCGAGGAAGCTGCTGATTCAAGGCAACGTCTCTACGAGCACAAACTGATCTGGACAGGAACATCTTATGCCTGGATATCCACCGTGGATGTTGGCAATAATGATGTAAGTCAGAGTGAGATTTGTGCTCTTTACAGTTTAACAAATTTTAGCCCGTTTTACGTGGAATCCTGGAGCATTATCGTATAAATGATGCAGCGACTATGGCTGCGAAGTCCCGCACTGAAAACATGGGATTTGTGGTCGAGCGAATGCTCTTTGGGCACGTGGCCAACGCTGAAATGATTCCGGATAACTCCTTGCCACGACTCAAACTAATGGTGGATGATCTATACTTTTCATACACAAATGCGTACGTGCCTCGCCTGTGGCCATTCTGTGGCATCCACAATGATTTCACACTCGCCTGGCATTCGTCCGGCTTTGACAAGTACTGGGAATGGAAGATCGTGGCTGACTATATGAATGCCTATAGACAGAATCGGATTGTGGCGTCGAAAAGACCCAACCTGGATATTGGACCCGTTAAACTGGGCATTGACAACTTTATCGGGCTGGTCATGTTGTGGTGCTTCGGCATGACCTGCAGTCTGCTGGCATTTGTCATAGAGTTGTGGTGGATCGATGTTAAAAACTAATTTATTTGCTTTGCTTATAGATCGAAATAAACTTTCTTAGCTTTGTAGCAACAAGACCTGATCGGTGACTCGCGTTATTAGTGCATCCAGTTCATTATTCGGCAGTTGCTGCCAGAGCTCGTGCAATGTGCGATGGGCCAATTGGACGGGAGTCCCAGCAGCCGTTGTCAGCTGAGTGCGCAGCGTGAGAAAGATGACAACGTCCGGAGCGATGGGACTATAGGTGTCGCAAATGGTATGCAGTGCGCGTGCCGCATTCGGAGGTATCTGTGGTTGGGAAACGGTCAATATTAAGAGCCAAATTCCTTGAGCAACTACTCACATCATTTAGGTCGACAATGAGAAAGACGTTGCCGTCTTTGATCTTCTTCTTGTACTGTTCAATGGGAAAACCGTAGTCATCGCCAGTCTGCGTTTCAAAATCCTTCAAGCTCATTTTCACCAGTTGCTTTTCATCTGTATAAAGAGGATTGTCTATATAGCTCGAATGGATTCAGCTTGACTTTCACTTACTAAAACATTTCGACGTCTCCAGGGCAATATCGTTGACCAGCTTTTGCATCTCAGATTCGTTGCTTTGATTCGTGTACAGGAATAGATAAACATTGGGAGACTTGCTCTTCTTGTTCAGCATATCTTCGATATTCCACCTCAGCGCCTTCCACACATCCGTCGACTGAGTGGGCGAACGCTGCTGCAGCTCCTCAAATGTGCAGTTCTTCACTTCCGGCTCCGACTTGAAATATTGCGAGTAGCCAATGAGAGGCAATATGATGATAATGGAATATGTCAGCAATTTCGAATATGAATATGATTTTGATTTTGTAAAGTTAACCAGCGGCGGCGGCGCTTGTGCCTGTGGCTGTGTCTCCTGTCGTCGCTGTGGACGTGACTCTAGTGGTTGCTGTGGGCGAGTCTCTAGTGGTCGCTGTGGGCGTGACTCTAGTGGTTGCTGTGGGCGTGACTCTAGTGAGCGTGTCTCTAGTGGTCGCTGTGGGCGAGTCTCTAGGGGTCGCTGTGGACGTGACTCTAGTGGGCGAGTCTCTTGGCCTCCTTTTGATCTTGTCGCTTGCGCGCAGCGACTCGCATCCATTGCATCGTCTTCACTTGACTCAGTTGAACCGTTCTCTGCATTAGTTGGCTCAATATTCGATTCCTCCAATTCATTTTCATCATCACTTGCATTCGTCTGTTCGACGTGTGGACTCTGATTTAACACATTTCTGGCAGGCGATTCGGAGTCAGTCAATGCCCGCTTGCCATGTAATGGACGTCTGCTCGTCATTTTAAGCCAATTGCAATATATAATCTCCAATTTGTTTTGTAATTAATGTGGCATCAGTTCCGGCCGCTTTAAAAATATTTGCTTCCTCTTCAAACAGATGTTCAAGTTAACATAACGTAAAAAGATGACGTTACATAGAATTACTCAAATGTAAATGTAAAAAGTTCAACGCTTTAACAGTGCTGCCATTTCCGCTTTTTTTAAAGTCAGATCTGGCTTTATTAAGAGTGGGATTGAGAGAAAAAATCGAAAACAACGGGAAGTGGGAATTCTATGTTTTCAAAAGTTCGATATAGCTTTTTTAACTTTTTTATTTGCTAAATTTTTCCATAAATTTGTTGTTTGCATGGAAATTGTTGGCAAAACTGGAAAACGCTAGAGCTAACGAGAAAATAGCTAAATTGACAACACTGGTTCTCAGTCATAAATTGACAATAACTCTGCTGTTAACATAAACAATAACATAATAAAGCATTAACATTATGTAAAAACTACGTTCAGTGTTCAACAACACTGTAATAGTATTTTTTTTAAATAGATACATTAAATAAATTATAAATATTTATGAAAAATCCTTAGGTGGGAAATACATATAGTCTTTCAAAGACTACTTTCTATATTTATTAATATCTTAAACACCGAGACCACAGAATTCACCAAATAAATATTTACATTATCTACATACACATTTTGTTAAAAATAATTAATTTAAAATTAGCCTATATATAGAAAAATTGTGCACTTTTTCATTCGGTAATCGACGGAACCGTATTTAACGTTAGGCGCCTGAGTCGGCCCAACACAAAAATCTCATCAATCGCCCTTTTGGCATAGAACTTTTGATCTTCGGTGAGTTTGCGGTATTCCAGAGACCATGTCTGCGCATATATAGCCGACTCCTCGGCCTCACTCACATCGTGGGATACAAAAACTTCCGAGAGACGTGAACTTGAGTTCGGAATGCTTGCGACCCCAACACTTAGTGGATCATCGTTGCTTTTAGCCTGTTGGACGAGTGCCCCAGTGTCCATGCAGCCATCAGTTGGCATTGGCTCAGCGCCTCGTAGAGCCATAAATGCAGCGACGTCCGTTGATGTAGGTTTCTTGTCCAACTCATCAGCCAACGCCTGCGCCTCACTGCTCTCTTCGTTGTCCACTTTCAGCTCGGACTCAGCCTCCAGTAAAATGTCTTCCACAGACATTTCCCCTTCGTCGCCTTTGAACCATTCCTTAGAGTTGGCGTCTGAGTAACCATTACAATACGCCTGTTTCTTCAAATATTGCAAATGACACTTGTGGCGCCTCAGATTTGTGGTCGATTTATGAGTAAACGACATTAGATTTTTACAGCCAATGCAATACAAGACGTGTTCCAATATTTTGCCGTCCTCTTTTTCAATCTTCCGATACACACGCCAGACGGTGCTGCGCGTGCTTTTGTCATTTGTCGCTAGCTTATAGATGCCATTCTCAATTTTATCACGTATATCTTCGTGCTTGGCGGCCATAAGTAACGTTCTTCGTTTTGTTATTTGGATAAATTTGTTATTGTTTCTACTAAATGGCTTGTCTACATAGGGATGACAATTTTCGTATGCAACTATCGATTACTTGCAGCTATTTTTAATATTCATAAATCGTGATTCCTATTAATTAAAAAATTAAATGAAAAATGTATAGTATAAAAATTAAAAAAAAAAGATTGATTGATTGTTAAAAACGGCAATTGTAATAATTAATAAAACTGAAAATGACAAAAATATCGGCCATACAGCTATTCCAACCGGAACAATGTGGCAACGCTGTTAAAACGCACATTGCGCCGGCAAATTTTTGTTTTTTATTTTGTTAATTTGGTAAATATTATTCAATTTAAAATATTCAATGGCCGTTTCTTGCTTTGACTTTTTGGGCTTTCAAGTAAGTGATAGCAGCGCAGTATCCATTCAAAAAACTTATGCCATTGTGTCAATAGGATGCTCTAAAGAAAATGCGCGATGTGGACGATAAAATAATTTACGCTCTCAATGCTCTGCCCACGGAATCGTTCAAGGGTCAAGTGAATAGTGAGAGTACCTGCCGAGACTTGTACTCCAAACTGCAGCAGTCACATCTAACAAGGGTAAATACATTTGTTACTGTTCAGTAATTATTTCCCTCAACTCCAAATCACTTTGTTTCCCTAGCAATCGAGCATACGCAATTGCATAACCTTATCAGCGACAGCGCTGAAGAAGCTGCGCGAGCAGCGGGAGGCACAGCCCAATGATGTGGACACCGATAGCAAATTTAAGGCAGAGCAGCGCAAGGTGCGTGCATATTTTAACTAAATTTATTATTGAACTTAAGGTTCTGTTATCTTAACAGCTGCGAGTGCTGCAAGCGGAGCTCAATGTGGAAGATATAATTAAGGAACGGACTTACAAGGCATTTAATGAACGTTGCAGAAACTATTTTCATGCTGGCCAATGAATAATGCAATAATATATGACAGACCGATCAAGTTGTTGGCAGTGCATTAAATTCTTTAGTTGTAAGTAATTATAAATAATATGCCAACAATGACTGCCTAGCATTTTTTACTTATAGCTGCTGTTTACAAGCAACTGTATGTAACTTTATTTTTGAAAATAAATACATAATTCAATACAATTCAATTGAAAACTTTATTCAGCATCTGCCGGCAGTTTGTACATCTTATGCATATCCCTAATGGGTAATCCTTTCGCCTGTGCCAAGGCAGCGAGCACCGTTTGTGTGGCATCCTTAAGATTGTTGTATTCGTGCAAGAGTTGCATATGTTTCTCTTTCTGTTTTTGTTGTTGTTGTAACGCAGCTGCTTCACTATTTGTTTGTTGATTTTTGGAATTATTCATTGTTGGCGCAATTCTCTTTTTAATAATGCCTTGTTGTTATCGATATCGATATCGAGATGTTGCACAATCAGCTGTAATGCAATAAATGTGGTCTGGCAACCTAATACGCCCAACTAAAAACGTGTGGCGTATCGTGACAAAAATTTGCATTTGTGTTTTGTACTATAAATAGACGTTTCAAATTGGCAGTAATACAGGTAAAGTGATAACAAATTGTGCTGTAACTTAAACCAGTGTGTACGGACTTTAACGAAATGTTAACTACAACAAATTGTGTAGCATTTGCTGACGCTGACCTAAGCCCATCGCACACTCGCATATACATATATATATATATGTATATACATATACGCACACGTTAATACGCGCCTACACATACATACATATGCATATATGCATGTTCGTATGTATTAATAATTAGAATGTGAAAGTGTTTGCTGCTGTGCAAATAGAAAAGTACATATAAAACATGCATATAAAATATTAAAGGGCAACAGTTAGTTAGTATGAATTCATTGCAATATTTCAAGCTTACGCTGAACTGCCCATGCGAACTGCATAAGCTGGCAACCCTGAGTAAAGTAAAAAAAAATTACAAGTAAAAGTAAAGTGTGGCAGTAGTCGACTTGGCCATATCCTATAATTGAGATCAATTCATAATAAGATCAATCAATTGTTCGGACTGTTAAAATAATATAACACGTTTATTTTGAATTTAGGAAATAATAAACGAAATTTATCATCTATGTAGGCCCTGGATTAGGATTTGTGTATAAGCCTGCAAGCGTATAATCCCACAGAACTTAAATAAAAATTTTCAACTGTTAACATTAAACAAAATTTTCAAAAATCCTAGATTCAAATAAATACAGATATATAAATATATAATTTTCAGTCTTTTACAGCACTAATAGCAACCGACATAAAATGTCCACCACACACAAACAGCGCTATAAAAATGTCGCTCTGGACTCGACAGAGATGCGCCGCAGACGCGAAGAGGTTGGCATACAATTGCGCAAAACAAAACGTGAACAGCAGCTCTCGAAGCGCCGCAATGTTGTGCTGGACTCAACACCGGCGACCACAAGCGCGGGCAGCAGCGGCAGCGGCGAAGTCCAGTTGCACAGCGGCGACATGCACATGGCCGACAGTAGCGGGCTGGGTCTGGGCGTGGGCGTGGCCGTGGGCGGAGTGCAATCGCATGGAACCGGCCAGCAGGATGCTTCTGGCTTGCAGCCAATTATTGATACGGAGATGATTCAAATGCTCTATAGCGATAAAGAGAGCGATCAGCTGGAGGCAACACAAAAGTTTCGCAAGCTACTCTCCCGTGACCCAAATCCCCCCATTGAGGACGTTATAGAGAAGAACATTGTGCCACAATTTGTGAATTTCTTGCGCAACAACTCAAATGCAACGCTACAATTCGAGGCGGCATGGACACTGACGAACATTGCATCGGGTACCTCGCACCAAACAAAGATTGTCATTGAGGCCGGCGCAGTGCCCGTCTTCATTGAGCTGCTGTCCAGCGCCCATCACGATGTCCAGGAGCAAGCCGTGTGGGCATTGGGTAACATAGCTGGTGATTCGCCGTCTTGCCGTGATCATTTGCTTAATTCTGGCATTCTATTGCCACTGCTGCAGTATGTACTTAAAATCTAAACTAATTGCTTTTCATTTAATAAGTTCCCTTCCCCAGTGTGCTGAGCACTTCGGACCGCATAACTATGGTACGGAATGCCGTTTGGACGCTTTCAAATCTATGCCGTGGAAAGAATCCTCCGGCCGATTTCGCTAAAATTGTGCACGGTCTACCCATACTTGCGCGCTTACTAGATTACACTGACGCGGATGTGCTCAGCGATACGTGCTGGGCCATTAGCTATCTATCGGATGGGCCAAACGACAAAATTCAGGCCGTGATTGATGCGGGCGTCTGTCGGCGTCTTGTCGACTTGCTACTGTATGTTGGCTGAGCTAATTTGTATTATGATAGCAACTAAATTTGTATATTTGTGTATTTAGGCATCCGCAACAGAACGTGAGTACGGCAGCACTTCGCGCCGTTGGCAATATTGTCACCGGCGATGATCAGCAAACCCAAGTGATATTGAGCTATAATGCCCTGCCGTGCATCAGCCTTTTGCTATGCTCAACGGCCGAAACAATTAAGAAGGAATCGTGCTGGACCATCTCAAATATAGCGGCTGGCAACCGCGAGCAAATTCAGGCAATTATCAATGCCAACATTTTCCCTCAGCTTATGACTATAATGCAAACGGCTGACTTTAAGACACGCAAGGAAGCGGCATGGGCAATAACCAATGCCACTAGCAGTGGCACTTCGGAGCAGATCAATTATTTAGTACAAGTCGGCTGCGTGCCGCCAATGTGCGACTTTCTCGCTGTAGTCGATTCGGATATTGTTCAGGTGGCGCTGAATGCGCTTGAGAATATTCTGAAAGCAGGCGAAAAGTATCAAGTGCGACCAAATCCTTACGCAATAACCATTGAGGAGTGTGGCGGTAAGTTAAACTGATTTTATTAGCTAAACATAATAATATATGATTTTTGAAACATTTAACAGGTCTCGACAAAATTGAATATCTGCAGGCACACGAGAATCGCGATATTTATCATAAATCATTCTACATTATTGAACAATACTTTGGCAACGAGGAGGAGGATACGCGCGTGGCGCCCGTTGCTGGCAGTCAACAGTATGAGTTTAATCCGCACAATCTGCCCGACAACGGATTCAATTTCTAGCATGACAAAAAACAAACACTGCAAATCATAACCATAAAACAAATCTCTTAGAAGAATCGTGAAAGTAGTTGAGCGGGTATAGAAAGAACGACAGGCACTGGCAACACCTCAGTGTGCAGTCATTAGCATTTAAGTCATAAGGGCCCGACATTTAAATTACGTTTACTTTGTTTGTTTTCCTTTGTTATATACTCTATCTATTATCATTATTATTATTTGCGAAAGCGCTCCAAAAATTCGATGTGTGCATAAGGTCCAGGACCAGAACTCCTGCATTTTAATCCAAATACGTTACAACCGCAACAAATCTGGAATGTATATTGCGAAATATACATTTTGTATGTATGTAATTTGCATCTATGGTCATATATATACCATACATGATCGATTTTTAGCTAGCTACATTAATAAATCCCTATATTTTTTGTATATGCGATGCTTTCCTAATGACTGTAAATATTTTCATTAAACATATAAGTACATTTTTACGGATATATCTCCCATACTGAGTTCGAAGCCGGCTTTGGTGTTGTTATTTATACATATTTACGTATGTATACCTACATCTTACAATATATTATATATTTATAACGAATAACTTGAAAAGTTTTGATTTTGTTAAAAAAAAAAAGAAAGAAAAGAAAAGGAAAATTCAAATCGTAATATACGTTTATACATTAAAATCAAATTATTATTTAATTTAAATTGTCAATAAAGAAGTACCAGACGAAAACGAATATAAAACCGTTATTTATTTTGTTTAGTTAATCATTTATGATCTGTTTAATATCGTCTCAAAGGGAGCTTCCACAGTTTCCAAAATAAGATAAACCCGCTAACTCACATTTCATATCATGGACTCCCACATATCCTTAAAAATTCTAATATTTAATGAACTAAAAAAAATATATATATATTTTTAAAAATATTAAAATACCACACATAAATTACATACCAAAAAAGTACAGAATAAAAATGATTAAATAATACTAACAGGTGTGCCATCGCTGTCGTTATCGTTATCGATTGTAAACGTTTTGCTTGCTCGCTGTTTTCAGCTGATGAATCAGTATTCAATTTGATTTCAACATGTTGCGTTGTGGTTCTGGCGTCGCGAATGATCAAAGCTATACGATAATAAGCAGATGGATGCATAAAACACTAATTGATTGGCAAAATGTTCTAAAACTAAATGGCAATGATGTTCTTATCTATGAAGAATACATTGATTTCACCACCAATGCTGATCACTTTGAAAAATATATCTTATTGTTGAGCAAATATTGTCCTAACTTGACGCATGTTCGTTTATTGTATTCTGGAGAAAGCAGCGACGCCAACTTGGAATTAGGAATTGTCAAAACTCTTGTGCAATTGCCAAAACTGAAATGTTTAAGTCTCATTGATGTGCCCAAAACCGAGAGTAAGTTTGATATTTACTGTGATATTCACTATGAGGTCATATTGTACTTTTTAATGACCCTCATAAATATGGTATGGGTCGTTTTCCTTATCAGTTTTTCGCACCTGCTGAAGTGACAATTCGCCGGAAAAAAATTCATAAAAAGTTTGGTTAAGAAAATCCATCTAAAAAAATCTACAAAATTATTAAAGCTTGTGTTTTCTAGTTTGTGCCCTAAGTTTAGATTTCAAACAACTGACAACCTTAAAGTTCGTTGGAATCGCTGAAAATGTAACTGCTACCGATTTCGCCAAAGTTTTTGGTGCTATGAAGAATTTACGGAATGTAATTTACGAATATAAATCCTTTAAGGATAATCAAATTGTTGCCGCCTTGTCAAATGCAAGCAATTTGAAAGCCTTAACTTTGTACTTTGCGCCGCAAAGTGAACGTAAGTTGAATATATGAGTTTTAAATTTAAGAAACATTTAATAAGAAATCTGCTTGTAGTAAAACTGTTGAGCAATTGTAATCAACTGGAATCACTTCATCTCTATATGGTTGATGAAAACCTAAGTCCAGCCGATTTCTTAGACATATTTAAAGAAAAGCGCCAGCTACACGCCTTATCTATCTGTTCAAACAATGATAAACATTGTGAGCAGTTATCTAAATTAGATGCGTATTGTCCAAAGCTAACTTATCTGACTGTCAATCAGCCATTGAAAAATCTGGGAGATTTTGCAAATTTAAAATATCTTAGATATGACGCAAATGGAGAAACGCATTGCTTTGATATCAAAGAATGGATTGAAAACTTATCGATCACATATGCTGATCGATTGGAAGTTTTTGATATAAGCTCAGCTCCAACCGAAATAAATAAGTTGAAAAATCTTAAGGCATTTTTATGTGCGAACGGGGCGAACGATATGTACGAATGTTTGAGCCAATTGGAAAAGCTTCAGCTTTTCTCTGTGGAAAATTATTCTGATAATATAGATAAAAGCATTGCACTCATAAAGGCAATAATTAATTGTAAAAACTTAAGATATCTACGCTTGCCATATAATAAGGAACTGCTCGAGGGAGTTATTCATAATTTACCTGATGAACTATGTAAACGTGGCTTTCAAACAGATGCTCCATTTGTCTTATCTATTGCCAATCAAAATGCTGTAGCTGAAATTGAAGAAGAGGTAAAATTTAAATATTAAAATCACATTTCATATCATAATAATAATTATATAATATTTTTAGCTAAAGAACCAGCCCAACGGTAGCTTACTACAACTGGATTGGCATGGCAAAGTTTTCGCTTCTAAGCTTAAGCATTTAGTTGCGTCTTTATGCTCCTCCCAAGCAAGTACAGATGGGAAAGAAGTTTTTAAATTTCCTGTCAAATTTCCGGGTGATCCTTTTGAGCCAGAGGACAGCTGGTTAGGTAGTATGAATTATAAGTTGGCTCTAAAATCGTGCTCCAATAGATTTAATCTCGAGTACGATCAAGAGCTAATAAATAGATGTCGTGATTTTGCCATAAGCAATGCGGAGTATGAAATTAACAATATGAAAATCGCTTTTAATTTTAAATATGATGCTATAGATAAGCAGAATGTATATCCAGATATCGAATAATAAAAAAAATAAATGGTAGAAAAAATATAAATTTTTTGTTTCAAACTTCGCGCTGAAATGAAAAAATTCGATTAAAAAGGTAGTAATCGAAATATTGTGGTGGTGGGCAGATGTTTGATATCGAAACTATCGATGGGAACTATATAACCAGGGCTGTTCAATTGGGCGCAATTTTCAAAATATTTTGCACTTAAAAGTGTTTACATTTTATTACATCGGTTTTATATATCTAAATAAAATTATACATCAATTTGAAATATATTATTAATCATTTCTTCAGCTAAATGAGTTTAACTGCGCTTCACGAACTGCACTTTGTATGGCTTGGGCGTAAGTGTGATGCCAGGTTGCAGGATCAGCGATGGCGTCTCACCCTCTGGAAGGACAACGCGAAACTGTTGCACGATCCGTACAAGAAAGGAAAAGATGCAGGCACGAGCCAAGGCATCGCCTAGGCAACGGCGTCGACCCAGTCCGAAAGGCATAAAATACTCGTCCTTGCCACACTTGCCAGCTGCATCTATAAAGCGCTCCGGTCGAAACTCGTGCGGGTCACTCCAATGCTGCTCATCCAGGTGTACCGAACGCAAGCTAATGAGTATCGTGGCATTCTTGGGTATGTCGTAGCCACCCAACTTGGTGGGCCAAAGCGCACGACGCGGACCCGTTATGGGTGTTATGTGAAAGAAGCGCTGCACCTCCATGATGAACGCTTCCATATGGTGGAAGGATTCGCGCCGACTGAGATGGGGAAAGGCATCCGTCTCGCTCTCAGCTGACTGTAAATTGGCAGCCACCTCGTCGAACAGCTGTGCCTGCAGATCCTTGCGCATAGCCAGCATCATCAAAGCCAAGTTAATGGTATTGCTAGTTGTCTGTGAACCGGCAATGAAGAAGTCAAGTATGGTCATCACCAGCTGCGTCTCGTTGAAGCTATCGGTGTCCTGGCGCTGGCTGTTCATCTCCTGCAGATAGGCAAAGATGAGGTCGCTCTCGGGCAACTGATTGCCACGTTTCTTGCAGTCCTCTACTCTTTGCCTGTGCTCCCTAATGGACTCCATGAAGAAGCCATGCAGCTCTGTGTTCAGCTGCCGGATTAGATTGTAGCCCGTGTAGTTGGGCGCCACATAGCGTAGCCAGGGGAACTGCGTCAATAGGCCGCCGCAGATATCGAACAGCTTGGAACGACGATTCATCAGATCGAGCAGTCGACGCAGTGTACCATTCTCGTCTCTGCTGATTCGCTCGCCGGCAATCAGGCACCAGAGCACATTGAGCACGCTCTGAGCTAACCAGTTGACGGGCTCTATGGGCGCCGCCTCCGTCCGTTCGAGTTGCTGCATCAGCTCCTCTGCCTCGTGCTCTATTTGCTGCTCCATTTGGCTGCGCCCATAGCCCACATGACGCATCTGTTTCATGGCAAAGTTGCGATGCTCGTACCACAGCTGCCCATCCGTGCACGTGATGCCCTTGCGTGTGCCCATGGTGCGCAGGCGCAGAAAGAAGTTGTCCGGCCTGCCCTCGAACACCTCCTGCAGCTGCACCTCTCGCACCAGCTCATGCCCCAGCGCCACGACTACATAGTCCTGGCCTAACTTCAGCCCGATAAGCTGGCTCTGATACCGCTTCGCCCACTGCTCAAACAGTATGTGCTGACCGCCAGCTGCTCGTGCCTCCCTACGGAACTGCAGTGTATTACCCAACCAGGGCAAGAAACCAGGTCCTACAAAAAATAAAGCAAGCTATTTAGAATTCTATAAGGCAGGTATACACAATTGAGTTTGGTCTATTATATCATAATTATATTTTCAAGCTATACATTCTCTTACTAATTCAACTTTGCTCTTATTTGCTTTGCTTTCACACTTGCTTAAAGAAAGAAACTGAGAGTGAAAGAGAGCGTATGAGTAAAGAGATGACAGAGCAGTTAGTGATGGCAAAGCAAGTACTGCTAGTGCTCTTTGTTATGTGGTGTTTGTATTAGTTTCGCGACGCTCAAACTTATTTTTTCTTATACACGCTGGCATCCTAGGCGAATTTCATGCCTATATATATTTAGATAGGTATACGGCACTAACTCGCTACAAAGTTAAATTTAAGGAAGTAAAATAAGACTTATTGATAGGGTGACCATACGTCCTGGAATTACGGGACATGTCCCGCTTTTGTCAAGACAAGTGAAGAATTTTTTTGAGGAAAGCAGCGCAGATAAGCACTTTTTTGCAGCAAAGTCGTCGACCGTCCCGGAATGGCCTGAGGCCGATCTGGTCACCCTACTTATTGACCAATTGTAAGAAATAAAATAAGAAAATAATAATTGACAAGCAATAGTTTATCGAACGATTACTTAATTTCGTGAGCAACACAAACAATTGATAATTCAATTTCGAATTCGAATTCGCTTAGCTTTATCTTAATCTTATCGTAAAACTATTTGGCACTACCGTAAATCTGGTAATCGAAAACCGAAATCTTATTCTTACTACTTTTTTTCACACCTTATCAGTGTATAAGTACACATGTATGTTTGTGTGTGTGTGTATGGCACATGGTCAACTCTTATACTGCATTAGAAGGACTTATAAAAAAAAGTTATATGCATAACAAATTGTGTTTGAATTAATGCAGTTCATATGCATTGCATACAAAAAAGTCCATGTATAGCTCGATGTCTGATTTTTAATTCAAATATAATGCGTTTTTCTCTTTATGGTTGCATAAGTAGATAAATTTAGGCTTGGAAAATGCATATGCAAATCAGTTATATGACAAGACACCCCACTCAAAATGTTAGTCTGAGGTGTCAGCAATAGTTGTGTGACTATTTTATCAATGAAATCTATTTGAAATGCCAGACGCGTGTCGCCGTCGTCGTCGTCGTGATGTGGGCTGCCAAAGCTGTTCCAGTTGTCTATTTGGTGAGTTTAATTGACAGTCCAGTTGGACTTGCTGAACCGTTTTCAGTTGCAAACTGCTACAAATTGGATTCTTATTGCAAAAAGGCATCAACGAATTTGAAACCAGGCAAACTCCTCTATAAACAATTAACAATGATGTTCAGAAAACCAAAATTAGCTAAGCTTCTGCACATTATGTGAATACAAAGATTATGCTGACTTGCACGTTTTTAAAGCGGAAAAAGTTATATTTATAAAGAGACTCTAATCAAGCTAAACTATTTAAATTAATGAGCCGCCGTTTGTAGCCTTGAAATGCAATCAAAATATGAAACTGATATTTAGCTGTGCGAATTCTCAAAGAATAGAATTTCCCTTGATTTTTTTATAATTATTTATTTTATATTATTGATTACTGACAAACTTACCTGGCGGAAAATTGTGTGGGCGTCTTATTGAATTTAAAAGTGAGTATATGATAAATCCAATTAGAATGCTAACCAGAAATATTATGGCACTCATCTTGGCGTTAGTTAGTTGTGCACAAATTTCCACTTGGAGGGCACAGCAATTACAACAGGTCCGCACACTTTGCACGCTATGTGCCAACTAAAAGTAAAACCAATTGGATATGCGCACTCGAGCACGCAAGAGCTTCAAGAGAGAGAGAAAGACACACAAATGCATGCACACGCACACACAAACAGACAGACATGCACACACGGACACAACGCTAGGCGCCGGCTTTTGCGTGAATGTGGGCCCATTGATTGAACACATGTTGATAAAAGAAAACAGTAACAAGCATTTGATAACTACAGTTACAATTCAGTTCTGCTCTTTTGCAACACTCTCTGCAGTGTGAAGAGAGTCGATAAATTATGTGCTCTTCATGGTATTATTCTAAACATTTTTTAAGGCGGGAAATAATTGATCAAATTTAAATTTAAGTTTTCTTTTTAAATTTGTTTAGTGTATTAAATTTCTAAAATATTTGTATTAATAAAATATTTTGATATTTAATAAAATAAATAATACAAAATATAATAAAATAATAAATACAAAGATATTACGAAAAAATGTATATTTATTTTGATAAAATCGGAAAAAAAATCAACAACAAATTGCATCAGAATTAAGGAAAAAATGGAAAACAACCGAATCCAGTTAGGAATTCCAGTTCCAGTTGGATTCGTTTTAGTTGGATTACTTTGCACAGGCCATGGCTATAGCCTATAGGAATACAAAGTTCTTAGCAATGATATAGTCAATGTCATTCGTCCAGGGATTCTTGAAAGCGCGCCATTCACTCTGCAGCTGTATGTAGCCATTGTCCTTGCAGCGGAAGCGATAAACCTGCGTGGTAACATTCTCATTCACCTGCATGACCATCTTATGGGATTCCACTAGGGCAGAGATGTCTTCGTTGTGAAAGTACTCGTAGAAGCTGGTGCCCAATATTTCCTGCGGCAGGAAGCCAATCACCAGCGTGGCACTGCAAAAAGCCAGAGATCAGGGGGGTATATAAATACATGTGAGTAAGGACTTACCGTTGATCAATGAACAGGAACTTGCCCTCGGTGGAGTGACGTGAGATGAAGAGCACATGCCGAATGTTCGGATGGTTGTCCAGGGAGGAGGGCACACTCGAGTCGAGCACGTTGGTCGGTATGCGTCCAATGGCCACGAGGCAGGATAGATTCATCGTTTGATCATCATTGTCACCCTCCTGATCCTCGTCCTTGATGGGCATCCACGATTTCAGATAGCCTGTGCACTGTATTACCTGATATTTGTGATCCATGCTAAGCTTCGATTTGCGTTTGGTGGAGCTGCGCGAACTGGAGGACGTGTCCGACTCCTCCTTGATCTGATTGTTGGGGGCGCGCAGCTTCATGCGACAAAAGAAGGAACGACGCGCACCGGGACAAAGGCGACACAAGCTCTGCGGCACATCCGTCTTGACGGGCAACATGGCTAAGCGAAAGGAGTTTTTGTTTAGTTATTCAAATAATTTTTATATAAACTCACTTTTGGCATCGATTAGACGTTCGCGTGGACACTGCTCCAATGAGGACAGCTGCTCCTTCACCTTGCCAATGTCCTTCGGATGCAGCACATCGAACCAGCTTTGGCCCAGCAGATCAGCCTGCGTGCAATTCAGCACAGTCGACACGGAGTCCGACACATAGAGTATGCGTCCGCGATCACAACCCACAACAAATAGAAATCCCTCCGAGGCTTGCAATATGATCATCTTCAGTTCCTGATCCGACAGGAAGCTGGGCCTATAGTCACCCCCATTATACGGATGCAGGCTGCCTCGTATGCCCCTCAAGTGCTGCACGGCCATGCGCAGCACCGTCAGCTTGTCCAGCTTCCGTTGCATGGCAAAGCACATGGGTATCATCGAGGACAGCTCGTTAATATAGGTATTCATCTTATCGCGCCGACGCTTCTCAATTTCACTGTGATTTTGCCTGGAAGGGGAAATATATTAATAAGGTTTCTTTTATGGGTCATATTATTTGTCCTACTTGCGATTTTCATCTGAAGTGCGCGCTGATTTCTCATCATCGTATGTATCATCCTCCAGTTCATCCAGATTTTCACTGTAAACAAATAAACATTTACTATAAGACTTATCTAACAAAAAAAGAAATAGGAAAAACACGAAAAACCAACCCCATTACAATAAATGAGGCAACTGTTGCTTGCCAGTGCTGCCAATTTAGCTATTTTACAGTCAGTTCTGACGTTTCACAAACACAGAATGCGGGAGAAAATTGTGATTTAGCTGTATTTCGATACAACTTGAATGCGGATTGAGGAAATAAAAAAGGTCATCAAAATCCAAATTTATGCAATGTAGACTGATTTCGGTGTATTTAATGCTTGTCGATATCAAAATGCATTCAAAAACTTTCTAAAATTCGTCAAAAGCTTTTTTTCTAGGCACTGCACAAAATGCGGGAAGAATTGTGATTTAGCGGCTGGCCGGAATTACAGCCATTTAAAATTATCGACTGGCTTTATTTTAGCGTGATCTTAATGTTCTAGCTATTTCTGGCTTTTTTAGTGGTTCTGGCGTGCCGAAACCCTCAAGAGTTGGCAGCACTACTTGCGGCACTTACATCCCCCTCACGACGAACGCATGCGAGCGAGCGAGTGTGTGTGTGTATCTGTGTGGTTATGTGTGTGTTTGCGCACTTAGAACTACATACAAATTTTTACATGAAATTCGCAATTGCAACTTACCAAATCTCTTGCATGACTTTGCTGTCGAAATGTTGTAAGCTCACTGCTCTAATTTATAGCCTTTAAATTCAATGCAATTTATTAATTATTATTGTTTACAAACAGTTGTAAGAAAGCGCAGCGTACAATTGCCAAGAATTTGCAGTCTGACCAAATGCAAGCTTTTCCAAAGGCTTAAGCTTTTTTTGTTTTGCCTATCTGGCAACGCTCGGCATAGCTGCATATCAGGCTAACCTACTGCATTTGCAGTGGAGCGAAGCTTTACAGAACTTACGATTTATGAATTATTTTATAATAAATATTTTTAATTCTTTTCAACTTAAGACTAAATTAATTGTAAAACATTGTCAAAAACAAAACAAAAACATTTGTTTTGCTTAAATATGATACATTTTATCTAAACATATTGTGATGACCTGCATATAGCGATCCCAAAGGCAACGCGTTTCCTGATCCCTGTAGAAAATGGTAGTTAATTTTATATATAGATGCATATATTAGGCTAATCACCTGGATATTTCTAGGTCTAGCACGCTCTGTGTTATGGAAGACAGAAATTTGTTAACTTGTTCGCGATTCCAGCCATTTTGTCGCCAAGGTTCAACGAGTCTTTCGCATAGATCGACAAATAAATCGCGCAGTTCACGATTTCGATGCAGATTACAGGCTATGGTAATTAGGGCACGCCAATAAGAACGGAAATTGCCATCCAATTCGTGAAAGGCGCGCTCTAGCAAGACAGGCTTAAGGCGCAGACAAACCAAGCTGCAAAGGAAATTTAGATTTTAATTAGAAATTGAGGAAATTTGAATTTAGTTAACTGCTGTAGTTACTGTTTAATTTCCTTTTCCTTGTCTAGCAAGCAGCGCAGTTCACGTAAATCTAGCAGAAATTCTTTATCCATTTCCGTGTCATAATATTCGGGTCCAGTATGCTAGGTAAATATAAGCCTTATACAGTTTATTTGTAATTTACACTCCATGCTTCTTACCTGATATGTATACGTCCAATAGATCATAATGGAGTGCGAGCAGGTGAGCAAATCACTAAAGCTTAAATATTGCAATTTCTTTTTGGATGTCTCAAAGCGCAGGCAGGCCAGAAAGACTATGCAGGCATATTTTCTAAAAATTAAAAAAATATATGTATAAATTAAATTAGTTAACATATTTATATATACAGGGTTTGTCTACTTACTTGGCCAGATCGTTGGATATAAAAAAATGCTGCATTATATTGTTGGTCAACGTGCCAGGCATCTCCTCAACAGCACGAAAAATGCGTTTAACATTATCATATTGACGACTGCTCTTGAATAAATAATTCTATTTTAATATCAAACATACTTTAATTAATAACAAATTACCCACCGACACGATTTCAGTTTAACACACGTTTTGTCGCCAACTTCGTCCAGATCCTTGCGATAGCGCGAAGTCAATTTCTTGCCCAATATCTCACGAGCGACCACATCGTCTATCGAATAATACTTTTCGATAATTAGATCGCGTGTATGGGGCTCCAGCTGGAAACAGGATTGTTCCATCAATTTGGTGGGCGCATGCAAATACAGTTCAATCAGTGAATAGGTTCGATAATGATCCAGCACATCGGAGGCTATCAAATCGATTGGTGCACCCATTGAATGGCCAAATCCTTTTTGCTTTAAGTAGCAAACCGCTTCGCTAGCTTGATAAGAAAAATACAAAGGATTAGCATAAGAAATAATGTATACACAATAAAAGACATACAGGAAAATCCCTCGATCCATAATTGATAAATTTCGGGATCTACTAGCGTATAGTTGCTTATAAAAACGTCCACATCTGCCTAAAAATGAACAGTCAAATATAATTTAATAAAAATTTATTTGGCTGATAACATTACACTTACCATGTTTGTTATTATTATCAAAGACTTATCGAAACACTCCTAGCTAGTTCGATCGACCGAATCGCAGAGCAAACTAAGTCTTTTGAATAACCATGAACCATTTATCACAAGTATTTTTGAGTGCAACGTGTGACCGACATCAAAATATTCGATTAATGAATAGGTCGAAGCGCATGCCCCGCAAGTCGATTTAAAAATTAATACTTTTCATACATACAATATATATTGATTAAATAATATTGAGTTTAATATGTACTCAAATAGTTTAAAATGCACTTTGTAAATAAATAATTTCGATATACTAAATATAGCCCGATCGAATAGATATCGAATGAGAAGAAAATATGATATCGATTATATCGATACATCGTTGTGTTTCTTATATCGCTGCGGATATCAACTTTTAAGAAATGTAAAAATGTAAATTGCAACATATAAAAATAACTGTAAATAGCCAAAGGCAACGTGCACAATACAAATTCAATGTGAATGGTGTGCGCGCAAAGCAATCGCAAACGCAACAATAATCAAAACAATAACAACAACAACAATAGCAACGACAACAGACTTCGTAGTTGTCCGTAGCATAGCCCAATTGCAATTGCAACAATTCGATGAACAACTTCACATTCATATCCAACAAACAGAAAAAGGAAACCAATAGAAGCAGAAGAAGAAGAGTGCATTTGTTTTGTCGTGTTGTTGTTGTGCAGAATGGAACAGGATTCCTCAACTGAGCTGCATCTGAGCAGAATACGTGAAGTGAAAGATTTGGCCGCATTAACCGACGACGTGCGCGATGTTGTGAAAGAAGAGGTCACATTAGAGAATCACCATCATCATCAGGTAAATCAACACACAAAAACCGACTCACGATTGGCGTTGGCGGCAAGGGTGGTTCGTTGTTGGTTCGTGTGTGCTCGCTCGTTAAATGGTTGGTTCCTTCGTGTCTTCGTGTCGTTGGATGCCCGCGCAGCCAACGCGCAGTTGTAGAACGCGCTGCCTACTGTTAAATATGTATACACATGTATGTGTGCCTGTGTGAGTGTTTGTGTGTGGGGATGTGCAAGTGCCTGTATGTGTGTGTGTGTATGTGTGTTTGTGCCTCTCTATAAAACAAGTGGTGTGTGTGTGTGTAAGACAAGGGGGGTGTGGTGGGGCCCGAGCGGCGTACAGTTGAGGGTTGCCCAAGGGGGGAGGCGGAGGCGGCGCAACAAAAATGCGCGCGGTGCTTGCGCCCTACACGGCCCACAGTGTCAGTTCGAGTCTCTGAGCCAGAGCCAGAGCCACAGCCAGAGCTAGAGCAAGAGCCCGCCACTAACACCACCCCCATTACCACCATCACCACCACTACCACCACCACCATCATAGCCAACTCCAACAACGTCAGAATTTGTGTGTGGCGCAAATTGTTGTGTATACCGATTTTCATTTTTCCATGCTGTGTTGTTTACTTACACAAACGAAATTTTCTTTGATTTCTTCCATGTTAAATTACAAATAAATTCTAACTGAAAACTAAAACATAAATAAAAATCAATTAACGGTTCAATTGTTGTTAATGTTAATGTGACGCCAACAACAATAACAACAACAACAAAAACGTACTCACTGTGACTCTGTAATGTGCGCTATGGTAATGCAGTTGGATACGAAAGTTCGCATGGTCACATCCTCCTCAAACGACAACAGCGGCAGCGGCGGCGGCGGCAACAACGGCGGTGCGAGTGGCGGTGGAGGTGTTGTATCCGTGCCCGTATCATTGCCAATCGGTTCGATGATAACTGGGACAGCCTATAATGTGATTACGCCCGATCAGCTGCCGCACTTTAAACCGGTGCTGTGCGTCGACAACAATGGTTACCTGTCCGGCAGCACGGTCAGCATGGGCGCTGACCTCAAAACAATTGTCATACAGCAGCAGCAGCAAACGCAGACGAGCGTTAATAGCAACGCCGGCAACACAAACACCACCGCCACAAATACCATTGGACTGAATCACGATGGCTCTGGTAGCAATAATAGCCATGACAGCATGGGCACACTGGAGCATGCTGCTGGCGGCGGCGGTGCTGGCAACACAACTGGCTCCACCGGCTGGGCGGAAACGACATCCAGTACACAGCACATGGAGGTCTTCCAGATACGCTGTAAAACCACTTCCGCCGAACTATATCGCAGCAAACTGGGCTCCGGCGGACGAGGGCGCTGTGTCAAATATAAAGACAAATGGCATACGCCCAGTGAGTTTGAGCACGTGTGCGGTCGTGGCTCCAGCAAAGATTGGAAACGCTCCATCAAATATAGTGGCAAATCGTTGCAGTCCCTCATCGATGAGGGCACGCTAACGCCACATGCAACCAACTGCAGTTGCACAGTCTGCTGTGACGACGAAGCAGGTGAGTCAGGTGAGAGATGAATACAAACAACAAATATTATAATATATATAAGCCCCCATTAAGATATTCCAAAATATAGATTTTAAATACATTTCAGTGGGTAGCTCTAAATGCATGTGGCGCCACGAAATTATAATTATTATATTATTTTATATATGTATTATATAACAATATTATTTATATTATTTTAAGTATATTTGATGTGTAGTAAATATACTTTGACAAGTCTATCGAGAATGTTTAGCTTTAATTATTTTACTATATTCTCCAGAAATACTATTTATGGCAAATTGGAATCGGATTGGGAATTGTAATTGGGTTTTCAGACAGACATTTAAAATCATGTTCAAGATAAATTCCCCATATATTGTCTGCAGAAATACTATTTATGGCAAATTGGATTCGAACTAAGAATTGAATTTGGGTTTTCAAGCAAAAATTCAAATCGTACTCAAGATAAAATTTAAATTTTTAAAAAGTAACTAAAATATTTTCCTAAAACTATGCAAAGATTCCATGAACACAGTCTATAGAAATTATTAAATATATATATTATATTATATATATTATTCATTTTACAATTCGACACTTTCCTAAGTAAATATTTCTTTACAAATTTAAATCTATCTTAACTCGCCCTAAAAATGTAGTAAATAGAATTAGCATAACCCACTTAACCCCAAATGTATTTATATAACTTTAACCCTAGTCTATCCTTTTACATACCTGTCACATCTCTATTGGACAATACACTCTTTAATAATATGCTGCTCTTGATCTTTCTAGCGTCTGGTCCTGTACGTCTATTCACGCCGTATAAGCGACGAAAGCGAAATCAAACCGAATTGGATGTGGAACCTGGGCCCAAACGCAAACGCAATACACATAGCAACAATAATAATAACAACAATAGCAACACTAACAACAACAATACGAGCGGCAGCAGCATCAACAACAACATCAACAACAATATGGACCCAACGCAAGCGACCGCCACCAGTGTTGTGGATGATAACAATATGTTTTTGGCGGAAGACAACATAACGTCCAAGGATGAACCGTGGGCGGCGCTCAATGACAGTTTAGACACCTCCACCGAGCTGGTTGACCAAACGCAAATGGGCAATCCGTATGAGCGCGAAACGTTTGTGGTAAACATCAACGATACGGGCTCCATTGCCGTACTGGATGGCAGTCAATCGATGAAGAACATCGAGCACGTCTACTGCACCATGGTAAAGGCCACTAACGATTTCAAACGCCTGCTCAACGACATTAAGCAGAACTACGAGCGACGCATCGAGGTTCTGCAAAAGGAACGCGATGCAGCGGTCTCTGCGATGCGTGTCCAGGTCCACACAGACATCGATGATCCCAACATATCGGGCTCATTACATGGCAACGAGATCATATCGGCCAAGAAGGTAGATCAAATCAAACTACTATATAAAGAGTTCCATTTAATATTTTGATTTGGTTTTGCTTTTAGTGCGCCAACTGCAATCGAGAAGCGCTGGCCGAGTGCTCGCTGTGTCGAAAGACGCCGTATTGCTCGGAGTTTTGCCAGCGTAAGGATTGGAATGCTCATCAAGTGGAGTGCGCAAGGAATCCACAAACGACAACGCAACAGGTCATGTTATTGATCGATGATCAGTCCTAAGCAACGTAACGAATTGTACATACAAATTTTACTACTAATTAATATATGATTATGCAAGGCTCCCAACCCCGATCAGATAAACAAATCCCTTGTCCAACCAGTACACGAGTCCCCTCTCCCCATATCCTTAGCAAGCCCTTCCCCATTAGACTTATGTCCTATTATAATGTAATTCTTAAAAGTATAACTATATAAATATATATATATATATATATATGTGTATATATATTTATATATACATTTTACTATCGACCGTAGAAAAGAAAAACAAAAAAAATCCAAAAAAGAAGGAAAGAGTAATCAGAGAACATTTGTAGCAAAGCGAAAATCAAACAACTTGGCATAGCGTAAATGAAGAAAGTTTAGCTACGATTTGAGATAATGCAACAAAATCCGAAAAACTTTAACGTGTAATTCAATTTAAATTAAATTAATTAATAGTTGCAAAGCGCATAGCATAACTAACAAAGGTCCCACAAAAAAAAAAATACAAAATAAAATAAAAACAAAAAACAAAATCCCCGAGAAAGAAATCCTCTCATTCCCTTCTCTGCTTGACAACTTTTTGCATAAAACAAAAGTATAAAAGTAAAAAAAAATAATAAAATAAAATAAAACACAAAACGAATAATAAGAAAAGCAACCAAAAGCGAGAGAATAAGCGGAAATTCAATACATATTCGTCTATGTATACATTTTTCATTAGACACTAAGCACATAGTTAAACTTTTAACATTTTACGATTATAATTTTATGGATCTACTGCCCGTCGTTACAAGCATCCAATAAAGATTTCAAAACAAAACAAAATAATATAAAAATAAAAACGAAACGATGTGAAGAAAAACCAAACAAAAAACAACACAAACATTTACATTTAATCGAGAATTATTAACTAATTAGATAATTATGTGTAAAAATTTCTGTGTCGTTGCGGAACTTTTTGTCCCGTCCCAAATTCCTTTGTAAAGTTCATTGACCCCGTAACAATTTCTAGTAGTCTGTAGCTCATATGCAAAACAACACATTCATATATACTTATGTATGTAGAGTATATATATATTATATATATCTTTAAACAACTAGCTATATATTCCGGTTCAAACACACACACACACACACACACTTAGCAATAGCTATTTATCAGTGATCAGTTGCAGTCCGTTGATTCTATGCCGTTTCATGGCGAATTTTGAAATCTTTTCAGATGTCTGTAACGGTTTATTTTGTTTCCAAATTCCAACACTCGAACACAAATACAACAGAACAAGCAGTTAGACAGCGCGAAATATCAAAAGAGATGAAAGATAAGAAGAAAAGAAGAAAAATATATATACTTACATTTAAATGTATAATCCTTGCTATTTGTTGAATTCTTTTTGTATTCTGTTTCTTTTTTTTGCTTTTTTCCATATTGCAGGTAAGTAATTAAGAATTTGCAGTGCTTTTTCCAGGACTTTCCCATTATGGCAAAAACACATCAAACCGCATAATATAGCATACTTATTGGATCGCACACGCAGAACGCCAGCGCCAATTTGTTAATTTGTTTAGGTTCACATTTTTGCTGAATTTTTATTTTTTATTTCACATTCATTTCGATTTGGCTTTTCTGGCAGTTCGATCTGACAGCTGAGCTCAGCCGTCTGACTTTCATTCACAATGCAGTCCTGTGGTGAAATTGTATTTCACCACGCCTTGAACAGGCTGCTGTTGCGCTCTCTGGCAACTCTCGCATTGGCAGCGCTCTCTCCATACTCTTTATCAGGGCTGCCAGCTCTTCAGGGCTGCGACACGCCAGATCCACTTAAAAAAGCCGGAAATAGCTAGACGAAAACACTTTTTTTTAGTTTTAAGGGAATTTTTGTATGAATTTTACTATCGGCAGTCATAAAATACACCAAAATCAGTCAGCATTGCATAATTTTGCATTTTGTTTTAGGTTTTTATTCCTTAATACGCATTCAAGTCACATTGAAATACAGCTAGATTACGATTTTCTCCCGCACTCTGTGTTCGTGAAACGCCAGAACTGACAGGAAAATAGCTAAATTGGCAGTACTGATTCCCAGATGGCATTTGATGTAACTCCTCTCTAACACAACGGTTTATTAGGCAAAGCAGAGCAATGCAAATGCCAGCTGAGTAAATACTCACATAAGAGTCAAGATAAATAGAGAGTTTTCCCAGCTCAAATGTTTCACATTATTTTAAAATAAAAAATGCAATTGAATTTAGTTGTTAGTCAATATTATGCACATGTTTCATTTATTATTGCATTTTGCATTACATATTATTAATATGCTTATTATTATAGTCTATTACCAAAAATAATTTCTTAAAACTTGTTTACTCGTTTCATTTATTTATAGGTATGCTTTAATTACTTTAAGTTTTGCTCGGGTAGATTCTTTCTTTTATTTACTTTTTTGTTTTTCTTCTTTTAGCTGTAGTATATAATTCGATTTAATTTGCTTGCGTTTTACCAGCGATAACTTTTTGTTCGAAAACACACGAAACTTCAAAAAACGGTAAGAAATAACTACAAGAATATTCAGGATAGTAAGGAGATAAGGAGAGATCTCTGTGTGTGTGTGTGTGTGTGTTTGTAGGGGGTGTATACACTGAACGAAACCGACATTTAAATTGCTGTTTGTTTTCTTTTCTTTTCGTGGTTAGTTTAGTAACTAATTTGTGTGATTGGTACATAGAATAAGTGTGGGTGTGTTTCATAATTAATAAATACAAAACATACATATGTAAGTATATTAAATAACGTGCCTAAATATAAAACATTTCACAATTGTCTAAATAATAATATTTTGGATATACGTACATATATATATATATATATATTTATATATGAAATTTATTAACAAATTTCGCTGCTGCCCAATGAAGGAAAACAAATATATATAATTTATAAACAATTGCCAAATTGGGTTATTCAGGTTTAAACAAAGCCAAAGACAGGTGTGAATCAGTTAATTTAAGCATTTCAACTTAACTTTAGGCGCAAAACATTTACAAATACAAATACATACATATTTTTCACTTTTCTTGCGTTTGCTCTGTTTTGTTTACGTTTCATTTTCTTTTGTTTTTTTTTTTTTTTGGAATCACAAATGTTAGCTATAGTATTTAAATACACATGTAGGTAAGACATTCAAAAAGAAAATTAAGTTTTATAGCGATTGAGAATGCTCTTGATGATGGTGTTAGAGAGACTACGATTGCAATTGTGGTTTCTGCTCCTGCAGCTGTTGCTGGTGGTGGTGGTGGTGTTGTGAGTGTTGTTGTTGTTGCTGTTGGTGGTGGTGGTAATGATGGTGGCAAAGTGTGGCTACCGGCAAGCTGCGCAGCTTCATTCCAAATTTCGCACCTCAAAGCGCTTGTACGTGTAATTGATGAAGACCCAATCCTTGGCAATTTCACCGCCCTGCGGTACAGGTGCCGACGCTGAACAACAAATATAAGAATATGCAATGGTTTAATAATTTCTAACCCATACTGAAATAGTTAGCACTCACGTATCTCCAGCGAGACATCCGGAAATTCATCGAAATTGGACGTATCGTCAATGGAGCGCACTTCAACGGGTATTGCAGCTGGCCTCTCACGAATGTGTTCCCAGTCGACGCCCCGAAAGAACGGCACCGACTTCAGATCCTCTAGTCCGCGCTGTGAGCCCAAACGTCGATCGGCCTCGCAACAGAAATTGATAATCGTCTCTTTGGCCTCCTCCGATATGGGTATTTCGGGCGGAAATATTAGCGTTTCGCGCCAATTCATCACCTTGCGATACGTGTCCTGCGGGTTGTCCGAACAGAATGGCGGATATCCCATTAGCATTTCGTACATAATAACGCCCAGCGACCACCAATCGCATGCGGGTCCATAGCCGGTTTGCAGGAATACTTCGGGTGCTATATAATCGGGCGTGCCCACTGTGCTGTAGGCAAGAGCGCGACGATTTCGTTTCCAGGACTCTGCGCGCCGCTTCGAATCCATAGGACTGCAAAAAAAAGAAAAATCAAAATTAGAGAACTCCAATTATGAATTTAAGTGGTTTATTGACACTTACCTGGCACAGGTGCCAATAAAATCGGATGGTTTCGCCTGCGATAAATCACGATAAAAGTCCGTGCGATGTGACTTCTTCAAGCCCGTGCACAAGCCGAAATCAGAGAGCTATAACAATCAATGTGTGGGTTAATAATATGCACATAATATTATATATTATATTATAGTAATATTTTTAGATTGTACTTACCTTTAGATGCCCTCGCGCATCCAGCAGCAAGTTATCTGGCTTGATATCCCTGTGTATGAAACCTAGCTTATGAATCGAATCGATCGCTAACGCCGTTTCACTTATATAGAATTGTGTGCACTCCTCGGACAGTGTGTCCTTCTTCATTAGGAGCGTCATCATATCACCGCCAGGCAAGAATTCCATTATCAAATATAAATTGACCTGGTCCTGTGATGCATTGAAAAATAAAATACAAGATAAATCAATAAAATATTAATATAATCAATAAAATATTATATATATATTGAAAATATTTTTTAAAATTATTATTATTTATTATTTAAATAGAAATTAAAATGCAAGATAAATTAATTAAATATTAATAAAAATATAAATTAAAAATATGTTTGATAGTTATTTATGTGATTAATATGAATCAATATTTATATTAATAATAATAAAATATATATGTTATAAAATATATATTTTATTTATAATATATATTTTATTTATCACTATGTGAATCATGCATTTTTACTTTCTGCATAACTCATACTCGAAAATGTCATAATGTGACCTTTTTGTGCATAAATTTATTTCAAGAAAGTTAAAAAGTTACGAAGCTGCGAAAAAAATTGTTGATTTCTTTCTTATAATGGATTATTTACACACACAAACACACACATATACACACACACGCACACACTTGCATATGCATGCGCGCGTGTGTGTATTTGTGTGAAAACTTTCACCAAGAACAAATCAAAACAACAACAAGAACAACAACAGTTACAACGATAGCAAACAACAACAAAGCGCAGAGACCATATGATTTGGCAAGCGCTTTTGTGCGCTTGTATTGGTTTATTGATTTTCAGCTGCATGTTGCGATGTTTGATATTTGGATATTTGGATAGATTTGCTGGCACTCTTGCTTACCTGAAAACTGTAGTACATCTTGACCACCCATTGGTGATCCGCCTCGACGAGTACATCGCGCTCAGCGCGTACGTGTGCCACCTGCTCCTTTTCGAGCATGTCCGCTTTGCGCAGCACCTTCATTGCGTACACATGTCCCGTATCCTTTTTTTGCACTAAACGCACCTCGCCGAAGGCACCGCGTCCGATGACTTTTAATGCCTCGAAGTCCTCGACACCGAGACGCAATCGCTTAAGGCGCAAATATTCCGTCTCCTTTTGCGCATGCTGTAAGCGTTTCTCCTGGCGCTGTGACTCCGTTAGACTTTCGTCCTTCAGCTGCGCCTCGAGCTTGGCCAGGCGCTGTTTGCGCTCGCCGTATTGTGTCACCAAATTGCTATAATAGTTTTCCAACGTCACCTTGGCCTTGGTGGCTTTGTCCAGTGTGTGATCGCTGAAACGTATGGAGGAGCCATCCGTGTCCGTTCTGCTGCTCATCATCTAAACTGTGTGTGTGTGGGTGTGTGCTGCTGTTGTTGCTGGCGTGTGTGTTGTGTCTGTATGCGTGTCGTGGAGTTTAGTGTCCTTGCACGAATTATGCACTCGCTTAAAGCAGACACACAGCTTGAAGTATTGTATTGCCTTTTTTCCTTTGTAATTTATTAAATTGCTACCTCTCTTTCGTGTTTCGTTATCGTCGTTCTTTCTTATTGTGCGTAGGGTTGATATCCATGCAATTAATCGAATGTCTGTCAATCGAATAGCATGAGCTCATTTTCAGTATTTCGTAAATAACTCAAATGCAGCCACACTCTCGATATACGCGATATGTCGATAAATGGATCAGACATCAGCTGAGAGTTAATTACCTTTTGTTGCGAATTATGTTTTTATTTCATTCAATTAAAGCGCAGCAAATACGACAATGGCGCGCACAACCGACTTCACGGACCTCAATTTTCAATGTTTACTGTTAATATTCAAGTTGCTGCACAACTTGGAGGATCAAGTCAGTCTGGCACTTTGCTGCCGACGATTTCGCGATGCCTTCGCCTATCTGCACCGCCACAGATTCGAGGAAATTGTTGATAGCGAGATAAAGCTGCGCAATTTGAACAATTGGCGTGCCTTTCTGTGGATGTGCGGTGCCAATGTCAAAAGGTTAACTTGCTACCGCGACGATGATCATCCGCTGCAAATATTATCTTTGGTGTCCAGATTCTGCGTCCGCTTAGAAAGCATTACGCTGCGCAATGTTACGGTGGTCAGGGCACAACCGTATTTGCTGAAACTAACAACGCTGCAGAAGGTTTACGTCCGTAACTACAAGAGCACCAGCATAGATCTAATCAAATGTATGAAGTTGCGCTTGCCCCACATACAATATCTTGGCTTAGAATGTTTTGAGCGCAGGGAATGTAAGTTTTGAGTGAAATTAGAGTCTATAAGTTAAAATCATTTAATATTTATAGTACAAGAACTGCGTCACTTCATCAACTTGAAGGAGCTGCAAATGTACGACGAGGTAACAGCGTCCGACTTCATTGCCATTACCAAATCCATGAGTAATTTGCGCATACTGCAGCTGCGAAATGCCAAGAAATTTCTGACCACAAGTGGGCTTAAGCAACTGGCCATCAATTGTCGACAGATAAATAAGTTGAGCTTTCAGGACAGCGATGCCGATCTGACAGCCTTGTCCATGTTTCCCGACTTGCAGTATCTTCAACTGAATTGTCCAGATAATCAGAAGACGCGTTTGTTCAAAACTTTGGGCAAGTTCGCCATGAACTTGGAATTTCTGATATTGCAACGCAAGCAATGGATCGATGAGGAGCAGGCGCAACGCATTGGCTCGATCAAAACACTCAAATGGCTTGTGTGCAAGCCACGCAATGATCGTTGCGTGGCTCAACTGGCGAATCTAAGTCAATTGGAGTGCCTCTCGCTGCAATGTGCCCGAGATATTGGCGAATCGGAGCTCTTGAATCTAATCCGCAACAACGAACAGTTACGCTATCTGAACATCTGCTATTGCCTGGGCATAACAGATGCCTTCATCGTGGACATGCTCAGCATATTGGCTAAGCGACGTACACAACAGCCGTTGATGCTTTATGCAGCTGCAACAGATATTAGACATGATATTATTGAAAGAGTGAGTATATGAGTTAAGCAATTACTATACTTAATTTAAATAAATTTCAATTTGTTTATATTTTAGTTACCAACCGATTTTGCCTCGAAGTTGCTGATCTTATATTTTGAGTGTAGTCAAGGCATGCATTCCACTGACCATTATTATAGCGACGAGCCGGAATTCGACCGTTGAATGGTGGATCCATGTCAGATTAGCTTATACACATCATTATGCATTCGCATAAGAGAATACACCAATAAGCTGTTCGTATACCAAATGATATATATTTAGATTTTTATAAAAGTATTTAATATACCTTTTAATTTCTGTTATATTACACTTTAAGTGCTTTATATTACACAATAATAACGCTTATTTCTAAAATAAATTAAGCACCTTTTTTAAATTCATCTTAAATTGAATGTTTATTCATAATTTCTGATTTTGTCATGAAAAACGTATTTGCATTTAACAAAGGTTTTAAATATACGATATAGGAGGAATCGCATAGCATTATCTGGCACGAAACAAGCATATAAACATTCACTCTCGCATACATTTATTAAACATGAGGAAATATATATGTATATATTAACAGTTCTACATTTTAAACAAGATAACCGTTTCAAACCACTTCGATATTTAGTTATCGATAAAACGTAGAAAGGCTCATCCCTAAATTAACAAGTGTTGTAAAACTCAATGTAGCCATAAATATCGATAACGCGATAACGATATTTGTATATTTGTTTTCGTGTTATTTGTTGTGTCTGAGCAAAGTGAAAATTGCAAAGAAACTTGCAAAATAATTGCATAAAAATACATTTTGAAGGCCGCAACGATGCTCTCGTTGTTGCAGGAGAAGCGACCACTAAAGCGCACACGGCTGGGGCCACCGGACATCTATCCGCAGGACGCCAAGCAGCGCGAGGATGAACTGACGCCCACAAATGTGAAACATGGTTTTACAACGATGCCACCGCTGTCTGATGAATTTGGCACAGCGCACGCCTCCAATGTGAACGCTAGCAAGGTGAGCGCGTTCTTTAGCGGCGTGCTAGCCAAAAAAGAGGAGTTGATGACGCTGCAGGACACGGTACGTAAGAAACAGCAAATCAATTGCAAGGACAACTTTTGGCCGGTGTCGCCGCGTCGCAAGTGTACAGTGGATGCGTGGTTTAAGGACCTGGCTGGCAATAAGCCGCTGCTTAGTCTGGCAAAACGTGCGCCTTCCTTCAACAAGAAGGAGGAAATATTTATAACGCTATGCGAGAACCAGGTCAACATGCAACGAGCCACCTGGTTTATCAAGCTCAGCGCCGCATATACGCTAAGTTTTACAGAGTCGAAGAACAAAAAGCGCAGCATCTATGACCCGGCAGCCGAATGGACAAGCAATATGATCAAGTTCATGAAGGAGCTCTTGCCCAAACTGCAGGAATACTATCAGCAATGTAAGTATGAACTATTTAATAGAGTTATTCATAATTTTTCCCTTTTTTGTAGCGCACGATAAGAATGGAATACAAGCGAATGGCAGCAGCAGCTCATCTACCACTAGCAGCAATAGCAGCAACAGCAATGGCACTGCCAACAGCAGCAGCAGCAACACCAACAACAGCAGCAGCAATAGCAGCAGTGGGGGTAGTGCCACGTCCAATGTCATACCGGTGCCTAGCATGTCCAGTCCACTGCCTCCCATACACAGTCCAGCTAATGGCCAGCCCAGTGCTGTCGGCAGCGCAGCAGCTGGCGGCACTGCATCCGGAGCTTCAGCACCTCCGGGTACAGCGCTGGCTACGCTGGGCGGCTCGGCAACTGTTGGTGCAGCTGGAGCAAATGCAGGTGCCGTGCCCCCAGGCTCGAGTATCTCGGGTATTGGCAGTCAATTCGAGGATAGTCGCAACGCGCTAAAATACTGGAAGTATTGCCACCAGCTAAGCAAGTATATGTACGAGGAGTCATTGCTGGATCGTCAAGAGTTTCTCAATTGGATATTGGATCTGTTGGACAAGATGCGCACACAGGCCAGCTTCGATGAACCGCTTAAGAAGCTAGTCCTCAGCTTTGCATTGCAGTATATGCACGACTTTGTCCAGTCCGAGCGTCTGTGCCGTAAGATGGCAAACCTGGTGGCCAAAAAGCTAGCTCAGCTACTCAATGCGGCTGTCGAACAGCAGCAGCAACAGCAGGCGTTAATCAAGTCACAGACCATGGAAATAGACGGACCCGATGAACAGCAAAAGCCAAGTATTGACCCGTATGAGCAGGCGCTTCACGAATACATGAACTGTCCACATCATCGGGACATTATTCTGTATTTGAGCACCATACTGCAGGTGATTACCATCGAGTGCCCCACGGCGTTGGTGTGGAGTGGCATAGCTGCACATCGTGCGCCCTCATCCCTGGTAGGCAGCCCCCTTGATCATTTGCCATTGGCGCCCTCTGTTTTGCCAATGCCATCTCGTTGTCCACGGACCAACCACGAACTACGCCGACAACTACGTGCCGCTGAGGCGGACATTGTATTGCGCACCCAGCACGCAGAACAACGCTGGTTCGCCTCCAAGTGGCTGAGCGCTGGAAAGAATCATTACACCACTGTGCTAGCAACGTTAGATCACCTGGACACGCACTGCTTTGAGCGCATGGATCAGTGCAATTCAATTGACACGCTCTATGCACACATATTTCCGCCACAAACTTCACAGCTGCGTCGCCCCGAGGAGGATCCACAGCAGCAACAGCAACCGCCTGCTCCATATGAGCCAAAGCAGGATGCGGATACGGTGCGTATCCTTTGCGAGTGGGCAGTATCCAGCCAGCGTTGGGGTGAACATCGAGCCATTGTTGTGGCAATTTTGCTGGACAAGCGTCAGATTGATGTAACCAGTATGCCGGCTGATCTATGTGGCGATAAGGAGGATAAGGATTCGGTGGCCTCTGGTGCGGGCATCATTGACGGTCTGCCCGTCTTCCAGCATGTTCTAATGCACTTTCTGGATCACGATGCGCCCGTTTTGGATGAGCACAATAGCAGTGCCCAGCAGCGCACCGAGTTCACCAATTTAGTGCAGCTGTTCAGTGCGCTCATACGTCACGATGTCTTCTCGCATAATGCATACATGCACACGTTAATCTCGCGTGGAGATCTTCTCTTGGAATCGATGCTTGTGCACAAGACAACAGCGAAAAGTTCACCACCGCCTCCAGCGCCACCGCCACCCAATAGTAGCGCAACTCACGGATTCGATGACGACGGTTTCGGCTCGAGCATTGGCATTGACTTCAAGCACAACGAGTTTGATGACTCTAATGTAGACGATGATCTGGATAAGCTGGTGCAAAATATTAAAGAAAAGGGGCAACAACACGAGGCACCCGACAGTCCGAAAATTGGACCACCTGGCGACGGGGAGGGCGGCGTTGATACTCCTGGCACTGGCGTCAGCATATCCAGGCACTATGTGTACACCAAGCACTTTCCCATACCGCAGGACGATCCCAGTATGTCCACCTACAGCAGCGAAAGCAATCAGCGCTATATATTGCTATTCGGTGTGGGCAAGGAGCGGGACGAAAAGAAGCATGCGGTTAAAAAGATGTCCAAAGAGATTGGCAAACTCTTCACAAAGAAGTTCAGCATCGATGTCGCCGAAGGCGGCAAGGTGAAGAAGCATTCCCGCAACGAATTCAACTTTGAAGCGACTACAGCCAAGTGTCAACATATGGCCTACTTTGATCAGCATGTAGTGACCGCACAGTGTGCGGCCAATGTCCTAGAGCAACTGAACGGCTTTGCTCTGGGCAACAATAACTATTTGCCTGTGCAGGAGCATGTTGCCTTTTTGTTCGATCTGATGGAACTAGCGCTTAACATTTACAGTCTGCTCGAGCTGTGCGATCATTTGCTTAAAGAATTACCCGAGGTGGAGCATCAGCTGCAGCAGAAGAAGTCCAACATGGTGCGTGGCTACACCACCTCGCTAGCCCTATACATTGTCAGCATATTGCGACGCTATCACAGCTGTCTGTTGCTCTCGCCCGAGCAGACGGTGTCCGTTTTTGAGGGACTTTGTCGCACTATACGTCACGTGAGCAATCCCAGCGAATGCAGCTCCGCGGAACGTTGTATACTAGCCTATTTAAGCGATCTGCATGAGTCGTGCATACTGCTGCAAGGCAAGGAGCAGGCAGCCGAATATTATCAACAGTTGAACTGCATCAAGCGTTTTAAGGATATCTTCAATACGCCCGAACAACTGAGGTGAGTTACTTAATGATACTTGAACATTCGAGAATTTTAATTATTCTATAAAAATCAACAGTATGGCTCCACAAGGATACAATCCGCAACTGCTGCAGGAGCTGTTTGTGGCGCCGCGACGTGGTGGCAAATTGGAGTCTCACTGGCTGCGCCAGCTGCATGAATCCCCTGCCAATGTGTACAGCTTTGTGTCCAACGCCGTCATCGCCGTATGCCGGGAGACGGACAACGAACGTCTGAACGATGTGGCGCTCGCCTGCGCCGAGCTAACAGCCAGCTGTAATGTTCTCTCCGAAGAGTGGATCGCGGCCTTGCAGAGCTTGTGCAGCGGCAGCAAGAGTCCCAGATATCCACATCTTGGGGCTCAAGTGGACATTGGCCAAAGCAAAACGCACAATGCGCTGGCCGTCTTCGTCTGTATTCTGGTCGCTCGGCATTGCTTTTCCCTTGCGGATTTCGTTAGTAAATTTGCGCTGCCCACGCTGGCGCGTTCGGTTAGCGGCGCTAGTGGCGGCGAGATGAGCGTGGATGCGGAAGCAGGCGCTCGGCTTACCTGTCATCTAGTACTGAAACTATTCAAGACACTGGAAATCCCACAGCCGGGCATGTACTCGGTCAGCACATCTCCCAATCCGCTGCATGCTGTTGGCAATGATTTCAGCATACGCCTAAGCTGCGATCGTCATCTGCTTGTGGGCGCACACAAGACCATACCCATTGCGGCGGTTTTAGCTGTGCTAAAAGCCATACTCATTGTGGTGGACAATGCGGCGCTGAAGACGCCGCTCGGTGCCAGCGGCTTGGGCTCCTCTGGTAGCGGCAGTGCCTTTGGCAGCGGTAAACGCAGCGGTTTCAATACGCCCGTACATCCTGGGAGCACACCCAAGAGTAACGAACAACGACCAGCAGATCTCAGCCAGATATTGGGCACCAGCGACCTGCAGCTAGGCAGCCTGGGCAGTGAACAGGAGTCTCTGCAGCAGCCAACTGGCAGCAGCTTGGCGGGCAACGAGCAGATCTCGCTACTGGAGTTTGCGCAGGCGGTTCTCAAGCAGATTTGTGCGCAGGAGCATGTGCTGGAACGCTGCTTGAAGAATGCTGAGCAGCTATGCGATATGATTATTGATGAGATGCTGACTGCTAAGCAGGCGCAGCGTGTGCTGCACATGATCTGCTATCCGGAGGCCGAGTTCAATATTATATCAGAGTTGGATCAGCGCTTGATGATAGTGCGCATATTGGAGCACTTAGATCAGTGGACTCTGCGCATTTCGTGGCTGGATTTGCAGCTCATGTATCGTCAATCGATGAGCAACAACACATCGGTTAGCAACAACACCGAGCTCAACGTTTGGCTGGACACGGTGGCCCGAGCGGCAATTGATGTGTTTCACATGGAGGAGGTGATGTTGCCGGGCGCCCTAAAGGCCACACATAAACCCAAGCCGTCCACTTGGCTGGTAGCGCCGCTCATTGCCAAGCTGACACCCGCTGTGCAGGGGCGCATCTTGCGTGTGGCTGGTCAAGTGCTCGAAAGCATGAACTATTTCTCCAAAGTGTCCAAGTCCGATTGCAACAGCTCTGGCAGCGGCGACGAGCGCGAAAAGAGCAACAGCTGTCACAGTAGCAATAGCTACGGCGCTGGCGGAAGCATGGCGGCACGCAACAAAAAGATGCCGCTCAATTATCAGCCTTTCCTGGGACTCATACTCACTTGCCTCAAGGGTCAGGATGAGTATAAAGAGAATCTGCTTGTTTCGCTCTACTCCCAGCTCTCCCAGTGCCTGCAATCCTTTGCTGAGGTAAATGCTTGGTAATTCTTATTGTATTTATTGCTAATCTTTGATTCCATTTGACAGCTGGACACCATTGGCGGCGTCGATGAGCCACAGGCACGTGAGGAGATTCTTGATGCACTACAGCTTCGTTTTTCGTTGGTAGGTGGCATGTTCGATGCCATACAAAAAAACAGCACTCCCACTACGGACTGGGCCATACTGCTCGCCCAGCTGGTTTGCCAGGGTGTCGTAGATCTAAGCTGCAATCGTGAACTCTTTACCACTGTGGTGGACATGCTGGCTACGTTAGTGCATTCGACGCTTGTCTCCGACAGCCAATCAGAACGTGATGAGAATAAGAAGCTATATCTAAATTTGATGAAAAAACTCAAAAAAGAAATTGGCGAGAAGAATAACGCATCGATACGAGTCATACGGCAACTTCTACCGCTGTACAAGCAGCCCACTGAGGTTTGTTTTCAACAAAAATGAAATGAGAAAAAGTCCTTAAAAGTAATCTGCTTTCAGGTCATAGCTTGCGAGCATGCGGGCATGGATACCAAGGGCAACAAGATTTGCGACATGGACAAAAAGCAGCTGCGCATCTCGGATAAGCAGCGCATCAGCGTCTGGGACATACTCGAAGGTCACAAGAATCCAGCACCGCTCTCGTGGGTATGGTTCGGTGCTGTCAAGTTGGAACGTAAGCCGCTTACTTACGAGGAGGCGCATCGTAATCTCAAATACCACACACACAGTCTGGTCAAGCCAAGTAGTTATTATTATGAGCCTTTGCCACTGCCACCGGAAGATATTGAGCCGGTGCCAGAGAAGATTTGCATAGTAAGTTGAGCCGTTGTCTGCATTCTGGCCAGAAATTAACCAAAAATACTTTTGCAGAAGGATGAAATGATGAAGGCCGATACGCCTTCGTCTGTGGATCAATCGCCCAGCGCGGTAGTTGGCACTGGACGTGGCCGTGGCAAAGGCACCACGACACGGAAACGCAAGCCAAAGGTTTCAAAGACACCACCAGTGGTGAATACACAACAGCAGCAACCACAGCTGGCACCACAGCCCCAACAGCCGCCCAATGTGCAGCAACAGCAGCAGCAACAACAAATGCAACAACAGCAGCACATGCAACAGCAAATGCAGCCCAACCAGATGGGACAGATGCCCATGAATATGCAGGTTCGTGTCATTAAATGTAACTGAAACTGGGCAACTCTTAATACTATTTCCCAATTTAGATGAACATGCAACAATTTGGACCCAATGCTATGATGCAGCAACAGAATGCACTGATGCAGCAACAGCAGCAACAACAACAGATGCAACAAATGGGTCCAAATCAAATGCAGCAGCAGCTCAACGTGGGCGGCAATGGTCAACCGAATACACAGATGAACTTTATGCAGGGACCAGGTGGACCTGGTGGACCACAGGGCATGTCCAGCCAACAGCAGCAACAACAGCAATGGCACAATACGCCCCAACAGCAGCAACAGCAGCCGCAACAGTATCACAATCAGTATCAGCATCAGCAGAACATGCAAAGTAAGTTGCTCAAGAATTCTCTTCAGACATGCGTGTGTAGCTAACAATTTGTTGTACTTGCAGTGAATCGCATTGAGCGACCGCCGCTGAATACCAACTCCAAGCAAGCGTTGTCGCAAATGCTGCGCCAGCGGCAGCCGGGCTCATTCCAACAGCAGCAACAACAGCCGCCAGGCGGATTTAATCCCATGCAGCAGCAGCCGCAACAGCAACAGCAGCAGGGACCGCAACAGCAGCAAATGAGTGCACAACAGCTGCGGCAACAGCAGCAGCAGCAACAGATGAATGCACAACAGAATCCGCAGGCAGCGGCCGCCTTTAATGCCATGCAACAACAGCAGCCGAATGTACAGCAACAACAGCAAATGAATCCCAACCAACAGCAGCTACAGCAGCAGCAACAACAACAGCAGCAACAGCAATTCATGCGTGGCAATATGCGTGCCATGGCGCCCAATCAAATGGGTGGCATGAATATGGTTGGACAGGGCATGCCGCAGAATCCGATGATGCAGCAGCAGCAAATGGCACAAGGCATGGTGGGCATGGTCAATCCGAATGCCAATCCGATGATGCAGGGCGGCGGTGCAGGCGGCAATGGCGGTGTTGGTGTTGGCGTGGGCGTTGGTGTTGGTGCTGGTGGCAGCAATCCGAACATGGGCATGGGCGGTATGCCACAGCAAGGCATGATTCAGCAGCAACAGCAGCAGGTGCAGTTTCAAAACTTCCAAAATCAGTATCAGCAGCAGCAACAGCAGCAAGGCATGCAGCAGCAAAGCGGCGGCGGAGGCGGTGTGGGCGTGGGCATGGCGCCAAATCAACAGCAACAGCAAGCTGGCCTTATGAACAATTTCAATCCTCAAATGCAACAAGCGCAGCGTAACAATCCAGACTTCATGGCAGCAGCGGTAGTTGCACAACAGCAGCAGCAGCAACAACAACAGCAGCAACAGCGTGGAGTGCCTGGCGGTATGATGGCCGGCAATCGTGGTCAATATATGAACCAAGCGCCCAATGTGACCATGACCAATATGATGGGACCTGGACCAGGTGGTGTGGGCGTCGGAGTTGGACAGGTGCCGCCCTATGCACGCCAGCAGCCGACAGGTGGCGGCAAGCCGGGCGTATTGCCCGCACAGCAACAATTTCAGCAGCAACAACTTCGTCACCAGCAAATGATGCAAATGCAAGGCATGGCCGGTGGTGGCATGGGCGGTGGACCACAAGCAGGCGGCGGTGCGGGTGCTGGCGGTGGTGGTGGAATGGTCCAGCAACAGCAGAGCATGAATCAGCAGCAAACTCCCAATTTGGTTGCTCAGCTCCAGCGACAGATGACCAATCAACCGAACATGATGGGTCAGCAGCAACAGTACCCGCATCAGCCTCCTCCCTATTAGATAATAAAACTCTAGTTTTGTAAGGCATGCACTTGTGTACGAATATTTATCAATGCTAAATGCAATAAATAATTCTTTTATTTTTAAACGTTTCGATGTTCCGCGGGCAGTGCTGTCCACTTGAAGCGCCCAACGATAAACGCGACTATCGATAACAAATTAACTGCAAACAGCTGTTCGCGACTTTACTTGGTAGTATATGTGTGTGTGCGTGAGTGAGTGTTTAGTAAATCGGAAAATTAATATCAGATTTACTGTAGATTAATTAAAATTAGTTATAAGTTCAAAGTGAAATAGTGCAATACAATCAGTTCCTACGATTAAGAAAACATATGACCAACAATTGGCCAACACAATACTGCACTAATCCCAATTGTAATACGGCAAACGAAAAGTATTTCATTCATTGATCAACGTATTTGTACGACAAAACACAATCAATTGCTTTTTCCATTTTACACTGGCCACATCAGTATTGTTTGCTTTAGTGAAGCAGACGGACGTTTTGTTTGTTATTAACTGCCAGCTCAAGCCATGAATGAAGCACCTGAGCAGAGCAAAAAGCGTCAAAAGACGGTAAGTCTGTTTGCACCTCATTTTCTGTCAGCTGCAATCGTATTTGAACAAATGTGCCAAAGGAAATAAATGGTGATTCGGTCACTAAACCCCCCCAAAAGGGGGTAAAGTTATATTTGAATAGCTGGTAGTCTTAATGTGTTGCCCTATCTATTGTTATGTACGTCACACAGTTGGCCTAAACGTTTTCAGAACGTTATCAAACATTTTCCGCATAATTGTTTCCTCTATGAAAAACACACGTAATACTCTCATTCTATATCAAAACTATTCCAGTAGAGAGGGTCAGCTTTTTTTCCCTTTTATCTAACAACAAAATAGTAGCCACACACTTAGTTTATTATGGCCTAAATAGATAAGATCTTAATTACAAAAAAAAAAAGAAAAAAGGCAGACATACAAGAACAAAAAAAAAAACTTATCAGCAGCTTAATCACAGCTTTTAATGTGTCAAGATACTGTATAACAGTTGTGCACAATTTAAATAAATTTATACCTGCGCCAACAACTTGTTGACTTTGCAAAAAAAAAAGAAAAGACAAAGGTGCCTTAAGCAAAGTGAATTAACGTGAAAATAGCAGAATGTTGGCTTTTAGCTTGCAAAGAAAATATATATATTGTTTCCATATGGATATTTGCAGAGCCACGTGTTTCATTTGAAGACAATCAAAAGTTCATTGGAAGTTTAATATACACTGCCTAAACAGTACAAATTATAACTGAAAAGTAGCTTGAGCTGGAATTTTAACTTTTGTATATTAACAATTATAGAAATATTGTAATCTAGAGACAGAGTCTACTATAGTGAAAGTTCACTTTCGATGTTCTGAATTTTAATCTGTAATACTGTATATATTTATATAAATACAAATATGTTTATTGAATATATATATATAGAATATAGTACTACAGATTCTAGACCTATTTTTACCTAAGATTGTGTTTTTCAGAATTATTTGAAGTAGTGTAACATGAATCTTATTTTTTTAAAAAGATAATTTAAGTATCTAAATTACTTTTTTTCTCCCAAACAAACACTTTTATTAATTTGGTTTTCAATTAGCTATTATTTTCTGAAAGAAACTTTTTTAAAGATAGACATAAGTGAGAGCAAAAAAGAAGTAAATAATCTAATCATCAAATGAAAGATATCTCGTTCACAAAGAAAGATACTTTTAAAATTTAAATTCGTATTGTGGGGCAGAGGATTAGTAACATTAGATACAGTAGCTGCATTAAAAATATAAATATCTTAAGGGCTACAAGTGTAATCAATCACGGCATTTTAATTTGTAGACTAGAATGTTTAAAAAACATAAATTCTATTGGCCTGTTTTAGTAAATTGATTGATTTATTGCACAGATATATATTAGAATTTTTAGAATTTGAACACTGGACCCTAATGACCCTATCATTCTCTATAAATAATATTTTTATATATAAATAAATAATAAATAAAACAATCTAGTTTCAAAGTTTAAATCTGTGGTTAACTGAAGGCATTGTAACTTACACATAAATATATATATTTATATTTATACAAAATATATATAATATATATATATATATATATATATACATACATATATTTTCTTTTATGATTCATATTTTGAAAAAAGCATTTCAGACGCGGCCTTTTGGCCGTCTGCATTGCGTCCAAAGACAGTTTATTGCCCCATAGATAAGGTAAACTAAACGTAATGTTAAAACTTATGCAATATGCAATCAACTGGTTTTTTTTTTAAGTGCTTGTACACTTGTTTTTATGAGACGCACACACACAAACACATTTTGTTTAACTACTCGAAATTAAAAAGAAAGTGTATTTTTTTTGATGCCAAAGTAAATGTGTTTTGGGCCAGCCTAACAAATTGTTAACAACTAAGAAATAGCTCGCTTTTTACCTGTATCTCTCTCTCTCTCTCTCTCTCTCTCTCTTTATATCGCTCAATCTCTCCTTGCATCACTATCTCTCTCTCGCTTCCGAGCTGTTATTGTTTATGGGAAAACTTGGTCAGTTATAGGTTGAATGACCACTGTAGTAAGCCAGCCGGCAAATCTTGCTGATTGTTGTTGTTGTATAGTAAACAATTGTTTAGAGTTTATATTTGGGTCAGTTTAAACAATCAAATAATATTATATATACTTAAGCCTATATATTTATATATATATGTTAAACAATTATTATTCGCTTGTTAGTTCATATTGTATTGTTAAAGTGCCAAGTCATTATTTTTATTTAAACTGCAATTAACAACGATGCTCGAGTTAGGAGATGCCCAATGAGCGTCTTCAAAGCAGGCATATATGCTTATATGCAATAGCAGAAGATTATCTGAAACCGAGTTAGGTCTTTAGAGTGTGTTATATACTCGTGAGAATAATCGTAGTCACAAAAATCTTTCATTGAAACAATTAGTTAGTTATTGTATTGTATCTGATAGTATCAGCTCGGTGTCAACTGATGCAGCCTGTCGATAAACTTTATCAGAAACAATTGATGCAATTGAGTTATAAAAGGCAAATCAGGAAGTCATTGAAACTGAAGCAACACCCAACATAAAAAATTAATCAAATAATATGTTTTTATATTTAAGTATTTCTATAAGTTTTCAATATTATTTATATTCGTATCGGCAGTCACTCCTGACTCACTTTATCTATCAGTTTGATTGATGTTTGATCATTTTCTAATCTCAGGGTATTTATATACTCATTGCTAATTATATTGTAGGTTTACCAGAGCATTTACTAGTCTTAAAGGATTTATACTTTCTGTTTATATATCTTTTCATCATTTGTTTTATGGATTCGTTTTTCATTTCGCTGAATGACTTACCCAACGCAGTCAAAGTAAATGCAATTACAAAGCTGCTTACATGTAAAATTTAATTAATTTAAACGTGAACTTGAAGCTTTTGTGCAATTCATACAGTCTCTGCTTAGGCACGAGTGCTAATGGTGTTTATCTTTTCTGTTTCTTTTTGTTTGTAATTACTATTACGTAGTTAAAAGCTATAAATCTAAGATGGAAGATATCTGTGGTTATTATGCCATTTGCTGAAGTCGTTACGTGGGACTTCACTCAGCTATGCCTTTGTGTTTGGTTTTTAATTTGCATAACTTAACTATATTAGGAACTATTACTAGGAAAATATTTGAGAATCTAGCTTTAAATCACAATCTAGTAATAAAAATAAACAATAAACAATAATATATAAATAATATATAAATAAAACTTAACACTTATTAAATCAGTAATTTTTAATGGCATTTCTTTGGGTATAATGGACTGTCAAAAGACATTCAATTTGTGCTTTAACGAATTCCTTTTCGTGCCAATAGTTGGCCAGCAAGCTATATATATAATATATATATATATATATATATATATATATATATATATATATATATATATATATATATATATATATATATATATATATATATATATACATATATATCTGTTTTGTCTGTCTCCAGTTACGTTTTCCCACTTTTGGCTGCATTAAATCCACGCCACCGCGAAGAAATATCAGTTGCAGTTTTGAGCTTCGGCGAGAAAGTTCAGCGGGTTTTTGGCTTTTTTTTCATATTTATTTTTTTCTCTTATTTTTTTTTTTTGCGTTGAGGAAAAAAGTCACTTCGAAAACTCTCACTTGTTTAATTATCAGAGTCTCGTTGCCTGTTTAGTGTCTGCTTTCTTTTTGTGCGCTATTTGTTTAAGACGCTACGGAAAATGTTTACAAAACGCGCCAATTTGCTCAAAAGTGAACTCAAAAACAACAACAACAACAATAATAATAATAACAATAACAATTGTTTGTTAAATCATGAAAAGTGCAGCGATTTGGTGAGTTTTTTGGTTTTCTTTTCATTTGTTTTGTTTATATAAATATGTAAACAATTTCTAAATCGTGCCGAAGTTGAGACGCAAAGGTCTTGACATTGATTAATTTTTTAACTCTCGACCTCTTGAAGTGTTGCAACAAATATTTGGCTAAAGTACGTGGTAAAGTAATGTATCGAGTTTTGTTGTTTATTTAGATTTCTGTAAACTAGCAGATAGGTATTTACAAATTCTAGATCTTGAATCTAGATTTGTATAAAATATAAGTTAATTACTTATAAGATTTAAATAAAAATTATATTAAATGTCAATTATTCACCCTTACTATAAACTATATTGCGAGGTATCTTTTAGTCAGTCCACATTGCTTAATGTTATTTTTTCAATTTTGCATTATAAACAATTTGGTTTGCCAATATAATTTATATGGAGAGAAATTTGTTAGGCGAACCTTGGATTTTTTTATTTTACTGCTTAAATAAAATTTGTTAACATTCAACTTAATTTTATTTATAAAAAGTTTCAACAAAAATTCGTTAAGTAAATATATTAACTTTTGGTTTCTTTTATTTATACAAATCTTTTTTTGCTTCTCTTGATCAGAGAGTCTTAGCTAAAAGAAACTTGTATTAAATAACAAAAAAAAATTGTATTTTTAACTATTTAATAATATCTGAATAATTCACCAGAGAATTAAATACAAAAGAAGAAAAAAATGTAAACAAATTGTTAAACAATCTTTCATAATAATATAATAATAACAACACAAGAGACAGAAAAACATGAACGCTGTCTGCTTGGCTTGGCAGATAGAAAAACGATCTGAAAACCAGATGGAACCGAGCTGAAAGTCAGAAGAGCGTGAAGCACTCGGCTTGACGCTCTCTCTTTCTTCCTCTCTCTCTCTCTCTGTCTCTCTGTGAATAGCTCTCGGTGTTTTAGTTCGGGTCGGGTCGACATATAACACGGTAAATATTTTATTAAAACTTTCAGTTCGCTTTCAGCGCTCGTTGCGTGAATATTTAACTGAGATCAATTTTCCGTTCGATAATATACCATATTATTTACATACATATATCTATTCCATTTCTTTGACCAGAGCTCAAGTGCATCAAATATAACAAATTTCATTTAGCAACAAGCCAGAGAAAGTTAAATCATGCCCAATCCACCCATTGGATTTTTTCCTCATATCAAAAGAAGGGTATGGCTAAAGCGCTCAAGACAATTTAAGAGATCTGCGCATGCGCATTCTAAGCTATTCCAATAAAAAAGACTTCAAGTGCTTTGCAAAAGAATATAAAATGTGTTTAAAAATCAAGTTGACGTTAAGTGTGCCTTGACCCAAATTTATTTGCCAACAAAGCCTAACTATTATTGAACTGAGTACTGAGATGAAGTTCGACTATGGTTTACTCTGTAGAGGATATATTACTGACTTTTATAGTGGAAATGTGATCAAATTTATATTGAATAAATATTCTAAAACGTTGTATTAATATGTGATATATATTTTAGATATTAATAAAGCAAATGATCTTCTAAGTCTTAAAAATTGCCTGAGCCAAGCTTAAATGTGGATCTTAATTAATATTTTAAAAATATATTATTATAAATATAAATAAAATATTTATAAATATATATTGTATAATTTCATTTATTCTTATTTAATAATAATTATATATATATATTATTATTTTTTTTAAATTTAAGCACATGTTTTTATTAATTTAAATTAAAATAGAATCTAGAAAAGATTTTCTCTACTTTCATAATAAGCTAGTTATTATTTGTCTTGAGGCAAAGGTTTATTGATCTACGCTCCATGGTCTGGCCACTCTTTGAATGCCTTTATTAAGCTTTGCTTTGCTGTCATCTATCTATTGGATATACATATACATATATAAATATATATATATATATATGGTATCATTATCTCATATTCCCTCAGTGTAACAGCATTTGCGATTTTTCACACACGAGTTGGCGAGCTGGCGAGTTGCCCGTCCGAAAGGGTCAACAAACTGTGCAGATTCAGCGAATCGAACGGCACAAATAGCGCCTTAGGGTCAAAACAAGGGTCCCAAACGGGGCATGAATATTAATTTATGTTAATTAATCGAAATGCTCGAAGCTATTGATATTCTATTATATTGGTAAATAAATTTGATTTTGTTGTCTTCTGCAGTGCCTCCAGGTCGCCACGAATGTGACGGAACAGAAGCATCATGTCACCCGGGAGACGCGAGGCAGAAACTTGGGATTGTGCCGCGGCTTTAGGGGCTGCACCGTTTGGCTAACAGGTGAGCGAGGGGGTCTAGAGCTATAAATAATATTAGGAATTATTAATGAAAGTGGAAGAAATTAGATCATTTATATATGATAAAATATGATATGATATATATGATATATATTATATGATTTTGTCAACTTTACGGATTAATGAATTGTCTTAGATTGATTTAACTGTATATTCTGACCAAGAATATATATCATATATACTTGTGGGGTCGCTACACCTATCCGAAATCCTTTAACTGTATGATTGTATGATTTGTAAATGTCTGTAGGGAGGTTATACTGTACCATAGCATAACAGCTGAATGCTATATCATCACACTGTTAAAGGCATTTCCTGAATTTCAAGATACCAAATCAGTGAATCCATACACAATGCCAATGAAATAGCTTATTTTACTATATAATTTCTATTTATAATGATAGCTAATCTGAACTCAAAGCTAACTATAATATGCAATTATTTTTTTGTAGGTCTTAGTGGCGCTGGCAAAACGTCGATTGCCTTTGAGCTGGAAGCGTATCTGGTCTCGAGAGGCATACCCGCCTACGGCTTGGATGGCGATAATATACGCACCGGCTTGAATAAGAATCTAGGCTTTACCCCAGCCGATCGGGAGGAGAATATACGGAGGGTGGGCGAGGTGGCTAAACTGTTTGCTGATAGCGGCGTTGTCTCCATCTGCAGCTTTGTGTCGCCTTTTGCGGACGATCGTGAGATGGCTCGCAAGATACACAAGGATGCGGGTCTGAAGTTTTTCGAGATCTTTGTGGATACGCCATTGGCAGTGTGCGAAACGCGCGATGTCAAGGGGTTGTATAAGAAGGCACGCGAAGGCGTCATCAAAGGCTTCACGGGCATCACGCAAGAGTATGAGCGACCCCAGCATCCGGAACTGGTGGTCAGCACGGATGGCTGCACGGTGCGCGAATCTACGCAGCAGCTCGTCGCACTGCTGGAGCAGGAGGGCATTATACCGCGTTCGCTGCGCGATGTGGATCAGCTGCCAGAGCTGTATCCCAGCGAGGCTAGCGAAGTGGAGGAACTGAAACAAGAGGCCAAGTCCCTGCCGGCTCTGTCTATTAGCACTGTGGAGCTACAATGGGTGCAGGTACTTTCCGAGGGCTGGGCATATCCATTGCGTGGCTTCATGCGAGAGGACGAGTATCTGCAGACGCTGCATTTCAATACGTTGCAGAGTGGTTTAGATGTCTCCTATCGTGAGAACCACTCGGTGCCCATTGTGCTGAGCGCCAGTGAAGCGGACAAGCAGCGCCTGGAAGGCGAGGCAGCCGTGACGCTACACCATGAGGGTCAAGCGGTGGCCATACTGCGTCGCCCCGAGTTCTATTACCAGCGCAAGGAGGAACGTCTGTGTCGCCAGTTTGGCACCAGCAATCCCAATCATCCGTACAGCAAACAGGTGTACGAGTCCGGCGAGTATTTGGTCGGTGGAGAGCTGTCGGTCATCGAGCGTATACGCTGGAAAGATGGTCTCGATCAGTATCGGCTGACGCCTAATGAGCTGCGCTCCCGCTTCAAGGAGCTCAATGCGGATGCCATCTTTGCCTTCCAGTTGCGTAATCCCATTCACAACGGGCACGCGCTGCTCATGCAGGACACCAAGCGGCAACTGCTGGAGCGTGGCTTCAAGCAGCCGGTGCTGCTGCTGCATCCACTTGGCGGCTGGACCAAGGACGATGATGTGCCTTTGCAGGTGCGCATGGCGCAGCACCAGGCGGTGCTCGATGCGGGCGTGCTGCGACGCGAGGATACCGTGCTGGCCATATTCCCGTCGCCCATGATGTACGCCGGGCCCACGGAGGTGCAATGGCATGCCAAGGCACGCATGAATGCGGGCGCCAACTTTTATATCGTGGGACGCGATCCGGCTGGCATGCCGCACCCCGACAAAGAGGCTTATCCCGATGGCAATCTCTACGATGCAACGCACGGTGCACGTGTGCTAAAAATGGCTCAAGGACTAGACAGTATGGAGGTGAGTGTAATGAAACTGGAAACTTGAAATAATAAAAATTAATCCGTACATTACTCTCGCACATTTAGATATTGCCTTTCCGGGTGGCCGCCTATGATAAGTCTGCCAGCCGTATGGCCTTCTTTGAACCGCAACGCAAGGAGCAATTCGAGTTCATTTCAGGCACCAAAATGCGTACACTGGCCAAAACCGGGGCCAGTCCGCCAGATGGCTTTATGGAGCCGCAGGCCTGGAAAATACTCGCTACCTACTACCAAAATCTACCGCAGGCGTAACCCGGAGCCCGTCACAAACAATATTGAGGGCCGTCCCGCACAACAATTAGTGCAATTTGCTTAGCTATATATATATATATATATATATATATATATATATATACCATCATGTCCTATGTGTTTCCACTATTTACATATTTTATATATATTATGTTTGTTGTTCAATTTGTATGTATCTGAGACGCATATCCTAATACCTGTCTCGAGTCAACTTATCTATCCTTATCTGTATCTTTCTCTGTGTGTATGTGTTTTGTGAGTGCATATGTGAGTGTGTGTGTGTGTGTTGTTTTGTCCTGCTTCGTTATTCTAATCTAACAATTAATTGTATTTACGCTTAAGTTTTCCAATTCCATGTTTTATGTTAAGCCAACAATTTGTCGTTTCTAGAACTGATTTCCACAAATTCAAATGCATTTTTATTAAATCTATGCATTTAATAAATGACTATCGAAATTTTTATCACAACTACAAAAAACTCTTTCTAATCCTCACTCTTTTAGCTGCAAAGTTATTCCCATTCTTTAAACTAAATATAAAGGAAAGCGGGCAGGTGGCAGGTAATAGTTACAGAAATCTGTTAAAAAACTAAAAATATATAATAAATAATGCATTTCTGCACATGATTTATTTTATAAAATTGTATACGTTTAATAATTAATATTACAAGTACATACATAATTAATTAATTAATTAATATCAAATATGCATTTAGATTTAGTTATTAATTAATTTCACAATATGTATTTTACTGCTCTGCATTTATTCTTCTTCTTCTTCGCATTGTTTTCTTCGTATTGCATATGCGCATATCATTTTTAATTATTATTTCCATCTACTCGCACAAATATTAATCATATTCATGGATTCCATTAGAGATTAACGGTCGGTTTATTGACAATGTATTATGAAGCACCCGCAACTATTAGAACTTGCAATATCTAAGTGAATCGATATAAAAATTGTGCGTCTGAGTCTAAATTGCGTCCTGCAAACTGCGAACTGCGAACTGCGAACCTTTCATGAGTTGATTTGTTACCGAACGAAAAGTGTACAAATTAAATTAAATTAAATATTCATAAATGAGCATAAATGTAGAGCAAACGGAAATAATGATAGAATCTGTATATAATATATGAATACATATATTTATTTACTACTTTATTGTTTTGTCATTGGTTTACAAATCGTGAACAACCATGGCTGCATAAATCTTGCGACAGAAAATTTAAAAATTATACATTGAAAATGAAAAGAAAAGTAAAATGAAAACTAGAACTGATCGGAGCGGAGGGCAGGGCGAGGGCGGGTCTGTATGTTTTGTTATTAGTTTCGTTCATTTTTCAGTTTTTTTTACTCTACTCACAATACTCGTGTTATTTTTTGTTTTTGTTTTTTGTTAACGTTAAATGAATATTTGAATGTGTATAGATGTATATTGATGCATATTTCATACATCCTTATCGCCATGTCTCGTTCGCATATACAATTTTATATCTGTTCTATTATTATATTATTATAATTATGTATTATTTCATTATGTTGCATATTCAGGGGTGTTTGCTCGCTTGGTTGTTGTTATTGGAACTTAACAGGAGTTAAGAAAACTACTACCACATACATTATCATTATTATTTCCACCATGCCGCATCAGTGCCACACGCACATTGCCACGTCAAAGCAAACTGCATCTGGACAGCCAACTATCCTTTGTTCGAATCTCTGTTAGTTTTAGCTGATGGCCGCCCTTCGGTGGATTGTTCGCCTCCTGCACAAGTGAAAGTTTTACATTGCTACAATATCTATTGTGATGACGATTCTTTGCCACTTACCATACGCTTTTCCGTTTTCGCTTTGATATCACTGGCAAGCGTGAGAAAAGCTTCTTCGACATTGATGCTAGCTTTCGCGGAGGTCTCCATGAATTTAATGCCATACTCAATGGCTAACTGTTCGCCACGTTCCTTTGAAACCTGCAAAGGAAAGTGTTGATCAAGTTTAGGATTTTCAAATGGAATTGCTGTTGATTATAATGATTCATTACCTGTCTCTTATCGTTCAGTTCACATTTGTTGCCCAGCAGCATTTTCTCAACATCAGCAGCGGCATTCTCTTCGATATTTCGTATCCAGTTCTTGATATTCTCAAACGATTTCTCCTGCGTTATATCATACACGAGCATAATACCCATGGCGCCTCTGTAATATGCCGTGGTGATCGTCCGGAAACGCTCCTGGCCAGCAGTGTCCCTTTAATTGAATTCAATTAATACATTTACAAAATTGTTTTGTTATTGATAACTTACCATATTTGCAATTTGATTTTCTTGTTATCCAATTCAATTGTTCTAATTTTAAAATCGATACCTGTGAATAAAGTAGAATAAAGAGAAGACACACGTGATAAATTAGTTTAAATCATTTTTGGCAGCTGGCTTCCTCTCCTACATCTGTTAGAGAGAGAGCTGACATACATACATATATACTTAAAAGAGCGCAAGAGACAACAGTTGAAAATACGCAATTGATTCGAGACGTTGGCGTCGTTAAGTAAATAACCCAAATTGGAATTAGTGCAGGGAAATGTGCCAAATATATAAATAGACAAATTGCTGAGCTCGTGCCATGTGTGTGTGGGTTGTGTCTCAATGCTGCTTCAAGCTGATAGAACCCCTCTCAATGAGACTTGCTGTAAAACGGATGCTTATCAGCTGGCAACTCAAGGCAATGACTTGCCACTAGACTTGAAGATAGTCTAAGTTCGCTTGTGGTGCAATGACACTGGGTTAAGCAAACATTGTTTATCGATTTCTTTTCAGTGTACAAAATAATATATCAAAATTATTGGTATTTTTATATGTTGGCTACGCAGTTAAAAATATCTTAAGATTGGTCACTTTCTTTTTCTCTTTTGACTTTGTTTATGTGTGTTGCAGTGCTGCGAATTTGGCTATTTTTTCGTCAGCTATGGCGTTTCACAAACACAATGCTGGAGAAAATTGTGATCTAGCTGTATTTCGATGCAACTTAAATGCGTATGCAGGAATAACCTAAAAAAAATCTAAATTTATGCAATGTTGACTGATTTTGGTGTATTTTATGCCTATCTATATCAAAATTCATAAAAAAAATTGCCTTAAAACCATAAAAACCTTTGTTTCTAGAGTTCCCAATTTTTTTCTAGCTATTTCTGGCTTTTTTTTAGCAGTGGATCTGGCCTGTCGAAGCCCTGAAGAGTTGGCAGCACTGGTGTGTTGTTGTTGCTTTTCCCCTTTGCTCTACGTCCTTGTACGTAGCACAATAACAACAACAACAACGATATAATTATGACAAATAACATTACTGAGAACAAGAAAAAGAGCATACAAAATGAGTCACGTATTGGTGTGTGTGTGTGTGTGTGTGTGCATGCTACTTACAGCTGAGCCAAGAGACGAGATTGAGAGCATGAGCATGAAAATACGCAAATGTGTGCGTGTGTGTTTGTGTGTGTTAGTGTTTGCGCGATTGCGATTGCTGCCCGGCGGCGTCATAATTAATTAAAAAATTTCACAGAGCAAAAGAGCGCAATCGAGAGAGCGAGAGAGAGAGAGAGAGCAATGTTGATTACTGAGGATGACAGACTGTGAGCTATGACTGATGATGTATGCACTTTGAAATGTTTGGTTTGTTGGCTGATGTTGATATTGTTATTGTTGTTGTTGTTGTCTCTCTGTGTTTATGGTAGATATTGATAACACACTTACCTATTGTAGATATAAACGTTGTATTGAAAGCATCCTCTGAGAATCGAAACAATATGCAGGTTTTGCCAACTCCAGAATCACCGATCAGCAGCAATTTGAACAGGTAGTCGTACGTTTTGGCCATTGTAGTATTTCTGTTGTTTTTTTTTTTGTGTTATTTGTATGATTAAATCACAGTTTTGCTTCGGGTTATGCCAGGGGTTCTGGTTTGGTTAAAGATGCAGCAGCTATTTCCTCTTTGATTTGTATTCTCTTCCCTTTTTGGCGTTATCGTCCGTCCGTCCACGTCGATAACTGCTGGTGATGCTTTTGTTATATGGCGGTGGTTGGTAATCAGTGGTTTTCGATTAATATTACACACTATGCTAATGTCGGCGATTAAATTACTATAACTGGCTATTGCTGCTGCTGCGGGTTGGTATTAATTTAGTATGTACGTAAGGGTATGTATAAAAAATTCATAGACGTAACCACACACAGCAGACACACAAATAAACACACGCAAGCACGCACAGGTTTTTTTCAGCTCTCTGACTGTGGTTTTCTTTTGTGTGTATGTCGACGAAAAATGGCGACGTAGTTTTAAGCACTTTAAATTGCAATTGGTAAATGGACGCGCGCTGTTTTGCACTTGTGTGTGTTCTGCACTTGCAATTGTGTGCTATGTTGTTGTTGGTTACACGTAAAAATTACGCTTAATTATTGCTTTCTAATTACGCCCGAACAATAAATGATTGGTACGTAGCAGTGTTGTGTAGGACGAAAACGAGACGACTTATCGATAAGCAGTGTTGGCAAGCGCGCTTAGGCAACAACTTCAGACAGCTGTTCGATTGCCATGAAACTGGCAAACAGCTGCTTATTTTCTAATGTCCCCAACTTGCAGTATTTTTTATGTCACGAGCATGGTCACACTGAGCGCAGATAGTTAAAACATATAAGCGAACGCGAAACTAGTAAAGCAATGAAAGTGTGACAAAAAACAAAGTGTTTAACAAAATAAAATATAAGAAAAACTTAATTTTTGCATGTACATGACTCGTGTGTCTGTGATTTACCCTCAAGGCCCGACAACGGCAACAAATAAAATAAACAAATGTAAGAAGTGAAGTCACAAGACGACGACGCCAGAGCAGCAGCAGCAGCACTCAAGAATTTGCCGTAGGCAAATATGGGTACAAAAGAATCGAAACATGCTTGCATCAGTTACGAGGATGCAGTCAAACGTGGTAAGTGCTAACCTCCAAGACACACAGGAACACAGGTGCAAATGGCATGAAAAATGGGTCATTCGAGTACTTCAGGTTCTAGAACAAAAACAATAATAATATGCACCAATACAGTTATAATTACACTATCGATTCAATTGTTGTTTCCACTCTACTTCCATGCTTTCATTGCTATTCCCCTTTTTGTTGCTGGCTGGACACAGCTAATTCTTTTCATTTTCGTCTTATTCTATTGGGATTTTTTGTGCAAATTTCAGCACTGTTTGTGAGTGTGTGTGTAAGTGCTTGCATGTGTGTGTGTGTATGAGTATTTGCGTCGTCGCCGTCAGTGACGTCACAATAGAAAAGCACAGCTAGCGCGGGCGCAGGCATGTTGCTCTGAGACAAAGCAAAATTGCAGACAAAGCATGCAATCAAACGAAAACAGTTAATATTTATTGTCGTTGCTTCTTTCTCATATCATTTAGAAACTGTTGTACACGCAATGACGTTTAAGTTTTTGTTGACTTCTCTAATTTTTCTCTCGCTTTGCATTGGCATTCATCTTGCTGTTGTTGTTGTTTTTGTTGTTGTCATTTTATGGCCAGCCGCAAAGGCAAAGAAAACGAACGTTACTGATAAGATGGCCCCGTCTACATATATACCTGTACCTGTACGGCCATACTTGCTGCCCAGGTGCGGGTGTCCATTGTTGACGTTGTTTGCTTGTGTTGTTGTTGTTGTTCTCACAAAGCTCTTCAAGACCGGTTTGTTTCTTGTGAAAACGTATGCAAGTCCAGTTCGGACCATTGTGGAACTATCCCTTCCCCCAACTATCCCCCTCTCGCGCTCGCTCTCATCATAATGCAATGCAATGCAGAAATTTCTGTCAATCCAGCAAAACAACAATAATAATAATAACAACAACAAAAACCTGCTATGAAATACCGTTGCTCGCGTGACGTCGCCAAGTAAATAATTCTTTGCAATCACAAAATTATTCCGCATTGCCTCTTCATGCTCAATTTGTGATTATGAATTGCTGCCTATGTTTAACTCGGCACGGCCACGCCCCGTAATTCTAGTTGCCCCTTCTCGGAATTCTATTATATAGTTAATTGATTACGTGTATTAAGTTTAGAGCGTTTTGTTTGCTTGTATTTTGTTTACTGGCTTTAACGTAGCGACTTTTTAATTAGCTCAACGTTTCTACACACACATAATGCATGACTCCCAACAATATATATATATTGCAATTGGGATTTATTTTATATACATATGTATGTATGACTAAGCACTTCTCAAATAACGAGTTTATACTAAATTCCAATTGTATGTGCAAAAATTGTTTGTTTAAAATATAATTATACGAGTTATTAGTTGCCCTTTTCCTGGCTAAAAATATCTCTTTATACTAAAGAGAGTTCAGAGTTTAAATGAGTTTTTTGGGAAACATATATAGTACTTTACGTTCTATATATACTCTAAATAATACTCAAGAATTATATTATGCAAAAACCAAAGGTCGTCTTAATATTAATCAATGAATCTAAAGATATTCCGTATTTGCTAGTTCTCTTGAGGAAAGCAAAAGCTATCTTAATTGAATTTAGATTAATCGTAATGCCTTCACCAATATAATTTAACCCATGTTTCTATTTATAATACAACTCATATCAATCTGTTTTTTACTCTAAACAGTTAGCGACGCCGAGTTGCGACGTCTTAAGGATGCCTTTAAGAAATCGGCGGGCGTGGGTCGACTCTATCTCAGTCGCAATGCCTTCCAGCAGGATGTGCTGTGCGAGGGCGTGCCGCCCAAGATTACGGACATGCTTTATGTTGCCTGTGGTGGCACACAGCGCGGCATATCCTTCAAGGACCTGCTGTGCGGCCTGGTGCTGATCACACGCGGCACTCAGGAGGAGAAAACCAAGTGAGTAGCTCCTAAAGAAGACATAATTGTTAAAGTAATAAATATTCTTATTTGTCCACCCATAGATTTCTGTGGAACCTTTATTGCAATGACGCTGGCACCTACATTATCAAATCTGATTATGTGCGCAATGTGAGCCTGGCGCCCTTTGAGAGCGTCTCCTTGTTTGCCCAAGGCGAACGTGTCAACTTCGAACAATTCCAGGACTGGATAGTCAAGCATCGCAATGCCACTGTTCTGTCAAAGTGGCTGCTGGCCGACAATTGCGTCAGTCTCACCTCCGAGCTGGAGACGCCCACCTTCTATCAGAGTCTGGCCGGGGTTACGCATCTTGAGGAAAAGGTCAGATGATGGGAATCATGTCTAAATTCCTAGATATCAAAGGAATTATTTTTGAAACATTTACTAAACTTGTCATTATATCACAGGATATTGGTGACTTGGAGAAGGAGTTCTGGCGTTTAAAAAACGCCTCACAAAATGGCCAAATCGATTTACAATTTTTGGGACCGCTCATTAGTCCACCGATACCAAAGAATGCGCTGGCCGGTCTCTTTAATGCCTTTGACGAAAATCGAGATGGTCACATCGATTTTAAGGAGCTTTGCTGTGGCGTCAGTGCTGCCTGTCGTGGACCCGGTGTAGAGCGCACCCGCTGTAAGTACTTTCGAAGAGAATCCTTATCCAGTCTCACCCATTTCTATCCATTTGATAGTCTGCTTCAAGATCTTCGACGTAGATCGCGATAGTGTGCTCAATCACGAGGAGACGCTGCAAATGATCAGCGTGCTGTTATTCGTTGCCAAGGAGAATCGTGATGCGCAGCAATTTAAGGACTTGACCGAGCAACATGTGATCAGCGATCTGCTGGAGTTTGCCCAGCGCAGGAGCCCAGATGGCGTGCCCAGCACGCTTACACGGGACAATGTTTCGCTGACAGCGGAGGATTTCATGATATGGAATGTGCAGTGCGGTCTGCGGCTGATGCAGCCACTGTTGGACCTCATCTTCGAGCTATGCCACATAGTGTTTGGTCTGTGGCCTCAATGCAAGCACATGGAATACGACATTGTGCGTGGCTGGCTGCAGCGCGAGGAGCGACGCCCCTATCAAGTTGGCAATTTCTGGTATTTGATATCACGTGACTGGTGGCTCAACTGGATGCAGTACACGCAGCATACGTCGCAAACATGCGACTACTGCAAGCGGACTGCCAGCCAGCGTAGTGCTGTAGACGAGGCGCTCGTCTGTGATGAGAGCTTCAATACACACAGCCTGGAGCAACATGATAGCTATTCACTGGGCTCTGTATCCGGTAGCAGTGGCATCTCCGCCGGCCGACACTGCGGTCAGCACCGCCCGGGTGCTATTGACAATAGCAATCTAATTACCACCAATCCCTATCGCAATGTGCGTACTCTGACAGGCGAAGGCGGTCATCTGAAGCGCGATACGCCACTTGTACAGAATCACGATTTTGAGCTGGTGCCGAAGTCACTATGGAAAGCGCTGAATCGTTGGTATGGCGACAATCTACCGCTGCCCAGACAGGTAAGACAGCCATAAAGCCATAAACATACCTTTCTTGGGCTAAGCTTCATTTACTATTTTGCAGGTGATACAACCACCAAACTCGGAGGTGGAGCTAGAGCTGTATCCACTGAATCTGCGCATACTGCTGCACCAGGTACAGACTGCGCCCAATAGCAGCGGCGCAGGCACACAAATCACCAGTTGGGGCTCAACAACTAGCGGTGGATACGGCGTCCTGGCCTCTGGCGGCGGATATGCGGCCATTGCAGCCAGCAGCGTACTTCAACCGCCCAAGCGTTATTTGGCGTATACGGCTGCATTTAGCCGGCTGGCCACAGTGCGTCAAGTGGGTGAGTTTCTGTGCAAACAGCTGCGCCTAAAACCGGAGGATATACGACTGTGGCATGTGCCGCCGTCGAGCGCATCGCTAGACAATAGTGCCATACTGTTAGAGGAGGATACCATGTGCCTAAAAGAGCTGCTGATACGTGACAACGATCAGGTTCTGCTAGAGATACGTAACAAAGATCTTACCTGGCCGGAGGAGCTCAGCTCGCTGGCCAGCACGCAAAGCGGTCAAGTTGGTGTCGGTCCTGGTGATCGGCGGCGTCTAACGCGCACCTCCATCATGTCCGTACACGCGCCAGGCGCCACTGGACTGCATAATCTGGGCAACACCTGTTTCATGAATGCGGCACTCCAAGTGCTCTTCAATACGCAACCGCTGGCCCAATACTTTCATCGTCAGATGCATCGCTTCGAATTGAATGCGGCCAATAAGCTGGGCACACGAGGTCAATTGGCCATGCGCTATGCGGAGCTGCTCAAGGAAGTGTGGACGGCCACGACACGCTCTGTGGCGCCGCTCAAGCTGCGCTTCTGTGTAAACAAACATGCACCACAGTTTGCTGGCGGTGGGCAGCACGATTCGCAAGAACTGCTTGAATGGCTGCTCGACGCGCTTCACGAGGACCTAAACCGTGTGATGGAAAAGCCGTATAGTGAACTGAAGGACTCGGATGGACGGCCCGACAAGATTGTTGCCGCCGAGGCATGGTCCCAGCATCATGCACGTAATCAATCCATAATCATAGATCTGTTCTATGGACAGCTGAAGTCAAAGGTCAGCTGTCTGGCTTGCGGTCACGAGTCTGTACGTTTTGATCCCTTCAGCTTGTTAAGTTTACCCCTTCCTGTGGAGAATTACGTATATCTGGAGGTGCTGGGTGAGTGAACTACAACTACCTTCTCTCAATGCAATATCATTCTCTGTCCATATCTTTGCAGTTATCCTATTGGATGGCAGTGTTCCAATTAAGTACGGACTGCGACTTAACTCGGAATGTAAGTACGCTGATTTAAAGCATAAGCTGGCCACGCTGTGTCCGCTGCAGCCAAGCCACATGTTGGTTTGTGAGCTCTGGAACTCGCAGATACGACAGGTGGTTGCCGATGAGGAGAAGCTGCGCACTCAGAGCTCTAAGGATTTATACGTGTATCAGTTGCCCGAGCAAAGCAGCGTTAGAACGCGCTCCAATTCAACGCTCAGCATGCACATTGAACAGGGTCTCAAGGACATACAGCGAAGCTCTGGTAAGTGAAATGTAGTCCATAAAGAGAGTCACCAGCTTACATAGAACTCTCTTTTCCTTACAGCGCTCATTACGACACAGGACTCACTGTCATCGCTAAGCACGCTGCAAACATCGAATCGATCCTCGTCACGTGCCATCTGCAATGGGCATATCAGTGATGGGCAGGACCCAGCTGGCCCCGATGGTGGCCATGAGTTAACCAAATACAGCAGCATCAACGCCAACATCAGCAGCAGCAGCGTCGGCCACGTGCACGAACTGCAGCCAGATGATGCCGGAAAGGTAAGCCGGTGCTTTGGAAAGAGAGAGTGCATGCCCCACAGTCTTTTTTGCTTCAAGGTATGGCTTCTAAACTATATTAACATACACGTATTTAATATGTTAGATTCATGGACCCGTCGACGGGTTACATTCAAAATGATATTTTGTCAAATTCCCATATTGCCTAGGATAAACTCGCTCCAGCGACGAACCCCTGCAAAACGAAGATTATCAAGATTTTCAAATCAATATTCCGGCGTAACTGGCATTCATTTTCGCCCCCCTTCGTCTATTGTCGCAATGCCTATCTAAATCGATATCGAACCAAATCTACATATATTAAATACAAATATGTTAAAAGAACAGTTGCCGTTTCAGTTTCTGTTTGGTTTGTGGGCCACCTACCTATAATGTACAACCGAACACCTACCCAACCACACCTGTCTAAACTTCTAATTGTTCTTTGATTTCGTATACAACAAAGCACTTATTCAACTACTAGTCTAAATCTCTTGAGTATATATTCTCGTATTTTGTAGTTTATTGTTATTTCTATGCTCCTCTTAATACTAATACACACACATATTTAATTTGTTGATGGCTGTAATCAAATACCTATATATTTGTAAATTTTTGCTTTAAACTATTTCTAATATTCTAGACTCACCACAATTAGCTTCTATCGTTATCGTTATCGTTACTGCTATCGGTTACCGTTACATCGAGTACGCAAGTTTTATAATTTTTGTACATTTGCCTTCCGTCATCAAAGGTACAAGTAGCCAATTGACATTTTCATAGCTTTTCAATTGTACGCAAGGGTGATTCACTATATATTTTAAAATTCAAACATTATTATGATAAATCTTAATTTGCCAAATATATAATTCATTGCGAAAATCATCATACTATTTGAATGAAAACTTTTATTAATTTCAATATTTGATTCTCATATTCAAAACTCATATCTCTCGAATCATCCTTTTCTGTACACATTGCAAATGCTATTCTACTCATTTCCACCACAGAAACTACCAAATATGCCAACTAATTGATTAAAGTACCAATTTTAATATATGTTCCTATATATTTAGTATATATAATATATATATATCAGCTAATTTTGAAAACACCCGCAATAAACAAATATTTTCCGATTTTTGTAGATTTTTGAGCGTTTATCCTAGTTTATTAAAATGTTGCCTTTAATCGAGTAGAGTAATTGTTAATTGTTTAAATTCCATGAGCTTTAAAAAAAACCCAAACTCACTCACACACACACACACACACACTCACACACTTACATAACTGTAAGTTACGCACAACTAATGCAAAACTTCCGGCCACCTTAATTGGCACATCCGACACAGGAGTCGCTGGTCCTCAGCTGCAGCCCAGAGAACACATTTATGGACGATGCGGCCGCTCAACAGAAGCGCATCTCATCCACCAAGCTACTGCACACGGAAAGCAACACCAGCTCAGTATCGTACACGAATCACTCTGGCGAAAATTCCATGGAGAGTTCGCTAACAGAGCCGATGCCAGTGGCTGAGCTGGCTGCCAGCCGACATGGCAGCAACAGCGATGACGGCGCCTCCTATCGCACGACCAACGAACAATCCAGTGGCAGGAGCACAGCTCATACGCTGGGTATCAATAGCTTCGATCGTGACGCAGACGTTGATGACGATGATAACGACGACGACGATGAGGATGGTCAAATCGAGGGTGAAGAGCCGGACCAACAAATAACCACCTCACAGCCGGAAAGCACGAGCGGCAATCAAACCACCAGTGGTGTGTACTCGCGCCGCTCCTCACAGCCCTACAAGGTGGGCAAATATCTTGTGGCTGTTCATCGCAAAATCACGCGCCACGACAGTTACTTCCTCTCCTACCACAAAACCCGGCCCAGCCTCTTTGGTGTGCCACTGCTAATACCGAACTGTGATGGCGGCACCCATAAGGATCTTTACTGCGCCGTCTGGCTGCAAGTTAGCCGCCTGCTGAGTCCTCTACCAGCCACCACCGAACAAGCTAATCATGCTGCCGACTGGTAATTATGCTCACCTTTTCTTAAGGCTTTTGATCATTCCAATTCTCTCTTGCAGTGATGACAGCCTCGGCTATGATTTCCCCTTCACACTGCGCGCTGTCAAAGCGGACGGTCTCACCTGCGCCATTTGTCCCTGGTCAAGTTTCTGCCGCGGCTGCGAAATTCGCTGCAACAATGAGTATGTGCTCCAGGGCGCTCTGCCACCCATCAACTCAGTGACCAGTAAGTTATCTTGAAACTGAAGAAGGACATTGATCTCTATCTCCTTTTTCCTTATAGATAACGTAGTTACCCCACAAATGAACGCTAAATGCCCATCGCTACCAAATCTGGAGGCCAAACGAACATCGGAGTACACCACATCGCTATCCTACACACCAACAACAAAATATTTTGAAGACTTTACCATTGCCATCGACTGGGATCCAACCGCATTGCATTTACGTTATCAGATCACTTTGGAGCGCGTAAGTGAACAGCCTTAAACGAGGGTATACTTTTATATATAAATTTGTTTATTGTTAATCAGCTTTGGGTCGATCATGAGACCATTGCGATATGCCGACGGGAACAAGTGGAGCCCGTTGATCTGAATCATTGCTTGCGCGCCTTTACCTCCGAGGAGAAGTTGGAACAGTGGTACCACTGCAGCCACTGCAAGGGCAAGAAGCCAGCGACGAAGAAGCTACAAATATGGAAATTGCCACCAATTCTGGTAGGTTATTCTTCGACTTTTACTAGGCCCAACTGGCTTATTCATTCTGTTGTTACTACTGCTTAGATTGTCCATTTGAAGCGTTTCAATTGTGTCAATGGCAAGTGGGTAAAATCCCAAAAGGTTGTGCACTTTCCCTTCGATGACTTTGATCCCACACCCTATTTGGCCTCTGTGCCACAGGAGACCATACTGCGGCACAAGGAGCTACTCGAGCTGAAGCGAGATTTGACAAGCGTCAGCAATGAAGTTCCTAGTGAACTTGATGAAGTCGATGCCAACGACAAGGTAGGAGGAGATGTTCCTGCTCCAGCTGAAGGGGCAGCAAGCGTAAAGGTCGACACAGCAAAGGAACCGCCGCTGGCCACCGGCTGTGTGCTGCGCCAGAGCAAGTCGACCAATTCAGCCAGACGACAGCGGCTCATTTCCACGAGTCTCACAAAGACGCCTATTGTTGATGGGGAGTTCGAAGACTATCATCAGCACAAGCTACACGCGGATGTTGATGAATTCGATCCCAAATACAAGCTGTACGCCGTGGTGGTAGGTCACAACTTTCTACTCACTTTTTGATGACAGCTAATGATGACGCTTTGTTTTTGCAGTCGCATTCTGGCATGCTGAATGGTGGTCACTACATTTCCTATGCATCAAATACAACTGGTTCCTGGTATTGTTACAATGATAGCTCCTGTCGCGAAATATCGCAAAAGCCGAACATAGATCCGAGCGCTGCTTATTTGTTATTCTATGAGCGCCAGGGTCTCGACTATGAACCCTACCTGCCCAACATCGAGGGACGGGCGCTGCCTAATGCCGCCAACCTGCAGTTGGATGTGGACGAGTCGGAGAGCGAGCTTAAAAAACTATGCACAATATCATAATATTGTATTTATATTGTTGCAAACTGCGAGAAGCAGCATTACAGGCTTAGGGCTTAAGGCTATGATGGAGGTTCTTCAATCGCTTGTGTTTAGTTTTATATATATAATATGTGCGAGTGTGTATTTGTGCGTGTGCTTGCGTGTTTGTGTTTATTTTTGTTATTTACTATTCTAAGCTGATTTGCTGTTCTAGTTTAAGTTGCCCACAATATCTAGTTTTAGATCCAAACATGCTTGAAGTTTTTTGTTGTTGTGAGCAATCGCACATTCGCGTTGCAAATGTGATTTTGTTTAATGTACCATATTCCATACCATATGTACCATACAATGCTATATACTATTATTATTATTTTATAACTATATGTGTAATTTCAAACTTAGTTCGCATATGCTTTGTTTTGTCAGTTTATTATTAGATTATTTAATGGCGAAGTTTGTTTGTTAAATTTGTTTACTATTATATTCTTTTTTTTTATAATTATTAGTAACGTTTCTTTTGTTGTACTTCGTATTATGTATTAGGCCACCAGAGCCCGCTTGTAATTATTTATAATTACTCGTATTTGTATATGCTTATACAAAATATGCAATTATTCCATTTATTTGTAATTATTGTAAATATTGAAATGGAGAACGATATTGCGATTAAGAGATCGAAATACCCCCATTGTCGGTAAATTGCTCGTCAAATGTTGTCGAACCCTTGATATTAATTAGCAATATTTTATTAGCAAGATGCTACGAATGAAACACCCAGAATATTCGCCCTCATTGTTGAGCCCCACTCATATATCTGAGATCTGCGTTGCGCTTATCAAATGACTTCATTATGTTTAATAACAATGTATTTGATATTTACAAATTGCATATATACATATGTATACACAAACATATATATATACATATACAAACTTAACTAATTTATACTTAATATACAATATTAATACAAAGCAACAAAGTTACGAGTATCAAATCAAATAAAAGTCTGTCGCTTGAATAAATGCTCTTTTATTTTATAGCCAAGGGCGGATAGACTTACCTGTTAAGTTAATGGATTAAAGCTGACTAAGACTATCCATTTGAGAAAATATTACCATAATTCTTTCATCTTTCAGAAACATATCTTCCAATAATATATTTATCTATTTTTCCAAATTTAAAAAACCCAAGAAACTGAATTTTCAACTTTTCTACATTCCACTTTCCATCTCCCAGTATTTTATAGCATAAAGAAAAACACGGCAAATGTCATTTTGGTTTGCAATGGAATCGGATTTATATATTGTATATGCAGCTATATAAAATTAATTCACATAGCAGGTAAATAAGCATTTAATATAATTGTCATTTATGATCGGCCAGAAGCAGCCAAAATTTACTATTTATAGATTTATAGAATACGGTAAATTGTGAATAGTTAATTAATTTCATTTCATTGCAAGAGTTTTTTTGATAAATATTTTAAGTATGTATTGGGTATGAATTTTTGTTTTTAATATACGTAGCGTTAAATTCTTAGCTGAAGAGTAATTAATTTCCATGGAATTTGAATGCGTTTATGGTGCTCAGGTGCCGCCGGCGTTGTTGGACAGCTGCCCGGGCACAGAGAACTGTGGTCGAAAGTTGGCAAAGTTCCCAGCGGGTCCCCCCGTGAATGCCGGCAAAGTGGTGCCCTGAAAGCCGGCCGGAAATTGTGCCATCAATTGAGCTGCAAAATCAACAAAAACAAGTGGGTTAAAAGCTATCCAAAAATGGTATATAGAGAGTTCAATGAGTGAAACCTACCCGCATTGGAGGCATTGCCAGCGGTGGCAGCCAAACGCGATAAAATGGAACGCTCCGACATTTGCAAGCGCTGTGCTACTGGTGGTATGCGTGCCAGGGTGGCGGGCAAGCGCGAAACATCGCTCTTCATGTCGGACAGCAGCTCCTCCAGCTGATTGAGCACCTTGTGCAGCACTGCATTGGCTGGCTTGTTGCCGGCCAGCGATTCCTTGCTCAGATGCTGATGCGATTCGGCCAGGCATTCGACCTCGGCAAAACGTGCGTTTAGCGACATAGCCGGATGGCTGGGATCCTGAGCGAGATTCAAGAAGGCTGCACGTCGCAGCTGCTCTTCAATAACCAGCGCCTGCTCGAGCAGCTTGAAACGTCGTGCCAAGAATTTGTTCTTAATCTCCAGGAAATTTCCCTTGCCCACGTCCATTTTGAACGGCTCATTGATGATGGCAAAACGTATATCGTTTTGAATGTCCTGCCAACGTCCGTAGCCATGTGTGACAATGCCCGCTAGAAGCCAGTAGTCATGACGACGATGCCAGATCTCATACTCGCGGCCGGGCACAGCTGCTTTCTCTTCGTTCAACCATAAGGTGTGTAGTTCGGTGAAGCCGCCATCGGCAATGTTGAACATGAATTTGCGCTTCAACACCTCGAGACTGTCCTCTACCAGTTTACCTCCTGTGCCGGCGACAGTAGCACCCTTCTGATCCTTGGGCGAATTAGCATTGGCGCTGGCATTCGGCTTCTCCAGCTCACCATCCTCTTTGACAATCATTACGTCATCATCATCATCATCAATGATGTTTGTGGTGGTGGTAGTGGTGGTGCTGGTGCTGGTGCTCGGATTATTTGCCGGCTTCTCTTCGGTTGCCTTCTCCTTCTCCTTTTCTTTGTCGTCGCTCTGCTCGGTCTTGGGCTCCTCCTTGGGCGTTGCCTCTGGCTGCTCTTTGCCCTCCTCTTTGGGCTCTACTTTAGGTGTTTCGCTCTTTACGCTTGCCTCACCAGACTTGGTCTCGGTCTCAGCCAACTCTTCAGCCTTCTCTTGCTTAACAGCCGCGTCGACCACCTTCTTATCCTCCTCAGCATCTGGTTCCGATTTGGGTTCCTGTTTTTCAGGAGTTGTTTTCTCTACAGCTGCCTTATCTTCGCTCTTCTCTGAAGCAGGCGCTGGACTGGGCGCTGCGCTCGTTGCAGGCGTCGCACTGTTGCTGGTCGTAGCGCTCTCCGCCGGTGGCTTGGCTGCGGCCGGTGCAGCGGGATCCACTGCAGCTGCCTCCTGTTTACCAGAACGAACTGGCTCGCAGGGTTTGAGTATTAGCTCTGGCATGCTGTAGTAGCCATTGATGTGCTCGAATTCCTGCACCTTCTTGCGTATGAGCGACATGACGCCAATGCGCGTGAGCACATGCTGACGAGAGAGACCCTCCCGCGGCACTCCGTCCGCAAAGGTCTCAGCATTGTCGGCGCCCGGTTCGCACAGATGTCGCATAAAGAGTGAGACGTAAGCTTTGAAGTTGCGCTCAGATTTTCCACGCAAATCCCGCACCAGCCATTGCGAATTGAATGCATCCTGAGGTGGCATGCCGTAACGCATGATAGCATTGAGGAAGCTCTTACGCTGCCTGGCATTGAAGCCGAGCACCTCAATGTTGCCGCCGACACGTGCCAGCAGAGGCGGCAGCGGACGATCATCGCGTCGCTCCAATCGGCGTTTGGCCTTGCGCTCGCCATTCTGTTCATCAAAGTCATCGTCGCCGCCATCCTCGTCGCTGCCACCGGAGTATTCGGAATTGTATTCACTGCCATTGTCCTGCCAGTTAGAGTCGTCGCGTGCGGTGTCCGCCGCAACTACACCTCCATCCGTGTAGTTCACCTGCTTGCGCACACGTTTGCCCTTGCCCAGGGTGCGACCCACATCCTCCTGATGTTGTTCATAGTGGTGACGCAACAGTTTGACCCAGTAGGCGGGATCTGAGTTCTCGGCATCTTGCTTAATGATTTCCGTTTCCTCCTCTTCCTCTTCCTCTTTAGTAGCATAAGACGCCACCTTGAAGGAGGACAGATACTCATTTGCCCACGACTCCTTCTCCTCAATGCCGCGATTGGTACGATCGAGCAACTCCGCCACGGCTTTGTCATCATAGTGGATGGCCTCCTCTTTGTCATCCTCCTTGAAGAGATCCTCAGTGCCAAAGCGCAGAATATCGTCCAGCTCTTGTTTGGTAAAATTGGCTCCCTTGCCACCCATACCGGGCCGCACCACCAAATGGGTTAACATCATCTTGCGCTTAGCCACCTGTGTTACGCGCTCCTCAACCGAATTGCGTGTGACAAAGCGATAGATCATCACCTTGTTGGCCTGACCAATACGATGGGCACGCGAAAAGGCCTGAATATCATTGTGAGGATTCCAATCAGAGTCATATATAATGACCGTATCTGCTGTGGCTAAGTTAATGCCCAAGCCGCCAGCGCGAGTACTCAGCAGAAAGACAAACTGTTGTGCTCCTGGTGCATTGAATCGATCGATGGCTTCCTGACGGACAGTGCCCGTAATGCTGCCATCAATACGCTCGTACTTGTACTGTTCGCCTTCGAGGAAGTCCTCGAGTATGTCCAACATTTTGGTCATTTGAGAGAAAATCAGGACACGATGATTCTGTGCCTTCAGCTGCTTCAGCATTTTCGAGAGTAAGACCAGCTTGCCGGCTGCCTTGGTTAGCGAGTTGATTTCATAGATGCCGCCGGCAGAGGTGGGCGCCTCTTCGGAACCCGATGGAAATAGATATGGGTGATTGCAGCACTTCTTCAGATCCATCATGATGTTGATCAACGAGCAGGAACCACCGCCGCTCTTCGAGTTGAGTGCCTCATAGTTCTTGGTCAAGATGAATTTGTAGAACTTCTTTTGCATGGCCGACAGCTCGACACGCACAATAAACTCCGACTTGGAGGGCATGTTCTTTAGCACATCTGTCTTCAGACGACGCAACATGTGTGGGCCCAACATCTCATGCAAACGCTTCACCTGCTCCTCCTTAGACACGTCCGCAAACTCGCCCTGGAACGCCTGCAAATCGTTGAACTTGTCGCGGCTCAAGAAGTTGAGCAAGTGGAACAGCTCCTCCAAATTGTTCTGCAATGGGGTACCAGTGAGCAGCAGCTTGTAGGCAATCGAATAGCTGTTCAAGATGCGGAAGAACTTGCTTTGATTGCTCTTCAGGCGATGCGCCTCATCAACCACCAGCACCGCCCAGTCAATGCTGCCCAAGCAGGGTGCATCCATGGAGATCAGCTCGTAGCTGGTGAGCAGCACATTGAATTTGTATTGGGTGGTGCGCAGGCGCGACACCTTTGTGCCCCGGATGGCGCCCTCCTCGAAGGTCAGCTCGTTCTCGCGAATCACGGCACGTGAATCCTTATCGCCAATGTAAGTGATGCAATAGAAATCGGGCGCCCACAACTCAAATTCACGCTCCCAATTGACCAGCGTGGAGAGTGGCACAGCTACCAGGAATGGGCCACGGCAATGTCCCTCCTTGTAGAGCGAATAGAGAAACGTTACAGTTTGGATGGTCTTGCCCAGACCCATCTCATCGGCCAGAATGGTGTCGATGGCCTGGCCCCAGCTGTAGCGCAACCAGTTAATGCCCTCAATCTGATAGGGATGCAGCTGCATGCCCGTATCCTCGAGGAACGCTGGCTGACCTTCGTATTTCTTCTTCAGATCTGTGGTTGGCTTCTCTGGCGGTGGCGTGTAATGCTTAACGGGACGATCCTCATCATCGAGCTCCAGCTTATGCTTAGTCTTACGACCCTTTTTATTCTTCTTGCTGCTGGAACCGCGAGACTGTTCCGAAGTGCACACTGCACGCAAATCCTGATAATAATCGATAGCCTGTCGTAGGCCGGGTATATCATCGCCCTCCTCTTCCCAGGTGGACTTGTCGTAGGGCAACTCGCGCCACTTCACCAGATACATGGTGCTGCCGTCGCGTGCAGTGCGATGATTAATGACGCGCTGCACAATCAGCCATTCGGGCTTGACGCCATTCTTGTAGAATCGCTCCTCGAGTGCGGCCTCATCATCGTCGTCATTGCCCTTCATGCCCACTTTGTCCTTGTGGCGCTGAATGCGCTTGAACCGAGTATCGGCCTCGTCCAGTGATTCTTCAAATTTAGGCGGCTCCTCCATATCGTATTTGCGTTGGAAGGAGCGTATCATCAACGGATGATGGACGTCCAGCTGCACCTCAGAGACCCAGTCACAGTGCCAGTAGGACATGTTGTGCCACTTGATGAAGTACTCGCGTACACGACTGGCCTGCTTGGCGCTCTTCGAGGTGGATGCCTCGCTGCTGCCTCGGCGCTGTACGGCCCAACGCCAGGTGATGATTTTCTCGGCCTTGCCGACCAATGGTGGGCAGCTGCAGCGCGGACACCGCCAATCGCCATCAGGTATGGTGTCCAGCGGCGGATTCAAACAGAACGTATGATAAGCCGATGGGCAGGAATCGCAGCAGAGCAATTCGCCGCCATCTTTGCACACACGGCAAAACTCCTGATGCTCATCGTCATCCTCCTCCTCGGCAGCGCCGCCATCGGCCTCGCAGTGGGGGCAAGACCATTTACCCTCTGGCGGCTCGTCCAGTTCCGGCTCCAGACAGACCAAATGGTAGGCGCGTGGACAGGTGTCGCAGAGAATGATCTCACCGCCTTGTTGGCACACCTCGCAGTAATCCTGATGCTCATGCTCGCCATCTTCGCCCTCTGGGAAGTTCTTTGTCTTCTTTATCTTGTTTTTCTTCTTGAATTTGTTGCCAATCTTGGTCTTGGCCTTCTTGCGAACAACTGGTGCTCCATCATCTTGAGCCGCAGCTGCGGCATCTGCCTCTGCCGGTTGCTTAGCCTTCTCCTTTTCTTTTTCCTTCTCATCGGCGCTATCGTCAGACTTTTGCAGCATGCGCTCAAACTCCAAGTCGGAATCACGTTCGGAGGCGCCACTTGCATCGGGTTCCTCGTCGGAACTGTCGCGTTTACGCTTGCCAAACTTGATCTTCAATGTGGGTACCTTGCCCGATGGTCGGCGTCCCTTTTTATTGCTGCTACGTCCGCTGCGCTTGCGTCGCGGTTTCTTCTCCTCCTCCTCTTCCTCTTCGTCCTCCTCCTCTTCGTAAATGTCGTCCGGTTTCTCATTGCGCGATGAACGCGACGAACGTGGCTCATCAGCTTCAGGAGCTGCCGCTGCCTGCGCTTGACCGCCCTGCTGCTGGTCCTGCTGTATATGCGGATTACTCTCGCAGAACTCGCGCCACTTGGCAGCCACTAGCATCATCAGCTTGGGTGCAGCAATTTTCGGATTTTCTTTTTGCAATATGGGCCGCACATGCTGCATGAATGCCTTGTATGTGGTCAGGCTCTGCAGCTCCTCCTCGCTGTATTCGATCTCTACATCGCACACACTAAACGCCGAGCAGACGTCTTCCACAGAAGGCATGCCTACAATATATATTAGATTAATATATGACAATTATATATATAATGCTATAACTCACCCGAAGATGAAGATTCCTTCTCCTTTTGGGCTTGCTTCTCCTCTTTGCGCTTGCGTCCACGTTTCGAAGTGCTGGGATACTCCACCTCTTCGTCGTGCTGCACAAAATCGCTATCCTCCTCGCTCTCATTCTTTTTGCGCTTCTTCTTTTTGCGTCCCTTCTCCTCGCCCTTTCTGGTTTTGCGTTTCTTGCCCTTCTTCTTCTTGCGATTATCCTCCGGATCGTAATCATCGTCTTCGTCATTCTGCACAGCAGGACAAGTCATTAGTTAGATTTTAAAATATATATATGATAATGATCTACTCACATTGGGCTTCAGTGGCGCATCGGAGTCGTTGGACAGCTCCGCTACCTGAGCATTATCCTCAACTGCTTCTTCCTCTTCTAAAAGTTATGAGTAAAATATGGTTATCGATTAGCGATTGTTTTTGTAAATCTATCGCATAAGTGCGAGCACTCACGCAAGTTTTACCGTGGTACATGTTCAAGCAAAAAGCTGTTCAAATTAAAATCTTCAGAAACAACGATGATGCGACCTAATAATTCATTTATGGAGTGAATATTTCATATAGGTCAGAAGCAGAGTAGGTTAATCGATACAGCGAAAATAGAAAAAACCAATAAAAATTCATCAGCTTTCGATATTTCATCAACTCATTAAAACAAAAACAAATAAAGATAATGTTTTTTTTTTCGATTCAATATTTTATTTGACTCTATTTTTCTTTGCTTTTTTTGTTAAGTTTTTTTTTCTGTTTTCTTTTTTTTGTTGTTTTGTTTGTCGCCTTAAGAATTACTAGTATATAACAATATCTCATTTTTTTTAAGATTTTTAATTCTGCTGGTTTTGTCAGCGATTTTGCTCTTAAACTTACAATAATAATAATTTTAATAATAATAATAATTTTCTCATGTCTCTTGATCTGGTTTTACTCCTTTTCTCCTTGCGGCTTACACAATCTTTTTTTTTTATCAATAAGTTGTTTTTTTTGTTGTTTTTCAAATTGCAGTTGATTAGTTTATATATGTATTTGCGTGTGTGTGTGTGTGTGCTTTGTATGTGGTGTGTGGGCGTGGCATTTATGCATATAAAACTAGTAAGTTTCCCCCAATCTTCTCATCTTTTCACTTATCAAATGTCATTGTTGTATATAGGTATATATAGTTCTTTTTTGTTTTTTTGTATTTGTATATAAATTGTATATATGATTTTCATTGTTGTTATTTTTTGTAATTGCTAGAAATCGATTTTAAACGCATGATTTTTGCAACTTGATCTCATTGTTTCATTTGATTTTCCCTTTTCGTTTCGTTTGTTTTGTTTTCTTCTTTATTGATTTATTTACTCTCTCCCCCCTACTCCTTAAATATGGTATATAAAAAATATTGCAACGAAATAGCGAACAAAAAAATTTGTCGGTTGTTTCCTTTCATTTCTTTTTGCTTCTTTTACTTACAATTTTTGTGTGTTTGCATCTTCCGATTAAATTTTTTGTTTCTTAAATTTTCTTTGTGTTTTGTTTTGTTTTTTGGACACGCTAGAGTGTTTCAGCAAATTATTTTTAATAATTTCTCAAGCAAAATATTTGACTTGATATTTTGTTGTTTCCCTTACACATAAATATTTTAAGGAAGCGTCTGTAAAGTGCTTTTTAAGTTGTTTACTAAAAACTAGAAACAGCTTCTTTGTTTATGTTTTATTTATTTTAAATTTTTATTTTTTTGTGGCCGCATAGCTCTGAATACAACCGCACAATCATGTCTATAACTCATTTGCTTAGTAAATTTTGTATTAACTTTTCTTTGAGCAAAAATTTGTCTAAAGGCAAACGAAACAATAAATAAATGTTTGAAACGTTTCGGATTAAAACAAAAAAAAAAACAAATTGGAGCTATAAAAATTTACGCAAAAACAAAAATTTATATATTTCGCGATTCTTTGTTTTTTCTTTCTTTTGGAAACACACAAAAATATATTATATAACAAAAAATTAACTAGTTATACAGAAGAAAAAAAAAACATTAAAAATTAAATGAATTTTTTCTACACAAGCTGCTACAATTAAGAGAAATTAACAAGCCGTTTAAAAGTTCAGTCTATTGTTAAAGAGGCACGCCCGCATGCAACACCACAAGAAAATATATATATTTATAAATGTGTGTGTGAGTGTGTGTGTGTGTGTGTGTCAGCTGCACAGGTGCAATGCAAATTGCTCTTGGCCCACTGTGCAAGCATTATGTTATTGTTGTTGCTGGTATATCAGAGTGCATGGGTTTATGGATAGTAGGAAATCATATGCTCAAATACATATCAAAGAAAAAACAATAATAATAATGAAGCCATTGTGTGTCTGTGTGTGTGTTTTTATAACAAATGTTTGTTTGTAAACATAAAAAATAAAACAGTTTAAAAATGAAAAAAGGTTTCTAGTGTTTTTTTTTTTAAATGAAGAAACATACGCTCTCTCTCTCTCTCTATTTATATATATATAAAAGTATATATTTAAAAAGTTGCTTGAAATAATATTTAAATTATTATTACACACAAAACGTTAAAAGAAAAAAACAAACAAATATAAAACGTATTACATTCTCTTCAATCGTATTTATCAAAAAATTGATTTCTTGTTCATAAAATATATGCGTGTTTTTTCATTTGCTTTCTACGCCGTTCTTTGTTTTTTCTTCTTTTCGTTTGTTTTGTGTTTAATTGTTAACATAACTTTAACATTTTTTTGTTGCTTTTCTTTTTTTACTTTCTTAGTACATTTTTCTTTAGAACGCTTAGTTTTTTTTTGTTGTTTTTTGCTTTTTATTGTTGTTGGAGTTGCTTTTTACTATATTAGGTGTGTAATATGTATATAACTATATACATATATATAAATATAAATGAATATATATATGTATATATTTATATACACATTTATTTATATAATAATATATATATTTATTTATAATAGTTTCTTTTTTTGCCTTTTTACATTGTTTGCAACTGCAACTGCAGTCGCTGGTGTTTTTGTTGTTTCTTTTGTATCGTGTTTATCAAGAAGTAGCTTTGTGTTGTTGCCGATTGTTGTTGGATTATTCAGTTAATCAGTAGTGTTCGTCATCGTCAGTATTGGAGTTGGAATCATCGCAATCATCATCATCATCATTGGAATCGGAGCTACCAGAACTGTCATCCGAATCGCTCTCGTGGCTGCCATTGTTGTTGGTGTTGTTGATATAATGTTGTTGTTGTTGTTGCTGTTGCTGCTGCTGTATCGTTTCTACTGCATGATGTTGCTGTTGCCGATGCTGCTGCTGTTGTTGATGATGTTGTTGATGTTGATGTTGCTGTTGCATGTTGCTGCTTTCCGCTAAACGCGCTGCAGCCGCTGCTTGTACTTCAGCTGCAGCTGTTGCTGCTGCTGCGTCGGGCATTGCTGTTGTTGCTGCCGATGCACTCATCAAAGTCTTGTCATAATCCATGACCAGCTGCTTGATGTGCGCCAATTTGGCGTGCAAATAGTCAAATCTCAGCTTATCCTTGTGAATGCTGCGATCGCTGTTGATCCGCTCGTATTCGCTGACAATTTGACGTTTGATTTGATCGTAATCGCCGCCGCCGCGTCGTCGTGCACCCTCCAAACGCTGGGATAGATCCTGGAAACGATTGCGCACATCCTCCACGCTGGTCAACAGTTTGCGGTACTCATCATAGTCGCTCTCAAATTCAGTCTTGTAGCGCCTGCGCACCTCCAGCGTGCGTATGGCCGCATATTGGCTGAAGTCATAACGGGGCGTGGCATTTGCATCAGCGTCGGCTGTTGCCGCTGCGTATGCATGCGCGGCCGCTGCCAGTTGCTGTGTGGGCGATGGATGTTTCGCAGTGGTGCCATGATTATTACTTCCACTTGATACCGATTCGCGATTATGATGATGATAAGGCTGCTGCTGCTGCTTTTGCTGCAGCTGTGGTTGTTGCTGCTGTTGTTGCAACTGTTGCTGTTGTTGGTGATGATGGAGCTGCTGCTGTTGCACAGGCGCTGGCAACTGTTGTTGCTGTGCATAGATGTTGCTGCTACTACTATTGCTGTTGCGCTGACGTTGCCCGCTGCTGCTCCCGTTGCTGTTACTCGTGCGCTTTTTGCTATTGGACGCGGCATGCGTATTGTTGTTGTATGAATTGTACTCATCGTGCGCATTGTTGTTGCTGCTACTATTGAAGCTGTTGCGTTGCTGCTGCTGCTGTTGTTGCTGCTGCTGTTGGTGTTGCTGCGTTGCCGTTGGCGGCGCCGATTGACGCACAAAACTAGCAGTCAACTTGGGCGGTGTCGTTGACGATTTACGACCGTGTGTCGACTGTTGTTGCGCTGCCGACGACGACTGACGACTGTTGCGCTCCTGTTGCGTCTCATAGCCACTGGAACTGCTCGAGTTGCTGCCCGTTGAGTTGCGCTTGTCAGTGTTGCTGTTGCTTTGCTTAGATGAGCTGCCGCTACCACGTCGACTGTTGCTGTTGCTGCTACTGCTTCGTTGTTGCTGATGTTGTTCAACAACAGCTGCTGCTGTCATGCTTCTAAACTCGTCGATGTTGTCCAGCACACTGTATGTTAAGTCGCTGCTGCTGTGGTCGTCCAGCTGTGGCTGCTGTCTCTGAGGCGGCGTATACGCAGCGGTGCGATTGCGATACGTTGAGCCGGAGTTGCCAGAGGGGCAGCCAGCGGACGATGAGGAGGAGGACGTTGTAAATTGTGGTCCTGTCTCCCTTGTATAGTGACTGATGCGCTGCTTTTTCGGATGCACTGTACTAAACATTTCATCGTACTCAATGCTGCTCCGCTTCAAGCTGTTGCCACCGATGATGCCGCTCGGTCCACCGCTGTGGTTAGCCATCTGCTGTCCCACATTTGTGGGCATACTCAGCAAAGGCGGCGGGCTGCCTGTATGGGTGGACGTTGGACTTTGGCCGGAGGTCGAGCTGCCTGCATCGGAGCTCATCGGGGGCGTCAGATTCTGTGGCTTGCGACGCTTCAACTGCTGCAGTTCCTGTTCGCTAAAGAACGGCCAATTCTCATCGACATCGTTCCACATCTGTCGCCGCAAATTGAAGGTGTTGTGAGACATGGTGCTTATATCCGTGAGTATATTGCCAATTAGATTGCGCTCCCGATCCTTAATACCCTCGTTCTTAAGGCGCGCATAAAGCTCAGGTTTCTTAAACGGCTTCAATGCCAGCAAATGTATTAATCGCTCCCGTATGCTACGTCGCGATACATCGGACATTTTGTTGCCGTTGCCACCACCATTGCCGTTCACACCACCCGATTTGGCGTTGCCACTGCGTGAATTGCCGCCGTTGCCATTGAGCATTTTATTGCGTCCATTGCTATTGCTGCTGTTGAAAGATCCAGCTCCTGCCGCTGACCCCGCAACTGTGGCTGCTATTGTGCTATTGTTGTCTCTGGGCGAGCTACCGCTTAACGCATAACCCTGGGAGATACCATTGGCGAATGTGTTGGCCAGGGCTGTGCTGCGACTGCCATTGACTGTGCCGCTGGCGCCCAAAATATTGGGATTGGGCGAGCGTGAGGCGATTGATGTTGCTACGGCTGTGGCGGCTGTTGCAACCGATGATGACGTCAGACCATTAAATGGCGATGAAACTAACTTACGACTATTGTTACTGTTAAAACTATTGCTGCTACTGCTGTTGTTGTTGCTGTTGTTGTTCCCACTGTGATGTGACGATGCCGAGGCCGGCTTCTTCACCTTACGCCCAATATCCGATTGATTTGGCTTGATCTCCCGTATACATTTGCTCTTCTCCGTCTCCTCAACTCGAGCCATTTTCGAGCGCGTCGTATCGTAGACATCATCGTTGGCATGTATGCGCATGCGTCGCGCCAATGCACCAAGGACATCGAGCTCCTGTCGCTGCTGCTGTATGCACTCCAATGTGCCCTCCAGTTCGTCAATGGTAAAGCCAAATTTGCGTCCCGCTTCCATCCCGCTCCCGCTGCCGTTATTAACAGAATTGCTATCGCTGCTGGGCAGCGGGAAGTGGATGAAGCCAGTGTTGCCATTGCATTGAATCTTGGCACATTGGCCGGGCGCCAGTCGTTTGGCATTCTCATTTCTTTGATATTCCTCGATGGCACGGAAGGCAGAGTCGGTAAGCTTAAGGAATATGTACTCCTTTGTATCATCGGTATAACGGTGGCTTTGTGACATACCATAATTGCCGGACGAGAACGAGACATTGGGCAGGCATTTTGTTGATGCAATCGAATTGCTCATAACGTGTCCGCCCCCCACAAAAATGTTCTTCTTGATGGATGATGGATGTGGATCACAATGTTAATGCTAATTTCTTTTTGTCTAATTATTTGAACTAGTCCGCTCGTACTTTTTTGTTAGTTAAGTTGGCTGCTTAGTCGTTGTGACGTTGCGTGGCGAATGGCAAAATTGGATTTTTGTTTGTTTGTTTTGTTTTTTGGCTGGCGCGCCAGTGTTGCACAACAATAAATTATTTTTAAAAGGGAAGAAACTTATGGAAGTAACTGTAACTGGAAGTTGTTGTGTTTGTAATTGTTGTTTGTTGTTGTCGAATGCACTTTGATTAGAGATGTTGCAGAATAATGTTGAATGTGTCTTCGCTGCTGTTGCTGGCACCACTCCTGTGACGTAGAACAAGCCTGGGGCCCAATGGCAATTGATTGCTGTGTTTTAGTTTCTGTACAATTTAATAATGTTTTGTTGTTTAGTATGTTGTAATCGCAAGTAAAATTTACGTTTGTTGCTAAGACGTGAACCGAGCTAAATGCATAGCTTTACACACACACACGCAATAAAAATACACCACACACTCACACATACAAGTACAACTAACTACATGTACATGTATGCGTCGTATGCAACTGAGGAGCTCGCTCTTTTGAGAGTTTCGAGCTGCACTGCAAACTTGCTGCTGCTGCTGCTATTGCTGTTGCCGTTTTCTTTTAATTTTTGATTTGAAATGCAGGCACGCATACAAATACATGCACAACTCTTAATAATTTTGTTGTTGCTTGAGAATTTCACTTCCGTATACATAGGTCTCATTTCTCACTCGCTCTCTCTCTCACTCTCTTCTCTCTCTCTCTCTGCCTGTTAACTTTTGTCAAGTCTGTTTCATATTTGCACTGCACGTTGTTTCTGCTCTCTTTGTGTGCTACTTGCAAATAACACAATTTCTTTTGTTAAATAATATGGTATGTATTTTAATTGGGTTAAGGTAGGCATGTATGCTTTGCTCTTGTTGTTGTTGCTGTTGTCGCTATTGTTGTTTCTGCTGCTGCTGCTGATTTGACATGTTGGTGTGCGAAGCGTGCGAATGGCTGTTGTAACTTTTGCTCGCTTGAGTTGAAAGTATGACTCCTGCGCCAGGTGCTCAACTTGTCAATGTGTGTGTGTGAGTCGCTCAAAAGTCAGGCGGCGACGACGGCGGCAGCCACAAGCAAAATCAAAGACAGCAGAGCGAGCAGAGCAATCAATGCTGTTCGCACACGCACACACCCATACACTGTCACATACACCAATATGGACACACGTCGCTTGACTGCTTTTGGTTGTGTGTGCGCGCTGCTCGCTGGTTTGTTGGCTTTGCTCTCTTGCTCTCGTCGATCGCAATGTGTTGAAGCGGGACAACTGCTGTTTTGATTGGCACTCACTGTTGTTGTTGTTGCTTTTGCTTGATCTTTTTTCTTTTCGCTTTTTTATTTTTTGCTAAAAATCATCTGTGTTTGTACGTTGATTTTATATATATGTATATATTTTTTCTGCTGCTTATTATATTTTTTGTCCACTTCTATATTAGTTGCATATATGTACATATGTGTGAATATCTCTTTCTTTGCACACGCACACACTGACACTATCTTCTGTGTCGAAAATTGTAGGCACAGAGTTCACTCGAAATAATGTTAAATATTTAATGCCTTTTTACCACTTATTTTGTTTGTTGTTGTGTGCGTGAGTATACACTTATATATATATACAGTTAGATATGCATGTATTTTGGGTTTTTACGCCAACACTTTTACTCAAGACATTTTTACTGAGGAATTTGCTTCGTTAGTTTTCTTCAATCCACTGGAATTTAATAATTTCTTGTACTATTCACTATTCACGCATTGTGTGTTTTATGTGTATTGTCAAATTGCAGTTTTATTTCCTTTTTCACATGAATTTTGCTCGTGTGTCTGTGTGTCCAAGGTATCTTAATCAACGTACAAAAGGTATCTGCTAAATGAAATCGAAACGAGTTGCTTTCAAGTGGTTGCCGTTGCCGTTGCTGCTTGCTTTGCTGCTGCTGCTGTGCACTCGTTTATTATTACACCGCTCACCACCGCCCCGTGGACAATGCTAAGACAGCGACGTCGACGAGTGTGACGCGACGGAGTAGATCAACAGCAGTAGTCGAGTCGTTGTCGTTGTCGTGTCTCTCACACACACATGCACGCACTCAATTTGGCGCTCTTTCGTTTTGTTTTACTCTCTCGCACGCTCGCTCGCTTGCTTGCTCGCTCTCACGCTGTTCAGTCTTGAAAATCAGCGACCAAACAACATCTCGATGTTTCGTTTGAAATACGTACGTGCCTTGTATCACTTGCTGCTGCTGCTGCTGCTGCTGCTACAGCTACTACTACTACTACTGCTATTGCTGACAATCATTCGTTGTTGTTGTTGTAATATAGTTATTATGGAAGTGAAGCGCAGAGCAAAACTGAAAACAAGTTTGCAATTTAATGTGCGCACTTGGCACTCTGCCGCTGGCCGCTGGCCAGTCCGTTATTCGCATTGGCTTGCGCTCTTTGGCCTGCGTCTCTATCTCTCTCTCTCTCTTTTAATCGCACTCTCTTAGAGAGCGAAAATGCGTTAAGTCTATGTTTTTGTTGAAAACCAATCGCTTATCTACTCATATAAATACGTTTTTTTTTTCTTTTTAAAAATACTTGTGTGTGTGTGTGGGTCTATCTTAAAAAGCTTGCGGCCCGTTGCACGTCTGAGCAAAAACTTAAAAACTTTAGCTTACTTGGTTCTTGTTGTTGCTGTTGTTACGGTTGAATGTATACGTGTGTGTATTTATCTCACCCACTGTTGGAAAAGCTACAAGCGTAGAGCACGCGTCACAACAATATGAAAACAAAATATTGAAACAAATTGTAATAAAGCACAAGACGCAGCTACTCAAGTACTTACAATATAGGTATGTGCTTGTATGTATGTATTTACATTTAAATAGTTTCAGTGGCTTTTTATCGTTTTGATGTGTTGAAACAGCTGTTCTTAACTGCCACCACCTGCGCGCTGTAGTTGTGTGTGTTGTCGCCGTTGTCGATGCCGATACTTCCACCACGTCACATACAGTGTAGTTCTTGATGCTGTTGTTATTATTGTTGTTGTTGTTGAACTGTTACTTCTCGGTCAGTACGAGCGCAGAAAACCTTTTACTGCCGCCCCGCGCACAACCAAAAACACAACAGCCAGCCAGGCAGGCAGGCACAATCAGCTGTGCTCTCGCTGTTCAGCCGAACAGTGTGGTAAACTGTGCGTATATCGTATATCGCTTTGATGAGCAATCGATAATAATTCTTGTTTATAGCTTTTCTTTCAATTGGATGATGCTTTTGATTGTTGCTACGTCTTCGCTTGGTTGTTCTATAAAAATAGTGACCAGTTTAAGTGAAAATCACTTTCATATTGTACAAGTATTTATTACATACTTAGTTGCAGCTTGATATATATTTGATGAGTAGATTTTGATAGTTGTTGCTGTTTGCTGGTTGGTTGCTTTGTTGTGCTTTTCTCAAATTCTGATTTGTTGCTTTTAATTAAAACTATGCATTTGCTTTAAGTTTCACTCTACATTTTTTTATGGAAAATAAATTATGTTAACACTGTTTTTTTATTACTGGTTTTTCGCTTCCTTCCGTTAGGAATAGTTATCGAGTTATGCTTGTTCACTTGTGTTTGTATACGTTACGCGTACGCGATCATACGTTTTCGTTACGTGCAGCACAGCTGTTTTATGTTTACGTTGCACACCGTTACGTGCCGAAAACTTCTCTTAAGCGACTCTCTCTCTCATGCTCTCTTTACGTACAGAGCGAGCAGAAAAGAGCACACGATTCGGACACCCGATTGTCATTTTTTTCAGCGTGCTGTTAATTTTTGTTCACTTTTGACATTTTTGCATACGAAAATTTTCCGCTTTCAGGTAGATTTACCGTAGGCAGAGATCTTAGCCGATGCGCTTGTGTATGATTGAATGTATGCCCGTGTGTGTGTGTGTGTGTGCGCGCCTATGGATGTATGTATGTGTGCTTTTTGATTGTGTTAGTAATTTAGTCGTGTGCTCGTTTATACGCGTCTCGTCGTTGTGCCTGATTTTTGTTTTTATTTGGCCCGTGTGGTGGGCTGGCTTATCTCTTATTTGTTTTTGTGCTAGGAATTTGAGCTAGACCACACTTACAAATGTATATATATATATATATGATATACACATTTGCATGGAAATATATATAATAAAGAGAGCGCACACCTGATGCTCTTTTGAGGACCTTTTACAGTCAGGAAGCAAATCTGGCAGGCAGGTAGGTTCAGCGCAGCTGTCAAAGTGTCAGCAAAACAAAGTAAACTATGTTTGTCTCTGTTTCACTTATATCCGTCTTTGCGATCACTGGATAATACGCGTGTGTATGTGTGTGTGCCTGTCTCTATGTTTGTCTGTATTAGTGGAGTTTAACAGGATGAATTTTATGGCCAGCCAATCCGCAAAAACCCATAAAAACAGAACAGGCACACGGCACACTCACTAATAAAAGTTTTGAGCCAAGGCAACACACTTTGAAGTTCATTTAGACAAACAACAAAAATAATAATGTTGCCCCTGGTTTGACGGCGTCTGTATATGTGTGCATGTAGATGTATGTGTGTCTGTCTCAGTTCCAATAACAACAAATTTGCAGTCAACGTTAAACAAATTAGCCGAATAAAAAACCCACAAAACTTAAAATGAAGAAACAACAACAATTATAATATACAAATTCAAGTTTGAAGCGGGCGACGACGTTGTTGGCGGCGGCCATTTGTTAAAACGTTGTTCAGAGGCAGAGGAGGAGGAACGCCGCTTAAATAGCATTGAGAGCCCTGCCTGGCGAGCGAAAGGCCAATGCACTGCGCGTGACGACAACGACACGAGACAGCCAAACAGAGAGGAGACGCAATGTGCCTGTGCCTCTGCCTGTGTGAGTGCCCCTTTGTGCTTGTGTGACGAGATGAGGAGGACTTTACGCAGCCAACAGCTGGCCGCAGGCTTCACATGCAGCAGCAGAACAGGAGCAACAACCACCAAAAAGAATTATATGTATATGTATATATGGAGGAAACCTATGAAAAACGTGAGAACGTGTGCAACGGAATGCTCGAGAAAAAGGGCGGTAGAAAAAATCTCACACGTTTCACGAAATAAAAAAACTAGAATAATACATTTGTACGTAAGTGCTAGTGCACACGCACACATGCACAACGAACCCGAGCAGCTGACAGCTGTGCAGACAGTTTTTGCTTTGTATTGTGCTTGTTTATGACAACAACAAAACCATTGATAACAATGTCAAATGCTAGAAAGAGAGAGGGAGAGAAAATGAGACTAGCAGCAGCGGCGTTGCCACCTTCGCCAAACCGAACCGATCGAAATTCAGTTAAATCGATAAATAGACAAACCCACAACAAATCGCACATAAACACATATACAAAACGCATGCAACTCTGAAAGAAAGACACACACAAACATACATACGCACAAGCATATGCAAATACAAGTGTGTACTCGAAATACGTGCAAACCATATAAAACTTACACTTTATAAAATGTTGCACAGCAACAAAGCAAAGACTGTGACCAACTGCGAACAGATGTTCGAAAATCGACAAAAAATAAACTGCTTTTACACGATAAAAAGAGGGCGCTGTGGAGTGCAAGTCTCTTGCGCTTGACACAAGTACATGTGTGTATGTGAGTGTACATATGTTTGGGTGTAAAATGAATAATCAATTGTCGCAACAAAGATAAGTAGCAGCCGACGCGACGCTTCACTCTCACTCGCTCTCCCTCTCTGTCTATCTCTCTGCAGCGGTAATTGGCCACACGGGAATCCCAAATTGTCAACATGAGCACTTTGTATACGCTGCATTTTCGATAGCAACAACAAATGCGGCAGTAGGCAGCATACCAGAGAGAGAGACACACATATACATACATACATACATCAGTACATATGTCTATATATGTATGTTATGGCAATATTTTGAATTTCGTTTATTCAACGCTTGCTATTTTTAGCCTAGAAATAGCAACAACAGCATTATAACAAAAACTGTGACTCACTGAGAAAGCATCACACAATAATGTGAAAATACGCATTTATTTATTTTCATATTGAGAAAGGCGTTAAACGTTGCCTGATTGGTGATGAGTGTGTGTCGCTCAATTATCGATAAATGTTATTGCAACAAATGCACGTGCATAGAGATGGGGCAATAATAACATTTCAAAATTCGCATAGTTGTGATCGTTATTAATTAATCTGAAATCGGCTTCTGTTTACTGATTCCGTTTAATATAAAAAAAAAATTATTTGAGTTTTCAAATAAAGACTAAGTCTCTCACTATTGGATATACAATTTAAAGTATAAACTGTCATCAAGTACCTCACATTTTGATTTTAAACGTTTATTCAACTTTTTTATGGTTTCTCCAGGGTATTGAAATACCGATAAAAGCTTTCAGAATGCAATTGTATGACATTTTATTATTATTGCTTAATTCAAATGTATTAGTAATTACGAATGAATCATAGGTCTAACTAGGAGGCACAGTTATAAAAATGTGGTTCCCATAAAGAGGTTACGAAGTTTCCTTTATTTAAGCATGAATTATATTAGTAAATATCAACATCGACAGGTTTCTTTAAATTATTAATGTCATAGCCTGGGGTAAATCCCATTTTTATCTGAGATGTATTTCTTGGTATTTTTGTTTTTAATTTTAATTAATTTTGTTGAATTCTTAAAAAGACTTTTGTAATTTAAGTATTCACTTAAAAGTGTTTCAGAAAGGAATCTCTGCAAATCTCAAGGCCAAGGTAATTAAAACAGTTTACTCTTTTATCGTATTAACCCTCTCAAAGAACAGACTTCATGGCAGTCTCTTAGAAAGGCAGAGAGGGAAACCAAAAAAATATAAGCACAAAGCAAACGCGTACAATGAACTGTGGCCCAAACGGACTCTCAGAATTTGCCCCCGCAAGCCAACAAAATATTGGAAGATCTTACTGAGCAACAAAATAAAACACCAAAAAAACAAAAACAAATGCCTCCTCGTTCTCGAACTCATCGAGCAAACGTTCAATGACCGATTTAAGCAACAACGTGATGGTCATTGCATAATTTTTCACTTTTTTGCTTCTTTTTTTTACAAAAGTACAACGGAAATGCGTTTTTCCTTCTTTCTCTCTCTTATGCTCATGCTAAAACAACAAATATACATATATATGGCCATAAATATGACAAAATGAATTGTAATCAAATTGAAAAACATTGACCGTGAATGGGCACAAAATTTAGTTTTCATTTATTTTGATTAGATAAGCAATGCGTATGTGAGAGTTCTTCGAATGGGCATTCTTATCTATTAATTTAAAAAAAAGTACCGAAAACTTAAGAGCAGTTGTGTTTGCTGCTTAAAAGTGAGCGAGCCTGAGAAAAAGAGAGAGAGAGTGAGAGAGAGAAAACGTAGAGCGCTCAACCAAGCTTCGTATAAATATATATTTATTTTTTTGATTGCTTGAAGGTGCTTGTTTTTATTTTAATTATAAACGACTAAATATGTATTCTTCATTTTTCAAAAAACCTGTTTTTAAAATAATATAAATTTTTAAACTAATATCTATCTCAAAGGCAAATTCAACAAATATTTATTATTTAATTTTGTTATGTTTAATATATTCTGTATATTTTAAATTTCCTTCTCAATTTTTAGTCTTCAGTTGATCTTTAAATACCCTTACTTCTCTCTATAAATATATCTCTTTAAATAAGAATATTTTTTTCACTATCAATTACCCAAATTAGCAGTAATCCGATATGGTCTATATAGCAATAAATGCATACTCAAAACAATAATAAAAAAGCTTTGCTAAGAGTATTTGAAATATATTGAATGCCCCCAAAATGTTTTTCAAATGATAATAAATGTATTTACTACATTTGCGTCAATGCAGACTAATTACGTTGACAACTGGTTCGAAGCTTATGGACTTGTTTGTTTCCCAATTAAGTGGTTTTTTTTTGTCTTGAAAGCTTAAACTTAAATAAAATTAATATAAAAACAGCGAACTACTATTATTTTTCAATGTGTTGTTGTTTCGTAATGCTGGCCGCTCGATCGGCGCGTCGATATCTTCTGCCACTCACACATACACATACACATAGGCACAGATTGGTAGATGTGAATGCTAATCAGCAACAACACCCAAAAATCAAAAATAAAAATAAAATAAAACCCGAATAGCTAGAAGGCTCAAATCGTAACCAAGTCAAAGCTACTGCCGGAGAGAAGTGAACGTGTGAGCGAGAAGCGACGCTCGCGTCTGTTAAAGTGGAGTGAGCGGCAAAGCAAAGCTCAAAGCTTTGCAAGCTCTCAAAAAACTTGTCTTCCCAGATTCAGTTGGATTATTTCTTCTTATTAGAGCAAGAGCGAGAGGCCAGACAGAGACAGAGATGACAACGTTGGCAATTTGGAACTGGACTAAAAACGGACACCAAACAGCAAGAAAAAAATAAAAATAAAAATCTGAAATAAAACAACATACAAGCCGTTAACTGAACTAAACTGAGCCACAGAGAGACTGGTATTCCCCCAACCAACCAGCTAGCTTGTTGTCAATTTCTTGTCTCTATACTTATGTATATTATGTATATATATATTTTCATTTTGTATTCGGCATTATATTATAGCTATATCTTTTAAAATGACTGAAGGTCAGCCGAATTGAGCGTACAATCAACTTTTATAAAAAACATCATTAAACATTTATTTGTTGTTTGTTACTGTCCCAAATAAGAATGCATTTTGCAGTGAAATTAAGTGTTTTGTATTATGATCAATAATTTAGTAAACATTAAAGTCTGCCTCTTTTGAATATGAACTGATGTAAACTTAGCTCCATTGCCCCGTCTGCCTGGAGAATCTAGCCTCCTTAAGTGGTCTTAACTTTTATGTATTAAAACTTTAAAAGTAGAACGTCAACGTCAAAGCCCTCACCTTCGTCTTATTTGCTTTTTATGCTTCTGTTCTCAGCTAGTCTTAAAACATAACAAAACAAATTTGAATAAGCTTACAGTTGAGAGATCTAAAAAACAAGGTTTTTGAAGCGAAACCTAATTTGAGTTATTTCGAACCGAATAATAATAATAATATATTTTGTGAAAAATGAGAACTTTGAATTTGGAAAACAAACGAAATATCACAACAATAAACATTTTTAGACGCTTTAAAAACAACGAAAAGTGCACTTAAAATGCGCTTATCTCGAGTGAACCACAAGCGAGCCTCTCTACACAGAAAAATTAAATAAAACAAAGCAATTCAAGCCAACCCAACCCACAATGTACAACAACTTACAACAACAAACAGTGCACAACCAATAAGAAACCTCGGTATGCAAGTGGGAAAAAAGATACGAAAATTATATAAACATTATAGGCAGCCGTAGGTATGACTAAACCAACCGCGAAACAGCAACAGTAACAACAACAACAGCCATATGTAACAAGTCGGGGCCGAGCACCACGAAAAATAATAACAACAACAACGTCGTTGACGACAGTGCAGCTCTTGTATATACTAGTTGTCGTTGTTTTTGGCTGGTAATTTTAATGTTGGTTATTGTTGTTGTTATTTTCTGTTTTTTTTTTTTTTGTTTTTGTGAACTACATAAAACTGTGCCAAAGTTAACGCAGGATTACAATAAGTAAAACATAGACACAATATTTCAAACACACAAGCATACATCCCATCCATTAAGCTTGACGTGCGACAATTATGCAGTTGGTTGGCAACGCGCAGCACTCATGCTGACAGTTTGCAACACTGTCTTAATGAACTAATATCGAACTCGATAACAATTTATCGCAAAAATGTAAGCAGACTGTTAAATGTACATATGCATATATGTATATGAGCAGATAATAATAATGCACAACAAATTGGCACAATTTAACAATTTGACACACCCATAACGGTAAAATACAATTGGTTACCTTCCTTTTCGCATAACAACAACTAGGCTGTCTGTCTTAGTCCACAACAACAACAATTGTGTTATATAGAACACGCTAGCAATTAAAAAACTATTGAACCAATTAAGCAAAGTTCTATTTAAAAACAAAAAATCAACAACAAACCATGTTTTCCAGCGACATATACAAAGCTAAACGTAACAAAAATGCGGGCATGTCTGTGGCTGTGTCTATGTGAGGGAGAGCAACGTACATACATACATACGTATGCAAGTATTGGTATGTAGGTGGTGAGAGCGTGCAAAACCACAATGGCGACCAAAATAGTCAAGCAGACAGGCCCACGGGAACGAAGCAACGGCACACACATGCATAAGTAGTAGTACATGTATATATTACATATATAATATATACACATACATACATATAAATATAATCATTTTGAAGTTTTTGGCATATTCGAACTCTTGCACTCTCAATGCGTAAATATTCCCATATGCAAATATTAATGACCTTCACTTTCACCTTTTTTTTCTGTTGTAGAGGGCTGAGGCCAAAACAAACTACACTGAGAGAATTATTGCATGCCTTGGCACAATTTATGCGTAATTAACACAAGAATTGAACTAGAAATTTAAATAAATATTTAATCAGTAATCTGATTATCGATCGTAATTTATATATGCCCTCTTTATACATAAGTAATGTTTGTTTGTTTGTTTGTCTACAATTACAAAATATCAATTGTTATTTAGCCACACTGTGCACTAGAGCGAGTTGAGGGCGCCTGTATGTGCCACACATATGAATGTACATAAATATTTGTGACAAATCAACTGAAACAACAAATATAAAAAGCACTACACACACACAAATGAATGTTTGCATGTGTGCACGTACACACACATATATATATAACGAGAAGCGATACGGCCTTCTCCTTCTCCGCTCGTGATCGAGCAACAACACAATTACAGTAAATAGGTGAAAAAGACAACAGCGCGCAGTTGCACAAATATATATGTATATAAATATATAAAAAAGCAACCACAAAGCACAGACACAGCACACACACATACACAGACACACTCATACATACATATATATACAAGGTATTACGGTAATCAATGTCAAACGCTGCCGATTTCATTCGCATGCACAACAAACAACAACAACAATATCCGTCTGTCTGTCTCGTTGTATTTTTGTGTACTTGTACAACACAAAAGCAATTTAAGAGCAATAGCAACTGACACAAAACACACCACACACACACACATACACATGTTTATACAGATTCGCGTTAAATACAAAAACAAAAACTCAAATGAGAAATATCCCCTACATCGTCGAGAGAGCAGCCGTTCTCTGACGTGCGGACAAAATATTTGTCGGAAATTCCAGCCAAATAAAGTGATTTGGAAAAAACAAATTACTTCTAGTAATTTTTTTGTTTAATTCAGCATGTTATACATTGTAGTTCGTCATTTAAGCTCACGTAAACTTTTTAAATGCCAACTTTAAGCACTCAAATACATGGACAGAAAAATAATACCACTTGTTGTTGGCTGCTTCTTGTTTTGGCATAATTAAATGCAATATGTGCGAGCGTGACAGCATCACAATGCATGGCTATCAACGCTGCTACTTGTGCTCTCTGGCATGCTCAAAAGCAAGGCAAGATCCGATACACACACACACACTCGTGTACACACTCACACTAACACAGACACAATACTTTCACTTCTTGTATTGAATTTAATTTTGGTTGGGGAGCCACGCTCATGTTTTTGTTGTAGTTTTTATATTTTTTCAACAGATTTATGCAAGTTTTCTGTGCTTGTATATACACATGCACATGTGTTTGTGTATAAATGCGTGTGCCTAGTTGTTGAGGCCCTCAGCAACAGCGAGCGAAAATACAAATTATAGAAAATCAGTGTCTCCACACTCAAATGACAAAGGTAGGTAAGAAAAAAAAGCTGCTTTCGTGTGTGTGTGTGTGCAGTGTGATCGAGATGTGCATTTGAAATTGGGTTATCGAAACATGAAGAATATTGAAATGCCTATAATTTAAGAGAGCTTAAAATATTCAAAAATAAAAATCAAAACTAAATGACCTTTAACTGTTTGACCTTAAACGTGATCTTTTGTTTTTTATTCCAAATCAATATGAATAAAAAATATAAAAGTAAAAGAAACGGCAATTTGTTTAGCCATATTTTCTGTTAATTCAGCAATGTTTAGCGAAAAGTGCACCGAGTGCTTATCTACGCAAGCAAAGCACAAAGTACACAAGTAACAACTACATCATGCGTCAAAGTACTTGGCACCTGGCATATGGAGTTGCATTCACACTCACATATTGTTGTATCCCTGTCTCCCTCTCTTTTGCTACTATTTAATGTATATTCTAAGCAATATCAGAAAACAACTGGACTGCAGTCACTGTGAGACGCTCCCACCACACAATCTTTTTCTCTCTCTCTCTCTTTCTGTTTTGGAGGTTGACGCGTGGACATTTTGTCTCGGGTGTCACTCAGTCTCTCGTGTGCTCTAAAGCGTTTCAGTAATTTATGAAATGTCAAATCAATAAGTATGTAGGTGATTACCTATTAGACATTACAATATGTATGTAGAAATGTATATAAATTAACAAAAAACAGGGTATAAAAAAAAGAAGAATAGTGTGAAACACTTTCTTTTTGTTAGCAGAAGAAATTATAATAATGAATGAAAAAAAGCAAAATTTATACAAATTAATGCTGGTTAAAGACCTGTCCATATTTTTTTTTTTTATTTATTTATTAATTTTGCTATATTTGGCGTGAATTAGGCCTTGCACGATATACAATCCCCTCATACCAAAAGACTGATGCGCGCAGACAGCTGTTGGAATGCCGAGTTGTGAAATAAGCGAGACCACGAAACAATAATGAGAGAAAAGAGAGCAAGCATATATGTACATACTGACGTCACAGCGAATGCAGTGTTTGTTATTGTTATTATTACTTCAATTTCAACAATTTGCATAGACCGACGACTATCGATAGTGGTGACATTTAATCGATAACACCCTGAACAGAAAACAACAACATAGTGATGTGCGCGCACATCACATGTTAAAATTAGATATGGAGGAAATTTGCTGCCCACGTACAATCTTTAGGATATATTTACGCACTCGCACTCGCACCGCTAAATGCAACAGCATTTAAACCCATTTAGAGGGAAATTTCATGAAATAAACAAACAAACATTGAAAATAGCAAACGTCAGCTATCGAGTGCAAAGAATATATATGTATACGAATTCACATTATTCCTTGAACCGGCGTTGTTTTGTTGTTGTCAACATTCCAACGAATTTTGTTCTCTTTTCTACCACCCTCTTCTGTTGCTTACTCTTTTTTTTTTTGCATTTTAAAGTTGCGGCACTTTTTGCAATTGTTATTCATGCACAAAAGTTGATATTGTTGTTGGAAGTATAATTATTTATAAATTAATTGAAATCGCGTAAATAACGTCGACGACGGCGGCGCTGGTGGTGGCGACATCGACAGCGGCTGATTTTCGTCGGCGACAAGACGACGACGACGACGACGACGACGACGACGTTGAGAGAGCGGTTGGTTGACGTTTTTGGTGGTTGAGCACGAGCGTGAGCGAGACGGAGCAACGACGACGACGAGGACGAGTGCTGCTGGAGCGCGCGCGTGCACAACACACATATGTATATACAATCACACACATGCATATATACCTTTCGTACACACATACATACAGATGTATGTACGTAAGCTTCCTCAGTGCGAGGGAGCTGCTGCTAGTCAACTCTCGCACGCAAGCAGACGTAAATATATGTATGTATGTATATGCATGCATGTACATATGTATGTGTATACACTTAAATAAAATATAATACACGGCTACGTTAATGATATTGAACGGCGACTGCAAATGTAAATGCTGGCAACTGTCTGTGTCACAGATTAAACTTCGATCCGCCCGAGACGTACACAAAAGCGGAGAAATCAATCAACAAAGTCAAACACGACGGCATAACGGGAAGAAGCGGAAACCAGAATTTGAATTTAATATTTTCCATATTGGACACATTTAAATGCGTTAACTTATTTTTTTTGCATATGCATATGTATGCATATGCATGTGTATATGCATATGTATTATTATTTCTCTCATTTTTTCTTACACAATATATATATATTTTTGTATAAATTGCAATAGTTTTCACACACTTTTTATTTAACACTTAATTGAGCTCTTGTTGCTGGCTTAATAATGCACGTATTCCCCTTAAGTTAATTTTCTATAATTTACAAGTGTAATTTTAACAAAAAATTTTCTTAGTCAAAGTCAGAAATCACGTCATGGCTGCCACGTCCAAGCAACAATGAATCGTAAAATTTCCAAAGCAGCCCACTTCACGCGGCGTTATCGTCGGTTGCGGTTGCGAGTGCGTTTGTGAGCTGAGAGAGTGAACGAGTGTTGCCGACATCGCGCAAGTGCAGTGTGTACACACGGATTTTTCATAGAAATATTATCCCCTCATATGAAATTACATTGGATAGAGCGAGCTAACCATATTAAACTATACGTCAAAATTACCAATAATTCGCAAATAAATGCAAACACTTGCTGGTATTATTTAGCACCACATTTAATCGCATGAGCGGTTCTTTTTTAAGCAGAAATTTAGTTAAGATATAGTTATAGTTATATTATAAAACCGGTATGTGTTAATATAAGTTTCTTAAAAGTATGTATGTAAAAATAACCAATTGGCAAAATTCACTTATTTTCTTTTTCACAAGTTATGAAATACCTTATAACGATAAAAATAACCATATTTAACTTTAATCACAATACTACTAAATTTATTAATTCACTTGAGTGAATTATTATTAAAATATATTTCTTTTGGTATATTTCTGGTTTTTTAACACTTTTTCTTCCTATTGCGCGCCCTCTTTTTCGAACAGAAAGAACGACCACAACAAGAGTGTAAAACATATGTTTTGTGCTCGCCAACACTTTTTATGTGCGAGCGAGATGGTTATATTTCGAATCGGAGCTGCATTTGCGAAACACGGCACACAAAATGCAATAATAAATTTGTCTAGAATGACGGAGACAAAAAATGGGAAATATCGAGCATCATATATAAAAATTTCACAAAAATATGTAACAATAAGCCGCTACAGCAAACAAAACATTATTTTTGAATGTAGATTAGATTAATAGATAGTCACAACAAAAACAAATGAAAACAATAAGAAAACGAATGAAGCGCGGTAGCGGTAACGGCAACGAGACATCGTCGGCAGCCGCTGACGCCTGCTGCTCGCTTGAACATGACCACGGTTTGGTATTCAGATTCTGCCGAAAAATTTTCAGCACAATGAAAAGCAGATAAAAACATTGCACTCACCCTGGAAATTATCGTCATTCTCTTCCTCTGATGCCATGCTTGCAGTTAAATGCAACTTTTTCACGTTTTATGCACAATAAAAGCGCCTAATTTTCACAACAAATAATTAAGCACACACAGACACGACGAGAAAAAAATATACGAAACGCTTCTGTATAGAGGTGGGAAATTATCGATACATTTGTTGAGAATATCGATAGTTTATATATATATATATATATATATTTGTAGATATAAAAAAGCAAACTAAACTAAATGAAGGTAAGAATGTACTATCAAAATAAAAATATATTTCATTTTTAAGAAATGCATATAACACAGATGACTGAACCTCAATCGATAGCTTAAGGTATCGTTTGCTCGTTCCAAAATTTATGGCGTGTAGCGGCGAAAATTAAGTCCATGAGTTGTTATCGATAAAAACCTAAAGTAAGCAACTGCTTTAAAAAAGTGTCATTGATTTAGAAAGTAATTTTAAAAATTAGCGCTCCATTAGTAACATGATACTATGTTATGTTATGTTTTTAAAGTATTTTGCATGTTTCTATGACAAAATATGCAGTTCAATTCTGGTTGCTAGTTCGATTAAGCTAGTTCCAATGTGAGCACTACAACTCTAGCTGTCAATGGAAAGAAGAGTGCAACAACCCTGTCTTTTTGCCAAAGAAATTTTCACGTAAACGTTTTTGCAGATAAACATTCAACAAATACCAAAATAACATCAAAAAAACAAAATAAGCATTGCGGATAAAGCGGAATGTGCAAAGTTTTTTGGTAAATAACTTTAACGTCTTTAGCCAGATCAATTTAATTGCGAATATTATGTCGTCCATTATAACGCGCAAGGATGCAGAAAGCGCCGACGCCAACGAACAGAAACCAAAACCAGCTACAGCCAACAAACGCAGCGCTGCTGGCCCCGACGTCGGCGTCGATGCGGTGCCGAAGAAGTCACGTTTCGATGTCAAGGAGAAGAACGGCGGAGCGCCGCCAATCGATGCGATGGCCTCCTCGCTGAGCTCCACACAGATTAAGCTGATGATGGCGCATGCGCAGCGCGAAATCGAGGAGCGCAAGCGTGCTCTGAGCAATCTCCGTGACAAAGATCCGTTGCTGGCATCTGTGCCTCAAATTGGCATGCCCGTTGCGCTGGCCACCCAGGCGCTGTCCAAGAAACCAACACCCGAAGATGCGGACAAGGCCAAGAAGATTGCCGAACTGCAAGCACAGATACGCGCGAAGCTGACTGGAAATCTGGCCAATCTCATCCAGCAGCAGCCGACGGCGGTGGCGGCAGCAGCCGCTGCCGCTGCCCAACAGCAGCAGGAGCGACCCAAGCCGCTAATCCTAGACGAGGAGGGACGAACCGTGGATAAGAGTGGACGCGCCATCAATATACCCACAGTGACGCCCACGCTCAAGGCGAACATACGCGCCAAGAAGCGCGAAGTATTCCAGCGCCAGACAACAGGCAGCGAAGGCGGCAGTCACAGCGGTACAGCCAGCACTGGACAGGACGATGCCATCAAATACTTCGATGATCGAATTGCCCAGAAGCCGACGTTACGTAATAAGCGCACGCTACGCTTCCATGAGCCCGGCAAATTCCAGCAGCTGGCAGAGCGTATGCGCATGAAGAGCCAACTGGAGCGATTGCAGAACGAGATCTCCCAAATAGCACGCAAGACGGGCATCTCGTCGGCCACCAAGCTGGCGTTGATTGCCCCCAAACAAGACATGCCGGATGATGTGCCTGCCATGGAGTGGTGGGACTCGGTCATACTCAGCCAGGATATGCAGACAGTGGATGAGGCAAGCGGCAAGATTAGCATTCGCAAAACGGCCATCAGTAATCTTATCGAGCATCCCACACAAATGAAGCCGCCAAGTAAGTAGAACTTCTCAAAGTATGAAAGCCGTTCGGTCAAAATGCCAAAGCATTCGAGTTATGTCACTAATGCCATTCCCATTCACAGATGAGCCCTTGAAACCCGTTTACTTGCCCGTCTTTCTTACCAAAAAGGAGCGCAAAAAGCTGCGTAGGCAGAATCGACGTGAAGCCTGGAAGGAAGAGCAGGAGAAGATACGTTTGGGTTTGGTGGCGCCACCGGAGCCCAAGCTGCGCATATCGAATCTGATGCGCGTGCTGGGCACAGACGCAGTGCAAGATCCCACCAAGATCGAGGCCCATGTGCGCGAGCAAATGGCCAAGCGGCAGAAGGCTCACGAGGATGCCAACAACGCGCGCAAACTGACCAGCGAACAGAAGAGCGAAAAGAAACAGCGCAAGCTCAAGGAGGACACCAGCTGCGGCGTGCACGTCAGCGTCTATCGCATACGTGACCTGCAGGATAACCAAAGCAAAAAGTTCAAAGTCGAAACGAATGCCAAGCAACTGCAGATGACGGGCAGCGTCGTGCTGTTCCGTGACTGTTGCGTCGTTGTCGTCGAGGGCGGGCCCAAGCAGCAGAAGAAGTACCGCCGGCTGATGCTGCATCGCATCAAGTGGGAGGAGGACATGGTGACTGGCAACGATGGCCAGGACGTGGCCAACTCGTGTGTGCTTGTCTGGGAGGGCACAAGTCAGCGTCGTCATTTCGGCGAAATCAAATTCAAAATCTTTCCCATGGAGAAAATGGCACGAGAATTCTTTCAGAAGCATCAAGTGGAACACTACTGGGATCTGGCCTACTCGGGCGCCGTCCTCGAGGCCTCCACAGATCAGCAGTAGATAACATTGCCACGCAGCTGTTTAGGCCACTAAATTTGTTACAAGTTTAGGTTTTAAGCTTAAAATTATAAACATTCTGTTTTATGTAAGATTTATTTCTTTGTATACGGATCTTCCTTGATGTTGGATTGTATGAACTCATGCAGACCCTGCTGCTTCAGCCTTTCTATTATTGTCGCTAGACGTTTATCCTCCAAGCGCTCCTCCTCGCGCTCACGCACATCCAAGACGTGCTGCTCCTTGACTCGATCGCTTAGCACGCGTCGAATAAGCTGGCGCAGGGACTTGTTGATTTCCAGCGTATAGTCGAGCAGTCGCACATAGGTGTCGGGCTTGAGGTAGCCGCACTGTTGACACTGCGCCAGTTGCTCAAAGCTGTCCATGCTGGCATTAATGAGCAGGCCATGCTCCTGTATGGCGTCATCTTTGTTGCTGTTCTCGCTGCTGCCCAGCAAAGCATTGCCGCCTCGATGCTGCCAGAGCAGCTCCTCCACCTTGGCGCTGGGATTGACAAACACGTAGCCACGATAGATGCACGCCGTGGAGGCCGTTATCAAATCGTACGTGGATATGCCGCACTCAATGAGCGCAACGCCACAGCAATTGATGGCTGTGCTCAGCAGGCAGCCATCGTCATCCAAGATGAGCACTCGAATATCCAGCTGGAAGTTGAGGAACTCATTCCGGCAGACCAGCGGCTCCAGGGCCTTTGTCAACATGCTGCCCAGATGCTTCTCACGCTCCGGCACTGATTCCAGCTCACCGCTGGCAAAGGCCGCAAAGTTCACATAGCAATTGATGACGCCCATGTTCACACGGCGAGCGCTCGAACGAACCAATTCACGCGGCGGCGCCACAATTGCCAGCAGTTTGGTATTGCCATATTCCATGTACGCAGATCCGCGTACCGTTGTTAAGACGCCAGCGCGTATAACTGTAAATGGAATGAGCTTGTAAACAAAACACATAAAAGCTGCAAATTTTAATGCTTACATGTGGAACGTGGAGCACCAACAACCTGGGTGGGCTTCTCAATGCTTTCGAAGAAATCTTCACAGTCCTTTGGTGTGGCATATAGTTGATCTGCTATGGTAGCGCCATCAAGGAGCGTGTTTTTAGTTTGTGTAATTCGCAACATTTCTTTGCTTTATAAAATGCCGCAAAATTAAATCAAAACATGTGTTTTAAAACTACAGTCAGTGCTGTAAAACGCATTTTTTGATCGATACGTAAAACATCGATAAATATTGCTTTATGTCAATGTTTTCACATCACTAACTTAAAATGGTTGGCAATTCATGCTTTTGACAGCTCAAAAAGCGCTTTGTAATTCTGCTGAGTAGTAAAGAAAAGGAAAAGAGAATAAGCGGAGAAAAGTGAACGCCGAACTATTAACAAAATCATTTTATATATTTGTAAAATTGAACAAAGGGCTCACACAGCATGACTGGTGAAACCAAGCTGGAGAAAAAGCCTGTTGGCGATGCCAAGGAACTAAAAGGCAAGGGACAAGACACTGGCAAAGCCAAAAAAGATGAAAAGGAGCAGCAGCCCGAGCTGTCCGATGAGGATCAGCAGCTGCAGGAAGAGTTGGAGATGTTGGTGTTGCGCTTGCAGGAAAAGGACAAGACAATGTATCAGCCAGCACTCGAAATGATGGCCAAGTTGATCCGCGCCTCAACCACTTCGATGACATCGGTGCCCAAGCCACTGAAATTCATGCGCCCACACTACGAGACCATGAAGAAGGTGTACAAGCATATGCCCGATGAGCGCTCACGTCAGCTATGCGCTGACATCATCTCAGTGCTCTCCATGACCATGGGCAGCGGCAAGGACTGTCTGGCTTATCGCTTCCTCTGCGATCGCACCCAGGCCATTGGCGACTGGGGCCACGAGTATGTGCGTCATTTGTCTGGCGAAATATCGGCCCACTATCACGACACGACCGGTGAGTTCCGCACTCAGCTTATCCAGCTGGTTAAGCAGATAATACCGTACAACATGGAGCACAATGCAGAGGCCGATGCCTGTGATTTGCTCATCGAGATTGACCATTTGCATTTGCTGGCCGAATATGTGGATGAGTCCGCCTATCCGCGAGTCTGCCTGTATCTGCAGTCCTGCTATCCCTACGTGCCGGAGCCGGACAACACGATTATCCTGGAGACGGCTCTGCAGCTGGCCCGGAAGTTCCACCAGCACACGCAGGCCATGAGGCTGGCCCTGATGCTAAACGACATGGGCAAGATTGGCGAGATATTTAAAGAGCCCAAGGAGCCGGCAATGCAGAAACAGCTTGCCTTTATGCTCGCACGCCAGCAGGTGTGCCTCGATCTGGATGAGTCCCTGTCGGACTACGATGATCTAATGGAAATCATGTCGAATGCCAATTTGAATAAGCATTTCTTGAACTTGGCCCGTGAGCTGGACATTATGGAGCCAAAGACTCCCGAAGATATTTACAAATCGCATTTGGATAACTCTCGCTCGCGCTTTGCCTCCATTCAGGTGGATTCGGCCAAGCAGAATCTGGCTGCCAGCTTTGTCAATGGCTTTGTCAACGCCGGATTCGGTGTGGACAAATTGCTCTCGGAGGATGGCAATAAGTGGTTGTATAAGAATAAGGAGCATGGCATGCTCTCGGCCACAGCCTCTCTGGGTCTGATTCTGCTCTGGGATGTCGATGGCGGCTTGACTATGATTGATAAATATCTTTACTCCACCGACGACAACATCAAGTCGGGCGCTTTGCTGGCTTGCGGCATCGTCAACTGCGGCATACGCAACGAGGTGGATCCGGCACACGCCTTGCTCTCCGACTATATTGATAACCAGAATACGTGCATGCGCATTGGCGCTATTTTGGGCTTGGGCATCGCCTATGCCGGCTCCAATCGGGCCATTGTCATCGACACGCTGAAGACGATCTTTGCCAGCAATGGCAAGACAGCTGCCAGCGTTGAGATTCTGGGCATAACTGCTCTGTCGCTGGGTTTGATAAGCGTTGGCTCGTGCAATGCTGAGATTACGGAGATCTTGCTGCAGACCATCATGGGTCTGACCAAGGCGGATCTGAAGGACACCTATACTCGTTTCCTTTGGCTGGGCTTGGGCCTGCTCTATTTGGGACGTCAGAAGTCCACAGAGGCCGTTATGATGACCCTGGAGGTGTTGGAGGAGCCGTACCGCAGCATGGCCACCACTATGGTGGACATCTGTGCCTATGCTGGCACTGGCAATGTGCTTAAGATTCAACAGCTGCTCCACATATGTTCTGACCATTATGAGTCCACCAGCGCCGACGAGGAGAAAGAGAAGAGCAAGAAGGACAAGAGCAAGGAGAAGGTAAATACGTAATCTAACTCAGTTTAGTTTATATTAATGATCTTTTGATTGCAGGAGAAGGACAAGGAGAAGGAAAAGGAAAAGGAGAAGGAGCGCGAGAAAGATCTGTCGGCTACACAATCGATCGCCGTGTTGGGCATTGCTCTCATTGCCATGGGCGAGGACATTGGTGCCGAGATGGCATATCGTTCGTTTGGCAATCTGTTGCGCTACTGCGAACCCTCCATTCGCCGTGCAGTTCCTCTCGCTCTGGGCTTGATATCTGCCTCCAATCCTAAGCTGAATATTCTCGATACGTTGAGCAAGTTCTCACACGACAGCGATGCCGAGGTGGCTCACAATGCCATCTTTGCCATGGGCCTGGTGGGTGCTGGCACCAATAATGCACGTCTCGCCTCGATGCTCCGTCAGCTGGCCCAGTACCACTCGAAGGATCCGAGCAATTTGTTCATGGTGCGCATTGCCCAGAGTCTGACGCACTTGGGCAAGGGCACACTCTCGCTCAGCCCGTATCACAGTGATCGTCAGCTAATGAATCCAATGGCTGTCGCTGGCTTGATGGCCACTTTGGTGTCGCTTCTTGATGTCAAGAATCTTATCCTGAATCGTTCCCACTATCTGCTGTACACCCTGGTGCCGGCCATGCAGGCACGCATGCTCATCACCTTCGACGAGGAGCTCAACCAGCTGCAGGTGCCGGTCCGTGTGGGCATTGCCATCGATGTGGTTGGCCAGGCGGGCAAGCCGAAGACCATAACCGGCTTCCAAACACACACCACGCCCGTGCTGCTGGCGATTGGCGAACGCGCCGAATTGGCCACTGATGAGTACATCTCGCTAACACCCGTCATGGAAGGATTTGTCATATTGAAGAAGAATCCTAATTTTGTCAAGTAGTTTCACTATCTGTCTAATGTCAAATATCGCCCATATTCGCAAAGTCCAAAATTAAGCCCAACTCCCTAAAAAAAATGGTCGTTTCTTCATTGGCAATTAACGCATATGGTATATTATAATAAATAAAAACTTTAATATATAAATGTTACTATTTTTTTTATTAATAATAATAATTATTGTATAAGATAATTTTGAATACCCTGTAGGCAGCTGTAGTGCTTAGCATATTAGTTATCAGAGTTGGCTGAACAAACTGCAGAAATTGGAACTTTTTAAGCTTTACTAAAATGTTATAAATTTTATATAGTAACTTTTTAGCATACAAAATTTATAATCACTTTCGTCACACTAAATCATTTAAACAACATTTAATAGACAACAAAATGTTGTATTGTCATGCATGAGTTCTTACAAAATAATAATTCAGTGTTGCCAATTTGGCTATTTTCCCGTCAAACACAGCTAGTTGATCTGGCTTGTCAAAGACCTCAAAAGCTGGCAGCACTGATTCAGCGTGATCAAATGTTAAAATATTTAACTTAACTAAATATTTGAGAAACTTTTGGCTAGTCTTGCGTATATTTATTTTGCTTAACAATTTTCAGAATTGTTTTTAAGAGAAAAATGAAAATGTTTATTTGCCATAAGTTGGACGTCCACGTCTTGGACGTATTAGCATTGTCACGGACCTTAGGGACTGATGATCCCTCCAGCTCAGGGCTTGTATATTGTTGGTTTCATAACCGAAGTATTTGCCATTGAGATTGCTAAATATCATTAAAATGATTAGAGTTTGAAGAGTATTGTTAGTGATATATATAGGCCCACTTACCAGCCATCGATCATGTTTCTGTCATACCACCAGCCGCCATGGTATATTTCAGCGCTATTGTAGTTCGCTATATTGTCGTTGTCCTGGTCGTAGGTTGAGAAACTGGCGAACAAACTCTTGGAGAGTCGGTCGCCTGCAGTGCCGCTGTAGGCGCCCAGCGATGACAGTCCGTACTTGCTAACTTCGCTGGCAATTCGAAAATTGTCATAGTGCGCATAGGTTTTCATGCCATTGAAGTATTCCAGGCTTATATAGAGCTCTTGGGGCTCATACTCAGTGAGGCGATAGATATTTTCCAAGCCAATAAAGTAGTCTGCGCCCAGTTGACCGAAACCACGGCGATACTTAGCCCAGCTCCTATAGAAGTCCTCGGATCCATCCATGCGTCGCTGTATAACCATCCAGCCAGCACCCGCCGTATAGCCATCACAGAGCACGGAAACTGGCCCAACGCCCGGTACTTCGATTGTCGCAATAGTTGTGCTGTGGCCCACGGGCAGACAATTGGCCGGAAGCACCGGACCGCCAAGTTCAGGCCGCAAATTAAAGTAATTGTAGCACTTGTTCTTCACCTGATTGAATATGCTCAGCTGCGTGTTTTGACTTATTTGTAGATTCTCCTTCGTGATCAGTAAGGTGGAGCGTAGCCGCGTCACTTGCTCTACCAATTGCTGGCTTAAACCATTGCTGTTTGGCTCAGCAACTTCATGCGAATTGCACTTGTTCTTAAGTATTTCCTTTATCTGCTTCAAATTCTCAATTTGCTTCTGCTTAAAGCGAGCCTCGGCTAATTTGATTACCAATTCGTTAACTTTCTCATGCAGCTTTTCATTCAGACTCCCCAGTTGCAGCAATTGTGTAGTGATTAGAACTGGATTCTATAGAATATTAATAATATGATGATATGATATGTATAATAATATATAATATTAATAATATAATATATATAATATTTATTTATTTATTATTTTAAAACAAACTATTGACACTTACGCCATTTGGAAATAAGGCAGCTACCACAAAAAATCCAACTACTCCAATTAATAAACCGATCTTCATTTCGCTTGAGAACTGTTCCTGAATACAACAAGAAGTAAATTGAATTGGAAATTCTAAGCTTGAAGCTACAAATCTTTAAAATGTTAAAGACATCAAACCGTAACCGTCATCCTTATCAACTAATTGTTGCCAATTAGAAGACGTAATCAAAACTTTGACCTTCGCAGTTCTAATGTCTAAATTTAATCAGACCATTTTTAATACCATTTTGGCATGATGGTTGTAAAAGTCAACCTATCAGAGATTTCCTTCTCTAATATCCTTCCCTCCGACCCAAGTCATTTGAAAAAGGGTATTTTAGTTATGCATTTAGTATTGCATTTGGACGGACTGTTACTGTGAGCTAAAACTCGATTGTCTTTCTCTCTGATCTCGAAGACGTTGGGAATGTTTAGTTCCCGATTACTTAGCCCGAGCTTGTATATTTATAAACTGCTGCTCTTCGAGCCGCTGTAAACACTCCGTACTCGAGTGACGTGTGCGGCCTTGAGAGATTCTTATATTTTGTTCCTCAACCCGCTCAGGGAGCCGAGCTGACCACTACTCAAAAAAGCCAGAAATAGATAGAAAAAATTTGAATATCAAAAATATAAGGTGTTTTTTCACATTTTTAGTTACATTATCGATGCTTTCATACGGATCCCTAAGAGTTTTGCAAATATCCTACAGTCTATCATCACGGATAATGTAGAAATCTATTAAAATATTTTATTTTTTAAATTCAAATCGGCTTAGTAGTTTTGGAGTCTATTTGATACAAATCAATCAAATCTTTTCTCTTTATATTATAGTGTAGAGTGTAGAAGTATAGATAATCCATATTTATGCTTTTAATCTTGAAATGCAAAGTTTAATAATCATATGAGAAACCTAATAATAACAAATTAATCAAATCCTGTAATCCTGCAGCAGCAAACAGACGTTGGGCTATATATAATGCATAAAGTAAAGCTAGTATAAAGCATAAAATTTATAAAGAACAAAAGACATTATTAAAAACATTGCACAAGTAATCAAATCGTTTACTAATCTTTGTTGTAGCTCGCAGTGCGCATTTCTATCTACAAACAAAGTTTATTCATATGTTACAGTACTTTGCAAATATACATATATATATATAGTATGTCTGCATATATATAAATATATATATGTTTTTTTTTTTATGTTAATAAATGTAAATGTATCGTTTAATATTTATGCATTTTGCACTGAAATGTTTGACAGTTGTCACTTGTGATTTCGGTTCATCGCAATAAGAATCATAAAAATAAACAAATCACATTATTAAACTTAACGACAATTTGTGTAAAGTCGCTAACAACGTACAGAAGTTCAAATTGGTTAACGTAACTGCCCGATGAGTGGAGCCTAAGCACTTGACATCGCAGGTGGTGATGCAGCTGCTGCTTGTTGCTGTGTTTGTTCAGTGCTGGCTGCTGCTGGTTGCGGTTGCGGCGGCGCGAAAACATGTGCCATCTGCGGCGGCAGCGGTGTTGGCTGAGTAGGAAACAGACCGCCCATAGATGGCTGAACCTGTGGATACGTGGGCACGGTCTGGGCAGCAGCTCCGGCAGCTGGATACGATAGAGCTGCCGGTGCGGTCATATACATCTGCTGTTGCTGTTGCTGCGGCAATCCAGCCATTGAGAACATGGGCACGGCTGGTGGTGGTAGCGTTGCTGCAGTTGCTTGCGGGAATGGCAATTGGGCGGCGGGTATGCCGCCAACGCCAACGCTCACATTCGTACTCTGTTGTGGGACATTGGGATCGAAGACGCCGGGTATGTAGATGTTCGCTGGTGGTGCAAGTGGTTGTTGTTGTGGTTGTGGCACTGCTGGGGCTTCAGCTAGAGTTTCAGCAACAGCAACTGGAGCTGGAGCTGGAACTGCTGGCGGTGCAATGTTAGTGGCTGGGGCGGCTACTTGGGGCTCAGCTATTGTAGCTTGGTTCTCAAGTGCTGCGGTCAATGCATCTGTTGGATCATCCGGATTGAAGTAGGTCTTGAATATGCTCTGTGCCGGCGGCTCAACAGTTGATGGCCGGATCTCAGCGTTGGTCGAGCCAAATGTGTTTGCCAGCGGCGGTATATAAGGCAACGTTGGTGCAACAACAGCACTAGCGGCTACAACAGGCGGCGCAACAGGATTTGATTGGCCAGATTGGGGTGTCGCTGAAGCAACAGGACCCGTCGAAGGAGGCGGGTTGGGTGCAGGCTGCACTGGTATGCGATGCAGATAGCCATAGCCGATGCCACAGCCCAGTGCTCCCTCGCCTCCCCAAGCAGTGTTCGGCTTAATGGTCACCTCTCTGCAAGCGTCATCGTCCAGATTGTAGACGTACATCTTCAGCGGCTGCTGCTCGTGCGTCTCGATCAGTGTGAACAGATCGTCGTTCTCATGGCGAATGGCATCAGCTCCGATCACATAATCGCTGTAGGCACGCAGACCCGCCAGCTCGGCCGGCGAATTGGGATGCACTTCCAGAATGTGCCACACACTCTCGTTGGCACCCTCGAACGAGCAAAAGCGTATGCTGACGCCCAACAGTCCTTGGCCGCCCCAGCTGTTGCTGGGCGTCAATGTCAGCTCGCGTACGGTTTGTGTTTTGCTCGAATAGACGGTGATGCGAACAGGCTTGTCCACATTCTGACGCAGCAGCTCCTTTAGCATATCGTTGTCCTGGTCCAGACGTGTGCCCGCTATGGCCACTATAAAGTCAAAGAACGCCTCCAGGCCAGCCTTTTGGCCGGGCGAGTTGTCTTGCACCTTGAGTACGTGGTAGCCTATTGTTGTTCAAAAATTCAGAAATTCTGTGTTTATTTTTCATTTACGTCAGTGTGTGCGTGCGTGTATGCATATGATTGGTTGTCAATTCTTATAGAGTAATTGACACAGTTTACGTGGTATATTACCTTCGGTGCCGCCGCCGGGTACGTGAACGCTGTGACTTGAACCCATTGTTTTATCGCTTGAAGCAACAAATATGTTAGTGACTTAATTTGCTGACAATACAGCTTCAATTGTTTAATTTTGATGCGGCACTAAAGAGAGTTCTGTTCTTCGTGGCAATTTTTGTGGTACAAATTTCAGTGTTTTAAATGCTCTCGGTTAATGCATCTCGCTCGCACACACACGTACCAGGGCTGCGAGATTGCTGTTATAAATGTTATCGAAAATCGATTTCATCTGTATGATTTTAACAGAGGAACGAAGTGGAAATGAGTAAGAATACAACGAAATGTAAATACACTTACTAATCTAAAACATATATTCTCTTATACAAATTGTATTCAATTGTTTTTATTTGATTTTAAGTCAATGCGTATGTCTATTTAAAATGACAAAATGTAATAAATAATAATTAAAGCAGTTCGTTTTATTTCATGGCTGCCGCCACCTGCCATTGTTGCTGGTATTTAGAGACAGCCTCGCGGTGTTTCAGCATATCCTTTTCCCTGCCAAAGGAAAAACAATTAATATAAAGTTAATAGTAATGGAAATTCTGTAACATACATATTTTCCAGTGTATCCGTAGAGCTCTTCAATTCCTTAGAAATGTATTCAATGCGTTTGCCCACATTCTGACGAGAGTCTTCCAGCTCCTGTTTCACCAAAACAGGACCAAACAGCTTAAATACTTTGTTGTCGGGGCCAAGTAAATTTAATTCATCCAGCACACACTTGTTTTCATTCAGCTGACTCTCCAGCAGTGCCCGTTGCTTGACTACCTTAACACAAGCTGTAAATGGAAAATATATCTGTATAGATTGCAGAAAATAACTCTAATTTGCTTACATTTTTGCAGGTTTTGATATGACTCAACCTCGGTTTGCATTTTTTTATACAAGGCTGCGCTATTTTTATCCATATTGTGCGTTAAATGTTTGGAATTTATGAGAAATCTTCAAGTTTTCAAACAGTTGCCGGTTTGGGCCTGCGAAAATAATTTGTTAAACAAAATTAACCAAAAGCATTGCTCAAATTTGTATGTGTGTGTGAGTGCATAGTTAACGTGAAGTTATCGCCGAGTATAGTGTTATTGTCGATATTTGGTATATTTTCAACACAAGTTCCATCCCAGCTGTATTTAATATCAATATTTACCTATTTCCTGAAGCAAATTAATATAATTTTGTGAAGACTGCTCAAAGCTGCAAACCAACAGCGCACGCTTTTCTGTTAAAATTTATCGTTGCCAATCATCGAAATACAACACTGGCAAACAGCTGACACTCAATTCAATGTTATAATAATATTTTCGTGCATTACAACTTGTAATTCAGTCAATTCGTTAATCTGATACAATTTGCTTTTTTTAGAGCATAGTAAATGTATTAATTTTCTTTTAAATATAACTAAATAATAAATAATTGTATTAAGACTTAGATAAATACAATGTTGTAAAACATCGCGAGGGTGTGTTTACGTTGAAGGGCCGTATGCACGGTACGATTTATCAATTGTTTAAAATAAATAATTTATAACACGATAATTAAAGTTTACTGTGGAAACTTAACTTAATATGAATGAGTTGTAATACGATTTAAATTTATCAACAAATTGCTCTGCTGCTAGTATTGTCAAATAAAATATTTATGAGCATCCATCATTCAATTGTATCGTGACACGGCTCCTATAATAACACCAGAAACGCTGCACAAAGCATACGGTTTCGCGCCGAAAAAGAAAAAGGCGAAAACACGCAAGAAGTTACGGAAAAAGCGAAACAAATAAAAATTCACGCACTTAAAAAGCATAAAAATGTTTTAACAAACAAATGCAACGATAGATTGTGTTTGCAACGCCACAGCAAGCAGCAGGGCAAAGTGTGTTAGTGCGTGTGTGTGTGAGCAAGCGGCGGAGCGTTTGTAAAACGGCTGAGGCAAAGGTAGCACCCTCCGCCTCCCTCCCAAAACAATGGCACCCACGAAGAAACGTGAAAGGGACAATGGCGATAATGCGGGTATTGGGGCGCACAACATAAATGGCCTAAACAATGGAAGCAGACATGCAGATGCTGCTACAAGCGAAGCGTTGGCAGCGCCAGCGTCGGCAGCGGCAGCAGCAGCAAATCTATCAACAACAAATCATAACGAGACCCAGGCGAAACTTAATGGACATCAACAAGAGCAGGAACTCTTCTTACAGGCATTTGAAAGTATGTTTGTGTTTCAAGTGTTCTCAGCTGCAGTGTTACTAATCAATAAACTTTTGCAGAACCCACGCAAATCTATCGCTACCTACGCAATCGGCATGAGACAAACGTAAGCTCATTATTTATTTTTGTCTACGAATTTAGGTATATTGTTTCTCTTATTCTTCAGCCCATATTTCTAAATCGCACACTGAGCTATATGAAGGAGCGTATGTCACGGAATAACAAGAAACGTGCTACCTTCAAAATCGACTCCATTTTGGACATAATCACACAAAAGTCTGAGGCTGTAACCCAAAACTACCTGCATGTTATCTATGACTCGCTACACGAAAAGCTCAAGCCACAGGACACCGATGAGCTGCTCAGGCAGGGGCAGGATCAGCTACTCTGTCAGGCGGGCGAAAGGGTCTGTGTGGAGACAACACTCTATAAGATTACGCGCAGCAAGCGCAAGGACAGCACACTGGATTTCCAGGAGCTGCTAAGCAAGAGCTGCCAAATAGTTTACAATCCAAATGAGGGCATCAATGAGCATGCCACCATTAGCATACCTCTGCAGACAATGCGACCCATGGGCGATCAGCATACGCTTTACAAACTGCTCTTTCGCATCAAGATGCAGCCACAGACGTGCAATGATGAAAATGCTGGTAAGTTAGGTGTGTAGTAACTTAGTTAAAAATCAATTGTTTATATGATTTAATTGCCAACAGCAACGCCGCCAAACAAACGATCACGCAGCAATGAGAAGATGTATGGCTCGGAGTTGATACTGTACGAAAAGTCGAGTGGTTTTATCACGGAGGGCGAATACGAGGCAATGCTGCAGCCGTTGAATTCGTCTAGCATCAAATCGTTCTCACCAAAGAAGTGCACCTGGGAGACCATGCCTGACAGCTACATTCCACTCTCATTGACCTACGACGTGTATCAGCAGAGTCCTATGCTCAAATTCCATTTGACTTTGTCCAATGAGCAGTTACCCGACATTATTGCAGCACCCGAGATACAGCGTTATGTACAGCATTTGGATACCGAGGCGGATCTTAATCACATCAATATCAACAATAACAATAATAATAATAATAACAATAACAATTGTAGCGGCCTTAAGAACGGCACTATCTGCAAGGCAGTACCGGAGCTCATACAAATTGTATACAATTTCATGTACAGCAATAATACACGTCAACAGACGGAGTACACACAGGAGCTGAATTGTCCATGGTGTGGATTGGACTGCCTGCGTCTGTATGCGCTATTGAAGCATCTCAAGTTGTGCCATGCGCGCTTCAACTTTACGTACCAGCCAGCGGGCAGCGGTGCTCGTATCGATGTGACCATCAATGATGCCTACGATGGATCTTATGCTGGGTCACCCTATGATTTGGCCGGACCATCGGGCTCATCGTTTGCACGCACCTGTGGTCCGGTAAGGCGCACCTCAGTCACTAGCTTGATGGTATGTAGGCCCAGGCGTCAGAAGACCTGCCTCGATGAATTCCTAGAGTTGGATGAGGATGACATTAGCAATCAGCGTTCATACATAACCGGACACAATAGGTGAGCACTTTACTTAAATTCATAATTATGATTACAATTGATATATATAATTTCCATAGATTGTATCATCATACGGAGACCTGTCTGCCGGTGCATCCTAAAGAGCTGGACATTGATTCGGAAGGCGAGAGCGATCCACTTTGGCTGCGCCAAAAGACCATACAAATGATTGATGAGTTCTCCGATGTCAATGAGGGCGAGAAGGAGCTAATGAAGCTTTGGAATCTGCATGTGATGCGCCATGGTTTCGTGGGTGACTGCCAGCTGCCATTGGCCTGCGAAATGTTCCTGGATGCCAAAGGCCATGAGATTGTGCGTAAGAATCTCTATCGCAATTTTATACTGCACATGTGTTCGCTCTTCGATTACGGCCTGATTGCGGCGGAGACCGTTTACAAGACTGTGCAGAAGCTACAGGGGTTGCTTAGCAAATATGCTGCCGGCCAGGAGCTAATGCAGCGACAGCGCGAGGCGCAACTTAAATACTGGCTGGATGTGGGCATGCACAAGAAGCAGGACGATCTTAAGCAAAGGTCGCCACAGAAACCAGCGACGAACTCCAGCAATGATATAGCAACTACCTCATCGGGCAACACTGCCAGCGCTATGCAGCCACCCAAGCGCATGCCAGCCAATCTTAAGCGAGCTAATGCCGCCGCCGCTGCTGCAGCCGCAGCCGCGCTTGACGGCCAGGATAGCTCGTCGGCCAATGGCGGCAATAGCAGCAAAAATGTGGCCAAAAAGAGTGCCACTGATCAACCGATCACTGCCAATTTGGCTAATACACGCGAACGACGTTCCGACCCGGGCCTCAAGCGCAATGCCAACGGCGGACGACTAAGTTCGTCCGACAGCAGAACTGCCAACTCTCTAGCCAAACGTAAACTGACCCCTAAAGGTAAGTGACGGCCATAAATGGCCTATATGAATTTCAATCACCTAACACTCATCACTGCATCATAATCACAACATTTTGCTTCATCATATTCATAGCATTAGATAGATTAATGGTAATGAACAATTTTTTTTAATTTTTCCAATTCCCAAAATGTTTTATGTAATATTTTCTTTTACGTTCATTTTGTTTTGTGTTGGATTACATCTATTTTTTTTATAAAAAAGAGTAGAAACATTAAAGTTACTTTTATTATTTATTATTAGTATTTTTAAATCACATATTTGATTAGTCACATAACTATTGTACATATATTTTCTTAGCACACGACTAACTCTTCATTCATATCCATACATAATCTTATACTAACATCTTAAGGATCACTGCGCCAGCGTCATCGTCATATCCATGGGAAGTTCTCATTGATAACGCCAAATGAACAGTAAACAAAAAAAAAAAAAATGAAAAAAATTTCAAAATTTGTATCAAAATTTATTATTATGATGGCAAATTGCCCAATCCTTTTTTTCTCTCTTTCTCTTTGTTTTCCATCTTTTGTTTGTTTCGGATTTACATTTGTTTTACAATGTGCTTTGGCTAACAGCAGAAATGGCTGATGTGGAACAGTTGGAAGATGCGCCTCAGGTATTAGCTGCTGACAATGACAATGACAATGACAATGGCAATGACAATGAGAATGGCAATGGGAATGGTGTTAATGATGTTGATGATGCTGCAGTTAATCATATTGATGATGAAGATGATGATGATGGTGATGTTGATGATGATGGTGATGTTGATGATGATGTTAATGATGTTCATGTTGATGTTGATGTTACTGGGAGTTCTACTGCCCCCGTTACAGATAATTAAGCTAGCAAATGTAATTCGTAAATCGCATTTAAATTTTGCATTCATATTACCAACTATTTTACACACACTCTCTCTCGCACACGCACGCACACACGCCCACACACACACATACAGAGACGGCTGTGATCAGCAAAAGGCAGCGCTATAGCGACGGCAACGCCACGGGTAACGGATCATCGACGCGCAACAAAAGCAATAATCTTTCACTGCCAGCAAATAGCAACAGCATCAACAATAACAACAGCAACAAGCGGCGTCGTTCTGCAATGGAGCGCAGCAGATCGAACAGCAGCGCCGGCAGCAGCAGCACCCCAGCCCAGTCCCATGGACTGCGCACTCGTCTGTCCGTGCCAGTGACCAAGTACGAAAGGCGCTGACGCAAGCGGCGCTGCTGCTGTTGCTGCAACTGAGAAACCAACTGCATGAACAGGAGGAGGCAATCAAGGACAATGGCGTTTCGTTAGATTTTGTGGTTTGGTTTTTTAGGTTTCTTTTATTCAAATTCGACTTTCGATTTCGATTTTCGACCTCCTCCATACAGTCTATTTAAAAATGATTAATTTTTGATTATAATTATGATTATTATTATTATTATTATTATTGTGTTGTGTTAATTGTATACCTTTTAGCGTATTGGACATTCGTAATGTGTTCAGTAAAATCATTTCAACAAAAAAATAATAATATTAAAAAAAAAACAATGAAATCATTTTTAAAATTGAGGTACCAAATAAATATTAAATGCAGCGACAAATATATAGATATTTATAAATATATTTGAATGCAAGTTACTTAACAATTACTATGCATATGTTTCCATTTAAACAATTGTAATAATTACGTACGATTCTATTTTAAAGAAAAAACACACCATGTACATTTCAAAATGAATTTTTGTATGCAATTCTATTGAATTCCATACGAATTCAATATTTATAAAATATATTATGTAAATTAGCGCTGACAAAGTTTACAGAAGAGCGAAATGCAAACCATTAAACCATTTAGGAAATGAATAAACAAAAATCTATTTAAGCTACGCTGAATAAAATGTTGCATATATATTTTTACAGTGCACACAAAATTTGTACATAATTTATTTTTGGATGAAACGTTTCTCTTCAGTTATGTGTTTAGAAAACTGCGTCAAATTGGGTTTATAGAAGATTGATAGAAGGAATCACAATCAAAATTAGAATCAAATAGAAAAGGGAAGTTGGCAGCACTGTTTACAGATTAGATCTTTCAATAAAAATACCGTTACACTCTGTTAAGCGTTGAGCAATGATGTTAAGCGACACGATTGAGTAACAGTGTATTTTAACAGTGATGTAAATTCTGCTAAGCCTTGCATGTATAACAGCAGCTCGAATTTGCTGGCGATGTAAATAATCAAATTAATTTCAGTTAAATTAACATTAATATTTAACATTTATTATAAAAAGTAAATAACAATTATGAACAATAATTCAGAGTTTATTGAAAAAATATTTATTAGTTGCGTCCAGATATTGAGTATTTATTTTCTGTAAAAAAATATATATTGAGTTATTAAGTCAAGTTCAAATAATTATTTAATTCAAGTGAAGCCGTGAGACAAATTAAAACCAATCGGCATTAAGGTGTATTGTATTGTACAGAGCATGACAAATGCTTAAACGGTTGGGGATAAATGCTAAACACAAATATTAACAGTACGATTGTGGGCTGAAAATAAGCGAAACTTAAACAAATTGTGATTTTGTCATAGATTTTTTATGTACAAAATTATAAGAGTGTGAACCATTTAGTAGCTATTCTTGCAAGCACCTCATTTGAAAGTATTTCTCATCGATGAAGCGACAAAATGCCACCAAATGACCAAATTTCTGTACAGTTTGCGCTAGGGCCATATTTGGCAACCTCGTTGTTAAAATCGTAAACAAATGGCCAAAGGCAATGGCATCCAATTCACAGGGCTGGTCGCCAAAGAAGAAAGGCGTATCGGGTGATTCCTTTAGTTTATATTCGAGTGTCTCACAGCATTTGGCCACCTTGTCGATGACATGATCGATATTCAGGTCGTGCCACTGATAGACCTTCAGCTGGCGCAGTGCATTGCGACGCTTGCTATAGTTTTGTATGAGGTTCAATGGCCACGGATAAACGGCTCCGTTGCGGGGCGCAGTCACCTCTTTGTAGACACGTTCGTTTTTAAAGCTTACATACAGTTCCGCCATGGTGAAGATGTTCTCGACTAGCGACACATAAGTACGCATATCGGCCTTTTCGTCCTCATCCTGCCAGCTGCCTATGGCCATATCCTTTTGTTCCACAAAATTCACAATTGGCTCGAACTCTGCAAATAGGAAGGCGCCCGCGCGGATGAACGGTAACTTGGTCATTCGGCCGCCGGGTGACATGTGCTCCGCATTGGCGCATGACCGTATGCCAAACGGCAAATTACACATCTTTAGATATGCCTTCACAGCCAGGCAGCTAGCGCTCTCTGGTAACAAAATCTGTTCCGCTTCGAAGGGCTGGCGGGAATAAAAAAAACATATAAATATTGAATATTATTTTTCTGCCATTTGTTTACCTGATAGAGCGTCGCATCTTCTGGCCATGGTTCTTCGGACAATTTGTCGGCGGTGTGCAGTTGATTTAAGTATTGCGAAGTTTGCATTTTCTGTTGATTATTGTTAAGCTTTTAATACGGCGATGAAGTAATCCACAGCTGTTGCGGCTTTGGTTAGTTACATTCACGATTACTTTCAGAACAGAGCATTAAAAATACCTGCTAGTTTAAAAATTAGTAACAATTTCTCTAACATTTTTACTTACGGCGTTTATCCTAATCTATTAGTATATGAACATAATTTAAGGCAAGGTTTATTTTATTTATACTGAAATTTATTTAATTTGTATAATAATTGATGGTTAAAAAATTGATATTTATTAGTTACTTGAAATGTGCCACTCGATAATTTGAGTCGATAACTTTGTGTACTTCTGCCAAGTATCGAGTACAAAAGGTTGTCACTCATCGCTAACAGATTGTCACAGCTTGAACCTTCTGCTGCTCGTTTTTTGTTGTTTTTCTTGTTTATATTAAAGTATTAAAATTATTTGTATTCTAAATATATTGTGGAAAAATACTCGCGTACTCAAATTCTAAAACCTATATTCGAAGAATAGAGAGGTGAGTTCTTATTAAGAACGTATACATGCGCTTACATGTGTGTGCGTGTGGGCAAAATAATAATATTAAGTTAAGAATTTTGAAACGCTTATCTGCTAGCCATAGCTACGCCACTCCCGAAAATATTTTGCTGGCAATCAGTGAGCACCGGCGGATGTATGCTTGTGTTAGTGTGCGTGATTCATGCGTCTGGGTCTCGGCCGCCGCTGCGTGCCGTGCATATTTTTTATCAGGCTGCCTAAGCAGCAGCAGCAGCAGCGTCATCGCTGCGTTAATTTCCTTGAACAAAATTCCCTCGGTCAAAATGGCTCACAGTTTGACGGGGGGGTCGTCTTAGCTATTTTTCCCTTCCATCAATTGCCTGTCTGGACTTGTGTGTGTATGTTTGAAATTTGTTTCGTTTGATCGTTTGGTTGTTCTTATTCTCTTTGCTTTTGGCCTGCTTATTTTGCATTCACACTTAATTAATTTTCGTTTCGTAATTCCAATTGGAACTGGAATTTGTGTTGCCAAAAAAAAAAAACGTTTTTTTCTTAGAATTCGTATTTTTCTCTCGTATTTTTTCTTCGCTTTATGTGAGTAATATGTATACAAAAGTGTATAAAAATACAATTTTATTATCTCGTTTGTCGCTGACCATGCGTCAGAATAACAATTATTTATTATTATTATGCCCACAATAAGTCAACAACTATATTTAAATAAGTGTATATTATGCATTTGGTAAAAAATAGTAATTGAAATCGAACGATATAAATGCTTTACAGAAAAGGAAATGGGCATAAAGCTAAGCAACGTGTATTTAGATAATGAACAACAATGCCAACAACAACAAAAACCAGATAACAAAACAAAAAAAGAAAGAAATGTTAAGTGTGTGTGTGTGTGTGTGTCTGTTTGTGTATGTGTGTGGGGGGCGATAGCAGTCAACCCATTCTGGTCAATATTATTCAATGCCGGTCGAGCACCCCCTCCTCATGCCTATTCGCTCTATCGCTTTTGCCTTATCTGCCCATGCGGGTCCGTATTCGGCCAGGTCTATATATGTATATATATATTTATGTATGTGTATGTGTATATCGGCTCAGCTGCATCCATGTGCTGACCAGCTTTCTTTCTGTGGCTAAGCAGCGTTCACTTATGTGTTAATAATTCGATTTTAATCAATATTATTGAGCGTCAAGAAAGAACACAAACTTTTGGAGTATATATACAAATAATATTTAAAGCAGTTAAGTGATTAGATGGGCAACAATAAATAAGAGTATGATTTAGAATAAATCTATAAATATATATACAATAATTTGTGGGCATAAGTAATTATAACATTATCGCCCACATAATAAAAATTCCCTCAACACAAACATACATACATATACACATTGTTATTATTGATTACAACATTCATATAAAGCTAGTTTATAGTATTAATATTCAATATGAACATTTTCAGTTAGTTTGCCATGGCTGAAACAGAGACGCACCAACATCCCGAGCCACATGATGAGGATGTGCACGATGCCAACTATCAGGCTCCACCTGAGAAGACAATTGAAGAGATAATGGCTGCCGATCAGGAAGATGAAAGTCTGCGTCGCTATAAGGAGGCTTTGCTGGGTGCGGCTCAAGCCGAAACTATAATTGTTGGTAAATATCGAAACATAATAATAAATTTATAAACGTTTACTAAATCCGTGAATTTTTTATTGATATAAAAAAGATCCCAATGATACCCGAAAGGTGATTGTTAAGAAACTGGCGCTTGTCGTTGATGGACGTGATGATATGGAATTGGATTTGAGTGGAGATATTAGTCACCTCAAAAAGCAGGTGAGTTTTGTAAAAAACGCGACTATATGAAGACTTAACTGATTGTTGGACTTTCACCTCAGCTCTTTGTGATCAAGGAAGGTGTTCAATACAAGGTGCGCATCGATTTTATTGTGCAACGTGAAATTGTACATGGCCTTAAGTATGTGCAAAAGACCTATCGTATGGGAGTGCCAGGTAAGCATATAGACAACAACTAAGAACCGATAGGTTAATAAGATATCAGGAATTGTGAGTTTGTCTCTCGATAAACAGATATTATATAGTTTATAGTAAACATGTATTTTATATGTATATATGGAACTACAAATAGTTAAGAATATGTTTAATCATGCTTGTATAACATTGGACCAATGTCATTTGGCCTTGGCGAATGCACTTTTAGGGTTTTAAATTGTCATAGCCAGCTGGGCGTATCGTGCTCTAGCTAACTAGGTAGTTAGTTAGTATGTTTTATACCATCAAGCAAGACACATTATAAAAATGGGCAGCAGTTTCGATGTCACAGCTTTGCTCTGCGGCATATTCAGTGTGGTTTATACAGTGCTAATAACAATTGCTATATTTACTTTAATAATGTGCTAAAACCAAATATATATTTATATCTATAATGTCTGACACACTCTGGATACTTAAATTTTATTGCTTTAAGTTGTGGGTAAGCCTGCTTTGTTGCTTCTTATGCATAAACTTATATATTTATAATTAAATTTTATAATAAAATTGCTTGTTTTATCGCAGTGGATAAGATGACGCATATGGTTGGCTCCTATCCCCCCAAGAAGGAAATTCAATTCTATTTGACGCCAGCTGAGGAGGCGCCCTCGGGCATGGTATCGAGGGGCACCTACTCTGTGTCATCGGTGTTCACGGATGATGACAAGCACATACATCTTAAGTGGGATTGGACCTTTGAGATCAAGAAGGACTGGGCATAAGACACTGACACACCACACACACACACCCACAAACAACTTCGCACAGACACTAAATCACACACACACACATATACATAGAAATCCACATATATTTACGCATACAAAACAACTAATTTGTGGTTCCAAATTAATACAAACTATTTTTGTGAATTTGTTAAGAAATGAAAAGCGAAATTCCTATTTGTCAAGTATTTTTGTTAACGGTATTACCTAAAATATTTTTAAAAATTGTAAATGAAGTCATATAAAGTATTTTTGATACTATATATAAATGGAATGTGTGTTAACAATAAGCAAGTCACGCCTTTGTTGCTATATATTAAAGTCAGTCAGTCAGTCGTTGAACAGTCAGTCAATCAAACAGTCAGTCACTCAGTCAGTCAGTCATTTGTACCACCAAACTCAGTCAGTTTCAAATGCCATTGGATATGTATAACATAAATTTTCAAAATGTTCTAAAGATGGAAGAGATAGATGATAAACTTTAAGAAAGTTTTGCGCATTTTGCCTTGTATTAAAAGCGTTAACGTAATTAAAAAATAAAAAAAAACAACCTTGATTGGATAAGTATTTAAGAAGCATTCAATTAAAACATGAGAACAATACCCAAAGATGTATTCCACCGCAGGTGCATCTTTAATATATAACATATGTATGTACTCTAGCTGTAAAAAAACCGTTTAATGCATTTGATAATTAATTTTAAAAGCTGCAAACATAAAAAAAGCTACACTCTGTACTCTATTCTAACTAATCTGTCTGTGTAATTTGTGTACAATATAAGTGAATGCAAGAAAAGCAACTGAAAAGCAATGAGAATAAAATGTATTTAAATATATATTTTAAATGGCTTGAAATTATTGGTTCACATGCAATATAAGTTCAAGGCGAATGTATACGAATTTTTCTTCAGGCTGTATAAATGGGAGAGAGAGAGAGAAAGAGAGCGCCTGCTCAGCTATGTTTACATTTTCCTGGTGCGAACACAATCTGAAATGCATCAAATAATATATTGTGTATTTTAAGACGAATTGGTCCAAAATACACTAACTCAATTATATGACAAATTAAATTGACAGCCGAAAATCGGGAGGTAAGGCCCCAGGGAGTTGGGGCTGTAAACAAAACGAAATGCGCGTAATGGAACATCAACAACAATGAGAACCTGCAGGCATTGCCACAAATAAATTTTAAAAGCAATTAACCGGAGGGCGTACATTAGTATGTTATGCAATTATATTTAGTGTTATTTAGGTAATTTGTTATATAAATAACAATATTTATTTAAAGTATCTAAATAAATTTTAATTAATGTTCGTAAATTTAATTTTGTATTTAAATTGAGTGCAAGCTTATCTCTGCCTTTGGCAGCAAAGGTTGGACAGTCAACAGCAGCAGCAACAGCTACTTTTTTTTTATCCCTTTGACAGTGACTGGCAAATGGATAGCCTTGAACCGTCATCAGTTTTTCACTGGGAAAAAAGTCGACAGTTTATAATATTGATATTAAAGACTTAAGAGTACTCAGTGAGAAAGTCTTCAGTAATTTTCGACATATTTAATTTTTCTTTTTATCTATAATATTTATTATTTATTAATAGCAATAATAGTAAATAATAGAAAGCCCTACTATGTAGTATAACTTGAAGCTTAATACCATAAATTACTTAACTTAACTTAACAATATTTTGTATGCAATTTTCTTTGGCTTCCAAACAGTTTTTACTAGGAATAAAAACCACTATTCACTTGCAAAGTATAAAACGGCTATTAAATTGTAGATTTCGAGTAGTCAGTAAGTAAGTATTCTGTGATTTTTGACATATTAATGAAATTGAATTTTATTTTAGATATAAACAGTAGTAAACAAATTATTGGACCCTGCTTGAAACCTAAGCCCTAAACTTATATAACAAATTTTAATAGATTTTTATTTTCAACAGATATAATTTTGACAATATTTCGTTTATACTTCAATAAAGTTTCATATGAAATGTAATTGTATTCAAATGTTAATTTTATGTTATTTAACATTCCCATTATGCTATTGTTACTGACCAAAAACATTTGTATATTTATATTAGCTTTTGAAACTGTTATACCTTCTGCAAGAGTATACAAGAGTAAACAACAGCAACAAGGTCTTCACACATTGGCAGCCCAGACGACGTATGCATGGCTCTGGCATTTTGCCTGTAGGTCGGTGCTTTTAACTGCAGCTGTTGCAACTGGCAGCTGAGCGCATGTAAACTGAATACAATTTACAGTGCTTCGGGTATGATTTTTTGTTTTTGTTTTTGTTTTCTTCCATACATAATGGCTTGCTGTCATGTGCGTAAGCAACAACAGTGTCTATTGCAATTTACGCACAGCTTAAACATTTTCACATTATATAACTTTTACTTTTGGCTAACTAGCTGAAAATCCTTTTCAGTTTGCTCATAAAATTCAATTTCGTTTTATTATTTCATATTGTCCCTTTTGCCTGCAAAATGTGTCTATTAAAACTTAATTGAATATGCCAAAGATTTTTGCGTGCGGTTCATTTCGTATGCGGAGAGGCAAGCGAACGTGCTAAAGTTTTAGGCCTTTCCCACTGCGGACTACGTGGCGTATGATGAATATATTTTTGCGTATCTAAAGCAGCTTAGACGTAGTTTCCAAAAGACAGCTTAGTGTCTTTATGGTATATCCTCGATGTGAAAAGTATGTCTTTAGGGTATTTCATACTTTTTAATGTGTTTTTTTGTCAGGTGGGAATAGAAGTTATTTATATTTATATTTGGTTGAAGGAGTTATGCTTGCCTTGTTACTTATTCATATTATTTTCTCTTATATACAAGTATTGATTTACTGTACAGGGTATATTCAAGTAAAGAACATTGGATTCTTAAGTATTGTATTCTTTTGGCATAAGATTTTGTTAATATACTTAAGAGATTTGGACGGGCAAAATAATTTATCAAAGCAGGAAGCGTATAAAAACAAAAGGGAATTGCTTAAAGCTTTCAATTTTGAATGGAAGTCAGCGATTGGCAATTGTAATAAATTGGCTTTAATATGTAAGCGTGAATATTTAATTTAAAAGACTTGATTAGAGCAAGTCAGACTGCTCTAGTAGAGAGTAACCGACTTTATGACACAAGCAATTATAATGCCTTTCTGTGTTTTTAAACCTTATGTTTATATTACAGGATCATTATGATCATGATCGTGATGGTCTTCATAATAACTTTTATCAACATGATGTTTATAATCATATTTATTTCCTGTCCTTCTTCGTTAACGAAATCACCAACACAAAGCACAACTGCTCGCTTCTGCTTTCAATTTGACAATGCCTTTATTCTTCACTTCACTCAGCTGCAGTAAGCGCACAGTAAGCGAACAGTAAGCGAGAGAGCGAACACAGGGAGAGCGAGCGCAGGTAGAACGACACCAGGGAGTTCAATAACAGAAAGCAAGCACAGGGAGAACAAGCAAAGGGAGAGCGAGCATAGGGAGATCGAGTCAGATCAAGCACAGGCAAAGCGAATACAGGGAGAGGGACATTACCGAAAGGGAAGTGAATGAGTTTTTCACTTGCTCAGCTGCAGTAAGCGCACAGTAAGCGAACACAGAGAGAGAGCGAACATAGGGAGAGCGAACATAGGGAGAGCGAACGCAGGTAGAACGAGACCAGGGAGTTCAATAACAGAAAGCAAGCACAGGGAGAACAAGTAAATCAGATCAAGCACAGGCAGAGCGAATACAGGAAGAGTGACATTACCGAAAGTGAAGTGAATGAGTTTTTCACTTGCTCAGCTGCTGTAAGCGCACAGTAAGCGAACACAGAGAGAGAGAGAGCGAACACAGGGAGAGCGAACACAGGGAGAGCGAACGCAGGTAGAACGAGACCAGGGAGTTCAATAACAGAAAGCAAGTACAGTGATAATGAGCACAGGGAGAGCGAGCATAGGGAGATCGAGTCAGATCAAGCACAGGCAGAGCAAATACAGGGAGAGTAACATAACCGAAAGTGAAGTGAAAGAGTTTTTGCTCAGAGATTAATGTTATGCTTATTAAATGAGTGAAAAGAGTCTGTTAGTTTTGTAGCATTGATTACTCACATTCAAGTAGAGCCCCAAGTAGAGGCTTGAGCAACTCAGCTTGTAGTTCTCTTCCGAAATTATCTTGATCATTATTATATTCACTATATAAATATATATATAAATATTTATACTCTACATATATAGAAAATATACTTTGTGGAATCGAAAAGACTTCCTGCTGCCTTTTACATACATTTCCTTTCCATCCATTTTCAATTGTCTTTGGGCATAAAAAGTGCACGAACCCTGAGTTGAATAGCTTTAAAGAGACTTCCCGTAAGTCGTTTTAAGGTATCCACAGATAAGCAGGCAAATGGGCTGAAAGGCACGCACCGGTCACGCCCACCGAGCTATGAGAGCGGACATTGAGAATTATGTGGAGGACAGACAGGCAGACAGGCAGACAGAATACAAACAGGACGCACTTTTTCCTTTTTCGAATTTTAACCAAAGTTTGCTGTGGACTCATGACCTTTGGGCCAACTCCAAGTGGGAGGCGAGAGCGTGTGCGTCGCTTTTTGTAGGTGTTCCTTTTCCCCATTGGACAGCAAAATAATTTTCATTTATATTGAAATTTTTTTGCTGGCTTCTTTTTGCGATTTGTGTGATTTGTGAATATATTTATTCAAATAGCCCAACTCATCTGCATTTTTTAAGGTCATTGATTTCAGATATTCAAGATTTTTGTGTCAATCAGTAAAATATGATAATGGACCATAATCAGAAGCAGTGCAATGGAATCTTTGAGACTTGAACAATTTATTGCCTCTATAGCTTAACTGATCCACTTTAGTTGTTATTCACTTTACAGGGTATATTAGCACATATTCATACATCATTTTTGGGTTTGCCTTTAACGCTTAAATTTTATCGCTAAGCTTGGATAGTTCACAAAATTTTCAAGCTGTCACAAAATGGTTAGGGTTATATGTATGTGAATAAACAAAAGCAAAGCACACGCTCGGGCGTTGTTCATGCTAAATATGACAAGCTGTTGACAGACACACACATACGTATAAACACACACACACACACTTACACACATAGCCATGCTGTTGTTGTGGCCTTTGTTGACTGTGCAGTTTTTGCTGTTTTGTAATTAAGTCGGGCGCACTAATTAAGGCAAATTCCGTAATTAGGTTTTATGCTGTGCCCAACTGACATCCTGCTAGCTGCTATCTGCTAGCCTTTCACTGCCAAACACGTTGATTATTCGAGCATTTCTTTTGAAATTTACCAAAAAGTTACCCAAATTTGTTTGCTGCAATTGATTTTCTCGTGGTTCCGCCTTGCACAAAGTTCAAGGATCATGTGAGCCCTTTAATAATGCAGGAGTTTTAATGGCTGAACAGTTCTAGGTCGCTGTTGATTAAAAATAGTTATTTTCCAGTTTAGCTGATTCAAGGATAACAGAAAGTGCTGTCAACTGTTGAAAAACGTTCTCCGACACTTTATCAATATTCCAATTACGCAAGCAGTGTATATTCCAATCAAAAGAGCGTTTAGAGCGCCAGCTCTAGTCCACAGAGAGTCGTTAGCAATCCTGATCAAAGCGAACACTCACACACAGCCATGGCATTGACTCATTATAAATTCATCAGCAACTCAATATTCTTGAAAGGTTTCTCACGCCTGTCCAAAAATGAAGCTTGGACGAAGTTTTCGTAGTTGGGCGCGCGTTGGTCCGAACTTAAATACGCTTTGATTTCAATAAGACCATGACTTATGCATGGCATGGAAATAATCTTTGATGCGTATCATTGACAAGGGATTGACGTAAGCTAGCTTTAATTTCCATTTGGAAGCTTCATTTAGTTAAATCTCATTGAAAATCATTTTAAAAGTTGAGCTTTTTGTTGTTGTTTGTAGGATTTCAAATTGAACTTTGCTTGATTTATGCAAATTACAAAAATACCCGTTAGTGGATGTTGTGTGTGTATGTATGTGTTAGTATATACATGCATGTAATGTCGTCTGCATGCTGTGCGCATAATTTATGCAGAGACTGTAATTGCCTTAGGACTATGACAGCGGGTGTACACGAGCTAAAAAGTCGAATGATTACTAAAATATATAATACTTATAAAATTTAAATATATATTTTTTATATGAGAAATTTGAAAATAATCGGGTTTGATAGGAATCATTTAAATTATTAAAACTTGTGTAATAAAATATTTAATAAAAAGCATAAAATAAAATGAGAAGTAATTTTAAATATATTTTTTAATTCATTGAGTCAGTTGAAATACTATTAATATTAAAATAATATGAGAAATAATTTTATTTAATTTTTTATTTAATTGTAGTCAGTTCTAATACAACTAAAAATTTAAAAAAAAATTAGAAACAATTTTAATTAATTTTTTATTTAACTGTAGTCAATTGAAATACAACTAAAAATAAAATAAAATGAGGAAAAATTTTATTTAATTTTTTTTTTTTATTACAGTCAGTTGATATACAATTGAAACTAAAATACATTTTTATTTTAAGTATTGAGTTGAAATAAACCCCTATTTTTAGCTATTTTTTTTTTACCTATCCTTTTGTTAAGCTGTTCTATGAAATGTTGGAATTTTATTGGCTCGCGTTGCGTATACGCCACGTATTGTCATGCGGAAATTGCAGAAGTCTGCAAACAAACTTCAACGCAGTTTGACATGTCTCTGTGCTCTAGTGTGTGTGTGTGTGTGTTTGTGTGCTAACGGAATTTTTGCCCGTCGACATTTTCTTAGACTAGCGCTTTACGCAACCGGAAGGCAATGTTGACAATATCCTGTTAAGCTGGCATTAACAAGTGCTCAGGCAACTGAACCGCACCGACTCGTTACTGCAATGTATATATAATTTAATTTAAGCCCCACTGACAGCCTGTGGAAATTGAGGTTGAAGTGCAGACGGCGATTGCGTTTCGAGTTTCATAGAAATCAACGCTGCCGACTGTTAAAAGAATTAGCGCAGTTGTCCCTGCTGCAAATGGAAATCAATAAATTCAATTAAGCGGAAATATAGTTTGTGGAGTTGCATAGATAGTGCCTGAAAGTCAGTTAAAATGGGTGAATGTATATTTTGCTTTTTTCCTTTTACTTTAACATCGTTTCTGGCTCAAGTTCATAAAATCTTTCGCATAAACGAAATTCCAATTCCAATTAGCTAATGAGTATTTGAAATTAACTTTTGCTTTTGTTGGCTTAATAAAGCATTGAATCAACTTTATGCTGATTGATTAATTGATTAACGGCAAAAAAAAGCGTCTATGTGAGTAAGTATGTAACAAATGTCGCTTGACTGAAAGCTACTTGAAAGAAATGCCACATCAAATATTAACCATACGTAACGTGTGACGAATCAAATTGTTCGTGTCTTTGTATGCGGTCGCGTCAATGTGTGGGATTCATTGACCAAGTGTGTGCATGTGTGTGCATGTGTGTGTGTGTGTGCGATATGCCGGCACCAGTGATAAAAATCAAAACAGAGCAACAGACGGCCAGCGCTCTCAGCACTTTGCTCTCACTCTCTCACGCGCTCTCCTGTTGCGTGCGCTCAGCAACATTTGTTGGCAAGGTCGGCAACATTTGGCTTGTTGCTTCGCATCAAGCATATGCAACAAGAGAGCGTTGAAAGTGTTTACATGTATTTGAGTAAGACACTGCAAAAAATAAAACAAAAGTTGTTCGTTTTAAATTTTAATAATTATTAATATTTAATAAATATTTATTATTTAAGATTTTATATAAATATTTGTTGCTTATTAGTTTTATTTTTATTAATTATTATTATTTTCCAATTATTATTTAAGATTTTCAATAAATAAATATATAACATATAAATATATATCAATAACAATAATTTCTCAAAACATATTAACTCCTTAGCTTATGTACTCACATTTTCCTTACAGTGTATTTATTAAACGATTGCAGAGGCACGATTGCCGGAAGCCTTCGGCTTGTGTTGATGTGAGCGCACGACAACACTGGCTGCTCCGTTTGACAGCCACTGCCACTGCCTGTTGGACATTGCTCGATTCTGATTAGAACTTGCGCTCAGTTCTGATTAGACCGTGAGGGCGTGCGGTTCACATTTCGCGTTTTCGTTCTCGTTCTCGTGCTCGTTTCGCGATTTCGAGTTCGATCTGAATTTGATTTCGCGCGTTTGTGCGAACGCGCGCGCGTGTTTGTGTGAGTGTTAGTGTCAGTGTGTGTATGAGTGTCTGTGTCTGTGTCTATGTGTGTGTGTGTGTGATTTAATTTAACAACGCACGCTGCTAAGCATAATATACACATATGCATATATATAAATATATATTGATATAAATAATTAAGCTATATATTCAAATACACATGTGAAATTTGTTTGAATTGCCAAGACCAACAGAAAAAAAAATACTAAAACAACAAAAACAACAATAACAACAATAGAGGAGAAGCAGCAGCAGCTTCCAATCATTTAGGTAGCGTATCTGTTATTTTTTTTCACACAATGAGAAGTTTTAATTAACGCAAGAACTTAAGAAAACAACAAGCAAAATGCAGGCGAGCCGGCGAAAATCGGCGCCAACTAATTGCTAAGTTCAATAGCAACTAAAATTAAACAAAAATAGAACACATAACAAAAGCCAACAACAATAACAATAATAATAAAGAGACTGAAAAGAAATAGAAACAAAACAAAAGGCTAAAATCAAGTTTTAACGCCTTTTGCTAGCCCTACGATAACCGCTAATCGGCTTTGATTTCTGATTTGAGATTTCTATAATTAATTTTATGAACTAATTCAGTATGCCCGAAGGCTGTTTGTTTTCTTTGCTTTTACTCTAACCAAATTGTATAAAATTAAATATATATTTATATATACGTATGTATAGCTACGTATGCACAAATGAAAAGTTTAAAAAATAAGCAATAAAAAATTGTGTGTTGCTCTCGATTTGTCAGCTGTTGGCGACACGTTGCGTCAGTTTTTTTTTTTTAATATGTTTTCTCATGCTTTTTGTTGCTATTTTGCAATTTTTTTTTCGTTATTTGTGACGGCCGGACGAGTGTTTGTGCGTGTGTGTGTGTGTGTGATGGTGTGATGAAAGAAATGATACAAAGGCGGCACAAATAAATTTAGTTAGCGACTAGAGATATTTTGCCGGTTCTATATGCATAACTATCTCGACAATTTGTGGGTGGCATTGACTTTGGCATGATTATAATTATCATAAATATTAGCATTAAAAAAATTTCAGTTTTTGTATTTTGTCATTCCGCAGAGGTCAAATAGTTTTGTTAGAAATATATTTTTTATATTCTGAGAATGTTAAACTATTATATATATAAGTATATATATAATTAATATTTATATCACTCATCTGTTTAATATTCAATTATTTAAATTTTTTCCATTGAAAATGAATTCCAATCAGAATATTACGTTTCTACAGCTTAATGCCTGATAACAGTAATCTGATCTTGAACAGAAATGTAAAGTTTCATCATATAATTCCCACTGCAAAGGGTATAAAAATAATCATTTACTTTAGTCGCAAAATCATTTGCCAAATGTTGTCTTTAAATAAATCAAGTTATAAAAATGTTCGCGTTGATTTTGCTTTTTTTATTTGACTTTTTTTTTATTTTTGGCTCACGGCTGAGCGTTAATAAATTACCGCCCACACTTTGCTTTTTTTTCATTTATTTATTCTTTAATATATATATATATATATTTCATTATCTTTATGGCAAGACAACGAATTTTGAAATTCTTAAAGAAAATAACCGCCATGCGATATATGGAGAAATCAACGCCTGCTAGGCGAAATTACTAAGTTTATCTGATAACTAATCGAGGAAGCGCCGTTTCAGAGTTCAATTCTAAATTTATATTTGGGTTCGTCTATTATCAGAGCCGATAGCGTTGATAAAATACTTTATTGAAAGACCCATAAAGCGCAATGAGACAAATTATATTTCACATTTCGTATTTAAATAATTGAAGTCGACATTCCTCGCCTCTCACAAATTAAATATTCTTCGCATTAATAACTCTCAATTGATTGTGCTGTCTAGAAATTAATTAAATGATAATATATTAATTTTATATATATTTATTTTTGATCTAGTCTGACTCACTTATAGTTCCAGCCGATTCTTAGTTTTCATTATGATTCACTTGATTCGAAAACCCAAGGGAACGATCTTATCATTTAGTTGACATAGTTGTAGATTAGGTTTTATAAATTATGAGCATATTCCACAATATTTTATTTTATTTTACATGAGCTCTAAATAAATACAAGCTGCATAATATAAATAGCTGAGAGTCGCAATGCTGACACAATTCCCTTAGGTATTATTAGTATAGGTACAGAAACTGTAATCATTTGTATAAATATAGTATATCAAATTGCATTAGTATGATGAGCACAAATTTAACACACATTTTGTGTATAAACAGAAGATTTTTTACACCTTTGCTTTTAGACAAAGGCAAACATTTCGAATTTTTATTTAGACTATTTAACAACGAAATAGATCATATACGTAAATAACTTGAAATTATGTTAATTTTTTTTTTATTTTGTATTGATTTTCTTTTAGAAATAAAAAAGAAAAAAAATATTAAGAAATTGTTAATAATTAAAATTTTTTGTTAAATGAATAAACAAAAATTTTATTTATTTTAAATTAATTTTCATACACTGAATCTATTCCAAATGTGAATTGTTTTTGTTAAAATATATATACAATTAATTTAATATATTGTTGATATATTTAGGAACAACTGTTGAGTAGATTCAATATTGTTCGTATATATGTAGCAACATTTAGTTCTTTAAGCCTTTAAAAGCTAATGCACGTAGATTCTCCTATAGCATTCAGATTTCAGTTGAGCTCAAACAGTTTATAAATTTTCTTATAGTCAGGAAGTCGATTAAAAGTGTTATTCAGTTTCAAGCAGTTAGGGATATTTTGTATGTCATGTTAAGTGCCAAAGTCTAAATACCAAGATTTTATATTACTCAAAAGAAAATACATATAAACATTTAACCTAATTATTTTTATCAAAAGAGAGAAAGATCTGTATAAGTTCACTTAGACTTTAAATACTTTTTAATACAGAATATTCATACCTTAAGAGTCTAGAGTCATACCCTGGAGACTTTGTGAAAGCTGCTTGGCACGTTGCTTAGGATAACCCGTAGTCACTCTTCACTTAGCTCTCTTACTTGTTTCTTATGTCTGTCTTCAAGCATTATGGCTCTGTCGAGCTTATAAATAATGTGTAAGAAATGCTTTATTTGTGCGCCTAGTTTGCTAAGCAAATTGTATCAAAGTTGTTGCTGTTCATGTTTATTCGCAGCTTCTTATTTTCATGAACATGCCGCACATTATAACACATCATTTAGAGATAAATGTATTTATATATACAAACATACATAGTATATATACATTTATACATATTTATGTCGAGGCAAAGTGTTTTATATTTATTTCTCGTTTGAATTTAATTAAATTTGCACATTTGTGTAAAATATCATATACATGTGTCGTCCGTACATCAGGCGTACACGGGGCGTGTCTGTGACGGTGATTTGGCATCTGTATCTGTAACTGTATCTGTTGCTGTATGTGTGTGACTAAGTGCCCCCCATGTGTCAGCCTAGACGCCTAATCAAACAACAGCAACAGCAACAGCGGCGACAGCCAAAAATTCAAAGCCCTCTGTGCAAAAAATAAATATAAAATATAATAAACATTCGTTATGAAGGTGAAACATAGATGACAACAACAACAACAACAGCAACAACAAAAGATACAGCAACAATAATAAACAAAATATGAGAGAGAGAAGAAAAAAAAATAGATTCAATAAGCTGCTTGGGGCTTATTGAAAAAGTCCCACGAAATTCTTTTTATGCGATCGCCAATTGCCAAAAAATAATAAAAAGAGAAGAAGAAAAAACATTTAAAATGTATTTACTGTATTTCCCTAATTTGTAGCCCAGTCAAGCGATGTTTGAACAAGCGCGAATGCACGAAAAAGAAAATATGTTTTTTAATTGCTCTTAATTAAGCGTAATTAAAAGTCTAATTTATTTTACAATGACAGAATGAGACAGAGAAGAAGGCTTTCAGTTTATATTGACATAAAAGTCTTTAGAATATTGAAATTAGAATATTTAATTAAATATATTTCTTCTTATATTTATATATATTTTTTCGTCTTATTTAGAGAAAAGTAGATCAAGTGAATTAATATAATATATAATAATATGCATAATAATGATAAGATTGTAAACAAAAATCAAGCGTAAAGAAAACAATTGATACATTAACCACAAATGACCTATCCAGCTAATATATTGACAGGGCCAACAGCTTGTCATCATTTTGGGCTAAAAATAAATGTTATGGCAGAACATTTGTATATTGAGTGTATATTGTGTTTCCATAACCCATTGTACAGTAAAAGCCATTTAGAATATTACGTGTATAATATCAGACAACAAAGGAGTGTAAACAAGGCAAATACTCATCAATTCATGTATACAAACTGAATGTGTGTTTATCTTAGAGTTAAATGCATATTTGTTTAGATATTTGTGTGTGTAGAAATGCAATTGAGAAGGGTGAGAAAGAGAGGGAGAGAGAGGGAGATAGAACGAGAGAAAGAAAGAGAGAGAGCGAGGGGGGGGGGGAGAGGGAGAGAGAGGGGGGGGGAGAGAGAGATAGAGAAAGAGAGAGAGGGAAAGAGATATAGATAAGGAAGAGAGAGAGAGAGAGAGAGAGAGAGAGAAAAAAGGGGAAGAAAGAGAGAGAAAGACAATATAGGATTTGAATGGGGACAGATGGAAGCGAGATAAGGAGACAGAGATTTTCTGAGTGAGAAAGAGTAAAAATTAGTGAAAGGAAGAAAAGAGAGATAGATACAAAAAGAAAGAATGTGCAAAGAGAAATAGAGAAAATTGGAACCGACAGAACAAGAGACGAGAATGCAAGCGAGAAAAAAAAAGAGAGAATAGATAGGGATAGATAAAATAAAAGAGACGGAACGAAAAACAGATGAGGGAAAAATAGATTATTAAAGATGATAAATATATATATAAAAATAAATAATAATTATATATAATATAATATAATACAAGAAATAAATATATATATAAAGTTTTAAATAAAGTCTAGTGTCAGTTGAAGTTTTGAGAATTGCATAGGAAAGCAATTTTTACAAACAAATTATTAATTATTGTAGCATTGCAGCTAAAACTAAAAATGGTCTGCATGTCAGGTCTCCACATGCATACATAAATTAATATTTACATATATACATACACATACATATATAATATATATATATATATACATAAAAGCATGCAAACAGCTTTTAGTTCTTTTAGCTTTGACTCTTCGGCCTGTGCTTCTATGATTATTAGTCGGACGATTCTACCAGATAAACAGTTATATGTGTTCATATTTAAAGCAAATGGGTGTAAATATAATTTACTAGATCTATATATTTATATTTATTCTATTTCAAATTCTATTTTGTTATTTTGTTGCAGTTGTTGCGAATGCTTTAGAAACTTCATAAAATTATGAACAGGGTATCTTATTAGCGTGATCAGCTAATTAGAACCCTCTCAATATTATAGTTATTAATTTTGTTTGCCATTTGCTGCCAATGGCTGTTTTTGCTCTATTTCTGGCTGCTGCTGTCAATCGTCGAAGATTTGTTTTTGCACTTTTCACACTTGTAGCGCGTTAAAATGTCAAAAAAAAGTCTTACAGCATTTATCACAGTTTCACAAAATTGATTTATTTGCCCATAATATTTTGACCATAATTCAGAGAATGCAACAAACCAAAAATTGCCGACTGAATGCAAGTTGACGTCGTCATCAGCACCAGCATCACCATCGACATCATCATCGACATCATCATCATCATCATTATCATTGGCAAATCGTACGCATTTGCACAAATCTTTGGGCCGTTCGGTTAGCTGTTGTCCACGGGTCCATTGGTCCACCGGTTGACTGGCGACGACCAAATGGGCGAGAAATTTGATTTTATGGCAAATCAGGTTTGTCTTGCACGTTGCACAAATTTTTCATTTTGACACACACGCACAGAGAGTATAGCATTAAAGAATGAAAATGAATTGCTTCGTAATTTTAAGGTCGCGTGCAAATTAAAACAAATTTCTTTCGCTTCTGCCGAACTTACTCTTACTTTTGTTTATTTCTTTTGCTAATTACATTTGTTGCCTTTGTCGTTGCCGTTGCCGTTGCCGTTGCCGTTGCTGTTGTCCGACTTTTGGGTTTTTATTAGCCTGAATTATTTATAGACTTTTGATGTTGACCGTGCTGCTAATAAAATCGCTTAGCACATGTTTGAAAACATTTTCTCAGCGCCATAAATCTACAATTGAAATTTTCGAAATGTTAACACTTAAGTGCATCTGTGTCAGGAGTCAGATTCGCCTTATGGCCTCAACTCGGGATAAGCTACACATTTCGCAAGGCGGAAAGTTCTTAATTGCCATTATAATAGCTACCAGCTACCAGCTACCAGCTTACCATACAATATTAACAAACCGATTTGATTGCATTGTTCTTCTATTAAATGCTCTTTATTGCTCGAACCCAAACTAACAACAGATTAAATCAGAGTGAAAGTCACGTTTCTAGCGATTCCTTTGGCCTAATCCTACGACTACGTGCCTCTGCGGATGTCTGGTTGCAGTAGTCTGAATGCTAAGCCGCAGAGCCACAGCCAGCCATGAACAAGACAGCGCCCTTAAATGCGGTTACACTAATGCGCATTTAAGTAGTTCACTTTGTGTCTATACATATGTGTGCGACCATGTGCATGGGGGCTTCCTAATGAATCAGCATTCATGGGCACACACAGCTGCATGCCGAAAACCAAAAACTAAAAAAAAAATATACAAAATTAAAAAACAAAAAAAGAACAGACACAAAAACTAAATCCAAACAAGCCCACAACCATTTACGCCCATGTCCACGTTTGGCAGCGATTTTGGTTTTGAAAACTAAAAATTAGCCCGCCATTCACATTCTGTAAGCTTTGAGCGCTGTTCGCTGTAGCGAACAAGTGTGCCAACGTTGCGTATACGCAATGTTCTTGTTCAACAATTGAATTGAACCGAGAAACTTTCCCTAGCTAAATGGAAATTCAAGTGCAGGTACTGCACTCAATCTAATTGCATTAGAACTGCATTGCGGAGCTCTCTCAAAAGGCCACAAACTTATTTTGCAGCCAATTAATAAAGTTATTCAGTTCCTCGACAAAATGTTTATTCAATTTTAGTACTGGTCAAACTTACGGTAACCAATCAATATGCCAGAAATTTTACTTTGAGTGCAACTCTGAAGGTAGAATAGACAAGAAGAATTTCATCATACCTTGAAAATTGATTGTTTATATTAAATAAATAGCGCAACATTCTATGTTAATGTTATTAACATAAACATGTTATTAAGAGATAGGCATTTACTATGCTAACAGATGACAATTGATTTAAGAGAGTTAATGAGTTAACAGCATGTCTTTAGCTCAACACTTAACATAAAAATGTTAATAACAGAAACACTTACATAGAAATATTAAGCTGATGATCTAAAATGTTTAGCAAACGTTAACAAATGCGTGAGCTTTAAAAGACCAAAAAGTGAAGAGGAAATATAATAAGAACCATATTTTACACAAGAAATCTTGCTGAATTTGTTCTTTTTTCAACTTTGACTGAATCATTTATCTCATGTAATGGTACAAATTTAACATAACGAGTCTGTATGTCAGCTACTTGAGTGAGGACAGCTCGTATACACGCCAATACATTCAAGACATTTGCGTGTGTGCTTCAATTGAAATATGACACCAGCGCATTGCAGGAAACCCCCGAGAACGATAAAAACTGTTATGTCTTACGGCATATGAGATCGTGTAAGGTAGCAGAGGCAATAAACACAGGCGTAATCATTAATCATCAGAGCTCAAAGTCAAAGATACAGAAACAGAAACAGAAACATCTACACACTGTAAGTTGCACACACTCGTTCGCTCACTCACATACGGCACAGAGCACACTCAGATCCCACACTCACTCAATCATGTGTGTACGAGTGTTTAGGGAAAAGGCCTCGGGTCGTTGGCTGGGGGCTGCCTTAATCAATTCCAAACAACAAACACTTGGAAAACGACGCGCAGCGCCAAAAGAACGCAAGGTTATGAAGGCAAATATATATTTTGTATGGTTTGTATACAATGCCCATTGATAGAGTGGGGGCAATGAGGGGGGCGCGAAAAACAGAAAGAGCGTGCCAAGATAGGCACAAGGCGCGAGGCATGGGGGCAATAAGTGAGAGCCCGCCAATTGGAAATGGACGAAATCATACATTTTGCAAAATTTGATCAAATTACCCGCGTAATTTCTTGCGATTTGATCAAACTATTTTCATTGTTGTTAGTGTTGCCTTTTTTTTTTGTCAACTTTATGCTTGCCTCAGTTTGTAGAGCTTAACTATTGCGAAAACTGACGAGCGTCATTTGTTGTTTGATTTCGTTGCGCTCGCTGCTGCCCCTAACGATGATTTCGATAATAACTCAGATGCAAATTAATGATAATTGGCTAACATTCCGTTCTAGTTCGTTTGCTGTCGATTTTTTTTATTTTATTTTTGCGCTAAGCCTTATCAGAGCGCGGTCTACGTAATTAATATTATGTATACGCCACGCTGTTGACGTCATAAATATGACCTGAACGTATTAGAGTTCAAGTGTGTGGGGCCAATCTAGTAACAGAGCGGATGTAAAAATGCCAATTAGTCGATATGAGAAATGAAGTGCAATTAAAAAAGATGTTAAATAAATATTGGAGTAGAGTTAATTTAAATGAATTCGATTTTAATTTTCATGTGCATTTCTTTTGTTTAATTCTATGGCTGAGTAAATATGAAAACGAATTTTATTGCCGAGGCTGGCAGAAACTGAAACCGCCTGCTGGTGTGCCTGGCTATTAAATTTATTTGTTTTCATTTCACTCCAGGTGCTACTCGGTTGCACTAACTTAAACAAACTAGCTAAACGTTGTGGTGCCGCTGGCGATTTTGTGGGGTAAACAGCAAAATGTATATATATATATATATACTTGGAAATATATATATATATAATGCATATATATGCATATACAAAACAAAGAAAAAAAAACAAAACATTCGCTCTGGCGCGCAAAGCCAAGCAAAACGAAACAGAAGTGAACGAAAAAAAAAATAAACAGAAAGAGATAGAAGAACAATGCCTGTCTATATATATATGTTTGCCTGTGTGTGTGTGGCTGTGTGTATTTATTTATGAGTAGTTTTTCCAAGTTTTTGTTTTTTGTTGTCGCTTTTGCCGTATTATTGTATTGTGTGCAGGTCAAACGCGTGGCCGCCTTTTGCTCGTTTGCTGTTTAAAAATGCGAAAATCTACAAGTGGTTGGCGAACAAAGCAAAAAACAAATAAAAAGAAAAAAAAGACGAAAAAAAAGACAAAGATGAAAATAAAAATAACAATAAGGCTCAAGTGAAAATGCCATTGAAATTGTTTTAAATTATTGAAGTGCGTCGCTAATAGAATTCCGAAAGTATTTATTTCATAGATAAATATTTTTAAATGGTTTTAATAAACGATTAAAATGAAAGCCAAATGCCAATTAAATTGAAATACAATTATGATAGCAATAATTTTCCATAGTTTCCATGGTAGAGTTTTGTTTGCATTGTTTGCATTCATTTATTATGCACATAACTTGTTGCATTGGCGGTTTAATGAATTTTTGTGAAATAACGCATACGCCCCGTTGCACACAATTGTGTTTGCTGCTAAATGACTTTGAGGCCATTGGCGTATAAAATATTATTTGATTTAAATCACGCATCACTTAAGCTAGCAATTCGACACATTTTCCGTGCATGAGTAAGCTCTCATCAAATGAATTTCACAATATTTATTTATATTTGTTTTAAATACAATTTAAAGATGCAACTGAAGTTGCAATGCTCAAACGATAAACACTTGAAGCAAACTTTTAGCAGGCGACGCTCATAAAGTATCCAAACAGCAGTTGGCAAATGCCTGCTGGCAATGAGAAAGTTTTTATTTGTGCATGAAGAAGAAGCGCTGAGCGTGTTTTAAGCTCTTTCACAACAGAATATATATATTATGCTGGGAATGGTACAAAATAAAGCCTTTGTTTTAAATTTCTGAAATTTATGTATTTTTAAATATAATATTCTGTTTTATTCCCTGAATTTAAGAAATCTTTACAAACTGTTATCTAGACAAAAAGAAATGTGTAACAAGGTAACTAAAATATTCAGGAATTTTAAACTGTTTACAACACTTTGTCGGCTGTACCTGGAAAAGTATCCTTTTGCTGTGCCTGCTCTGTTGCCTGCACTCAAATGAATTAAGGCGAAACTTTTTTAATTGAGCCAAGGAGAGACAGCCAAGTGTTGCTCACATTTCACAAATTTGAATACACATAGTTACGTTTACGTGTATACGTATGTATGTATGTGTGTGTGTCTACCATGTCAAGTAAAGACAACATGTAACACTGAAAGCCTGCTCCATGGTGTCGCTGTTTGTGCACTGCGTGCTATAAAATAGAGAAAACAAATTTCTTTGTTGTATGGGGCAAGTGTTGGCATTCGTTAAAATGTTTTTTCCTTTTTTTTTTTTTTTTTTTTGATATCCTAAGAGCGTGAAAGGCTTTCAAGCGATACGGGCTTTGACTGCTGGCATAAAAGGTTGGAAATATAGCAAATGTTTCTCTAGTCCCCAGGCATTAAATATCAAATGGAAGAACAACTTCAACTAAAAAGTATGTCTACGTGCAAAATATACATATATATATGTTTGTACATATGCATATTGTCAGGTGAAATAAGGATTTATTTACCTTTTTTTTTAGCCTACCTCAGCTAACTAAAGGTGTGTGAAGCATGCTGCAATTAAAAAGTATTTGGTAAACTTTTTCGGCATACAATGCACCTATACACACCTGTATCTGTACATACATGCATACGTATATAATAGAAAACTTGAATACTTGCAGTTGGTATTCAATACATGAGAATTTCATAGTCAAGCTGTACTTCAAATATGTTTTTTTTTTTTTTACAATTCATATTTCTGCACAGGCCAAAAAAAAAAGCTCTGTTGGTATAACCACAAAGTTTGCCAGAAATATGGATTCATTATTATTTATTTTATATTTATTTGCATTTGGTTTATATAAGCTGCAATCAGAGTTCATTCATATGTCAGTTATTCAATTGGCACAAACTGTATGAGTATTAAATTTCTGTATGAATAAATGTAAACTTATATAATTCAAATTGAATTATTCAATAAAAACCTGAAAACTGTAATAAATGCATAATAGTTTGTCATTTATTGGTCGCAAAATCAATCTAATGTATTCTCTTTTTCTCTTTTTTTGTTTCCTTTCTCTCTCTCTCTCTCTCTCTCTGTGTCGATTTCCTTTTAGCGGACGGCAACAAGTGCAGCGAGTCGCCTGCATTGGGCAGGCAATCGTAGCGCGCAGCTGGCGGCTGCGAGTTTTCGTTGAGTTGTTGGCTTTGCCCGTTTGCCATGGTAAGCCGCAATGCGAAAATTGTGAAAACGGAAAATGGCACGAACGCATCTATTATTGTAACAGACGGCAGCAATGCAGCGCAACCTTTGAAGACAACGACAGCAGCAGCGACGACGACGACGACGATGACGATGACTATGATGGCAACAACATTGTCGGCATCGCAGGCCGACCTGAGCGACCAGGAGAACGGGACAACGGGTAAGTGCGAAGTGCTTCTTGTTTCACACGCTCAAGCCCCTTAGCTAATCCATGACAACGCACCAAGACGAACAGGCCAAATATGCAGAAGCTGCTTCAAATCAAATTAGTTTCGTAAAGGATGTCTTTTCAATACTTCCGCACTTCCCCTACTAAGCGCTGTGCCAAGTTCTCCAATGTCAACGAGATTCTTTACGAAATATGGCCAAAGGCTGGTTGAACTATGGCATACCCTGTATAAAGTCTCTTGTATTTATTTACTATAATATATTGAATAAAATATAAATATGTTATTTAGTTATTTTTCTTTAATAAAATGTTCAGTCCATTTACGTTCATTTACAAAAAAAAAAAAAAAAAACTCCTATCAAACGCATCCTTCGCCTTTTGAACCGCGTTAGTTGGCCTTTGTGCTTGGCATAGTATTAAATTGAATTATGCGTTGGCCGTGGGTTACCGTCCCAACCGCAGCACCCACTTTCCACTTGCCACTTTCCACTTTTCGCTTGCCACTGCCCTAGGCTGATGTAACCCCGATGTTAGTTAATTTGGGCTTGTCACGATAGCATCAACCCACGCCCAGCCTGTTGCGGATATTTCTTTGACTTCGTCGCAGTTGTTATATTAATTAAATGGCTTTCAGTGCGGCAGAGTTAAAATAATTAGAATTCCCTTCAGCACTGCATGGCCTACGCTGTTTAGCTAAAAGCCAACTCGATACTAAACATAATTAGGGCTAAGCTTAAAATGTTCACTTTGATTTTGTTTTGTTTTTTTTTGCCAGCAAAGATTGCTTAAGTTAGTTATTAGTTGGCAATTTTAGCATCTGGAATGACATTATGTTGCTTCAAAGGCAACCTATTGGCCGTTGAGTTCAATAGGTTACGAAAAGCCAAAACTTTATGAGTGAATAAGCCGCTCGAGGCATAGGATATTGAGAGTCTTGTTTATTGATTGGAATTTGGTTTGCTTTAAAATATGTGACAAAATGAAAAGAAAATTTAATTGAAGACTTATGAAACTTTATCAGGCTCTGATCAAATCAACCGATAAAAATTGGTTCTTGAAAGTAGGAGGAACTTTTTTTTTTTTTAATTCGTTTTATGCACGGTTGTAGGAAACAAAAAGCAATTTATTCCTAATTCCGAGAAATTCACTGAAAACTTATTAAAAATCCTTAAATACTCAACATTGCCAAGTATCTATTTAATTATGTTTTCACATGGTCGGCATCGTATGAAAACTGATTGATGAAAAATTTTAGAATGCCAATGAAAATTGACTGAGGCATATTTAAAAGGGATGCATTGTGGTTGTATTGACTTGAAATATAAATTCAGTTTATATTTTAAATAGTTGAGAGAGGCCTCAAAAAATTTATATTATTTTATAGAATTTGTACAGTAAATTATATTATTATATTCTGTTTTTGCTTTGAGATAAAAATTACAATATATAGAAAATTGTGGTACTATCAACTATATTTGCAATGTGACAATACATTAAGATGCCAAAGTCTTTAACCAACAAAAATTTATAATATTTATGAATCACTTCTATTTGGATGATAATATATACCGATGTTAAGATTAAAGTAGCAACAGACAGCTGACTCAATGTGATCAACATATTCCCTAATTTAAGCTTTAACTATCAACTTAAGCAAACTATCATATTCTGCTTAAATGAACAATATCCTTTGTCTCAATCTCAACCAATTTTTCTGTCTGTGCCTAAATTGCTGACTCAATTTTCATTTTAATTCCATTAGCATGATAAAGGGAATTTTAAGATGTACCAAATGGGTGATATATGTATTTACACACACACACAAACACACACATGCACATGTGATGCTAATGAGGCTATTATATAAATTGCTTAAATTGCGTATAAGGTGAAATATGAAGCTAAAAGAAGATGTTGCGCATACGCCTCGTATACTACTAGCAATAAAACATAAAGTCATGGTGTGTGTGTAACTGAGTGAGAGGCATATAAACTATGCAAATGATATTGGAAAAGACAAACGAATAAGTTTGGCGATATAATGAAACGTAATGTGAAGCTTGTGGTAGATTAGTAGCAGAGAGGGAGAAAGAGAGAGAGAAAGAGAGAGTTCAAGCTTTAAACCTCTAATCATATTTGCTATATACAATAGCTTAAGTTGGATTCAATGTTAAATTCATATTCAAAATGAAAAACCTGTTGACAGGCTGTGCCACAATATTGACTGAAGCGTAAGGACTAGTCAAAAGTTTTATGAATGAACAGGCGGTCGAGCGACTGGGTGTCGGGCGCCTTGTTTATTGATCGGAATTTTGTGTGCTTTAAATAGGCGTCGAAATGAAAACCAAAATTATCTGCTTCTTTTATTTTGTCAAGGTGGTTTGTTGTTTGTGACACCTTGTCGAGGGTCTCATTAAAACCGAAAAAGTTCGGAGTTTATGCTAAAAATTTATAGAGTTTCAATAAATTAATTTAAAGCAATGTTGAGTGCAGGGACTTATACCCGAAAGTTAATTGAGCTGTGTATAAGTTCGAAAAGAAACAATAAAGTTAAAAAGTCAGAGGCAAGTATTTAAATTTGAAATGGAAAGGGAAAAGTTTATTCGAGGGGAATAAATCTTGCAGCTATGACATAATGTGAGAAGAATTTATTTATTTTTTTTAATTTTTAGCTGTTAGAAATGCAAAAAATAAAAAAAATTAAATAATAACTAATGTTAGAAATGCTAAAAATTTATTCGATAATAGAATTGTTTCACATTTTAGACTAGATGTTAAAATTTCCAGATTTAATACATAAAACCGACGTGTTTTTATTTATGACTGTCCGTTTTTTTCTCGTATTTGATTATAGTGGGATGAAATGATGTATATAAAATAAACTGTCGATACTGAAATCACATTTGATGACATTTGTCAATTATAGTATTTGAAATGGAAACACAACTTACTCAATCTTATTAAGAAAAAAATCCAAAACAGATAAGTAAACTTTCCAAGTTCATTTGCTATAAAATTTGTACCCATTGCCAGAGTTATAATAAACAATAAAAAGTATAAGACCATTAGGAGACAAACTGTAAATGCATATAAAAAGAAGTAAACTTTTTTTTCCTAAAATAATAAATTTAATCAATTAGCTACGTTCAGTGTGATCCTTGTAAATTTCAATTTGTTAACACTTACGCGAAATCCAAAAATGTATAAGAAAATCGGGGATATTGTAACTACAAATTCGGCCACTATATGTAGTATAAAATATCTGACATCATCTTTAATATAAATAAGAAGAGAGAGTATATACTTGGTGCTTTGATGTGGTGTTAGTATTACCTTCACTTCCACTTGCAAGCCCAGGATCTAAAAATGGAAACATTTCTATTAGAAGCGGCTAACTACAATGGAAGTATATAAGAAATCATATTACACTTCCTATCGAAAAGCACCGCTATAAGAGTTATGCTTATCATACAAAACATCCATGTCAGGACTGAAGCAATAAGCCATCCCGATTCAATTCCATAGCAAAAGCAAGCACGCCTGGCATGACACATTCCCTTTTAACAGAAAAAAAAAAAAATAAATAAAAACTAGTTAATTTTGAAAGCAGATGCTTAGGTAGAAGGAACTGTAGAGAATAAAACAAATATGAGGCAAAAGCACACTTCAAGCTGGCCAAGAGAGCAGCCGCAATACTGACTTGAGTGCTGGGAGTAACTAAGAGTTTTAAGATATGACCAATCGCAAAGGAACGATTAGACGGCGAGAGTCTAGCGTATGGATTGGCATTTTGTATGCAAATATTATTTGATTCTTTTGCTTTGCTTATTCTGTTGTTTTTGGTTAAACGTTGTTGAGGGTCTCATTAAATCAAAAGTCTACCAAGTTATGGGATATCTCAATCAATTCATTCAAAACAATGTTAAAGAAGGGGACCAACATTTTTCATTTGAAACAAAAGGGAAAAGTGCTCTGGGATAAATAAATCACTCACTTATAAAATAATGCGATAATAATGAAATCTGTCATTTATTTACCTGTTACACCATTTTGATAACTGCAATTCTGGAATCTTTACATTTTGTTCTTGTCTTGCTTACAGTAAGATATGACGATATAAATAAAATAGATTGTTATGGCTGAAATTGTATGTGAAAGTATTTGTGCCTTATATGATTATAGGTATATAACTTACGGACTCGTAATAGGCAAAAAGGCCAATATACATGAAACAATACGCCAGCATATTTTAAAACAATATTCGTACCGATCAAACAAGTTACAATGGATAGTATAATAAAATAGATAATATGGATGCCAGTAATGTATACAAATAGTAAGGCTAGAGCTTTTTTGGGCTATAATAAAGTTTTAAATTGAATTAGGCCTCAAAATTACTCTCGTTTGTTTACTGCGCACTTACCCACAATTCGTAAATGATTAAGAGAGACGAGGTGAGCACAAGTGACATTTCGGGCACCAAATGAAGTAACAAAGAAATGTGATCGGCTGTCATTGAGTGAAGGGAGCTAAAGGAGAGTTCAATTTGTAAGGCATTGTCTAATTAACATTACCTTTACTTCCATGCATTTTGCCAGGATCTGAAAATAGTAGAAACTTGCATTAAAACATAGTTAACTTCAAATGTTGATACAAATAGCAAATTACACTGAATATCATAAAAAACTAAAGTGAATTTTGCGAGTGCAACGCTGTAAAGCATTGTAACCACTGCAATAATAAAACATCCCATGCGCAATGAAAAGCAACGGCAAAAATGCTTGGCATTGAACATCCTTTTGATGGTTAGGGTAAAAGACTATTTCAATATTAAAATATAAATACTATTATAGTTAAATTTGAAAGTAGATGCTTAGGTAGGTATATGAATAATATTCGCATAGAAGTAAGGCCTGTTTAATTTAAGTCTTTAATGCAACTGTTTATTTCCATTATTAAGTTTTGCGACTCTTGCGGGCGCATCACAATATAGATTTTAAGTAAAGTTCTGTATGAGTTAAAGACCTTGAATCGACTGTCGAAAATTGTGAGTTGAGCTCTCTGGCTATCCTTTGGGATGAACTTGCCTGGCACATCCGCCAGCTTACAATTTGCTGTGGCAACTTCAACAAAGTTCTAGCAACCTCTTGTACTTTGTATTCAGAACTTCTGTTCATTTTGCTGGCTTCATTGTTACTTTCTTTATTGTATAAATTAGAGGCATCTGTTCATCGGCTTAACAAATGAAGTGCGCATTTAATTGGCAAACAGTTCTTAGTATCTGGCTAATAAAGGCCAACCAGTTGCAGCTGAAGTAAATTATGTCGAGATTTTATTTAATTCCTTTAAAATTTTTCAAGTTTTTCATCCTATATTACTTCTACATCATCTGCAGAATTTCGTTTATAGAAGGATATGACGACATATATGAAATATACAGTAGTTACTGAAATTAAATTCAAAGTCACATATAAATTACATTTGAAATGAAAGTATATCACTTACCGAACCGAAATATGCAAAAAGGCCAAAATATGTGAATGTGCAGGCCAGCCCTATTGATAATCATGTTTATACCTAATGCTGAAGTTATAACGAACATTAAAGTAAAATATAGTATATGGGGACCTGCAAGGCCTACATAAATGTAGACTAAAAACTTCTTCCGCTTAAATAAAATGAAAAATAAAATCTTATTAGCTCTGAAATTGATTGCAAAAGCAGACAGTTAAGTCATTATACTTACGAACATCCCATAAAGAACTAAGGCGGACGCCGCCACAAACAGGATAACTTCAGGGGCCACAAAACATATGAACGAATCGTAATCGCCTGTTTTTGAAAAAAGGATGTATTCAACAAATTTGAATAGCTCGTTATTAAATATGATTTTCACCTCTAGTTCCGTTTTTATCGCCACTATCTGAAAAAATTAAGAGCTTCTATTAATAAAATCAACGTTTATGATATTATAATGGAAGCCACATTACATTGATCACTGTGAAATACCAAAACAAATTGAATACTCAAGAGACTATAGACAAAAGTAACTAATGCAATCAAGTAGCATCCTATAAGCAACGACCAGCAACCGCAGCAATGTGTGGCACGAAACATTCTGTGCTGTTATAATTTCGGCTAATCATTTCTGAAAAAAATATTTGAATTTGAAAGTAAATGCTAGGGACAATATTGAATCGAAAGAACTGCTGGTTCTATTCAAATATACTACATATATATATATATATATATACATATCTGTTAACATCGAGCACATTCCTTGAGAGTTCCAACGTGTCTATAACTAATTCTTCTGCCATCCATCCTGTGGAGCGTAATTCAATTGTTGACTTGATTTTCATTTTAATTCCATTAGCATGACGATGGGAACACAAAGTTGAAAATGAGAAACACACACACACACACACACACACACACACACAAGTAATGCTAATGAGGCTATTATATAAATAGCTTGAATTGCAAATAATGCAAAAGTCAACCTCGATGAAGATGTTACGTATACGGGGCGTATACGCGTACAATTTGTGAAGCCATTAGCATCAATTTCCTTAAATTGTATATTAACAGCCAAGCGTTGCAATTGTGTGAGTATCAGGTATAGAAAGTATGCTTACGATATCGGAGAAGCATAGAAACTTACATAGAAAAAATATATATATCACATATTGAGAAAATACTTTATTACGGAATTTTCGTTTGAATAAATACTCTATGAAAACTTTACGTTTACAGCTTAATTTTGTCTCAGAGCCAAGGTCTGTTTATAGTAGGAGAGAGCGATATATATGAAATAAAGTGTTGTTCCTGAAATTGCAATTAAAAACTATTGTCAACTTCACTTAAAGAGACTAAACATTAGCACTTTTTCATTTCAACTTACCGAGATTATATGGAAAGTAAATCCAATATGCAATCAAGTGAATTTTACTCGCGTTTACAATCGGATTGAAACCCATCACGACCGAAACTATGCTATACAATACGAAAAAGGATAACTGAGTGCCAGCGAGAATGACGTATGTTAAAACAAAGAATGTGCAGTGCTAAAAGTTAAATTAGCCTTAGTCTTTTAGCCAGCTGATATTTTATTGTTATACAATACTCACGCCAACTGCGTAAATGAATAGGGAAATCGCGGCTACGAACGTTGCAAATTCAGGTACGATTTGAAGTATCACGTTCGTGGGCATTACTTGTGCCGCCCAAAGTATATAAAAATGAAATATAATAAAATTAAGTGTTGTCAATAGAAAATGCTTTCAATACTACCAGGAAAATATCTTCTGACATCACCAGATTCTAAAAAAAGTAAATATATATATGAAACTATTTTCCAACAATGTCAAATTAGGATTTGTTGTAGATTTTCAAGCATATTACCATCAGCAATCGATAAAACGTAATCAATGTTCAAGCAACAGCTGAAAATAGAGAATAATGCAATCGTAATACATCCTGCACGAAGTGATAGGCAGAAACAACAACGTCTGGCATGGCACATCCTATCAATTCTGTTGCCTAGAAAACTGATACAAAAAAATTAAATTCGATTTGAAAGTATATGCAAAGCTAGCTTACTGAAACAATAAAAACAAATAATATAAAATGTTAAATAATAAAATGATATTGCGCATTCGTCTCGTATACGCAACTTAAGCAGAATATGGGTTTTTCATGTTCTCAACAAACAAACTTAAACAAAAGATGTCTAAATAGAAGTATAATTTCCGGCTATCAAGCTGACAGCTGCTAAAGTCCTAGGTACTCTTCACCCTGTATTGGCCATATGTATATCCTTCAGCTGTCAACGAGCAGGACAGCAGCAGCAGCAGCTGTTAGCTTATCTACGATTATTGTTTGGTTGCTTCTACTGCTTGCACTCTATACACAGCTCACACCTAACGTATTTATGGCATCTTAATTGAATTTCAATTTTCAATTTCGCCTTTTAATTGAATTCAATGAAAAAGTGTCGATGAAACGGTATTCAGCGCTTTGTGTGCAGCTACCCACATTCTCGCAAAGCCCCGCCTCCTTCGTTTATATACAGCTCGGTTGATGCCTTTGTTGTTGTTGTTGTTGTTGTTGTTGTTGTCGCTGTTTATTCAGCTGTTGCTGTTGCCTCTGGGAGCGTCATCAGGGAGCCTCGTCTGCCAGCTCACAGTTGATGGCGCCAACGACGCGACAAAATACAGCCCCAATCCCCGTACCATTTCAAAGCACCCATCTACCCGATCAAGGCAACGTGACAGCCCATTTTCCAGCCCCAACCCAAGCCCAAACCCATTTCAGCTGACGAATCCATTCGGCCTTCAATTGGCTTGGTTTGATTGCGCTAACACATATTTTTCCACAGGGTTTGGCTCATGATTGACTAAAAACTTGTAAATTGATTGGCCAGTAAATGTGGGCTAACCGAGATAAACAAACCATTTGGCCAGTATAATGCGTCAGAAATTGAACTTTATGTGATAATTGTCAGTGCCATTAAGCCCTGGGCATAACATGTTGAATTAATTACTGAAATGTATACCCAGAGGAGAGTGCAATTTTATTTTTAGCAAGCTGCATATACGATATTTGAATAGAGCACAGCTTGCATTTAATTTGTGAATATATCCGTGATTCTGTATATACATTTGTATAAATCTGTCTGCGTGTGTGTGTGTGTGTGTGTGTGTGACTGGCTCATTATGCCATGCCGTGCGCCATGTGGAAATCTTTCTAGCCGTTGTCTACCACCCAGAACCCTCGTTTGCATTCATAATGCATGGTCGTGTATTTCTGGGTTGGCACATGTGAGATTTATGCCACTCAGCTGGCAGTGGAAATATCAGACAATACGAACGGATTTGTATGCCGGGGTTAACTCTGTATCACCACCCAACCGCACATCTATAAACATGAACGGGCATTAGGCGCCATTGCCGTAAGATAAAACGAGAGCGCACAGAGTAAGAAGAAAAAAAATCAAAATACGAGATATATATGCAAATTGCTGTCACAGTGGAAATGCCTCAGCCATTGTTGGGATTTCGTCTTTCTGATATTACTAATATATGCATATTACTTACAATTTGATGATGCTATGATTCAGCTTGTTATGCCCGCATTTAAATGCGTACAAGGCGTGCGCCTTTTGATCGTGTCTCTGCTCTGGCCAGCTTACGAAAGTATTGTCATAAAATACATAAATCGCATTTGTATGGCAAATCATTTGCTTCTAGCTTGTGGCAAATTCAATTTGCATGACACTGATTTTGCTTCATGTTCATGTTCTTCTTCGTCTTCTGCTTTTGCTTCTA